>CM070824.1:35559074-37019074 GCA_036326025.1 Chrosomus eos | reverse complement strand
CAGATCCATAATAAATCAATGTTTGGAGGGTTTACAAAAATCATATTAACTTCATGACGATTTTGCAGGAGTAAAATGTCTGTACAGTACATGCCGTGCATAGATTAAAACACACCTTTAATTTTTTTTGGTCTTTTACGTTGCTGTGGACCCCGCAGTGGTGGCTGCACTGCTGGAGCCTGGTTTGCTGGACCCCGGTGTGCTGGACCCTGGAGTGCTGGATCCCGGTGTCCTGGACCTGGAGTGCTGGACCCTGGGAGTGCTGGACCCTGGAGTGCTGGAGCCTGGAGTGTTGGAGCCTGGAGTGCTGGACCCTGGAGTGCTGGAGCCTGGAGTGCTGGACCCTGGAGTGCTGGAGCCTGGTTTGCTGGACCCCGGTGTGCTGGACCCTGGAGTGCTGGATCCCGGTGTCCTGGACCCTGGAGTGCTGGACCCTGGAGTGCTGGAGCCTGGAGTGTTGGAGCCTGGAGTGCTGGACCCTGGAGTGCTGGAGCCTGGTTTGCTGGACCCCGGTGTGCTGGACCCTGGAGTGCTGGATCCGGTGTCCTGGACCCTGGAGTGCTGGACCCTGGAGTGCTGGACCCTGGAGTGCTGGACCCTGGAGTGTTGGAGCCTGGAGTGCTGGACCCTGGAGTGCTGGACCCTGGAGTGCTGGACCCTGGAGTGCTGGACCCTGGAGTGCTGGACCCTGGAGTGCTGGACCCTGGAGTGTTGGAGCCTGGAGTGCTGGAGCCTGGAGTGCTGGAGCCTGGAGTGCTGGAGCCTGGAGTGCTGGACCCTGGAGTGCTGGACCCTGGAGTGCTGGAGCCTGGAGTGCTGGAGCCTGGAGTGCTGGACCCTGGAGTGCTGGAGCCTGGAGTGCTGGAGCCTGGAGTGCTGGACCCTGGAGTGCTGGACCCTGGAGTGCTGGAGCCTGGAGTGCTGGACCCTGGAGTGCTGGAGCCTGGAGTGCTGGACCCTGGAGTGCTGGAGCCTGGAGTGCTGGACCCTGGAGTGCTGGACCCTGGAGTGCTGGACCCTGGAGTGCTGGACCCTGGAGTGCTGGAGCCTGGAGTGCTGGAGCCTGGAGTGCTGGAGCCTGGAGTGCTGGAGCCTGGAGTGCTGGAGCCTGGAGTGCTGGACCCTGGAGTGCTGGACCCTGGAGTGATGGATCCTGGAGTGCTGGACCCTGGAGTGCTGGAGCCTGGAGTGAATCAGATCCATAATAAATCAATGTTTGGAGGGTTTATAAATATCACATTAACTTCATAACAATTATGCAGGAGTAAAATGTACTGATGCAGGAGTAAAAAAGTAAACCAGCCTGGAGTGCTGGAGCCTGGTGTGCTGGAGCCTGGAGTGCTGGACCCTGGAGTGCTGGAGCCTGGAGTGCTGGAGCCTGGAGTGCTGGACCCTGGAGTGCTGGAGCCTGGAGTGCTGGAGCCTGGAGTGCTGGACCCTGGAGTGCTGGACCCTGGAGTGCTGGAGCCTGGAGTGCTGGACCCTGGAGTGCTGGACCCTGGAGTGTTGGATCCTGGAGTGCTGGACCCTGGAGTGCTGGAGCCTGGAGTGCTGGACCCTGGAGTGCTGGACCCTGGAGTGCTGGACCCTGGAGTGCTGGAGCCTGGAGTGCTGGAGCCTGGAGTGCTGGAGCCTGGAGTGCTGGAGCCTGGAGTGCTGGAGCCTGGAGTGCTGGAGCCTGGAGTGCTGGACCCTGGAGTGCTGGACCCTGGAGTGATGGATCCTGGAGTGCTGGACCCTGGAGTGCTGGAGCCTGGAGTGAATCAGATCCATAATAAATCAATGTTTGGAGGGTTTATAAATATCACATTAACTTCATAACAATTATGCAGGAGTAAAATGTACTGATGCAGGAGTAAAAAAGTAAACCAGCCTGGAGTGCTGGAGCCTGGTGTGCTGGAGCCTGGATGAGTGAACTACACGACACCAAATTTAAAATGAATTCCTCCTCGTCTTCTTGAGGCAGTTGAACTGGGTTGAGTCTTGTCCAATCTATATATAGACATGGAACACACACAAATATAATATATATATATGCAATTAGGCCAAAGTGAAAATGTATGCAACCCCAAATCAACCTAGACAGTAAAAAAGATGGACGTAGTGAATGTGATTGTACCCACAGGATTCTGAAAGGCATGGGGCAGAGGAAGAATGGAGAATATTGTGACACAGTCTAAGATGTAAAGAACTTTATCATCCATTGTAAACTGTGGATGATAATTGTCAGCAGTTGTAGACAAAATCTAATTTACTGAAGCACCGCCAAAGCTTATAAAAAGAAACGCCGGTGCTGACTGGTAGGATGCTACAGCCAGTAATGCTTGCACTCGTCGGGAGAGTGGCATTAAGCAAAGTTGAATCTTCTGTAAAAACACTGAATACTACTCGTTAGGGCTGTAACGATGTGCTATATTAAACCGAAATCGTGACACTCACTCCCGGAGTTATCCTTCCTGTCCAGTTCCAATGCTACCACATCTTAAAATTTACTTTTAGTATTATTTGAAGTTAACATTATAAAATACGTAGACCTACACCACAAAACTAGTCGAGGATATATTTTTTAATTTAACCTGTAACGGCCGTTTCACACCGTGCACCTGAGACCTGCTGTCAGATTCTCTGAAATGGAGAGTGACTCACAGGGTCGCAAGATAACATAAAGTACATGCGTCTGATGAGTTTTATCGAGTTGATGTCAAAACCGCGCGCTCTCTGTAGGCATATTCATATTTTGCCGCTATGTGAAACAATCTAGCAAAACGCACCGGCGAGTTTGTCGACCCCAGAGGATTAACTTTAGCCTAACCATAAATTGTGATTAAACTCTATATATAATCACTCACATCAAGATGGTGGTGGAGTCCATGCAGGAGAAGCAGCGTTTGGCACTGCTTCGCTTTTCATCCCGAGCTGTGTGGAGTAGCCCATTTCCACCTCTATTGCGTAATTTACATTTCACACTCACGGTTTTCCAGGCCAAGTGCATGCAACCACTGGTGCCTAATTTCCAAGTCTGCTAGAAAGCTTTGCAGTCCAACAATGCTGTTGTAATCAGCAAAACTACGTACCTTCCTAACACTGTGCTAAATACAGATAAATCTATGCTAGCTCATACCAAGGGCGTGGTAGCTCGTGGTGAGCTGGAACCTGCTTACGTCACGTAGTACCGCTTACGCCACGTTACTACGTGAAGTGTTAAAAAACAGTAGAAACCGCTTTCACTGTCCTAAATAGTATACAAAAATATAAACCTTTTCATAATTTTTCTACATTGAGAGTTGCACTACAGCACAGGTTCTATAAGATACTGTAATGCAGTAGTAGTAATTGGAAACAACACATTTTAACAAATCCGTAAACCTTCAGATTATTTTCCTCCTCTTCCAACTGAGATTTCAGCCTACATGTTGGTATCCCAGCCCTGTGTATGTGCCGCAAACATCCAATAGGAAAATTCAACTGCAGTAGCCACCGTTCAACCTGAAGAGGGCAGCACTCAGACGTTTTTATACCATATATTGTAGAATTAAAACACTTTATACCCAAATGTCAAAAAAGTTACTCAAATCAATGGACAGCCCTAATAAGGCCCCATTCTTACAGATCATCAACTAAAAAAAGTTGGTTTAGGTTAGTTACTCTTTAATCAATGCTTTCACACTGGGAGCAGAAGGAGCGTTTGAGGGGAAGCGGGATTTCGGCGCAGAGTCAATTTTTGCTGTGCTGCTCACGCTCAATTAAAGTGAAAGTACACTTTTGATGGACGAAATAAATATGATTTCAAACAAAAAGTGCCCAAAATGCACAGAAAAAACATATCTAGTGACTTTTAACAAGAACTGGAGTAGACAAACAAAAGAAAATGAAGAAAATGAAGACACAAATATTTATAGAAGATTTACCTGTGGGTTTTTCAAATGTTATTTCATAAAAATATAAAAAAAATATTCTCAAATAAAAAATAATAATAATCGCGGTTTGTATCGAATCGTGGGCCAAAAATCATGATAAGAACCGAATCGTGGGTTTGGTGTATCGTTACAGCCCTACTACTCTAATGTGCAGAAAAACATTAGTTCGAAAATCGGGGTTGACTTGCTTTATTTTTTTTTTCAGCCATGGATGTTAGGAAACGTTATATGTTTTGCAAAAAAATAAACATAATCCATGCTACTAGTATCTATATGATATTAGTTAAATAGCATTAGTTAACTATTAGTTGGGAGAGACTTGCACATTGCTTCTCTGTATAGTGGTGGGGTGCGGGATAGTAAAAGTAATGTAGTAACGTGACAAGTAACGTAACTAGTAACTTTTAATTCCCTGTAATAAGTAATATTATAATTTTTTACAGGAGGAGTAATAATTCCTGAGTAACTTGCCCAACACTGGTTGTGGTATAAGTTAGGCACTTTTTTGAACATCCAATCTCTATTGTCAGTGGCACAAGTAGTAGATTTTCTTTGACTACCATTGTTTTTAAAATATATATAACATTAACACAAGTAAAGGGCAAAATGAGTAGGATTGTCTCTTGCCATTTGTAAACACATTATTCCTAGTTGGCCCCATGCAGAGAGAGCAGTGATTGAGCGAGTTCCAAAGCGACTGAATAGAGTTAGAGACGTTATAGCAAGAACAAAGCAGTGAATCAGATAAATAAAAGATCTTCTGATTCGTCTTTCACTTCGGTTGCATTCTAATGCACAAATAAACATGACCCCACCTCCACAGAACTCTGTAAGAAGGAGCCACATTGGCGGATTTTGTGTGAATACAGCCGAAGCCACCATCAGCTTTCATTATAGGTCTGCTATAAGTGTGTGTGTAGCTCAGACACACATACCTGCATGAGAGAGACAGATCACAGAGGAGAGAGATGGAGACAGCAATGTAAACTGGTTGCTATGTTACTATAGAGTCAAAGTCGAGACTTTTATTTTGTGAGAAACCACAAGTTCCTGTTTCCCATTTGCGCTAGCTTCCCAGCTGAGTGTTTAGGCCCAGTCAAAACAATGCAGCCTCTGGCTATGTTTACACGGAAACGATTCTGAAGAGAAAACGCAAAAGTGGCGTTGCGTCATCACTTTTTATTCTGCGTTTAGACGAGCGTTTTGTGTGGGAAATCCGCGTGCAAATGGTGACGCAAAAGTGTGTGAAATTCAATGTAGTATGCACTCCAGGCGGCTAGGAGTGCATACTACAACAACACCAAGTCCACGTGCCTGTGTACAACCTTCACTGTCAAGCAGACTTTTGCGTGTTTACCGTTTGCACAGGAACGTGGCGGTGGAGCGTTTTTAAGATTTCCACTCTGGAGGGTGGTTTCACTTTTTTGCGTTTTCAAGCCTCAAAAACGCCGTCGCCGTGTAAACGAAAGGCACATCCGATAAAATATTTTTACGTCTTCACCCGCGAGCGTTCTCGTGTAAACAGGGCCTCTATGCAGGGAAACCCCGCAAAAGCTTACTGACATACAGCTGCATCAATTTACATAATCCAAGTACTGACATTATTTATTGATTGGATTCAGCTTGAGGTCACTAAATTAGCTTTAGCACACTTCTGGTGTCCTGCTTTGTTCGTCATCTGGCTGAAATGCAAACTGTGACTACATAAGTCTGCTGGGGGTCTTGTGCTAGAGCTTCCAGCATATTTGATTTGACTGTGAATCTGACTCATTAAAAAGTTCAGCCTCAAAAAAGCGCTCCCACTTTAGCAGCAGTTTTCAAAAGTTCCAATAACTTAAAACAACCAAGGAGTTAGAAGTTAGGTGTTTTAAAGCACAGGTAACCCCTGCCATCATCCCAAAGAAACTTTTGCTATTGTTTTCCACAATACCAGCTCTTTCTCAGCAAAAAATGACTCTAGGTTGCAGCTAGGCTACAGTCAGATCAGAATTTCTAGTCTTTGCTGTTTGGCAATGTACAGGACAACACCAACAATTGTACAATATAGAGAGCATATGAATGTGTATGCATTTCAAGGTTAAATAAATGCAATCTCACCTTCAACTATCAACTTGTAGATGGCATCCACATTTTCAAGGCATTTCTTAGCGGATGTGCTAAGTTGGGCATCCATCGGCAGCATTATTTTAGTCTGGTGGTACGTCCCCGTCACCCTCTTAGAAGGATTTGCAATGAGCAGCAGAGGCTTCATGCCAAGGGCATACAACTTCTCAAGCTGGAACAGAGAGGTAGAGAGATCAATTGGATATATACACAAAACTGTAGTTTACAGCTGAATTTGTCCTCAAGCTTAATCTGAAGTTACATCAAAGCTAGAAAACATCTACAAACAATCCAACTATGGTTTTTACATAATTTTTGGATAGATAAATGTTAGAATTTTTACGAGTTTCAACTCCATAGACATAGGTAATAGTTTGGAAAAAACAGTAAACATTAATTATATTCTTATTAATAGTGTAGCTGTGTGAGGCAATATATTATACCAGTTATTATACCAAGTAATTTATTTGCTTATGTCAAAATAATAAAACACTTCGGGTGAATGAGATGATCGGAAAACTACATACCAGTATGGCAGCATCATCAAGCATATGGGACTTCATTTTATTTTTTTTAATGGATGCCAACCACTGCTTCTGCTGACTTTTAAATTTGTCCAGCTTTTTTTGAAGTCTGACGTGTTGGGGTTGAGGATGTTTACAAAATTTACACATTTTAAGTCCGCAGTATATTTTCCCCCTGCAGTTTGGGCAGGTCTTTTTTTGTGATCCTCCAGCCATTATGGAACAAACAGACCTGGATGTGAGATACTAGAGTGAAGATAGATTTAAAGAGTGATTAAAAGAGAGAGACAATAACAAAAAGAGAGTGATTGAAAGGGACGAGTGTGTAAGAGAGTGAGAGAGAGAGAGAGAGAGGCTCTTAAAAGTGCCGTTGGTTTGTGTGTGTGTATGTGTTTGTGTATATATGTGTGTGTTGGTGAAATCAAAAAGTGTTGCAATAAAGCTGTAAAACAGGAAAAAGCAAAATATTATTAGAATAGACTTTGTAGTAAATGAGCATTTCTTAATTGTTAGGACAGAGTTATTGTAATCACAACCATTGCATGCAATACAAATCAATTCTGACTGTACAAATGTCAGATTTGAACCACATTCACTTGAAACAAGCAATTACATACACAAATCTATTTTTATTTAGACCCACAAATAATGTAAACAGTGGACTTCTGTCCTGTTGCGTAAAATGCTTCTCGTAATATCCTGTTCACTCTTCTCCATGTCACAAATAACGAATAAAGTAACAGTTAACGTTACCCTCAATTATAATTTATATAATTGTGTAATTTATATATAAATAATAAATCCTCAAATAATAATTTTATTATTATTATTATGAATTATCTCATGATGATTTCAGTGTCTCCTAAAATGGCAAAGCCTTACAAAAGTATGGCACCATAGTGTTACGGGATATTCTATATATAAGTTAGTGGTGGGTCGTCTCTCTATTTAATTATGCATTAATAATATCAGGTATGAGCGCGCGGTCGTCAAATCCTCTGTAAAGACTCCAGGTCCACTTTTTTATGGTACTCCATCCCTGATTGCGGTAATTCCCCTTAGTTAGACTTCCGACATTTACTTTGCACTTTGAATAAAACTTTAACCACTGCAACAACAGGTTGTTTATTATTGTCTTCAAAACACATGGACAGATACATGAGTTTAAACTGATTTTGGTAGCTGGCAGTGCCACAATCCAACTGTCCCGGCCCGGGGCCTGCTGTCATTTGGCCGGCTAGCTAACTACATCGGCGGGTAACGTTAGCCGTGTAAATGATAAATCAACACCAAATTCAACCTAAACTCCGGGGATGAAACGCTACACAGATCGGGCTACAATTAAATAAATAGCAGAAAAGATTATGCGTGCTTTTTAACAAACAAACACCGATTGGGTTGAGATCATAGGTTGAGATACTTACTGTAGTCAGTTGGCGGGTGAAATGAGTGGTAATTATGGGTAAGAAGCGTGCGACGTGCGTGCGTTGCGTAACGTGATGTATCGTTGTCGTGGTTACGTTAACCCCTGAAAGTCTTCTGATTCATAAGAATAATTAATAATAATAATATTCGCTGCGATGACAGAAAATACATTTGAGAATAATAAAATATCGTAGAGGGTTTAATAACGTAAAGGAAACAATCTATTTAACACAGCCTCGGGCCGTTCTTTAAAACTACTCCATCCATAAATTCATAGTTATATCACAAATAATTTACTGTTATTTACACAACAAAAATCGGAACTAATTCACTAGAATATATTTAAAAGGAGGACGTTTCGTAAACTAGAAAACAACATTTACCACCGTCCACAATGTGACCTTGTTGAACGAGGGAATTCGTGTGTCCACCACGGCAAATGAGCATCATTGACTTTGTATGTGTGTTGTTTCCGTGATGCCGCCACGTAATTTCAACACATTTTGAACGAGGGAATCCGTGTGTCCACCACGCAAATGAGCCTCATTGACTTTGTATGGGTGTTGTTTCCGTGATGCCGCCACGTAATTTCAACACATTCCGTGCTACCACCACGCATTTCGGGGTTAAGGGGTCGTGTACATTTCACGCATTTCTGTGAGATCAGGTTGTTTAAGGAAGTCTGCAAGATATGCCACCTACAGTAAATGCTCTCTGAACAACTCTAGTTTGTGGTTGACTGAGTAAACGGTGCACATTTAACGGGTAAGAAAGATATCACAGCTCCACTTTGGGTCCATGAAGAGGGCACTAGAAGTTTAGGGGCCGACACGGAATGAAATAAAGCAGGACTGATTAAGATGGACTGCTGATAAGGGTCCAACATGCACAATGGCTTCCATACTATTCGTGGAGCGAGCGACACACGGTCGCACGCAACCCTACACAAGCACACAGGAATGCTCTCTCTCCCCGTCTCACACACACACACACACACACCGGATCACGCCGCCATACCATTGGATATCTTACCATCAGTGTGGAGGCTGGCAGACACGACCCTTTGAAATGCGATACTCAGCCTTTCCAAGAGCAGCCTCTTGCCCTAATTAGATGATTATATCCAGAACAACATTATTTTAACTCAGGAGAGTAGAAAAAGTCTTTATTACTCAGTAAATTCCTCCTGACTTGCTATTTGTAACCGTGGCTAAGAGTTACCAACTTCAAGCTGTTAAATGAGTGCCAGATTGTGTCGAGTTTCGATGCTTTAGAGGAGGGAATCATTTCTTTAGATTAGTTCCGCTCTCGGTTCCTCGCCACAGGCCCGCGCGCCCACATCCAATTCATCACGTCAGATCGCGCTGGTCCAGCTGTGGCGAGACTGGACTTTCTTTTTCTTTTTTTTTGCATAAAGGGCTGTGTCTACAAACTTTTCTACTTAGAAAACAAGAACTCGGAGCACAGCCCTGCATGCAATAAACAATTTTTTCCGTCCAAGTTCAAGAGCCCCACTTGTTCAGACCGAGCACTCTGTGTCCTGAGAAGTCCCGGGTAAAAAGTCAAGAAGATAAACACTTGGATAATCAAATAATGGTGATCAAAGCATGTTTGTAAAGGGCAGCTATTGCAGCATAGACTTTTATGTCTTTATTAGTTGATAGCCTCTTAAGACAGACATTATAAATTACAAAATGGCTCACAGAGAGACTCGTCGCATCTTAAAAAGGGAAAATTTGGTCTAAACTCCCAAAATGTTGTCACTGTGTCCAGAAAGTTCTTTGTCTTCCCAACATGAGAAGGCTTGTTAGTGGTGAAGGGGAAACGTCGCATTGCATCTCATCTTGGCAGCAGCAATGGTAATTTAGAGGCTTGAGCGAGCTGGGGAACAAAGGAGGGCTCGGCTCTGGGCGGAGAGGAGTCTCTAGCATGTCATTTCAGCGGTCGTCCATATATCTAAAAAAAATAAATACTAAAAACAGATTGAGCCATTCAACTATTTCCCTAAACTCTGTTTGCCCCATAATCATGTGGAAAATGACAGTGTGTTTGCATTGTCCAAGCGGTAGAGGCCTGTTCTAAACACGCACTGAAACTGCAAGGACAATAATGGACCTGTGGAAATTATAGGGCTTCTGCATTAAGTTTGTTAACGTCCACACACACTTTACATATTGTGAGTGAAGCGTACTGCAGAAAACTGCATTTAGACTTTCTGTGCTTCTGCTGACACCAGTATTGGGGACTCACTAAGAGTAGTCTGATTAATTTTGGTGAATCGGTTCGTTCAGATGTTTCATGTAAAATTAATAGATTTACAAACAGATCTGGTGATTTGAGTCCCTGCTTTCAACTCTGTAATGTAAATGAGGGTGTTTTTGTTGTATTTAGTACAAAATTAACAATTTAAGTTTGATTACGCTTCCCTAATTGAGGAACACTCATTAATTTGAAAACCAGTCCAAGTTTTTGTGCCAGAAAAAATATGGCTCTGATTATACACTATCTAGTTATGTTTTTATTGGACAGTAATACTTTTAATTAATGAATCCAAAAATGAATAACGCTTTGTTGGCCAGTACACCCCAAAACTGTTCTTGATAAGAGCTTTCTAGCAACAAAATGCAGGCCACAACATGTACTTCCTGTTGATGTCCCTGCAGAGGGGGACACATCCAATGAAGATTGAAGGTGACAGGAAACGCTAAAATGTGGTCAGGGTCATGCCTAAGAAGGGTTACAAGAAAGTGTGACGTCTTTTCCCTGAAAAAACACTCTCTCTGCCTCCATGTCACTCTTTCCTGTTGCCGTGCCATGAGGGGGAGCAAAACAACAGCCAACGATGTTTTGTCTTAAGATTCTGTCTCTGTTTTCTTAACCTGAGTATCAGAGATTTAGTCAAGAATGTTTTGATATCTCTATTAGGTCTGCAAAGGATTTAAAGGGACTAGTCTGAGCAAGAAAAATAAAACACTTTACAGTAAGAAGGAAACTGAAACTGGCTGTTTTACAAATGGTGAGTTTAAATTTGATGGTGGGAGACAAATTAAAGAATGAATTAGAAAATATGGAACCTTTTGAAAGAAAGTGAGAAAGAACACCCTGAGCAAAGCAGAACTTTTCTTACAGATGCTCGGCGTTGTGCCTGTTAGAAAGCAGGTCATGGAAACTGCTCTCAGAATGGGCCAAACAGCAGTTTATGAGTATTTCTGTGGCACGAGTCCATACCATGGGCACAAGAAAACCTGCATACCCCATTTCAAAATAAACAGAGTTTTAAGAAAGGAGTCATAAACAAATCTATGTTTTGACTTCTTTTATTCAACAGAAGTATCTAGGTATCTATTTGATTCTTTTCAAGAGTTCAAAGAACAGTAGGACATTGTATGGTAGCTGGATTCTTGAAAACCCATGAAATATGCTGTCAGAATGATTTTACATTTTAATCTTGATATGTTCGGTAGTTTTAGAGTTCAGTAGTTTAATAGACATATTTAAAGTGCCCCTATTATGCCTATTCAAATATTACCCTTCACGCAGTGTTATATTGCTGTTTGTGAATGTAAAAGGTCTGAAAAGTTTATTTTGATGGTCCCTTTTGTTGACTATAAGTATCTGTGCAACTACATGTCAACCAACTCTCATTAGAGTATTAGTAGACTGTCTGCTTATATCTAACACTTGATTTTCGATGCTCCTCCAATATACATTATTTAACTATAAGTAACTTTGCAAGTGCATGTCGACTTATGACTGACATGCAATCTAGCTGCTTAATACAAGCTTTGTTTAAATAAAACATTGTGGCATCAACTTAACCAGCCTCAAATAGACTTGACAGATACAATAAAGTGTGTGAAACTGAGATGGTCTAATTCAGTGATTCGGTCCAGCGGAAATAAGCAAAACGACTGAAATCACTTATAGCACCTTTTTGCTGATAGCTAAAACACTGTCTCACCATTTCACTGCCAACTGACAAACAGTCCACATTAAAAAATATTAATAATAAATAAATAATCTAAGTGTCCAATGAAACAGTACTCCGTGATTCAGGAAGTCATAATAGCAAATGTGGTGAGAGCTCAGGGTGAGGGTCAGCATGATTCAATGTCATCTGAAGTCACAGGCCATCCAGGTCTAACAGGTGAACAAACACTGGCCTCTGAAGTTGTCCCAACACTCTGGGAAGTTGTGGCTGTCATCGCCGAGCACCAGTCTGGATCCGGCAGTATATACAGACTGCAACTCTCTCGGATGGAAAATCTGAAGAGTTCCTCTCATTTAATTATCCTTTCCTCTCGCTGTCCAACACGTCATCACATACCATGAAGAGAAAAACAAAAAAAAGGTAATTCAATCGGTGCTTTTCGGTGTAAAGATCCAAACCAATCATCTTGCAATAGCCAACATTAGGTCAGTTTAATCTCCACGCATTGGCTGATTCTCATGTGAAGTATTTTGAAGCAAACAACACTCAAGTCTCAAACAACCGTGGCAAGAATGAGCAACACATTGCTTTATTTCTCCGATGCAACTGATTTCTATTAAAATCTGGGTGGTATTTCTTCAGAAATGCAGCAAGCAGCACTAGTAGAAATCCAAGAAAAACACCACCAGGAACAAAAAATAAATGGCTGTAAACAGGGTTTTAAGGGGATGTAATCGTGCCCTTGTTTATTGGGACTTGCTGCCTGGGTTCAGTGAACTGGCAGAGGAAACTGGGGTCTGACTAAAGGACCAAGCTGTAATGGGGCCATCAGGAGAGAGCAATGGGCACGTATTACAGACCCCTAAGACTATCTGAACCATCCCTAAAGACAGTGATTGAGCCCCTGCTGAGCTAACATTCAGGCCACCATCGACCCTTCAAAACCGCCTACACTTCAATGCCTCCCTTTCCCCTTTCTTTCTATTTCTAGTGCAGTCAGACACACAGCCATGAATAAATGTTTCTGCTCCGGTGTCTCTGTTTTCTTGTCTTTCTTCCTCTTTCTCTCCTCCACCCACGTCAAAGTCCTGTGGTCAACATGTGGCAAACCTAATGGACTTAATGACTGGCCAGAGTTCACTACAGCCACTTGGACCAATAAAAATGAAGACTGTGGACAAGACTTAAACCGATCAGTTTTAATTAAAGGTAAAGTGTTTAAAGTCTTGATATACTATAAGTAGCGACAGATATTTTCATCCATATTGTGACATCCGAATGAAATGGATTGAGACCTGGTTCAGCAATTGCAGTTGATTATAAGAAAGGAGCAGGGTTTATGAAGACGAAATTATTTGAGAAGTCCGACATACGTCACCAGAGATAAGTTTGTCGTTTTGAGTTGACACTTTAATTCAAAATTACAAGGTCAAATTAAATAAATAAATAAATATATGCATGGATTAAGTGTTCACAATATGATCAATAACATGTATTTAGAAAATAGACTGGGTCAATCTCCAATTCATGCCAAGTTTTATTTTTGAATCACATTTTCAAACAGGCTCCCCAAAAAATAACCTACCTGCCATTGGTCGGATAAATAGATCGGCCCGTCCCACACCCGTCCCACACCATTGGCAAGTCAATCTTGAGTCAGGATTCTCAAACAAACACAGCAATGATTTATTATACTTTTCAGAGAAAACAACCTACAACCCCTACAAATGCCACTTTTAGTTGTCTTTGCATATTAAACCGGGACATGGAGAAAGTATTTTAACAACTTCACTCATAAGATCTTGTAACTTTAAAGCAGTTCTTGAAATATCTTTACCATTTTTTCATTAAAACCAATATCAATATCTTTCTGAAAACTAGTAAACCAGGTACATCCAACTCCTTCCATTGCACTCACCCACAATGCAACTGGAGTGGGGCCAGGGCTGCTGTTAATTGGGTCTCATTATTAAGTTAAGTGTAGTGCAAGTGGCAGTGCAAGAGCTAATGAGCAGAAGGGAGGCTGTTTTGGCCCAGCCATTAGAAAAATTACTTGAGTGGAAAATGAATGCAGGACTCGCTTGCAGAAAGAGGCCGAGTCTGACCGGGGGTTTCGGATTAGAATGAACCCAGTCTGTATTTTCAGGTGATAGGACTACTAAAAAGTAGTAAGCATAATTTAGAGTAATAACAATTACTTTTACTGCATATAGTATAGACTACAATATACTCCTTAAGCATTAGACATACTTTTGACACATTTAAAAGGATAGTTCAGGCAAAAATGTTATTCTGTCATCATTTACTCACCCCTATGTTGTTCCGCGGAACACCAGAAAATATTTAGAAGGTATTTTTTTTTACTGTTTTTGTCTATACAATTGACTTTTAGATCTTTTTTTGTGCTCCACAGGAGTAATAAAGTCACATGATGAGGGTGAGTAAATGATGACAGAATATAATTTGTGTGAAATTCACCTTTAACATAACAGTTCATAGTTTTAATAATGAGGTCTGATTGAATACTGTCAATTAAACAGCCTATATGCATTTTGTCAAAAATCTCTTTATCATTGCATAGTATACAACAAAATACAAGATCATACTGCATTCACACTATACTGTACGAATTTAACTATACAGAGTTAAATTGGGATCAAAATGTAGTAAAATACACAAGTAATGGTTAACAGAACACAGAAAACAGCCAAATATGGATATAAAAAAGCTTATTTGTTCCACTACATAGAATGACAAAGAAAGCTTTTATACCGGGTCAAATAAATCAGAGTGAATCTAATAAAGCCTTCTCCATATTTTCAGTAAAAATCTAATTTGTCCATAATACTAATATTTGTATACTTGATGAATAATGTAGGGAACGTTGCCAGTGGAAAATATTCTGAAACACTATCTCAAAAATAAAATTCTAGACAAAATAAACTTTTCACCAATTTTGAGAGGTCTTCAATCGTTGTTTTCATTGAGGTAATTAACAGAGAACTTAACACAGGAAAAATATTCTGTGTTTAAAGGAGGATTAGTTCGGAATATAAACGGAATGGTTTTACCAGCGCTAAGAGTGACTTTTGGAAAAGACTGGTGTGAGAATAATTGACTGCATGACGTGTGTGTTTGTGTGTATAGAAGAGCCTGTTTTTGTTTTTGAATGTTCGCCGAATGTTATGCTGAGATGAGAGCTATACAAAGACCCAGGCGGTGTTGATATCCTGTCCATGCATACTTATGACCATCCATGAAAAATAAATGCCACACACTGGCAGATCCCACTAAAAATCAAAGGCTTTGCAGGACAGTACATATTTCTCTAAAACCATGGTTGGCACACAAGCTGCAGGAAAACACATTATGTTCACATTAAGAGCAAGCAAGAAGAGGTCATATAAGGGGTCTGTTATGGAGGAAAGTATCAGAACAACATGTTTTTGAAAAGTCTCTTCCACGCAAAAAGAGCAGAAAGGACAGTGAGGCCTGCATTGTGAGAGACTTGAAGGCGTGCAAGTGTTTGGATGACTTTGAGGGGGTTTTCTTCATACAGCCCCTGTTAAATTATCCAAATATAACCACACCAGTATTCATCTGCACTTTATCCCTCGAAAAGCAGCTTATCTTGACCACACAGTGACAATGTTCTTCCTGGGAGATGCCCAAGAGATAGCCGACTCTGGCTTTGAAACCCCGCTCTGCAGCTTAGGGCCATAAATAAGCATGCTGATATTAAACTAGTCAAGGAGATCAGCTGAGTGTTTTAGTTTAGGCTGGACATGAAAAAGCAGTAAAGGGGTAACGGATGAGAACAGCAGCGCAAGCCTCTCAACAGAACAGGATCTCCATAGACAACCCTTTCCTCGGTTTCAAAAACCTAGGGACCTGCATAGGCATCTATACCTTCTATGACTGCATATAACTTGAATGAAGACTCATGAGTGAATTATTCAGAACACTCTACATAAGGGGGTGTTTTAAGGTCTGAGGACAATTTAAGAGTAAAGAAAAATACAAAATGCATCATTCTTATGCTCAGCAAGGCTGCATTTATTTAATCAAAAATATTTTTATGAAATATATGATTTAAAATGACTGTTTTCTATTTGAATATTTTAAATTGTAATTTATTTCTGGCATGGCAAAGCTGAATTGAAACTTTTCTTATTATCAATGTTTAAAACTGTTGTGCTGCTTAATATTTTTGTGGAAACCATAATACATGATTTTGTTTTCAGGATTCTTTGTTGAAAAGAATAGCATTTAATTGAAATGGCAATTTTTAACATTATAAATGGTTTTACTGTCACTTTGGATCCATTTAATGTGTCCTTGCTGAAGTATAATGTCTTAAAAAAAAAAAAAAGATTTACCCCAAACTTTGGAACCGTGATGTACTTTTTATGATATAAGGTTAACAAGAATTTAACACTATGGGAAAAAAATTGTGAGTTTTGTGAAAAATATATTTATAAGGGTTTATCTCAGAAATTCTGTAAAACAAGTAAAGTCCCTAGCAAGGGAATCCTTATATCTTGGGGCCATCTGTATTTGGGACGATCATATTTGGGGCCCGCTGTCTTTAAAGAGAGCATAATTAATTTGCATGTATTTTGGGTACCATGATGACTTACATTTTTGCCAATCGAGTCAGTTAACTACGTTTCATAACAGTGCATCTGTAAATATCTGTCGGTTTTGTGCTCTCATTTTTCTCTCTTGGCTCTAAGGATACAGTAATTGAGCTGTAATTGAGTGTTCAAGCCTCACCTCCCCTCTTCCTCTCATTATTCCCCCAGCACAGGCTCTTGGCCTGAGCGTAGGCAGTGTTGCTGGGGTCTGGGAGGCCAGAGGAGAGCCTCTTCCTGTCACAGTATTGTCTTCCAACCGACCTGTTGCTGACGGAGAGCACTCAGGCCTGCTTACAACACAACTTACACAGGTTCAAAGAGCGGCCAACGACACAATAGCATAGCAAGAAGAAGTAAGAGAAAGAGTAAGAGCAAAATAGGTACGAAGGAAACACAATTTAACGTCTCTCTCTTTCACCCTTTGCCACCCTTAATCCTGCAAAAACATTTTCTCTTCCGGTCAGCTGAAGGTTATTAGCAAAAGGACCCTTGACACAATAACGGATCATTTAGGAAACAGAGTTATTTTTGACAGGCTAGCATAACAATGAGCTCAGTGTTTCTTACTACATAAGCTTGTTTTCAAAGTATACTTTTCAGCTTATGCGCAATAACATCTAATATGTGTATTCTGCAAGTGTGTTCTTCATATCCTTTGTTACTTTTTGCATTTATTATTGTACGGCGATAACTACATCCATGGGGCTGAACTACAGCAAGCAATGCCAAAAAAGTTAATAAGACTCTACAATAATTTCTACAATGCAGTGCACAAACTTTCACAGCATCAGCAGTTTGTGTCTCTCACCGATGTATAAAAATGGCGGCAGCTTGCCAGAACTCCTACAAATTAAAGTCTGAGCTATCTTGTCTTGAACAGAAAAAGCTGACCATGACCAAGTAAACTTTGATCCATCTATCATAACAGACGACCTTGGCTCAAAGGGAGAAGAAAGACACTATATGACAACAAAACATATAGTATTACTTATTTACACTTGCTCTCACACCGAATTTGCCACAACAGCAATTCAAAAGTTCACTTCCTAAAATGATGTAAACAGATTTGACTTGCAAGAGGGTCCGTGTACGTTGCGTTCATTCGTTTTTCGATTTAATATTGAAAGTAGAAAAATGAGAAAACGGCTCATTTATTCATTTTTCGTTTTCCCAAAAAAATAAAAAAATGAGAATTCGGCTTGATTTTTATATTTTTATGTTCAGGGATAGAAAATGGAAAAATGGCTTGAATATTCGATTTCCACGTGTGGGCGCGCATGAAACGCCCCTTTCCGCTGATTGGTCAACCAAAGATCAATGCTTTCGGTTCTTCCACAGTCCTCCGCTGCTGGACGGATTCTTAAAGTGTTTATTACAAATAAACTCTCTCTCATCCAACAACCGGACTAATGCTTGACACAAATCGCGCTGGGCAGGGCATAGAAAGGGTTTTCTTCTCGATAGGCATGGATTTGACAATCTACACTAGAGAAATATTAGCTGATTATTTCAGAAATATTATGTAGATTATCTCGCATCTGCACCCACATGACCCATCATCATTAGCCTACTTCACAGCTGGGTGACCCACTGACAGCGCGCAGACCAGTATCCATTTAAGTCTATATGCAGCAGTCATAACTATTATTTTAGACTGTACATTGAGTTTTGGACAAGGGATGAAGCTGAAATATGATAGATATGAAAAGATATAAATTGCATTATTTAGTGTCCATGTCACAGCACATCTATTTTGGTTGTTATTCTATTCGTTTTGTTGTTGTTGTTTGATTGTTTGTTTTTCATAGCTTACAGCTTTCATAGCTTATAATCATGTTTACCTATATTCTAATATTTTTTAAATATAGGCTATTTGTCATCTTTTATAAAAAAAATATTGGAAATGTAATCGACTAAATTCAATTCGAATAATAAGACAATAAGCTGTTACTAATCAATTTAAATTAGTATCTTTTTTTACAGTCTATGGTATCAACCAAAGAGGCTGCATCTGAATTCTGAACTGGCATGTAGACCTATTAGCCTACTATTACCTGTTTAAAGCTGCTCAGAGGATTTACACAGTAATTACAATTACATAGTATTATGATATTAATATTTTAAATGTAATATTTTGAATATCCTTTTAAATATGAAATTAATGACAAAATGAAACAATACTTATATGAGAGTTAGACCCCCAGTAGGTGGCAACACGTAACTGTCTTAATAGTCAGTCAGTGAGTCATTCATTCAACCGATTCGTTCAAAACGCTGATTCATTCATGAACCAATTGGCTTTATATGGGACATTGAATCATTCATTCTTTCAGTTCTTCCACAGTTTAACAGTTTCCACAGAATAACAGTCCTCAGCTGCTGGACGGATTCTTTGACACAAATCTCGTTGGGCAGGGACTAGAAAGGGTTTTCTTCTCTACGTGCCAAAAAAATACTCGGCTGACTCACTCGAAATCGATTCTTTGAACAAATCGGTTGAGTGAATGATTCAATGTCCCATATACAGCCAATTGGTTCATGAATGAATCAGCATTTTGAACGAATCGGTTGAATGAATGACTCACTGACTGACTATTAAGACAGTTACGTGCTGCCACCTACTGGGGGTCTAACTCTCATAATATTGTTTCATTTTGTCATTAATTCAATATTTAAAAAGGCTATTCAAAATATTATATTTCAAACTTTAATATCATAATACTATGTAATTGTAATTACTGTGTAAATCCTCTGAGCAGCATTAAACAGTTAATAGTAATAGGTATACATGCCACTTCAGAATTCAGATGCAGCTTCTTTGGTTGATACTATTTAATTTGATTGGTAACAGCTTATTGTCTTATGTTCATGTCTAAATAAATTTGTTGATTAAATTTCCATTTTTTTTAAATAAAAGATGACAAATAGCCTATATTTAAAAAATATTAGAATAATTGCCCTTGCAAAGGTAAAAATGATTATATAAGCTATGAAAGCTATGAAAAACAAACAACAACAACAACAAAAAACTAATAGAATAACAACCAAAATAGATGCGCTGTGACATTTTCATATCTATTATATTTCAGCTTCATCCCTTGTCCAAAACTCAATGTACAGTCTAAAATAATAGTTATGACTGCTGCATATACACTTAAATGGATACTGGTCTGCGCGCTGTCAGTGGGTCACCCAGCTGTGAAGTAGGCTAATAATGATGGGTCATGTGGGTGCAGATGCGAGATAATCTACATAATATTTCTGAAATAATCAGCTAATATTTCTCTAGTGTAGATTGTCGAGTCCATGCCTATAGAGAAGAAAACCCTTTCTAGGCCCTGCCCAGCGCGATTTGTGTCAAGCATTAGTCCGGTTGTTGGATGAGAGAGAGTTTATTTGTAATAAACACTTTAAGAATCCGTCCAGCAGCGGAGGACTGTGGAAGAACCGAAAGCGTTGATCTTTGTTTGACCAATCAGCGGAAAGGGGCGTTTCATGCGCGCCCACACGTGGAAATCGAATATTCAAGCCATTTTTCCATTTTCTATCCCTGAACATAAAAATATAAAAATCAAGCCGAATTCTCATTTTTTTATTTTTTTGGGAAAACGAAAAATGAATAAATGAGCCGTTTTCTCATTTTTCTACTTTCAATATTAAATCGAAAAACGAATGAACGCAACGTACACGGACCCAAGAGTGTGGGCTTGAGCTTGCAACTTGACTCCATTTGTAAAGGTAGCCTATGTAGCGACAATTAAGACAGAAACCATATATTAGATGGTTACACTAAAGGGATCTTATCATTAGAAAGGACAAGTCAATGCACACACCAAAGCACCGTTTCTCATGTGAAGAGTGTTTAAATGTAAGTCTTAAGGCCCAGCAGCAAAAAAAAAACAAAAAAAAAACAGCCAATGAGTTAGTTAGGAAAAGGTCATGAAATATTTGAGCAGCAAATCAACATATTAGAATGATTTTTGAAGGATCATTTTACACTGAAGACTGGAATAATGGCTGCTGATAATTCAGCTTTGCATCACAGAAAAAAAAATACGTTTTAATATATATTTAAACAGAAAACATGTATTTTTAATTTTAATAATATTTCACAATATAATTGTTTTTACTATATTTTTTTAAATAAGGCATGAGATAGGTAACAATATATTCTGTCACAATATATTGCAATACAGAAATGCATCAATATGTATCTTGGATACTGACAATATGTATTGTGTAGTTCACCCAAAATAAAAAATTACTGTATGAGAAAAAAATCAAGTTTTCAGAGTTTTATTGTCTGCACCACATTAAACTATAGGCTATACATACAATGTTGAATATAATGTATAATAATGCAATATGGGGGAATATTTGTGGGTCCTGATAATGCTTAATGTCATATTACCAGTAAAAAATGGCCCAAATTATTTAAAAGATATAGTCAGTGACAGAGTGCAAGCATATTCGTCTAAAATAATTCAGTTTTTAACTTCAGAATCATGAATATTCTTATTCTGGTGTGTCACTATTGTCCGGTGCATTGGGTTATCAGCACCAAGTCCAAGCCTGTTCATTTACACCCACAATGTATATCAAATTTATCGTTCAGTATCGTAATATGCATCGAATCGTGACATGAGGGTATCGTTACACCCCTTTGAGATACTTTTCAAACACATTTAAAAAATCGTACCTACACAAAACTTTTGAACAGAGCTGATAGCCACAATATATTAGACATAATGTATATCATCACTCTTTTTCTGCTGCTATGAACAGTTTAAACCCCTTCCCATCCTAATCAAGCTAACCTTAGCTAATCATAACCACCACCATGCTTCATTCACAACAAACAGAGGACACTCAGCATGACAGAGGCCTCTATAAATAGCCATTTCATTGAACTATGTTGTTAACAGGGAGGTACTGCAATGCCTTCTACAGTTGCAAAGGTTAAAAGTTAACAGTAAGCGAATATTTGTATTGCACATTAATTAAACTCAGACTAAGGAAGAAGAAAAAGCAGCACTTGAATACAGAACGTGTCTATGACAGTTAGCCATCTTTTGATCCACAACCACAGTTTGATTACAAGTACATTCAATCTCTGCAAGGGAGTCTAACATTTCCCTGTAAAAAAAGAAGAAGAAGAGCAAATCCCTGTTTTGTAGTTGAAGGCAAACAATGGCTGAGCTGTAGATCATGCCTGGTGTTGGGCAGAGGCCCAGGCTGTCTGGGCGCAGTGAGCAGGCTTGATTCATTGATCATTAATTCAGTTTACTAACACTGATTTACAAGCAAGCAGCGTCATGGACCCATTCTGGCATAGATTAAAAGGTCTGCCAACGAAATCATGCTTTTACCAGAGCAGGAAGGGGGGGAAAAAATCAAATAAATAAAAGGAATTATTCCGATGCATTTCTTTCAACTCAAAACCATAAAAAGGGCTTTGACGTTCTGTCTTCCCTCCTTGCAACAGAAAAATTGATCTACAGTAGCTCTTCTCCACAAACTTTACATCATCTATCATAAAACCTTTGCACAATAGAAATTCTTAAAAAAGTAAGTAAGAAAAGTATGCGAGAACAGTAAACCATGAACATAAACTCTTGTGTTGGATTCTTCAAGTAGCAGGCAAACACACTGAAATTGCTGCCAAGCAACCACATTGGACTTGTAAGCTTCAATAAAAATAGACTGAGCATATGTTCTGTTGGGCTGACTGTTTCTTAAGGTATAATGTTACATTACTGTTAATGATTAAGATGTATCAATGCCCATTTATTATTTAATATCAATTATTTATAAGGCTATATTTATTATTCATATTTATGTAAAAAAATAAAAAACATTCTGTAATACAAATATTTATTTATTATAAGCTATTAATACTTATTTATTCATTAATATAAAATCACTATAAAATAAATATATAAAATAATGAGCAAATTAACTTGTCCTTATGGCATAAAGTGTGCAGTCATCGATATACATGCATGCATTTAAAACAAGGGTAATAAAGACAGAGGTTAATAATCAAATAAAGTTCAATAAATTATATAGTTGCCTCCTTTTGACAATACTGAACATGCAAAAACACTCTTGTCTTCCTAATATACATGAGCATTACGTCTTTTTAATTCCTCACTCGCTTTCTTCATTCTCACATCCAGATTTAGTGGTCAAAATATTCCTCTCTTTAAGGTAATAATAATTATAAATAAAAGAACGAAGTATAAAACCGTCAAAAAATAAAAGTCAGGCATTAAGAGGTACAGACAAGCTCTTTCAGCAGGCCAGGGAAAAACAACGAGGTGCTTCAAGCCTGAAGGCCATGATACCTGATCATCAAACCACCGCCAATTAGAGCATTAGGAGAAGTCATTTATTTTGCCTATGTTAAAAAAGGTGCTAAACTCTGTGAACCATTCCCTCATACCCTGCTGAAATTTCATCCAGAGTGCGGCCCCACGGAGTGAGAGACAGAGGGATATTGAAGGGCTGTGCGAGGGAAAGACTGATTGGAGAGAATGCGAGACCCCAGAGACATAGACCCCTGGTGCGGACTCTGCCAGGCATGGGCCAATCCTACAAATTATTTTTTTTCTTTCCCACTTTTTCTTCTTCTTTCAACACCTACTTGCTCCGACCATCTACATTTCTAACCAAATAGGCAAAATGTGTGTATATATATAGTGGCTTACAGGCACACACTACAATAACCACACACCCGGGAACCGATTTCTAGGAACGTGATTTTGAGAGGGAAAGGAACTCTACCGAGAGACGGTTAGGGTTAGGGTTCATATGCAGCAGGTAAGGTAAATCAGCAGGTACATTTTTAGTTGTCAAACAGTATTGTGAGTGGATCCAAACTACAAAGTGGATCAGAATTGACTCCACAAATCACAAGTATAGCCGTGTCAAAGGTGTATTTAAATGTTTGTCAGACAATTTGGGAGTGAAATGAGACTCCACACGGGAAGTTCTAAAAATAAGCAAGTAAAAATGTGTTTTTCTACATCTCTGTCATCCCAAGCTATTGTTATCCCCAAAAAAGAATAAATCTACCCTGTTGAAAAATCCAGCATTGCTGTCTTTTAATGCTGTGAGTGACCAGTATGGGATGCTGGTTTCTGGTTTGTCATTCCCCAGCATGGACCAGCTACACCAGCTCAATTTTGTTTGAGTGTACCAGCATTAACCAGCATTAATCAGGCTGGCCCAACATGGAATTCATGCTGGTTCATCCTGGATTTTTAAGCAGGATAATGAGGTATACTTACACAGAAGAATGGAGGACAACTGTACATATTTAGCAATAATTCACACTCTCTGTATGGGGTTAGTGGTAAAAGGCCAGTCTAAATCATAAAGCATGCAACACACAACACACCCAGGTGCAGATAGTTCAAGGCACTCGTACTAAGCCCACACTCACGTCAGAGGAAGAGAAGGCCCTTTCCACATTCTGTGTTCTGATGAAGACCCCTGTTCAACAGGCCAACATTATATTACATGTTACTGTTTTACAAGAAGACTTCCTCTGTCGCATTGTGCAATACTACTATACTACTATTCTAATATGTGAGGTCATAATAAGTGTCTTAAAGTATAGTATGATGAAAAAAATATGGCAAAAGTCCCCGGATGGTGGATCTGTGCACATTAATGGCTAATATTAGCCACAACATTAGTTTGCACTTTGGAGGAGGATTTAGTTGCAGATAAAAGGAATATGTATGTGAAGCCAACAGTCAAATAGAGATTAAGCTGTTAATAATCAATATCTAACCTGATGAATAATATTTATTTAATGTTATCTGTGTTATATTTCATCAACATTGTGAACTTAGCATAGCACAGTAGCAAAACAGATTTGACCAAATGCATAATTATGCAAAAAACTAAAAAGTTTATATATGTTCGAAGCGGCGCTGCGCAAACCGATCGGTGTAAGACATCAAAGTACAGTGAGAGCGGTTAGAGAGCAGACGACTCCGTACTTTGATGTCATACACCGATCGATCGGTCTGCCCAGTGCCGCTTCAAGTCGAACACGCTATTTTGTTTAAAGATTGCAAGTGCACATTAATTTAAAAAAATATAATCATGATGTGCACAGATAAATCATTTATAATAAATACTGCAATATTCCCAAGTGCTAGTAACAGATCACATGTAATGCCCATTTTCCACAAGTTGGTATGATACTTTAGGGACTTCATGTAAAGTTTGTAACATACTTTGGTTAAAATTCCTCAATAGTTGTGTAAAACAACACCCTTTTTACCTCTTCAAAAACAGCTCTGCATGTCTGTTTAAATGATAATGAGCAACTGCTCACCCCAACCATCTCTTCTGTGGGACTTGTGGAGCTGCCAAATGGAGGGCGGAAATATGCTAATATGGGACAGTCTGTCAGTGGTCGTGGGCGGAGCATGAGCAATATGACATCATATTGCTCAGAAAATCCAAAGGGCTTGATTATTGAGAGTGTTTAGGCTTTTTGAATATTAAAAAAAAGGAGTGAATGGATTTTTTTCATCGTATGGTGGTTGTGTCCACATATTGAAAAGACACATTTATATGCAAACACCATAAAAAAGTTAAGTTAATGTTGCATCCAATGACCCCTTTAATGCACTTCATTTTGTTAATAACATTAATAAGGAAAGAGAAAAAAAGAAAATAATATTCCATTATTTTATTATCTTATAATATATTATATATAATCCTATTCCGTTTAATGTGAAACGAGTTAGGTCAAAAGTAATATAAAAGTAATCAAAAAGTAGTCGGATCATATTAGCCTACCTAAAATGTGTGGCTAATGTAATTTCAGTAACGGACAACAATTTGTAAGTAGCCTAATCTAACAGTACTGAATATTCCATAAAAATAAGAAATGTCAAATAGGATTTCATGGTGACTTTAACAGTTTTTGATAGCATATTCAGAACATTTTTATGTTGGATGTCACCTGGCATTTGGACAGCGTTTGGACAATCATAGCCTATACAAAGATAAAAGATGGCGGCGTCCATAACATCTGAAAATCTTATCACAGCTGACAATGTTATAGGTTTTACCCATGTTTTTACCTTGTAGTAAAGTGCAGCATTGGGGTCACGCAGAACCGATGAGAGCAGCTCCGGTGGAAGAAACGTGGCAAACACGAGCGGCCAGTGCGTGCGATATCGCATTGTATGACGTAACATACAAGTAGGTTGCTACGGTTCCGCTCACGTAGCACTGGTTTACCAAAAATCCGGTTCCTGAAAGATAAAACAAATTTTGTTTAGTTAAAAAATTTGGATTTCTCTCGCAAATAACAACCATATGGAACGCAACCATATGAAATCACGCAACAACTTTATTCTCGTGCTTTTGTGTGGACGTTTTCAGGGATTTCAAACTTTTAGACATACATATTATATAGCTTATGGGTTTTATCTTGCGTCACTTAGCTAGTGATAATCATAATATTATCTGATATTTTTATTCTTTCCCTTGCTCAAGTTCTGTGTCAGGGGCCTGCTGGTGTCAAGTTCTGAGCTATGTGATGTGGCAGTGAATTATTAGTCCTATGGCCTATATGGGATTAAAATATATTACATGAGGCACATACATGAGTGTGTGTGTGTGTGTGTGTGTGTCTCATGCATGTAGGCTACGGCGGAGCCCCATGTGACAAACAGTGCCATCTGCCGGAAGCAGCGAAAAAAACATAGGGTGAGTTTTGTGCTGCAGTCTTTCTTTCAGCCTTTAATTCTTCGTGATGGAAAAATAATTTCACATTTAAACGAAAGTAACGTATTTACTTATACGTAATAACAATTATATATTGTGAAATGACCCCCTAACGGGTTTAAACCAGCTTGTTCTCAAATCGTAATGTAACATTTGGGTCAATGTTGTCAATAAACAATTTTCTAATAGATTCATATAGTTCTGGGGGGCAGTTTTGTGCAGTGTCATGTTTTAAAGTTGCTGTAGATAACTTAACTGGGAGGGAAAACAGCTTAAATTTAGCTGGTTTGCTGGTCTGTTGGCTTGTCAGGCTGAGAGACTTGAAACCAGCAAACTAGTTTAGGCTCATTTACGATGTTTATTATATAAAGTGACTTATTAATTTATTTTGAAATAACTTAAGTTTAAAGTAGGCTAGTGCTTACTTAGCACAAGAGCACTGTATTGATCAGGGCTGGACTGGGACGAAAAATCGGCCCGGGCATTTTGGCCCAGACCGGCCCACTAGATCATAAACACAAATCTTTTTCTTTTTTTCACAAATCTTTGCACGTCCTTGAATATGTTTATCATCTCATATCCCTTAAAACCACTAATGTCATAATGAGTGAGTAGGAATGAGTGAGATTTAACATGAAATAACTACTACTTGTAAAATACAATTGAAGTAGGTTACACTACACAGTGACGAAACCTAAAACAAGATACCGTATAAGTTGCATTGGAATAGCAATACAAGTGTTTCATACAGGATCTTTGGAAAATCTGTGGTGGGTGTTGATCTTTCTAGGGGGGTTCGGGGGCATGTAAAATTCTAGTAAAATGCGTAATCAACTATGCAGATGTGGGAATAATGTAATGGGTTCTACACTCATAGCCTTTAGGTGTTAAAATAGCCTAGTTCTGCTCACCACAGTCCTCTACACTCACTCATTTCTCTCCTGATCCTCCTCACTCCTCATCAGCCACTTGAAGGGCCTGATTCTTTTTTCACGCTATTTCCCTGCACTTTTCTTGCGTTTCTTCTCCATCGCTCTGACGATTTAAACAGATACTGCCGGCTCGCTCAGAGCCCAAAGGGTGAGGTGTTTCAAGATGTGATTGGATCAGCCCAGTGTCAATCAAGAAAATAACCAATGGGCCGCTGATCTATGCGTTTCATGGGCCGGTCTGAGAAAAACAAAACCTACTGACTTTTTTTTTGTCCAATGCACCGGTACAAAGATCCCAGCGCCGTCAATTAATCAAAACTAAACGAATGGGCCGCCGTTTTATGGGTCGGTCACATTAAAAAAAAAAAAGTTTTTTTTTTTTTTTTTTTTTTTTAGTTTGAGACGGATCGGCCCAAATAGCACGTCGGCCCACCGGGCAAATGCCCGAAATGCCCGATGGCCAGTCCAGCCCTGGTATTGATAGTTAGTTGATTGCATTTTGTGTGGATTAGCCTCCAACTTTTTGTTTAACAAAAAAACATTACCAGCAGCATACATAAAATACAGTGGCATTTTATGCTTAAAAGCAGCTGGGTCTCATGGCTTTTGTAGGCCAATATTTTTTGAAAAACTCTAACCCAAATCCAAACCTGTTGAATGATAGAAAAAACAAATGACCAATATAACCCCAATGCCCAAAAACTGCCTCCACAAACCAACCTGTCCAAACCAAAATTCAAGTCATGGGCCTGGAGCTAAAGTCAAATCTGCAAGAGGAAAAAAGGATATTTCATACGACAGCCATCCACGGGCCTCCAACAACAACACCTCAACACAAAAAGGAAATTTCTCCCCGTCCAGGGCTCGCTGCTGGAACACAGCATCCGCTTAATCCTGCGCTATAATGAGCTCATTTCACAATGTCATTTGCAGCCTTTTCTTTCTACTATTACAGGCAAACTGAACTCCATTATCTCCAGGGGTACAGTAAAGAAAACAATCACATAGATCCCATTTCCTTGAGTTTGTGTAATCCATCGCATTTGACAAACAGCAGTAGTTTGTGTATATGTATTTTGCAGGTATTTTATTTTCAACCATCATAAACTTCACTTACTGGATTTTGGATTGGTTATTATGAGGGCTATTCAACTTTAGCAAGCTCAGGGACCAGAAAGCAGGATCCCTTCAACTGTGCCACACTCCCAATTTTTATAATAAATATGTTTTATGAACTTGGCGAGTAGACTATGTGTGGTATGCTGTATTTCTAAAATCTTATATAATGGTATGAATAATTTTACATCTTAATAGTAGGCTATGTGACATGAAATTCAACCCCAAAATATTCTATTGCATAATTACTGTATTCAATAATGCCTATTTTTCAAAATATATTCAGATTTTTTAAACTTTTTTGCATGTGTGGGGAGGGGGGGGGGTACTATCCCTTTAATTAATTTATTAGAAAAACTTTTGATCTGATTATTTAATTCACTAATAATCAAATAGAATTATTTAAAAAATTTGTTTGAATATTCTTTTTTTCTACCAGACACTGTCAGAAAAGCTAACCGCAAGCCCGTCTCCTGAAAGCATCTGATCAGAGGAGATGGCAGCCCAAGACCCAGCACTTAAGCCGAGGTGACAGTGAGTCTGAAAGACATGATGCAAGTCAGAAAATTGGAGATAAACCGATAAAAGAGTGCACTCTCTGCTGGACGCAGCAGGACAGGAAATAAACCTGTATTTAAGCTGATTACCTGCCCAGAGCTCTGGGCCTTCTTAGTAGCTCCACACTGCCTGGCCTCTCTTCATCCACCGCTGTTAATTAGAGTTGTGCTCGGGGGGCGAAAAAGGCGGCCTTGTCAGCCTGGCAAGAGTGTTAGTGATGGCTGGTTGGAGGGGGATGTGCAGGGGCTCTTAATTGGGTCTGTATGCTGTATCAGTGGCTGGCCTGAGCATTGGTGATGATTGCTGTGAGCAGGTGGCCATGGTGGCAGCTCCACACAGGCAGTCCCAGGCCAGCATGTCTGTTCTCGTCAAGACCTGGAACATTGAGCAGACAGCTCTCACTCATTACCCCAAACCTGCGCACCCCTCATCGCTTAGCAACCAAACCCGTGGCCCCTTCACAACACTTTCTCCGGCAGGCCCAAAATCTACCCAACAGTTGTGCTGTGGGCTTTCCAGACTGTCTTTCTCTATAAACGGGGATTGTGCACGCAACTCGACTGTAACGTTCTTGCATAAATAAACAAATCTGTAAATGCATACCGGTCAGTGGTGTGAAGTGGTTCAAAAATGAGGTGGCAAAATCCTTACAGTTTTAAACAATATATATATATAAAGTCATGTTCCAGTTGCACTTAATGTTGACACATTTTTCAGGGTAAAAAAAACCTAGGGCTGTCAAGTCGATTAATCGCCTCTCACGTGTGTGTGTGTGTGTGTGTGTGTGTGTGTGTGTGTGTGTGTGTGTGTGTGTGTGTGTGTGTGTGGTGTGTGTGTGTGTGTGTGTGTGTGTGTGTGTGTGTGTCTGTGTGTGTGTGTGTGTGTGTGTGTGCGTCTATATTATGAGGAAAACAGCGTATAAATTATACTAAGTGATGTTTTTTGAAAATGTAAAAATGCAGAAAGTTGTGTGTGATGGGTAGGCTTAGTGTAAAGGGATAGAATATACAGTTTGTACAGTATACAAATCATTATGCCTATGGAGAGTCCCCACAGTGTGTGTCTGTGTGTGTGTGTACAAACACATGCATATGTGTGTGTATATATAAATATAAACACACAGATACACGCAGACACATATAAATACATACACACACACACATAACCCTAACCCATTTACATATATAAACAAACTTTTATGTTTGAGGCTGTTAATCGTGATTCATTGATTTGATGCAATAAAAGAATTATTTACACTATCAAGAAAACAGCAATAGCCAAAACAAGTCTATTTTGTATTTTACATCAACAATCTAATTATTGGTCGATTTATACCAAAATATTAACTTTAAGAACATAGTAACACATTTCATATTTATTTGTGGACTGATGTTCATTTGTTCTTTTTATTCAACTTATTTTGGGATAATTACTCATCAAAGCTCAGTAAACAAACACTGCTTACTAAATAAGACAATGAGCCTCAATGAGACCATTTTCTAAAACGTGAAGTAGAGAAAAGTAAATAACCCTCACAGATCACATTTTTAATTTTGAATGTAACGTGACAAAGTGATATCAAGTGGGTGAGTTGTTTACTTTTTAATTAGTCTTTCCGTTAACACCATTGTTTTTTCATTCAGACCAATCAGAAAATGCACATGAAAACGAGAAGGGGGGTTCATCGTGTGAACAGCGCAATAGGCTTTATGCCGAAGAACATCACATGAACAGGAAAACAGGTCACGACATTGCGCATAACCCGTACAGTCAATCATAGCACAAATGAGACTTTGGCTGCATGCGAAATCGCATACTCTCTTGAATTGGTACTTGTATTGAATGAGTAACTACTTCACGACCGCTAAAAACGTACGTTCTATATGTGTGTTGTATGAATGTAGTCTGGACATCATGTGACCTACCAGCTTTAGTTACCAAATTTTGGATGCAGCCATTGCCTCTTCTCACATGACTTTTTCCCTTTCGTTCTCAATTAACCCCCACCAAACTCTGCTTCTCACTGGAACTTCAAATGCTCCAATGTCACTTTAGAAAAATGTGTGATTTCTACACTTTTAATGGCATATTGCATTTGGGTTTTTACTGTGAATTTTATTTTCTCATCCAGTTTTTCGAGGAGGCACTTCCTCCCCTGATACAGAGGGTGAGTAAATGATGTCAAAATTGTCATTTTTTGGGTGAACAATCAAGCTGATGGACAAGAAATAACTGTATCAGCAGAATAAGTTCTGTACCATCCTACTTTTTGTGCCTCACACTTTTTGGGCTTTTTCTCCCCGATGTGTGCGTGCCTCCAGACATGCCAGAACTAGAAGTCATACTCCATGACTTGTGTGATTGAGATCGGTCTGATAACACCTTGTCGAACACATACACAGGAATTGTTAAGATCTTGAAAGCATTCTTGTGAAATCTGCAGCCGTCTCTTTCTGGCACAGATCAACCTTCAGCCCAAGATTATGGTCGATATCTTTGAAAAAAGAAAGGGCTTACTTACAGAACCAGCCTTGTGACTTCAACCTCAACACAAGATGATGTTGATGGATACCAGGCCATGTGACCAGAAACAGAGAAAGCATAAAACTTTTTTTCTGACCATGTAAACATCCAGTTCGGTTTGAGTGAAATGAAAAGAGACAGAGTAGACCCACGACTCCAGAAATACCTCCATACTTATTGGAGAGAGACAACTGTTGGTTTTGGGATGACCACATGTCATCTGCTGCTCAGCCAGGCACATGAACTTCATTTATTTTTCCATATTTTTATATTAAATCAATCCATTAGAAGACTCAGTCACACAAGTACCAGGGAGGTAGTGAGGGAAGGGCGGCGAGTAAAGCTGTTGAAATTGTCATGAGTGAATGGAAGTTTGGAAATGAGCTGTAAAAGACTCAATCATTTAGAGATCTCATTTGACTTTAGCATGGCTTAGGAAAGTGGTATTTGGTGGCATCCAGCCCAGGCAGGGAAATGGCAGGAAATGACATCAGCTGTTGAGTTGCGCAGTGCTGTGTTTGTTGAACGGACTTTGGAAATAAATGGACATTTTACAGGTTTCACACCTACAGTGTGTGATTATGCTGCTCGCTGTGGCATTGAATGCATGTTGACATTATTGCATACCATAAAAATGTTTTTACAGCGCTGTATTTAGGTTATAAGATGCAAGCTTTCCAATAGTGATGACAGATTGGAGTGAAAATGTACTGCATATTGAATTTTGAATGCATTATGTCATACCACCACAGACTGTAATCATCTGTAACTTTTAATCGTTCTCCTTCCCTCTGTGTCTGCGGGTTTTAGTTTATCTTGTTTTTTGTTAATGTGGCTTATCCTTTAATGTTGGTTTTGTGAATTGGCAAAAGTTACTTGAGTTGTGAATCAAAACCAAAATTAACTTTTTTAAATGCATGTTTCTGGTCTTATTTTAAACGGCCTGGTAAAAGGCCTCCAAAAATTCACAAAATAATTACTTTTATGAGCATGTGAATCAATTCATGAACAAATTACTCTTTTGAGCCAAAGTCTCTCCAAGATCATGATGAGTTACCGCTTGAATGAATCCTTCACTGAATTAACTCATTGAATCCATCATGGGTGTATTTCCCAAAAGCAAAATGGTCGCAAGTTCCGTCTATGCTTTTAGGAAACGAATGGATTATTGGAATATTAATGTAAATGTAAACAAAATTAACTTGCTCTTCCTCAGGAATGACTTTTCTTTTTCATCCACACTTTTCACTAATCAATTTCCAGTGGATAAAATCATGATTTTCTTGTTGAATATCCTACTCTTTACTCATAAATATGTCACATTACAGAATAAAATCAATTCACATTGACTTTAACTGTGGTCTATAAGTGAGTGAGTGAATTAGTTGTCTCCTGGACTTGGAAAGGTCAGTGTTAACTCAGCACCCCACCCCTCGGGGCTTAACATTAATATAATAATCCAAAATGGATTTCTGTGGCTTCAGAGCCAAGTTCTCCACTGGATCAGTGTGTGCGGTTGGGAGGAATCCACACAGAACCCAAACGGACCTGTAAACACACACACACACACACACACACCCTGCCGTATGGCAACGGACCCACTGGAATTCCCCTGGCTGATCATTTCTCACGGGTTGAGTTTTGCACGGCTGGAATTTCACAGTTTGCGCATGCAGAATATCAGACAAGATGTGTGATGTTTCTGCAGCCTGTGTGCCGTGTCGATCAAAGTGTGCAATGCCGCTGTTACACTGTTCACACACAGCTGTGTGTTCATCAGGGTTGCACTTGGACTGCAGGTGCTAGACCTCAGTGTGGAAGTGTTTGTAAATGAATGGTTTTGTCAGTGTGTTCACACATTCTCCCTGAAGCTAATGCAGACTATCAACCTTATACGCTGTAAAAAATATTTTTCAACGTTGTAGGTAAAAAAAAGATTATTGGTTATTGTTTGTTTGGGAAATTTACTAGCAGTTTCTGAGTGAAAATTGTTTGTACACTACATTTTTTTCAGTGAACAGTCTACAGACTCAAACCACACAGAAAATGCAAGCCTTCCAGCCCTGATTCGGACCCTCACTCTACCTTGTTGAAGATATTTAGGTATGACACTCAGTAACCCTTTTACACCTTTAGTAGTTTCCGTCAACTATATAATTTCATTTAGCACTGTAAAATTTACACCTCTCAGTTCTCCTGCTTATTTGTCCCTATAGTCCTTACATCAGTAATGCACTCCGTTTTGCTAGTTCATGACATTGTTGAAGCTTTTATCAGTCCACTGGAACTCTAAAGTGAGAAAAGTTCTTTTGTCAAATTTGAGTGTATGTGCATGAGTTGTAGGGGAATTACTGCTTCAGAAGTGAGGCCATGTTCCAAGGAGATGTAACAAATGGCAACGGGGAAGAGAAGAAAACCTAGTTGTCCCACTAGATGCAATGTATGCATTTGATTGAGATGAGAAGTTTGGAGCAGCTATCATTTATTATTGCCAGATGAAGTCTGAAACACTATTTTTTTTTTAAATAAACTACTGTTCAAAAGTCAGTAAGATTTTTTTATTACTTTTTATTTTACTTTTTTTATTCAGCAAGGATGCAATAATTTGATCAAAAGTGAAAGAAATGCTGTTCTTTTGAACTTTCTATTTATCAAATAATCCTGAAAAAAGAACTGTATCACGGTTTTCGCGAAAATATTAAGCAGCACAACTGTTTCCAACATAAGAAATGTTTCTCGATCACCAAATATTAGAATGATTTCTAAAGGATCATGTGACACTGAGTAATGACTGCTGAACATTCAGCTTTGCCATCACAGAAATAAATTACATTTTAAAATATACATATATATAAATAGAAAACAGTCATTTTAAATTGCAATATTTCACAATATTACTGTTTTACTGTATTTTTGATCACATAAATGCAACCTTGGCCCTTGATAAGCAAATTTAAGAGATCTTATCCACCCCAAACTTTAGAAAAGTATACATTTAAGTATATATAACAATTGTTCAATCAAAAATTTTAATTGAATTATCAGTCCAAGACTTTCTTTCTTCCACTGAACACAAAAGATGAATTTTTGATGAATATCCTGCCCTTTTTTCTTCAATATAATAAGAATTGGGGCTTTCATGCTCCATAAAGACATCAATTAAATATAGTCTTAAATCCAAATGACTTCCAATTCTTCTGAAGCCAGAGCTTTGTGTGAAAAATGTATGCGTGGGAAAAGCAGAGATGATATATTTGTGAACTAATCGTTCTTTTGCATTGAATCTTATAAATTAAGCATTGGATCCAGATCACAATGGTCTAAATTATTTTTAATAAAAACTTGACTCAATGATTTGGTTCTGGTCAATTATAGCTCATTAGAGGAGGTCCAGGATATTTTTCAAAAATTTCTGGAACCTTTTATGCATACATGGAAACGGAAAGATACGCACTCATCAAATGGCCAATATCAAACACTGCAAACCCCAACCAAAAGTGTCTGTAGCCTGTGGCCATAATGTTTGAGAACATGAAGATGAGAACATGAAGGTGGATAAATATTGACAATTTTTTAATTTCTGTTTTCTTAGAACTTTGCATTCAAAATCTGTCTTTGTTAAACTATACATTTTAAAGAACTTATAAAGGACACACACCTGACCCTATGCCTGCTTTTTGACATTTAGCTGAATAGATTCTTTCTCACCCTTTCCCAGGGTGGATTTATGTTTTATAGTTTCCTAATTCCTCCTTTCCTCTCCTTTGGCATTCAGAAGAAACAGAATAAATAGAGTTAAAATTTCCCTCAAACATCTTTCAGCGCTCCACTCAGCCGTGCAGAATGCTATCTGGAATTAAAAGGCCTTCACATGAATAGGGGAAGGAAAAAATTGGACTTGTAATGAATTATTGATGTGTGAGAGAGAAGGAAGAAAAGAAAACAATGACAAATGAAAACAGCAAGAATTATGTCTTGTGTGCTGACGTTACCGAGCACTTTAACACGAAATGCCATTGTGAGCTGGTCTGAAACATGTAAACTAGCAGGCAGACGAAGGGGAAATGGGCCTGGATGAATGTGTGTTAACCACATAGAGCTTCATGGGGCAAAAGCTACATAGCCAGTCTGTGAGCGGCTTGGGATTACTCTTCAGCTTCTCTAAAACAGAGCAGGATTGTTGCATACGGGTGGTCAATTCGTTTAAAGGTTTCAGCTGTGGCAGAGCAGTGCTCCTGTGACTGGCTTTGGATACTAGTTTAGTATCTCTCTCTCTCTCTCTTCTCTCTCTCTCTCTCTCTCTCTCTCCTCTCTCTCTCTCTCTTCTCTCTCTCTCTCTCTCTCTCTCTCTCTCTCTCTCTCTCTCTCTCTCTCTCTCTCTCTCTCTCTCTTCTCTCTCTCCTCTTAACCACATCAGATCACCAGCAGTACAAACACTCACACAAACCACATGCGTGATCTGAGGCGTTCCCCGGCTGTAACATAAAGAAGCTCTCTCCATTTAGTCCAGCCTAAATCAACAGGCCTTTTTACTGTGGTCGCTGCTCATATGGACTTATTGCCAGAATAGGACCACGCGTCATTTGCGCTGCTTTGATTAGTGCTCTCCTCCACACTCAGTTTGTTTAGTGTGACAGTTTGTCATTGACTTGCATTTGACTGATGTTTTTAGGACTAAAAGCTTGTTTCAACATCCAATCACATCAGTCGTTTGCCCTCTCAACAATGCCAGCATCCATTCCGTTGTAAACTGACCATGTTTCAAGGTTTTAGGAACACCTCAAATGAATCTACAGCGCAGTCGGTTCTTAGTGAATCAAAAACAAAGGCTATAACACGGACAGTGTAGTGTGTGCAATTCCCATGGGAAGGATTCTTATGAGTCGTTTCTTCTTATTGAATCTCAAACATACAGGGTGTCCAGTGTAGTGCAATTTCAAAAATGAGTTATTCTTAAGACCCGGTTCTTCTTAATGAAACAAAGGCCCTGTTTACACCAGGTATTAAAGGTGCATTAAGCGATTTCTGAGAAACGCTTTAAAAAGTGGATTGGACCGAGGACCAAAACACACTTGTAGCCAATAATCAGTAAAGGGGCCTATAGAGGGTATGTGCCTGATGTCACTGTCGGCCGGAGTGACTGCGGTCATGCCCACTAAGTGTCAAAAAGACTGAGCGGCAGTATTTGTTTTCAGCGTGAATGCCGCGAAAACACAATCTGAGGTATATTTTTACAGACTGCCGAAAGCTACAGAACAGAGAAACAAATGGATCGCTTCAATTCAATTGAAATAAATGCAGGGCTCCAGGCAGTGAAAGGTGAATTTGCAGTTATCATTTTTGTGTCAATATGCTGAATTTAGGGGTAAAATAATGCTGTATGTATTTCCCCAGCGTCAAAATCAGGCACTTGGGTCACTGGATCTTTGGTAAGTTACAATGAACACTATACCCAGTCACGCAGCAGGCTCTTTTGCCACCCAACCTGCCACGTGTGTTCCGGCGGGAAAGTGATGTCAATGCATACCCTCTATACACTCATGAGGGGGGAGGTGTCTGTGCTGCATAGTGTGTTCGTGAATTTGGGGGCGGAGCTATCAAGATGAGAAATCGTTCAAAGTAACACTAATTTTTCAACCTTCATAATATATTTCCAAGACCCTTGTGATGGTACATCGACTTAAAATAAGTTAAATGACTCGTCTGCCATAGCCTGATGGGGTCTGTATCGCTTTTACTGGCACTATGTAACTTCGGGTTTCGGGTAGGAACCCCTGCACAAAAAAGAACTACAAAATTCGACTGCTTTACGTCAAGTGCTACAATAGTCATTATTTAGTTTTTCTTCGTTTCTGATGTCGCAATACATCATCCTTTCATGAAATCATGTAACATACTCTACCTTGTCTGTGGACATCGTTCATTCTAAAGCCGGTGCTGGATAAACAGCGAGCGTGTGTGCGACGGTAGGATAAATTATTTACGACAGCGGCAATGGACAATTTTGTTTCCAACCAGTAGAGCGACCGAAGAGGAAAAAATACTTAATGTTACTTTAATGGACCTCTAAGATGGGTTTTGGTTGATCGACAAGTGGACGACTCTAACGGTGTCTAAAACATTTTGAGCTTGTCCACTTTGACCACTTCCAGAGGTAGTCGAAAACAAATTGCTTTCGTAGTATAGACGCTCATGTGAATGCATTCGAACATCCACAAAAGATCGAACTGGAATCTAAATTGATTCCTTGTGATTCCCAAACAAATTCCTAAATAAAAAAGTGATACATTCTAACATATTTTTTCTGAAGAAGCCTGCCCTAGTTAAACTTCCTTGTCACTCGGAGAAGGTAAGCTTGTCTTATCTGCTTTTTAAATGGCAGGACTCTTGATTCGTACGTCCCCTTTGAGAGCAAGTGATGACAGACACAGCCCACTCTGTTGACCAGGTTGCATTTCTGTGGTCGTTCTGATGATGGTCTGAGACTCTTTTATTAATCATGGTCTTTGATGTGATAATAACCCACTGTGGGAACTCAAAGCAGGTGATTCATTTGGTGCGAAAATCATAGCGCGCATAAAGAACCTCAGTGTGTTCACACATCCGCACTCGCCCAATTTCACAGCAGACACGAACTGCAGCCTTGAGTCTGTAAACTGTGTTTGAACACCGCCGCAGAGGGAACGCAAGGCCACACCTTGAAAGTGAAACCAAAAAATAAGGAAAAAAATAGAATTTCCCCCCAAAAACAAGAATCACGCCTTACTTTGTGGTTTAAACGGCGACAGTGTTTATATTGAATTAATGCTCCAGTTCTGAACAGCGGCCTCAAAATTCTTTTGAGGACAATTGTGTTCACTAGTTGTATAGGCCTACGTGCAGAAGTGTATATGCCGAGACTTCAGATGTGTCATGTGTGCGTGCGTGTCTGTGGTACGTGAGTCGATATGTGTAGAAGGAAGAGTGAACGGATGGGAAAGGTGAAGGTTGAGACGGAGCTTTGAAAACAAAGAGTCTGAAGTCTCCCCACACACACTTTTCCTTTTCCTTGGAGCACAGAGCTCCTTCCACCATTATAGGCTCAAGGGGTAACATCCTGGACATTATGGTTTTGTTTGTTGGTGCATTTTCATTTATAGAATAGATTTTGTGGGGGGAAAAGTGCTGCAGCTTTAAAAATGGTAAACGGCATGTTCGGTTTGATTTTGTGTAACGGCCGGCATTGTGCACATTGTTCTTCCCTAAATAAACATCTTTTGAATGAGAAAGCAGATAGAGAGCATGAAAATGGATTGTTTGACTAGAGTGACCACATACTTTGGCACTGTTACCAATTTGATATAAAGAACAATGAAAAGAATATTATTCCCATGTTAAACTACTAGAGCTTGGGACAGTCAAAAATGCAATGCAAAAATTCGTCCTCTTTCATGAATCTTATACACTGTATAGTATGTATACGTTTCCCTCCATCACTGTTGCTTTGAGAAATTGAGTCACAACTTCCTGACTCGACTGTCCAAAGGTCAATCCCGCTGGCTCAATCCGACCCCCCTTTCCCTCCTCCTTTCCCTTTCGTGAGGCCCCTCAAACAGCAGGCCCAGCTCCGCATTCCTCAGTCACACAGCACCCTCAAACAGAGCAGCACTGGGCTTGAAGCACTCAACCAGCCAGCTCGAGGAAAGGTCTCACTGCGAGAAAATGCAGGCCAGCAGCAACCCGGCCCCTGTGATGACAGGGAGAAGGCAACTGGGGGCTCTGCGGGGCGCAGATTGGTATATGCAGCACATTAGTCTCCGGAGCCAGAGGCCACAGTTAAGCCCACCATGAGGATGTCCTGAATATCTCAAGAAGCCTGTCATGAAATGTCTGGGTTATATATTATATTTTATCCCTTAATATTGTTTTTATAAAATTCATGTTTATGTTTTACTTTCAGTATTTAAGAATCAAAAATGAAAAAAAAGTTGTGCAGCACATCCAAAATCCGAATTTGGCTCAGGTGCAGGACAAAAAGATAACAATGAATGAAGCTGTCAGGTCTTTATCAGGCACAATGTGCTTTTATTTTTACTATTGTCAATTTTTACTACTGCACTTTTACTATTCCAATTTTTTCCACAATTAGTATTATTGACTTTTTTTAATTTTTTGAAAATGATTATATAATTTTTTAACTAAACAATGGGAATATACAATATATTAGGTGTAATACAATTTAATATATAATTTTATATTATGAAAAAAATCTTAATCTGAAATGTAATAATTTTATCTATAAACTATTTTCATATTATTGTATATCGTTTTATTTTATAAACTTTTTATAAATTATATTTATTTTTATGTGATTTTGTCTTTCCTTTGATTTATTAAAAAATCGTAATAATGTAATCTTATATTTATTTAATATTACTATTTATTGCAAATTATTTATTTATATTTTATATTGATTGTATATAATTAAAAGGCTTAATGCTCTGAAAAAAAAAAAGTTTTATTTAAATTGTATTTATTACAATATTTTATGGTATCTTTTACCATTTTATATTGTATATATAAATGATTTGGTAATAAAATGATTATTTAATTATTTTTAATTTTATTTGATTAGAATCGGCTTTCTTTAATGTCTAATTTCTTTCCTTTGACTTTAGAGTGAAATATTTTTCTTGCCATGTTCCATGAGAATCCCCCACCAGCACATTCACTCAGTGAGTCACTCCCATGCCTGTGTTTGGAACTGGCAGCTGTGTAAGCCCTGCACCATTTCCCCTCTGACCCCAAAAGAAGCAGGCAGCAGCACTATGGGCTCCCCATGCACTGACGGAGCGGAGCGCTCCAGTTACATCCTTCTGACCAGTCTGACATACACCGCACAAGCACTAAGCCCTCTTTGGATGTCTGGCCATGGAAGAGAGTAGACGTGACATTAGAGGTGGGTGAACTTGGCCAGGTTTGTGTTATCAGAGACTCATATGTCTCCAGTGACCATCATTCAAGCTCTGTGCACTCACTAAACCCACTGACCTCACCTGTGGATGTGCAGCACCAGGCGGTCTCTCTGCCACGAACGCTGCCTTGGCTTTCACCTGGCCTAAAAAAAGAGCTTATCTGGACGTGCCACATCTGCCACAACATGTCTGCTGGTGCCATCCTCACGTGAGATACATGGAGATTGAGGAGCTGATTAGAATCAGTAGGAGAGTCTTGCACGAATGAGCTTCACGCAAGCCCTGTCTATGAAATTATATCATATACTCACAATGATGTAATCGGAAAAGTTTGCAAAATGCATCATGCTAGAATGCCAGTCCTTGGAAAATAATTTTAGATTATTAAAATATAAAAAATAAGTACATGAGTAAAAATAATGACATTTAAATCATAAAATAATCATATAAAATATAGTTTTAACTGGCTTTATCTCACATATTGGCTGTGTCCTAATTCAGAAGATGCATCCTTTAAAGACTCCAAAGGTCAGACCGAGTGTTGTTCAATGGGACGGTCTAGCCGAGTGTTGTTCTTGTCGCCTTGCAACATTTCTTAATAATGATAATAAGAAATGTTTCTTCAGCACCACATCAGTATATGAATGTAATCTGGACACTATTTGCCATGCTGTCAAAATCATCTGACACCAGCGTCAGTTGTGTCACTTCACCTTTCACAAATCCTCTCCCATGGACTCATGGGATAGTAGAGTCCATATAGAGATTGCTAATGTGACGTCACCAGTGACGTATTACCAGTGGTGAACGCAAAGCATTTTGGGGATCCGCGGCACAAACAGAAGGCGCCAGTATTGATTGCATGGAGGGAAGAACGCAGTGTACAAGATTCCGTCTACCTGCTGTGTTGTAAACTGCAGAAGTCGTTCTCACGATAGAAGTGGCATAAAGCTTCATAACGGAAAATCCTTTTATCGTTTTCCAGCGTGGAAAAATAATAACTACAAGCCATGTTTCAGAGGTGACAAAAAGGCGACGAATGCCTGGCATGGATAGCAGCAGAGTTTAGAGTGTGACAAAAGCACAATGTTGTGTTTTATTGCGAGTGTACACAAATATAATTAAACACTTTGCAGTTCTGTTTGAATGATGTCCTGTTATGAACAAAATGACGGAGTATGTTCTTATGTTTCCACCAGTCGATCGCGTCTCTCTCTCAAATACCTCAAATATATAATCTTTGGAAGCCGAAATCTAAAATAAAATCAGACTAATATCACAGATCTAAAGTGTAACCATATAGGCTACGTTTGAATGTTTAGTGGTTCTGTCCTCCGTCCGTCGTCACTCATAAGCCGGTCTCTCTCTCTCTCTCTCTCTCTCTCTCTCTCTCCTCTCTCTCTCTCTCTCTCTCTCTCCTCTCTCTCTCTCTCTCTCTCTCTCTCTCCGCTCGCGCCCGCACCCTCTCGCGGACACACACACACACACACACTCCAGGATTGCAATCTTGACATGAATTCTGACTGCATGCAGATAGATGACAGAGAGCGCGAGGAGTGTGGTGCTTAAACTTGCGACTTGAAGTTACTGAAAACTTCGCGTGTGTAGATTTGTCATACGTTTGTGCATTTTATTTATTTTTTTTGTAATTGAGAATATTGTCGAGTCTGATTTATATATATCTCATATCATGTAGTTGTATATGGGTGCTGGAAGTTGGGCAACAGGGGTGTATTCCAGAAAGCAGGTTATGTGACATACCCGGGTATGTTTAAGAGTAAGTAAGCGGATAACCTCAACTTTCGGTTCCAAAAACGGAGGTAACTTTCAGGGTATGTTAGTAGTCATAGCAACTCACTCTCTGAACATAACCTGCTCCGGAGCAGGTTATGTTGCAGAGTTAGTTTGTTTCAGAGAGGTGACAGAGCATGGCGTGCCCTGACCATTTTAATTAGCACTATATATCCCTACTTTATACAGTCACGATAATTTTTAATTATTAAATATTTTTTAAATAATTATGTGCACATTAGACTACTGACTGCCTACTGAGAATTGTTGCTTGCTAGCAGATTGTCCTGTGTCAAACTTGGTTATCTATCATTTTTTAGCCTATGTTGTGTGATGATGTTGCTCGTTACTTATTGTTGTGTGTTGTATCTGTCTTATCATTACTTTTTTATGCTGTTATTATGTGTGGACTGTAAAAAGAAATTTTTTGTTTTTATATCTTGATTTTAGGTTGCCCTTATAATAACTGGCCAGGGACAACAGATGAAAATTAGCCTGTTGAGCTAACTCTGGCTCATTTACAGTTATTTTACTGTTAATTAATGAGCACTGTCCCTGTAAAATAAACATATAAATGAAAACGAAAAAAATGAAATGTTTCTAATGATATAACTCCTCATATAACATCATTACTGGTCCCCACTAACTAGTTAATATGTGGCAAAGAGGAACCCCCCCAGTGAACCCAGTAGACCAAAGAGATGGCAGGGTGGTACAAGACATGATTTGCCAAAATCACTTTAATTAAAACCAGTTAACAGTCAAGTGTTGTTCATTGTTTCTTTATTTCTTGTAACAAAAGACACTTGTATTTATTGCTTTAGATTTCATTCAACAACAAATGACAGATTAATGTTCACATACTGTTTCCCACCTTAAGCTGGTGCTCCAGCAATTCAATTTCAAGTCTGGCCTTTTTTAGGTTAAGCCTTTTCTCCTTCATTTGAAGCTGTATAAGGTCCATCTCCATGTCACTTTTTCTGATTTGCTTTTAAGGGGGACCTTATACAGCTCTTTGGCAGGCAACTAGAAAGACTGAAAAAGACTGTAATATAAACACAGACCAAATATTTAAATGAGGAAGGAGAACTGCAGAACATTTCTTACACTGCTAAGATTCTGTGTGGAGGTAGATGGACCCTCATTTGTATTAAAATCTTCTGCCATATTCTGTAAAATGACAATGGCAATTTATTTATTCTCTTATGTAAAAAAGGGGGAATGCATTGTATATATCATACCTCTATGGGCCTCCCCACATTTTCTGTTTCTGTCACAGCAGAAGTGGTCTCTTCATCGTCATCCTACAGTGAAAACAATGAAGGATGCTTGGTCTAGCTAGCAAACAGATACCTAAAGACGATCATCACTTACAACTGTGACTGAGTGTGGTGTTGCAGGATGATCCAATAATACAATGTGGCCATCAGCAACTGCAAGATAATTAAACCAAGATAATCATGCATATTCAATACTCAATGTATATTCTTAAACAAATACAACTAATAAAGAAGGGCATTAGGAACATCTAAGAGTACTAGTAATAAGATTACAGTATACAGCATGCAGTCAAAGCAGCATGCACACTGCACAATGAATCAATGACTGTAAAATGCATTCAAAATGCCTTTTTAAAATGGTGACAGTGATGATGATTTTCTTTATTAAAATACTGACAAAAACAGTGAAAACATCAATAAATCAATAAGTATTAATATGGCTCAACTACATTTTACTAAGCCACCTGTCTTGGTAGCTGAGTCTGATGAACGGCCCCCTGGAATCCCATCGCCCACAGGTCGCCCTTTATTACGGGACAGTGCCAGCTCCTCAGCTGGGGTGAGGGGAGGTGGAGGACCCCCACCTGTTTTACGGGCCTCGGCCTTCTTTCTATTGGCTACATAGAACACTAAATTACATTAGATACTAAATTACATGGCGTCACTAACAAGTTTAGTAAGTTTAGAAAATATTACCTTGCTGGAGAATGTTTTTGACTTTCATTTTCATTTTGACTTGGCTCACACTTCTTCTGGCTCCAGAAGGATTACACCTTATAAGAACCTAACATATAACTAGCCAATTATGTGCATTACTACTGTAATATTAAGAAATGTATGGAGGCCAACAAGTAAATAGGCTATTTGTCTATTTTTACATGCCCCAAATAATTTTTGGCTAATGACAGGGGAAAATAGCCCGTTTATAATTTTCTAAACTCACGCATTTACTCTGTCCGTTTTTTTATTTATTATTTTTTTTTATTATTATTATTATTTGTATCCGTTTATCAGTATTGCTTTTTTTTAGTTTTAACGGGCTTGTAGTCTTCATAAGCCAGCATTAAAACCTCCAACTCAGTTTCACCGAAGTATGTCGCTCACTTTTTTTGTCCCTTGGTTTCCATGGTGACTCCTGAAATCTGCGATCCATTGAAAATGTCTTTATGTACTCGCCGTGTGCGCGCATTAACTCTGGGTTACCAATAGGAGGTTGATTAAACTAACTCCTCACAGGTGTTTTGGAACCGACAAACCCAGAGTAAGCAAGTTTGGGGTTAATCAACCAAGAGTTCAAGGTTTATCTGACGGTAAGTTAACCTTGCTTTCTGGAATACACCCCAGGTTGACGTCTCCTGACCATTCACTCATAAGGATCCAGTCCCTTGATTTCCTTTATTTTCTCCTCATATCTCGTCTTTGCATTAGGATTTAGTTTTAGGCGGTATGGTCCGACAATGTTATCTTTAGCCCGCTGCATTTTGTAGGATTATAATATGTTTTTCACACTACTGTTTTATTTTTTTCATGCCAGAAAGCAAGCCTGCTATGCCAGCCCATCTAAACTCTGTGTAAACTGGCCAAACATACCCATAATTCTTTGCGTTCTGATGACGTTGCCGCCCAGTTGGTCACATGTCTTAGCGATCTCGCTGGAATATCTGGGTACTTTATGCCTGTCTACCCCTTTTATGAATAGCCTGTGAATTCAGACATTGGCTACTTCTTTTGTCACATATTGTCTGTTTTTCGCCTACTGTGAAGTACGTGATTTTGGATGCAGCCCATGTATGTTTTGATTGGTTCATTACTATCAGGTGTGTCTTATGTTATTAGTCAATAAAACTGCACTTGGGTTCTTATTTCAACATGCCTTCGGTGGATTATATGTTACATCTACACTGTCCAGTGGTGCTCACATACCACTGTACACATAATTAAATAATTAAATACTACTAATAATAATAATAATATAAATAAATAACCAAAAATTATAAAATAATTTTAAAAAATCATAATATATTTTAGCATGATTTATGCATGAAACACAGGAATATCTTTCAGACGGCTTCTCTACACTGTCCAGTGGGGCTTGCATGCTGTGTAGTGTACACATCTGGATGGGTTTAGTCAAGGAATCCCATAAAAGAACCTAATGGGCTCGCCTAACATTTTGAGAGATTGATTAAGAGAGCTTTTAGATGTTCTTCACATCAATGAGTTCCATCTGTGATTTATGTGAGTTTTCTTTAAATGAGCGTTTTCTTGATGTCCCCTCTTTGGGAATTGTTTGGGCACGTGCAAACTCGTGCATGCGCCTTCTGAACAGGTTGATGTGTCGAGGTGGTGCCTGCAAGTATCTCCCAAAAAGGTTGCATGGAGACTTTGAGTTTGTGAATATATCCCACAAGGTTTTCTTTTATGTTTTGTAAGCAATTCCAGTCATCTAATGCAAAACATGCATAAGGACACTGCATATGTGTGTGATACATAAAACGGTCCTAATAAATAATGTTCCCGAGAAATAATCTTGGATGCCCTTCTGAGCATCCATTGCTTTCAAGCTGACACTGAAGGTTTTATTAGATTAGGCAGTTGAATAAAAGAACACTGCCCTCTAATGGTATCATAGACTCTAAAGACAAATGCAGACAATGATCGGATAATATCATCTTAGATGTTTAATGCGGTGCAAATCATCTAAAAAGCAGGGTGCGTGTTTTGTGCGCTGGTGACGAAACATGCATTACATTTGCAATGCATTAGGCTTCCTGGTGCTGTAAAGTTGACACCTGCCAGTTCAAACATCTCCATATGCAGGTGAGGACACAGTACAGCGGGACAGATTTATACCGTACTCATTTCTAGCTATCTCTCTCTCTATATATAGGTTATCTATCTATACATTAAAAAAAATGAATATGAATAGCATGAATACTGTTTAATATTACTTAGACTTTGATGTGTCTCCAAAAATTCCATCTTTTATATAACGCCTGTCCTCAAACTGACCACATGGCGTCACTAATGCGCTCCGTGCAGAGTGTCATAATATGCATAATATGTGTGATATGCTAATTGTTGTCAGTAAAGGATGAGGTGTGATTGAGTCCTATTTAAAAAAGATAAATATAAACCATTGTAAACATAAAATATGAATTTAAAATATAGCCTATTCAAATTATTTTTAAAATATCTACAACAATATTAAATAAATACTGTAACGAAATACAGGCATATATAAAAGTATTACTAAATATAAAAAAGTGATAATTATTCCAACTAGATGAGTAAAATTTGTAAACAAACTTTGATGTTGGCTTGAGTAAGCCTAGTCCGAAAGTTGAACAGTTATAGACAGGCTTGTAATAATAATAATAGAAGAAAAATACATTTTAACTAAAGAACATAATGTATAGCGACATTTTTATGTATATTTGTTTTTATACAGCCTAAACAATATAAACAATTATTAACATATAAAATAAGAATATTAAAATATATTTTAAAATAAATTAATCAAATAAATTAATTTATAATAAATAAATGTATTAAAAAATTAAATCTAGAATTATCTAAATTATAATCTAAAATATAATGATTGATGTGCCGACATTATTACGTGTTCATCCAACATCCATATTATATTATATTTTTATATATATTGATTATACTGTGTGTGTGCATTGTGTGTAATATATATATATATATATATATATATATATATATATATATATATATATATATATATATATATATATATATATATATATATATATATATATTACATAAATAAGAAATACAGTTCAGACCACTCTTCAGTCTTCACGTGCTTTATGCGCATGCGTGCTGAAAGTGCGCGTGACATGTTCTTCAGAATGCTGCTACAAATGTGGAGTTGAGAAGAAAATAAATAAACAGTTTAATCGAAATCATGCATGTTCCACAGAGCGTGTTGAACCAATAAAGTAAGTCACGTCGTTTTTGTTTATGAGGCTAAAAATTGAGTAAGGCTTACATAAATAAATTGCTTGTAACTGTATTTATTTCCGCTAGCATTCTTGCTAAATGAGCTCACTGTACACGGTGCATTATTCAAAGATGGGTTAGGATACTGTTTAACATAAGAAATGTAAATAAAATAACTGTTTAGATGATGCATTATTAAAATGACTGTTAAACTACCTGAATAATAATTTTGCTCGATAACTAATGTTAAGTTAATTCCCAGAGAAAAGCAACATCAGCCCGTAAACCACTGGAGATCAGGAACATGATGTACTCCCAAACCAAACATCTTCAATTTGATCTTGCAGGCTGTGCAATTAATGTCAACATTGTTTAACTGTAATTTGAAGTTGATATAGATAGAGCACTGCATGTTTGTTTCTGAAATCTGAGGCAATGCTCTGTAATAAGCCAAGAAAGTCATTGTCTCGTGCTTTTGTGTTCAGTAATGCTGTAGAAACACTCGTCCACTATGCTGAGTCGCCTTCAGGAGCTGAAGAAGGAAGAGGAGACTCTTCTGAAAATAAAAGTCATGCTGCAAGATCAGCTCAACAGACTTAAGGCAAGAACAAACGTATGTAAATATTTCATTGTGATCTTTGAGCATAAAACTGACCGTCTTTGTTTATGTTCATCAGTTTGAGGAGGGGACCCTGAAGTCAATGATCAGTGCTCAGACTGAAGAAAGCCCAAATGAAGCCCCTGTCCCCGAGGTAAACAAACACCACATATTCAGACATTAAAACACAGATTGTTCTTCCACTATTCTAAACACTGAGGATTTACTTAAATAGAGTCGTGCTCTCAAAAATGAGAATATTTTTTTTTTTAAAACGATTCCCCCAATGTTGTTTTAAGCTATTATTTTTTCTTTCTTTTGTGAATGTCCAAGTTGGTCTTTTTTTACACAACGAAAATGAAAGGTCATCATAAGAGTAACCAATGCAACGCTTCCATTCTCATTTGTTGTCAAGTACCGGTATATTCAAACTTGCTGCCTCATTATCAATCACATGACACAAACACAATCAGTTTTTTTTTTTTTAAACAAATAGGATGCCTTAAGTTGATCAAAAGTGACGGTACAGACATCTATAATGTTACAAAAGATTTATGTTCTAAATAAATACTGTTCTTGTGAATGAATAAAAATAAGAAGCACGAAATCAGCATATTATGTTTTCTGAAGGATCATGTGACACTGAAGACTGGAGTAATGATGCTGAAAATTCAGCTTTGCCATCACAGGAATAAATTTCATTTTAAAATATATTAAAACAGAAAACATTTATTTTAAATTGTAATAATATTTCACAATATACCTGTTTTTACTGTAAATAAATGCTAGCTGGGCGAGACTTATTTTAGAAACACACAAAAAAAGCTTACTGACCCCAAACTTTTGAAAGGCAGTGTAGGTGAGCTATTATTTTAAATATGAGGTTCTTTATATCTTTCAGATCTTTTTCTGATTACATGTATATGTGTTATGCACAGGTGGAAGTCAACCTGGATGATGAGACGGAGATCAACCAGACCAAACTAGTATTGGGTGCCCAAACAGACTATGACATGGAAGAAGAAGACGAGGAGGAAGAGGACGATGACGATGATGCAGATGATGATCTTGATATGGTGCTAGAAGATGAGGAAGAAGACAACGACGACTACTGACTGTGCCTGCAAAGAGAGCATTATCATTTACTCCTGTGTTTTGGTGTGTAATCTGCACATTTGGCATGCTGAAAGAGGCTGTAACTGGCTCTCTCTGTCTTAGATTGGTGTTGCGTTAGATAAACTGTTGGTTCACCATCTATAAAATCCTCCAGAACTATGTGTAGCACAAATAGAACTCCTATAACTGTGCTGTTGGCCAAGCCTGCACTTTATGTATTTCTAAATACATATAAATTAAAGATTGCACCAATCCTATTTCATGGTGTTTACCAAGTGATGCTGTACTGTATAGGCTTTATTTAATATTGTATTGATTTCAGATTGAATGCATTATGATTATGAAGCTGATGATAAGTATTATGTTTGTACATGTTCATGTTGTGAACTTGCAGAGGTATTTTTTCTATTTAGACTGAGTGTGTGGAATAGGTTGTGTATGCATGGGCATGACAATTGTTCTAGCTGAGCCAGTATTATAACTTTTTTGTACTTCATTGTTAATGTACAGAGAGTTTCTATGTTTTCTTAGAGAAAAACCTGTTTTCTGCGGATTTTGAAGGTGCTCAGCGTAATAGACTTCAGCCTGGAGTGATGCAGATTGTTTGGTTTGGTGTTTTGGTGTTGCCTTGATGTAAATGTATGATGTGTGAATGACATTTTTACATTAACCCCTTGGTACATGCTAATAAAGGCGAGTATGATGATCAGACAGCCACATTTCCTCTGTTGACCAGTAATAATGATATAATAAGGTACGGACCTTCATCAAAACATCAAAACACGGCATGAACCTGCAATGCAGTAACAACACTACCAGCATTCAGCATTTTCTAAACTCCTGTTAACAATGTGCTACACTTCACAAAAAGAGCGAGGGCAGCTCTGGAGAAAAATGATGCCTCAAATATATAAATAGGCTAGTCACAGATGATGGCACAATTTTTCAATATCAGTAACCAGACAGTTTCTGGTCTCATTGACTTCCATAGTAGGAAAAAAATATACTATGGGAGTCAATGAGACCAGAAACTGTCTGCTTACTGATATTCTTCTAAATATCAGAAAATCGGCTTAATGGATTCAAAAACGGTAAAACTCAACTGTTTAACTCTGGGGGACTTGTAAAATGAGCCTATTTCCAAAAAAAGTGGAGTATCCCTTTAAAGGGATAGTTCGCCCAAAGATTTTAATTCTGTAATCACTTACCCTTATGTCGTTCCAAACCCGCAAGACTCGTTCATCTTCAGAACACAAAATAAATTATTTTTGCTTTAAAAGAGCTTTCGGTTTCTCCATTGACAGCTACACAACTACCGCTTTGATGCTTCAAAAAGTTCATAAAGAGATCGTAAAAGTAATCTATATGAATTGAGCAGGGGTGCGTTTCCCAAAACGATAGTTACTAAATAAGTATTGCAATTGCAATGCAATTTCCCATTGCCAACCAACTAAGTTGCTAACAGGTTAGCAACTATCGTTTTGGGAAACGCACCCCAGTTTAGTAGAGATTAGATTGCTTTAAATGATGAACAGATTGAATTTAGGCTTTTATTCACATTTATCAACTCACACATCAGTTGTGGTAAACGGAAGCTTAAGCATGTTCGTTTGAATTGCGAGAACCAATGAGGTTCATTCTTGTGTTACGCAGCACGTTTGAGCTTCCGCAAGAACCAATGAGATGGCGATTGTGTCTCTTCAGAAAATTTGGCCTAAACCGCTCAATTCATATGGATTAGTTTTACGATCTCTTTCTGAAGAATCAAAACTTTTTGAAGTGTCAAATTGTCAGTTATGTAGCTGCCAACGGAGGGACAGAAAGCTCTCAGATTTCATCAAAAAGATCTTCATTTGTGTTCAGAAGATTAACGAAAGTCTTACAGGTTTGGAACGGCATGAGTACAGTTTTCACTTTTGGGTTATAAAATAATAATATTGAAGTAAGAATAAGATCCTAGATACCTGCTGTGTAATATTTTGGGTCAATTTATCCCACCATATGCTGTCATTGTTATAGTAAACACAAGAGTATCAGCCTCTCCAACATTAACTTTGCTTACAGAGTGAAACCCTCGTTTGTAAGAGATCTGTCTACCGTTGCAAAATGTGATCACAGTCCATTGACCCTCAATAGGAAGGCTTATGGGTCTACATTGAGGTCATGGGACCACCTTTAGTCCAGCATAGTGCTTTGCCACCCAGGCTGAACAGTAACAGACTTTGTACGTCAACTTTCAAACCCCAGGATAGTTCTCATCGATTTTAAAGGCATTTCCATCAGGGATCAATGCAGATTCTGTGAGAGGTATGTTTAAATCAAGAGTATGAGGTTTGATAATTGATTACTAGGCAAAAGACATTGTTTCCAGTCATAGTGATTCATTGAATCATGTCTTGTGAAAGGGTTACTACCTCTCAGATCAGGAGAGTGTGGTGCTGAAGAGTCGCTGAGAACTGGAATATGATGCTGTCACACCGTGTTGGACGAGTGTGTCATGTGCTTGTGCTGGTGTTGTGTCTGTCTGCGGCTGAGGACTTCGACTGGTCAGCGAACAACCACGACTCCTTCTATTATGGCACTTTTCCAAATGGTATGATCCTACCAATACCATACGGATCCCTTTTCCTCAGCCACAAAGGCTCTTGGGAAATCAACAGTTTTGCATGGATGTCAATAATAAAAGTTAAATAAGTAAACTGACTAATAAGACTCCATGTGAAAGAACGTTTTAAGACATGTTCCTTACTGTTTTGTTTAATTTGTCAGGATTTTCGTGGGGAGCCGGCAGTTCAGCCTATCAGACAGAGGGAGCCTGGGACAAAGATGGGAAAGGACTGAGCATCTGGGATGTGTTCACTCATAAGAAGGGAAAGACGTTCTTGAATGATACTGGAGACTCTTCGTGTGATGGATACTACAAAATCAAGGTGCCCATGTTGGTTCGTGTCATGCTGATTCACTACGAAATGCCCTAGCTGTGAAATGCGACATTTTGCTTCATTTTCTTGTATAGGATGATATTTTGTTGATGAAAGAGCTGAATCTGAATCATTATCGGTTCTCCATCTCCTGGCCCAGGATCATGCCAACTGGTATCAAGTGTAAGTATCTGTACTGCTGGCTCCAGTTAGGACATTTGATATGAATAAATTCCCATTCAATTTGACTTCCACTTTTTTGTGTTTACAGCTGACCATGTGAATGAGAAAGGACTGAAGTATTATGATGTTCTTATTAATGAGCTGCTTGAAAATAGTATCACTCCCATTGTGACCCTGTATCATTGGGACCTGCCACAGGTGTGTGTACCTGCATATATCCATTATTAATATTGTGCTTAATATTATATTTTATGATTTCTTTAACCTCTCTTTAATGAATCTCTTAGTTTGTTTGCGAATAAAAACGAGGCAAGTACCTTCTGTTCAATGGGCTCTATAGTAGGCTATAGTACTTAATAGTATGGGTTATAATATTATATAATAGTATACTTATAGTACTTTGACTTTTTTGAATGTCCAGCTGACGTGCAATTAAAAATGAATATTTAAGACGTATAATAATAATGCCTAGTTACAAACATAGACAGTATAAGAAGTGGACAGAGCCATCTCATTGGAACTCAGTTGAGACAGTTGAAGCCCATTTTTAGCGATTTTTGAGCACTTCCGTTCCTGACGCGCAGACTCAAACCGACTCAAACTAAGCTTGATGACGTGAGAAACCTGTCTGACAGACGTAGATCTTCTAGTAGCTGTGCGTGAATATTACCAACGTTAATCTTGCAGAGACGGGGGTCGGGGAACTTGAGCAAAGAGTTCTCATACCGAATTATTTCCAATTCCCCAAAAACGTTGTTGAAATATTTTGTCCCGTTGCTTTTATGGACTCATTATCTATGGGCTTCTCCCTTGACGGGACGTCACCCCGATTGCCTGCGAGCTTCTCCTCCTGTCTGTACGGTAATTTCTGTACAGCGCAACAGAGAGTCGTGTGGTTATGACGCAATCGTTAGCCTATTTTTACAAAAACTGTTTCTACGGGGCCATAATGTAACAGAAGGTAATGGAGCCCTTTATACATTGTCGTGTTTATTTAGAAATAAATACTGGACAACTGGAGTCTTTAAACACCTCAGATGTAAAGTTATTCGCTGTCAAAGTGACGCCAAAATGAATGGGAGTCAATGGAAATGCTAACGCAAGTGAAGTTCTGTTACAAGATGGCGACACCCGGCCGGCTTCAACTTCCGGTCGATGGACTTTTTATGCATTTTGGCCATTAATTTAGGACAAGGCAAACTTTCTAATATGGGATTCAAAGTGCAAGTTTTTGGAAAACGATACTGTTACACAGTCTCTGTGAAAACTACAAAAACAAAAATTTAAGAAGACGATGACATCATTACATGCTCAGTCTATAGGACCTTTTTTGCTCATGAAAAGCACAGAAATTTCACTAATGTATGTGACCACACCTAACTGTTCTCGTTTGTCCTGACATCCATGTTTTCATTTGCGAAATGTTAATACAGCATTTAACCTAGTCAGTTCATCAGGAGTCAATTTGATTCATTTTTGACATATCTTTCAACAATATCTGTCAAGTTTTGGCAAGTAAAAATATGCACATTTAATGAATTAAATGTAACCTATCCACTGCATTGCCTGATGTAATAGATTTCTCTGTAACCTTTTTGGAAAGTTTTATCATTTATCATCATGTCTGTACATTTGGACAGGTCTTGCAAGAGAAATATGGTGGATGGCAGAACATCAGCATGATTAATTATTTCAATGATTTTGCCAACCTTTGCTTTGAACGATATGGGGACCGTGTGAAATACTGGATAACTTTTAATAACCCATGGGTATGCTCACTCTACACATCTTTACTTAATGCCAGCAAATTTAATAAATGTGTAAAGGATATGCTTATTAATGTGCTCAATGCGTGTCAGTCAGTGGCAGTGGAAGGATATGAAACTGGAGAACATGCTCCAGGACTGAAGCTCAGGGGCACGGGGGCCTACAGAGCAGCTCACCACATCATTAAGGTAACATCATTCCCTTGACAGAATATTTCACCATAGTGTTTCAAAATGGAGATATATGCAATACTGTTTGTGTTGGTTTAAAACAGGCACATGCTAAGGTTTGGCACACTTACGATTCTCAGTGGCGAAGCAAACAAAGAGGTATGAGCTTACAAATGTCTATTAGTTAATAAAAAATGACTCCCTCTGAACCCTGTGGCTGCTTTCTTCTCTAGGTATGGTGGGTATTTCACTGTATGGGGACTGGGGAGAGCCTGTGGACATCACTAACCAGAAGGACATTGAGGCTGCTGAGAGATATGTGCAGTTTTACATAGGCTGGTTTGCTACACCCATCTTCCATGGAGATTATCCTCAAGTGATGAAGGATTTCATAGGTACTGTTGGAAAGTAGATGTTGGTTGAATATGTGAGGTCAGGAATGGCAAAATTTAGCATATTAATGCCAATTTTGTTTCCAAGGGAGGAAAAGCACACAGCAGGGCTTGGGAACGTCTCGCCTTCCCTCCTTTTCCTCTCAGGAGAAGAGTTACATCAAAGGCACCTGCGACTTCCTAGGCGTGGGACACTTCACGACACGCTACGTCACCCAAAAGAGCTTCCCTTCCAACCGTGGCACCACCTACTTCTCAGATCGGGATATAGCGGAGCTGGTCGACCCACGTTGGCCTGATCCTGGTTCAGAGTGGCTTTACTCGGTTCCTTGGGGCTTTCGCCGTCTGCTCAACTTTATAAAGGTGCACAAAGGCTGTCGTTTAATATGACCATTGGTTTCATATGACATTTCCTCATGATGAATCTTGATCTTGTTTCAATCGTAAATATGTCTTTGTGAAAGTATCATGTCAAGAATACTACAAGGACATTTGTATATGTATGATAAGATCAAATATGATCAAATTTTAAACTCTTGACTTATGCTCTTTGACTTAAGACTCAATATGGGAACCCCATGATCTTCATCACTGAGAACGGGGTCTCAGAGAAGATGATGTGCACAGAAATGTGTGATGACTGGAGGATTCAGTATTACAAGGATTACATCAATGAGATGCTCAAAGGTAACTAATCAATGAATGGATGAACTTCCTCATCAGTTACTTGTCTTCATGTTGTTCCAAACCAGTATGGCTTTCTTTCTTTAGATGAACATAAAAGAAGATATTTTGAAGAATGTTGCAACTGTTTTTCTCCATATAATGAAAGTCAATGGGGTTCAAAACAATATTGGACCCCACTGACTTACATTGTATCAATATTTCACATTTTTCTACAGAAGAAAGTCATACAGGTTTGCAATAACATGATGGGGAGTAAATGTATACAGAATTGTGACAAATTATCATTGTATCTTATTTTTTGTTATCCTGCAGCTATCAGGGATGGAGTGAATGTGAAGGGCTACACCGCCTGGTCCCTGCTAGACAAGTTTGAGTGGGATGAGGGTTACTCAGAGAGGTTCGGCCTGTACTACGTAGACTTCAAGAACAAAAATAAACCTCGCTACCCCAAGGCCTCTGTTCAGTTTTACAAACGCGTCATTAAATCTAATGGATTTCCCAATCAAAGAGAGGTAACATCTATATTGTTCATCTGTTCATTATGTGTTCCTAAAAAGAAAATAATGGCATTTAAAAGTTGCAATTTCTTCTTCTTATGTTTTGGCTTTTAACATTAAATGTCAGTTTTATACATCACAAGGACAATCATAAACACACAAAAGAGTTTTACCACGCACTCACAGTTAAATAATAAAAGTTATTTTTAAGGAAAGTGCTAATTAACATTTTAAATGAACTGATTCTGCTCCAGATTGTTTGACTGCCATCTTGTACTAACATTTTGGATTAGAGCATCTGTTTTGGTACTGAAACATGCTATTTAGAGTCAATGAAATGTTTGCAGGGAACATTTTACAATTAAATTGCTGTTTAGGAGGAATAAGGCAACAACCTCATTGTTGGAGAACCCCCAAGATTAGAATGTAATTACCATATAAATGTTTTTTTTTCCAAATTATTTTTCTGTTTATTGAACAAACTCCGACTCATTGTCTTGGACATGTTCCAAATGTTTATTTTCAGATGATACAAAACAACATAATTTTATATATACTTATTTATATAATCTATGTATTAAAGGTGGTGTAATTAACAGAATTAAACAGCCAAGTTAAATACCACATAAAAGGACAGATTAGAGTAGAAGAATCGGAATAGAATCTTGAAAGGAGTGTCCATCTGTGCAAACCTCCATCTGTAAGAGAACAGTATGACTAAATGAGACCATGACCATATGCTCTGAATCATCATCATCATCATCGGCAGGTTGAGAACTGGAAGAGGAAAGCTACAGAGACTTGCTCCACCAGCAATCAGCTCCTGGCTGCAGGTCAGTGGATCATTGATTCTAACTTAGTTGAACCAGGGCAAACAAGGAAAAATTCCAATTGTTGACCACAGGCTAAAAGGAATAATCATGTAGCCTTTAATCAAGAACAAATTCAATGGGAACAAATTCCCCTCGAACAGTGCATGAGAACATTCCTTGTCTTCATCTGGATCTCCACTGTTTTATTATGCTAACCTTATTTGTGGTTTGACGAGGTTTCTACTTAGCCGCTAGTGTCCATAGGGACCCGGTATGCTTACCATGAGAATGGATCGACAAAAGCTTTTGGGGAGGTCTGAAACAGAGACTGAGCTGAAACCTCTAACAGGATTTTTCTTTGTTTGCCCCTCCAGCTAGATGAAAAATCCAAGGAAAATAAAGATCATGCAGAGATGCCAAAGGTTTGACCAGTGCATGATGAAGTTTAGACACTAGGGTAAAGAAAAAAACGTCTTTCTTTTCTTTTTGGCTTGGCAAACTTCCGACAATGTCGTAGAAAAAAAAGATTTTGTGGTGTAGTTGGATAAAAAGAACATTAAGCAACTCCAGTTCTGGCCTACTCTAATATTGAGAAGCTGAAATATCTAAAATCTTCAGAGGCCATATCTTAATTAAATGCCAACATAAAAAAAGCCAGATCAGCTATTGAAGTACATATGAACATTAAAGGAGCAGTACACCGAGAAACCTTATTTTATTAGAATGTTCTATATGCTGTCGAGTGCAACAGTGCTCACTCACTTTTTTAACTGCCTTGGCTCTGAAAGTATTTTTCCTATTCATTTATAATCTTTTTTTTTAAGTCTTCCTTAAAGAGTTATAAGTCATCGCCAAAACCAACCAACTATGAGGTAAATCACAAATTTGATTTGAAACAAAAAAGTATTTGAAAGAGAAGACCAAAAGGCTTTTAACAACAAAGAAATGTTGATTATGTATGTAGAAACCATATATTTTACGTTTATTGCAAAATATGCAGTAGTTAATACACTTTATTAGGTACACCTGTTCAACTGCTTGTTGACGCAAATAACTGTTCAGCCAATCACACGGCAGCAAAAGTTCAAGCTGAGTATCAGAAATGGGAAGAAAAGTGATTTAAGTGACTTTGAACGTGGGATGGTTGTTGGTGCCAGACGGGCTGGTCTGAGTATTTCAGAAACTGATCTACTGGGATTTTCACACACAACCATCTCTAGGGTTTACAGAGAATGGGCTGAAAAGAGAAAATATCCAGTGAGTGGCAGTTCTGTGGGCGAAAATGCCTTTTTGATTCAGAGGTCAGAGGAGAATGGCCAGACTGGTTCGAGCTGATAGAGAAGCAACAATAACTCAAATAATCACTCGTAACAACCGAGGTCTGCAGAAGAGCATCTCTGAACGCACAACACACCAAACCTTGAAGAAGCAGATGAGCTACAGCAGCAGAAGAACAACACACCGGGTGCCAATCCTGTCAAATAAGAACAGGAAACTGAGGCTCACCCATTGCACAGGCTGGATAGTAGAAGATTGGAAAAACATTGCCGGGTCGCAATGAGTACTGCGACATTCAGATGAGAGGGTCAGAATCTGGCGACAACATGAAAGCATGGATCCATCCTCCCTTGTATCAACGGTTCAGGCTGCTGGTGTAATGGTATGAAGGATATTTTCTTGGCTCCCTTAGTACTAACTGAACATCATTTAAATGCCACAGTCTACTTGAGTATTCTTGCTGACCATGTATATGTCCCTCCCTTTATGGACACAGCGTACCCATCTTCTGATGGATACTTCAAGATGGATAATGTGACATGTCACAAAGATCAGATCATCTCAAACTGGTTTCTTGAACTTTGCAATGAGTTTACAATACTCAAATGGCCTCCACAGTCACTAGATCTCAATCCAATAGAGCAGCTTTGGGATGCGGTGGAACCGCATGGATGTGGAGCCGACAAATCTGCAGCAACTGCGTGATGCTCATGTCAATATGGACCAAAATATCTGAGGAATGTTTTCAGAACCATGTTGAATCTGTGCCACGAAGAATTAAGGCCGTTCTAAAAGCAAAGGGGGTCCAATCCGGTACTAGCAAGGTGTACCTAATAAAGCGTAGGGAGACTGACTCTATCATTTTGTTTCAATTCTCTGATTGATAGTTTTTTTTCCACAGAATCCAGGGTAATATATTTTTTCACCATGAATTCCGCTGTTAAAAATACGTTGAAATAATGTGGGCTAATGACTCAAACAAAAACAAATAACATTATATACCATCAATTAATAATCTCGTAGCTCACAATAGGTCTGTCTTTAAAGGTTACCGGAAAAATCAGTTTCATGAAAATCAGAAAATGAATAGGATTTTTACTTTCGGAACCTGACTGTTGCACAAGTTTTCATCAGGAGCAATTGTGGATTATATGGAACATACATTTTGATGAACTCACTGCTGCTTTAGCTTGCTTTGCTGAAGTTTATATATTATCAGCAAAAAAAAATGTGATTATTAAGATTTCAAACTCTTTGCTCCTTCATATTTCAAACGGAAATGCTTCATACTGTATGTGCTGTATAATCTTTTTTAAAAAACCAGCCAGTTTATAAACGAATAAATGTCAAGGATGCTTGATGTGGATGACGTCCTTTTTCTCATAACCCAGTTGACTGAATTGTGGCGCTTTAATGTGAGCTTACACAGCGGCCCTCAAAGGGTTAATGTGCCCTGATGTCATCCTAAGATTATTTCTCTCTCTTCATTAGAGGAACAGCGGAATACAGCTGCCAATATTCTAAGACTTATTCATGGTAAGCCATCAAATACAAACACACCACAGCTAGAAGAGAACTATATTAACCCTTTGAGTGCTCTGTTATGCAAAAGCAATGTGAAGACTGGGCTGCGCTAACATGTTTCGGCTGATAAACATGTTTGTGTGTATACGTTTCAGATCCTTTAACCAGCCACATGGAGATGGTGACTGAGGTTGTGGTTCCCACGGTGTGCACCCTCTGCATTTTGATCAGCGCTGTCTTTCTCATGTTCCTGCTGCGCAAACGCAACTAGCTCACTTTTTTATAAGGAAAAATAACTGATTCGGCTCGTTTCTCATTTAATACTCTTTGCAGGCAGGGACGCTGAGGTTAAAGGAGTAGTTCACTTTTAAAATGAAAATTCTGTCATCATATACTCACCCTCATGTTGTTTCAAACCTGTATGAATTTCTTTCTTCTGCTGAACAGAAAGGAAGATATTTAGAAGAATGTCAGTAACCAGGCAGTTTCTGGTTCCCATTGACTTCCATAGTAGGAAAAAAATATACTATGCAAGTCAATGGGAACCAGAAACTGCCTGGTTACTGACATTCTTCTAAATATCTTCCTTTCTGTTCAGCAGAAGAAAGAAATTCATACAGGTTTGAAACAACATGAGGGTGAGTATATGATGACAGAATTTTCATTTTAAAAGTAAACTACTCCTTTAAGGATACTATGCTGAATTTAAAGGTACACTATAACTTTTGGCCCTCTAGCAGTTAAAAAACAAAACTGCATGCATTTTTATGGACTAATTGTAAACTGTTTGCTCTTTAATTCCAGTTTGTTCTGTTCCGTTTGTTCCACACCACACACGCGTCATTGTAGCCGGAGCAACTTTTCTGTATTTGTGGATATGAAAAGACATGCACGGGCAAGTTTACGACAAAAATCATCCCAACAGGTCTAAAATATAAACATTTATAATAGGTTAGCTTACTAAGTGAATCAGGGTAAGACAAAAACATGTTTTGGAGGAAGGATTGATTTTGAATAATTATTTAAATTTAGTTAATTTTGAACAACAACAAAAGTTACATAGTGTACCTTTAAGTGATATAGGCAAATAGTCTTTCAGTTTTGCATATTATTTCTATGTGGACTAAACTAGTTGCCTTCAACCCTGCCGTTCAAAAGTTTGGGGTCAGATTTTTAAAAAAAAAAAATGTTTTGGAAAGAAATGTTTCATTTTTATTTAGCAAGGATCCATTGTCAGTAAATACATGAATAATGTTACCAAATATATCCATTTCAAATCAATGTTGTTCTTTTTAACTTTTTATTCATCGAAGAATCCTGAAAAAATTATTTCATGTTTATAATATAACCAGAGTCAAAAATATAACCAGCACAGCTGTTTTCAACTGTGATGATAAAAAGAAATGTTTCTTGAGCACCAAATTATCTTATTAGAAGACAAAAGACTTGAGTAATGACTTTTCCATTACATTTTAAAATATATTAAATAGTTTTTAAATTGTAACAATATTTCACATTATCACTGTATTTTCAAATAAATGCAGCCTTGCTGATCATTTGACTCTTCTTTCAAAAACATAAAAAACACTTATGAACAGTATTGTACACAATAAGTGCCACAAATTAAAACGACTGCAATACAAACTTTATTTCTTTTCTACTACATTTTCTGTGAGTACATTTCCATTAAATGGAGTCTTACCGGTGTTAAGTGAAGCTGATGAGGCTACAGCTCACCATGGCCCTGTAGTAAGACATCATCTCACACTCTCCATTTACAGTCTCATCCAGGGGCACATCTGTATGTGTGTGTGTGACAAGATTAGTTTAAATGTCATATTTATTTTCGTTTTCAACAAACTCAACAACAAAATATATGAAAAAATCCTGCCGGTGACTTCACCTAAGTCAAAACTGATGTGGTCTACTAGGGGCTTGTCACTGAGGTACAATGCTGTCTTGACTTCCTTAGACCCCTGTCCACTGGACACCTCCATGCCCCAAGAGAATGGCTGCTCTCTGAGAGAATAACATAAACCAACATTAATTCACACTTATAAATGTCATTACACTGTTCAGTACATCCTACATCAAATGGCAAAATAATCATGCTGGGTAGATTACTTACAAATTGTAGTCTATTACCAAATATAAATTAGATGATAACATTTAGCTAGTAATGTAGTCTATTTCATTACACATTTTATGTAATATAATCTGACTACTTTTAGAATACCTTTGACCTCACTTGTTTATAGAACATTGTATATTTTATAATTATGATACAATATTATACTATTCAAATCAAAGAAAAATAAAACCCGATTACATTTTTTGTTATCAACAACATGAAGTGCAATAAACAATACATCACTTCAGGGTTTCTCTAACTAGGGTTATTAACTAAAAGTTAATAATTCATAAATTTGAACATAAAAACAATCAAAATATAACACTAAATAAGAATAAGATTAAATATTTTATTTGATTTCGCTGTTTCCATGTAATTATAGTCGTGTGGCAATTACATAAAACTTCTGATAAAGGAAAATTTAAAAGAATCAATGAACTTTGAATAATTTATTGCCATTTTGTGAATATTAAATTATCATGTAATCATGTAACTATTCTGCATGAGTTTTTCATTTTTGGAATCTGATTACATAATCTATATTACATATAATCAATTACTCCCCAGCACCGAAAGTAATACAGAGAAAATATGACAGCTCGTAAGAAATGCAGCATCAACTCACTTTTCATAAAAGTAGCTAATGAGGGCAGGCTTAATTTGCAACTGGAAGACGTGGTCCTCATCATAGTTGGATGTTTTATAGTACTGCAAACAGGACCTGACATCAAATATCATAGTTAGAACACGTTTACCAAGACCCAGCTACTGAAATTAGATTTTTCTCTCTATTTTATTCTCTTGCAATGCAGTGTTTTCTGATGGAGAAGTGCAGCCTGAATCATAAACTACAATTTTCTGTTAAAAATGGAATGATATATTACTTATGCTCATTTTGAATCACCATTTGATTAATCTATAATTCAGGGAAATGGCAGGAAGCTCACTGAGTGAAAAGGAAAAGGCGGTCATGAGGAAGACTGAGAAAAGTACTGCAGGTGCCCAGGATCTCCAGCAGATGGTGCAGTTTCCTCACTCTTATCACCTGCTCCTGCAGGTCAACATCAGTGTCCAAGTAGTAACTCTGAAAATGTGAAATAAAATGCATAAACCACTCCAGCACCATAATATTAATATCGACCAAAATTAAAAGTGTTTCCTACCAAATAGTTGAGAGTTGTAAGTTCCTTTCCTAAAAAAGAATCAAGTCTTTTAGTCTGATTCTCCAAGTATTTTTGAGCATCTAAAAATTAACAACTTTCTTATGTAGCTAATTAGCAGATGAAGTGAACAACCAAAGAAGAGCTACATTTAAAATTTGAAAGTTATGTACCAACAAGGTAGTTGATGAAGTCTTTCCTGATCTTGTCCAGGCCCAACTCCAGCAGCATATTAGCAGGTGTGAGGCCAGTGAGAGGCATGGTGTCTATCTGCTGCTGGTACGACTGCAGGATCAACTTACTCAGGGTGCTATTGCTGTCTTTGTGGATCTAAGGGGGGGACAATACACTCATTACTAACCATTTTCAAATATTTATGCTGAAATTTCTTTTTCACAATGTTTAACCAAAAAATATCTTTAATGCATTTATGCATAATGCAGTTGCACACACCCATGGTTTGATTTTACCGAGTTTCACTGCTTTGACAACAATTTTCAGGCATTCTGTTACGTCTTGATATGAAGTTACACCTATGAGAAAAAAACACTTGTAATTCATTTAGTTACAGTGACATTATTTGCTGTGTTTGTGAAATTTTGCAATGCTGTATTTACTCCTCCTCATCTTCTCCCACAGTTGTTCAGTAAAATCCAGGTCTCCTCTCTCAATTACCATCGAGCTGAAAACTGCAGCAGCATCTGACTTAGCTTTCTGTTTCTGTTACAAAACATTAAAGGGATAGTTCATCCATTAATAAAAATTCTGTCATTATTTTCTCGCTGATGTCATTCAGATACAGTACATATGACTTTCCCTCTTCAGTGGAACACAAAAGGAGAATTTTTTAACAATAATCGGGCTACACTTCAATTTAATGAAAGTGAATGATTGAGAACTGTCAAAATTATATTAGATTATATTCAGGGTCGGATTTATTCATAGGCATTCTAGGCACTTGACAAAGATTGCATGTCCAGGGGGGCCCTGATTACAATGAAGGGAAATATATATATATATACAGTATATTTTTAATTATTACTTCACTCTACTGCTAAACCTCAGTACAATAATTACTTTATAAATTAACAAAAATTAAAATATTGTCACTGTCGGGTAGAAACCTTGTATCTCCATATTTCTTGTTTTTTTCCTCATAAATCATTACAATTGGTCACCCATTTGCTCCTTAAAGGGTACAATATGTAAGATTTTTTTAATAAAATATCCAAAAATCACTTGCACAGTGTGATATATTTCCTGCAGTTGTGTACTTAAAATATGCCAAAAGTTCCCAAAGATTTTTAATTTCAGTGAAATTTTAATTACTTTAACCTTACAAATTTAATTCGTCAAATAAACTGACCTGTGTGAGTAGTAATTCAGCACTTGCGGGTAGTTCGGTAGAATTAAATGTCCTTATTCCTTTATATTCGCGGGACTCGCGTGTGGCGCTGATATCTGTCTCTCATTAGCAATCACACCCTGCTTTATACCACAGTCATGTTAAAAATATCAAGGCTAATGTTTTATGTATTTGAGGAGCGGAGAGGAGTGTCTTAGTCTAGCATTTGATGTCGAGTGAGTCACAGCCAATACTCTCTTAAAAAGCCTGTGTGAAGCACGTTATCTTTTATGACATGAGATTTTGGCCAAATGACAGAAAATAACAGCAACAGCTACAATTAACTTCATAACCTGTAAGTAGATGAAAACATAACGCGATGCACTTACTGCCTCTCAGATGTGGCCGTTCTAATGAAAATGCAACATTCACTGCTCAAAAAAAAAACTTAATTTAAGCTTTATTTTGGTCAAATGTTATTAATATAATGACATATGCAATATATAACGCCATAATATAAACTTTAATTATTTCAAAAATGCAGGGGGGCCCACAATTTTATTTTGCCTATGTCACAATATGAGGCAAATCCGGTCCTGATTATTATATTATCAATTTACCTCAGAAAGTTTGGCAGTGTGTCCTGGTACTCCATGAGCAAGGTTCTCAAGCTCTAAAATAAGAAGGAAACATAATAATCCATCTCCCTCAAACTTCACACACTATAAAGCTAAAAAAGAAAAATCCAAGATAGACAAATCAGCAGCATTCATATCTATTTGCTACTTCTTACTCCAGCAGTGTATTAATATTAATATCGCACAGATCAATCTCACAGTATTTACCCTCTATGAGTGCTCTGGTCAGGTCCACAGCAGACTGAGTCTCCATTGGTTCCAACCATTCAGTTTCTCCCGTTCTCAAACCCTCTGCCAGAGCCTAGTCAAGGGTTTTCAAATAAAAATAATGACATTAAATTGCTTAATGATATCATTCATTATTATATTCTAAGTAATTATATATTAGAGTAAAACATTTTTCCATCTATAACAAACCTACTGCAATTCGGCTATGTAAATAAACCCTACAATAGTATATAAATAATATTAAAATAATTCCTTACCAGAAGGAACTCCATCTCTCTGTGGGTCTGATACAACGGACTTCTTATGTCTCCAACTGAGACTTTGATATTCTGTAATATCAAATGAAACAAAATAACTAAGAAAGAACCCCAATATACAGTATAAACAAAACTAAATGACTAAAGTGTCACGGGCAAATGAATGCGGCATAGGTGCTGACCAGAGTTGCTTTAGAAGACAAGGGAGGACATTCTAAGACTTTGTCCACATTATTCCATGTCAGACTCGCTATTACACTGCTTTGAGACTCAAACATCATGCTTTCTTCTCTCAAGGAGCAAAACATGTTAAACTGTGCAAAGCCTTTAGTCGCCACCTGGGGGAAAAATCAGATAATTATGTTTAATAGATCTCTAATAGTGAAGGACCTATAGGAGTTATACAGATTTTATTTATTTTTTACTGTTGATGGATGGTGTCTATTCTGATGCTCTTGTTTAAGCTCATCCAATGTAATGAAAGAGGTTTCATCTCCTGTTGGACCTGCAGGAAATTGGGAAATTAGAGAAGGTTGTTTCCTTTACAAAGAATAATCTTATAGGTGAAATTTTACTGGATTAGATCCATAAAGTAATACGTGAGTAATGAGTGCTATTACCTTTGCAGCAGACTGTGTACAGTTTGACACCACTGGTTTTGTTCCCACTGTAGACAGTTTCTACTCCAAGCCAGGCACTGGCACATGGGTCAGACTTGTCACAACGGACCCAGAGAGGGTGCAAAGTGCCTGGGACTTCCACTTGGGGCATGTTGGGGTTATGAGCCATGGTGTACCACGAAACCAGCTGCCTGGTTGAAGAAAGTGAGTTATGATTATTCATAATCACTGTAATGTTCGGTTTGCAACATTAGTATGGTATTTACGACAGTGACGTATTGTGGTACGACTGCCGTCAGGTGTGGCGTCTGGTCATTATTCAAACGCGGAACGAGAACATCACAATCACAATGCTAGTTTTAATTATTCTATATTGCAACAAACAGCTTCTCTTACCTTGCTTTCATGACAGAGAGAGGCTGAGGCCCCAGATCTTGTTCCACTTTATAAAGTATCTCTTCAACAACACTGGTGTCAGCTGAAGATTCTGTAGATTCTGCTTCACACTTTGGTTGCTTTTGATTAAATAAGTTTACAGATTATGTAATGTTTACAGTAAGTAGGAATGGCACATAATCTTGTGTGTATATAGGGGGCAATCACAAACTGACTTACTGCTTTCTCACAGACAAAGACAGGCTGATTTCCACTCATTATGTTGTGTAAAAGCTCTTCCTTCTCCACCAGCAATACTGAAATATCATCCTGAAACAAACAAACAACTTATTTTCAACACACATAACTGAGCATCTTCTCTATACATATATGCATCAACAGTCCTTTTACCATATACGTGCAGTTGTCTTTACTTTCATCTTGACATAACCTAAAACAAACAGGCAAGGAAAGACATATGAGTTAAGCATATGAATTACGTAAATAACGCGTAATAAAACATGACAGACCTGCCAGTTATTCTGATGTTCAAGTTTAAGTTAATCGCGGTAGAAAATATAACGACAATTACTCACTTGAGAAATTTAACAAAAGCGTTGGCGTCAGAAACTATTTTGGATCCCATTCCCTTCGTTTTGAAAATAAAGGCAATATAAAGATATGATAAAAAACGCTCCCCGTTTGAATGAAAAACTTTTGATGAAAAGCTATTTGATTACAGCGCGCCAAATGTACGTCACCAGGGGTTAAGACGCAGTCACGCAGACGTCTTTTTGCCACGCCTATTGTTGTTAAAAATGAATTTTCAACAACAAACCTATTTTTAAAAATTAAAATTCAACATTATTTTAATCTAAAATGCAATACATTCAATACTAAAAAAAGTCCAAACGTTTATACATATTTTAAATAATTATTGAAAGTAGTTCCATATGACCCATCCGCCAGCTTCCACTACTTAAATAGTGCCAAAATAGATACTGACACGTTTATTATTTGATCGCAGTTATCTTATTGCAATTCATTGTCAATAAATTATTCAAAAGTATTTTATTTACAAAAATATTTATATTAAATCTAGATCATATCAATAAAATAAGATATTGGCTAAAATGAAAGTCATCGACCTGGGCGGAAGTGACGTTTGTCGGAGGGATATGCAAGTGCCCGTGCAGTGCTTCATTCTTCCTTTTCCTCCGTGGCCGCCATCGAGTTAGGAGCGTGGTTCCTGGCGTGCCGTGAAAACTTTCTATAATGGTGAGCACAATGAATGCTTTTTTTCAATAAAGTTTCTTAATTTCATTGTTTGCGTGTATGTAGGTCATGATGTGTTGTTTTTTTTGGACGAAATGTTCGGCGTTAGCTATTATGCTCGCACTACAGCGAATATCGGCTGCCATTTTGATTCAGTGCGGCGTGTATACACGTGTAGTAGTCATGATTTGGCAGCTCTCTAATATTCTTTATAAAGAACACATATGTATTCTCTTTAGAACTCCAGTTTGTGATCAAAATAGAATTTAACAGCCAAGTTGGCAACACATGTAAGAACATTTGTTCGAAACGTCTACTTGCGTGTTGTGGCCTAGTTTTATTTGAGCGCAGACTCTTTAATTTTGGGCTGCATGGACGAGTAACGACAGTGTCGTTTTTTCATCCTCATGCTAACGAACATAAATATTAAAAGGCATACAAGCAACATGAGGGCAAGTTAATGATGGCACACGTTTTATTTAGGCTGATCTATTACTTTAATCAACATGTTTCACTGTATTTACTGTTTGTTTGTTTTTTCTATGAAATGATGCTCTTGCTATGATGGTGTAATTTGCGTCCTACTCTTGTGATCAGTGACAGTAGCCTGCTGTCTCATGCTGGCACAGGAGGTTGATGAAAACTAAGACTGAGCAAGATTAAAAGCCCTAACTAGTGAATAAAACTGGAAATATTTGGAAGTTATTCATACATCTTTTTTGTTTTAGGCTTGCGCCCGACCGTTGGTCTCGGTCTACTCCGAAAAAGGGGAGACAACCGGCAAAAATGTGGTTATGCCTGCAGTGTTCAGGGCTCCCATCCGCCCTGATGTTGTGAACTTTGTGCACACCAATATGCGCAAGAACAAGCGCCAGCCCTATGCTGTAAGCGAACAGGCCGGTGAGTGTTTTAAATCCACAGTTAAAACTTTGCTTCAATGATGATATTCCACTTCGGTCCGTGTTTCTGACAACTGATTATGATGGAAGTTCTGATGAAACTTGGTCTGTTTCTGAAATATTCCACAATGTTATGATGTGACTAACTCAAAGATGTGTCATTTTAGGTCACCAGACTAGTGCCGAATCCTGGGGCACAGGAAGAGCCGTGGCCCGTATCCCCCGTGTGCGTGGTGGTGGTACCCACCGCTCCGGACAGGGTGCTTTCGGAAATGTATCCTGAACTAACTCGCTATTTATTTGAAGAACTTTTCAAATCTTTGATTGTAAGCAACCCTTGCAGTGATGGTGTAATTTGCGTCCGACTCTACACACAGCGACAGTTGCCTGCTGTCTCATGCTGGTGTGGAAGGTTGACGAATATTCTGAGTCTGAGCAAGTTGTATTAAGGGCTGTTCACACCAACAAAAAAAAATATTATATATATATATATATATATATATATATGGGTTTAAAGAACTTAAATAAGTGGCCTTATAGAATAGCACAAACCAAGTGTTGTGTGACTTTCTGTAGTATTCTGTATAACTTTCATAGTATTGGTACAGCAGCTGGTCTGGGCATTTGACAAAAAGCACAGATCTTACATTGCAGTTTTCTGCGTGTTGTGTGCTCTGGTGTGAACGTGTTTGATGTGAACGGGCATTTAGTGTGAAATGTTGGCCCTTGACTCCACTGTAGATGTGTCGTGGTGGCCGCATGTTTGCCCCCACAAAGACCTGGCGACGTTGGCACCGGAGGATCAACGTTAACCAGAAGCGTTATGCCATCTGCTCTGCCCTGGCTGCTTCTGCTCTGCCTGCCCTGGTCTTGGCAAAAGGTGAGTGAACAAGTTCTTCATAATACTTGAGCATTCTGCTCAATTCAGTGCAATAGAATTCTCAGTTTGCAGAAGGGCCGAATCAAAACTATTTGGTTTTTCCCTTTCGAAAGCTGAGAACAGTAACAAATATAGAATGTTTAAAATGACCATGTTTAAACTTAATTTATTTTGTTTCTCTGACTTGTAACGAATGCCAAATGTTTCAGGTCACCGCATTGAGGAGATTCCTGAAGTCCCAGTTGTCGTTGATGATAAAGTTGAAGGATACAAGAAGACTAAGGAAGCTGTGCTTCTCTTGAAGAAACTTAAGGCATGGAATGATATCAAGAAGGTGAGCTACTCAAACTCTTGATATTGACTGAAAATGTTGCAGTTTACCACAATTAAATCTTTTTTTTATGCATATTTGTGGTCTCCAGGTTTATGCTTCTCAGCGTATGCGTGCCGGTAAGGGTAAGATGAGGAACCGAAGGCGTATCCAGCGTAAAGGACCATGCATCATCTACAACGAAGACAACGGTGTGACACGAGCTTTCAGAAACATCCCTGGTACGCAAAGTGATCTTGAATTTGACATTTGCTTCATATTAACACTTAATACATGATGATGTCCACTTCTGGTCCGTGTTTATGAATTCTATGATCTCAGTGGAAGTTCTGACTAATTGAACACAATGGATTTTGTTTGTCTAGATGGTTGTAAAATCATTAACAACAAGGTATCTTTTCTCAGGCGTCACACTGCAGTCCGTGAGTAGACTGGACCTGTTGAAGCTTGCTCCAGGTGGACACATCGGACGCTTTTGCATTTGGACCGAGGGTGCCTTCCGTAAGCTGGATAACCTGTACGGCACTTGGCGCAAAGCTTCCTCCCTTAAAGTTGACTACAAGTGAGTTCCCTTAACCTTTTGTCTTAATCCTTTTGTTTGTGCTTTGTGCAACAGTGATGAACATGTACTTAGTCCGTGTTTATGAACACAATGATAACATTTTAAGTTCTGAGTCAACATATGGTGGTCTGAATCCCCACTTGTTCAAATGTGCAACATATGTGTATATACACAATTTGTAGATATTGAACACAAGCTTGTGGACTTAATACCATACCATGTCATGTTCCAGCTTGCCCATGCACAAAATGAACACCACAGATCTGCACAGAATCATCAAGAGTGAAGAAGTCCAGAAGGCACTTCGTCCTGCTAAGTATGTTTTGGTTACTTTGACTGTCATTTTGCCAACATATTGCAATGATGAGATTCCTACTTCTGGTCCGTGTTTCTGACTACTGATTGTATTGGAAGTTCTGAGCCAAAGTTCTTTGAATCAAAAAGGCTTACAGTACAAGTCGAGTAACTTTTTTTTTTTTTTTTTTAAATGTTATTGCAGCCGCAAAATTAATCGCAGAGTGTTCAAGAAGAACCCTCTGAAGAACCTGAGAGTGATGTTAAAGCTCAACCCCTACGCCAAGACTGCCCGTCGCCGTGCTATCCTGGAACACAACCCTGATGTAAGTTTCCTCGTGATCAAGTCTCTTGTCTAATCACTAGCTGAGCAATTTCTAAACCTTTGAACTCTGTGCAGATCAAGGCCAAGATGCTGAAACCCAAGAAGAAGAGGGTTGTGAAGAAGGCCAAGGCCCAGAAACCTGCAGCTGCTCCGGCTACTGCTCAAGCTTAGGGCTCATAAACAGACTGTGGAATTCACAAAGGCTTTTCAAATAAAACAACTGTTGAAAATTGATAAATCTGTCCTTTTTAATCCACTGCATACCATTTAAGCACTGCCACATTCAATCAGTTGTCATTTGTTAAATAAATCTCTTATTATAATATACAAGTTTGTATAAGTTAAATGACTTTTTTTTTTTCACTCTGAAGACTGCACATTCACCATATTGAAATAAAGCAGAACACAAAATATAATGTAACCACTTCAGGGATAGCTGAAAATGTAAAGTATATTGTGGTAAATTCATATTTAGAGGGGGGTCCTTTGCATGTAAGTTCCTGTGCAGTGTATCAGCCTTTTGATAGCTTTTGAAATCAAAATTACATTTTTTTGTAATTTAAAAAAAAATGTCCCATTAATCAAAGCGTTTAACAACCAGTATTTGACAGAACAGATTTCAAGCGCCCTATCAGGTTTGATGCATTGTTAATTACAGCAGTATGCTTGTTAATACTCAACATTTAAAAAACAGACTTGGTAGATTCAGGAGAAAGCAGTTTACTCTTGGCCTCAGGGTGGAACTGGAGATGTGTGAAGAAACACTAAATGGTTGGCTTAGAAAAAGATGGCTGCTCTCACATTCCCACACTGTGAGTTGGAGTTGCTGGCTGGTTTAACCCAATGGTGCTGCATAGCCATCCAGCAAAGTCGACCTCCTCTGCCTCAGAGTTCTTTATGAAGGAATGGACCTGAAAAAGAATTGTTACATGTATGAGGTGCATTCTTGCAATAGAAAATAACATGTCTGTACATGAGGACTGACAGAAAAGGATTGTTCCTACCATCAGTTGCTTGAGGTCTGCTCTTTCTGCTGGATTTTTGATTAAACTAAGAAAAAAGAAAAAACAGAAATAAAGTATGAAAAATATCTAAATAGTGGTGATAGAACAAAACTAGATGGGATGCAAAACGTTCCTGCAAAGTTTCTCAGAGTAACAATACTTTAGAAAGCAAATCTCCCATATTTTTTTTTCCATGTCCATTAGGGGCTCCATAGGCAACAGATTTCAAACTGTTTAGTTCAACCACCAGATGGAGCAGCAAGCTTCACTGAAGAAGCATTTGTGCATTTAGATTAGAATATGCTTTTATCCAAAGCAGCTTTCAGTGCACTGCATTTTATAAGTATCCTAGTTGCCTGGAAATCGAACCCATGACCTTAACATGCACGACTGTCGTGAGCTACAGGAGTAAACTAAATGCAAGTAACATGTTTTTGCTTACCATTTGTTAACAAAGTCTTGAAACTCTGCACCAAAGATGCTCGGTAGCTTAGGTGGAGGCTGAAAGGGGAAAAATGCTCCATTAAGCCTAAGTGAAGCTGCCAATTAATCCTCACTTTAATTAATTAACTGCCATAAAGCTGTTTAGTGGTCTTATAAGTACCACTTTAAACTTACCTCATTGACAATATAGTCAAGCAGCTCAAATATAGCCATGGGAGGTCTGCTGTCTGGACCGTAAGCTGACAGGACAAACAGATAAAAAATAAATCAAATGTTTTATAGTCAGAAACACCTTAAACATAATTGATCAGTTTGTACATGTTCTTGCAGATAGGATGGTAAACAGCCACTCACAGCCGCCGGGTCGACCAGGGGGCCTGGGTTTAGGGGAGGCTTCGCTGACGGAGGGGTCACCCTCGAGGGGCTGACCAAAGATTTGCTCCAGTTCCTTGGCATCAGGTGGTGGGATAGGGAAGCGTCCAATGGCCATCTCCACCAGAGAGAGACCCATGCTCCATATGTCAGACTGGACAGAGTAGTGAGTCCCTTGAAGGCGTTCAGGCTACAGACGGACACAGAAAAATAGGGAGGAGGATCATACAGAGAGGAAATTAACATTATCATACAGGAAGAGATATGATGAAAAACAGGAGCCTGAACAAACACATGGCTGCCTTGAGATACTCCAAATGAAGTATCCAGGAAATAATCACAATGTCAAATTATCTAGAACCTAATTATGAAAAAATATAAACTTACAGACATATAGGACCTGGTGCCCACAAACGAATTGGCCATGGAGTCAATGAGTTGTCCACTCACACCAAAGTCACACAGCTTGATCTCACCACGCGAGTTCACCAGGATGTTAGATGGTTTAACATCTGCAAGAAAAGGAAAAGGTCTGTGTCAACAGAAAGAGTAAATGAACAGATGACCGTTTAAGATAGCGTGACACCAGTCACCTCTGTGCATGATCTTGTGTTTCTCCCGCAGGTAGGACAGGCCTTTTATCACCTGCATGAATGGAAAGAAAACAGGTCCAGAAACATTAAGCATTGTACTTCAGACTTATTGTTTCGGAAACAGTCCACAAGAGATCGAGGATATTTTTGAGATAGGTTACAGAGATACTGACCGCAATGCTAACTTTGCCCAGTATTTGTTCTGGGATCTTGCCTGCTTTCTTCAGGGACTGATCCAGGGAGCCGCCATCCTAAAAAAAAAAGAATTCGATGGAGATATATTCAGCAGTTACTCTTATATAGTACCTATAAAAGCAAAGGCAGTGTAGAGATACTGATAAGGATATTGATCTCTTATGCTCATCAAGGCAAAAATACAATATTTTCTTTTTTAATATATTTAAAGCTGCCGTCAACAACATTTTTTTGGTCATATTCAGTGAAATTGACACTATAATCCGACAGAACAACATAAATAAAGTGGTTTTAAAAAAAAATCCGAGCTTCTAACTCCACCTGGAGCGTGTTATTTTTTTGCAAAAACCCACCGCTCCCAGATCATCGGGTCCAATCAGCGCATGGGGGTGTGAGATCTGACTGTCAATCACAGATCGGGCACACGCCACCCCTCGCGCACGTTACAATCACATGCACACGCCTGAAGTTTGCGCAGTAACGAAGAGTGATGGCGGAAAATCAAGAAAGCTCATTTAGAGTATAAATGATGTTAGCAATTGCAATCTATCGGTAGATTAGCCAGGGCAGCATTGATGGATGCGGATGAGACGGGTGCGTTCACAGAAAACCTGGTGCACACGCACTGACGAGCACGAACTCGGTGGGAGGGTATCCGTATCCTAAAAAGCTTACTTTTTAGCATCATTACTTTCAGCAGCGTCACATGTTCCTTCAAATAGCATTTGAATATGCTGATTTGGTTCTCAAGAAACTTTTCTTATCAAAACAGTTGTGCTGATTAATATTTGGTATCAATGAAACCATGATACTTTTTTTCTTTCTCAGGATTCTTTGATGAATAGAAAGTAAAAAGAAGGATTGATGGATACTTGACAAATACAATTAATAAAATGTAATATATTTGATAAACTCTCATTTTCCTCTGCATTATGTTTGCCAACGAGAGAGGACACAGTACCATGTTCTCCATACATATGCTGATTTCTCCATCACTGTAGAAAGCCCCGTAGAAGCCCACTATGTAGGGAGAGTTGCATTCATGCAGCACCTGCAACTCTCTGATGATCTGATTCCTTATCGCTGGCTTGATCTCGAGGTGGATCAACTACATGAAAAAGTGAAAAAATAGGTTTGTGTTAATAAAAATCAACCCCTGAAATTGAAAAAACTTTGACATATTTTGACTTTATTTGATGTTTAACATTCATCCTGATGTTTACCATGTTGCGATTTTGTCTTAATAAGTGCAGTGCAAAGCATAATTCTGAAGCCTCATTAATTTCTTTCAGTACCAGGCAGAGCTTCGCTCTGTAATTGCCAGGGTGTCTGCATTATATAGTTAGCTGATAAGGAGAGTTTCTTCTCTGCATGCATACTGTCAGTTCTTTGTTTCATGTATGCTGTAAATGAGTTGTTTGGAGTTCATGTGTTGACTGCACTTCAGCTTGTTTTCTTCCCTGGGAGCTCTAAACCATTTGTTCATCAAAGTATGTAGTGGACTACTGGTAATTTGGCTTTATATAGATGTCTTTTCTTGAACACGTTTTTTTAGGAAAAGCGTTATTTGACTCAAATGCAATTAGCATATAGTATCCATTCAGCATGCTAAGAACAGAACGTCATGGCTTTTTGCTGCAACCTCTTAACTTCTTCCAATCTATTAAAAGACATGATGACATGAATAGCTGATGCCTTCTGAGGCAAGCAGCTCTGAAACGGCATCTGATCGATTCAAGGCTGGAAAAGTCAATCAATGGACCTTTCTTGCAAACTTGAAGCTGAAACTGAAATTTAAAGTTTGCTTCACCATAACTTACTTTCCTGGCCATGATGAAGCCTGAGGGTCTGTGTAAGACCTTGAAGACCACTCCTCCATTGCCTGCACCCAACTCACAAATCTTCTCAAAGTCATCATCTTTTAACTCTCCAACCTTCTGCTTTTGGGTAAGGAAAGCTTCCAGGCGTTTCTTTTGCTGCTCATCCAGTTCCAGTTCCTCTAGCTTCTTCTGCAGAGCTTCTAGATTTGTTCTAACACAAACACAGACAGAAACGGATTTAATTTCTAAAATGCTGAAGCTAAATGGCTTAATCAACAAATCAATACAGTCATTAGAATCTGCAGTGGTCCTCTCTATTCATTTCATTATGGCAAAAAATTAATACGTTTTTTCCCCCAAGAATTTCATACTTTAAATGTTATGAATTTTCTTCATTATATTGGAACAGGTGAATCACCCTGACATTTTTTTCAAACTTTCAAAAAATTCAATATATAAATAAATCACAGGATATGTCTTTATTCAAGTCATCATATTTTTAGATGCATTACATTTTTAATGTATATTTGATTACATAAATAGAACAAAACTGCATTATGTCATGACACCTTTTCCATTTTTCAAACTACAGTGCAGTTTCATTATTGTGAACTAAAATTAAAGCTATAAAAAAATAATTTTCATTAATTGAAAAATATGAATATTGCCTTGGCATCTAACTGAAAAAAAACCTGAAGTTTAAGTACTAAAATTACACTATAACACTAAAAATGATATAAAAATAAATTAAAGCTAAATATAAAAACTAATGACAAAAGCACATAACAAAATTACTAAAAACAAATTAAAATTATAAGCAATATAAAAATAAAAGCCATTTTAATTTAAGAAAAAATTATATAATTGTATATAAAATCATTCACAATATTAAAGAATAGCAGTTCACACTACAGCTATAACGATAACGACACAGTGAAATATAGATGAATATATAGATATAGATGAAATCACTTTCAGAACGATTTTATCCAGCTGATAAATGATAAAAACATTTACAGCCAATCAGAATCCATCCTGCTGTAACGAGCTCAAGCATTTAAAGCGGCAGACTTAGAATAAACAGAATGACATGTGGATGCTACTAGTTATCTTTATAGTTATCGTTCTTAGTGTGAACGGGCCTTTATTCCTGCTTTTTTTGGTTAAACATTACTATGTCAATCTACAAGAAGGATTCCTCCCTTGAGATAAGTAAGAACAAATTCTTGCATGCTGAAACACATTCCCATCCTTAAGGCAGAAAACATATTAGCTAAGCTATTGTACAAAGTGGTGGGGAGGCTTTATAACATCATCTTCCTAAAGTTCTGTTTGAGGTTTGAGGAAACAGTGAGTTCCTCTAAGCATGCGAGCCTTTCCCTTGGCCCTGTTGTCATGGTGATGTATTTCCTTAGCTTTCTGCTGGAAGAATGAACTTCCATGACCCTCTGCTCTCCATCCTCTCTGCATCTCCTTCACCATGGCTTAACTGCATCTACCAAGAACATTTTTCAAATGAACCAATTAAAAGTCTTACGATTCAGATGTTGATACCAATTAGGAATTATTTTAAACATAACCTTTCATGCAGCTTGTGTGCCACACGTTGCAAACATCTGTGATGCGGCTGTATCTTCAAATGATTGTTTGCAGAACCATCGGACACTATGAGCCTCGAGGGCTTTTAAGCATTGAGCCGATTCAGATGGAAAACATGTTGTCCTCCTGCTGTTGAACAATGTTTCAGGCCACAATAATTGACACTCACACATAAATTTACATCAAACCGCGCTGATCAATCCGCAACACGCTTTGCTCCAGGACAGACAGCACGACTCAGGTGGATGAGAGCAGTGCAAGTACTCCAGGATGTCTTTATCTAATCTATATGCAGAACCAGGCAAAGTGTTTTCATTTTTGACAGCAAGGCCAGTTATAACCATGGTTACGAGGCTGCTGTGTGGGTGTAAGTGGGTGGCGTGGATGAGCTGTGGTGGAGACGTGATAATGGTGAAGGATGCACAAGATGCCAGAGTGGAGAAAAATACTTGTAAAACTTGTGTTGCATGTAGGAGGGCGAACAATGACTCCATATCCAGAGTGATTCCACTGCAAGATTTTTTATTTTCTGCTTGCCTACTCAGACCAGTAGTTCAAATTTGTACTTACCAATGCCATGCCAACATTTGTATTGGCCCCACCACAAAAAAAAAAAAGATACATTACATTTTTTGTAACATTTTCATGTTTAAAATTTAATATGTTTTGTTTTTGCTTGGTTTTTAATCTGACAATTATCTTTATTTATTATATTATAATAAAAACAACATTAATCATTTCTGGAAAACAATGACAACTACATAACAAATTCATTATTTATAATTAAATTGGTTAATAAAATGCATAACAGCAAAATAGACTGCATTGTTCAATAAATCACAAAAAAATTTAATGATAAAAGGGTACTTTAATGGAAAAATAAATCAGTGCTACCTAATGACAGAAAATAGAGCTGTTGCCTTCCCTTTTGCCAAATAGGTAGGAAAACTGCATCCGAAATCACATTTTTCCCTAGGCGAAAACAGTACGTGACAAAAGAAATATGTCTGAATTCATGGTACTCATAAAAGTGTAGGCAAAAAAAAGTACCTACTACTTCTGGTGAGATTCTGAAGTGTGCATCCGATGGACACTTTACTATGAGGCCACGGGAGAGGATTTATGAATGACAGTGAAGTGACGTAACCCTGGTAGGTCAACATCCCGAATGTATGTCCACACTACATTCATACTACACACGTTCATACTGTTTAGAACATATTTTTACTAGTGGGCATGAGGTAATTACTAATTCCAAATAAGTACCCACTCAAGAGAGTATGCGATTTCGGACGCAATCTTTACACCCATAATGTCGTTCCAATCCGGCAAGACTTGCATTAATCTTCTGAATACAATTAAAGATCTTTTTAATGGAATCTGAGAGCTTTCTTTCTCTCCATAGACAGCAATGACACTTTAAACATTTAAAAATCTTACAGATGAATTGATAAATGTTTATATGTGAAAAGCCTAAATTCAATCTGTTCTTCATATAAAGTCTAAACCGTTCAATTCATATGGATTATTTTTACTATCTCATCTCTTAATGAACTTTTTGAAGCGTCAAAATGTCAGTTGAGTAGCTGTCTATATGGAGGGACAGAAATTGTGTTCCAAAAATGAACAAAAGTCTTATGGGTTTGTAACGACATGAGGGTGATTAATGAACAAATTAAATGTTTTGGGTGAACTATCCCTTTAAAAGTAATAAATAATTCAATCCTACTATGCAGTGAATTATTTAGTCTACCCTTTGATACACCACAAAAGGACAGATTCTTTCTGAGAAAAGATACAAAATTCAATTGCATAAAAATTAAGAGAAAAGGCTACTTATGGTTTGAGATTCAAACACAGAAAAGCCTCTGAAGGCCCAAGAAGAGTACTTGAAAGAATCATAACTTCACTTCCATTTTTTCAAGCGTTTTTGAAGATGTGTGTGGATACAGTGTGATCAAACACAGGAAATAAGTGGTCAACTTCACATGTCGTGCTTTGGAATGTGAATGTAAACACTAGGGAGCGCCGGGATCAGCTGAGGTTAGACAGAAGCAAACCATTTTTCCGCGGGAGAGGTGCACAATACCTGAGATTATGTTCTGTGGTCAATATTACGCTCCATAAATCATTCCTGTGGATACATCTGTGTTGTCATCGATTTAAACTCAGACATAAGCACAATAAAAGAAGAGAATTAGGGAACAGGTAGGGAATGTATGGGAATAATCAAGCTCTTCTTAATGCACTATAGAGCATTCATACACCCAGCAGTGCTCTTAAGTAAAATGGAGAGCAGCAGATGGTGCCATGGTGTGTGAGTGGTGTGATTGTGTAACACTGTAACATTGTGTGGTTTACTGATTATCTTGAAAAGACACAATGCAGCATAGAGCTCATGGGAAACAATAGCAGCAGAGAAACTGCTGCCAATGGAGAGAGATGAAACAAAATTGACATTGCCAAGTGCCAAATGTAAGTAAAGCTGGCTTTGGCAAATTAATAAAACAAGGTTACTGGTCATTTGGACAGTAACCTTTTAAATACATCAATATTGCAAGTCAGAGACTTTTTTCTAATGTGAATGACACAAGTGTTTGCTATTACATTTTCCACAAAAACATAAAGCTGTTTTCAACATTGATTATAAGAAATGTTACTTGAGCACCAAATCAGCCTATTAGAATATAACAATTTAAAAGAATTAAAGGTTATTTTAAATTGTACAGTTTAAATTACAGTTTATACTGCATTTTTGATCAAATAAATGCAGCCTCGGTGAGCATAAAAGACTCCTTTCGAAACATCTTACAGACCCCAAACTTTTGAAAGGTAATGTATATCTGGTGACACATACTTAATGTAGAATATTTGTTGCATTAAGTCACCAAAACAAAAAAGATGAAGAAGAAAATCATATCCGGTCTTAAAAAACTTGTTTTATTGCTGTTAAGATAATATTTATGACTGGTAAATCAATTTACTCATCATTGAAGGCAGTTACAATTGCATTCTTACTGCTAATCGACATAATTAGTATGCATTAAAGTAACACTATGTAGTTTATCAACCTTCATAATATATTTCCAAGACCCTTGTGATGGTACATCGACTTAAAATAAGTTAAATGACACTTCTGCCATCGCCTGACGGGTCTGTATCGCTTTTACTGGCACTATGTAACTTCGGGTTTGGGTAGGAACCCGTGCACAAAAAGAACTACAAAATTCGACCGCTTTACGTCAAGCGCTAAAATAGTCATTATTTTGTTTTTCTTCGTTTCTGATGTCGCAATACATCATCCTTTCATGAATTCATGTAACATACTCTAACTTGTCTGTGGACATCGTTCATTCTAAAGCCGGTGCTGGATAAACAGCGAGCGTGCGTGCGACGGTAGGCTAAATTATTTGCGACAGCGGCAATGGACAATTTCGTTTCCAACCAGTAGGGCGACCGAAGAGGAAAAGTTACTTGGTGTTACTTTAAAGAGGTGATGCATAAAGTTCTTCTCAAGCGATAAGCAAGAACTCAAAAAATAATATAGGCTAACTGCACTCTTTGGGATAGGCTAGCCACGACAGATTTAAAGCAGAAACTTCTAGGAAAAAAGTGTTGTCACATTATTTAACATTCCACTAAGCCTCTCTCTATAACACTGACTTCCACAGGATTGAATCACCACTCACACACACACACACACACACACACACACACACACACACACCACACACACACACACACACCCCACACACCACACACCCCCCACACACCCACATTCCAAAGCGAGCTCGCCACAGCCTGTCCTGCTCCTCAGGAAGGAATGTATACTTTACCGTCACTCACACAAACATCACTTCTTCTGTAGCACTATTATAACACAGCTACTACTTCTTATTTATGTAGAAATAATAACCATTTTCTATATACCAGATGAAACTTTATCCTCAAATAATGAATAGTCTCTTAATGCCAAATGGAGAGACTACAAGAGGGGAAAGTCTCTGAGCCCTCAAATGAGCTCGCCGAAACAAGAGGCAATGACATGCACCACTGGCTCAGGCTGTGAGGATTGCCATTGGCTCGACATCAAGAGGAGAAAAATCACAGGTCTGCCAAACGAAGGTATAGCACTGACCGAGCTGGTCCTCACTGTCACCATATCTGTCTGTGGGGATGTGAAGCAAGCAAACAAATCAATACGCAATCACTTGTGTCTATATGGTGGTCAGTTTAAAAATCCTCCGTATGGTAAACTGGTGGATACTTGGGCTCAGAGAATGCTGTGACATTCATTTATATATCCATAGGATCAACAAAACACTGCCTGGAGTTTTGGCCTCTATACTAATTTATGGCTGAACAACATGCTACAGAGGCTTGCTCTGTCCAAATGTGATACGGTATTCTCATTGATCTTAGTGGCAGGAGATGCGGCACTTTTATGTTCACCTGATGGATACTAAACAACACTAATATATGGGTCGTTCCTCATTAATATAATTTACAATACATAACTAAGGCCAACCTTTACTGTGTAAATAGACATTTTTCTAAGCACAGCTAAAGAAAAAACATTCAATAACACTATATACTGGGGTCATTAGAGGTCTCTTGTGCTCAAGGCTGCATTTATTTGTTAATAAATAATGACAACAGAAATACTGTGAACTACAACCGTCTACCCTCACGTCAATAGCTATATTCCTACATATTACAATCTATTAAGTTAGCTTGAGATGGCACAATGCAATTTATTAACAAGTAAAGTTAATATTGAGTAATATCATCAATTTGACAGCCCTAACACTTCACCAATGATGACACCAGTTTTTTTGCAGAGCTGCTTTAGCTGATTCAACTTTCTTGATTGACGAATTTTGCAACACCAGTTAATGAATTTATTAAACTGAATTGAGCGGAATAATGATATTGTCTTCTGTAGTCATTTTTATATTGATGAACTTTACACAGTTATTAAACTGAACTGAATCAATACTGAACTGACTTTTGCTGAATAATGATACTGTTGTTTTCTGTAAATCTGATTTACCGCAGAATTTGTCTTATATTTGATTAAGTTTATATGACCGTCTTTTTCCTGTATTACTTTGAAGCTGCTTTAAAACAATCTGTCTAGTATAAAGCAAGGAGACTTGATTTGACATTATCTGTTTGAATGTTTAAAATTTGACAGTTCAAATCACTTTATTAAATTGAAAAAGTCACCCATTTTGCAAAATGACCCAAATTTGGTATTATGTAAGCCAACTAATAATGACCTTACAATTAATTCTGTTGACATTTACACCAACACACCCTCAAACATATCCACAATTTAATCCCAATAAATCAGATTAAGCAATGGCAAATATATAAGTCTTGTTAGAGTCAAACAATATTCTTAAGGAGCCAAACAATCCATGAATGAAGCAACCTAAAGTGAAAGTGAAGTCTTCTAATAGCTTATATTCGCCATGAAATGACATCGTAAGGCTGAAGCCCACTCACTCAGTGGCCCCGGTTCCGTTTACAGCGTTCCCATCTGGAATTGGGTTCAGCTGGATCGGCTCTGGCTTCCTCCTCTTTTGCATGATGAATCCTGATAGCTGGCTTCTTGGCAGTGAAAAGAAAAATTCAAACAGGAGCAATCTGATCCGCAGACTACACCAACTCGCCTACAGAGCAATGATGCATACGCTATGAATAGCCTATCACACCCTTCCAATCGCGGTTTGCTTTAAAATAAATATATAAATAAAGACAGAACGCTGTCAGCGACAACCTCGCATGGTCCTCTGACAGGCAGGACGAAAGCTGCTTCGAAGAATAGATTATTCACGGAGAAACGGAGTATTTCTAGAGGTGTACGACAGTAGAGGATGGGTACTGTGAGTCTGAGATTGTCTCTTGTCTTTACGTCATGAAAATATTTACATCTGTCTTCCGGACAGCATGAACGCGTGTGGAGAATGACGCCATCTGCTGGTGTAAATGCGTTATTACTCCACATTTGTTTTGTGCCTGCTACTTAAACGAAGACATTTCAACAATCTATCGTCAGCATCCAGACTTTTTATGCGTTTATGTATCAGAATATAGACCTTCAAAATAATTGATAGAATATTTTCAACTTTTACACACCCAGACTTTCGGACCTCCAATATAAAAAGCTATAAAGCTTGATCACATGTCTGAATCATTGTTTATTCATATTCGTTTATGATAATTCTTCTCTTTGGACCCCCTGCAGATCTTTCCCTGGTTGAAAACCCTGGCAATAGATATACAGCCAGGCCTATAGAAAAGTATTAAATATATTGCCATTCAGGTCTCATGCAATTGGGAAGTAACTGACTATTATAGGGTACAAGTTTGAATTGACTTTAAAGTGGCAAAACAAACAGCTCTTATAACTTCCATAAAAGTGTTATTTTAATAGAAAAGCAGAAGCCTGTGCCTGTGCCTGTGGTGAAGCACATTTACACTGGACTGGATAATAAAATAATCACATAACCAACACATTACATATCATTATATTTTGTTTGATGGTCTTACATCCTTTACTCTTGGAAAATAATGGTTTATTTGTTGCCTTTAGTCGCTATATAGGACCTATTTAAGAATGCATTTAAGAATTGGTTTCATTGATTTTGTATGAACAATTATTAAAAAAAAAAAAAACCACAATTTAACCAGTTTAAAATTATACAGAGAAAACAAATAATATTGGATGAGAAAAGTCAGATCCATGTCTATATTATGTGTGTAACCGACCATTATCATCATGCAAGATGGGCATGTCCACCAGAAAATAAAAACAATTCCAGAATGATTCATCCCTATGTACAATACAATACTATCGAAATTAAATATCAAAGATCTATTACAAAATGGACAAATATTTTTTCAAATCGCATTTTACAGGAAGGGCAGCCAGCCCCATTTGGAGATTAAACGTATAGATGTATACAAATCTTTTCTACACTCCTCAAGGCCTTAAATCTGTCTGCAGCTTAGTGAACAGATGCATCTCTTTTGCTCCTTCCAAGTTGTGTCTTTCTCAGCATTTATCTATGTTCATGCCGGAACCAGTCCAGATTCAGCCTAATTACTTATCTCTGCTCACCGTCCTCTCATCTACTGCACATTTTAGAGCTTTTGTGGTTGATATTATTCCTAAGAATACAATATCCTATATAGATTATTATCCTATTCGAATGAAAAATGTCAAATAGAGAATTAATTCTAAGGTCATTTGTGCATTAACCGGCCTACTAAGCAATAAATAAATGTTTAGCCATCATTTCTGAATAAGCATTTAGCTGCGTCTGTCTTGACTCTTAACAATTGTACAGCAACATTGTAAACACTAAACAGTAAACTAAAGCCTTTTCTAACTATAAGCATAATTTATCAGCAATTTACTCAATTCGCTGCAACAGGCAGATTTGCTCTGTCAGCATTCTTGATAGGCTCCCCCCTGTGATTTCATAAAAAGCAGATCTGGATAATTACTGAATTTGCATTTAGGTATGCAAGAAATCATGTTCTCTTAGGAACATCAGATATTATTAAAATTGAAGATGCATAACTTTGAAAAAGAGTAAGCAAAAACAGAAAATTATATTTATTAGCTGAACTTGACCCACCACTGTTATAAATGGTCTCATCCTTTAATTTTTTTCTAACTATGAAGGTCATTTTTATTCAGTACATGTTTAGTGTAGATCTGTAATTTACTTGCATAGATTATCTAAGATTTTAATTGTCTGCATTGTCTTGTGGAGCTATTGGCACATTATGAAGTTCTTTATGAAGGATCTGTTGAAGGATGGGCCCTGGATTCAGGTTAGACTCTTTTTTATTTAATACGACATAAATCACCATGAAATCAAAATTGACAATTGAAAAAAAAAAAAAAAAATAAAAAATAAATATATATATAGTATAGTATACTAATAGTATAGTAAATAGTATAGTATTTACTATAAATGATTTATCTGTGCAGATCATTATTTAATTTTTTTAAATTCATAAGTTCTCGTAATCATGAGTGATGACCCAAGTATTTGGCACAACCACTGGAGAACCTGTCACTCACAGAGCTCACTGAAGAGCCAATGCCCCTAACTGGAAGTCATGGGTGGAGCTAGACGGTCCAACTACACCCTAACCCATAACCCTATCGCTAAACATAACTCCACCCATTTCATCCACAGAGGTGGAGCTGGACTAGGTCAAGATGCACCCACTACATCCAAAGATGGGGGAGCTGGACGTCATTTGACTCTTAAATGAGCACATCATTTTTGAGAGCCTGATTACAAAAAAAAAAAGTCTCACCATTAAAAGTGTCCAAAGCACATACTTATGTCCTCATTATAATTTTATGTAGCATATAACAGATTTGTGCTGCACTTGTTGCACTGAACTGTATTTTCCTTTTTATAACCAATCATATTTCAAGCCATTCAAAAACATCATGGAGAACAGTGCACATTTAAAGTTTCTCAGCTGAAGGAAATAATCCATTAATTATTGGCTTTAATGTATCGGCCAAATTTTCTTATCTCATAAAATTATCATATGTCGGCCAATAGTCTACCAATATGGTGGCCGATATATCTTGCATCCCTGATAGTTTATATAAGGGTGTACTATTCATTTTTGCCATTGAGGTGACTTGGAAAAACTGTCCCAAATAATCACCCTGAATATACGAAGAAATCATTGTTGTTCAACGTCATTTTAAAGTCAATATGACACACTAATTTGCAACCCATATTCAATTCCCGGAATCTAATGTGGTCTATCTGATATGCCAAAGCAGGATCTGCACCATGGCATATGGAATTGATTGGATAATTAAAAAGTGGTTCCCAGTGTGAATCACAAAAGCACACTACTAGGCCTACTATTCTTATGTCAGACACTATACTTTTCACAGAGTCCTACCATATTTTTTTGCCTATAATCTCTGGGAAGTAGGCCTATGCATATTATTATTTTACATCGTCTGGTTATTTGAAAATTTTCAGTGTGAACATATAGGCCTACTTACTATATTTATCCTATAGAAAATTGCAAAGAATAGTTAACTGTAGGCTATTTACTAAAATTGTGGTTTTGCTTTAAGTGTAACAGTAAAAGTTAATCGAGAACGGGTTTTCACCTAATAAACGTGTATGTGTTGTTTACAAGTGCTTGCAGTTTCAGCACCATGATCTCTGACGTCACGTGAGTTTAAAATGAGGCCGCGCGAGAGGCAGAAACATTCGCCAACAGTGTCGGTTACAGAGGATGAACCGCAGCGCAACGCTCTGACAACACTGGTCAAATAACGCGAACATTACGTCGAATGTAATCAAATACAGACCAGGACTCTTCTTCATAAAGTCTTCTATAAACTACCTTCGAGAAAGTGGAGAGTTTGATTACGAAGACGAAGACTATGGACGAACAGCAAGAAGCGAATTCACATCAGGGAAAGTAAAACGGACCAGGAGAAGGTAGGCTAACGTTACATATTTTCTATTTCGCTTTTAAATCCTATTTCGCCTGTAACTGTTCGTAGGCTACACAGTAATCTGCAATAAAATAATCATATTCGTAATATTGATATAGCCTAGTCTACGCACTGTGTTGATGCGGTTCAGAATTTAACAGCGTTTATAAATGTATTGCTGAATATCCATTGAAATAGTTTCTCGCATGACTTACACATATTAGCTTTAGACGAGTTTATAAAAATATAAATTGAACATTATGATTCAAGCGTAATTTGAGATTATTAAACTGGTCATTGAAGGTAAATACTACATAGCACATATGGTTGTATTAATGATCTCATACTCTCTAATAGGCTACGACATTTGTTTTTATTCTGTAAGCTCGCTAATGAAATTAAATAAAATGTTTTATAGCAGCAAATTAAGTTATTTTTTAATTGACCAGTATGCTTTATCACATCTATTTTTAGTTCATTTTGGGTTACGAGGTCCATTGTGTGAGCTGTCAGTTTTGCTCAACCTTACATTACTGCAGTCTATATTTATTTATAAGCTTGATAGATTTTCTCCTATAGCCAAAATTGACGTAGCCTATCGTGTGCAGTTCCTCAGTCAGTGTCTTCATTCAATTCAGCCTTTTCTGGGTTTATTTTTTTTAGCTGGGGAATGTTAATACAACTAAATGCGTTGTCGTATGTCCATAAAATGAAATATGCTGACTTAATCTATCCATATTTTATACAGTGTTGTTAACTGAATCTTTTGCGAACTGCACTAAATACAATGCTATATAAAATTACGCTGTCAAACCACCACTCGTAATATTTTGATGTCTCTGAAACCACAGTGATTTACAAGGGTTGCAATAACGATTTCATTGTAAAACACTTGGTATTCATAAAACGAGTTTATGTATGGTAGCGAAGACTGAATAGGCTAATACGTCAAGCATTTATAATATATGCGAGTTACTGTTGTTTTCAATCAAAGGCATAAAGCATTTGAGACGAGACGACGCGCCGGTCGCCCGGGATCGTCTTCTTTCCATTCATTACTTTCGGTGGAAAGTTTTTGGGCCACTAGATGGCTCTGTTGAGCAATTTGACAGCCTTATTGAGATGTTTAGATCCCCTGATCATAACCAAACAGATGCAGTCCTTTAATTATCGAAATATAGCAGGTTTAGATGATATAGGCTAGTAGTCATTTTTTTCCCAGTAACAATATTCCTTCATACAGACAAGAACAGCTCTATATAAACTATAATTGGTTGGCTCAGTGTTCATTGTCATAGCCTACTGTTTACGTCGCTGCGTGCTATTTTTGTTGGACATCATTTGTATCTGATTTGACTGTGTATCATTTTTTAAATGTGTGGACATAAAGATTTTCCATGTCTGATTGAGCTTTCCAGGTTGTTTTGCAGTTGCTTTCTCTCTGGCTGTTAAAAACCAAGCTAAATGTCTCGTAACATCAGCACTATTGACTTTTCTCAATCCAAACTAATGTCATATAGATGACTGACCGATACCCTTTACGGTGTAAGCTGTATATTCTGATAATGACACAAAAGTCAGAGGTTAGATTTTTGCTCTTGTGTTCAAAGTGTGCGTGACCTGCATAAGCTCAGAATGTGGAGAAACATTATGGATTTTGTTGCATGCACAGCAAATATGTTCGTAGATGTTTCAAGATTTGTTCCTCAGTTTGGCAAATCTAAGGCTATGTTTGCCTGCATGTTGGTTAGTCTGCTTGCCTAGACTGCATTACAGCCATCTGTCAAAAAGTCATAAATGTACTTTGCCAATACAGTAATGCAGCTTTTGTTTTCAGTCTTGAGCTTTTAGCCTAATTAAACAGCAATGTTGTTGAGAAGATATTCATTAGTTGGCTGCTATTTATTCTGCCCAATTATTTCTTGAAGAGAAACTAAAAACGGCATTGTTGTGTTTAGTCCCCCCCCCCCCCCCCATTTTTTGTACATATTGTAAAATAAAATTGCACCTAAAATTAGAATGCAGCTCAGTCTCGAGTCAAGTTATTTCCTGCACTGTTTGCTAGTATGTTTAAAAGGTGAAAAGGTGCAAAACTGTTTGAGATTCAAATTTTGTTTCACCGAATAAGATATCGTATAAGAATTGAGCATAGAATCATTAATAATACAATATTATAGCAGCATTATTCAAATAGATGATGCAATCGATTTGCGAGATTTGTGATTTAGTGCAAATATGAAAATAATGAGAATGTTTGATGATGTTGACTGCTTGCACCACTTATCTCTAGTTCAATATGACCTTGATGTGTTGTCTTTTGAGTCCTGGGACGTTGTTGTCAGGCCTAACCTTCTGTGTGACTGAGCATGCATGTGGTAAGTGAGACAGGAAGCTCAACAATGAGAGACTGAGCGCTGCTTTGTGTAGCACCACTGGCCTGTGAGCTCTGATTCGTCCTGACAGCACTTAATGACAGGGAAGCAGGGGCATTTTTTGGTTTAATTTTCTGAGTTGTTTTGCAAAGTGAAGCTTGAGCCAAGGGCAAAGAAATCTTTTTTCTCTTTTCAATGTTATGCCATGTCCTGTAGAGTTTCCAGTTTCCAGTCTAGTAAACCTTTTCAGCTGGAAATCCTGATGTTTTCTTCAATCAATAGTCTTAATTAGTGCTGATTAATGAAGGGACTCTGGTTGCGCATTGCTAATAGTTGTTTGAATTCCCAAGGACGAAGCACTTGCCTGCTTTGCCTGGCATTTTAAGTTTTGAATCAAATTTAAATTTATGACATGCTTTTGTACATTTCTGAAAGATTTAGGCCTGAAGATTTTCAAATAACCGATGAGATTCGTTTTAATTGGTTAGATGTTGGAGATGGTAAATTGAGGCAGAGGAGTAGTTTTCAAATTAAGATTTCATTAGTATTCTGTGGCTATACACAGACTCGGATCAATGCAGAAAATGAGCTGCATCCTTTTGTTTCAGTATTCAGATTTAAAAAGATTATTTATTTGTTTGTAGCCAGGTTAAATGTGATTGCAACAACATAAATTTAACATTAGTATCACAAACTGTTGGCTTATTTTGTATTTTATGTCAGTTTCGGCCTTTGCATGGATCTTGTTTGAGGATTTAGATGTAAATATAAGCTAGGAAATTCATGGAAAAGCCATTTTGAGTGATGAGAGATGTTTTACCAAAATGATATGTGTTTGTGAAGGTAAATCTTTAATGTTTAGCAAATTGCTATGGAAACTGGATGAAATGGCCTTGTTTTATTGTGACCCTCATCTGAGTCTTTGCTTTGTCTCCATTAGTGTAAGTTTGCTCATTTTCATGTCATTTTTGTATCTTAATCTTTATGATTGGCAAACAGGGATATAGATAATGGAAGAGATGATGTGAGGTGTTGGTATATTGTATATGAAGTAGAATGCTATAGATTGTGGAAAAGTTCAGATTTATCCCTTTCTGCCCTATCGTTGCCATGGGCTCACTTTACAGGAACGATTGACCTAGCTACAAAGGACTTTCCCTCAAGAAAATGTTTTACCTTTGCTGAAACAGCATGAACCACTGAAGTTAGAAACTCTATAGGCAGGGTTTTCAATCTGTCGGTCGCAGAGTAGAAAAAGTTGGGTTACTTTGTTTTGCTGAAGCTAAATTTACGTTTCAGTGAATGACATGCACACACAGACACTTTAGTCGGGGCTGCACTAGGGCTGCGCAATATATTGAAATTAACGAAATATCGCAAATGTAGCCTACATATCGTAATATGCATCGCAACGGCTTGCAATAACTGGGATCATGAACAAAAGACTTCTCTTGACTGAAAAATGTAGCTTTAATAAGAACCAGTAGCCTATATATTTAATTAATACAGTGAAGACTAAGCAGTGTTTTTATTTTTTTTACATTTGATTATTCAGATTTTGTTGTTAAATAAACCTAATGTACACATACCTGAAACCCTAAACCCCCTGGTTTACACTGACGTCAAAATGACATCTTGTTATGCTACAGTAAAACACTGCTGTTCACTTTCAGAAGTTGTAGGAATGCTTTCTTTTGACAAAAAGAATGTGAAACATGTATGTAGGTTATATAATTTTAGATAAATTTTAAATATAATTGAAGTTAAATTAATAATTTATTTTACACACTTTAAGCACTATCATATGGCATATCAAATATTTCATTTTTATTCGAAATGATGCAGGGCTGCACGATATACCAACATTTAATAGACAGTGCGATATTGCTTAGTGTGATTTTCGAAGAAAAAAAATCAAAATCTTTCATCTCTGTCTAGGCAAGGGCACGGCAAGCTGTTGCCTGCTTACGTCACGCAGTACCACAACACCCAATAGGAAAATTCAACTGCAGTAGCCACCGTTCAACCTGAAGAGGGGAGCACGTTTTTACACCATATACAGTATTGTACAATTAAAACACTATATACCCAAATGTCAAATATTTACTCAAATCAATAAACAGCATTAAGAAAGCCACAGTCTTACAGATCAATTAGGCTTTAGTTACCCTTTAACAGAACACATGTGATACAGATGATGATGATGATTAACTAAACAGGTGATACAGATGAACTGATAATGACAGAGAAGACGACATGTGACGTGATGATAGGCAGACAAGTCCAATGAAAACAAACTAAACAGAGCACAACTGTGACTGTGCAATGACACTGAAGACGGTGCTCACTAGAGGAAACCTTCAATAGCATAGTAAGGCCTGACCTTTATTCTGCAAATGAAGCTGATTTCTTAATGAGCTGCCTGATAGATGTTATTTTAGCCAAAACGTATTGAACATTATACTTTGAACAAATACCCTGAGGTCAGAGTGGGAGCATTAAGAAATGTTAATGAAAAATATAAATCCATTAGCTGAACCTTCTTGGGTCAGCTTCTGCTCTGTAATTGAAAACCTTGATGTATGTTTCTCGTTTCCTCTGATCGTGTATACAGAGATTTTCAGATCAAGGACAGTCACAGTTTTCTTGACAGTATGTATCGTCCCTCTCCTTTCCACGTCCTTGTCTCCTGTCTGTACTCAATCTGTATTTTCACTGTGGACTTCAGTGTTGCATGTCATCGCCTGTCTCAGTATGGCAAATCATGTTCTTTCATTAAGATCTTTGTGTCGGTACTTGTTTTCAACCTCACAGATGTTTTTCTGTACGTTAACCCAGAGGTTAGTGTTTACTTTTCCGCTGGGAGGAAAATTTGAAAGAGGCAAGCCAAACATGTCTTTAATAACAGAAGAGTATAGGAATACAGTGCTTGGTTGGCTTTTATGAAATGCCATCTGAATGAACAAAAAAGAGTCCACACACTCCACTGGTCAATTGTGCACAATAAGACCAACGAAGCTACTTTATGAGTGACTGGAACTGATTTTTTTTAAATGGTGCTGCAATTTTACCTTGTCATAATGTAAGGGCTTGCATGAAACATGGTGAATATGTCTCTAGGGAACGAAACGGCTCATAGTTGCCGTGTTTGGACTACTCATTAATAAACAATACTTTTGTGCTGCATTTGTCCAACCGAGCACATCAAAGAGGAAGATTGTTTAGACAGTTGTTCGAGCACTTTTTATTTACAAAGACATTAGTGTCAAATTAAGAAAGCCATTAAAGTCAGCCATGTCTGGAAGCTTGTTTCCGCCACTGAATTAAAAATAAAAAAGGTAATTGCGACTTTTTATCTCACAATTCAGATTTTTTTCTCGCATTTCGGACATTTTTTTCTCAGAACTGCATGATATAGGCCTAAACTTGAAATTGCAAGTTATAGCCTAAATTCTGAATTGCAAGATATAAACTCACAATAGCGAGTTATAAAGTCCGAATTGTGTGATATAAAGTCGCAATTGCGTATAAATATTACTTTTAGATATTGTAAGTCTTTTTTCCTTTAGAATTGGACTTAATAATTCTGACTTTTTTCTCAGAAAGCGAACACAATTGTAAGTCAGAATTGTACGATATAAACTATTTTTTTCCTCAGAATTGTAGTTTATAACTTGCAAAATATGAATATAGGCCTATATCTCACAATTCTGAGAGAAGTCAGAATTACAAGATATAAACTATAAACAATATTAAAGATAATTTTTATATCAGAATTCTGACTTTAATCCTCAATTGTGTGAAAAAAGTCGCAATTATCTTTTAAATTGTTTTATACCATGGCAGAAGCCCATAGCCGTTATACTACATGTTAAATAGGATTAGGGGATAGAAGGGCAAAGTAGCTCCTAAATTAAATACTTTATGAAATAAATGTAACCAGGCAAGACATGAAAAAGATTAGACAATAAGAGAATAAGAAATGTTTCTCAAGCACCAAATCAGCATATTAGAATAATCTCTGAGGGATCATGCGAACTGATGACTGGAGTAATGATGCTGAAAATTCAGCTTTGCTATCACAGGAGTAGATCACATTTTAAATGATAATTCAATATTACTTTTTAAATTTGTTTTTGATCATATAACTGCAGCCTTGGTGAGACTTAGTAAGTAGAAAAAGTAAAGTATTATCGACCAAAATCTTTTGAACGATAGTTTACGTATTGTTTTCAACAAGCAGCCTGAAGGGTCCTAGTACTTCCATGTCCAGCCAATTAGAGGAACTGATAATACTTAATTTGATGAACGTTTGTTTAAGGTTTTCAACTGCTAGTTTGTTCAGAGGGAAACAATCTTTCATATCTTATGGCAGTTTTTTTCTGTACAGATGATGAATGATAAGTCACACAAACGTGAGTGCAGAGGGAACAAGAATAGAATCAAATAAAGATCGGCTGTAAGCATCTTTAAACAAAGCTAATTAACAAGCACTGATGTGAGCTTATAGTGAGACTCAATAGAGCTCGTCTCTCTGATGCCAACTCCACACCTTTTAGCTGCGGTTCTGCTGGGTCCTGAATAATGCACTTATCAGGTCTTTTCCCGCTGGTTGTAATGACAAGCAGCTCTCCCTCGAGAATCCACTGACTTTTTACAAATACTGCTGATGGTCCTTCTTACAGCTGCCACTTATCTCAATCAGAGGGGTATTACCATAAAGACCAGCTCTCAGAGCCGCACAGCCTCCCTGACCTGCTGTCGGAAGACGTAAGATATCGTCACACCCCAGGACGCTTCTTATGAGGGATCATCGCAAGCATGGAAACTAAAGCGGCTCTGTTTTGTAATTGAAGTGGGTAAGGGTCATCGTTTTTAATGCAGCTTATAAATCTTTCCTTATATTGAAAGGTTACATTAATGCAAAATTGAGTAGCTCACAGAAACCAGGCCATCTGCTTGTTGGCTCCTCTGGATCTTTGGAGTTATAGCATCATTTTGGATTTGGATTGAGTTGGTTATTCATTAACATTACAGGCTTTCAGTTACGGCACCCATTATGAGCACTATAGCCCAAGGACTTCATCCAGCCTTTACTGTAAACCAAGAGTGCCCCTGAATTGTATATTATGAGAGTCATAATTTACCATTGCAATCCCAGAGAGTGTGTCCCCCATTAACTTTATGCTTTTTTGCTTCAAGCTATTCCTGTCCCAGCACTCACAATGGAGAGACCTAAACAAGCTCAGTGTAGCATGGATCCGTCTTGTATAGCGAGACATCTTAATGGATTTACCGAGGGTGATGCTAAGTCTGTTCCTCTCTGTACTTCGCGTTCTAGTCAGTTTGCTGTTTCCCTTTTAGTCCTCTATTGACGGTAGCTCTCAGTTACTTTTGAGAGGTTTGTGTACAGCCGTTCTTGAACCACAGTAATGGGTAAGCCTTGTGAATATGTCTCAACTTATCATAAACATTTTTTTTTTACCCAGCATGCTCTCTTCTCAAGTATGGACTGTGTGATTGGTAAATTACTATTCTCAGCACAGGCTCCGGGAGTCGTTAGAGTTGAACCTGCAGACGACTCCATCACTCAGGAGAGAGGACATTAGCCATTCTGCGTGAGCTGCTTCACTCCACACCCTGCAGGAAACCTCTTTCTTTATTCTGTTAATATTTTCTCTGTGAAGTTATAAAATGCTGCACATTGGCTGTTCATTTGACTGGAGTTCTCAAGCAGCGAGACTAGCGTTGAGTTTAATTTCCTCGTCTGAACCCCGCTGGGGCCCTGGGGCGGGATCACCTGGGTGGAAATTGCTTTTGGTGTTTCCTTCTGTCCTGTCCTAGACCAGACAACTGTGCTCTGGGACATCTCAATTGAACTTGTAACAGAGAACAGCACAGTGTGTTTGATGACATCCAAAGGTCTGAGCAAAAAGGAAAACAGTTCTCCATTATCTCCAGAACTGATGGTGCAACTCTCTTTCTTTTTTGAACTTTTAATGAAACAAGAGCTTGTTACAAAGAACTGGTACTAGCTTTTATTATTTTACATACATTATAATGAGTGCACAGTTCCATATACACAACGAATGTGCATGTGCGGCCAATTATATCATCTTTAATGAAAATCTAACCTCAGCCAAGAAAGCTCTTTTCATTCCTTTCACATGGAAAAAGCCTCAATGAAGAAAAAAAAAGCATGGGACATTTATGCCTTTATATTTTGATATGCTAGAGGCAGTTGATTCTGAGAAGTGACCTACTGTGACCTTTAATGGTATGTAGTGCCATGGGCATTTTCACAGCTTTGTTTTTCTTTTCTGAATTGCAATATGTGTATGTATGTGCGTGTGCGTGAGTTGTTGACATATCAGTCCACCTACCAATTTCCAAACATATGACAGGGGCATACAAGACCACCTTAAGGTATAGTCCACCCAAAAATGAAAATTCTGTCATTATTTACTTACCTAGGTGTCATTCCAAACCTGTATAACTTACATTTTCAAGAATATTTAATTTGCTTCGGTCAATAAAATGAAAGTTATTGGGGACCAAAACAATATTAAACCCCACTGACTTTATGGACAATTTATTTTTATTTTTGTGCTCTACAGAAGAAAGACAGTTATACAGGGTAGGAACAACATGAGAGTGAGTAAAAGATAAAATAATTACATTTTTTTGTGTGAAAACATCTGCTGAACCACAGAAACATAAGTGGAATCAAGTTCTTTAACTGCAAGCTTTAAAGAAATGTCATTCCCTTGTATTTTTGGGAAACATTTAGTTATTTAGTTCAGAGCCACATTATTATGCATGACTCCACAGAGTCCAGATGCTTTTTTTATTGCAGTTTGTATTGTACTCAAATCCGTGTCTCCCGAGTCAGCGGTCATCAGAAGCACGGTGGGATATTAGATTAGCTTCAATCATGCTGAACAGTCCTGTTTGAATGTCATTTATTCTTTGCTCTGTCTTTAACTCTAAACCCAGAAGAACCGTTGGATGCTCCTCCCTCCCTCCCTCCGCTCCAGTGGGTGTCATGGGCTGTGATGGATCTGTAGTGTTATTGGTGCGATGCACCATGTGCCACTATGTAAAGCTCCTTTGCTTATTCAGCAGCAGGGTCTTTAGCCTGCAATCAATGGCAGCTATAGGCAGGGCCGAGAACATAGAGCTGTTAAAACCACACCTGGGATTTGAAAATGCAGAAGAGCTGCCCTATCAACAACACCTGCCAGTCATATGAATAATTCAGTGATCTCTGACCAGGCCAGACTTTTACTCCTATCAGTCTTGCTTATGTGAATGGAGGTGGTGATGAGAGCTACTACTTCTGGTAACCGTGGATTGTCCCATCACCTGTCTTTTTGGAGTTAACGAAGGAGAACAGATAGAGTGGTACAGTTACCGGTAAGATATCGGAAGAGAGACTGTGCATGAGAAACTTGTGTTAGCTTAAATGTACTGAGAGCAGCTGTGTTTTTTAGGGCCACTTCATGGGGTCCAGTGTTCAGATTTAGATTATTTGATTTTAATTTGCATACTGATACCTGTTGAAACATTCTTAGTGAGTTCTGGCATTAAACCTTTTAAAAAATTTGATTTAATTCACATAAAGCTCAGAGTGGCTTACCTTGGGCAGGGTACATTTAATCATTAATTTTGAACAATATTTGAAATTCATTTTAGAGAGGAATGTCAGAAAGTTCTATCACATTCATGTAATTAGTGATGTTGGAATTCACACAGTTGGGCTTTAATTGGCAGTGATTGTGAGGAGCAGGGGCTGCATGGGTTGTTTAATTGGAGCCTGAGTGATGGCGGTAATGGCTCATTTGTTTGCCTGTGTGTGGTGAGGGACCCCTCGTAATGACCTGTGTGGAGGAAGCCGTGCCGTTGGAAGAGGTGCGAGATTAATCGCACTACCTCACTTCGCACAAGACTGTAATAATGTTCCTCAGATGATTCTTCTAAGGTGTTCTACTATTTGTTCGTAATGAATTCTCACATTTTACATGTCACTCTCAGCCCAGTTTCTTAAATGCTTCTGTTAATGCCTCCATCTAGATGTTTTAATTGGACACTTTAATATTGGCAGAGGTGTCTTCATGTTTAGTGCAAAATAAAAAGTCTCTCATCTGAGAAAAACTGAACTTTCCTGTCCTGTCAGATGTCAAAGGGGTGGTCACTGGTCACACTACACTTTTCATTCCATTGACTTGCATTCAAATTCATGCAAATTCGGTAGACTAGAAACGCAAGCTCATGTGAAAAAGTTTTGGACTTTGCTGCTTTCTTAAGGCCTTGTCCCAAATGGCACCCTAAACACCCGTGGTCTACCAACGAGTCTGCACTTTCGTTATGTAAGCTTCGAGTTTACGGGCTCGAAAAAGTGCACATCAAGGGCGCATATTGACCACAAAGAGGGCTCTCACGGAGCACACTTCTGAAACATAAAATGACAAATGGGACCATTCAGCCTCGTGGACGTAAAGCAGACACAAGGAAAAATTAAGCGAGCGCGCCAGAGTTATTTTTGGGACCATTTTACTTTAAAAAAAATGCACATGCATTTGCAGCCTTGTTGTTTTGTGAAAATGTAAGTTGTATGGTGTTTATTTTGTGTAGGCCTATATCCGATTGATCTCATAGGATGCATTTGGTTTAAGATTTAACGCTCTATAAAGCTCACCTAACCTCTGGGTCAGCTTCAGCTTCAGTGCATGCAGCTCAAACAGCAATGCACGATTAATAAAATAGGATCATATTACATAACATTATTAAGAGAACAATATTGTAATAAAAACGTTGTGAATTAGAGTTTAGCCTTGTTTCTGTGCGTTGGTCCAAGAAAAGCACGTCCACAACATGAGTCACACATTCTGACTAGCACGTAACTTAGTTCAAGTTCACTTATACTTTCGCATCATTTTTTGCAGATATTATTTGTAATATTATGTTTATTTTGTATATATATATTATTAATCTCATTTATGATGATTTTTGTTGAGTTAAATAACCATCTAGCAAAGTGCTTCAGTTTACCTGTGTTCATTCAGCGTTTCAGCTTAAGTGGGCGCAGCTCAAACAGCAATGCATGACTAATAATAACCATGATTGGGACTGTCATAGGCTATTACATAACATTATAATGAGAACACTATTGTAAAAAAAATTACTGAATTCATTGAGTTTCCGTGGAGCGCGTCCACAACAGGAGTTACACATTATGACTTGCAGGCATCTGAGGCGGCGTTGGTGACAGTTGCATTTGTCGTTATATTTGATTATTATTAAATAAGTCATTTAATTAAATGATCAATCACATTGACTCATTTTACAATTTTACTAGCCCTTTATTTAGACTTAAAACCATTCGCATTCATTTGGTGAGGAACAGTGTTTTGAGCAGCATTTGCAGACCCTGTCATGCGACGCATATAAGGCTAACTAACGATTAATCAGTCAATTGATCATTAATTTTAAAGGACGATCAATAATGGGAATTTGTGTAAATTGACATCCCTGGTATCCATCATGGATGACTAAATGTATGTTACTTGTGACATGTTAACCTCCAACACTGCTCAAGGACATTGAGGAGGATATTGCAATGAATTGAGCATGTATATTATTTAATTGTGTGGGTACAGGAGATGGAGAGAATATGTCACCTCTTTAAAGCCAGGGGGCACATCAACCTTATTCTTAGTCTTTTAAGTACCCCAATCATACTGCTGTATTTCAAACACTTATGTCACAATCAGGTTTTTACTTCCCTGTCAATGGTGCAGCGGCAACAGTGCCGGTTAATAAACCATTTGATCACAGCTTTGACCTTGACAAAGTCAAAGTTTAGGGGGGAAGCAATGTAGCAAGCTATTTTTGCACAGTGGATTGTTTTGCAGAATTGACGATGTGTCCAGAAATCATTGCGCTTAAGTCAAATTTTAAAGATCAGCCTCCACGCTGAGGGACACCATAGATCAGTGCCCTCATTTGTTATTTCTGCTGGATGTTTAGATTTAGACTGAATGTATTTATCTGACTTGCAAGGACTAAGCGAAGATGGGCAGCTTTACTTAAATCAAGTTTGAAGCAAATGTGCCAAGGCTGATCTGGGTGTGTATTTTGTGTTCAGAGCTTATTAATAATGATTTGCTGAATGTAGGATAGAGTCAACCGTAGCATAGTTTTGGAAAGCTGTATAATTCCTTCTTCCTCTCTTGTCGGCTTCACACACCACTTATCAGAAGACATTTGGGACAGGCTTCCGATTCCATGCCGAGCCTTGCGCGTCCTCGGACGCTGACACCAAATAAATGAAGACGCAGAATGGACTGGGATGTTCAGTGTTGGAAGGGCGACGGCTGAGGTGTGAAACCACTGAGCTGTAAAATTGCCCTGGCAGACATGCTGTTGTTTCAGCATTTCATGGCGAGCCACTCAGCCTGCTTCCCTTCCTTCCTCTATGTATCTTTCCTTTTCACCTTTTTCTCTACACCCCTCTCTATACCTTGCCCTACTGCGCTTGTGCTGACTTGAGCCCTGGCCCGATAGTCCGCTGGAACTATAAAGCAATAACCGATCGCCTTGTTTTGTATGCACTGCTGTAAGGAGACCCTAAGAGCTTTAATATTCCACTTTCATTTCTGTCTCAAGGCTGAACCTGCAAGCGCAAATATGTTTCCAATACGAACATAGCGCTGCTTCCTTCGCCGAAACAACGTTAATTTGTTCTAATTTGCCTGATGACATGCACCAGATGCATATGATCCTATTATTATGTGAGAAGTCACAGGGAAAGTAATTGACTGGGTTGTGGCGAGCTTGTTTGGCACTGGCTGGGGGTTTGTGGGGAGACGAGGCCCCTGCTGTTGCCCTTTGACTGGGGCAGCGGGATGTCGTGTCAAGGTTTAAGTGGGTGTGTGAAGCTTATTATAATATGAAGACTGGTCAATTACTTGTGTTATTCATTTTCACAGAATTACCAAAAAAGGAAACAAACAAATGTGTTTGATTGCAGAGACTGTAATATGACCTTATCGACTTCTTGCTGATTTATTGTGTTTGTTTTAAGTTTTTTTTCCTCTTTATATTTCTTTCAGACTTATATAGACATTTTGAATCAGTGGAGCAGCACTGAGTTCAGGAAGAAGGGTCTCAGTCACATGCTTAAAATAAGTCCAATCAAGACTGTGATACTTGGTGTGTTTGACAGAAGAAAGGGCGTGCCATACAGAAATAGCAAATGAACACAAGGTACATTAACTGGCAGAGAGAGCTGTTAAAAATATATCCCATTAGTGTTGATCTTGTCTGCTATTTTTTTTGTAAGCTTTCAGCTTCAGGCTATCTTGTTTTCAACTTAAATGATAATTGTAATCATTGCTTTCTTTGTATTTATGCTTAAAGTTCCAGTCCGTAACTTATTTGGGTAAAAAATTATCCAAAATTATAATAATTCAAAAAACATAACCAGCCAGTGTTCAAAAACATCTGCTTGCCTTTGCTCGATTCAAAATGGTTAGCTTGTAATAATGATTTTAATTCCAGTGGTACTGGTGGATTTCCACGGGAAATTCGAGCATGTCTTTGCGTCATTACGTCACATTTGTACACATAATGTTGGAGGTGGACATTTTTAAACTTATGGTGGATCCAGAAAGCTTCAAACGACAATCAGTAACAACTGGAGATTCACCCGTTGTAAAACCCAAAAGAATTCTGACTTCGGAGTGGGTAGAGAAAAAAAGAGACTGAAACCGGCCCACGTGAAAACAAGGATAGACATCGGGCGTTTTGAAAGGTGGCATTTGAAGGGGTTCAAAGCGGACGCGAGACGGCTTTTTTTTCTGTTGGACAGGTAAGACATTTCAATAGTTCAATTTGCACAGAACATTTAAGGCACTGCTTAAACTTGTATAAATGATGCATAAGCGATGCACCATTATTCTGTCCGGTACTGGTAAGCCATTAATTATATAGGCAACATTTTTTTATGATATTAAAATTCTATATATATTTTTTTCTGCCAAAAAGAAATGAAAAGTAAAAAACTAAAAAGCTAATTTACTACCTATTAAAAACATTTTTTAAATGATAGTGAATTAAATTTAAGAATTATGAAGTTATAATGTACTTATAATGTACAAAATCATATCCATTTTGAGATCTGCTAAAGTTTACATTTAACATCATTATTAATGGGTTAGTTAACCCAAAAATTAAAACTCTTTCAGATTCATCATTTACTCACTCCGTACTCACTTTGGTCGTTCCAAACCTTTGTGGCTTTCTTTTTTTCTTCTTCTGTGGAACATAAAAGAAGATATTTTTAGGAATGTCTCATTATGTTTGCCTCCAAGCCACACCTGGCTCTTTGACAAAAATCGTGTGACTCGCCAGGTCTCTCACCCTTTACAACATATTTACAACATACATCGATGAAAAATTAGACACATTATTAGAGAAAAGGAGACAATTATAATGTCTTTCTTCTACAGCCTACTGAGGTTAATTAAATGTTTATAATAATAATAGCCTAATATTAAGATGTACCGGCCAAAGTGGGTGTTCAGTGCTGTCCGCGAATGTCACGACACCAATCAACTGCGAACCACTTGCGCTTCCATGGTAACCGAAAGCTCCTGCACTCAGATTCAAGCAGCTATGCACCTTGTTGGTGGTAAGGGCGAAAAAGAAAGATTTTTAGAACAGCAGCGAAAATTTGTGTATAAAAAAGTGACTAGACTGAAAAATATCCTTTCAGTGGGTGGGATTGGAAGTTATTAATAAAGAAACATGGATGAATACTGTGAACACTGTATTCTGTGTACACTGTAGCCTACATGGTTCACTCCCTCACTTACTCACACACACAAACAAACAAACACGCAATTGCTATATATGTTGAACAGATTGAATTTAGGTTTTTATTCACATATACACTTCATCATCAACTCTCACTCTGCTGTTTAGACTCACAATGGTCGTGGCTGACTGTTTGGGACTGGATAACCCAATATTTTAAAATGAGAGAAAAACATGGCCTAAATTATATTTAGCGTCTCCTTTAAGCGGCATCCACTGTGCTGAAACCATGTGTCCTGTGTTAAATGGCTGGAGGCATTTGATAGCCTATGGAGGAGTAGAGCACACGGCATGACAGGAGAGATAAAGTTTGCATTGTTTTCTGCATAAACAGGTAAAATAAGAGCAGCATGAAAGACCTGTTCCCTCAAACTCGGTTCTGTCTTGGGGTGCAGACTCGGATAGGGAAAGGTTATAGTGATGAAAGATGGCGTTGAGATTAGCAGGCTGAAATTGGGCTCAGTGGTGGTGTGAGAAACCACATTGTTTGATTTATGAGGGTCATGATGATCAGTGGTTGCCACATGAATAATCCATGTGTGCCCAGAATTAAGTGACCTAGAGCATTTGCTAAGCTTCCCCACTGTGTTTTTCCAGTTCCACGCTCTCTTATCCACACTTACTTCATTCAGGATGGAGTGCTGCTGATCAAGAGATTGGCTTATCTGTTGACTTGTTGTTGTTTTTTTTGCCCTTTGCAAAATATTGTTTGGGTTTTTTGCTTAAAAGCCATGTGGCAGTCTTTGTAACAAGTGTTTCTCAAGATTGATAGTGATTGAAAGTTTTAGGACACAAAATCTGGACAGATTAGTACCTGATTAGAACTGATGTGTGTAGATAGTCATTGCTTAGAGCGAGGTAAGGGACGCTTGAGCACTCCTGTTCAAACACACAAACCATACATGATTCAGATAGAGAAAGAAAATACTTGGCCACTGCAATTTAACAGACCATGGCTCTCTTAATGGTGCATGCTTCTAAATGAGACAAGACAAGGCTTTCTTCAACACAGGGTCAATCACAATGTCTATGTAAGAAAGTCTGTAACCTTTTGGTTGAGAACATCTTAAGTGATAATCAAAGTACCTTATTAAGTGTGCTTGAGTTAACATAGGTTTCAACCATCTTGCCCATCTTAATGTTCTTCAACTTTGTTAACAACTATGCAGGGATTAGTCAGAATGAAAAGCTTTAAATAAGCATCTGATATTTGATATAAAAAATCCGATTTTTTTTTCACGTTTGAATTTGGTCCAAATTATATTTTCCGATTGCTAATCCTTTAAATAAATGATGACTACTTTCACAACCTGATTAAAAAGGTAACTTCTCAAATAGTAATGGTTTATTTTAAGCAAATAATTTCAGAAAGCTGCTTCAAAATCCCAAATTTTGTTAAGTAAAGTAAAAAAAAAGTGAGGAGAAAGCTTTCTTGGCATAATTTAAGGCAAATCAGCCAATTATGCACTGGGGTGCCATGCTGAGTTGCCAAAATTATTTAATCATCTGATGCTGTTGCTTTCTCTTGTCAGGAACACTGACAGGTCTCACAAGCTTCATGATGCATGATGTGGTAACGTTGACACAAAATTTGTGCAGAATATGTATGACGCAAATGTATGTAAACAGATATTTTTAATGGGTCACAGGTGGAACAGTACATTCAGGATCTGCAATCAAATTGACTCTAATTGGGGTATACAAAATGTAAACATATGTGATATGAAAACAAAATATAGGTCATTATTTTACTACAGTTTTCTCTAAAGCCAGAACTGCATCAGAGATACAAATGGGAAGAGATTAACCACAGGTAAACAAATTTTGTTTCTTTAATTTGAGCTAAAGAAGCTAAATATATTAAATTATTGTCTGATTTTTTTTTTTTTTTTTTAATGCAATCTTGACTAACAGTTTTGAAGATTCTGGTCTTTCTCCTTTTAAAACAGTAGCCATTTTTGTACAGCCAAGATTTCTATTTCAAAAAAGTGCTGTGACTTGTCTTAAAAAGATTTTGTCAATTTTTTACAGTAGAACATTGTGCTGTATATAAAATCACTTCTGAAATTCTCACGGCAAGTATCACATCTGAGCCTTCACTCCAACGTCAGCAAACATCACTTCTGTTTCTAGATGATTATATGTAAATGGTCACTAGCTTCTCTTAAATGAAGACAGAAATAAATAACCATAGCATGATGACATGCTGACATAAACTTAAGATGCGGTCATGACTCCTGTCTTGATTGGATGGGTTGATTTTACTTTATCGTTGTGAGAGCTGCCAGCAGACCCATAACATCACTCACAGAGGGGCTCAGATGCAGGGGGATCAGGGAATTGACCGGTTAATTGCATTGAGCTCTGATACGTGCATGTCCTGAATCATGTCAATGTCTCCTTTGGTTGACAAGGTGGGAATACAGAGTTGGTTTGAGTATTTTAAAGTACCCTTTTCCTTACAAGTGTCTGGACACAGAGTAGTATAACCTTCCTGTTACTTACATATCTATGAAGACCATTGCATTGTTGTATCTCAAATCCCAAAATAAGTGCAGCAGGATAAAAGAAGCCATAAGGGAGTTTGAGTTTTATGAACAGGATATCTATTGTGTGAATTGGAGACAATGAAACATGTTGTTCCTATTGTGAATGTCAGGCAGGCAGGTGAGACAACAAATACACACCCTGGCCCACCATATTGATCTGAGTTTTAGGTTATTGTTCTATGTGTACAGACTCATTAATGAGAAGTAAAATGGTATGGCTTCATATTTCAGAGTCACGACTCGGGTGAAATACTGTTAGTTACCCATTTGTCTCATGGTTGTCATGTAATACTACAACCGTTGAAATACATGGCAGCAGAACAGAGCTTAATGCATTTTGTCATTTCAATAACACTTGTGTTTCTGAGACGTTTTATTTAAACATTAATTTTGAAGTGTGATGGAGGTGTAATGTTTTAAACGAATACTACCTCACTAATATTATATTAGAGAGACACAATATTAAAATACCAATACAATTAGCCAATTAATTATTGCCATGTTATGACGGATTACGACAAATGGTCAATATTAAAATTCTATACTAATATTTTGAAAAAGAAAATGGTAAAAACTAAAATGAGTCATTTGTAGTAGGTACATTATAAATGAAAATAGGATAAATTACTGATATTGATCAATTAAAATCAATATCAATTATTGGCGTTTTAAGAGAAATGAATACTTTTATTCAGCAAGGGTGCATTAAATTTATCAAAAGTGATGGTAGAGAATTTTACATTGTTACAAAACAAATTTTTTTCAAATAAATCTATTCTATATATTCATCAAAATATCCTGGGAAAATGTATCACAGTTTCCACAGAAACATTAAACAGCACAACTGTTTTCATCATTAATAATAAATGTTTCTTGAGCACCACATCAACATGATATCTGAAGGATCATGATACACTGAAGTCTGGAGTAATAGCTGCTGAAAATTCAGTTTTGTATCACAGAAATAAATTACATTTTGAAATATATTAAAATAAAAAACAATTATTTTAAAATGTAATATGTTTTCACAGTATACTATTTTACTGTGTTTTCGATCAAATAGATACAGCCTTGGTGAGCATTAAAAAAAAAAAATCTTACTGAACTCAAACATTTGAACGGTAGTAAATATAAAACCAGTATATTGTGCATCCCAAATTTATTTTGATCAAATTAACCTTCAGCCATCATCCTCCTTCAACACTGTGATGGTGAAAATGTGAATATATTGGTGAGAGGCCTTCTGATAACAAAATACTTTTGCTACAGTATTCATTTGTATTATTTACAGAGTTAGCTTCTTTCAAATGGAAATTAAACTTTCAGTTCAATCTAACTCTCACCTTTCATTCAGTTAGCTTTCAATTACACACTTCATTATGTTCTGTAATGAGTCCAGTGATGTGCCTATACATTCCACCCTGAGGGCCTCATTGGGATAAGTTATGCAATCCCATTTTGCACCCTTAGGCCTGTTGCCACTAATAACAGAAGAATTCAGAGCATCATTTGTTCGTAGAATTTCCCCTCGGGATCCTAAGGAATACGTCTTATATAAATCCAACAGAACATGAGCAGGCTACGAGCAGCGATACAGAGTTGTGGATTATTGCACCTATGTTATATCTTAGTATCTTCAAACTGGTGGCTTAGTGGTGCTCCACCGAGTACTTAGACGGACAAACAAGACTCAGTCTGATTGCTGAACTTTTCAGCATGTAGACAGAAAAGCAGTGGAAGAGGTCACTTCCAGACAGCCTGTCCCCTCCAGTGTGCTTCGAGCTCATCTTCCTGCTCTTGTTCCACTCTGTGTCCTCGCCTGCGGCTTTCTGCCCGGCCTCTTCTGCATCTGAAGGAGAAGGAGAATAAATAATGAATCACGATGACAGTGAAGAAACTACATCTTTTGTTTGCACCCGCAGTGTTATTTTTCTCATCTTGTCTTGAACCCCACGTAGATGACCCACGGCCCGACGCAGGCATAATGAAGATCCGCGTAATGAGGCTGAGGAATACGAGGCCCCTAGTTAGACCCGAGCTGTCGGCACGGTGGTACTTGTCATTGTGTCGTTAATGACCATGAATAGCTTGTTCTCCTTTGCTATTGTTGAGACTGCTCTCGTGACGCTTGCATAGCGATGAGAGGCTTTGACACTCCATGCTCCTTAAGGTAATGTAAGCTCTCCCCTTGTGTGTTAGCAGGAAGCGAATGAGCCCGATGTTTCATCCCCTCCAAACAGGAGGTGTGGTTTAGATTTAATATCTGGGATTTAGCAGCTGTTGCATTGTGGAGCTCCTAATGCTTAAGTCTCTTTCCTGAGTGTCCCTTTTTCTCAATCTGTATTCTCTTTTGCCATTTAGACCTTTTCTCTGCTCTCTTGTGCTCTCTTGTTCTGAAGTTGAACACTAACTGTTTTCTTCTCTCTCTTTCTCAATACCCAGGTGCCCTCTCTTTGCTTTGAGTCTGATTATTGGTCTGTCTGGTCTCCAGCTCTTTGGTTGTCTGGTTCAGGCGAGCAGTGATCTTCCAGACATCTCCAGGGACTGCAGCCCGTGGTCTGAGGTGAGTCCGACCGGGATCCGTCGCCTTTGCTCCTGTCTCTCCTCGTTTGCAATAACCATTATGCCAGTCGGATCCGCACAGCTTTAATTCTTAGAAATCAGTGTTCATTAGAGTCACCTACACTTCAAGAGGAAGCACAGAATAATTTGATGTCAGATGCCTCATTATGGTACTCCTACTTAAAGCCATGACAAAAGTACAATCTTTTTACATGCTCGAGAACCAACGCAAGTCTATGGGGATAACAGAAAGCCACAGATGCATTTTGATTAAAGGCTAAGTGATCTTACGACGCAAATCAGTTATTCATAATGCATAGAATTCATTTTAGAAGAAATGGCCTGATCATCCCTTAAAACTTATTGCTTTTTGCCATCTATATACCAGACGTTTTACATTTACTACTATATTTTGGATGTCACTTAGTGTTGTCAGTAATTGTCATGCTTTAAAAATGTACCTGTATCATTGCACAGTTGTTACCTTAATGACCTTGGTCTAAGCTTTTAATTGAGTTTCAATGTACACTACTTCGTAAAAGTTTGAGGTTGGTAAAATTTTTTAAAGAAGTCTCTTGTGCTCACAGAGGCTTTTCATGTATTTTAAAATGTCATATTCTCAGCAGCCATTACTCCAATCTTCAGTGTCACATGATCCTATAGAAATCACTACACATTTCTTTTTACCATCAATGTTAACTTTTTCCCAGCCAGCGTTCATTTACTCTTAATAATTTGTATGGCTTTACTAATATTTTGTTGTATGAATATATGAAATGTAATACATCAAATGAAAGAACAGAGCCTCTGCTTAAAAAAAAACAAAAAAACAACCAAAAACTTTTAATTCTACCTTAACGCATTATTTTTTTATCAACACTTGAATGTGGGTAAGTTTCATAAAAAAGCAACATTTTGTGGAAAAAAAAATGCATTTGTCAAAAACTACATCCAAATCGTATTTTGAAAAATGATCAAAATAGGGATGCACCAAGACCATCTTTTCCAGAATCGATCCGATCCGATTCCAAAAATTCTGAGTATCGACCGATACCGATACCGATCCGATACCAGCCAGTAATTTGTGTTGAACTGATATTCACTCTTTTGTGTGTTAAACACAATCTACTTAATAGACAACTTCATTATAAAGAAAAACATCAAATCAAACAAATAGCCTATATATGATCATAATCTATGACAAAAATGCTTTTATAAACTAGATTAGTGGATAATTCAGCAGTAAAATTTAGTCTAGAAAAATCATGAGTGCACAATAATTGTATAAAATCTGAACATTTAGTGAAAAAAAAACATTTAGTGGGGAAAAAATAAGAGACATTAAGTCTAAATATGTAGTACTAAATCTGGTAAAACGTTAAACATCCGCTGGTGTGGACGCTTATAGTTGTCATTATAGTTATCGTTCTTTGTGTGAATGGGCTTTTAGACAAAGTTTCTAAGTTAACTGATAGGGTTGTGTCTGATGTAAAGGTTCTTGCAATTACAGTTCTGCTCTGTCATCTGTGGATTCATAAAGATTTATCTCTTAAGTGTACATGCTTAAAATGCTGTTAGTACACTGATATTGTATATTTCAAAGTCTATACAAACATTTAAATATGTACATGTCCACCTACATAGGGATACAAATTAAACCAGTGTTCATAATTTTTACTTCAAACATTCAAGCTGCCATTATAGTGATTCACTAGGAAACAGCTGTTTGTACAGCTGAACAGAACATCATAACAACAGTGTTACTGTCGAGGTCTTAAAACTGCAGTCCTGGTGTGGAATGATATGAAACCTTTAAAGTGTGATGATGTAAATTCACCTTTTTACAGAAATGAACATGACTTTAGTCTCTGCCTTCGAATGAACTGTCATATAGTGGAAGTGAAATCGATTTGGATTTTTCTCTCACATGTGAATGATCTGTAAACACCTTTCACTGTCTTCAAGCATGTCATGCAAATTACATGTTATGCAAATTATAAATGGCATTAGCAGATCACCTACTGTATACACAGGCCAAACAATGTATGTATGTGTTTATTTGCTTGCAAAGTACAAACACGCACACTTAAACCTCACCAGGACATTAGTGGTTGTAATTGTGTTTCTTTCCTGATCAGGTAATAATGGAGAGTTGCAGAGAATCAAGCAAACTGTTGTTCTTGTGTCCTTCTACAATTACTCCCTGCAGTTTAACATAATCAGTGCTTTCACGCTTCGCCAACCCATGCTTGTGCAGTGTGTCATTCACGTGCCCTTCTAAATCTGTCTCTGTCATGTCAATTCATCACACACATGCTCATCTCCCATCATGTGTCTAATGAAATATCTTGACAGTTTAAACAAACGGTTCACCCTGTGTGATCTTAAAGGGTCCTTCGTCACTGTCATTGGACTAATATCCTGAGCTAAGTGTTACAGAATATACACTCACCCAAGTACTCAAGTATCCGTGAATATAAGGTGCATAAAGACTGACGTATCAACCAGGATAATGAAGCGCACAATATTTGGACATTTTGAGATTATCAAGTAAATGTTGTGTTGAAAGTTTTCATTCAAGTGTTTGTATACATCTAATTTGTTTTAATTAAATTGTATTAGTCTCTATCACACTTTGTCGTTGTCATTGGCTATTGACCCATTTCGGTCAACTGAATATAAAGACGCACGCATACCTAATTCCTGAATTCATTGATATTGTTCTTAAAAAGTCATCTCTTTTCACTCTACTTCCAAGTATGATCCAAGGGCTCCAATTTATAAGAATGAGAAAGGACAAAAAGTGTCCTTGTCTCTCTCTCACTCACTCTCTCTCTCTCTTTCTCACTCTCATTCTCTCAGGAGGAGTCATGGGGCTGGTACGGGCCTACCCATTAGCCCTGCCTGTGCTGGCTGTTCTGGGCCTCATTATCAGCGCATGGAGCCTCAACCCAGATGACCCCAATGTCTGCAGTCACTGGGAAAGGTGGAGAGGGGGGCACTCTCCTGTGTTAAACTCCGTTTTACCTTCCATTTCTCAATTGCAGGATTCACACTGCATAGTTATTCCTCTCCGACATGCCAGAATGATGTTTTGGTCAAAAGAGGATTGAAATTTCAGTGTAGTGATTTATGCGTATGTAATTGTTGGAGTTATAACGGGTTGTGGCGGTGTTCAAAATTAATTATTTAATGTACATAAATTGTACATTGTGTGTTTAATTAATAATAATAATATGAATAATATTACCTAATAGTGGACCATTTTCACAGACTGTGCAGACGCCTTTCCACAGTTATTAACATTGTAAATCTTTTCATAAAAAAATGTAATGTACATTTGTAACACTATACTTTTGTCTTATATTACTTGGCATTAAATTCTATAAAGTAGTTAACGCTGCATTTTGGGTGTTTCTAACACAACGGCTAAAGGAGTGATGCCAAACAAATCTTTCTCTCTTCTGACCACCATAATCAATCACTCAATGATTTTCTTCCTCCTTTGGAAAGTCATAGAAACACTTTTTTTTCTTCTTCTTCTTTTTGCTATTGGAGCAAATGGGAACATTAAAATATATTTGTGGTAGTAATTAATAGTAAGTATAATTATTATTAAATTTTTAACTATTTAAAAACAATGTTGCGAGACTGCTCACAGGCTACCAATTGTTTAAAAAAAGTAGCTAGCTAAAACTATGACTATCTCAGTTAGGACTTCATCCAACTTGAAATTATATATTTACAATAAATACAACTTCTAAAACTAGGATACATTCTAATTTACGGAATAAGTGGAATACACAACAATGAACATTTCATTTAATATTTGGTTGGGCTAGAATTGGTGAATTGTTTTGAATCAGTACATTCATTGTACTTGGACATTCTAATGCATTTGATTACTGACTCTGTGTGCTCAGTTGTACAGCTGTACTGTAGGTATTCTGATAAGTGCCCAACTAACAGTGCCAATCAAATGTAAAATATGATTTTGCTGTGTTTTGCCAAATGATTACTACTTGCTTCAAAAAAAGCTTATTACAAGAAAAAAATGACACAATTTTGAAAACAGATGAGCTACAGAAAAATGTAGTCAAGATAGTAGCGTTGAGTTAGTGATTCCCCATCAGTGTTTGTATGTTGTCAGAGATAAAGTGTTATTAAAATTGTATACTTGTCAGAATATTACATATTGAAGTATTATGGCTTTATTTGTTGTGTTGATGGTACATAATTGAATGGATACTTGATGAATATTTACAACTGTGGATAAACTTTTGCCCCATATGGGATGACAAAAAGGACAAGCTATATGGATCAGTCGCAAAACACACACAATGTGTATTTCAGCTCTGTTCTGTTATCTCAGAGATTTAGAGGATCTACATTTGTTTGTTCCTTTATTGACTGTGTTCACTTTTAATGGCACAGTTGAAGGGATGTAAAGGATTGTGTTTGGGAGTGTTGATCTGGTTACACTTGCCTACAGGTATTAGATTCAGTCACTAAACACACAGAACAATATTGATGTTCTTATTATCAACCTTGTAGTGTGTGTATGTGAGTCCGGAGAGAGAGTAAGATGTGTTGCTAAAATAAAACAGGCAGAACAGCATTCAGTTGACCAGAACAATCTGTTTGATTGAACCTATTGCTTGAAAAATGATTATTTGTAAAGGGTGTTATCATTTATGACAAATAAGCAGGAGCGATTGCCTCTGCAGAGAGGAGGACAGAGGGCTGCAGAGATGAATGAGTTTCAGCATTGGTTTCCTGAAAGAATATTTCGGAGCTTTAATGTCATTTTGTTGGCAATAAATTTGTAATGTGTTTTCATGGATATTGTGATAAGACATCTTGTTTTTCCTTGAGTTACTGTAGCTTTTGAAGGGAAACATTATGCTTGTCTCGTTATGTGAGATAACAAGTTGTTTTGAACTTCAAGCTAAATAGATGGATACATGTCTGAATATTAAGTATTTTGTTGTTTCTTGGATTACAGTATCTTCACAATACAGTTGATTATAAACTTGATACTACCAGCAAATTTTTTGTTTCTCAGCAACATAATCACGTTTGGGGAATTTTAAGTCCCCAGGGCAAGTTGTCATATTTTTCTCCAGTAAATATTCCTCGGTTCGGTTTATTACTGCAAATACGCAAAAGTCCTGATTTAAAAAAAAAGGCTCACACTTTGCACTGCTAATGCCCTGGGCTGAGTTTCCCGATAACGTTGTCTCTTAGCGCGCTACGAAGACTCTTAAGGTATAACCTAACTGAAGGTATACCATTTCTAGGCGTGTTCCCCGAACTATACCTTAGAAAGCTGCTTAAGATATACCTTCTTACGTGCGACGTTACCGGGTGCTGCCCGTGGCGATGGTGCTGAATCTGTTGATATCGATGACTCGAGAATCAATTATTCTCTCGTGCAGGGGCTGTTTATGTAAGAAAGCGCTGTTCTTAATAAATTAAGCACTTACAGAAATAGTTGAAATTGCATTTATTAGGACTCATGGGATATTATAAAAAAATAATCCGAACTATAACAGCCTATAATAGCCTTGCCTACATATTTTAAAATTGTATCATATTTTTCTGCCATAATAACCATTAAACATGTTTATGTGCTTTCTTCTCTTTCCCATTTTTGTTCGCTTAGGTGAGCTGCGATGAAATATTGTTCTTGTAAATACTTTCAAGCACTTCAGTAATAAAACTCACGTAGCTACGGTGCTCGGCAGTGATCAAAAAAGATTTAAACAGTGAATTTTGAATCTCTTCTTGTAAACTTAATTAAATTACCACATGACCTATTTGTCAAAAATCAGTATGAACTAATTTGGACAGAGATTTTTACGTGGGTTGGGTGAGAAAAAACACTGATATTATGGATTCGGACGGCACTAAAATAACCAACTTACCCCTGTAAATGTTTAAAATACAGTACGAGCCCATGATAAACAATATTAGCGTCCGAATAGGACTTAACTGACAGTAGCCTATGCTTTCACTGGCCTTTAAAAGCGCTCCTTAATTAAAATAAATGTATACAATTTTTATTATATATAATAATATAATTAAAATTCTAACAACAATCAGTGTAGTGACAATTTTATTCTTTGCATGAAAACACTTGAATTAGCCTAATTGTACACTGTCTGGGTGTATTAAAACTTCAGAATTATATTATTATAGACCTTTAACAGTGATAAAGTAAAGCTAAGAGTGATCCAGACCAACCTTCCGAAAGTATGACTTACAGAAGGTATACTTAACTAAGAGCATTTCGGGAAACACGTATTAACGATAAGGTACAGCTTAAGGTGTAACTTAAGAGCGACGTATCGTTAAGAAGGTTTCGGGAAACTCAGCCCAGGACTAAATTTACAGTTCCTTTACCACATTTTTACCATTAGTAATTCGTCACAGTAGATTCCTGCCATTAAACAGCCAATTATAGGATTTTTTGCAAAAGTGTATAAATGAACAATTATGCAATTAATGGGCTTACCACAAGAATGTGTACAAGGTATCAATTCATATATTGGGTCAGTTGTTACATCTACATTTTATGAAATAAAAAAACTTCCCCAAATGCCGCAATAAAATTGTGTTTTGGATGAAATCTACCTTTATTAATTGACCCTGTAACTTAATATATTTTAACGTGATTTTAAAACTTCCAAGGAGGCAACCGGGTGACATAATTATAAAATTATATTTAAAAAATGTAATAAAACTTAATTAGAATGCAACAAACTAAAATCAAGATGTAAACTGAAATACATACTTCTTTTTCCCCTCAATAACTATTATTTTTATTGAAAAACATAAAATCTTGAATCTTATAGAATCACAAAATATATAGTTTAATTAATTTAAAATATACACTCCCAATTTCTGTTAATAAATAATTTTGGGGGAAAAAATAAATATATTTAATCACCTTTTAATATTGTATTGGACAATGGGGGCCTTCATGTAAAAAAAAAAATCCTGGCCTAAATGGATTTTGTTTTGTTTAAAAAAAAAAAAGATTGTTACATAAGTAAGATACTGAAATTTCTTTTTGGTCTTTCCCTCTCTCAGCTACGCAGTGACTGTTCAAGAGTCCTATGCTCATCCTTTTGACCAGATCTACTACACCAGATGCACGACATCCTCAATTGGTTTAAATGCACCAGACACAGGTGAGCGTGACCCTGACCTTTGATCTGCAGTTGTCACAATTCAGCTCCATGGCAACAAGCAGCACTCTCCCACTAGAACATAAAAATTAAGATGCCGGTGTGCCAGTGTCTTTATCACCGAGAGTTAATGCTACCAGCCGTGATTGTATGGTCAGAGTCGGGATGGAAATGGCCATTTGACTGTCATCCGGCATTACATTGGTTTTAATTGCTGCATTAAAGACTTTATCGTCATGTCCCTGCTAAAAGCTGTGGGCCCAATGAGTCACTGTGCTGCAATGTAGCATTCAGAGGCGAGATGTCCTTCAACAAGCACAGAAACTTTTCCTTAACTCACTTTAATTATGTTTATTTCTACTTTTTCCACTAGGCTAGGATTATTAGACACAAATAGAAAAGCTAACGGTAGCTAACATGTCTTAATGTCCTTGTATCTGTCCTTGTGGAGTTCACCAAACGGGTTATTGATGTTCATGCTTTCTCTTGTGTGTACGTGTACGTGTTTCCATATCAGAACCAGCTACAAGACAGCTTATCGGCGTGGGGTGAGGACCATGTACCGTCGCCGTTCACAGTGCTGTCCCGGCTACTTTGAGAGTGGAGACTTGTGTGTCCGTGAGTGTCTTTAATATTTTGCTCGCTTATTTCCTCTTAAATCAGCACAGTTCGATTTCTCTTTCTTGCAAGTGGTTATGAAAACAATAAAAGCATTCATCTGTTTGAGCGATGTCCTCTTAAGCCTTGAACCCCGCTCCTTCCTCCAGAGGCATTCATCAAAATCTCAGCCATCTTTGAGGCATTTTTGCAACTGCATATTTCAGGCAAAATTTGTGCCTTTCATTACTGGTCCTTCTCATATTGGGTTTGCTCATATATTCAGATTTAACACTGCCAGTGCGCCATTACAATGGCGTTAATAGCATTCGGTTATCGCTCGTTTTTTAGAAAAAAGAATGTTGAGTGATTCACTGCAAATACATTGTCCTAATTCCTCTCGTTCTGGAGATAAACGCTAATTAAGGAAATAACAACTTTCCCTTGCTGTGGCCTGAATGATAGATATAGAGATTATTTTATGAGCAATGAATGTCAAAAATGTCAGCTTTTATATTAGTTTATTGTCTTTTCACAGTGCCAAGACTGTAAATGTGTGTTTTGTTTCTCAAGATTGGTTATTGTGTAGGCCAGACTCATTATTTTTTAATGTGTTTTAATCACAAGTGAACGAATCCTGACAGTCAGCTCAGACCTTTGGCTCGACACGGTTCAGCGGTTGTTTGACAATATGCAAAAATCTCTGCGTGAAAGGACCTCGCACGGGACCGTGTCAAGGTGATGAGTTAAATGACAGTCTTACCGAGCTCCAGGGAGGGGATAAAAATCAACGCACGTAGCTTAAGAGCAAATGGGATTTGATGTCCTCACAGCTACTCGGCATTATTAACAAGAGGGTGGGACAGGCTTTCTGATGGATGTCTGTTCCTGGGTGGATGGCTTTTCTTTATCTTGTTGCACTGACTACTCTATGTTTGCTTAAAAGCTGATGAGACTTATACCTGTGGTCATGTATTTAGGTTCTGAATATGTAAGATTGTGATAAATGTATTCTGTGCCAACTCTATGTCCACTCTTAAAGCATCTTGACATTAATACGCATCATGTCATGTAATTCTTCACCCTGTGTGTTGTAAATGGACTCCAATGAGAATGAACATATTTAACAGTCTACATTAAGTCTACATATGGGCCGCTGTGATATCCAGCTCTGCGGGAATCATAAAGATGATCTTCAGTTCAATAATATGAAGAAAAGAGGATAAGCCACAGACGGTGTGGTCGGTTTAAATGCTGATTACAAACCCGCAATGCTGTTTTATGAAGTCACACTAATTACTAATTAATTTTCATTTTGATTTCACCATATCAAAAAGAATGAGACCCAGCAGCTGTTTTGCTGTCATCATGTCACAGGGACTTGACCGGCATTGTCAGTCTATGTAGTTTGATTTAAAAGCTTAGTCATTTACATATGCCACAGAAAACGCTTTTTATGATCCAAGGACATTTTTAATTTTACTGTTTCACACCTTGCTCTCTTGACAGCAGGCATTGAGCAATTTGAAATTTCAAGCAGTGATTTAATTGATATGTTTGCTCACACTGTTTCTCTTTTTAGCTTTGAAAGAATTCATTCATCTATAAACTAGAATTCTGTTATTTACTTACCATAGTACTTTTCGTGACCTGTTTCTTTCTTAGAACACAAAAGGAGTTATTTATAGCAGAATGTCCAAACTGCTCCTCTCCATGCAACGAAGGACATTTTCTATGAGTAATGATTTAATTTTTTTATTTTCCTACTTTTATGGTGATTTATATAATAAAATATAATTTATATATAATATAAATGTATTTATTTGTTTATTTGAAATGTGAGATCCTCCAATTGCCATCCACTTTCATTCTACGGAGAAGAGAAGCCTGAAAATTTTTCACATTTTTTCAATTTGAATTGCACAGAAGAAATAAAATAAAGAAATCTGGAGAACATTGAGCGAGAGTATAGTTGAAGATCTAATTTTTTATTTTGGTGTATTATTCCTGTACTTATTAACTAATATTGCAAATGACCAAATCCTCTTGAATTTTCTTTTAATGAAAATTAGACTCGTGAACAATAAGAGCAAAAAAAGAAAAGAAAAAGATATTGAGTGTTGTAACCCTCATGTAAATCAAGAGCTTGTTCACCAGATGTTGTTCTTTCGTTACTAAAGGTCAGTGTAGAAAGGAAGAGGTTTCAACAATGACCTTTAGTAACAAGAATTTTTTTTATGGCTGGTTGCGAGTGACCATGGTCTGTTGAAGATAAAGTTGATCTTATGTTTCTGTCCTTATTGAGTGGGATTGTGTCCAGCTCTGTCTGTAGCCTGAAGGCACTACTAACAACCATGGGATTAGGTGCAGCTGGGATAGGGATCAGTTTTGACATTGTCTGGTGGTTTGAGTGGAGGAAGGCAATGACAATAATCAATAATGTTCTCATTACCACACAATAGCTGCAACAATTTTATGTTAACAGTTGCTGCTGTAATGGAACCACACCATCTGTGAAGAAGATGGTTGGCATTTTTTTTCCTCAGTGACCTCAAGCTACTTTTATTGCCTCTGTGCTGTTTAAAACATGGCTGCACATGGAGTTTAACAAAACATTCTTGATAAAAGCAGATTTGATTGGACGAGCCATGTTTGAAACCAGTGTAAAATAGTCGGTATGCACTTCAATTGTATTCTCACTCTGTTCATGCAGCAAGATGCTACTGTGCCTTGCATGCAACCATGAACAGTCTACTTGTAGGCTAATGAACTGAATTACTTGACAAGAATTGTTTATTGTGATTATTTTAAAAAAGCTATTATTTATTGAACATTTTCTTTGATTATATTGCTCTAATAGTTTTATAAAAGTAGTAAACCACTAGATGCTGTGTGTAGTGTTTGTTCCTTGTTCTGTTTTTTTATAGATTTTGTCAACCTGTTTTTGGCATTGATTGTTAAATTCTTCCTTTTTTATTTCATTTGTGGACAAATGCCTATTTGTTAGACATTAGTAAATAGTTCAGTAGTTGTGCTAACTTTATTTGATTCCTGTGTATAATTTGACCATTGAATGTAAGCTGCCAGCAAAAAGTATAATTAGGTGTTTTTGTGCAATCGTGTGGACACCTTAGAGAGGTATGTGGATTTTATGTGGAGGTAGGTTTTTTTGTTGCTGTATCTGCTCTGTATATAATCCTTCTGCTCTCAGTGGCAGGATTAAGAGCTTTGTAGAACTAGCTATGTTCACTTTGCAGGGACAAGAGAAGGTATTAAAGCCATTTTCATTACATATATGTGGATCTTTGCTTTTCTTCTCAATCTCAAACACCTCAGGGTTTATCCTCGCATATGTGCCTTTTATGAGCCGCTTTCTTTGTAGAATCAGTTCCTTGTGCATTAGCTGCATTTTAAAGACATCACTCATTAATGGCCTAAACCAACACAGCCTAGTTGCTTTAAAGGTGACATGTTTGCCATAGTGAGGTGCCCGTAACATTTGAGTCATTTAAAGGAATAGCTCACTTAAAGGGATAGTTCACCCAAAACTTTTCGGGGCTGTCAGGTTTCAATCCCTTAGAAGCCTATGGAGGAGTGATCCAGCTCTCAGATTTAATCACAAATATCTTAATTTGTGTTCCGAAGATGAATGAAGGTCTTACGGGGTTGGTACAGCATGAGGGTGAGTAATTAATGACTTAATTTTCATTTTTGGGTGAGCTATCCCTTTAAAACTTGAAATTCTGTCTTCATTTACTTACCCTCAAGTTGTTTCAAACCTGTATGAATTTCATTTCTCCCGCTGAAAACAAAGGATATTTTGAAGAATGTTGGTAACCAGACATTTGATGGACCCCTTTGACTATGGAAGCCAATGAGGTTCATCAAGTGTTTGGTTACCAACATTCTTCAAAATATCTTCTTTTGTGTTCAGCAGAAGAAAGAAATTCATACAGGTTTAAAACAGCTTTAAGCAGGTGAGTAAATGATGACAGAATTTAATTTTTTAAGTGAACTATTCCTTTAACCTGCATATATACTGCACCTATCAATCCCAAACTGTCAGTGGGTTTAAAAGAGAATCTTCTGTAGTGACTGTATGTTTTTAATTAACACAGAACCTTAAGCCAATGAGTTTATTCCTGCCGTAACACTAGCACTGTTTTGCATGTGTGAATTGTGCATTTAATGTTGAGGAAGAGACCTTGCTCATACTGAGCTGAAATGACTTTTCTTGGAGCCAAACTACATGGAGCCAAAACAGTTTACACCATCTGGTCAGAAGAGTCTCAAATAGTTAGTAATGCAGTATTAATGATGCTATGTGCATGCTGTAGCTTCTTGCTGGAGGATTAGTTGCTCTAATAAAGTCCCATGCACCATCTATCTCAAAGTAGATTTCTCATATTAGTTTTAATGATGGATTAGATAAGATCATGCATTTGCCTGTGTTTGATTTAAAAAATCATTTTTTAGTTTTATTATTAACAAGTTCATATTAGTAGTACATATAACAAATACATTATAGTAGATGCATACAGTAATAAACTTGGATTATTTAATGTGTTGATTGATTGATTGTCAAACTGTATGTTTAATTCTTTGGCCAGATGAGTATTCAGTGTAATAATGCATGACAATTACAATTAGCTCTATTGTTACACGGTAAGATAACGCCACTGTGTAATGAGATTAGCCCTTTATCAAAATGAAAAACATAATTTTTCAATAGAGCTTGCAGACATAGTCTTTTTCTTGTGTAGAAGGAAGAAGATTCATTGAATTTTAATTAAAATGCAGGAGCTATTTTCTGAAGTATTATAGACAAGAACATCAATTCAGCTCTTGGGAAAAGGCACTCTTTATCCTTTCACCTACATCACATAAATTAATTTTAATTTCATGAAAAGATGTGACAAATTAGCATTTCTTCTCAGTTGTCTGATCAGAAATTGCTGATTGTAACAAAAATCAATCATTTCATCACCAGAGTTTTTTTAACCACCCTTTTGAGCACGTTGTATGGCTCCATTGATTTCAAGAAGTCAAATTGATGTCTTTGTCAGCAGAAAATGCTACAGGTTTTTTTTTCTTTTTCTTAAGCTGGTGAAGAACTGGCATGCTTGAATATCAAGTTCTCAGTGCTGTGTAAATCCATACTGCATTATTTGCCACTGGCAGGTTTAGCATTTTCTGTGTGTGGAGCATTTCTGCTCAAAGCACCATCCTCTGGGTATTTGGGATTCTCCCTCTCCCCATCCCTTTCCTGTGCTTATGTCCAATATTGAGGGCCTAGTCAAAGACTGAAAGAGTGATAATCTATAGCCATGCTGGCCAGGAATGAGAGAAAGTCCTGCCTCATCCTTTACCTACTGCATCCAGCTTTAGTGTGTGCACCCACCCACACACACACACCACCACACACGCACACACACACGCACACACACACACACCACACACACACACACACACACACACAGCACACATTATCGGTTAAAAGTTGGAAACATTAAGGTTTTCTTAATGTTTTTGAAAGAAATCTCTTAAGGTCCTATGTTGATGATCTAAAAATGGTCGACGCGCACGGCGCATGGTCTAAAAGGGTTGTCCCTACTCTCTTAATGAGTAATGGGTGTGTTTTGGGCATAACGTGAAATAAATACATCTCCTATTCCCTTTAAAACCCAGTTGTGCCATGGCGGATTGCTATTTACATGACGGAATTTGCAAGCGGAAACTGAACGTGTCTCCAGAGCACAAACGCACGTCGTGCGCGAGGTAGACGCAAGCAAGCAGACCATATACGGGACAAGCTGGATTCCACCATGTCTTTATGTACACAATATTAATCTTTTACATTGTAATCCTTTTATTTTTAATATTTGGCTAGTTTGTGTGCTGCTGCGCATCCCTGTGTGTGTAATAAGCAGTGTACGCGCGTTGTGGACCCACCTATTGGTGGACATTACTAACGCGCTATTTAAATAACAAAAAAAATATAGAGCAGGTTTTTGGTCAGAACACAGAAGTGCTACGCTATTACACTACGTGAAGGACTCGAGGCCCACAGAGAAAGAAATGAATAGTTGAAATAAAGTCGTTATTTTTGTTTTTTTTTTGCGCACAAAAAGTATTCTCGTTGCTTGATAAACTTAAGATCTAGCCACTGTAGTCACTTGGACTATTTTAACGATGTCTTTAATAACTTTTCGGGGCTGGCAAGTTTCAATCCCCTTTGAAGCCTATGGAGGAGTGATCCAGCTCTCAAATTTAATAAAAAATATCTTAATTTGTGTTCCGAAGATGAACGAAAGTCTTACGGGGTTGGAACAACATGAGGGTGAGTAATTAATGACTTAGTTTTAATTTTGGGGTGAACTATCCCTTTAATCTCATTAAGGCTGCATTTACTTGATCAAAAACACAGCAAAAAAAATTAACAGTTTGCTTTTTTTTATCATGATAACCTGCCATTCAAAGTTCGGAGTAAGTAAGATGAAGAAGAAAAAATAAATTAATACTTTTATTTAGCAAAGGCACATTAAATTGATAAAAAAAAGACTGAAATTAATGAAATATTAAAAAAAATATAATAAATGCATTCATCAAAGAATCTTGGAAAAATAAATATCAAGCAGCACAACTGTGTTTAACATTATTAATATGAAGAAATGTTTCTCTAGCACCAAATCAGCATATTAGAAGAATGATTTCTGAAATATCATGTGACACTGAAGATTGGAGTAATGATGCTGAAAATTCAGCTTTGCCATTACAGGAATAAATTGCATTTTAAAATATATGACAAAAGAAACAAGTTAATTTAAATTTTAATGTTTTTACTGTATTTTTTATCAAATAAATGCAGCCTTGCTGAGATTAAGGGCCCTATACACCCAGTGCAATGCAGTGCCAAGCGCGATGCAAGTGTGTTTTGCTAGTTTCAGCCCGACTCATTTATCAAACCTTTAACATTAAAAAATCTTAATATTTCAAAACTTTTCACCGGTTCTGTATATATATATATATAATATATATATATATATATATATATATATATATATATATATATATATAATTCCACCCATAATTTAGTTTATAGACCATTCATATACAGTGCATTCTAAATTCATAAAAACTTAATTTTTGTTACTTAAGAAGATTCCCTTGAATAAAAAAAATAAATCTGTCCCCTTTCCCTCAGTATAAATATGTATAGTAATATTTCAAAACAATTTACTGGAAAAAAGCAGATTATCATAAGCACCACAAAATGTGTGGGCACCAAAATAATTCACTGTTCCCGAGGTGTTGACATTTAAGATTTGTGTCATACTTCAGGGCTCCTGTGAACGTGACAGAACTTGAAATATCGCTCTTTACTGAGTGGTTCTTGTGTGGTTTAGAGGAACACATTGAAGTATAAAGGGGGGAGAAGTCCCACCAATCCCTTGAATTGATTTATTCAGATTAACACACACTCCACTATACTGCTACATAACACTTTATGAGAATCTAAATTCATTACATTTTTAGTTTGTGTTTCATTGAAATTGTGTTTCATTGTTTTATTGTGGTTAGGAAAGATTTCTCTCACTGTTACCCAAGAGAATCATAATAAGCATATTAACCGGACAAGATAAATGCCAGTCATCACATTGTGTTTATCAGGTTTCTTTCAACAAAATGCATGACCGGCCACATTAACTTAACGTTGTTGATAGAACCAACCTTCACATATTTCATGGTCAAAGATAAGGACACGCCGTAGCATCTCACACTTTTTTTGTTACCTTCTTCACACTAAAATCTCTAGTGGTACAAGCTCTCTTCCGCCCGTATACTTGTAGAGTCACTGCTGATTCCAATCAAAGTGGATTGTTCCAGAAGCTTTGGGGGTCGACTGTTTCCTGACTCCGATAAGAGCCTGTCGGTTTGAGTCCTGCTGGCCAGGTGACCTTCACTCCCTTAAGCATTATTCATGCTTAACGCCTATATATTTTCCCTCTAATTCATCTTTTTCATCATCCTGAAAAGCATAAAAAAAATCCAAGTAGGTCATTTTATTATTTGTCCAGATCCAAATATCTGACCGAATGCGAGGTCCCAGGCAGGAATACTAATGCTATAGACAATCAATTCGATGCCGTGCTGTTCAATAGGAATGATCAAGAAAACTGCACACTTTGTAAACAGCATGAAGGCTGGCTGGCGCTGTCTTAGAGCATTGTGGCAAAGTGCAGGCTGATCAAATTTGGAGGGATTTACAGCTTGTTTCCTTGCGGCTGTGGCTGCTTACGTCGGCTCATTTTGCATGGAACAACCGGTTCATGAGATGTTGACCAAGGACTCAATCTCTTAGGAAATTGTTTAGCATGTGGTCAGAGTGAGCGTTTTAAACGTGTGGCTAAGGGCTTTGCTCTGGCGAGAGCATCGGTGACAGCCATCTTTGGAAAATAGCCAGTGCAGTCATTATCCTCCATATCAGCACATCAGCAGACATTTGCGGCCGTCTAAATAATGTCTTACGGGAGGGCACAGACCTACCGTGTCTGTACCGCATCCTGTGGTCACGTTTCTGTCTTATGCAAGATGCATTTGGGAATGATCTCAAACCACAATCTTTCTCTGCAAAGTGTTTTACTAGAATATTTGTCTATTTCTGTTACGTTTATTTAAAGCATTATTTTCTGTTTCTTTGTCTTTCTGTTCTTTTCTCTCTGATAGCACGATGTACCGAAGAGTGTGCCCACGGTCGGTGTGTGTCTCCTGATACGTGTCAGTGTGAGCCAGGCTGGGGAGGACTGGACTGCTCTAGTGGTGAGTTCACTCTCTCATTAACTCTGAGAGCACAGTTCACTTCATTAAGGCCCTCTCACTCTCACATAGTTAATGGCTGCACCAGTCCCCAGATGCCACTGCAAAGATACCATGTTTCTCACTTACTCGCTCCTCTCTCTTCTTGTGCCAGCTGTATTAAAAAGTAAAGCTGGAAATCATGGAGGAAGAATGTGTAATTGTGCTGCTGCATTAAAAGGTTACTCTTTGCGCTAAAGCTCTGAGAAGAAAACGACAGCTATGAACTAATTTTGTGGATTATTGCATTTCTTCAATTTCTTCATGTTTTGCCAATTTTCTAGTTATATGACATTTAAAGGTGTATTAATCACTTTGGTTTTTCTAAAGTAACACTGTCCAACTGCGCGAAATGTACCTTGAATGTATATATGCTTAAAAAACACTAACTTGTTGACATTTATACTAGGTCTTAATAAATAGATAATAATGTTTATATACCAGAAAAATTAAATTAAGTGTAACTGAGTTATGCATTTACATTTGATTTATAAAAGAAACTGGCTGCTTATTTCAGAACTCCATTGAACGCCACTGATAATACACAAGCAATGAAATCATACTGTGTACTATAAATAATGACACGGTGTAATATGTCATGTGTTTGTTATTCATTCATATGGGGTTGTATTTACCTAATTTTAAGACCTGAAATTGAAACCTGACTAAAATTATAAATAACATATTTGTTTTACATATAGGATTTAAATTCATTATGGTTAATTTAAAACAATGTTTTTAATGTGAAAACCTTTTTGATTGTATTTAAAGTTTAACAATCAAAGCAGTCAAATAACTGCTTACTTGTAGTTAGAAACTGTTTTTGGATGTAACAGTAAAATTGTGATCTCTGCCATTTTTGTCATTTTTTCCGTATAACTACTTTTTTTCTAAATTCAAGTCTAAATTCATTGATAACAATCATTATTGCAATTATTATTATTGTTTATCAATTTGATTGATTAGTTGTTGCAACCTTACTCAATACAAAGCTAGTCAGGGTGATAAGTGACAGAAGGACAAATGAATGGAAGAGTGAATAGATAGATGAATAAATTGCTGAATTGATAAGTTGATGGATGGATGGATGGATGGATGGATGGATGGATGGATGGTGGATGGATGGATGTAGGGACTGGCCTGTTTTCTTGCCCCAGTACTTGGTGAAATGATCTTCATCACAATTAGAATGATAAGTAGTGCACTGGGTGGAATCAATCTGCAAGTGAAAAACAAATTGGATAATGAATTGGTTAACAGGCCATACCTCAATGGATGAAACATTGCGGGACAATATAGGAAGCCATCGACATTCACTCTCTAATCAACTAAATGATGAAAAAGCAGGTTGTAGGAGAAACTATAGGTTGAGAGAGAAAGAGATATTGACTTGTTTAATATTTATGTGTTTAGAGGAACTTGAAGGCAGTAGGGACAACAAACTAAACCTCTTTCACGTAAAGAACAGCAGGGCTGCAAACTTCTTGACCTTAGAGATTTGGGCTGAAGTAGGCATGTAATTGTCTATAGTCCTTTCTGTCCAACATCAGTCACTGATGTACAGCTCTTGTCAACGTGACGCCAGATATGCTGATTTTCTCATTCAAGACGTGTGTTTTGACTCAATTCGTTAATTTTTCCAGCTTGTTGACTCGGTTGTGGCTCACTTACTGCCCATATTTACCAGTGAATGATGGTTGCAGAAGGCTCTGTATGGATCTATGGGCATTTTCATTAACAAAGGAGCCATTTCATGATTACGAACAGTCTGTAAATCACCAGCTTTCTGAGGCACTGGCCACAGCGGAGGAGGCGCAGGCACGACCACCACTAATGACCTAGACCGATTTTCTAGCGTTAAATCCATTTGCAGGAACAAGGTTCCTCGGTGGGCGACCAGGGAAAGGAACCCACCTCTGAAGCTCAAGACCCTCCCCTGGGTGTGTCTGCCTGAGAGCAACACATTCTTCTGAGCAGGTGCTGTTCCGTACTAATCCGCCTTATTAAAACAGGCCTGGTGATTGAGACAGAAGCATTATTCATAACTTTTATATTTCCATACCGGGCGTTTGGCCAGGCTTTTTCATTTATGAGCTTTCATCTGTAGAAATGAGGAATGGGAGCCAATTTTTAAATTAAATCTGACCTCTTTTTTCACTCGTACATAAATGGTGCATCATTTTTTTTTTCCTTTTTGCCATTCAAGGTAAATTTCTCTTCTCCTTCTCTCCTTCTCTGGATGAGAGGTGGGAACCTTCGGCTGTCCCGGGATGGATTCTCTCATCACAGTTCAGTATCCTCCTAGCTACAGAGACAAATAGTCATAGATCGTTAATCACGATCAGGGCTTTCGGTCCCGACTGCAATGCTTGCTGATGGAGTCAATATGGAGGTATGAGTGTGAGATAAAGCCGAGTATTATGTGCATTCTGAACGAATGGAGTATATAGGATAATGCTAAGCAATGGGGATGATATGGTTATGAAAAACAGAGCTGCTTTTGGGCGACTGAAGAGCTTGAGAGTTGAAGTGACGAGCTTTGCGCTGACGCTCTGGAGCAGCATCAAAGAGGCTGGCCAGCGTTACTGGAGCAGCACCCACTAGGAGCCTGCTATTTGGGTCAGAAATGAAAACTGAAAGGTGGAGCTTATCGCCAGGATGAAGGGATAAAAACGAAATGAAAGAATGAGAAAGTGAGGGAGGGAGGAGAATAGGAAGGGCCTGTCATTTTGCTCCTGCTAAGGTCAATCTGCCATTGCCTAAAGACAATGTAGCGTCACGTTTGTCAGTCTGCAAATGTGAGATATAACCTTGGATCGCTCAGAAAGCTTCAGGTGCGAAAAGTCACTGCAAGGTCATCTGCGACATAAAGGCTTTTACACAAATCTGAATTATGCTCTTACAGTGAAGCACTCACGGTCTATTTAAGATTCCTGTGTCAAATTTACTTCCGCTGCTTTGGCAACAAAGTTTCATTCTATTTGATAATTTTTTCAAAGCATTAGAATTAATGGAGGACTGGAGGACCAAAGAGAATGCTGAGTTTGGGGAGTTTCTCCAGAATGCATCTGCAGATTTTCATTCATATTGATTAGCCTGGGGTAAGGATTGATGTTGTGTAACACATTTGATTTTTTGATACAGTATATCAGCAGCTGCAGTCTTTATGATGGCTACATCTTCATCAGTGTCTAGCTTGTCATTATGGCTAGAAACATGCAGACCAGTTTGGATCAAAGCTTTTATTAAATATGATTAAACATGGAAATGGGCACTACGCCCATATAATTGCTTAGATGTGTGTTGATTCTGGTTTAGTGGAGTCAATCAAGAAATTGTCTGTTGAGGTCCTGGGACATCATTTACCTTAAACACAGGACTATCAATAAACGACCAATACTATAATATTTTGTTTTCAAACTGGAAACCACCAAGGCTGATTTACAGTTCAATAATATTGGGTAATGCTTTATTTTAAGGTGACGTATATAGTTATGTTACTACATTACTATAGTTATTACAGTAAATGAATGCATTGTTTCAAGTAACTAACCCTAAACCAAACCCCAACCGTAACTCTATAGTAAGTACATGTAGTTAATTACTGTGTACTTATTTGAGTAAGTACAATGTACAGTAACTATGTCATCTTATAAATGAAGTGTAACTATTGTGAATTACAATTTAAAATTACTGTTCTATAGGGTCCATTATGCTTTTAAAAATGTTCAACTTTAGTTAATGTGTAATGTTGCTGTTGGACTACAACGCGTTTTTCCTGTGCTTTGTGACGTCATAATGTTACTCATTTAAATAATCCCACCCATGAAATACACAAAAAAGAGGCCTGGTTGAGCTGCATTTGAGAAGACAGTGTTGTTGCTATGTCAAAGAGACGTCTGGTCCACTCTGTTTGCAAAACTCATTTGTTTGACCATCCTAAGGCTTTTTAAACACTGTTCCTGAACATTATAACCCCAGCGTTTATCTGTGTGCTGCACATTTTACGGAGAACAGCTTCCAGAACCAATCTGTTGTTTGTGGTTCACAACTTGTAAGTATGTCTTATTATTTGTAGTTGTGTTTATATTAGCAGTTCCAATTATAAGTTTAATGTAGTTGCTATGATGTAAACAAGGGGCAAATCTTTGCATCCACTCGTCTGCTAGCTAACATAGCTTTTAGAAGCTCTCGCTTTTGTAAGGCTGTTCACCACCCCTTAGAAAAAATTAGCCATGGCTTTGTGGTCGTTTACTGTTTGTATCGCCATAGTTTTCTTACAAATACATGATTAAATGGTGTATATCTACAATGTATGAGAAAATTACACAAAAAAACATACCACTCTGAAACGTCCTGTAAAATTTGTGCTTGCCACAATAGGTATCTGTCGACACAGTCATCCTTAATATTTACACCTGAGCAGTTGACACTCGCTTTTATGGTAAGGGGCGGGACATTTTCCGAACACGCAGTGCCAATCACAACATACTGGGCCAGCTAACGCCCGTTTCACACATACTCCGTTTGCAGTGCGTATGCGGTGCGTATTTTTTTCCGTACCCATGTTAACAGGTTAGAGCTTTCACACTGCACGCGGATGCAGTCCGTCGATCGTTCCAGTTGCGGTGCGTAACAGCAGTGAAGAGATCGTTTCCGCACCAAGTCTATTTTTGCTGTGCTGCAAACGCTGAATTAAAGTGACAGCGCACGGTTCGTGGTCAAAATGAACACAGATTGACCTGAAAATGTAGTAATTTCACCATAAATGCATTTAATTCAATAAAATGTAGTAATCTCACCATAAATGTATTTAATTAAATACTACTTTTCATCTTTTTACTTTAAGATCAGGGTTTTAAACAAGGAAAACGACAATTTACCCCAACAAGGACATAATAATGAACGACACTCATTCGTGGAGGTGGAAAAACAAGTTCTTTGTGACATGCAAGATTTATTGTATTAAAATTTAAATGCAAAAGAAAAGGCATGAGAGTCGGCTGTTTTTTTTTTCAATTTTAAGTTTTAATTTAAAATGTTTATGATTTTAATATAAGTACATGCACATATTTGATCACTTTCTTAAGCAACTTAATATATATAGGCCTATAGAAGTAATGCATTTTGTTTAAATTGTGTTTAAACGTGCATACGTCCATTCAAGTTTGTATATGTGTACAAAGAGAATCGCAATGCTGACAAAACTTTTTTTTAAATAAAAGTTGCTGCATAATTTCTGCATTTGAAATAAAAATAGTGAGTATATGTTTGTGGTACAGCCGCGGATCAGTTACGCACTGCAAACGCAGCATATGTGAAAGCACTATAGCGTGTGCTGCTCCTGTACCGTATACGCACCGCAACACGCACCGCATACGCACTGCACACAGAGTATGTGTGAAACGGGCGTAACCAATAGCAGCACATGTCGTATTTCGAAAGTAGGGGCTTCATCGAAACAGGAACTATTGATGCGTTTGAGCCAGATAGGGGAGAGTAAAATATGATGCCACATGTGATAGTGTCCCATACCTGGAATTTGGGCTTTGCATTTCACCCATCCAAGTGCACACATACAGCAGTAAGTAACACACACACTCACCGTGGTCACAGACCCAGAGCAGTGCCTTACTCCTGCCAGTACTGGAGTCGGACCTGCAACTTCCGGGTTACAAGTCCGACTGTCTACAAAATGTAAAAAGGCATAATAGGACCCCTTTAATAAAACTATTAATTAAAAAAAAAAAACGGTATTGTATAACGGTCACAGTTTAAGGAGTCCAAAGACGAAGGTGAATCAAAAGTTCCAATACAAAGGTATTTAATAAAAGAATAAACTCAGATAATCCAACACAGTAAAACAGCATGTCTACACATAAACAATAGCCGAACATGAACTGAGAAAACACAGGAACTTAAGTATATCATGATAATTAACTAAAAGATGTGATGATGAAATGAAATGCCACGGTAATTGATAAGAGCGGCAAACTTAAACAAATGGAACAGGTGACTGATGATAAACAAACTCAAAGTCCATGAAAATGAAACTAAACCAACAAATTACTAAATATATGCGACAATAACACTGTCTACACCAAATGCGACAGTTGCTGCATTGTGTTGCAACAGCTTGAGGCTGGACTTGACAAAGCGACCGTTGCATATCCAGTTGTTCTTCGTGTCAGAAGTAGCACATGTTTTATCTCACTTGACTTTTCACTTCACTTTACATTCACTTCAGAAATATGGCAGCTATACTCACATTTTACCTCATTTTGCTTGTTTTATTTTTGTTGTCAATCCTTTTCTAAATCCATTTTTGAGAAGACCAGATTCTGGCTTCTTTCCTGTATTATAATTAATTCCACTGAGGAATGTATTGTATTTTTCAATATTTACTGAAATGTAAAAAATTAAAATGGGTAAATTACTAATTAATACAGTTGTTTTCTTTAGATGAAATGCTTATAAAGATTTTTTATTTAAATGTTTTTGCAAATTGTAAGAGAACTGTTTGCAGTGCTAATGAAATTCTCTGTGAAGTTACACAATATATCATGATATGATTTTTTTCCCCCACATTGCCCAGTCAGGGTGTTGAGTGGGACACAGTTACATTTGCATTGCTGAATATTATAGTCAGGTTCTGTGGCAGCTTGACTGCCATGGTAACAAAACAGCAGGACCTACTGGCAACAGAGCGAAACATAATTTCATATTAAGTGAACATAAGCGGTTTATGAGTGACAGATCATGTCTGATCGGCATTCATGTACAAATGATAACAACCGGTCATTATTTTTAACACTTGACTTACTTTTACCTTCTATACTGCTATTCAAATAATTTATTTAGGTTGTAATGTACATACTACGATATAGCCCCTTGGATTGGCATGGTTGAGCCAGATTGTGATGGTACTGTAGTTATGCAGTGCACTCTCAACTAATGACTTCTAATGGCAGTTGTCTTGGGAAGTGTTTAGGAGCCAATTTTTCTGCATTAGTGCTGGTTGTGATGATGTAAAAGAAATGTGCGTGGGTTTTGAGGAAGAAGAAATAGAAGGGAAGGGGTCGCCGGGGAACCTCAGGGCTCACCTGCTCACGACACCTCATTTATCAACAGAGGCCCTCAAACAGATGGTGCCAATCCAAATGCGCACGAATCTGTTGACATGATACAGCGTCAAAGGGAGAGAGAGCGAATTGAACGTACCTGAACTTTGAATTTAACTGAATTGAATTAAATGTGACAGATGGATGTGTGATTAGAGTGGGGAAAAATACAGAGATAAAAATTTACATAGGAGTAAATACTACAAAGAAAGGCAAGACCTATTCAATGTTCAAGAGAGGCAAGAAGTGAAAGTTGGCAGGAAAGAAGGACACACACTCGCCGACTCTCCTCAGTCATCTACAAAGCAGTTAAATAAATCATTCTCTCATTCCCTATTCTCTCATCCCTCTCTCCTCTCTTTGCCTCCTTTAATCTCTCTGCACTGCATCTGCTGTGCTCTCAAAAGCTCCAAATACAGACACTCCTCACCAGGAAGTGCTCTTAGCTCACACTTATAAGAGCTTTACTGGCTTTGTTTAATGTATATGTGTGAGGCTTTCTAGTTGTGCAATAGAGTATGGAAAAGAAAGGACGTGTGTGTGTGTGTGTGTGTGGTGTGTGTGTGTGTGTGTGTGTGTGTGTTGTGTGTGTGTGTGTGTGTGTGTGTGTGTGTGTGTGTGTGTGTGTGTGTGTGTGTGTGTGTGTGTGTGTTTTGTTGTCTGCTGGCATATACACTACATGGCCATAGGTATGTGGAAACTCTTCCATTTAACTGGTTTAGCTATTTCAGCCATTTGCTATTAGTAGAATGAGACATACCTTTTATGTTCCCGCATGACCAGCAGTGGCCCTGTGCACAAGGCAAGGTCCAAAAATCAATGGTTTACAAAGTGTGGTATGGAAGAACTTGACTGGTCTGCACAAAAGCGTGACCTGAACCTCACAGTACACCTTTGTGTAATTGGAAAGGTAATTGCAGTGCAGGTTACAGAGATTTAATTTTAAATTGATTTGTTTTGTTAATTGTTGATGTTATGGTAAATATATGGTTTAAATAGTGATTTATATATCTGTTATGATTGGATTATAAATTAATAAATTAATTACTTTTATTTTGGTATCAGCTGTAAATGAGAAGGAAGTTGTGAGAACAATGGCAGGTAAAGATCTTGAGCATTTGCCTTTTCAACCTTCTTATCCAATTTTTGTATTTTATATGTGCAGCAGAAAATCTAAACGGTCTGCACATGTTGGGTGGTTGAATTTAAAGTTGGCATGAAATTAAATTTCCCCCTGTTTATTTTGTAAATTTATATTATAGATCTTATTGTGAGCAATTTGTCCAATGTACGTTCATTTGCCTCCACTTTTGAGTCCAATGCCAATATCTCAAAATCCAATTAACAAACGATGCATAAAAAAAAAAGCCCTGTCACTGTTTTTCTAATGTATGTCACAATATGGGAAAAAGATCTTTCTGTTTCATTGAGACTTTGGGGGGATATTTTAACGATCTAAGCATGGTCTAAAGTGCACGGTGCAAGTGCAATTAGGGCGTGTCCGAATCCACTTTTGCTAGTTTAACGACGGTAAAAATGGTCGGCGCACCCGGCGCATGGTCTAAAAGGGCTGTCCCTATTCTCTTAATGGGTAATGTGTGTTTTGTGCTTTACGAGCAATAAACCAATCATAGTCTCATCTCCCATTCCCTTTAAATGCCTGTTGCGCTCGCGCCATGGCGGATTGCTATTTACATGATGGGATCTGATAGTGGAAAGACTGAACGTGTCTCCAGAGAGAACACGGATCTCCTAGTGCGCTAGGTTAAAGTACGCGAGCAGACCATTTACGGGAGAAGCCAGATTCCATCATATCTTTATGTACACAATAATAATATTTTACTTTGTAATCCTTTTATTTTTTTAATTTGGCTGATTTGTGTCCCTGTGTATGTAATAAGCAGAGTGTATGTGCCTGTTGGACCTGCCTATAGGCGCATATTAAAGCGCTCTTTAAATAACAGGATGTGAAAATGATAACTACGTCGGGCTGAAACAAAAAACACTCACGTCGCACCTGGCGCTGCATTGCGCCGGGTGTATAATAAGGTCCTAAAGGTGTACTGTGTAACTTTGGGCTCTCTATCACAATCTGTGGTTGAAACATAAAATTGCTAAATTTTCTTCCAAATCCGACGTGTTGACTTAAAATATAAATAATTGCTGTAGCATAAACCGGACTGAACCAGGGTAAGAACACAGTTTTCAGTTCAAGTTATATATGTACTCGCTCAAATTTGTTAATTTTAACCCATACATTTTCTGAAGAGCACCTTTAAAATTTGAATGAAGAAATTTAGAAACTTAGATTTAGCTGCTAAGGCTGGACCAACTCTTTATTAATTCTCATGTTTTGAAATCAAATGCCCATCAAGAATATACATAAAGGTGTGTTGTTCAGGTCATACTTTTGGCTTTTAAAGAGTGTCCTTCCCCTGGTTAAGTGGCATGCATTAAAAAAAAAAAAAAAAAAATAAGGTGTCAGAAAAGTCCAGAACCTGATCACTCACGGTAATTGTGCATTCCAAACACGGTGACAACTCATCTGTCTCATCTGTAAGCACAAATCATTTATACTGTGCTGGAGGAAAAACAAAACTTAATCAGTGGGATACCTCATTATATAGCTGAATGAATGTGATCACTTGCTACGCACAGGGTTTCCTTAAAAAGCCTGTCAGCGTCTCTTTCTCAAGGCTTTTCAGAATTATCATCGATACAGACTTTTCCTCTGACTTTGAAGAATCAAAGCACGCTGTGAGAGGTGGCGAGGGAGTGGGCATCGCTCGGTGACCTCTCTACCTCCATCTTTGGATCAACACTGCCCTGGTGTTTGTGTGTGCGTGTGTTTGCAGACACAAACTTCACCCCCTTGAGCCTCACAGCCTAAGCCGGTGTCACATCTCTGTTGTTGAAAGCGAGGGACTGGAGACTTTGTGATTGACCTCAAACACTCAAAACGCTCAGGATGAGTATAGAATAAAAATATAACGGGTACTAAAAATCAAAATGAGAATGCTTGTAGGGAGTTTGCTTAAATCATTCAGGATTCAGGGTGGGTGAGTGTGTTTCTTCGTGATTAGAGCATTGATAGATGATGTGTTTTTATATAAATTGGTTGTATAAATCACTGCGGTAGTGTTTTTAATGGCTATCGGTGGAGTTGAGGTGGCCATGTGACTGTTCCCTACTGTTTGCACTTATTAATTGACCAGCCGTAATAGGCCAAACCCTGTGCCCTCTCACACACACACAAAAACACACAAGCTTTCCAAAATTACCCCATGGTATTGTTTAGCTCGTTCCTGGATGCATTTTTGCTATCCCACCGGGAAAGTACTTTTTTTTTTTTTCATCAGCCCTTTTGTTGTATTCAAGCACAATTAATTTTAGAGTAATGTCCCAGACTGTTGTAGCTTGCATATTTCTCTGCCATGATTATTTCCATATTTTGCATTGTTGATAACAGGAATATTGTCTCCGAACACAGTCAGCGGCTTTTTCGAATGAAGGCTTTATAGAAAAGGTCCAGCTATTTTGATGAGTGCCAGAGATGATAGCAGCGCCTGTGATTGCACAGACATCACTTATATGCCTCCCTTCGCTGGATATAACCATCAAATAGATGTCCACAAAGGACGTAACAGCCAGATTCTGGAATGTTGTCTGTAGTCTGAACAGTCCTTAGGTTGCATAATTGAATGAGGACATTATAAAGCTCTATCACTTCTTTGTGTGGTCTAAAATAGCTGAAATGTTGTGATGACACTGCAACCACAAGCTGCTGTCAGCATACTAATGCAGGACCGGGCTCTGCTGTGGTCATTTCATAGTCTGAGTCACACTTGATTTTGGGGTTGATTTCCATGTTTATGAAGTTTAGTGCTACAGGATTCAATTTATTTCATTGATCATTACATTTGATGATCTCTTTACTCGCTGTGATGTTAATTTTGAAGCCTCTGAGGAGAAATTGCTCTTGGCATTAGAGGTCATGTTGTGATGAGGTGAAGTTAGGAAAGGGAACTGAATTCTCTCACAAGCTACTTAATGGATCTATGGAACACATGCCCCCGCCCACAAGTCTCTAGAACTTGATTTCAAGGGTACCTTCAGTCATCACCGGTGTTCTTTATGTATAATATTGTTGGGTCATTCCTGTGCCTTTTGTACAAGACTACCTTTTGAATTCTTTAACTTTTGTAAAATGAAAATGCATAAGTAGTTTAAAGAAGTACATTTTAATAAAAGGGATAACACTTTTAGAAATATGTTCTGGTCAACCTTGGGTACTTACATTTTTTATATAATATATAACTTGATCATTACAATTGGCAGTGAACAAGATAAAACCTAACAGTATGTAATTTTGTATATACTCAAATAAAGAGCCATTGTAAATTTTGCCTGTTCATCCTTGATGTATCAAGTTCATTTTTATATTTTTAACCATTGTTTTAAGTAAGACAAACCAATTCACCACAATTTTTCTTGGTAATGCTTATTGTTTGAGCTGTTGTTTTTCTACCAAAAGGAAATGTTTTCACTTCTCGGACGATTTTAGTATTATTTATATACTATAATAGTATATGAATTTTTTTTTAACATTTAAAATGTTTAACATTTAAAATGTAAAACGTTTTTTAATTTGTTTTTTTAATTAAGTTATTCAGTTTGTTCCCAATCAACTTTTCAAAATGTTCAAAAGTTTTTCATCTAATGTTTTTTTATATAGTTTTAGTCTTAGTTTTTTTTGAAGGATTTTTTGAAGGATTTTCTTTAATATTGCACCAATTTTTTGCATTTATGTAACTGTTTATGATTAAAGGGAGCCTTCAAAGTTTAAAGTGCAAAATTGACATACATACTAGGTTAGGAATGACCTTGATGAATCAAATTACTTCCTAAGAACTACATCTGTCCAACTGAGAGAGAGTTTTGGTATTTTAGGTTGTTCATGTTACTGTAAAAAGTACAATAAATGTGATAATACATGTTTGTTCTTGGGGCACTACCCCATGATGCCTTGCCTCTGCTGTGTCCTTGGGTTTGCTTTGCTGATTATGTTGTTGAGATAGGTGGTGGTGGGGTGTGGGGGTTATAGTATTAGCTGTATGCTTCAGATCCTCCTGCACCTGCAGTCTCCTGATGTTTAACCCTGCACTCCATGGTAGTGTTGCACTGATTACTGGCCGTCCTGTGGGACATTGATTGTCCTGTTCCTCTCTGGCAAACCCCACACAATGCTGACGAATGAACTCCTGGCCCTGCCAAGTCCAATTAACTGTCAGTGCTGCATCGACGCGCCCCCTCCGTAACTGAGGAGGGGAAGAAAAACAAACTTTTAATCAAATTGTGCTTCGGGCCCCAAGGTAACTGGGGTTTTATTCTGAATTCTGCTCCATTCTTCTCTGTCGGCTGTTACGTACTTTTCTTAAGAAGGTTGTTGGAGAACAATTTGTTTTTGCATGATTAAGGGCAAAGAACAACAGCCTTCACATTTTAATGACAATTTTCAACCAGCTATAATATATAAAATATGTATTTAACATATGTATCTGTTTAGCTTCCACCCTAGTTGGATCCCAATGGAGACAGCGTTGTAAAGGCATAAGCGGGCTCTCGACATGAAGGTTGTTCCAACAGTAAACAAATTAATTTTGTGCTCTTAAGATACTAGATTTACTAAACAGAGCAAATTAGTGTGAGAGCGCAATCCGAAAAAAAAAATTGTCCTAAATTTTCCGTCTGACAGGGAAACTCCTGCAAATGCATATGCAATAAGGTCAGCTGCAAAAATAAATGTCCATGCTTTTTGAGCGCTCATTTTTCTTTGCGTGTCTTTAGTAAATCCTGACAATGCTGTTAGTAAATCTGGCCCTTAGTTTTAGCCAAATTGTAAAGCAGCACCACATCCCTGAATGCATTGCGACACATATAATAAATAAAAAAAATTATATGATTACAATTAAACATACATTTTATTACATACTGAAAAATGTGGATAAAAAATATTCAGTTTAGTTAAAAACAGACTATTTCAACCAATATTTGTGTGCTATGCTCACTTTGGATGAAAGCTATAATTTCCAGAACTTGCAACACCTTTGAGAAGAACACTAGATATGTTTAAAGGACTGTGGCCTCAGTAACCTTGTGAAAGAAGGAACAGATGCTCCAGGATTTCAGATTTTTCTCACATTAACCATCAGTTAGTTTTGAAGTTTAGAAATACAGCATCTTTGCCTGAAGAAAGATGTACACTTTAACAACTATTATAATTTCTGATTGACTGAGCTTTAAAGGGGTCATGAATTGAAAATTAAAACTTTCCTAGATCTTTTGACAGTTAAGAGGTCATTATACTATAAAAAATATATCCTGTAAGTTTCAAAACTTAAAACGTCCTTGTTATTACAAAAAGAGCTTTTATTGAGACCATGGCCAGAAAATGACAGAATATATAAAGTGTGGAATTATGACGTAATATTGCAGTGAAAGGCCGTCTTTGCTGAAAAATTACACATCACGGCGTCTTTGGCACCGCCCACTGGCGTGTTAGTGAATAGAGACATTAGAATGAGAAAAGATCAACACGGGATCAATAACATGATCATCCAAAGGATCCTAATGCTTTTTTCAACTGTGAAAGTCTCAGCAGTGCATTATTTGTTTGTATTCGGACATTTCACTGTGAATTATTTTTCATTTATATAATTCAGTCACAATTTTGCCCAGGCTTTGCAAACAGAATTTTACTGTATATTGATCCGTTAGCAACGCCACATGGTAAGTAAATAAATGTTTATTCTAATGCCTGATCTGTGATCAGTCATTTCTGATGTGTAATAATTCAAGTTCAGACAGATATTTTCTACAGTATTGTTCAATACTGTTTATGCATCAGTAAATCAAGCCAGTGACTAAACGATTAACTTCACATCAATAGACAATCTCTATGAGTGACCCATGACTACTTTGAAAATCGTGCAGTGTGAACTCGGCATAAACTGTCAATCATACAGCGCGAGTTTATCTGGACACTTGCCAAAAAACTCTGTTACACTGCACAACGAAGTTCTTACTGTATTTAAATCCTATTTGCATTGTTATTTATGATAAAAGCATTTGTGAGAGAGTGCAGAAATTGCGTTGCAATGATAAGATCACTGCATTCACGCGATCAACATTGTCTTCTGCTCAATACTCATCACTGCAAACTTTCATGTGATAGGAATAGATCTAAATACAATGATATAATCAACACTTTTCACGACTTGTTAATCTCAACAGCTGTTATAGTAAAAATGTAGTAAAAGTATTCGAGAGGGTTCCACATGTAATACTTATTTCAGATATTAGCCAATCACAGGAGTGGGCGTTTACACTGAAGTCTCACGGCAGACACGTCTAAATCAGAGGGCTAAAATCAGGGTAGAAAATTGCCATTTATTTCTAAATTATGACAATTTTTAATGTAAAAATCATATGAACATTATAAGTGCACGTCAGGAAACATTATAAAATAATTTTAAAAATCCAGTTCATAACCCCTTTAAGTCTTATGGACCTGTGCAATAATGTTTGTTTTTCCTTTTTTTAAACTCAGACAATGGTTATCTCTATAAACGTGGCCTTGCTAATGCTCCCAAGGTCATGATAAACAACTCACGACGGGCTTGCTTTGATTATCCTGATGCAGACATTAAAAGCCCTGGAATTCAATTAAATTCCTGCCTTTTGCCATAGGGAAAGAGAAAGGCCCATGCACATTGGTAAGGCTTAATAAGATGAACAAAGGGATGGGGTTTGTGATCTGTGCATCTGAGAAAGGGCATCTAGATGATAAGTTTCAAAGGAGAGTTTTAAAGAACGTTTAGTGGCTTCTGCGATTTCACACGCTTTCCTCTTTTGCATAAACACCACGGGAATTAGAGGTTACTGTATAGGGCTGCAATAAAATAGTTTGCTGTGGATTGCCTCAAACTCTATTAAGCAAGCAGTGGCGTAGGTTTGATTTTGAAATTGGTGGGGACGGCAGTGGCGTAGCCCTCCCTCTAGGGGGGTTCGGGGGCATGCTCCCCCGTACGAAAATTTTGTACATTTTAAGGTTAAATGCATCAATCTGGTGCACATTGAAAGCTCAAAATTAAGAGCTTCAACCGGCTTCGACCCATGAACTGTGCACATTGAACAAAGAAAAAGCATTGACTTGTAGCCTACCTAAAGAGGGCTCAAACATCTTTTTAGTTATGATATAGAGTCTCTGTCTACATTACATTATATTTTGTATTACGCTATAGAATAGGAAAATTGAAATTACTTTTGTCCTAATTTCTTTACTTGTAAGAAATAAACCCTTGAGCTTTTATTTAGGAGAAAACACCAGATCACCATGCTGATCGTGTGAGCAAGAGCGCACTTTTCTTTAAATCAGGCAGCACAAACAGAATGCCTAACGTTACTTAATTAAAGTATTGTGCTGTTTAGCCAAAAAAAAAAACGAAATATAATTCCGAAAACACTCGACATGTCAACAAAACATAAACATAACATCTTCCCTAACACATATCAAATTTAAAAACCTCGTTCAAAGCATAAACACTCATTCAAAGTATCTGGAAAAGGGAGACGTAAATAACTAAATAACCATAAGTCCCCGCCTCTTCAGAGCGAGCTGACCGATAAATCTAACACATCAAGAGAGGCGGGACTTAAGGCATAACAGCCAATCATCAGCCGCTCACACTCAAAGCCGGTGTCATGTTTGAGAGGAGGCAGCCGCAGCGAGCGCACACACAGAGCGCCAGAGAAACGGAGGAGCGACTGTAGTAGCGCGTTTGTGCAAAATTGCGGAAAAAGTGCGGGTGTTGAACACTCTCACCGGGAAAAATGTGGGTGTTAAAACACCCACATCCCCCACGGGTGCGACGCCCCCGTAAGCAAGCATAATTGTAGATTATGTTAAAAAGGTTTGCTATTAATATTTGTGAAGATAAAGGCTTAACTGCCAACATAAAAAACTTGTTTTTCGGTAATTAATATATTTTAAACAAAATGAATTACTTAAGATGCAAAATTTCATAAAATGTTAATACCTTTCTCAGAGAATATTCTTGAATTAAGGTTCCTTTTATTGCCTAGTCGACAAAATGATTTTTTTAAGCATACATCCAACTAAAACAAGAAAAAAAATTATATTATGAATTTATTAAAATATATATATATAGTCAAAATGTGTTATATCTTACATATATATGTATATTTTGCGTTATATATGTTTTTATTTGTTAAATTGAAAGGGGGCCGGGAGCACCAGCTCATTTGCATTTAAAGGGACACAAAAACGTCACATTTTTGCTCACCCCCAAATGTGGCAAAAAAGATTTTTGCCGTAAAACTAATTATCTGTTGGGCATTTTGAGCTAAAACTTCACATCACACCCTGGGGACATCAGAGACTATTTTTACATCTTGTAAAAAGGGGTGTAAGAGGTTCCCTTCAAGACAAATACTTCTTTGCAGTGTTCATGCTGACAACTGAGTAAGGACATCTTATGCAACAAAAACCTTACATTACATTTATTTTGTAAATATCTTGTCCAGCATTGATCCCTTTTCCCCAGTTGCACGTCTACAAGAGTAAATACCAGCTATTGTGAGCCAGACTAATATTAATACTGATTTAAATAAGATCATTTGCTTTTGTTCATTGGGGGAATAAAAGGATTTTTTCCTCGGTCGATCAATACAGCAGCCTCTCTCTAGCAAACTTCATCATAGAATGAATGAATCAGATTTGCTCTTTTTTTTTCTTCTCATCAGACATCTGCAACTTTCTGTCTTGGGTTTACAATACTGATTGGATCTTGTGATGCAGTTGTTCTTAGTACCAAGCGTTTTATTGCCATGCAAGAGATCATGACTAATAATCCATTAACTCTCAATCTAAAACTTCCCCAGCAACAAGCCTTTTTTTCTTCAAATCTATTTTTGACTGTCGGTTAGAGAAAGAGATACACAATTGATTTCTCAGGGAGTCACTGATGTATACCTTTGACTTCACTTTGACTTTGAGAATCCACAGGAATAATTCATAGGCCCTGGTGAGTTCCCAAAGACGAGAAGAACAAAACTGCATTCAGAGATCTCGCCGCTCAGACCGGATAATTCTAGGCCTCTGAACCTGCCAACTTTTTCCGGAGAGGCTGCGACTCTCCTGAGGGTTCTTCATGTGACTGTTGAGTGGACGATAGAGGAGAGGGACAGCTGTGATTGACACACATTGGCCACTTCACAGAACCCTCAGACCCTCGGAGCCCGACCGCAGAAGCTGTCTCTTCATTCCAAAGCCTTTTTTGGCCACTGAGGTTGTTCCCTTACCTCCACTCTTGCAGCGCCAGTCACTATGCTAATGAAGCCTTAATGTGGTCCTTGCTTAAGTGGGCAGCTCTCTGATGGAGCTCAAGTGGCAATTTCCTAAGAACCCAATATTTCTCAAAACACCTTAACCCTCAGCATTAAAATTTTAAAGGGCTGTTTGCATTGGTTATAGATGATTTAAACCAACCCACTTGTTTAATCCAACTATGACAACATTTAATTGCTTACAAATGCAACAACAGAAATGGCTGTTTTAATTTAAGCCTAATGTTGATGATGTAAACACATGAAGTCATGGTTGCAAAGATAATGTTCCTTCCCACGCACACTGATTCACGCAGAAAACGATGCACTCTGACCCTCAATGATGGAGCGTCATTGTTGTTCTACTGAGTCTGTCCTCCATGTTTAATCTCCATGGCTCTGGTGGGCAGACGGCCACCTGCCGAGAATCGTAAACCCTTGCAAAGATTTATCTCCTTACGATGAACATTAGCATAATGTCAGATCATTAAAAGCCAATTATACTGATCTGTGTGTGTACGTGCGATGAAAAGTGTTGGGAAAGTTTCTTGGAACAAAAAATGTCAGATTTTTTCACTGTCGATTTGGCATGCGGATGTGGCACTATAACCAGGGGCGCTCGCAGAATCTCAAACCATGGTTCTCAGAAGAATGCCCCCAAATACCACAAGTCATTTCTAATGTATTTACACAAGAATGGTAATTGTGTGAAACAATGAACCATGCACTTACATGTTGATTGTAGATTCTCATGCTCATATATCGCGTTGGTGAAAAAACTGCAGGGTAAAGCTATGAAGTGTAGAAGGTGGAGATGTTTTTCTACGAAAAACATGTTTAAAATAGATTTCATACCCCCGAGAGACATTCCATGGAAAACATCTTTAAGTTTCAGTCATTATCTATTGTACACCGTTCACAACATTTGCAAAATCTCGAGACAAATTATTTATAATTTAATTCATTTTGATTCCACAAATTCTGTTTCGTAAATTAAGACTTTTTCATTGTGCATGCAATCTAAGTAGTATGAGATTTCATGCTGCCACTGATTTCCTATCTCAATTGAAGTTCTACTTTGTGTATGTAGAAGATCCTAGAACAGCAGTCACTGGCAACTTTATTCCCACAGCAGCAGTCAGTGGATTGAGTGAGATAATTCACCATGCGTTGTCTATCACTAGCATTTGTATTTGCCTGTAGCACATGCATACATACAGTAATGTGTATAGGGTGACTTTCTATTCGCCTTACACCTTCTATTTTTGAAAATATATGTTTTGTATGTCGATTGGCATGTAGATAATGTAGAAATTACATTTAAAGATGATTTATATTGAAATGATGGTGGCTTCTGTCTGCACAAGTCAGGATGTTACTGTTAGAATAACTACCATCCTTCCCAACATATCCAATGCATTGTTAGTGTGAATCAATTGAAGAGGAAACAGCAACATGTTTTGCTGTGATAGCTTGCTATTTTGACTCACTCTTCTGTGCGCGCTGTATATAGGGCTTTTGTATACAGTATACTGCCAGCACCTGCAGAATGAGTTCATGCTCCGTAGACTAGCAGCAAACTCGAGAAAGATATATAACATAACCTCATTTCTGTCCTCCCCCCTTACCATTTTTCCGCAGGTGCAGATGCCATGGAAACCCATAATGCATTGGCAGTGTAGGTCAGGAGAGATCTTCATACTACATTATTCTGTCATTGTCCCTGTACACATGCGTTTTAATTGCCTTATTTTTGAGTCTTCATTTCTCTTTTTATCTGCTTTGGCATAATGGTCAAGTGGTTCTAGTAATTGATTCATAACGAGCAGTCTTAAATACAACAAGGCACATATGCAAACCAAGTGAAAATTCGCCAGTACCAGAGAAAATGTTTTCTTTTTCTTCTGTATTTTGCTGCTTGGTTCTGGTACAGTATGTTTTTTAAGTACGACCTTTCGTTTTTTTATGTTTTATATATTAGAGAACTCTATAGCTGTCATCCACACCAATAAAATTATCCTTAAGTTTTCAGATTGTAGCTTTGCAAGTTTGGTGTGATGGGCGGCCATGCTTTTTGATGAATGCATTGTGGGTTATTGGTTGTGCATCGTAGCTGTTTTCAGCACTAGGTGGAGGAAGGGCTGCAAATGTCACCACACTATACTTCATAATTAAACATACTTCACGAAGCACCATTCTGAATGTCAGACCACTGGCGGGCACACAGCCGCTTATTGACCCGTGCTTGAACTATGTGGTTTACTGCCCCCTGGTGAAAGAGTTTCACTCTTTGAGGTCAGGAATCAAAGCTAACGTGATCATGACAACCACTTGGCCCAGATCAGGATATATAATAATATAAAATAATGATGTATGCTGAGTAAAAAGCAGTTTAAATTGGCTTTAAATCACTTAATCTATGTGCTCTATCATAAAAATCTAGAATTGGTGTAGAGTAGAGTCACACTCTTTCTCATATGTGGATCACTCGCCTACATCTACCGGGCCTCTCCATCATCGACCCTCTGTCACGGCCCCTGGCACCATCTACTTCATCCTAATTAGAATTAATAATTGAAAATAGGAAATCGATGGGTGCAAATTAAGCGCAGCACGAGTGGGCTTTATTGGGTTGACATTGTCTCAAGAGCAGCGATTGTTGGTCACTGCTCATCTCACATTTGTCTTGTGCATCTCCATCTCATGTATCTCTTTATTTCGAGTGGCTCCTTTCTGGTTAGAGGGATGTAAAAGAGGCACTTTTCGTGTTCGCTGGCCTCTTGGCTTAGAGAATAGCTTGTGTTTTTCCCAAGGGAGGAGAGGAAGATAGAATTATTAATTTGGTAAAGCAACGGCCCGTGTAACAATCTGCTGAGTAGGACACTTCTGACTTTTGTTGAATAAGCTACTGGTTTGCTGCACTAGGTCATGGCTTTTCTCAAATTATTCAGGAGCGTGATAATGACCCGACTTGTGCCTGCATGATTCACTTCTAAGATCCTTCACCCTCCACAAAAGAAGATGCGATCGGATAGTGCCATCCTGCAGTTTTGCTGTGAGAGGTCTCTAGCACTGTATTGGATAGAAGGTGACTTCTCAAGGCTGATATTGATCTGAGTTCACATCCTAGATATATCTCGAACAAATGACCTAGTTGTATTCACAGGGGGAGTGTCTTTTCTAGACAGTGATTAGTCAGTGCTTAATTTGATATAGATGTCTCTAAACAACCTTCTGTGAATACAAGTTGTTTAAGCAGTTGAAAGAGTTTAGTGGCCCGTAGGTTAGGTGATTTGTTTTGGGTTTCTCTTTGGCCATGTTATAATGGATATCATTTAGCATTACATATTATGATACAGTACATTAGTTTTCAAAAGTTTGGGGTTCAGTAAGATTATATGTTTCTGAAAGAAGTCTCTTGTATTCATCAAGGTTTTAATTGATAAAAAAATACAGTAAAATATTGTGAAATATTATTACAATTTAAAAGAACAGTTTTCGAGTAGAAATATATCTTATGTAACGCAGGTGCGGTTGAAGCAGAGAGGCGAAGATCCAAATGCAGCACACACACTCTTTATTAAGCAGACAGGACTCAGGAACAGGATATGAACGACCGACACTAGCGTTTAACATTTAACAAGAACTCACAAAGACAGGGCAGAAACACAGGGCTTAAATAATCGGGGACAAGCGAGCTTAACAGGATAACAAGGGGGCGGATATAACAAGACACACCTGGGAGAACTAAATGACAAGACAGGGAACCACTAAACATGACACAAAACCCACACTGTTACATCTTATATCTTGTGTCTCAATGTCACATGATCTTTCAGTAATGATTCTAATATGCTGGTTTGATGCTCGGGAAACATTTCATATTATTATCAATGTTATAAACAGTTTTGATGAATAGAAAGCTAAAAAAAAATAGTAAAAAAATCTTTTTTTAATCAGTTTAATGCATGCTGGCTGAATTAAATAATTAATTTCTTTTTTAAAAATCTTACTGACCTTAAACTGGTAGTGGTAGTGGTAGTGCATAAAGCCATGATATTTTTAATACTATTATTAATACTTTTTTTTACTAATAAAAAGTGCCTTCCCTGTAACTGCTAAATCAGACATTAAATCTGTTAACATGTACAAGTTTGTTCACAAAATGTTAATTCACTGCAGATACTGTAATACATCAAAAAACAGTACAGTAAAATTCTTTACATGTGAACTATAATGTAGCATGCGTCGTAGCGTAAAAAGATAGGACATCAGCACATCCTTACGCTGTGTGTCTCCCCTGAGGATTTGGCTGGCAGGTCCCATGCTGTTCCTCTCAACTGGGGAAAAGGAAACATGTAGCAGGGGCTTGTCTGAGATAAATTAGAGTAGAAGGGACGCCCCGGTCCGTTGAGGCTGCCTGGCAGCTGCAGTACAAGCGCTCCCCCCTCTGATATTATAACTCAGCACTATCCACCCCACATGACTATTGGCAGTTCCTACTGTATATTTAGAATAGCATCCATCAGCTCCCCACCCCACATAACGTATCCCAAATTCCCTAATGTATCCCTAATTCATTCTGTAGCAGTCGGCTCTTTCAGCGCACAAATAAATAACATAGTGATAAGTGTCAGTGGAGCTCTAGAGGGCCCAGTGGGCCATTTCACAGTGAGAGTATTGGCAGCTTTTACAACTGTACGTTTAAAAGCATGTTCAGGAGACATTTATCATCCTAGTGTACTAAATAATCGTAATTTTACAAAAAAAAAAATAAAGCCATATTTGTAAATGTTTATCAAAGAGCTATAGCCCTGCTGTCCGTTTGTTGCAGGCATTTAAATGCACAAGCAGAGAAACAGGTTAGAAGTGCAATTACTGAACTCTTTTGAACTGGATCAAAAGCATGCACTATATATTTTTTGTTCACTTAAAAGGAACAGCATGTCACGATTTTATCACAATTCTTTTTTCATGCTGGTTTTATTATAATTCACTTTGCCTATAAAATTTTGCCATACAGGGTAGCAAAATATAAAAGAAAAAAAATGACAGATCATTTAGGCCAAAGTAGGGGTGGTTCAAAAATATGAACAAATAAGACAATTACAAATATTAGGACAAATACAATATAATATTCAAATGAAATAAACAGTGCTTTAATTTTTTTCAGCTACATTATTTAACAGTAGCATTCGATTTCTCTAACAAGAAACAATACTTTTACAGCATTTATTAATCTTAGCTGCTGTTAATTTCTATATTTATTAATACATTATTAAAATCAAAAGTTGTATATTTAACAGTAGTTAATGCACTATGAACTAACATAAACAATTTCTTTTTTCTTTTTTTTATTAGCTAACATTAGCAAAGCTTAATAAATTCCTGTATATAAAAATATATTTCTCATAATTCATATTAACTAATGCATTAACTAATGTTAACAGTTGAGACCTTATCGTAAAGTGTTACCCATTCAAGTAAGGATTGAATAAACAAATATAACTTCACAATATAAATTACACATTGATTCTTATTAAAGCTACTGAAGTTATTCAGTGAATAGCAGTAAGTGATTTTCTATTTGTCTTTTTTTTTGATCAACATTAATGACAAGCGGCAGCTTTAAGACCTCATGCACAGATCTAGTATACAGACACGCATCAGATTTCTTCCCAAGTGTTTACGTTCAAAATTCGGGATCTTTTGTTATATTATTTAACACATGTAGGGAAAACACACATGCTCTCTCTTCGGCTCTGACACACTGAAGAAGGACTGAGAGCCGAAATGTTAAATAAAATAACAAAAGATTTAGAATTTTGAGTGCAAATCGTAACTGAATTCTTGATGTAATTAAAAAGATTCATGCACAAAAACATCCCTTCTTTGAAGCGGCACACTGTTTAACTTTCTCTGGCTTAATAAGGTTTCTGTGTAACCTGTGCTCTGAAGAACAAACTCAACTGGCACAAAACAGGTCTCACTCTAACCGTCATCAGGCATGGAGTCGGACTTGAAGTCCCTAGCACACAGAAGCTATGACATTGACTCATAGTAATTAAGACACTCTGTCATGTAGAGACAAACTCCCATTCTGTATTCATCATGGCATAGCAGAGATGAACCCAAACAGAGGAGTTCAGCTGCCAAGGTTTGGGATCTTCATTTATCTGGAAGTTTAATTGTCTGGATGCACTTCCTCCAGTCATTAACCACAAACGCTAAAACTTGGGTGAGAGGGGTTGACTGAGTCTTCTCCTCCACCGGTGGAGCTTTAATTAAAGGAGTAGAATGGGCTGGACTGGGTGCAAGGAAGTAGTAATTGGCCCTAGAGGCATTGTGTGCTGTGATAGAGTCAGTGTAATCACACTCTTGTACAGTGCTCCATATTACACTATCTGATTCACAAACCCTTGGCCCTGTTACAAACATCTATGGCTACGTTCCATCTGTTGGATGATATAAGGGTAAATGGCAGGTTGGCAAAAGATAGACATATTGATTTAAAACTAGGCACAAAGTGGTATATACAAAATGTTGTACATGCCATATTTGACTCATGCATGTGATAAGGATAAAGAGCATCTTAGGGTTATGTCTCGTTCCCTTCTCAGGGAGCTGGGTTTCGAGGGAACCCAACGCTGCATCAGATGTTGATGCTATGGGGACTTAATAGGACAGCCAATAGCCTAGAGCAGTGTTTTCTAAGTCCACAGTACTAAGTCCAACATAATAAGCTAATCCAGGCAACAAATATAGATATAGAGTCGCATGCAGCAACTCTACATATCTTCACACCAGCTTCTAGTAAGCGCTCAAACGAAGGAAGTGTGTGAGACAAAATCCTCAGCTTTTATGTATACAGCCTTAATGAGCTGGAGAGGGCTTCCATAAGAGAATGGATCGCTAACCACGATACAGTCCACCCCGCACTGACCTTAGTCTGAGAATGGGCACTAACCCATTCACAAGGAAGCATAGCCCTGCTTTAATCCCCAATATGAGGAATTCAGTGAGGTTTTTAGATGAGAGAGTGGACCGCTTTCTGCAACTTAGTCCATCTCAACTCTCATCTTCCAAGCTTTACCTTAAAAAAGAGAGTATACTTGAACCAACCCATTCAGAGAGGAGCAAATAGCCCTTTTTTTTAACCAATCTGATAAATCACACAGCCTCACAAGGGGTGTGTTAACATTTGAACATAAAAACAGATCGCATAATTTCACAGCGACAAGTCGTTTTTCCCATCGAAAAATCACCCTCAGGCATCACCTTGCATAAGGGCACACTACCCCAGTAAGAGAGTAGACCGCCTCATTTCACCATGGCCGTCACAAAAATACTTTGAGTCAGGTCAGGTTTTGACATCCTACTGGCGCAGCGCCTCTGCCCCCTACTCCTTGGAGGGGGGCGTGGGTAGCCACACTCTCCTTCTGACCTTCCCTCCAGGAACTAGTTCTTGGCGTAGGGTCAAAGGGGCCAGAAGGAGACTGGACCCGGAAAGGAATACATTTCCTGAAGGCAGTGGATTGCCTTCTTGCCTTTCTGAACTTTTCCACCACAGTCTCAACGCCAGTTCCGAAGTCCCCTGAGGACGAGACTGGTGCATCAAAGAGAAAATTATTATCCCTCTCCCCTATGCCCGATAAGTTTAGCCACAGATGCATCTCTGTCGCCACCATAGCAGCCAAAGAGCAGCCAATGGCTTGGGTCGTTTGCTTAGTGGCACATAGGATTAGATCTGTGGCTACACACAATCACATCACTACCTCATGAGACAATCCTTCAACTCTTCTACTCATCTCTTCTACTCAGGGCTAGCCGCAATAGACCACAGAGCGGCTTCCAGATTGGGCATGAGAGCCACGGAGCTAGCGGTAACTCCTCCGCCAGCTCCCTACAATTGTAGTCCTCTCTCTCTATCTCAGCCGATGTGGGGTCTTGACCGTGAGGTACAGACGCTACGTTACCATCTTTCATGAAGAGAGCGAAGCAGCGACAGAGCGGGCCCAAATCTTTGACGAGTGCCTCAGACACAGGTCGGGTCTGATATTAGTGGCTTCTGGTCTTGGGTAATTTAGAATAAATGTGTTTTTACCGAATGGATCCGAGAAGACACAAAGTTCTTAACATAACAATATTTTATTATTTAAAACAAATACATATTAAATAATTCTATGACAACGTTATTATCTCATGTTTTCTAAGTTATCTCTGAATCCACACTTTAGGTAAATAACTAAAAAAAAAATTATTGGACGTAATGAGGTTACAGTGATGATGAGTGATGATGATTGACATTTCAGCACTTCATGAACTCTGCATATTTGAGTGAAGGGAATTTTTGGGAAATGCACGTAGAAAAGAAACAAACATTTGTAACAGATATAAGATCCTTCAGGAAATGCAACAGGTTGCTGCATTACGCTGCGTCTTCATGCAGGATTTTTCTTCTTGCGTGCAGAAGCCTTTCGCCTGTGCTGAGGTAAATATCATGATATAACCTCAGCAATGGCTATGAAAATATAGTCTTTACGTGGCAGAAAATTACCAAATAGTAAATAAAATACAATTTCTAAACAGATGCTTTTTTTATTTCTAAAGTTTAATTTTTGGGAGGTCATTTTGCCATTTATTTCACAGTGTGCAGATTTTTTTCCATAAAAATAGCTATTCTGACATGGCTTAAAACAATTAATTTAAAATAATTATAAATAAATACATTTGATATTTTTCATTGTCATATTTTTGGAGAATTTTGCCTTTATTTGACAGTTTGATGAGAGACAGGAAGAGATACGAAGCACTGTTGCACAAAATGTATGTGTGCTACCCTCAAGGCTATCCTCAGACAAGAAATGTATTCTTAATAAAAAAAAGACTGCGTAAGCAGGGCTTCCAGATTCCACAGGAGTGAGATATTTAGTCTTCATAGAAAATACAACAGTTTAGACTTTGGAAGTCTCCCTAATTAGCCTTTTGTGACGTTCATGTTTATTTAGCTATGCACACAGCTCTAGGCAGAACGTAGCACCAAAACACACACAGTATTTTCCTTGTCAGCCTTAATAATTTTTGAATCAGGCCTTCAGCTGAAAGGATTTTACTTGTTTTGTAATAAGGCTCGCCACGCTTATGGGAGAACCTCAAGTTAACAGCATTATGGATTCTCACAGAATTGTGCATGGCTCTGCTCTGAGATCTTTCCCAACCATCTGATCAGATCAGGCCATTACATTTTTCTGCTTATCAAAGTACAGTACACAAACATATGCTCACAACTCAGTCCTGATGCCTAAGTGCAAGTTTGTTGCACATATGTTGTCTCCCCAAACACAAGCTTTGATTAGCCTGTTTGTGCAATCCTGCGCACTTTTAATAGGGCTGTGTTACAGGTCGGCCTTTTGGTGTACTTAAAACATTGAATCTCTGCCCACACACAAGATCCATTGCCCCAAAGGGGGCCTCATCCACTCTTTACTCATCTCTTCTCTGATTAGACTCATACTTATGGAAGCTTTCTTTCAGATACTTTAAACACAGAGAAATAGGAATAACACTGTGTGTTTTACAGCCTTGCCCGTGGCACCAGATGATCTCTGACTCTTTAATCATGGCTAAATGCTGTCAGAAGGCCCGCCGTGAGAGACTGTCTGCGGCAAGTCTGAAACTAAACGCAGAAGAGACGGGCCGAGATAATGGGCTTTAGGAGGAAATGTGCTGAGGCGTCTCGCTGTGGGGGGAAAAGAGGCTTTTGAGTCTTCAATGGCAACATTTGGTGCTGCTTCTGAGCACCAGAGAAAAAGACTTCTGCAAATTAAGCTCTGTCTAGATTTCCACTTTATTTGTCCTCCTCCGCAATGATTCAGAATGGCTGCTGATGAAGAGGCCGGGCGGACTCTGAGCCAACGCGGAGTGGATTTGCCGTGTTGAATGGGAGGGAAACTGTTTGCGTCCCAGTATGAGGCTTCTTTGAAAGTGAAGCGCTCACTTTGGGGCTGATGGGGAGTTGACGAGGTCCGGGGGCCGGCGAGAGAGGCAAACAGTGGATGTCTTGTGTTTTTCTGCTCTTTTTCTCTCATCAGCGTGGGAGAACTGAGAGGAGCGTGATGAGTGCTGATTGACTGCGAGCGGAGCAGACGATGAGCGGCTCATCCATTTTCGCTGACCTCCTGCAGGTTTCCTATCTTTAATGTGCCCTGGTCATTTGTGTGGTGTGAGAGCTCAGTCGACAGGAGAACTCATCCATGGCGGATTTACTCAAATCAATAACGTGCCTCCTGCCCTCTGTGAGCTACTTAATGCGGCCTACGTCGCACCTCCTGGGAAAGATGCGCCACAGCGGCAGGATGTTCCATGACCCCCCTCTGTGCCAAGCTGTCTTCTCTAAGTGCTGATCATCCACCTCATGTTTGTCTAGAATAGACAACGGATGCTGGTGTCCAACAACACACAGTCTTCATTAGGGCTTTATCCACTTTCAAAACAGCTTTCTCAGCTTAGATAAATGCCTGGTAGCTTAGTAGTTAAATATGGACTGGTTTGTGAGGTTAAAAGGGCTGTATGCTTGAAACAATTGAATGAAACCATCAGCTAAATGACATACAAGTACTCTACCATTCAAAAGTTTTGGGGATCAGTGAGTTTTTGAAATAATGTTTTTGAAAGAAGTCTTTGATGCTCACTAAGGCTGCAGTTATTTGATTAAAAATACAGAACAAAACTAATAATGTGAAATGTTATTGTAATTTCAAATAGCTGTTCTATTTTAATTTCTTTTAAAATGTAATTTATGTCTGTGATGGAGTGAATGTGTGTATTTTCAACATTCATTCTTTCAGTCTTTAGTGTCACATGATCCTTCAGAAATCATTCTATTTATTGATTGCTCAAGAAACATTTCTTTTTATTATCAATGTTGAAAACTGTTGTGCTGCTTAATACTTTTGTGGAAACTATGATGCATGAATAGAGAGTTCAAAAGAATAGCATTTGAAATAGAAATCGTTTGAAACATTGTAAATGTCTTTACTTTCACTTTTAATACTGATTAAAATTATTAATTTCTTTCAAAAACAAATCTTAATGACCTCAAACTTTTAAACAGCAGTGTACAGTATGTCAGAAATTATGCAGAAAGTTAGCAGTTAGCACTGATTTTGAGGTGAGGGAAAGCATAAGACCTCTCAGAATCACATAAAACATCTCAAATGCATAACATTTATGCCTATGTCTATGGTGGGTTTTGCCCTATTTATGCTAGCTAATGCCTAACACCAGAATGACTGAGTCAGTCTTTTATAGCATCTCTGGGTCACTTTAGGTGCTTTTGCAAGATTAGCTTTTTGCAATTTCACCCATTTTATTGATAGCGTTTGCATTAGCTCGTTGATAATTTAAAGAGAATATATGAGGGGATGTAAATAATCTATGCTTCGGCTAATCCCCACTCACAGTGGAATTCACTTGTATTGACAAAACATTGTACAAACCTGTATACTTCAGCATATGTTCGGTAATAAAATTCTATGACTTCACAAATCTTGTGTATTGGCAATTCCAGGATTACAGTTCACCGGTTCACAACCTGTTGCTCAGAATTTAATACAACTGAGTCGAACGGATCAGCGAGAGTTTCCACCCTTAACTCTGTCTGGAGTATGGTGGCAATTTAGTTGGCTGGTGTAAAAAAGCATCCTTTCTTCTTCTTTGTGTATCAGGTTGTGAAAGTGGCCACTGGGGTCCCCACTGTAGCAACCGTTGTCAGTGCAGAATGGGGCATTGTGTAACCCCATCACAGGAGCCTGTGTCTGCACAGACGGCTACCAAGGCTGGCGATGTGAGGATCAATGTGAGCCTGGCTACTATGGCAAGGGCTGCCAGCTGCAATGTCAATGCCTCAACGGTGCCACCTGCCACCACGAGACAGGGGAATGCATATGTGCTCCAGGCTACATGGGCCCCATGTGAGTACCAAAGATAAAACAGGTTGTCAATATAGAGATATGAAGGTTGATATGTCTTTCCTGAAATATATTCTTTACAAAGAGGAGACTAGGTCAAGTGGTAACTCTAGTGAAAATGGTAGGTTTATTTTTGAAAGTCAATTTTTTTGCTTTACTGCAAAATAGCTATTCAATCTTTCCTCCATCATTGCCAGGGAAACACACATTAACCTTTTATTACCTTTTGTGTGGTCACAATGGGAACCTGCCATAAAATAGTCAGTTTTTCAGCTAAATAAACAGTACAACAGTTATGGTGCAAAACATTTAATGAAATATGGCAAAAATAGAATAGGTAACGTACAAAAATTTCATTCATGAAAAGATTTCGAAATACATTAACGTTCAAAAGTTTGTGGTCAATAAGATTTTCGTTTTTATTTAAGAAATGTATACTTTTATTCAGAAAATGATCAAAAGTGACAGTAAAGACACTTCTAATGTTCCAAAAAAAATTAAAAAAATATATATATTTTTTAAATTTGTTAAACTGTTTTTATTAACTTTCTCTTCATCAAAGAATCTTAAAAACAATGTTTTTAGTTTCCATAAAAATATTAAGTTTTCAACATTGATAATAATAAGAATTTTTTTCTTGAGCACCAAATAACGATATTAGAATACTTTCTGAAGGATCATGTGTCACTGAAGACTGGAGTAATGGCCAATTAAAATCCAGCTTTGCCATCACAGAAATAAATTAAATGTAAAAAAAAAAAGATTAAAAAAAGGGTTATTTCACAATGTAATAATATTGCGCAATATTACTATTTTTAATATAATTTTGATCAAATAAATTCAGCTTTCCTGAGCATATTTAGAGACTTCTTTCAAAAACATAAAATCTTACCGACCCCGAACTTCTGAACTAAAGTGTATAATTATTATTATTTTTTGAATATATCATTTTTTAATATTCTTAAAATTTGTAATTGTAATTGATAAAATGTTTAAAATTATAACAAAAAATATGAGAACATGTCAAAATAATAACAAACCCTTTGCTAGAATGTGTGCTACTGTGGATAATTCACCTATTTACCCTAAATTCATTGGAAAAATGTTAACAAATATTGCAGTTTGGTGGATACAATTTGAACTAGGTGCTAGAAACCAACAAAGAAACAGATTTTTAACCCAAAACCTTCTAGTTACCCCATGTGACGCTAGCCCCAGTCTTCCATAATGATCTACATTCGATGTACTTCATTGTTAGCATAGTGGAAATGCTGTGAAGTACTTGTGAGGGTACTTAAAAAAATGTGGTTGGTTTTTTTTTTTTTAAGTATTTGTTCTAAAGTCTTTGAACATTCTTGTGTTTTATGTTGCAATCCTTTGCAATGGCTGCCTGAGTTTCAAGTTTTTGCTCTTGTGGTTCGGCAGCTGTGGAGAGCGCTGTCCCTCTGGAAGTCACGGCCCACAGTGCGAGCAGCGCTGCCCCTGTCAAAACGGAGGAACCTGCCATCACATCACTGGAGAATGCTCCTGCCCTGCTGGATGGACGGTAAGATGCTGCACTCAGAGGGACCAAAATGGTGGAGAAGTGAGGGACAAAGAGAAAGTGACAGAGAGAATAAGAGATAGAAAAGAAACAGAGGGGAATAAAGATGAGGAGACAGATGATAAGGAATGAGGGGCAGCGAGTGAAGGAGAATAAAAGGGCAAGATACTGAAACGACCGAAGAGGTGAGTCACACTTAAAAGAAAGGAAGAAGAGGGAGTAATTAGGAGAAAGGCAGGGTTAAGTGAATGGAGGGAAGGTGAAAGAGTATAAAAGGTAAATGAAGAAGGGGTGGAGGAGAATCTGAATGTAGATACTTGCACAATCCTAAAAGGGGAAGAAATGACTCTAATCTGAGTATCACAGAGCTGCTGAAGTTATTATTTAAGAAGCAAATTGTTTGAAGTTTGCTGAGTCTCATTATTGCTCTTTTTGCATCATCGTAAATCCGTAAAGAGGACACATCAAAAACACAAGTTTTCTTTTTCTTCTGAAAAGAGTTTAATGCGCTACAGTATGTAGACATACTCTAATATTCACAAAGCAGTTCATTCAAAATGTTTATTGAAACTAGACTGCAAAAATTGTTCATTCAGACATTAACCTCAGAACTGTGAGTACAATAGCATACTGACTACATATCAGCGCCTATTCAATGATGTAAGGAACCTCGGTCTGTACCTTTAACAGTTACAGTTACCTTTAGAGGTACAGTAGCATAGACTGGATCAGATAAGAGGTCGTAAGTGATCATGCAAAACTTCCAGCTTTAACTGACATAAGTGGCTACAGATATATTGAATATGGCCTCTTTTATAGGGCCACACATACTGTGTTTTTCTATAATTCTATACATGTCTATCTTTGCATGATTTTATGTATGTTTGTTTTTCTTTATGGATGACTTTTATATATTGTGTGTTCACTCAAAATCATTTATTCCCTCGTGTATTCCAAATATGAATGACTCAAATGTTATTTTGAATGTTTGTTATTTTAAGTTTAAAGAATTTATTGGCTACTCGTTTCATAAAATAAAAGTGCTTTCAAGCTCCAAAATGACACCAAAAAAAACCTACTTTAACTATAAAGTTTTAATAATTGTTCTAATCATATTAGAATATCAATAACTACAACATTAATGACACATATGAACAATTTTGTTTGAATCACTTTAACAATAAAAACATTGACAGCCAGTCAGAACCCACTCGACTTTAAAGAGCTCAAGCATTTAAAGGCGCAAATGACATAACTGCAGTGTGCTTATAATAAACAGAACATTATCTTGTGTTGGTGTGGACGCCAACATAGATACCATTATGATTATTTTTCTTGAAAAGGGGAACATTGTGAAAAATAAGTGAATAATAATGACTAAGGCATTTCTCTCTTAGAAAGAAAGAAAGTCATATGGGTTTGAAGTGGGGGAGTAAATTATGACAGAATTGTAGTTTTTTTTATTGTAAGTGAATCGTTCCATTAAATGAATCCATCTTCAATCAGTGGTCATACTGAATGGACTTGATCTGATTCTCAACTGTGAATTTTCTCTGCTCTCTTACTCGACAGGGGTCTGTGTGCGCCCAGCCATGCCCATTCGGGAAATATGGGATCAATTGCAGCAAGGAATGCTCATGCCGCAATAGAGGACTGTGTGACCACATCACAGGACAGTGCCAGTGTATGGCTGGATACAGTGGCCACAGGTAAAACAGATACCCAATTAGTGAAAATCAGTTCTGATCTTATTTCTGTTATATTCCTACCTCTACAAAAGCAGTTTGTTTCCTAGCGTGCACAATTTGGGTCTGAATAATTGATTAATTGTTTTTTTTTACTGCTCTGTGTTTGTATTCCCTATGCCCACTGATCCCACTCCAAGATCCGCACTGGTCTGTTAAGTTTCTGCCCATTAATTACCAGTAATGGAGTTTTATTAGGATCCAATTGAAATAGCTCAGTGCCTTTATTTCACTGTGTCTTCTGCAGCAGCTTAGGGTTTATTAGCGCACTAAAGTGATTGTCTGCAGAATGAAAACACTTTTAGGACAGACAGTTCTTATCCTCTAATATTTAACAAAATTGCCCTCATTCATTTGGTCTGTGACAGGTGAATTAGCCCAGCAGGAATAATCTCAGATTGCGTTAGTACCCCCTCCCCCCTTCCCCCTTCTCACACCCGTCTCTCCTAATGCAAACGACGCTGGTGTAATTTCAACATGAAACATACCTAGTCCGTTTTATAATTTAATTGAGCTATTTATCTGTCTCCTAATGGCTTCTTTGGACACTCAAGATTGATGTTCTGCCAGGATTGTATATTGAAGATCTTGTGGAAGTCGTTGTTCCTTAAGTCACTTTGCTATTCAACAGAGAAAATGAGCCCGGGTCTAATTGTATTCACGGTAATTAATGACTGCAGTTTTAGTTTTCTGTCGCCCCATAGGCGAACCTGAGGTACCAAAGAAGATGCCCAGAGCATTGACCCTTGACCCTTAGATTAGAATAACTTTGTAGTCTACTAATTCTGCTTGTGTTATTCTGACGGGCTCATTTTTCTTCCAGAGCTGCTCCGAGTAACAAATAATGTGTATAAAACATTGGGCTTTTCTTCCCTCTGTAAAGTGTCGGAAATGTTCCCAGGTGCCAGGAAGAGTGTCCGGTGGGCACCTACGGACCCCAGTGCGCCCTCCACTGTGACTGTCAGAATGGGGCCAAGTGTTACCACATCAACGGAGCGTGTTTGTGTGATACAGGATTCAAAGGGCCTCACTGCCAGGACAGGTTCTGTCCACCAGGACTCTACGGCCTCATCTGTGACAAATACTGCCCCTGTAACTCCACTAACACACTCAGGTGAGACACGCCACCTCACGTCAACAGACTGCAGTTGAACGATAACTGCTGAACTTACAAGAAACAATGGATGCATATTTGTACCATAATAATTATCAGCTGATTTTTTTATTTATTTATTTATTGGTAAAGCCAATATGGGATTTCGCATGAGGAGCACTAAGGTGCGAGGTCCCTCTTGAAACTGTTAGGATTATTTTTTTTTATTTTTTTTTTTCTTCTTTTTTTTTATTTTTTCTGCAAAGTAAGCCCCATTTTCGAGGCCGCAACATGCTCGAAAAGTCACCAAATTTTGCACACATGTCAGGACTGGTGAAAAATTTTGTATTTTGTGTTTTCGCGGATGGGCGTGGCAAAATGGCTCGCTAGCGCCACCTACAGTAGGTAGCCAACCAGAATGCCTATTGCCGCCGCGGCGTCTACCGCGGTGAATTCACCGCGGCAAAAAAAAACCAGTCGCATTTCTAAGTCATTCGCGAAATGACCGCCAGGTGGCGCAAAGGGACATTTAGCGAAAGCAAAACGTATGTAAAAGTAGCCTACATTTTAAATAGAATATAGCAAACTTTTAGAGCAGAACATTTTATGAATCAAAATTTAAAGGAGGCCTATCTCGCAGTCAGTGAAAATAAATTAGGTGCAATCAATGATGCTAAACTATTGAGGAATGAGAAGATTGAAGAGTGCATCTGTCGTTTGTGGGTCTGGGGTCGAGTGGTAGAGCTGAAGGTTTAAACAGTACAAAGACACAGGTTCGAAACCCGAATAAATATGTTTTTTTATATAATTACCATGCATTTCCATTTTACACTAAGGAACAAATCTCATCCAACAGATTGACTGAATTTACGTCTTCAAAAACAGTTCTGTTAAAAAATAAACAAACAAACAAAAAAAACTTCACGGACAGGACAGCAGACAGCAGGACTGGAATTCTTTCCATATGCAGAAATAATTTTAAAAAACATGGTTAAGCAAGGTGCGATTTGCCGGTGGGTGATTTCCCCCTCCACAGTAGGCTATAGCGAATAGGCCTACCCTAGACCTTATCAAATATAGTATATATATTTTTTAAATATAGCCTAAAACACGCACGTTTAAGCAACAAACAATAAAATCTGAACCAGCGCTTCTGCTCCTGTATTGAGAGATAACATGCAGCGCATTTCAGTTACGATCTGGTTCCAATTGTATTAATACATTCACGGCTTTTTAAAATGTCACAAAGCGTTTTGATGTGGTTTTGAACGAAATATTGAAGTTTATAATTAAGTATTTTGACACACCACGCCTAGTGCGTATTCTAAAATGGGGTTTTCTTCTGCCACTGAATTAGAGTTCGACAAACGCCGCGTTCACTTGAATTTCTTTTTCTGCTAAAATAACAGGCTATAGCCTACTTCGTTATTTTTGGTCATACAGATAGGATATCATATTTTAAAACTGTAAAAGGTCTATTTTATTCATGTAAAGTAGGCTACACTCACAATAGGCTAACAACAAAACATTCTCACTCATTTGAGCGAACACACACTGCATAAACGTTTGGGCTTTTCTCAGTGAGCTTCGACATGGCCGAGTGGTAGAGCTGACGGTTCATCAATCGGAAGACCTGCGTTCAAATCCCGAACAAACATGGACTTATGTAAAAATATATATATTTTTAGGCTATTAATGCAGATTTGTTTAGTTCTAAAACTCTGTTACACCATATATTTTTTTCCTTATATTATAAAAATAATATTACCATGCATTTCCATTTTACACTAAGGAACAAATAGGCTATCCAACAGAACGACTTTAGATCTGTAGCTATACCAATTGTTCAAAAGCAGTTTTGTATAAAAAAAAAAGATATATAGGCCTATATATATCTATATTTGTTGTATTCCCTATAGCCTACATAGAGTTTTTAAAAACATGGTTTTAAGCAAAGTTTTCGACAAACGAGGCAGCGCGTTCATTTGATTTATTTTTCTCATAACAGCTAAAATAACTTAATAGGCTATACGTGATTTTTTTTGGTCATACAAATAAGAGTAGAGTAGCCTACATCGTTCAAAACTGTACACTTTTTTTAGGCTAATGACAAAAGTTTATCTGTCGTCTCTCTCGGTCTCCGGGAACTGCGCGTCACAAAAATAAACCGAAAGCCACTTGCCTCAGCTCAGACACGATAGGAAATCGGATATGTCTAAAGCCTTTAAATGTCTAAATATTTAGGTTAATAAATGTTATCTGATTATGTAATCCATATGAAAACGAGAGCTACAGAGAATCTGCTCAAATATGTTTATGTGATTGTGAGCGCCTCGCAATGAGAAAATGACAAGGTGAAAATCTCTAAGGTGAATATCTGCTATATTGTTTCATTTAAAGTTCATAATTATTATCTAAATGTTATTTAGTTTATCAGCAGTAGGCTACCACGAAGCACCGATATTTATTTGAATAATAATAATTTAAAAAAATAACTAATTCACATTTTACATGCCTGGACCCAAAGATCCCTGTAGAATTTAATATTGAGTTGAGCATTTTGTTCATGACAACAAAATGAACATGCGTTTGAAGATTATATTTAGTTTTGCTTGGAAAAAGCTGGCCCAAACCAGTTTTATTTCTTAAATTATTTAAATAATGAAATATTTAGTAATAAACTTTTATGACAGAAATACCACAACATGTAGCTTAAATCATTTAATTCTTTCATTATCAACACTTTTATAGCCTAATGCTAGAGCGATTTAAGTGTGAATTGCGACTTCTCCTTATTTTAAGTCAGACTCAGACTCAGAGAGCTTGTGGGGGGTTTGGAGGGAGAGACAATAGGTGTTAATGTTCCTCATTCATATGGAGAGTGTCGGATAGCCAGCCCGATGGCAAAGGCAAAATTATTTTAAGGATAGGCTACATCTCTCGATGTGTCCCCATATTTGATTAAATTATAAATATTGTAGTTTATTTATTGTAGCCTATTTAAAGGGTTTTCACACACAAATTTAAATTGAAGTGTTCAATCCAGTTGTTTCAACTGGTTCTGTAGAGTTTAAGAATGTTGAGACTAAATAAACTTGCTGAGATCCAGCGCGAGAGAGGCAAAACTCATGTTTTTAATTTATGTTGCTGTGTGTGGACTATTTTCGATTTGTACCGTTTCGTTTAATTTAGCTGCAATTTCTTTGGCAAAACAAATTTAAAATGTAGCAAGAATAAGATTGTGTGTTTCTTTTTTGCATGGAAATAAAGTCTAAATGCAAGTTAGGTTGCCACCGGTCCCGGTTTTACCGGGATTGTCCTTCTTTTTAATAACCTGTCCCGGGAAATTGAAGCACTCTCCCGGGACAATGAATGTCCCGGTTTTCGAAAGGCTACGTGATTATGCAAGTTCAAACCATAGACAGGTTCAAACTGTGTAGCGCGCGGCCGCTTGCACGGCAGAGAGAGGGAGAGACAGAACACCGGCTAGATCCCCCCTATGGTAGTCGCCGCTCAAAGTGTGGGGCGCGCCCCTCTATGGGTGGGAAATAGCCTAGAGAAGTGACAGGTTGGGCGCGCCAACGGGAGGAACTTTTCCTTTTTTTATGCCTTTATATCTTTATTCGTTCATGGCGAGTCTACATCGCATCTTCATCTTTGCAGCGACGCAGAAAAACACCAGTTTATTAATAAACAATGAAATGTCTCCTTGCTATTTTTTACACATTCACCATTGCCGGCTCGTGCGCTTGAGTGCAGCTTTATAACACTCACTCATTACCCTGTATAGCCTATTTAAGTTATTAAATCAATATAAAGGGGTGATTTGTCCACTGGTGCTTAAATAAACAACTAGGCTACTAGTTGACTAGAAAAAAACTAGTCGGAGACAGCCTGAGCGCGCGACCCTGAGCGGAATGAGCGAGCCGAGGAATATCCAGAAATACTCACATGCTCTGATCGGAACAAAGGAATTTTGACATAATTAATCATTAGTTTATATCTCATGCACTGCCCATAATTTTAATCCCATATCAAACACATTAGTCAACATTTTGACACAGCAGCACTTTAATTTTCTCTATTTTTGTTTTTGTTTGTTTAGTTTGTATTTAGAAACTAGCCTACTTGTTACTTCAATAAATTGGAACATTTTAAGCTTGTTGCGTATTTCATTAGCATTGTATTGGGCCGATGGGGGCAGTGGGGCTTGAAAATTATGAGTCTATCCATCGGGTGCAGAAAAAGGATTGCATGTGTGTGCTAGTGTGCGTGTGTTTATGAAGCGAATGTAAGAAGCCCCCCCTAACAACCCCCCAGCTCTACTGTAGCAATGTTGTAATATGCCATTGATTATAAAACAAAACGCTTGACTTTAAATAAATAAACAGTTAATAAACTCGCAAATAAAGAGTCACCTATTTAAGCATCAAGAACGGTTAAAGATTAATGCTGTCGGCCAACATGGTGTTATAATGAGATTCGATCTCGGGTCTCTTGGATCTCCGTGTCGTTGTGTTAACCACAGAGCTACCGCCTGAACGCTGTTACGTCAACGTCTTATACTCTTCCAAAGCCTTGATGTAGCCTAATATGTTTCTATTGCAATGTTTTATATGGAAATGTTTTCATTATTTATTCAATTTAATTTAAGTATTGTGATGAATTATTTAACTACATTTCACTTAAATTCATCTGCTACCAGCTTTCAATCGCTCTGAATGAGCCGCGACGCAGCGGCAGATTACGCAATAGAGAGAATAAACGGACACTTTTCAAAGTCTGTGATTGTAGCGCCTCTTAGCGGTTAAAGGCAGCAAATACACCCCGAATTTCACCGCCGCGGCAAAGCGGCGGCGTTGAAAGTATTATTCTGGTTGGTAACCTACTGTAGAAAATTAGAAAAAATTAGCCCCTCGTCCATGTTCGACCTACATGCACGAAATGTGGTGGGGACGTGTATCATATCAAGACGCACAAAAAAGCCTCATGAACCCATACCCTAAACTCGACAGGAAGTCCGCCATTTTGAATTTGGCGGCCATTTTGGGACGATTTACACACTCCGTACTTTGACGAACTCCTCCTAGGGATTTAGTTGGATCGACTTTAAATTTCTGCTGTGCCTTCTAAAGGCATTGACGATGAAAAGTTGTGCTATCTGCGCGTTTTCGTCAATGGGCGTGTCCGTGGCATCGATGATTCGCCATGAAACAGGAAGTTGGAGTAACTTTGCTGTACATGCTCAGATCTGCACCAAATTTTGCACGCTTGACAAGAGTCCCGCCCTGAACACATGTACATGCCGACATTCACCCCCAGTCATAGCGCCACCTGCTGGCAACAGGAAGTGACCTTTAACGAAGCAGCCCCCGCCGCACGTTTGACCTACATGTACGAAATTTCTGAGGCACATCAACCATGTCCAGACGCACAAAAAAGCCTCTTGGAGCGATGCCCTAAACCCAACAGGAAGTCGGCCATTTTGAATCTTTCGTCAAATTTTGGCTGATTTACACACTCCGTACTTTAACGAACTCCTCCTAGGGATTTAGTCCGATCGACTTGAAATTTCTGCTGTGCCTTCTAAAGGCATTGACGATGAAAAGTTGTGCTATCTGCGAGTTTTCGTCAATCGGTGTGTCCGTGGCATGGCATCAAAGATCAACTCATCGCCATGACACAGGAAGTGGTTGTAACTTCAGTGTACATGCTCACAGCTGCACCAAACTTTACATGTAGGATAAGAGTCCCGCCCTGAACTCATGTACATGCCCACATTCACCCACAGTCATAGCGCCACCTGCTGGCAACTGGAAGTGACGTATAACACCTTCATGCAGTGTCTGAAAAGCGTAGCAAATTCACAGCCGCACTGGCAGAGCTCCAGAATATGCAACAGAATATGCGGCCGCATCACTCCCCGACGCGCTACATGTGCGAGGGCCCGCCCATCGCTGCTTGCAGCTTTAATTACATTTAGATTACATTTACCATAATCTAATGCTTACTTAAAGTTGATGTTTGAAAATAGAATAATTTTATAACACTATTAAATGTAATCTTCAGCAAATCTCAAAATAAATATCCATTTTCATTTTGTATGTTATGATGTTATGATGCCTAAAAATAAATTTAAATAAATTGTAGGTTTTAGTGCTTTTTTATTTTATTTTTTCTTGAATTATACAGTAAATTAATTAGTGTAGTATTGGTGCATCTCTACAAAGCCCTTTATTTTCTTGCAAAGAAATTTTTTTGTTTTGTTTCCATATCATTTGTCAGTGGCGCATTTCTGCATTTCTTCTGTTCCGTTTTAAAAAAGTTGGTCTATGTATACAATGCACAAGTATATGGGTACAATGCACATACTATATTATTAATTTGACTAAATTCCACAGCTAAACAGCAAACTCACACTTAACAACACTTAAAAGGATAGTTCACCCAAAAATGAAAATTCTCATATAATTTACTCAGCCTCATTTAATCAATCTGTATAAGTTTCTTTCTTCTGTTGAACCCAAAAGAAGATATTTTAAAGAATGTTGGTAACCAGACAGTTGACGGTAGCCATTAGCCATTTTCCTACTATGGAACTCAATGGCTACCGTCAACTGTCTGGTTACCAACATTCTTTAAAATATCTTCTTTTGTGTTCAGCAGAAGAAAGAAACTCATACAGGTTTGGAACAACTTGAGGGTGAGTAAATGATGACGGAATTTTCATTTTTGCATGAACTATACCATAACATATCAATTCAGCTAAGTTATTTCACACAAACAATACATCTTTGTTGAGTCTCCTACGGTTAAACAGAACCTTCAGTCCTACACTCATCACTTTTCCAGCCAACTCCTCTCGAGTTAACCTCTGGAGCCATGGGTGAGTAAAGAGCTCCATTTGAGTCCATTTGACTTCATTTGACTTGCAAGTAAAAATTTGAACACCTTTCAACAGTAGCATAGCACTTGCTCTTTATCGCGACCTGTGCTTCATTCATTATTTCTTAGCCTCGTTCCTGGCTAATGCAATGTTAATGCCTGGTATGGGTAGATTAAGCCCTGAGACACTGGGGCTCATTACTACATGAAGGAGAGAAAGGACATCCCATTTATCTGAGTGGAGCTCCCAGACACAAGGATGGATGAACTCCATGGTTTTAGTTTTCAGATTTGGCTCCCTTGTTGTGGAAACCAAAGTGTTTCTGTTTAGATGCCGTATACACAGCGTATCTTTAGGCATATTTGTACCTAAATGTCTATCTGTCTTTCTCTTTTTCAGCTGCCACCCCCTGACAGGTGAATGCTCGTGTACAGCAGGATGGACGGGTCTATACTGCAATGAGACCTGTCCCCCGGGTTACTATGGAGAAGGATGTAGTGTGCCCTGCCAGTGTGCTAATGGAGCAGACTGCCACGGTCTCACTGGGGCCTGTATCTGTGCCCCAGGCTACACAGTGAGTCCATGTTTATCATTTATCATTGTCTATAGTCATTAAACACTAGTAAATCTTGCCATGCTGAAATATTGTCACCTGAAATTGACTGCTGAGCATTGACGATTACAGCTGCTAATGTTTTGAATTAAAGGATGGTCTTTTTTCAATTTCCATTCCTATACATCTGACATTAACATCACTCAAACCCCTCATTAGTAGAGTAAACACCAATATGTTTTGAGCAATGGCTATAGACCGCCTACCAACCTGTCAATCAACCACTGTACTAAATAAAAGGATTTTAATTGTTGATTATATATGACTTTAAATTAAAATACCTGTCTGATCTGATTCTTTTTGTAAAACAGATATATTTTTGTATGTATATATGATTAATTAATCTCAGTAAAGCCCCCCAATGAGAATCCTAAACAAAACATCAAATTTGTTAAGTTAAAATTAAACATTTGTATTTTTTTTTTATATTGCGCTTTTAACACCATGCAGTAACATGTGCAGTAAGTATACTTTTATATTCTAAAAAATCGGTGACCCTCTCTTCAAAATCAGATGTGGTCACAGGATACACATTTGAGACACAGGTGTAAACAGCAATGTGTCTTGGCTCACCACTTGTGATATACCAAGTCTAAATAGGGCCATAGATATGACATATGAAGGTGTCAAAATTCATAATTACATGATAAAGGTTTATGATTGTGGATTTTAAGTGAAATTTGGAAGCACCTCTCAGAGAACATTTCTAGTCAGCACTTTCCTTGATCTTTCTTTGAAAAGTTTTTGTGCCTTCATACTTAAAGCAGAAGTGTCAGCGAATACAGTTTATTGCTTTGAAAAAAACATCTCTATAGTGGTCTCTCTCTCTCTCTTACACACACACATAAACACATCACCTCCTGCTGGGAGGCTGGGAACAAGGTGAGAGTCTCTAAGTTCAGTAATGTTACTTTCACAACGCTTGTGTCTTAATCAGCTGGGTTACACTTAACACAAAGACCTTGTCAAACTCAGAAAGAAGCGTAAGTTACATGGACTCCAAAATAGAGTGGGATTTCTAGACAAGATTTTATATGACATAAATATCTAAATGTTTTGTTATCCAGTTGGTCGCACAAAGCACAAAATCTGCCTGGCTCCGTGCTAAGATGCAAGGAAAGAGCATGAGAAAAACAGATAGAGAAACATGATCATATGAGTGATCTGAATTTATTTTACAGAGATGTTAAAATAGATGGATGGCTCATTTCATTACTTTATGTGTCATAGTTTTTGTATTAGTAAACGTATACGTTTATTTAAGTGTGCTATTTGTTTTTTAAATACTGTCTTATAAAATTACATTGTTTGAAAATATTTATTTATAAAGAAAAATTCTGGGTATGTGAATTTTTGTGTGGCCCATTGGTAATGTATATAGGAATTTTCTTCAAATCTACTTAAAGTACAGTTCAATGTATATTTCAAGTATAAAGATTAATACCTAAATAGGAACATTGTAGTATACTTAAAGTGCAAAATTAATATATAAATAGTAAACTATATATATAAAGTATAATGTTAAGTTCACTTAAAGGTGCTCTATGTAACAATTAGCGGCCTCTAGTGGTGATGTTTCAGATTGCAACCAATTTTTTTAAGAGCGCTCGTGCTCGTTCTCACAGACAATACCGTCTATTACGCAAATATCTCGGCGAATACTAGGCGGATTCGGGGAGCACCGAGCTCGTTGGGACTATCTAGTCGAGCTGAAAAGAACCATATAAGTTACATAGTTTTTGGTGGTGTTTTCGCGGAGATATTAGCAGAAAACCATCGGGCGCGCTGCAAAATTGCGGACGCCAGTGACGTCATGATCTCAGAAGAAATCGTACTCGGTTACTAACGTAACCTCGGTTCTCTCTAGAGAGGGAACGAGTACTGCGTAATATCTTACGCTATGAGGAAAACTCTTTTCCTCGAGATATTGAAGCCAAAAATTATCCTTAATTTTTCATCAATGTAAAACGCTTTGCAGCAGCAAGCAGACAAGGGCGAGGCAGCTCGCGCGCCCATTGGCTGCCTTGCTGGAAAAGCTGCAGCCTATCGAGTGAGGCACTGCATGACGTAATGACGAATGGGGGCGCTTTGCGCCCATTTCGTCATGTCCCGCCAGTAAAGGCGTGGTCTCGCCCTATAATACCCTCGATAGCTGTATTTCCTCTGATTTTTCAACGCCGAAGCGAACCAGAGCGTATTCCAAGCACGGCAAGATACGCAGTACTCGTTCCCTCTCTAGAGAGAACCGAGGTTACGTTAGTAACCGAGTACGTTCTCTAACGAGAGTATCTCTCGTACTGCGTAATATCTTACGCTATGGGGAACACAGTGTAACACGCCGTGCGGACAGGGATCCAACACCAGAGTCCCAGGGCCAAAGCCCGGGGCGCATCTAGTGCACAATCACCACAACTCTCACAGAGTAGAGGAGGAGAGGCTAGAAGCATCACTCCTTTATAAATAGTCCCGTAGGGGTATCAGACCCGTAAGGGTACCACACTCATGGAGCTGCCGCATCGGACTGAGCGATGCACAGGCCAATACTCCACACACAAGCCGCATGGCGGCCGATAAGCCCGAAGTTCAGACCGCCAAAAGCTTAGCTTGTAAGGCGGGCACCTCCAGGTTATAGTACTTGATAAATGTAGACGGCGAAGCCCAGCCCGCAGCCGTACAGATATCTTGCAGGGAGACCCCGCTATACCATGCCCACCACGAGGCCACGCCTCTCGTGGAGTGCGCTCTGACACCCAACGGGCACTGCAGGCCCTTGGAAGTGTAAGCCAGCGCAATGGCACCGACTATCCATCTGGATAGGCTCTGTTTCGAAGCGGCAAGTCCCTTAGCACGGCCGCCAAACGAAACGAAAAGCTGCTCAGTCTGTCTGAAACCAGACGAGCGGGACACATAAGCCCTTAGTGCCCTGACAGGGCAAAGGAGACTCGCGTCCTTCTCCCCATTGAGAACCGGAAGGGCAGACAGGGAAATCACCTGGGCCCTGAACGGTGTGTTGAGGGATTTTGGCACGTAGCCGTGCTTCGGTTTGAGTATGACCTTTGAGTCATTAGGTCCAAACTCCATGCATGACTCGCTCACTGACAGCGCTTGCAAGTCCCCTACGCGCTTCACTGAAACGAGAGCCATGAGAAACGCTGTCTTGAAAGACAAGTCTTTCATGTCTGACGACTGGATTGGCTCGAATGGGGCACCTTTCATGGCCTCCAAGACCGTGGAAAGGTCCCATGTCGGGACTGAAGGGGGCCTGGGAGGGTTTAGCCTCCGAGCTCCTCTAAGTAAACGCACGACTAAGTCGTTCTTTCCTAGTGACTGGCCAGACACCAGTTTTGCAAACGTTGCTATGGCCGCCACGTATACTTTGAGCGTGGAAGGGGTCCTGCCCTTATCCAGTAGCTCCTGAAGGAAGGAAAGCACTTCCGTAACCCCGCAGTCTACAGGTGAAAAGCTCTGCGCTTGACACCAAGCAGAGAACACAGACCACTTCGAGGTGTAGAGCCGTCTGGTAGACGGGGCTCTAGCCTGCGCGATCGTGTTTAACACTCCCTCTGGGAGGTCAGCGGGTACCCGTTGATGGCCCATGCGTGCAGGGACCACAAATCCGGGCGAGGATGCCAAATCGAGCCTCCCGCCTGAGAGAGGAGGTCTCTCCTCAGCGGTAAAGGCCATGGGACAGCGCTGGTCAGCTGCATCAGGACAGGGAACCACGACTGGTTTGTCCAGAGCAGAGCTATGAGTAGCACTGGGCATCCCTCCCTCCTGATTCGCTCCAACACCTGAGGCAGGAGTGAGACAGGGGGAAAAGCATATAGGGGGCGGCGGGGCCAAACATGGGCCAGCGCCTCCCGGCATTTCGAGAAGAATCTCGGGCAGTGAGCGTTTTCTTGGGACGCGAACAGGTCCACCTGCGCTTTGCCAAACGTTTCCCACAGCAGCTGGATCGTCTGCGGGTGCAGAGACCATTCTCCTGCTGGGACGTTGTTTCTGGACAGCCTGTCTGGCCCCACATTTAGGTGACCAGGCACATGCGCCGCTCTCAGCGAGAGCAGGTTGTGCTGAGCCCAGACCAGGAGGCGTCCCGTCAGCCTGTAAAGGTTTCGGGACCTGACGCCGCCCTGGCGATTTATGTACGCCACCACTGACATGTTGTCCGACCGGACCAATACGTGGTGGCCTTTTATCTGGGGACAGAAGCGCCGTAGCGCTTTTTCGACTGCCATTAATTCCAAGCAGTTTATGTGAAGGAGCTTCTCCCGTACTGACCATAGGCCAGCTAGCGGTCTGCCCTCGAGCAGCGCTCCCTGCCCCGAAGTGGAGGCGTCCGTAGACACCACCTTCACACTCGAGGGGATCCCCAGACTCACACCTGACTGATACCAGTCGGTTGCTTTCCATGGTTTCAGAGCCGAAATGCACTGAAGGTCGACCCTGAGGCGAAATAGACCTGCGGTCCACGCCCTTGGGGGAACTCGTGCTTTTAGCCATAGCTGCAGTGGGCGCATGCGGAGCAGGCCCAACTGGAGTACGGAGGCTGCTGAGGCCATCAGACCCAGCATTTTCTGAAACCTTCTGAGCGGGACTATAGAGCCGTGGCGGAAGGATCTCGCGACGTGCTGAATATTCAATCCGCGCTCCGGTGACAGGCGTGCTGTCATGGATAGCGAGTCTAACACTGTTCCCAGAAAGGAAATTCTCCGACTGGGGAGCAGTGAGCTTTTCGCCCAATTGACTGTAAGGCCCAACTCCTCGAGGTGCTCGAGTAATGCGGCCCTGTGTTCTATGAGCTCCGTTCGTGAACGAGCTAGAATCAGCCAATCGTCCAAGTAGTTCAAAACTCGCATGCCCCGAAGTCTCAGGGGGGCGAGGGCCGCGTCCATGCACTACGTGAACGTACGGGGTGCTATGGACAGGCCGAACGGCAGGACTGTGTATTGATATGCCTGGCCCTCGAAGGCGAATCTCAAGAATCGCCTGTGATGGGACGCTATTTGTATTTGAAAATAGGCGTCTTTCAGATCTATTGACATGAACCAGTCTCCTTGGCGCACTTGCGCGAGGATTTTCCTGGTCGTAAGCATTCTGAACTGGCGCTTCACGAGCGTTCTGTTCAGCAGTCGCAGATCTAGAATGCGTCTGAGCCCACCATCTTTTTTCGGTACCAGAAAATATCTGCTGTATATGCCCCCTTCGCCCTGAGATAGAGGTTCTATAGCCCCTTTTCTCAGTAGTTTCGCTATCTCGGCTCGAAGTAGATGAAACACTTCGCTTTACACCGTAGTTTCGACTCGCGCCGTATAACTGAACTGTAGCGAACAGCCTCTCGTTATAGTGTTCAACACCCATTCTGATACCCCGGGAAGCCTTGACCACGCATCTGCGTGAATAGCTAGGGGTAGAATGAAATCTGGGCTCTGGCCGCGGCAGGACGGCGGCTCGAGAGCCCCTGTGTACTGGGAACACAACACCGTGTTTACAGCGTTCGAGGCGGGGGGCGCGCTGATCACATCGGGCAGCCTGGCCGCGCTCAGCTTCTCTATGGCGGGACGCGCAGAGAAAGCGAGCGGGGCGAATCCCGTGGGATTCGGCGCGTGTGAGGGAATGTGGGCACATTTACTAAATGCGGGCACATTTACTACACTGAGAATACTGTCAGCTCGCGCCGACTAAATCACTGCTGTGTTTACAGCGTGCGAGGCGCGCGCTGATCACAGCTGGCAGCCTGGCCGCGCTCAGCTTCTCTGTGACGAGTTGTACAGAGAAAACGAGCGGGGGCGAATCCCGTGAGATTCGGAGTGTCTGTGAGAAATGCGGGCGCGAGACAGCGGGCACATTTTCTGCACGGAGAACACTCGGCTCGCGCCGACTGAATCAACGCTGTGTTCACAGCGTGCGAGGTGCGCGCTAATCACAGCGGGCAGCCTGGCCGCGCTCAGCTTCTCTGTGACGGGTTGTGCATAGAAAGCGAGCGGGGGTGAATCCCGTGGGATTCGGCGTGTCAGTGAGGAAATGCGGGACAGCGGGCACATTTACTGCACTGAGAACACTGTCGGCTCGCGCCGACTAAATGTGTGCTAGTTTCGTTTTTACAGAAACCAAGGGACACGCATCGTGTAGTGTAAGCGGGCATTGTATGGGCGCGTTCACTACATTTTCTGCACAACCAACATGAGTTGGTTTTATTTGTGCTAGCCCTGCACCGTGGCGGGCTGTGTCTGGGTGTGGGAATGGGCACTGGGACGTGGGCATTCTTACAACACTTGTAACACCATCGGCCTTTGTGCGCAGGCAAGCGGGCTGTGGAACCAGCTTGCTCACTGCGAAATACACTGGAACAGTCACATTGCTTGGAACTGAACAAGCGAGAAGTTTTGGTGGAAATCCGGCCGCAGCGGGAACTGAACACCGTCGCTTTCCTAGAGAGACTAGGAAGGCCTTGAGACCTCGGGCTTTATCTCAATCCTCGGCCGGGGCCCGCGCTGAGGGGGGCGGCGTCCAGCAGAGCGAGAACGTCGAGGAACACGGAGCGCTCAGCTTCCGTCATCTCGGATAGCGTTAGCCACAAATGTTTCTCACCATTCAGGGGGGAAAGGCGCGGGTCTCGACTGTGACGGAGCTTCGTCTTTCCCGAGAAAGCGTCCGTCCAGCCTATTGCGCGTTAGTTGCGCGAGCGCCTTTCAGTCGAGGCCGATGTAATCCACGGCTTGAGAGAGCGGACGCATCGGCTCAGTTTCAATGCCGTCTCCAGTAAGTTCGTCGAGCTCAAGTGCGGCCGCGGCGGCAGACGGCGGCCGCTGTCCGTCTGGGAGCGACTCGAGCGAAGCCGGCGAAGCTGGCGGGCGAACCGGCGAGCTTTGGCGGGCTGGAAATAGCTCGGGCGCGCGCTGGGTGCGGCGCTTCTTGCGGCGCGGCATCACGGCGGACTGGTATGCGGGCTCGGAGAACGAAGCTAGGCGAGTCCGCAGAGTCACCATAGGCAAGCGTTCACAATGATGGCATCCCGCGTCAGCGAGCACGGTGGCCGCGTGATCCTCACCCAGGCAGGACACGCAGATGACGTGGCGGTCCTCGTCGCTGAGTGGGGGAACCACAGGAAGGCATCTTTAAAAAGACGCCGCTCTTTTAGAGGGGTGGGAAAAAAAGCAAATAATGCAACACACACTCTAAGCAGGGTAAAGGATATAGTACGCCGGAAAGCGCAGCAGGTACGGGGGCTGAAGGCGGCTGGGCCAGCGACTTCAGATGATGGCACGTCCCGCTGAGAAGGCTACAGGTCAACGGCGCGGCTTCTCACTCCGGATCCAGCGATGCGTGAGCTTCGCTTGAAGAGTAGAAAAATCAGAGGAAATACAGCTATCGAGGGTATTATAGGCGCGAAGCGCCCCCATTCGTCATTACGTCACGCAGTGCCTCACTCGATAGGCTGCAGCTTTTCCAGCAAGGCAGCCAATGGGCGCGCGAGCTGCCTCGCCCTTGTCTGCTTGCTGCTGCAAAGCGTTTTACATTGATGAAAAATTAAGGATAATTTTTGGCTTCAATATCTCGAGGAAAAGAGTTTTCCCCATAGCGTAAGATATTACGCAGTACGAGAGATACTCTCGTAAGAGAACGCTCGTATCTCTGGAACGCAAAGACCCAGAGAGCTCAAATTCGGGCGAGGAGGTCCCAGGGGGACCCTTGCACGAACGCTAGAGTGGCGGGCCTCGGGGATGCCGGACGTAACCGGACGTAACTGTACGTATAACCAGACGTAACTCCCTGACCGTCTACAATAGACTGTAGCCCAGTCCCAAATGGCACACTCCGGACTTGTGGACTTCCTCAGAGTCCACACTTCGGTGACGTCATGCAGTGCAGACCTATAGGGCCCTTAGCGCGAGTCCGCGAGGGCGCATTGAGAGGTATTTTTGGGACAGACTCGATCGTCACGCCGGAAACAGGAACTCGTTCCTCATGCCTGTGAAAGCCTTTTTTTTTGTTTTTGTTTTTTGAATTTTCAAAATCACAGAGTTTGATATCAAGTTCTTGACCTTTCTTTTACATATTTTCTGATAAGTATCACCTTTGATAAGTAAAGCACGAGACAACAATAATTTGAAGAAAAAAAAACACAAAAAGAAAAGAAAGAAAAAAAAGGATAAAGGGCATCACAGACATTAAATTCCTTTAGCAGAGATACAGATCTTTGGGCTTTTCGATTTTTTAAAAAACTTTACAGACTCAAAATACATTTTAAAGGCTGCTTTGAAATGAGCAAAGTATGGGTTTTGAGTTACTCCACAGTTTGATGAATATGACATTTTCCTAATAATAGAAACAAATCGATAACATTAATTTTTTTTATACAAAAGTCAAATTCATTTGTATGAAGTAAGACAGATGACAAATTTAAGACAAGGTTGCAGTTCATTTTAACACCTAGAAATTGAGACATCTCATACCAAAAGATTGAAGAAACAGGGACATTCAAAAAATTGAAATAAGTGCACAATATTCTCTCTTTCACTATTACAAAAACAGCACTTGTAATCAATATCCAGATGAAAACGCTCTAATGTGTCTTTCACAGGATATATTCTGTGAGCAATTTTAAAAGACACTTCTTTGTTTTTATTTGATACACAATACCGACTAAGAACTCCGCAAAACTTTTCCCACTCAAATGAGGGAAACATATTAACCCAAACAAATTTAGATGGAGGGGAAGAGATACTGACAAAAAGAGATCTAATCAATTTGTTACTGCATTTATCATTAATTAAATCAAGTTTATCTAAAAACAAATGTTTGGAGACTTTACTTGCCGTGTTACCCCTATAGAGCCCTGATTTCTGAATAGAGATAATATTTTGGCAGAAATAGACTTCGTGACAATATCATATTCTTTAACAGAAATATGGCACTTAAATTTTATACATTTCAGTTCAACAATTGACTAACTAATAGTATATCAGAATGAAACCAATATCTTAAAAATAATGTTTTTCTTCGGTGTGTAATATTTTAAAATAAATTGGCTAAAATGTTTTATTAAAAATAATTCCTCTATGTGGAATATTTTCCCTAACCATTTAATTAATCGACTTAGTGGTATAATTTTTTCCTTAGATGCAGTTTTGATATCAACAAAATACCTCTTTGTTTATCTAATTTTCACAAACAAGTCTTTTTGACATGGTGTTTGGCTTTTAAACATAATGCCTGTGAAAGCCTTACCCCTCTCCATACGGAGCTGAATAAACTTAAAGGTTATCTCATTAGTCCCTTTATTAGAAAAATATCACAAATATCATTAAAAAAATCCAGTCTTTAGCATTGAAAAAAGATTTATTTTATTTTCCCAAATCTTATGTCCATGTGAACTATACACAGCCTGCTTTTACAGTTCTATAATTGTGTATGCCACCTGGGCATTAGAATAGATGTCATGGTTATGTAAATGATAAATACAGTTGTACATAATCATACATAATGTTCAATTTTAACACAAAATGAAAATGAGTTTAAGAAAAATGTATAGGTTTCAATATTCATACTACGTTTATATGACTCAGTAAAGCCATGACATTCGGTTAGAACTATTTATGTAATGAATCATAATGCACGCAATGTACGCCTATATGTCATAAAAACCATAATGATACTCTTAAATATTCTCTTCTCAGCCATGTTTACAGTCCGTGAGCGAAATCTCCTCCCATCCGTTTTCTGATTGGCATTTTTCGCAAGGATTCCTGGGTAGTTAAAGTGCGTGGAGCCTGCATCTATGCGGGCTTCGCGGAAGACCGCTTCAAGGGTACAAAGGGGGCGCTGCTGAGCACACTTCAGAGCGTTAAAATGATGAATGGGACGGCCTACGAACTCGTAGACTCGGCGAGCACGCGCAATTTAAGTCCACGAGACCGAAAGTCCGCATGAAGTGCGCCATTTGGGACTGGGCCTGTATATAAGGAGAGGGGCTTGGGAGCGCGCAAACACGTCACATCCGTTGGATTTCGCGGTAAATCCGACCCGGAGACTAAACATATAAATATGAATATTGGCCTTCAGAAGTAATAGCAAAACTCGACAAGTGGATCATTGTAATGTGTGATTACAACCCCTTCACACACAGGCAATAAAAAAAGGATTCATTTTAGTAGAAAAGTTCCACATAGCACCTTTAAAGGGATATTCCACCGTTTTTTCATATTAGACAATGTTATTCTCTTATCTAAGATGATTTGATACATACCTCTCTCGTCTCAGTGCGTGCATTTAATCGCTCTGTCGGGCGGAGAACTTTGAGAGCAGTTAGCTTAGCCCCATTCATTGTATATGGGCCAAACAGAGATGAAGTTAGAAGCGACCAAACAAATCCACGTTTTCTCTATTTAAATATAGTTACACGAGTAGTTACACGACCAAGTATGGTGACTCTAAATAAAATGTGGCGCTTTTTATAAGCGGGTAAAATGGATAACTATAATGTATGGCGGAATAGCACTTATTGGGAGCACTTCGACTCGGCGCTGTAATATCTTCACTCGTGAAAAGTCCTCTCCCCCCTCTCCCTCTCCCTGTCATTTCCGTCAATAGAACCAACGTGACTTTTACTTCTACCTGTGCTACTAGCAAACTGCAAGAGATCATTTACAATGGCGGACTATGTAGATAATTATGACTTGTTTGTAGCAGACCCAGAGCCATATCTGTTTGAACCCGAGTACACAGAGGAGGAACTTATGGAAGCTTGTTTCCGCCACAGAATGAAAAATAAAAAGGGTAATTGCGACTTTTTATCTCACAATTCTGACTTTTTTTCTCACAATTGCGAGATATAAAGTCGCAATGTGTGTTATAAAGTCAGAATTGTGTGATATAAAGTCAGAATTGCGTGATATAAAGTCACAATTGCGTGATATAAAGTCAGAATTGTGAGATATAAAGTCGCAATTGCGTGTTATAAAGTCAGAATTGTGAGAAACTATTCTGAGAGGAAAAAAAGTCCGTCTTTTTCCCCCCATATAATTGGACTTTATAACTCGCAATTGCGAGTTTATATCTCACAATTCTGACTATATCTCGCAATTCTGACTTTATCTCTCGCAATTCTGACTTTATATCTCGCAATTCTGACTTTATAACACGCAATTGCGACTTTATATCTGCGACAATTACCTTTTTTATTTTCCATTCTGTGGCGGAAACAAGCTTCCATAAGTTCCTCCTCTGTGTACTCGGGTTCAAACAGATATGGCTCTGGGTCTGCTACAAACAAGTCATAATTATCTACATAGTCCGCCATTGTAAATGATCTCTTGCAGTTTGCTAGTAGCACAGGTAGAAGTAAAAGTCACGTTGGTTCTATTGACGGAAATGACAGGGAGAGGGAGAGGGGGGAGAGGACTTTTCACGAGTGAAGATATTACAGCGCCGAGTCGAAGTGCTCCCAATAAGTGCTATTCCGCCATACATTATAGTTATCCATTTTACCCGCTTATAAAAAGCGCCACATTTTATTTAGAGTCACCATACTTGGTCGTGTAACTACTTGTGTAACTATATTTAAATAGAGAAAACGTGGATTTGTTTGGTCGCTTCTAACTTCATCTCTGTTTGGCCCATATACAATGAATGGGGCTAAGCTAACTGCTCTCAAAGTTCTCCGCCCGACAGAGCGATTAAGTGCACGCACTGAGACGAGAGAGGCATGTATCAAATCATCTTAGATAAGAGAATAACATTGTCTAATATGAAAAAACGGTGGAGTATCCCTTTAAAGAAAATGTACACGTATACTTGCAGTTTACTGAGTACACTTTAAATTGAAAAAAAAATCTTCACTTGTAGTATAGTTGCGAGTAATGTATTTGTAAACTAGTTGTGTACTCAGTTTACTATTGTTACACTTAAAGTATACTTAAAACTATACCTTTATATTCTAAAATGTTTTCCAATTTAGTCCCTAGCTGTATTGAAATAGTACATTTACAAGTATACTACGAGTACAGTGATATTAGTATTCTTACTACATAAAGTATACTTAAAATACACTTGAAGTATGCTTATTTTTAAATTGTAATACTATTTCACAATATAACTGCTTTACTGTAAATGCAGCCTTAGTGAGCATAAGAGACTTTCAAAAATAACCCAATCTTTTAAATGGTAGCTATAGCTACTTTTTTTTAGCTTGCATTGTAGGTAAATAAATTTTTAGTAGCTTCACTTTATGTTTTAAGTAGCATGGAAAGCTACAGTTTCAAGCATAGTCCCCACCACTGAACTGATTTCACTCTTGCTGCATTCAGAAATAATGAAAATGTTGCAAAGCAGATAAAATAAAGACAGGGCCGCAGGTAAAGACTGAAACGGCGGGGATAATTAAGAAAAACTCAGTACCAGAGGCTCTAGCCAACTCCTGCCTTGGCCTGTTGCTGTGTCCTGTGGCAGAGCTACTACAGCGATTTGCACTAGCAGGCGGAGGCACAGACTGTATCTTCATTTTCACCACCTGCTCTTTGTGTTAGATTTGAGGCGCCTGCTGCCAGTTCTATTAAACCCTGCTCGAGGAGCTTTGGCCAAGGCGTCTGACCTGGATGCAATGGAATTGGGAAACAATACTCTTTCCAGGGCAGTTGTTCCATTTGGACCTATAGAACAGCAAAGGTTAACAATTTGACTGCAGTCTGGTTGAAAACAAGAGAGGTAATGGCCACCAAAACTCATTCATAGAGTTCTGAGAGAGTGATATTTATAGGGGTGGGAAAGGAGCATATATGCTTCCGCTGCTGGTACTGGAGAGAATGCAGGTGGGTAAACGAGGGAACAAATGTGCTGATAGCACTACGATGAAAGCACACATGCCATGTTCATGTGTGCTTTCATGACACTATACTTGAATGCATAGATGCACATAAATGCTTAAAATAATAGATGCAAAAAAATAGATATTGAATCAATGATCTCTAGTGAAACTTTTGCTATTTAACTTTTTGTCTAATTTATCTTATATTACATTATAGTCAAGGAATGGTGGCTGCAGTACTAAAGCGCACAACAAAAGAGATATATTCAAGGAGACTTAATAATCCAAACAATAAACAGAAGTGTTAACAAAGAGAGAAACATAGCACAAACTCACTGATGTAAAAAAATAAATAAAGCTAGACAAAGAACAGACAGACACTGAGAGCTTAAATATATGAGGGCAAACAGAGCTGATGAGATAATTAATGACACACCTGAACTGAACTAACACAATCAATTAGAAACCATATAAACAAAGGAGGAAGGAGGAGAACTGAACCAATTAAATTACTAGAGAATAACAAGGAAATTTAGACATGAACAAAACAGAGAAACAGATCAAAAACAAACATAAAACATGACTATTATATTATGTTATATTATATTATATTATATTTTGTCATGTTGTTATCCAGCATGATTTGAGAATTGTTAAAAAAGTATCTGCATAAGTTGAAAATGATTGTAATAAAATGAGCGAATTTCTCAAATTTCTGATTGAGGGGGCTTTCACACTGGCAGTTTAGTTCGGAACGGGGCATGGTTCACATGAAAAATCGCTAATGTGAACGTTGACATGGGACCCGGGTGCGCTCTGGGGTACCAAACCCGAGACTACCTGGAAGAGGTGGTCTGAGTTCGGTTGCTCCTGAACCGCGCCGCAGTTCGTGTGACTGTGAAACCAAAACGGACTCGGGTGCGCACTTGTTCAGGAAGTAAAGTAACCTGCGCATGCATTTTAGCTTATTTTGATGTATTCAGTTAAATAAAACACTTGTAAGGGATGATAGTGTTGATGATTTACCCTGGATACGAGCGAGAGTGAGCCTGCAGTGTATTCCTGCATTGCGCGTGGAATCAGGGCAACACATTTGGAAATCCACTGTCTCCTCAAAAGAGTCCGTTTGCAAGCATCAGAAGTCCACCTTATGTGACACACGCACAGTAAACCTGTATTGTTCACTCAACTGCGCATAATTGCAGCTAATTAATAAAAAAAACACAATATTGACCCGCGTTCTGTTCTCTATCATGCGCCGTGCACGTTTGCGATAACGTCACGCAAACGCACCAGGGTTCGATAGAATCAAGTTGTGTGTGAAACCAGACCAACGCTGCGGGGGGCGCCGGGAACAAACGCGCTCGGACTTGGACCGCAGCAAACGAGCCCAGTGTAAAAGCCCCCTGAAAGAGAGGGGAGAAACAAAACCTATATATAGAGAGCGAGAGCGAGTGTCTGTCCCTCTTGGTGCCCATGACGTCCTGTGGCATATCTTATCTGCGTCAAAAAGTATCTGCGTAAATATGTATATATCCCAAAAATTATTCTTTTTTCATATAATAAATTGAATCCCAGACTTTTGGACCCCACTGAATATGAAAATGTACCAATCAAAGTTTGAAGACATTTCTAGCTCTTCGAATGTACTACTGATCTATGCTAATAGATATGCATACAGTATGTCCTGCTTTAGCCTGCTTTTAGAGGAGTTTAGTCACCCAGTTGAATAAGTGCTCTCAGGCCTGTGTCAGTGTAATCTGGAGCATTCATGGGTCTCAATAAATCCCTGTGGTCATTTGTGAGCCAGAGACTCTTTTACCTCCAACCCATTCACCAGTAAATTGCAGGTCTGCAGCTGAAAAGTCGAACAAACTAACTTTCTCGCCCCATATTCGGCTGCCTGCACCGATAGTTTTAAGTCTTTTTCCGCTGAACAGAACTGCCATTGTTAGCAGTCTGCTTGCTGTCACTTTTGAACGGAACAAAGATAACTGCACGTAGATTGATGAAAAATTAATCCACAGATGTAAGCTTTTCATGTGGGGAGTGGATGGACGAGCGAAGCAGATGGAGAGGTAGAATATTTGAAATGAGGAATACAATGGGGGAATGTGGGAGAGAGAGAGGAACGAAAAAAGAGAGAGCATACAAGAAAGAAAAGAGTGGGAGTAAGAGACAATATTGGAGATGATTGTATCAAAGTGAGCGAGCGAGATAAATGATGACTGATTGAAAGAAAGGGGAGAAACAAAACATATATAGAGAGAGTGAGAATCAGTCCCTCTTGGTCCCCATGACGTCCTGTGGCATATCTTATCTTGCCTTCCTCTTAGACCTAGTTCCAGATGATAAGAGTGAGCGGGTCCTTTGCTGCTCAATCCCCGGCACCGGGGAGACGGAGGCAGGAGGCGCACGGCACACTGCCATTACCCCACTAATTGGGAGTCTAAATCATTTTGTCAGCTGTCAGTCAGAGCCAGGGATGAGGCAAGAAGACACCGGTGATGACCGACGCTGGGATACAGGCGACTCCCCTGCTGAGCCTGGTAAAGCGCAGAGATTGTGCTGGTGTTGTTTGGCTGGGGAACAGGGTTTAAGAACACAGTGTCTGTCAGTCATCAGCAATGGTTTTCTGGGGGATGGATGGAGGTGCCAAGGGCCAGGGGCTGTCAGCTCATTAATGCAGCTGGAGAAAGCGGGCATTTAGCACTGAGCTCTGTGTGATGGCAACAAGGACACAAGCTACACACGGACTTCAGGTTTTCTGCTGTGTAAATGCGCTCTCTACCTTTCTACTCGCTTGAAACTGCATCTGACTCATATTCTGCCTTGTTGTTGAGAATATTTTGCAGGAAATTTCCTGTTGGAAGTTTTACGGAATCCTCAGATGGGATTTAGAGTCACACTTCACAACACATTTCTCATGTTACAGTGTTAAGTTACATAAGTACAGAATAATTCTAATAACTAGAATCTTACCTTTTCTGAAAGAAATGTATGCCTGCCTGAGCAAAACACACTGTTATGATGCCAGGGTGTTAGTGGTTGCCAGGCATTGCTATGTATGTAGTCGTTGAAATCCTTTGGGTGGTTTTGCACAATTTTTATCTATTTCTAGGGTGTTCTGGGTGGTTGCCAAGGCATTGCTAGGTGTTTGCAATTTGGGTCGTCATACATGTGCTGGACAAGTTAAGACATGAATGAGCAATAGTGATTATTTGAAGATGTAATATGGACATTATAATGTACTTTATTTGTATAAACCTATATTTAGAGTGTAGTTCAACAACTCTGCTGTGTGTGTTTTTCAGGGAGATGACTGTTCCCAAACCTGCCCACTGGGACTATATGGTACTAACTGCACTTCCACCTGCCACTGCCACAACCAGGCGTCCTGCTTACCAATCGATGGCTCCTGCATCTGTAAAGAAGGTACTAGGGGTGCAACGGATCAAAAAACTCACGGTTCGGATTGTTTCTCGGATCAGAGTCACGGATCGGATCATTTTTCGGATCAGCAAAAAAAAAAAAAAAAAAAAAAAAAAGACAAATAAACATAGGTTTTGTCTTTTTGTTAATTAACACTTTGATGATGAATGGTTAAATTAAAATATATAAAATCAACTTAAAGTGCACAAGGCATAATTGTAGGAGCCTAATTTTGCTTTTGTTCAGTGACAATTATTGCATATGTGTTGCATTTCAGTATTTGAATATTTGTGTTTTGATTGTAACTTTCTTTCTTTGTGTGTACTAATTAGATAAATATGCTCTATATTTACTTTGAAATATGTTATGTAAAAATTGTGCACTGGTACTTTAAGAATTTCGACTGTAAGTAAGGGGATTGGTTGTGCGTCCTTTATAGGAAATAGAGTGGAATCGCACAGTTTTCTTTACCGCATCCGTGATATTTAGGATTTAAGATTATATTTTGTTTCTTTTCTTTTCTTTGTTTGATTTACTAACGAGTTTGGATTAAAAGGAAGAATTTACATATAGAAAACGGTGCATGTGAATTGTTTTTTATTGGACACGGAGCGAGTTGACTGGAATTCTTGCGATGCGCACTCACAATAATAATATCTTCTTTTTAGAGATATTAGGGGGGTTGACTTACCGAAACGGGCCAATCAAGAGGATGCTCTCTGTCTTACATGCGCACGGCACACACGCAAGGTCTCTCGCTCTCTCCTGTGCGCGCGCTACACGGTTTGGAGCACATATGTTCTGTCTCGCATGCGCGCTCATGCACGCTCGCTCGCTAGATCCCGGGAGATTTGAACTAATTTGCGGGCATCAGGAAGCCAAAATGCTCCTATACAGGGGATTTAAATGACGCGGGGCGTTCAAGCTCCTCCGTTCCTCTGCTCGCCATGACCACGCTGTGTGTGGTGGACTGAATATGCGCACTTTTTTTTTTTTTTCATAAATCAATCCGCGGATCACGTGTGTGCCGAACCGAAGATACTGATCCGAACGGATCACGGATCAATGACGATCCGTTGCACCACTAGAAGGTACGGCATAATGTGCTCTCCTTCTTCCTTTATTCTTATTCCCTCATTTCTCTTATAGAAATGAATAGTGAGAAAGCCATGGAAGATTGTGGGTTTACATCCAACCTGAAAACAAGACTATAGATTGACCTGTTCAAATAAATCCATATGCAATCAATATATGCAATCAAATAGTAAGGAAAAGTTGTAATCTTTACAATTGATTATTCTAGGACTAATTAATCATTTTCCAATTCCCTCTTAAACAGATGCCAATGTTTCGATAATTAACCCTGTCTATAAATTGAAATTCGGCATGGCTAGCAAGCCCATTATACTCCAAACACTTTCTGGACATCACACATCAGACACTCCCAAAAAATAGTATATAATTTACCCATGCGTTCTCCATATATCCATCTCTGTCATTATGAACAAAAAACTGGTGTTTCAGTATCAAAGGATCCAAAGTCCCTCCAGGTCACTTTCAAAGGATGCATAACAACTTAGGCACTTACATACACATATAGCCTTTTTAGGCTGTAAAAGCATAAAAAATGTGGTGTGAATCCACAAGAGCCCCGTGAGCACTCAGCGCTTGGCTGACCGCAGCTAACCGTACCTGCGGGACGGCCCGCAGTTGTTGCATAAACATGGACTTGTCCGGAAAGACTTGCACCAAAAGAATATTCGCTCAGGTCCCTTCAGTTTAGGAGGAAGCTCATTAGAGACAGTACCTTTAAAATCCTCATCCCATTCATAATGCAGAACCCCAGTGTGCTACACAACTTCTCTGCCTATCTCACTCTGCTCTTATGTTGACCTCAAACCATGCATATATTCCACTCATTGACTGCTTTGCGGTGTGAGCCGAGGGAGACAAGAATCCTCTGGCTTCTGACAGGATGTGACCTCACTTCCCCTTCTTCCCGCTCTATTAATTGAATTCTTTTATAAACCAGAGAAGGTTTATTTGAATAGAACTCAAAAAGAGAATGTCTGTTTTAACAAATAAACAAGTAAAGCTTTAATAAACAAATGTCTGTACCTATAGGTTGGCAGGGTGTCGACTGCTCAATCCTGTGCTCCAGCGGGACTTGGGGTTTGAGCTGTAACCGGACTTGTTTGTGTGCCAATGGTGCGGCTTGTGACCCAATCGGTGGCTCCTGTACCTGTTCTTCGGGCTGGAGAGGGGAACGCTGCCAGCTGTCCTGTCCCGTGAGTATCTTCCCTGGGACTGGTTCCATTGTCTCTCTGCCAGAGGCTAGCAAGACTGGCCATTTGATTTATAAATATTTGTCATGACAGGGCAATTTAAGCTTAGGAAGATGGTTTGTGTGTGTGGTTAAACAGGATGGCACATACGGGCTGGAGTGTCACGAGCGTTGTGACTGTAACCATGCTGAAGGGTGTGATCCTGTGAGTGGATTCTGTCGCTGTCTGCCAGGATGGACAGGTGAGTGTGAGACCAGTGACATAATCACTTTGACATGTCAAAATAGGCTTTTATGATGCAACATAAATGCTAGTGTGAATTACTCACCCTTTGTTGTAAAAAGGCTTGATGCAATTTAAACGCACATTGATGGGCACACAGGACACATTACCTTTATCAAAAGTGACAGTAAAGACTTTCAAGTTGTCACAAAAAAAACTGAATTGCTACTGCAGGCATGAGCTTTAATGTTAATGGATATTCGTGCTGGATAATATAACTTTGTTAGATCAATCATGGATGTGTCTCTACTGCACATGACCGACACAGGTAAATGACTTAACACTCAAATTTCTGTATGCAATTATGTTGAAACTATAAAATAATAACATATATGCCTATCTGGGATTATTGTCAAATCTTGCTCGGAGGGACATGCTTGGAAATAATATTTCAGCAAGCAATATTCAGCCAACGAATTGTTTAAATTAAGTTACTAACAAAAACAATATTATCTAACACATAACATATGGGCGTAGAATATGTGGGAGATGCGGGGGACGTGTCCCCCTCACTTTTAATAAAATGCACTCTTCCCTGTGCTTTTTTGGGTCAAGTGTGTTTATGTTTCCATGGGCCGATGTGAACAAATCTAGACTTAAATTCAAATTGACACAAAATGAATTAAGTTGTGTGCACATAACTTAAAAAAATCCATTCACAACGAGCACATTTGACATTTGCAGTAGGCTTACCGATATTTATTTAAATATATAAGCATTTACATGCTGAGGACGTTTGCTCATTTGCTCATTTGCTCATTTGCTCATTGTAATCAGATGGCAAGGTAGTTTCACTTGTTATGATGTCATGAGCAATTCTTTATTAATAGCAAAGTTAGAATGGCATCGTACACTGTGGTATAATGTATCAGTGTTGATGCGCATTGTCTACGCTGGGCTTAGTTGCGCCTGGTCATAGTTTTAGTTGGTGCAACAGGTCTATATATTTATTGGAAGGTTTGACGTAGCTAAGCCCAGCGTAGAGCTTACACCCAACATTTCTACATCCAGCTGGTGCAACCGGACCCTAATGGTTAGAGAGTCAGACTAACCCAATACCGGCAGGAAATGCCTGAGGTGCCCTTGAGCAAGGCACCCAACGCCCAATCGCTCCCCGGGCTGCCCACTGCTCTGAGTGTGTGTCCACTGTTTGCACTGTGTATGTATGTGTGTGTGTTCACTACTCCTAATGTTGGATGCGATGGGTTCTTGGATGGGTTTAATGCAGAGGACAAATGCCGAGGATGTGTTATCATACTTGGCCTTCACATGTCACTTATTACTTATTTGACCAAAATATGGGTTGAAACAACCCAGCATTTTTTAGAGTGTAGTGTAAATACTTTTGTTTCATGTAGATTAATGACCTCCATTTGGAGGTAAATGTGACCCCTCTCTTCATGTAAATTAGATTTCATGGTGATTTTCAACATGATCAAGTACTAAATATCAGTAGCCTATTTTATATATCATGGCCGTTCTTATTAGGAAATACTTAAAATGTGGCTACCCAGAAATTACTTTACTTTCTGTATAGAGTTGCAGTTGTTACGCTGCACAAACACAGTCGGTGTGAAAGCACAATGAGAGCCTGCTGTTACAGTTACGCTACAGCACTCTCTTCACAAGCTGTGTGAAACAGACAAGTCATACTACTGCTACTCATTATAAAAGTCATCTGACAAACATTTTAAGATATTGAGATTTCTCAAGATATCACAGTATGTCTTCATGAGGCAAATATAATATATATAATTTTCCCCAAAAAAACATCTGCTGTAGTTTATTGTTATAATCAGGGGTTTATTGTTATAATGTAACATTTTTGTGGACAAGGACCCCAAATTTAAATGAAGAATTTAAAATCCTTTGGAGTAGGATTTTTCTTCATCTCTGGTAAGATAGCAATCTGATTATAAGTGTGTTCATTAATTAGTAGTTGTTAATAGGGGTGCAACGGATCGCAGTTAAACCGTGATACGTAAGGACCAGGCCCCACGGTTCGGCACACATGTGATTCGCGGTTTAACTGCTAGGTTTAACCATCATAGAGTGAACGTTTTTCACTTGGACGTGTTTTTTCTTGTCAATTTACACATTCAAACGAATTTAAATACGAAAGAAGAGGCGAAAATCGGGACTCGCATGCTGTTATCTGTGCGAGAGAGAGGCGCATTTCAGACAGCGCTGGAAAACCGGATTGATTCCTCTTTCGCGTTTACTTGGGTTAAACAGACACATACACACACAGCCTGCAGGCAGATTAATATGAAATCTCTCAAAGCATGAAGTATTTATAATAACTGTTGCTGAACATGTTACCTAATTAGATTGCACTGACCCAGAATGAAGCTGTCGTTCTGTGGCTTGCTTTTACTGCTTTCACACTGCGCTTACACCTTCTGTTGCAGTGGTCTCAGCACTGTGTGTCCAATATCACAGACGGGCTGTGTTGACAAGTTCTTCAGCATTACAGTAGCATGTGAACATGTTATACAACAAGAGACATTTAATGGTTGAATTGGTAGATGTGGCTTTGCCTGCAGGCCTTCCAAAACTCTCTCCATTCAGGTCTCCATATTCTGGCCATGTGGACTGGGAAATTATGTGTCTTTCATTATCTGCTAGAAAGAGCCAGCTACGCAGAAATCTCATGCTCTGTATCCTGCCCAGGTCTCCGCCATCTGCCAGGCCTAATGGAGTCACCAGGGTGCAAATAGGCCTCCGAGACGTCGAGCATCTGAACACAGAGAATATGCAGAGCTGTGATTTATGGAAGCTATCGAGAGAGACAGAGCTAGACACACAGGTCTAAGACTTTAAGAGAGAGAGAGAGCTACACATGAGATGGAGAGTAAGCAAGAAATTGCAACGGAACATATGATAAGGAATCTCACACGGAGTCATAAATGGGTTTTTGAGGCTGTTCATTTAATAGGTCCTATCATCAAATTGTACTCGATTTTTGAAATAAGAGTTTGTACTGTAAAGTCTTTAACTGTAACTCTCAAAACTTCCTCCCCAACCTCAAACAAGCATTTGTTGAAATTGCAGAGCAATAAAAAAATATATATTCTTAAATATAAGAATGAAAATATAATGAAATATAAATTAAGTAAATTTGTATCTAGAAATATAAATTTCATTTTGTGTGTGTGTGTTAGGTTTTTTAATTATTATTATTTTGAATAAATATAGTAAATATACATTTTTAAGCTTCTCTCTGCTGTGAAATATTTGATTGGCTAAATATTACTCTTGTTTAGAGAAAAACTTGCAAGCTATAGTAATGTTTATAGTCTTTTGATTTAGAATGATCAAATAGAATGATAAATTAAAATGATTGTTACGAACCATTTATCAAAAACTGGAAAGGTCATGGAAATCGGCCGAAAAAGTATAATCACAAAATCATTTGCATAGAAGTCTCAAAGTTACAGCAGCGAAAAAAAATTCTAAGGACCAGAAAGAGGTTAACAATGGTTGTGAAAAAAAGAATGAAAAACGCATTATAATATTATATATAAATTAATTAAATGCATTTGTCACAAAACATTTTTTTTATTATAAAGCAGTAAGGTGAGGAAGTAAAGAGATTGTCTTGAAAAGCAATAGTTGTAAGAAACAAAGGAAAAGAATGGCTACAGAACAGAGGAGTAAAACATATAAAGATATGCCCAAGGACAGACAAGCTGAGAGCTGTGTTTTATCAAAAGAGAGAAAGAGAGGGATGTGAGACTGGAATTAAATGGTCACTTTCAATAAAACTGTGCGTGTGTCTAATGGCAGGAGGAAGAGAAAAAGACAAAATAACCAGGAGAGAGATAGACTGAGAAAGCAAAGAACGTGGACGTGCAATATTAGCAGCTCCAGGGGCTCTACACTGAAGGATCGTATAACACAGAGTGTCCTGCAGAAACCCTTGCATTACGTGTGCAGGCATGTGCGCTCGTGTGTCCACTTAACATGTAAAGTGCGGTGGAAAGTGATGGTGTATGATGGTACTTGCTCTTCGCTCATTAATTTGGCTGCTGGTCCCCCTGGCATTTCTCTGCTAGAAAAGTCTCATATGCAGACAGTCCCTTCTCCTCTTTCTTCTCCCTCGCTCTCCTCAAAAGCCCCTCTTTTTGTCACTATTAGGCTTTCAGGGCACTCTTCTATTCTCATTCATTGCTGACAATAAAGAAAGTGCAGACCTTTTTTCCACCCATCCCAGCAGAAGCTCAAACAGGCTCACCCCTGCTTTGATGTGCGGTGGCTGGGCTTGTCTTAATCGCACATCCCTGTTACCTCCCATCCGGACACCTCTCTGTTCTGCCACAGAGGTGGAGCACTTATGATGCCTGTCCCTGAAGTTTAGACCTGGTCTAATTCAAAGACCTGGGACTAATTCCATTTTAATGGGCCGTGCCACTCGCTCGGAAAAGTCTCTGTCAAAGAAAATTGCAAATGAGGTTCCTGAGCTGCAGCTTGAAAGGATGTGTGCGAGAATATGTGTGTGCACATCATTTCTCTATTCTATGCCATCTTGCTTATGGAGTGTGAAATGTATAGATGCTAATTTATTTAAGTTGTATTATTAAAGCAGTAAGCCACTCGAGGGCTGAGCATTACACTGATTTTATTAAGGGTAAATGGTGTACTTAGGCATAACCGTGGTCAAATCATTGTAGTGCATTGCCACGAGTGCTGATTGCTTTTATAATGTTATTAAACTATATCTATTTATAGTTAGGAATATTAATAGTCACAAAATAAACAGTAATTCTGCCAATTGCCCCTTTACTAAGCTCTGCTCCATGTGGTTACTGTTGCTAAATCAGAAAGTGGTAGAAATTAATGAGATTTATGAATTGATATTCATTTTGACATCAATTGTAACTTTATTAAAACTGCAAATCAGTCTTTATCGACACTACAACAACCTGAATAAATATACAAATTTAATGCATATTCATAAAGAAATTCATATATATATACTATATGTCATTGGTAATGCCTCCTTTTACAGTCCAGTTACAATACTATGTACTTATTTTAGTAACTACAATTACTGGGTAAAACTAGTACTAACACTGAACCTACCCCTAAACCTACCCCTGTTCCATGTACTTACCTTATATTAGCCCGTACTTTCTATGTAAGTACACTGTAAGTACTGTACTGTAAAAGGAAGCGTTACCATGTCATTATACAATTATATATATATATATATATATATATATATATATATATATATATATATATATATATATATATATATATATATATATATATATATAAATTGTATATAATTATATAATCTATATAATTGTATAATAATATATGGTTTATTCTTATTACTAATATTAGTAAATGTAACTGAATATATTTATAATATAAAAATATTTTTATTTGCATTAACATTTACTTATGTTATTAATATAAATATTGTTCTGTATCACACACCTGTGTTCATATTACTGAAATATTTGTTAATTCTGTGTATATTTATTTATCTATGTATTGAAGCTCAATGTGATCTATTATATATTTGGTCATACACAGTATATTTTTTATTTTTTTTAAAGTTTGAATTGTTTATTATTATTACCATACAGTTTCATAGTATGTATTTAGCTTTTTTTCTACTATGGTAGCTCTGTTGTTTGTGAGAGTGTGTGTCCGTATGCCTTGTTATTTTCCTGTTTGTGAGTTGTAACCCCAATATGACCAGATAATGTCATTACATTACAACACTTTGAAACAATACAGTAGGTCTCTTCTTTATATATTTTTGCGGGTGTACTTGAGCGTGTCCCTAGTGGAACTCTATACACAAACCAGCTGAAAGAGAATGGGAGAGGAGGCTCAACCACTCGAGGGACTTGGCCCTGTTAATCAACACTGTACACTGGCAGGGAGGCCCAGTCTGATCAAAAATACATACAGAGCACAGCACAGAGCGGGCCAATGCTGCGGCCAAGAGATGCCTGAACCTACACACACCCCAAGCTTTTGAAACCAGGACTTTGCTCTCAGAGAAGACTGCCTGGTGCTCCGTTGCTGTCCCAATAGAATATGTTATACTAGCTTACTATAAAAGCAGTGGCCTTAAGGTTCAGGCATTCCCCCCTCATACATGACTCTTTTTCAAGCAAGCATCTGATTTATTTTGTTTTTGTTTATTTAACTTGTCTGCATCCATCCCCACTTCTGTTATCTGCTGTGATAGAAAATAGGGAAGCACATGGAGAACAAGCATTGAATCTTCCCTCATTCTTTTAACAGGCATCCACTGTGACAGCATCTGTCCTCAAGGCTTCTGGGGGCCTAACTGCTCCATGACCTGCTCGTGCCAGAACGGAGGCTCCTGCTCTCCCGAAGACGGAACATGCGTGTGCGCTCCTGGCTACCGAGGGACTTCCTGCAAGAGAAGTAAGCTTCTTCTCAACTTCCTTTCTCCTTCCTGTCACCTTCTCAAAGCTTGTTGCACAAGTGTTTGATTCGAACACACTTCAAACAAGATGATAAACAACTGGTGGAAATGAGATGGGGGGGGGGGGGGGGTCATGACTGTTACATCCAGACTGTGACCCTCTGGGAGTGGAGTGGGGACGGTTGAAGAGGGAAGCACTTAGGGGAAAGTCATGAACAAATCTTTAATCACACACATCTTAATCACTTCAGCCCTGGATCGCTGTAGAGATGCAGTATCCATGTGGGGCTCTCATCAGCCTCTCCATGAGGAGGAGTGTTTACTCGGCCTCTCAGGGGTCTTCTTCTTAAGACACTGTCTCGCTCTTGCTGTCTCTCTTTACCACACTGTGCCCTCAACAGATAAGGCGACTGATTGCTTGTCATTTTCAAAGATCGAAAACAAAATACTACAACAGTTAGTTTGTATGGCAGGAGGCAGGTGAATTTCTCAAAGTTTTTTTCATGAAATACATTTTAAATAAAATGAATAAACACATCCAACCTGGTCCCACTTTATATTAAGTGGCTTTAAGTACTATATGTACTTCCACTGAAATTAATAATTTGACATACTGGACGTATTGTGTACATACATGTTTTTACATTGTACTTATATTTTGAAAACACCTGCATGTAATTACAGCTGTAATTAATGGATGTAGTTACATTTGTAATTACACTGTTTACCTTCCCTTAAACCTACCTCTACCACCACACCTGTCCATAACCTTACCTGTATCACACCTCAATGGCAGCAAAAGTGTTTTACAATACAACATGAACACAATAAGTACATTGTACTTATTTTTTTATGTAAGTACATAGTACTTAAAGCCACTTAATATAAAGTGGGACCCATTTAAGGAAGTACAACATGTACTAACATGATGTATAAATACTTTTAGATGGACTAATACAACTTAAATTATATATTATTTCACAAGTTCGTCTGCCCATCCAGGCTTAATGGTTAATGGTAAAAAAACTTGGCTTGCTGTCCTTAAAGGAGTCTCGTCCCGAGGCTCGGCTGGGGCTCCTAACTCAACCCTCCTGTAATGGTACTACGCAGAGGAACAATTATAGGAATAGAGGAGGAGATGGGTAGGTGGAGGGATGCTGGTAGAATTGACTGCTGCTCACGTCCTCTCGTAATGATGATTGACAGGACTGAATGATTAGGCTCCTCCCGAACCTATGTTTGGAGCTTTATGTGTATTATAGTAATGAGAATGGGAGTTTTTGCATTACAGTGAGGAGAGGTGTCACAATGCTTCTTTAATCTTTCTTTAAAGGGTAAGTTTACCCAAAAATGAAAAATGTGTAATCTATTACTCATCCTCATGTCGTTTCAAACCCGTAAGACTTTGAAGTGGTTGAGACTCTATCACTTTATATGATGAAAGATTGAATTTAGGCTTTTATTCACATTTAAACATTGATCGGTGAACATAAACAGAAGCTCAACCAAACCTGCTTGATGCGTAAGAACAAACCAAATTGGTTCTTACGGAAGCTGAAACGTGCTGCGTAACACGAGAATGAACCTCATTGGTTCTCACACGTCTGCTTGAGCTTTCGTTTACCATAACAGATGTGTGAATTGATGAATGTTTATATGTGAATAAAAGACTAAAGAAAATATGTTAATCATATAAAGCGGTAAGATCTTTTCAGAAAATTGGGACTAAACCGCTCAATTCATTTGGATTAGTTTTACAATCTCTTTATGAACTTTTTAGCAACAGAGTGGTAGCCTACTGTAGTTTAGTGAGGACTAATGCTTTAAGCAATATATAATTATCATTTATTTCTCTTGATTTTGTTGAAGAATGATCTTGGAGTGTTTCATGAGATTCACCCAGTAAGGAGTTGTGAGTGCAGGTGTGTGTGTGTGTTCAAAGATTACAGAGTAAAGGGAAAGGGAATGTGATTAATCTTCAACACTGTTCATTGTTGTACAATTATCTTAATTACAAAAGCCCACCACCCATGGTGGAAAGGTCAGCACACACTACTCCTGCATTACACAAAGCTACAGCAATTAAAGCAAATCAAGACTCTAATGAAGAAAAATGACCCAGGAACTCCCGTCTCGGACAGAGCTGAGTGATAGAGACAGACTGAGCCCTCATGCTCTGTGAGACGATGAGCCGGACCATGAGGCAGACAAAACCCCCTCATTATTTCTGCCTATATTAGATGTACAGGTGATAGTGTCTCCTTGATTGGGGGTTAAACAATAGTACCTGTAGGGATCTTTCAAATCTTAGTTGGCCATCGATGATAATGTAATAGTTTAAAAGAAGTGCTCAATTATATTTATATACACTACATTTTAAAAGTATGGGGTCGTATGTTTTTTAATGCTTTAAGAAGTCTCTTATTCTCACCCAGCCTGAATCTATTTGATCAAAAAAACAGTAAAAACAGTTATACTATGACATTTTATTAAAAGAACTGTTTTCTATTTTAATACATCTCAAATGTATTATTGTGATGTCAATCATTACTTCAGTGTCAGATGATCCTTCAGAAGTCATTCTAATATGCTGATTTGCTGCTCAAGTAACATTTATTATTATTATCAATGTTGAACACATCTGTGCTGCTTATATATTTGTATGATATGTTTCTCAAAATGATTTAATGAATAGAACGTTCAAAATAAAATTTAAAATAGAAATCTTTCATAACATTATAAATGTCTTTGCTGTAACTTTTGATCAATTGAATGCATCCTTGCTGCTAAATAAAAGTAGTCTCTTTTAAAAAATTCCTAATTCTGTCATGAAACTCTAGATGCCGCAGGCTGATGGGTCCTTAACGCAACCTATTAACAGCGTTAACTACTTGGCACAAGCTGATTGGTTTATGTCGCATCTGCAGCCAATGAGCTTGCTGCTCACAACATTTAAATGGCTGGTTAGCATTCACTATAGCAATATATTTGCAGTGCGCTTCAGAACCCTCCACCTTCCCTAGCTCCACCTGTATATTTATATACAGTACAGTAGTCAACATTTGAAGTGGATCAAAAAAGGTCATCAAAGTTGTCATCAAAATAGTCATACTGAACTGATTTCAAACTTATACGGCATAATAATATTTTTCACTGGGTAACTAGACAAAAATGTTGACAAATCTAATGGTTTGTGCAATGCACTGTTCCAATGTTTTTAAGTTTTTTTGCCTGTTTGTCCTTCTATATGATAATGCGAATTTGTATTCATATTTTCCATTTGTGTCTAATCTCTATTTTGTCTTTCTTTGCCTCCCAAATAAATCTTTCCTTCCATATGTATGTCATCCTTTCTGTGTTGTTTCTCTCCTTCGCTTCCTATCCTTTGCCTGTGACAGTTTGCCCTCCTGGTTTCTATGGGCACCGCTGCAGCCAGTCATGCCCTCAGTGTGTGCACAGCACAGGGCCATGCCACCACATCACGGGTCACTGTGAGTGCCTGGCCGGCTTCTTCAGCTCACTTTGCAACCAAGGCAAGTAGCTCTCATTGCTTTCCCTCAGTTTCTCTCTCTATTTTTCTCTCTTCCTCACCCATGGACCTCCTCAGATCCTTGGAGGCTAGTTCTGCTTGCAGAGAGGTATGAGAGAAGTATTGTCTGACTACCTTTACTATAATTACAGTATTGTTCAAATGGAAACACTATAACTAAATCAATACACCAAGGCATCCATTTCTCATGATAATGTGACAGAAATACGCAGTTTCTGCAAAACTGTTGACACTATTGTTGACATTATTGTTGCTTCCACAAGATTTACAGTTCTGGTGGAAGTCTCAGGGGCCAATGTGGGTGTGTTTCCGGCCAGTTGACGGAACTGTCACTTACAATAATTATTATGTCTTGAAAAAGTTTTTGTGTTTTTGAACAGTGTTGTTGCAAATTCTGCTGTTTTAAACTTGTCACCAAGGTAACATTATCTAGGCTGACATGGATTAACATAAGATTTTGTTTAGATTGCGAGAATAACTCGAAAGCATCAGTAAATAGTCAAATTACAGCAATGTGTTTTGCAGCAAATAAAAGAAAATCTTTAATGGTATATTTTTTATATTATCATTAGTGAGAATTTTCGCTTAGATTTATGTGATTGTTTTCACATTTTGAAAAAGCTTAATTGAAAACCATATAAGCAGGTAACACTTCTTGAGGCAATTTACACTAATGACATCATACCTAAGGTCTTTCCTTTTAGTTGCTACTTCCCCTGCTGATGAACCACAGTGAACCAAAATCAATTATGTAGATAAAATAGTGCGGCACAATTCTGTACCTTTAAGGAAGTTGTCCTTAGTTTAAGTAGACTGCCAAAAATGTATTGTTTACATGTATTTTGATTGGTATGTAAAGGTGTGCGTGCGTGCACGTGCGTGTGTGTGTGTGTCGCCATTGGCAACGTGCCCATCCGCAGAACGCCACGCTGACTCTGCGCCTCTGCCATACGGAAAATAATTGGCATTATCACTGACACTCTGACAAATAACCTTCAGAGGAAATCTGAATATTGCTGAGCTCATTCTTCTGAGCGAGACACAAACACTGAAGAGTCAGGTCAATATCACCGGTTTCTCTTTTTCTTGAGCTCCTGTGGAAAACAAGAGACAGTATAGAAACAATAATTTGTTAATTTCCACTAATATACTTCATGCTTCAAGATTTACATCTAGGAAGTCTATAATACCTGAAGAGAGCTATCCATTAACATTCTTATTCATCATAATGGTAGTTGCGCGGCATAAACCTAAAAAGTTTGAAATCCACCACCTTTGGCTAATGTCAAAACTTCTACTGTAATATATTGATATATCTGCAATATATATGTTGCTTGCAAAACAAATGTATTTCCTCAGAAAGCATGTCAACTTTTGAATGGCTGTCAATTGAAAAAGATGCAATGAAAATGTCATAATTACAACTTTTTTACCAGGGTTTGATCAGCTAAACCCTAAGCCCTTGATTTACTTTTCCAAGGGATAATTTCTCTACTGAAGTTTTCACTTTTGACAAAGTTAGTTAAATTAAGGTTCTTTCTGTCCTCGTACACTAAATACCACTGTAAATATTGACTCCATGTTGACTGTTATATAGACATAGTTATGGGTTTGTGAGTTAAGTTTCAGGTCAATGAGGCAGATTTCCAATTCAAACTAATAAACCACACCACAGCACCCAACTGAGACATCCAGATGAAATATAGATAGACCATCTCATAATAATTAACCAGTCTTTTCATGAATTAAGGAAAGGCTGCATGAATATATAGAATTCACTTTCATTGCTTTCAGAGCTGTCTCGTGAATAAATATTTAATATGTTAAAGCAGAAGAAGGAGAAGGTTCGAGAAAAGGCTTGTTTTAATTTGTCCAGATCATAATTACTGGAAGAAAGGCAGGCCTCGGGGGGAATCGTGGCTAGCCCACATACCTACTTTTTTGTAGTTTGGTCTATGTCGGCATCCTCGTATGTCTTGAGTCCACGTTCACCCGTCTCAAAGCGAGCTAATGAACTTCGGCTAGTCACAGTTAGAATGAAACGGAGCCTGTGACTTGAGGGGGCCACTAGCTAATAAGAGGAAGCTTTGAGTTAGTTGAAAGAGTTTCCACAAAATGAGAAGAGTGTGGAAATATAATTATTAAAAGCCAGTGGCTCAAAGATTTAGCTTCAGCTTTACCTCAATGAACAATTCATCTGACTGGAATATCTGATTCCATTGTCAAGTCAAGTCACCTTTATTTGTATAGCACTTTTTACAATGCAGATTGTTTCAAAGTAGCTTTACAGAGATAACAGGAAAATAATGTTGCAATAATATTGTTAAAGATAAAATGAAATGTCCCCAACTAAGAAAGCCAAAAGCCAATGGCGACAAAGGCGAAAAAGACGGCAGTGGCAAGGAACTAATACTCCATCAAGAGACAGAACGGAGAAAAAAACCTTGGGAAAAAACAGGATTGGGTGCACTGACCAACGAACAGTGTATGATTATGATTCAGGCAGCATTACAGGTCAGAAGTCAGATTGGATCGGAACACTATATTATGCAGTTCATCTGGTAGAAGTCCTCACGCGCTATGGGGACGAACGTTGAGGATCAGTGCCAATGGCTGTCGTGTCGATGAGGCCTTCACAGGGGAGAGTCTAGTTGACACTAGCTCTGCTGACACTTCAGGGTCGTGTCTAGGCGTAGATCCACCATCTGATCTGGATACGGCCCGGATCCAGCTGATTAGAAAGATTAAAATTAGTGTAGATGCCATTCTTTTTATGATGTAGCAAGTACATCAGGTGTTATAGAAAGTGTTCCCGGTTCCGGCTGACCTAATTTATGCAGCCTAATAATCATTTAACTGATTTGAATAATAGAAATGTATAGTGTTCTCTGTGTATGCCAGTGCCATGAAGTGCAATGAAACTGAGATGAGGCTGGATCCAAACGCAGTGTCTTTATTAACAAACTAAAACTTTAGCCAGAAACAGGATACAAGAACTAGAAACTGGAAACACCAACATAGACATGAAACATTCATTTAACAACTCACAAGGACAGGGCAGAAACACAGGGCTTAAATCATGAGTACAAATGAGTTAACAGGATAACAAGGGGGCGTGGGAAGTGGGAAACACCTGGGATCACTAATAAACAAGACAGGGAACCACTGAACATGACAAAACAAGACAAGACACAAAACCCATATTACGACATAACCCCCCCTTAAGGGCGGCTCCTGACGCCCAATAACACCAAAAAAGTCCAGGAGGGCGGTCTTGGGGGAGGGATGGGGGGCCAGGCCCATGCAGGGGAACAGGACCTGGACCTAGGCAAGGCGGGCCTGGGCCGTGGAGCGTAGGCGGGCCTGACTGAACAGGTGTCCAGGGCGGAGCAGGACCAGGCAGAGGCCAGGGCGGAGCAGGACCAGGCAGAGGCCAGGGCGGAGCAGGACCAGGCAGAGGCCAGGGCGGAGCAGGACCAGGCAGAGGCCAGGGCGGAGCAGGACCAGGCAGAGGCCAGGGCGGAGCAGGACCAGGCAGAGGCCAGGGCGGAGCAGGACCAGGCAGAGGCCAGGGCGGAGCACACTCGAAAGGAAGCCAGGGCGGAGCACACTCGAAAGGGAGCCAGGGCGGAGGAGACTCGGACGAGGTCCATGTCGACGTTGTCTCCATGGCCCTCACAGGGTACCTCCTGCCCCCCCCCAAAAAATACTTGGGGAAATCCACGGGAGGAAGGTGCTTGGAGGGCGCAGGCAGGGCGAGGCGCAGAGGCGGGGCCGGCAGGGCGAGGCGCAGAGGCGGGGCCGGCAGGGCGAGGCGCAGAGGCGGGGCGAGGAGTCCGGGAACGCCCTCCGGAGCCTGGCGAGCCAAACGAGTCCTCCCTCTCTTCCTTCTGCGACGGCGCTTCGCTGGGCTTGATTCACTACTGGACGTACTTGACTCAGTAGACTCACTTGACTCAGTAGCCTCGCTTGACTCAGTAGACTCACTTGACTCAGTAGACTCGGTAGGCTCACTTGACTCAGTAGACTCGGTAGGCTCAGTAGACTCGGTAGACTCACTTGACTCAGTAGGCTCGCTTGACTCAGTAGGCTCGGTAGGCTCGCTTGACTCAGTAGGCTCGGTAGACTCACTTGACTCAGTAGACTCGGTAGACTCACTTGACTCAGTAGACTCGGTAGACTCACTTGACTCAGTAGACTCGGTAGACTCACTTGACTCAGTAGACTCGGTAGACTCACTTGACTCAGTAGACTCGGTAGACTCACTTGACGACTCGGTAGACTCACTTGACGACTCGGTAGACTCGGTAGACTCACTTGACTCAGTAGACTCACTTGACTCAGTAGACTCACTTGACTCGGTAGACTCGGTAGACTCACTTGACTCGGTAGACTCGGTAGACTCACTTGACTCAGTAGACTCGGTAGACTCACTTGACGACTCAGTAGACTCGGTAGACTCACTTGACGACTCAGTAGACTCGGTAGACTCACTTGACTCAGTAGACTCACTTGACTCAGTAGACTCAGTAGACTCGGTAGACTCGGTGGCGCTTGACTCACTTGACTCGGCTGGGCTCACGTGGAGCGCCGCGGACTCGACCGGGCAGACGTGAGTCGAGGGCTCGACGGGGCAGACGAGTAGCGCGGGCTTGTGGAGCGCGGTCTCGGCAGTGCGAATGCGGTGCGGCTTCCTCAGAGCTCGGTTGGAAACTCTCTTACTTGAACTGTGCTTGGAATTACCTTGAACGGTCTTGACGAAATGCCCTGGTTTGGGAACACAGCGGATTTCCTCAGCAAGTCCTACAGTGAGTGACGAACCGCACACCCACAACGCTCGGTCCAGGAACTGCACAAAAGAGAGGTGCTCCGCATCTAACAGAAGCATTGCGCCGAGCGTGTCGTCCATCCCACTCCAGAAATTATACTTGAGTGTTTCCTCACTCAAATTTGTCTCATGATAAAACTCCAGGTAAGCCCCCACGTACTCCTCAAGCGACCGTCCATTCTGGTAGAATACGTCCTCCATCATCATACCTCTTGCTTTAACGTCGACAGATATTCTCCCAGAGCCCGGTTGCTGACAACTGCTGGATCCTGTCTTGGTGAGTTGTTCTGTCATGAAGTGCAATGAAACTGAGATGAGGCTGGATCCAAACGCAGTGTCTTTATTAACAAACTAAAACTTTAGCCAGAAACAGGATACAAGAACTAGAAACTGGAAACACCAACATAGACATGAAACATTCATTTAACAACTCACAAGGACAGGGCAGAAACACAGGGCTTAAATCATGAGTACAAATGAGTTAACAGGATAACAAGGGGGCGTGGGAAGTGGGAAACACCTGGGATCACTAATAAACAAGACAGGGAACCACTGAACATGACAAAACAAGACAAGACAGAACCAGACTAATATGGCCATACTTCCTGGTTCTGGTAAGAACTCTAGCTGCTGCGTTTTGGACTATCTGTAGTTTGTTTATTAAGCATGCAGGGCAACCACCCATAATTTTTTATCAAGACCAGTCAAGACCATAACTGTGAAAATATCACTAAATTGCCAGTATATTGTCAAATCTTTTTAACATCCTTGCTTTTATTAGATGTAAAACGATCGATGAGTAATGTAGACGAACTGCTGCGCGTGTGACAGAGAGAGCGAGAGCGAGAGAACGCCCCGGTTGCGCGCGCACTCTTTCTCTTCTGAGCCAGGCGAAAGTATAAACAAGGGTTCACCGTCTCCTAAGCGCTGTCTTGCATGGCACATATTAATAAAAATAAATCGGCACGATGGTAAAAGATCGGAAGACCATAGTTTCATGTGGAGCATTCGGATATTTTTTCCTGAATTACCGCTGGTTGTGAATTGTGCTAAAATACGTTTAAAAAATGATTGTTGTAGGTTTAAAAACAACATAACTTTATGTATTGTTTATAAAAGGTGGAGAAAAGTGAAGACTTTAGTGATGAACAATGAATAATTGTTTTGCATACTGTACTAAATGATGGAAGTCACCCAGGAGTAGCCTATTGAATAAAGATGGTTATGTTTATTTAAAGAGTGCTTTATATCTATGCTATGTATTTTTATGGGAATGTGGATCTTTCAGATCAATTTGAGAAGCTCTTTTGATCATGTTTCACAATTTTTTGTAGTGTGGGGCGCTGGTCTTGGTCTTGGTCTCGGTCTCGCCCTCCCTCGGTCTTGGTCTCGGCCCCTAAAAGTCTTGGTCTTGTCTTGGTCTCGATACACTCTGGTCTTGGTCTTGTCTTGGTCTCGGTTATGTGGTCTTGACTACAACACTAGTATAGGGTATAACATATATCATTGATTTAGATGATTTAACAAGTTTAGAAAGTTCTTCCTCTCCTATAGCAATGAATGAATCAAATTTTTCCTCAGAGAGACTACAATGCACTGCCTGATGCGATACTGTTGTAGACGGTTGCATAGTTATAATTTTCTCCCTGATATTATCAATCTTGTAAGTAAAGAAGTTCATAAAGTCATGTGCTGCTTGGAAACGTCTGGGGTTGAAACTTTATTTTTCGTTAATTTAGCCACTGTTTTAAGTAAATACCTAGGGTTTTGTTTGTTTTCTTTCTTTCTATTGAGATCTAACAGCTCTCTGTACGCAATCGTGCTCTCTTTCCATGAAATGCGAAAAAACTCTACTTTTGTTTTCTTTTAGTTGCGCTCCATTTTTCTGGCTGCTCTCTTAAGGGCCTGAGTGTGCCTGTGTACCCAACGTTGGACTATTTTCTTTACTCTTCTTTAAGCGCAAAGGAGCAACTGTGTCTAAAGTGTTGGAAAAATATAGAGTCAAAAGTTTGTCGCAGTATCGAGTTCTTATAAGCTATCTGGGATGCTGAGGAGATGAAACTAGTCAGGAATATTATTAATAAAGATCTTTATTGGCAGAAGTGATAGGTCTAACATATTTGTAACACGTCGACTTTGCAGCCTTGGCTAAATAAAGTATACACAAGACTAGATAATGATCTGAGATGTCATCGCACTGCTGCAGAATTTCAACGGCATCAACATTGATTCCATGCGATAATATTAGTTCTAGAGTATGATTACGACAATGAGTAGGTCCTAACACGTGTTTTCTAACTCCAATAGAGTTCAGAATGTCTTTAAATTCCAATCCCAATGCATCTTTTTCGTTATTTACATGTATATTTAAATCACCAACAATAAGGACTTTATCTGCAGCCAGTACTAACTCAGAAAATCAGAAAATTCTTTGATAAAGTCTTTATGGTGCCCTGGTGGCCTGTATACAGTAGCCAGCACAAATCTCAAACGTGATTTATCATTTACACTAGATAGTGTTACATTAAGCACCAACACTTCAAAAGAATTATATTTAAAACTAGACTTCTCAGTAATTCTGAAGATGTTACTATAAATTACAGAAACACTTCCCCCTTTGTCTTTCAGACGAGGCTCATGTTCATAACAGTAATCTTGCAGGGTGGTCTCATTTAAAGTAATGTAATTTAATAATTTACGGTAGTAATTTAAAGTCGTCTGGTTTTAGCCAGGTTTCTGTCAAACACAGCACATATAGGTTAAAATCTGTAATCATATCATTAACAATAAGTGCTTTTAAAGTAAGGGATCAAATATTCAGCAACTCAAGCTTTATAATGTGTTCATCCGTATTATATCTGCTTTTTATTTGTTGAACATCAATTAAATTTTTACCCTTAAATGGGTTTAGGAGTTGTTTGTATGTCCTAATTCGGGGAACAGACACGGTCTCTATATGATGATATCTAGGTGAAAGAGTCCCTATGTGATAGGATTTATCTGACCTCAGTGACGCGAGACAGCTAGCAGACAGTCGGTTTAGCCAGTCTGTCTGCTTCCTGACCTGAGCCCCAATTCATGTTTGAGTTCTAAGACTATGTGCCATTGTGTGGCTGTATTTTAGCTCTCATGAGAAGCGGCAAAGGAGGAATAGGAGGTATCTCATTGTATGTACCTTGCTGTGAACTCACCGAAACAAGAAGGGAGAGGGGTACAAAACATGATGGGCTTTAAACTAAACTGAAATTTATAATGGAGGCAAGTGTCAGAGTGTGGTGAAATATTCATTTTATTAAAAATGTACACAAGCTCTATTTTTAATTTTGTAGTACATCAGTCGACCCTATTCTTGACGGCACCGAGTGAAGCTGGCAAAGACGGATAATTGGACAGTGTGACAGAAGCACATGTTTGAAGGGTGATCGAGCTTTGAAGTGCACACAGACACACGACTTACAATCACTACTTCACGTGTCACTCTGGTTTATCATCAGTAACTACTCATGCAGGACTATTATAGCATGACATCTGTGATCTATGAAAAGTTTTAAATGGGGAATTGCAAGATCTTACAGTAAAGTTTAAAGTTCAGAAAACTATAGTACTTCAGTACACTAAACAATTAACCTAAGTTCTTCTAAATTACTTTTATTCAAGTCAAAAATATTGCATAACATCACTGAATCAACTGTTCAAATGTTTGTGGTCTAAAATTTTGTTTTTAATACTTTACTATTCAGCAAGAATGCATTAAATTGATCAAGTGACACTAGAGACATTTCGAATGTTACAAAAGATTTCTAATTCAAATTAATGCTTTTATTTTTCTATTTCTATATAAGAATTTTATGTTTTTCATGTTTCCACATACATATTATTCTAAATGTTAAAAACTGTTCTGCTGAATAAGAAATATTTCTTGAGCTCCAAATCAGTTCATTAGAATTACTTCTGAAGGATCAAGTGAATGAAGACAAAAAAAATAATCTTTGTCATCTCATGAATAAAATCATTTGTAATAATATTTCCCAATATTAATGGTTTTGCTGTATTTTTAATCAAATACTTGCAGCATTGGTGAACGAGCATTTTGTCTTTTTCAAAACATGGTGCTGCAGTAGAGTTTAAGAAATAATCATTATTATTTTACATAATTTCAATAATTTTGCTTAGTGCCGCTGCTGACACACTTCTCCTTCACATCACCGAGAAAGCAAAAGCTATTTTGGAAGGATCTGTAATTTAAATGTAAATATTTGACTCGAAAACACATTACTGTGGACAAAGATCAGTGTAAGGAGTAAAAACATTGTTAAAATCCTACAGATATTCTGTGATTACTTGAAAGAATGACTTGCAGGTTTAAGTGTTGTGCTTTGTGTCTTTGTTATGTGGTTTGTGTCCCATCAGTGTGTCCCAGTGGCAAATTCGGGAAAGCCTGTGCTGAGATCTGTCTGTGCACTAACAATGGAACCTGCAACCCCATTGACGGCTCCTGCCAGTGCTTCCCAGGTTGGACTGGGGACGACTGTTCACAGAGTATGAACCAATTTGTCTTTCTCTCTGTTTTTGTCTTCAGTTTCACCCTCTTGATTTCTCCCACTCTTTGTGTTTAGTCCTACTACTCTGTCCCATTCACTTTCATTCATTTCTCTCTCATGGGCGTCTCATGTCATAGTGCCATGTAAATCATAACCACGTCCATTTTTCTTTGCCAAATACCCCACAAGCACCGCTGATGGAGACCAACAATTTCCTCAATAAATTACTTGATAGCACACTCTCAATAATTCACACAGCACAAGAGAGCGGCAATATGAAATAGAGACGAGAGCAACAATGTCCCGGAGAATTTATGGCTTATTCGCTCTTCTCCCTCCCCTCTCGAGCTGTTAATCTAGCGCTGTTTGCTGTAAGTGAAGGGGTGAGGAATGGCTGTGAGAAAAGTGAGGGATTTCAATTATTAATTCCAGACAGTGATATTTTCAGCTTTATATTGACTAAAAGGTTTAACTTTATACTGTGGCTGGCTACGGCCCTCATTTTAATGTGATTTCCTTTTTATTTTGGCTGTACCACATTTTATTTGCAAAACATGCAAATTTTACATCAAATGCATCATTTTGTATAAATGTTATGTCAATTAGGGGCCTGTAAATGTGCGTTTACACACGTGTTGTATATTAAAACACAATGCACATGTGTGTTAGTCTTCATCTGACGGTGTCTCTGGCTCCGCAGTTTGTCCCATAGGCCAGTGGGGCCCTGACTGCTTGAACTCATGTAACTGTCACAACGGAGCCCAATGTAGTGCCTACGACGGAGAGTGCAGGTGCAGCCTGGGCTGGACCGGCCTCTACTGCACGCAGCGTGAGTCTCCCTCACACACAAATACACTCACATTCACAGTTATTACATGTACAATTAACAAACCTCTATTACACACATACACAAACACCCTCTCCCACACACGTAAAGTGACACAGTGACATCTGTTGGCAGTATTTCAGAAGTGCACCAGAGAGTTGTGAAATCTCATGATGTTATGATGCCACAGAGTGGTCCTTAATAATAAATGCACATTTTTTTCATGTCAGTCATTTAACTCATTAAATGACCTTGCTCAAGGCTGAAATCAAAAACCATCAGCATCACTCCTGCTAAAAACAAAATCCATCTTTCATTCATTACGTCTATCATTTCTTGATCCTTCCTCTGCTGCCACTCTGTTTGAAACTTTTTTTTTGACGGCAGTGATATAAACTCTTGAGGAGTGATGAAATCAGTTTGTATTTTGCTGCAATGTTTGCTCCAGTGGGCTTGTTATCTTTAGTAGCCAGACTGTTTTTGCATGCTTGTGTATTTATGTACTGTACTTGTGTTTGTCTACGATTTGCTATTAGTGTCCGAGGCCATTGTGAAAGAGGAAACACTGCTGTGGTAAAACAGCTAAATAAAGTATACGTTACAATAAATGCCGATTTTGAATGTTGCAGCTTCTCTTACACTCTGGGCTTCTTGTTTGCTAGCCCCATCAGCATACACCAACTGTGTTTTTAGGTTAATGTGATGTAGCAGGATATCTCTTTCCTTCAGGCTGTCCCTCAGCGTTTTATGGGCGAGACTGTGCAGAGGTGTGCCGCTGTCAAAATGGAGCTGACTGTGATCATATCACTGGCCAGTGTGCCTGTCGGACTGGCTTTATTGGGACCAACTGTGAACAGAGTGAGTGTTGTAGCCTCTTTTTGAATTGTGTATTCTTGTGTTAGGGGGTTGTGAGAATGTCAGTTCAAAAGAGACCTTTAGCTGTCTTGATGATGGTGTGTGTGTGTGTGTGTGTGTGTGTGTGTGTGTGTGTGTGTGTGTGTGTGTGTGTGTGTGTGTGTGTGTGTGTGTGTGTGTGTGTGTGTGTGTGTGTGTGGTGTGTGTGTGTGTGTGTGTGTGTGTGTGTGTGTGTGTGTGTGTGTGTGTGTGTGTGTGGTGTGTGTGTGTGTGGTGTGTGTGTGTGTTCCCCATCCACCATCTCAGGCAGTCCATCACAACATTTATCTGAGTGCTTGTTTTACACAGTTTAGCAGTGGTGTTGTTTAATGGTGTTCATCTGTGTTTTTGTACAGAGTGTCCTCCCGGGACATTTGGCTATGGCTGTCAGCAGCTGTGTGAATGTATGAACAACGCCACCTGTGACTATGTGACCGGAACGTGTTACTGCAGCCCGGGATACAAAGGAATCCGCTGTGACCAGGGTAACACTCTCTTTTTTGATGGGAAATTCCAAAATGTTATACTAAACGAAGGAACTGGATAAATTCTTTTGACTTGGGCCTCGAAGTAACCACAGAGCAAATCCTTGGCAACCACCTAGCAACACATTAACTACCAATTAGTCTGCAAAGAACACCCTATGTAGCAACACACTAGCATACACTTAGACTCTTAGCAATCGCACAGAATATCTTGGGAACTAAAAATAAAAACACCAATAGTGTTTGGGAAAGTACATTTTAAAAGAAATGCATTACAATATTGCGTTATTTTTTCTCAATTTGGCTGGGCTTGATGTTTGTTTTTTTATTAATAAAAATAAAAAAGTTATATGTTTGGCAAATGCAAAGGCCCTTTCACACCTAAAGTGAAATGTAAAAGCATCAGGCTGAAGGAAATGCAAATTCACGCCTGTACAGTAGAGGGAACAGCTCAAACAACGATATTCTTCGTATTTGTACAATAATTTTGACCTCTGTATGATGTAGATCAATAATGAAAAAAATCCCACAGTGTACGATAATTTCAGAATTTTGTGACACTTAAAATGATGGTCGTTGTTGTAATCATAGGGCTTCAATCTCATCTCACGTTATGTCTTCTTGGCCAATCATCGTGGAGAATGATTCTCTCTCACGTGCACAAGTTAACATTCCTTTAGTTATATCATAAACATGTCATCTCTGTATGTTTTGCAAGAAAAAATAAAAAAGTTCATGTTCCTGCCGCTTAGGTCAGTGGTTTCCAAGCTGAGGTTGATAGTTTAGCAATAAAGTATTTTGCAGGTCGTGTCAAAAAGTTGTTGGTCTAGGTAAATAGCGGCATTCTGTACGTTTGACTCGTATACGATCATTTTCTTCCAAATATGATTATTTTGAGTACGATACTTGGACATTTCCAATCTGGCAACACTGCTTTCAGCAATGCATTCTGAAATCACAAAACACAAATGTGGTTTATCGCCTCTGTACTTTCTCCTGATTTGTCTCAATATGGGGACAGGAGAGCTGTCAATCAATACTGGGAAAGCAAAGTGTTACTTACTTGAAAAATAACTCCCATTACTTGTAATGTGTTACTCCCAACACTGCACACCAACAACCACTCAAACCCGTGGCAACTACAAGTATAAACAAGATTTTGATATATTATGAAGAAAATGTGAGTGGTGCACCGTTCACTCTTTGTGGTGTCTGCTATCCTATTGTACATGAAACAAGAGATTAGCATGCGTAAAAGAATTCTATTGTACCTGTACTTTTGGGAATGAAGTACTCTGATCTGTATGATGTCAACATAATCATATTCTGTGTCCCAGCGGCTCTAGTGATGGAGGAGCTGAACCCCTACACTAAGATCAGTCCCGCTCTGGGTTCAGAACGCCAGTCCCGGGTGCTGTCATGGGCATCATCTTCCTGCTCCTGATCATCATGGCTATGCTCAGCTTGTTTGTTTGGTTCAGGCAGAGACAGAGAGACAAAGGCCAGGACATGCCTAGCGTCTCATACACACCAGCCCTGCGTGTCACCAACACTGACTACTCCCTCTCTGGTGAGAAACTCCTTTGACACTAATCATATTGAATAAGCTGCAATGAACAACTTAAGATGCTCCATGAATGTTTTTACTAATATGACTTATAAGAGTACATATGTAGTGGCATTTTTGTTCAGCATTGCATTATGTTTAACCTGGTGCTACCACACTTTTCATACTGTATGCTGATAACCTTGCTGAAGTATATGTTAATCATGTGAAAATACTGCATTGTCATTTTTTATGCTAGCTGCATAGATGCTAGTTTTATTGATTTGGCTATAAATGGCTCGACAAATTCTGTTAAGTATCATGAATTTCTGTCCATTAAACTGCCCTTGTCTACTTTGTTATTGCAGTAACAGGATGGTCATTGTTTGTATACATGTACAGTGTGATATGTAGGAGTTGTGAACACTGCTGTCTTCCTCTCTACCCTAGAAACATCTCAGAGCAGCAGCAGCGGCCAGTGCTTCTCCAATCCCAGCTACCACACTGTGGCGCAGTGCAACATCTCATCCTCCATCACAAACAACCTGGACGGCACTCTCACTCTTAAGGTGAGTACATTATGGTCACGACTCCATGTAGGTTTGGTAGGTTAACTATTTTCAAAAACGTAAAGCATCATATTATGGCAATAGTAGCTGCTCTTGTGCTTAGAATATTTCATAAAGATGTATGCTACAACATGACTCACAAACAAGGGCAAGCTCTATGTATTCACTTTGTATCTGTAGACTTATTTGTTGAAGGGATTCATTTGCATCAAGACGAAATAATGATCCGAATTTGGATATAAAGTTGTGCATTTTCAGCTATAATGTCCAGCTTTGACAAGCTGTGTGACATACACAACCATTTGAATGTTTGGGGTCAGTAAGATATTTTTATTCAACAAGGATGCATTTAATTGATCGAAAGTGACAGCAACCCCATTTATTACCAACCCCAATCTTTCAGACCGTAGTGTACATTAGACAGGGTTATTACCGGTGAAGTCAGACCAAATTATGTGTTAAAGTTCTTGTAACAATAAATGGACTTGGTTTTAAAATGTGTTGTTTTTCCTAAGACAGTAATTTTTTAGGTTATGTAATCATGCCAGTGAGAAACATTTTATAGCTTATTTGTTCTTAATGAAACCAAAAGAGGTCAAAAATAATTGCATTGCAAGCAGATGGTCTGAGTGTTTTTTTTGTCTCTTTTTCCCTTTAGAAAGGAGACAGGAACAGTTCAGAATGGAGAGCGTACTGCAATCTCAATGACCTGGGTCAGTGTACTCACTTAATTTCTTCTCACCCCCTATTCAAACCATCTGTTCCTGTCAGACAAAAGTACTCATGCAATTTGAAATGGATCCGATATATCATTATTTTCTCCGCTCAGCCTATTCTCCAAAACAAATAAGACATTTGTTCTCCATTGGGGCACCAGAGAATTAAACTACTTACTCATTCCTGGGGGGTTGAATGAACACCAGACGGTGCTTCTGGCACTGGAGCAAGACCTCCGCCTGCTGTGTTTTTAATAAGCCCTTACTTTAGGTGGAACATGCATGTGGTGGAAGGTCAGGCTTTGCCTATATTATCCAAGGTCACTCAGACTAGGGGGGAGAGAGTTCATTACCTCTCTGACATCCCATCCCAAGCCACCTCACCCCATTATGTCTACCTGCAGGTCTGCTGATAAGACTTCGGCACAGCACACGAGGCCTCAGAGACTCGGGTACGAGGATGGGTATTTCCATCATATTCTTTTGCAAGCCCTTAGAGGAAGTGAAATAGGGCCAGTGACCACAAGTTTAAATGGATTTCACCTTGTTATTGGAAATTTCCCTGATTTCTGATCACAGTGCTGAAGAGTGTAACTTGTAGATGACAGTCTGTTTTATAAATGGGAAGTTATTTCAAAGCCTGAGCCAAAAGTTGTTACATTATGATGAAGATTACAAAGACATTGACTTCTTGATGAATCGTTCACTGTAAGACAAGGAATCTGTGTTAAAGTAAATGAGGACAATTTTGCTTTCAAATCAAGTGAAAGTACAAACGGTCCTTTTCTTTAAACAGACTAAACTTCATTACATTTATATAGAGGAAACCCCCATTTGAACAGTGAGCACACACTGTTACTCTACGGCTGTCATGTCACCATGTCCAAATTAATATTGCAGTGTGGGTTCAGTGAACTGTTTGAGGATTTTCATTTATCGATCTTGACGTCACCTTAAAGGCATGTCTCTGGGTAGTCAGCTGAGAAACGTGATGAGTTGTGATGTGATTTGGTTAAAGGTTAACTCATAATACTCATAATAAGAGTTGGGTATTGTTTAAGCGCTTGCTTTTGCTTTTATATGTAGGTGGATGGAAAGACAGTCCTTTCTGTTAGTCCTTCCTGTTCCTTCTGTTAATGACGGGGTTTTTTTTGCAAATTGCAATAACAATCTTTATCATAAAGTCAAATAATTTAACCATACAATAATACTAGGTCTTCCCCTAGGTGCTTATAGCATATCTCATGGTGAGTCTCATGTCGGTTGGAAAAAACTTCAGGAAATGTTCGATTGTCCTAGAAAATGTACTAATATATTTTAATATTTATATTATAATCATTGTTTGATTTGAATAGGTATGTACCGTTCATTTAAAAAAAATATTTTATATAAAACAAAATTTGGGTAGAATTTAATATTATATATATATATATATATATATATATATATATATATATATATATATATATATATATATATATATATATATATATATATACACTATCTTTCAAGAAATTTTATCAGCAAGAATGCATTCAATTTGAATAAAATACTTTTACATCGTTGCAAAAAAATTCAATTTCAAATAAATATGTATCTTTTAAACTTTCTATTCATCATAGATATCACGGTTTCCACAAAAATATTAAAAAAGAAAAATATAAGGATCATGTGACACTGAAGACTGGAGTAATGATGCTGAAAATTCAGCTTTGTCATCACATGAATAAATTATCATTTAAAATATATTAAAAAGGAAAACAGTTATATACATTTATAAATAGATTTATTTTAAGTAAATGCGGGCTTTATGAGCATATTTCCTTCAAAAGTGTGTGTGTGTGTATTATATATATATATATATATATATATACACACACACACACACACACACACACACACACACATATATATATATATATATATATATATATATGTATATTATAATGTAAGCCTATAGCTTTACCATTTACAACCGTCTATTTAACTGTTTTTAAATCATGAATTACTGAGAATGTGTTCATGTGCCTCATTAGGTGTATCAAGAGGAGACACACTTACACTGAGGGACAGCAAAACCACCCGAATGGCCAAAGGTAATGACCATGTTGGACATTTGCTGATGAAATATGTGGACACTATACACAAGATATCCTTTTCCATTTTTGAGGGGTCCCTTAACAAGGACAACTGCATTCTCTTCGTTTTTAAAAATGAAGAATGACTTTCGAAGATAAGTACATTCAGTACTGTAGTGACACACTGGATGTGCATGTGCCTCATTCGGAAATGCATTACGTTTTAAATGGTGTAAGAGATTTATAAATAATCTGTTGTGCCATCACTTCCTTGATTCTACAAAGCACAACTTAATCACTTCCTCTATATTTCTGGATGATGTACATAAGTAATATAGTTACGTCTATTTTTTTACTCTCTCTACACAAACTCTTCTTCAGTACATTAGATGTTAACTGCTGTAACCCGATTTTCCAGTGCAGTCTAACAGGATTTCACTGGAAAAAATCACCCTGGGATGCTGTTTCTAAACTGTACATCATGAAAAGTGCTTATTTTGCATCTTTGCCGAGAGATGTCTTGAACGCAATTTAATTTTCCTATAGCTCTTTGTATATGTAATAACATTTATTACATTTTTCTCACCCAGAGGATGATGTGGCAATTACATTGCAATAAAATATCTTTTAATATATTTTCTGTCATGTGTGTAGATTACATAAAGGCCTCCATGTGTAGCTCCAGCTCGTGCTCCCTAAATAGTGAGAATCCGTACGCCACCATCCGAGACCCGCCCAGCCTGGCCTGCAAGCACGCTGAAAGCAGCTACGTGGAGATGAAGTCTCCTGCACACAGAGACCTGACCTTCTGCTCCAGCACTAGCACAACCCTCACCACTGCCAGCAGAAACGTCTATGACGTGGGTGAGTCTGATCAAAGCAAATGACTACTTGCTTCTTATATGAGCCCTGCTGTTTTATCATTTTTCTCTTTTTTAGAGCTGCTAATACAGTGTTAGTATGATACGAGAGATGCTAATACAGTGTTAGTACGATACGAGAGCTGCTAATACAGTGTTAGTACGATACGAGAGCTGCTAATACAGTGTTCGTACGATACGAGAGCTGATAATACAGTGTTAGTACGATACGAGAGATGCTAATACAGTGTTAGTACGATACGAGAGCTGCTAATACAGTGTTAGTACGATAAGAGAGATGCTAATACAGTGTTAGTACGATACGAGAGATGCTAAAACAGTGTTAGTACGATACGAGAGATGATAATACAGTGTTAGTACGATACGAGAGCTGCTAATACAGTTGTTAGTACGATACGAGAGCTGCTAATACAGTGTTAGTACGATACGAGAGCTGCTAATACAGTGTTCGTACATACGAGAGCTGATAATACAGTGTTTAGTACGATACGAGACCTGCTAATACAGTGTTAGTACGATACGAGAGCTGCTAATACAGTGTTCGTACGATACGAGAGCTGATAATACAGTGTTAGTACGATACGAGAGATGCTAATACAGTGTTAGTACGATACGAGAGCTGCTAATACAGTGTTAGTACGATAAGAGATGCTAATACAGTGTTAGTACCGATAACGAGAGATGCTAAAACAGTGTTAGTACGATACGAGAGATGATAATACAGTGTTAGTACGATACGAGAGCTGCTAATACAGTGTTAGTACGATACGAGACTGCTAATACAGTGTTAGTACGATACGAGAGCTGATAATACAGTATTAGTTCGTTACGAGAGCTGCTAATACAGTTTAGTACTACGAGAGCTGCTAATACAGTGTTAGTACGATAGAGAGCTGATAATACAGTGTTATGCGATACGAGAGCTGATAATACAGTGTTAGTACGATACGAGAGATGCTAATACAGTGTTAGTACGATACGAGACCTGATAATACAGTGTTAGTACGATACGAGAGCTGTAATACAGTATTAGTACGTTACGAGAGCTGCTAATACAGTGTTAGTACGATACGAGAGATGCTAATACAGTGTTAGTACGATACGAGACCTGCTAATACAGTGTTAGTACGATACGAGACCTGCTAATACAGTGTTAGTACGATACGAGAGCTGCTAATACAGTGTTAGTACGATACGAGAGCTGCTAATACAGTGTTCGTACAATACGAGAGCTGCTAATAAAGTGTTAGTACGATACGAGACCTGCTAATACAGTGTTAGTACGATACGAGAGCTGGTAATACAGTTTAGTACGTTACGAGAGCTGCTAATACAGTGTTAGTACTATACGAGAGCTGCTAATACAGTGTTAGTACGATACGAGAGATGCTAATACAGTGTTAGTACGATACGAGACCTGTAATACAGTGTTAGTACGATACGAGAGCTGCTAATACAGTGTTAGTACGATACGAGAGATGCTAATACAGTGTTAGTACGATACGAGAGCTGTAATACAGTGTTAGTACGATACGAGAGATGATAATACAGTGTTAGTACGATACGAGAGATGCTAATACAGTGTTAGTACAATACGAAGATGCTAATACAGTGTTAGTACGATACGAGAGCTGCTAATACAGTGTTCGTTACGATACGAGAGCTGCTAATAAAGTGTTAGTACGATACGAGACTGCTAATACAGTGTTAGTACGATACGAGAGTGTAATACAGTAGTTAGTACGTTACGAGACCTGATAATACAGTGTTAGTACGATACGAGAGCTGCTAATACAGTGTTAGTACGATACGAGAGATGCTAATACAGTGTTAGTACGATACGAGAGCTGATAATACAGTGTTAGTACGATACGAGAGCTGCTAATACAGTGTTAGTACGATACGAAAGATGCTAATAAAGTGTTAGTACGATACGAGACCTGCTAATACAGTGTTAGTACGATACGAGAGCTGGTAATACAGTATTAGTACGATACGAGACCTGCTAATACAGTGTTAGTACGATACGAGAGCTGCTAATACAGTGTTAGTACGATACGAGAGATGCTAATACAGTGTTAGTACGATACGAGAGATGATAATACAGTGTTAGTACGATACGAGAGATGCTAATACAGTGTTAGTACGATACGAAAGATGCTAATACAGTGTTAGTACGATACGAGAGCTGCTAATACAGTGTTCGTACAATACGAGAGATGCTAATACAGTGTTAGTACGATACGAGAGATGCTAATACAGTGTTAGTACGATACGAGAGCTGATAATACAGTGTTAGTACGATACGAGAGCTGCTAATACAGTGTTAGTACGATACGAAAGATGCTAATACAGTGTTAGTACGATACGAGAGCTGCTAATACAGTGTTCGTACGATACGAGAGCTGCTAATAAAGTGTTAGTACGATACGAGAGATGATAATACAGTGTTAGTACGATACGAGAGCTGGTAATACAGTATTAGTACGTTACGAGAGCTGCTAATACAGTGTTAGTACTATACGAGAGCTGCTAATACAGTGTTAGTACGATACGAGAGATGCTAATACAGTGTTAGTACGATACGAGACCTGCTAATACAGTGTTAGTACGATACGAGACCTGCTAATACAGTGTTAGTACGATACGAGAGATGCTAATACAGTGTTAGTACGATACGAGAGCTGGTAATACAGTATTAGTACGTTACGAGCAGTGTTGTGCAAGTTACTTCCAAACTGGAATACATTATATATTACATGTTACTGTTATTTAAAAGTAATTCATTACCTTACAATATTACTGTCTCAGAATTGTAATGCGTTACATTACTCCTGTATTACTTTTGAGTTACTTTCACCAAAATAACTATACAGAAGTAGAACTTAACATTCTAAAATGACTAGGGCTTTAACAATATGCGATATGAAACCTAAATCGCGACACTCAGATCCACGAACCTGCAGAATCGAGACACACCCCTTCCAACTCCAAGAGTTATCCATACCGTCCAGATCCAATGCTACCACATCTTTAAATTACTATTAGTATTATTTGAAGTTAACTTAACATTATAAAATACGTAGACCTACACCACAAAACAAGTTGAGGATCAATTATTTAAAATTTGGGAATTCCAGCATTATGGACATGACATTTGCTGTCAAAACCTGAAATATAAATTCTCAGAAAATGCATTAATACCAAAATATTGAAACGTCTGTTTATCCATAGGCTCCTCCCTGAAAGGAGTCCAGACATTAGAAAAATATCAGTCTACACATGCATTTTATATTTAATATTAGGGAAATAGTCAGTCATGCGTGACAAAAAAAATCTTTAACTTTTAGGAAGCAACGATTTTTGTTTTTGTAATTTTGTGAATTACACTGCGCAAATCGGATGAAGAAGGGTTGGCTCTCCACAGAACATAAAATATTCGTTTTATTTTATTTTTCGTGTTCGCATTTATGAGGAAAAAACAATGTTACAGACGTGAGTTCTCCGTTACGGACGCGAGCGCTCTGAAGCGGCACTAAAAGACTGCTTTAAAACTTTCTCAAAGACCTTACACAGAAGACACAAAGCCTTTCTTTAAAGTGAATTTCGTTTTGTATTAATTGTATCTTAATTTTAATCCATGTTTGATCAACCAATTGCCTGGATTTTATAAATAAGAAGTAGGCTAAATATAGACAATTATAAATAATCACGACATGGAGGACAATTCACTCATAAATGAACCGAAACTCAGAGTATAAGGTAGCCTATTAACCTGAAAAATATATCTATATTGAAATGTCTACGTGTAAAACAGAACAATTCAAAACGAAAGAAAACAGACTGCTCTCTGCGTATGAAATGAAATGTGCATTTCTCTCTGGTGCACTAGCCTACTGCGAAGATCGCGAGTCAGCATCGTCAACTTCATCTTGACTTTATTAATAAACAATTAAAATGTCTCCTTGCTATATTTGACATATTCATAATCATTGCTTTTGCCGGTTCTTTGTGACAGCTTTTAGGTGCTTTATCGGCAGCGAAGCCGCCCTTATCAAAAACATGATTGCGTGATGAAAACATGAAAAATACCACATAAACATAGCCTAACTGTTTAGAAAGAAAACACAGAACGAATAGCCTAATGCGCATACGTCCATCTCGCGAATGTACAGTCTTCTTCATGCCATCTTCACCATTATAGCTGCTTCTCCACTGGCCAGCGCGAGCACAGAGGCCGAAATCATACCTCACGGCACTCCTGTAAAAATAAATCGCTATACAAATAGGCTATATCAGACTATATCAGACGCTGCCATATAGTTTTTATTAACAGACTTGGACACCACACGCGGTATTGACTGACCACAAACAGGTAATTTAGCCTACTTGCATTTTTCATTTGTTAATGTCTCGCGGTCTTGCTGTGTATTTTTTTTTTTTTTTACAATTAAAACTAAAAGTCTGTTGTAACTTGTAACGCAAGCCTTACTGAACATGTACCGAGTAAAATATTACTGAAAATTGATTAGTAATGCCTTACACTACTGCGTTACAGCAAAAAGTAATATGTTACTGTAATGCATTACTTTTGTAACGCGTTACTCCCAACACTGGTTACGAGACCTGCTAATACAGTGTTAGTACGATATGAGACCTGCTAATACAGTGTTAGTACGATACGAGAGATGCTAATACAGTGTTAGTACGATACGAGAGCTGGTAATACAGTGTTAGTACGATACGAGAGCTGGTAATACAGTGTTAGTACGATACGAGAGATGCTAATACAGTGTTAGTACGATACGAGAGCTGATAATACAGTGTTAGTACGATAAGAGAGATGCTAAAACAGTGTTAGTACGATACGAGAGATGCTAATACAGTGTTAGTACGATACGAAAGATGCTAATACAGTGTTAGTACGATACGAGAGCTGGTAATACAGTGTTAGTACGATACGAGAGCTGGTAATACAGTGTTAGTACGATACGAGAGATGCTAATACAGTGTTAGTACGATACGAAAGCTGCTAATACAGTGTTAGTACGATACGAGAGATGCTAATACAGTGTTAGTACGATACGAGAGCTGCTAATACAGTGTTAGTACGATACGAGAGCTGCTAAAACAGTGTTAGTACGATACGAGAGATGCTAATACAGTGTTAGTACGATACGAAAGCTGCTAATACAGTGTTAGTACGATACGAGAGATGCTAATACAGTGTTAGTACGATACGAGAGCTGGTAATACAGTGTTAGTACGATACGAGAGCTGCTAATACAGTGTTAGTACGATACGAAAGATGCTAATACAGTGTTAGTACGATACGAGAGCTGATAATACAGTGTTAGTACGATACGAGAGCTGCTAATACAGTGTTAGTACGATACGAAAGATGCTAATACAGTGTTAGTACGATACGAGAGCTGGTAATACAGTGTTAGTACGATACGAGAGATGCTAATACAGTGTTAGTACGATACGAGAGCTGCTAATACAGTGTTAGTACGATACGAGAGCTGCTAAAACAGTGTTAGTACGATACGAGAGATGCTAATACAGTGTTAGTACGATACGAAAGCTGCTAATACAGTGTTAGTACGATACAAGAGATGCTAATACAGTGTTAGTACGATACGAGAGCTGCTAATACAGTGTTAGTACGATACGAGAGCTGCTAATACAGTGTTAGTACGATACGAAAGATGCTAATACAGTGTTAGTACGATACGAGAGCTGATAATACAGTGTTAGTACGATACGAGAGCTGCTAATACAGTGTTAGTACGATACGAAAGATGCTAATACAGTGTTAGTACGATACGAGAGCTGGTAATACAGTGTTAGTACGATACGAGAGATGCTAATACAGTGTTAGTACGATACGAGAGCTGATAATACAGTGTTAGTACGATACGAAGAGTGATAATACAGTGTTAGTACGATACGAGAGATGCTAATACAGTGTTAGTACGATACGAAAGCTGCTAATACAGTGTTAGTACGATACGAGAGATGCTAATACAGTGTTAGTACGATACGAGAGCTGGTAATACAGTGTTAGTACGATACGAGAGATGCTAATACAGTGTTAGTACGATACGAGAGCTGGTAATACAGTGTTAGTACGATACGAGAGCTGGTAATACAGTGTTAGTACGATACGAGAGATGCTAATACAGTGTTAGTACGATACGAAAGCTGCTAATACAGTGTTAGTACGATACGAGAGATGCTAATACAGTGTTAGTACGATACGAAAGATGCTAATACAGTGTTAGTACGATACGAGAGTGCTAATACAGTGTTAGTAGATACAAAGCTGCTAATACAGTGTTATACGATCGAGAGATGCTAATACAGTGTTAGTACGATAGAGAGCTGTAATACAGTGTTAGTACGATACGAGAGATGCTAATACAGTGTTGTACGATACGAGAGCTGGTAATACAGTGTTAGTACGATACGAGAGCTGGTAATACGTGTTAGTACGATACGAGAGATGCTAATACAGTGTTAGTACGATACGAAAGCTGTAATACAGTGTTAGTACGATACGAGAGATGCTAATACAGTGTTAGTACGATACGAGAGCTGGTAATACAGTGTACGATACGAGAGATGCTAATACAGTGTTAGTACGATACGAGAGATGCTAATACAGTGTTAGTACGATACGAGAGATGCTAATACAGTGTTAGTATGATACGAGAGCTAATAATAAAGTGTTAGTACGATACGAGAGTGCTAATACAGTGTTAGTACGATAAGAGAGATGCTAATACAGTGTTAGTACGATACGAGAGCTGATAATACAGTGTTAGTACGATACGAGAGCTGCTAATACAGTGTTAGTACGATACGAGAGATGTAATACAGTGTTAGTACGATAAGAGATGCTAATACAGTGTTAGTACGATACGAGAGTGATAATACAGTGTTAGCACGATACGAGAGCTGCTAATACAGTGTTAGTACGATACGAGAGATGCTAATACAGTGTTAGTACGATACGAAAGCTGCTAATACAGTGTTAGTACGATACGAGAGATGCTAATACAGTGTTAGTACGATACGAGAGCTGTAATACAGTGTTAGTACGATACGAGAGCTGCTAATACATGTTAGTACGATACGAAAGCTGCTAATACAGTGTTAGTACGATACGAGAGTGCTAATACAGTGTTAGTACGATACGAGAGCTGTAATACAGTGTTAGTACGATACGAGAGATGCTAATACAGTGTTGTACGATACGAGAGCTGATAATACAGTGTTAGTACGATACGAGAGATGCTAATACAGTGTTAGTACGATAGAGAGATGCTAATACAGTGTTAGTACGATACGAGAGCTGATAATACAGTGTTAGTACGATACGAGAGCTGCTAATACAGTGTTAGTACGATAAGAGAGCGATAATACAGTGTTAGTACGATACGAAGATGCTAATACAGTGTTAGTACGATACGAGAGCTGATAATACAGTGTTAGTACGATAAGAGAGATGCTAATACAGTGTTAGTACGATACGAGAGATGCTAATACAGTGTTAGTACGATACAGACAGATGCTAATACAGTGTTAGTACGATACGAGAGCTGATAATACAGTGTTAGTACGATAAGAGAGATGCTAATACAGTGTTAGTACGATGTTGCCATATAGAAACTTCATTTGTCTTCACTTTCTCACTAGTGAGAAAAACAAACTGCATTGTAATTTCTATAGGAAAGACACATTCAGGGGCTGTTCAAATTAAATTCATTCAAACACATTCAAATTAAAACAATGTATTAATTTAAGGCAGCAACAATGAGCTTACTGAAGTAATTATTAAAAGTTGTGAACAACTCGGGATGGGCATCCCGAGATAAAGCAGAAAAGCAAATAGAAAATAATTAGCATAGCTGCTGTTCATAACATTTCCAGCAAAGATAATCATTTGTATTTGATCTGATATAACTGGAGTACAAGGTTATGAGATGCATTATGTGAAAGCTTGGCTAAAGAGATGTCTTTTATCTAGATTTAAACTGGAAGAGCAAGTCTGAGCCCCGAACATTCAGGAAGGCTATTCCAGAGTTTAGGAGCCAAATGTGAAAACACTCTCCCTCCTTTAATAGACTTTAGATATACTGGGTACAACCAGAAGTCCAGCGTTTCGTGACCTTAAAGAGTGTGATGAATTCTAGCGCGATATAAGCTCGGTTAAATACACAGGAGCTAAACCATTTAGGGCCTTATAGGTCAGTAGCAATACTTTGTAATCGATACAGAACTTAATAGGTAACCAGTGTAGAGGTGATAAAATTGGTGTTATATGATCATATTTTCTTGACTCTAGCAGCTGCATTTTGGACTAATTGTGGCTTGTTTACTGGGGATGCAGGACAATCACCAAGTAATGCAGCTAATGGGAAAAATATTAAATCTTAAGAATGTAATATTGTATCTTTATAATGTAATGTACACCATATAGAGAGCTATGTGTTAAAGATTCGGAGAGAGTTTCAGCTGCTCACCTCTCGCCACCTTTCCTTCTCAGAACCGACAGTGAGTGTTCTCTCAGGGACCCAACGGCCTGGCGACCGGATTCTCCCAGAGTCCTTACGACCTCCCGCGGAACAGCCACATTCCCAGCCACTACGACATCTTGCCCATGCGCCACAGCCCCACACACACACCCCACCCCCCCCAGAGAGCCCCCCGAGCTCCCTGCTGTAGAGCCCAGGCCTCCCCAAATACACGGGACGCAAGACTGGCAGCTCCCAGACCTCGTTTTTTTACCATCTCAACCTCTCTCTCTCTTCTTATCTCTCTTCCTCTCCAACACACATTCAAGTACAGATGCATGAGTAGATTATACTGGACATGACACAGGTGGAGACCGTATTCCTCTTTCCGTTGAGTTAAGGATTGTGGGAAATGGACTGTGTACCAGAACAACAGCTCCAGATTTGGACACCAGCGATTATTCATCACTCCTCTCAGAGACGTTTTTTTAACAAGCTGTGCATATAAAATCAGGAAATACAGGGGTAGAATAGCATTCTTTGCTTATATGTCTATGAAAAGACATTTGGAGGGAATAAAGGAGCATTTGAGAGGTTTTCATGGACAACATACTCCATGACAAACATACTCACTATGCTGATTCTTAAAGACAAGAGTTCCGAACACTGAACAGATAATCAATGCGACTCAATGATCCAGAACTTTTCATTTGGAGTTGGCAGCCGGGGTGACCGTGAGGGGGCAGACCTCTTTTTCACCCCGGAGCGTTTAGTCTGGACCTTAGAAACAAAAGCATGGTTTAAAATAAGAAATATTAAGAGTTCTTATTGTGTAAAGATGGTTACCGTTATGAGGGAGTACCGACCAGGACTTTATAATACTGTACATTCGTCTACCACTCAGAAATATTTATAAAAGTTTATGAGGAGAGAGCCTGGGGTCAACATGAGCTCTGTGATACTGTACTACACTGCTCATTTGTGTAAAAACCTGGTGCTTTCTATTGTACATAGATGTTTATGACTGTTGCTATCAGTGTGTATGTCTTATGAATTGGAATTAAGTTGTGTAAGTGACGCTTTTTCAAAGCTATCACGTTTAGTTTTTCTTTGTATGTTTACATTTCTAAAACATCTGTTAGCAGGCCTTGAAAGGTTTTTATTTTGTGGTTATGTATTTATGATGTTTATTTATACCTTGTTTGTGCAAGTGATGTTTTTCTTTATAGTGTAAAAGTTAAACATATTTAAAGGGGGGGAAAAAGTAGCATGAACAAATGATTCCCATAGTGACAAATTATTTTCATGTGCTTGTGCTATTTGTGCACAGTATTAATATATAAAGTCGACATTATATGTTAGCTCTTGATAGACTCCATGATAGGACGAGACTTCATACGTGTCCTAAAAACAGTATAAATAGATTTGGAGACGTGTCCCTTTCCTTGTGTTTCAGTTTGTTTGATGATTATAGCTTTGCAGCTTTGATTTGAGTTTTGTGCTGAAGTGGCTGCGTAACATCATAATAGCAATAACATAGTGACAATCATTCATAAATAAAAAGGGAAAAAACATTTCATCAATCCTATCAGCTCTACAGATCAGCAGTGTTTCCTCGTGCACTTTTATGAATTGGTCAAGATCGTTCAGTTTATTTAATGTTCTTACTGTTAAATTGCTGGTTTACATGAAAAAGTCCTTATTTCTGTAAGCTGCCAAAGGTTGATTAATCACGTTGTTCGGCAGTGACATATTTTTGTGTAATAACCACTAAACTGTATAATTGACTCTCTCAAGGTAAAGTTAATCTTTAAAAGCACTAATAGTTTAATGTATTTTTTAGCATGTGATGCTAGATTCATTTAGTGTATTTTTAATTTATTTAGACAAAACGGTGTAGGATTTTGATATCGTTCATTTACCATGAGAATAATAACATCAAGTGTCACAAATAACTGCTCTCTTTTAAATAAACCAACCACTTTTACTATATTTAGTAAATCAGGACGTAGTGGCCATGCCTTAAGGAACTGAAATAAATGTGTAAAAAAAAAAAAGGAATAAAGTAACTGGGCATAATGAGGTAATAAAACTGTAACATGAAAACTAAGCTTTTAAAGAAAGGTTAAACAATATAGAAGTAACAGAAAAGCTTTGAATTAACTACATATTTTATTTGCTCTTTTAAATTGGAATTACAGGTGACAGAGTAATAGTATAATCATAACAATACAAAATAAATCACAGTACAGTGCAGACAAAAGAAAACAAAACGAAATAAGGTTCTCGAGGCAATACGTGAAAGATCCGACAGTCAGAAAAGTAATATCTGGGTAATCTTACTAGGACACACCAGCTATGTGCAGTGCATGGGCAGGTCATAGTCATGCCATCTGTGCCCTCACATCATTGGCACTGGCCCCTGTTAGCACCAGAGACCCCTGCCTCTAGAGAACAGTCATACAGAGTCAGGGTCCTAAAAGAACAGAAACGGACCCTGACGCTCGTATAAATCACCAGGTCTTTTCCTCTTGATGGCGATAAGTACTGTATGTGCTGCTTATAAGATATAGGAGACTCACTAAAAACAGTAAAATGACTTGCATGCAGTAATGTCGGTTCAGTCTGATTCAGTAATTACATTGCAGCCTTTAAGGGCCTTCAATTCCACCTGGAATGTGTTCTGATACTATAGGGAATGATCTTAGCAAACTATGTTGTTTTACCTAGCGCTAGGGTAATTAAACTCAAAGGGATCGATAAAGAAAAATAAACCACTGCTGAGGTCTACAGTATTCTTCCACCCCGAGGTCGCCCGTGGTGGTGACCGTTATATAACATGCATTATTAGTTCAGTTCATGTCACACTGAGTAAATTTTATTAGACAGCCATTAAGCGAAGACGAGCATCACAGCTTGTGGTAGTTTCCTCATCTGCTGGAATCAGGACAGACTTTTCGTAGGCTAAAACACATAATACATTCAAAAAATATCACACTGTGTCTCAACGCTTAAGAGTCCCATCACTTCGCCACGAGGCTAACAACTCGATTCAAGTGACTACCACAGAATAAATACAAGCTACAGGTCTTAAGATCATTAACTGTAGTGGCGGGAGATATTTTACATTCAGTGCAATCAAATAAGAAAGAGAAAGTATCCAGTCTATTCCCTAGAGTGCTCTCATGTGATGCGGCCGTCAGCTGGCCACTATTCACCGCTGCGTGTTTTTCCTGTCCCGACTTTAACGACAGAGAGTGTGACCTGCAAAAGTACAATGGGTTTGAGGTTGCGATGATTAGATAACATTACGTTTAGGGGAAGTCCTCCCTCATTTCATACTGAATAGGTTTGTGGTAGTGTTTCAAAGAGAACTTGTGCCTGTTTGGTAGAACGGTCCCGTCTTTAGGAAACAATCTTTCTGCATTATGACATCAATTCTTGTTTATTACAAATTGAACTTTTGCTATGCGAAGACAACAACTGATAGGGCTGGTAACACAAAAAGAAAGGGTCCATATTGGACTACATTACAGCGTGATTCTAGCGTGTGATGAAGGCCTCGCCGCACTGGCACGGACAGCTGAAGAGGTGTTGCATTTTAAGCTCATGCATGAAAGCGTCCGTGTAACGTTCCGTCAAAAAAAGGCACTATTCTACCTCGATGCAAATGAAGCACGTGATGGCGAAGAGAAAACAGCGCAGTAGCTATGTGCCTTAAGGCCTCTTCCATTGGCCCGATGGTGAAATCAAGAACGTGATGCGATGCCGCCCCGTGCCGAATGCATGAAGGGAGTGTACATGCAATGAGAACCACACTTGGAAGATGGCTGAAAGGTGAAGACTGTGGTCTTAGGGCCCTAATCATCATCTAACATCTATCAGGTACATCATCTCTCTACAATCACAACATTAAATATAGCAAAACCTCCAATACTGCACGTTTCTCCCCTCCACCCCAGAGACGAGGGGGGCTGCTACTAAAGACATACATGAGCGAACCTCACACGTTTGCGAATGAAATTATATATTAAGACATTTCAGTGAAGATCGGCACAAATGATTATTAAAATTCTGCAATATAAAAGCCTACCATGGCCGGAAGGAGGGAGGAAAAAACAAAAAAAAAAAAACGCAAGCTTAGTCCAGACTGCAGGTGGTGACCCTTTGAGATTCCAGCTTTGGAACCAGCCTCTGTGCTCAAGCCTAGTTGTGCAGCTGCATCTCAGACCCAAAGCAGTCTTGAAGGGGGGAGGGGAGGGGGTGTTGCAGGTGGGTGTGTTGGGGTTTGGGGGGGGGGGGGGTGTCGCTAGATGCTCTGGCAGCACTGCATCTTTGGTTTATTCTCAGTAGGTTGCACCTGGATGGACACTACATTGTTGCTAGGTGACATGTCATTGTCTCGGCGGTCGGACATCTGCTTTTGGGATACGATCCGATAGATTTCTACGGGACAGAAAAAGATATTGATGCTAAGACAATGTACACAGTGACAACACCAACTGGTAATGAATACGGACTTTGTGTTGCCGTAAAAGCCTATAAACCCTACAGGACACAATTACAGCATTGCAACTGACTGCGATGCCTTTAAAACATTTATTATTTGTTCTTCCTCTGCAGATGCCAGGAGCCAAACAGAGGAGCAAAAGACGACGGAAACTCTCTATTGCAGTCACGTCAGGCTAGAGAAACCTACCCGACCAAGTCAGGGCTTTTGATGAGTCATTCATAAGGATGTGGCCTTCAGCCAATCATTTACAATCTTTCTTTTTTAACCTTTTAAATAAACAAACAGTCATTCCCTCAAGCCTGTTTAGTATGTTTTCCGTCATTCGTGTATACTACCAGTACATAATAAAAATGTATCATCCTTAACCTTGCACACTGATAAGTATCCGCTGTGTGTGCTGAAACGCTCTTTTGCAAAGCACACTCACCAGTCAGGATGGTCTGAAAAGCAGTCTCTACATTGGTGGAATCCAAAGCTGAGGTCTCTAAGAAGGACAGACCGTTTTTCTCTGCAAACATGGGGAACATACATTAACGTTCATGGTAACAGTCAATAAGCTGAAAGAGTACACAAAGAAACCAAACAAATTAATGTCCTGGCTATGCACTCCCTGTAATGCATCAGGAGTTAAAGGTCCACTTTTAGGTCTTTATTGTAGATCTAACCTGCAAATGCACGTGCTTCGTCGGTGGGCACGGCCCGGAGGTGACGCAAGTCGCTTTTATTGCCCACGAGCATGATGACGATATTGCTGTCTGCATGGTCTCGGAGCTCCTTAAGCCAACGCTCCACATTCTCATAGGTCAGGTGCTTGGCGATGTCATACACTAGGAGGGCCCCCACAGCTCCCCGGTAATACCTGTACATCAACACAGGGAACCAATCAAAAGATAGTGGAAGATTGAAGTGTGCTCAATGAGTACACGTAAACATGAAATCAAAATGCATTTCTTGATTCCAATGCGAATGATTCAATTATACAATTAAATTAAGTTTGTCTTCAGTTAATCAGAATATAGAAAATTGCTTCCCATCTGAAACAACTTTCATTTTTGACAGACAAATAAGTTGTTGCCTGCTGCTATAAATACTCTTTAAAAGTCAGGTGGATTTGTTCTTCAAAAAAAAAAAAAATCGTTCTGAAATTTATTTCAACAATATTGTTCCTCTGTGCTGTTATTTTACCTGTGGTGTGGACTTCCCTAAGATCATTAAAAGGTTTATAGTTACTGACTATCAAACAAAACAACAAATACATAAATTAAGTAAAATGTCAATTGGTATCTGTAATATGAGGAAGGAAAAACACTTACGCTGAAGTGATGGCTCGGTAGCGTTCCTGTCCAGCTGTGTCCCAAATCTGAGCCTTCACCGTCTTTCCATCCACCTGAATGCTCCGTGTAGCGAACTCCACTCCGATAGTGCTTTTGCTCTCAAGGTTGAATTCATTGCGGGTAAAACGAGACAGCAGGTTACTCTTCCCCACACCAGAGTCTCCAATCAGGACCACTTTAAAATAAATTTAAAAAACACTTTTATATCTGATAAACACTATAATCTAGTTCAGCCAATCTTCAGTTGTGTCTGATGAACAAAAGTCTTATGGGTTTGGAAAAACATGATGGTGAGTAAAAGATGACAATTTTAATTATTGCATGAACTAGACATTTAAATAGGAGTGTGAGTGATAAATCAAAACATCTGTCTAAAATAAAATATAGGTAGAAATTTGGAAAGTATCTAAGCGCTTATGAGACACACAACCTGATTTAAAAGTGAAGTGCATTTAAATAAGTTTAAAAAAGTCTCAATGTGGGAGACATGACCATATTTGGTAACATTCTTGTGTGACAATGAACTTGGTGGATAATTTAAGCTTACAAACTATTTTTTAGGCTAATTTGAAGATTTATTACATCGAACATGACTATAATAGATTAGAGAGGTTGTTGACGATCACTACGATTCACGTTAGCACGTCATTTCTTGATGACAACATGGAGTGAAACCTCACAAACTACGAGAACAATGCATTCCAAAGATGACTAAATAGGGAACAACTTGTTTTATGGACGTATTATAAAAGATTAAAATACATCTTTCTTGAAAAACACAACGATAACATAAGCAAAGAGAGGTCGCATCACCTGATACCTTGTATTTCCTTAAAACAAACAGTAACACAAAGCTGACACAAATATTTGTTTTTAAGGGCAGTTCACCCAAAATGTGTTCATGTTGTTCCAAAACGACTAATATTTTGTCGGTGGAACACAAAGGGACATGTTGTTAGGCAGAATGACAGACTCGTTCATCGTTGACTTTCGTTCTAAGGAAAAATATATACTGTAATGAAAGCGAACGGTGGTTGAAGTTGGCCCAAATATCTCCTTTTGTCTTCCACCGATGTCAGTCAGTCATACAGGCTTGGAAAAACATCTGGGAATACAGGCCGTTTTCCCATTTTCGCCTGCTCCGTTAAACCCCTCCAGCGACAGTATCAGCTAACTTCAGCTAGCAGCCGCTTCAAGGTGTGGTCCGATCTTCGGTAAACTGTGCTTTATGTAGGCAATTAACCAACATCTGTATAGATAGAGTGCGCCGTAACAGAGTAATATAAGACTAAAATGATGCTATTCCAGCCGAGGAGCAGAGTTTGTTTTGGGCTGTTTAAAGTGAGCTAGCAGGTTAGCTGGCCTTTATGTGTTTAATATAAAACCACACTATCTAACAATAACCACGATGATCAGCGCCGCTTTAACTTATACAGTTAACGCAATTGTTGTATATACTAACCTTTAAACAAGTAGTCATATTCGTCGTCTCGCGTCCCCATTTCGATAAAAACAAAAGCGCAAACAATGGAAGAATGTGAAGCAAAAGTGTAGCAGACCCGTCCCTGTCCTCTCCGCTACTGCACTGCAGTGTATTTGTGATTAGGCAGTAGCCATGCTAACAGGTTAGCAAGCAGGCGAACCAGTGAGCGTCGCATGAAGTGTTCCGGGTTAGGGCCTTTACAATCTGTCAAAATAAAAGCCGTGTTACAATATTTATTTTATTTGCCAGTATTATTATTATTTTTTCATGTTTTAAAACAAAAATATACAATTATATTGAAGATGTACGGTGTGTACATATATTGTATACCTTGTTTAATGTATATATACGAAAACAGCTAAATGTGCTTTTGCAGAAACCGTTTTATTTTTTTGTAGAACAGAAAAACACAATCGCATGTCCAGCGTATCTTTGTGTTCTTAGGAATTATTTTTAGATTTAGGGTGCTTCTCATTTCTTATTTGTGCGTCCTCGTTTCCTTTCCTCGCTTCCTTTCCTCGCGTCTCAGCTCCACCCCCTGTAGGATGCGAGGGAAGGCTGAAAAGAAAAAGAGGACAGAGGAATCGAATGAAAGCTTTTTTATACATTGGAATACTTGATCACTCGAGCGTCACTTCACTGCGTCATCAGCAGCGCTCAAAGGATCTGCCCTTATGTTGTTGAAGTTTGTTTATTTAAGAAATTCATAATAAATAACAATAAAGCAAGCTATCCTATTGAAATATGTGAGATGTGTGGTTTATAAACTGCAAGGGTAAAGTATAAATTAAAATGATTGCGACAGATGTGAAGGGGGAGGAGAATTGATGCGTGCGTCACGTTTAGTCGGTAAAACTCTTCCGCATAGGATACACCTGTGCATCCTCGCTCATGACTCCTCTGGAAGCCTCCTCACTCCTCGATCCTCGATCCTCGCGGTGCAATTAGAGAATTGAGATGTCCTTCAAGATGGCTGAGCTCGATCAGTTTCCGGGTTATAGGATGGAGGACAGAGGATCGAGGAGATGAGGAGGGATATTGAGAAGCACCCTTAGACTTGTAAAAGTGGGTTGTTTAGGTCATACTTCCTGGTAATAGCGGATTAATGGAAACAAACAAGTAACGAATAAGAAATTTGTTCATTTTCACAATAATTAGCTATTAAAACTGTAGATTTCCATGGGTAAGTAGGGCGGTTCCATGGTGTAATGGTTAGCACTCTGGACTCTGAATCCAGCGATCCGAGTTCAAATCTCGGTGGAACCTAGTTTTTAACATTCCACGGGTAATACATTTTAGAAACTGGATTTCTCGATAATTTCGCATGACAATACCTGCTCTAAATCATGAATTTTCCAAAGGCCAATAAGTAGCTCAAATAATGTGATAAATCAGTATAACGGATTTTCCTTCTTTTTTTTTTTCTTTTTTTTTTTAACAAAAGGATTACAATATTTCAAAGATAAAAATTAAAGGTGTAAATAGGTTTTACTTGTCTAAAGTAAAGGCATTCTGATTATGGTAAGCATGTCACATTATTCATTAATTTATTTTTACCTACGACCACTAGGGTGTAGTATTGTGCATATCTTCAGTCACACAGAAACACCAAAATGGTTGAAATGTATTGAACACGTGATTGCAAGGAGCTGTACTGCTGCATCAGTAGGGATGTGAATTGGGAAAGTCCCCATGATTCACACTGACTCAAAATAAAAATTTGGATGAAAAGATATTTCATATCATATCTAGCAACCTGTATGTAGATATTTCATTCATATTGAGTGGATAGTTTCCAGTAGTCAGATTCCATACCTGGTTACACAATCATAGCAACCAAACCTGTGACTCATAATAGACAGCCATATGCATTTCCTGGCAATGCTTTACCAGACATGTTTTTAATGCCAATTTCAGTTCTATTTAGCAAGCCAGCCCTTTGTTTACTCTGTTGAATATCCTACAGATTCATTTATTCCAAAAATTTCCCCCAGAAATGTACAGTTTTCACATCAAAAGCTCTTTGATTACACATAAAGTATGACTGTCGTTATAATTTTGAGAAGTTTTTGTACCTTTTAGATGACTATCCCAGCATGTTTAACAAATAAAGTTGTGTGAATGGTTGCACCCTTTTTACTTAATTTTTCATATCACATTACCCAGACTCATCTTGCAGAACTTCATCTAGAAGCCCTGCTGAATCTCTAATGCTTTACATCAAACTGTACAGGACTGTAATCAGAGCTGCATTTTTGATGTATGCTCTGTAAGTCTGCCAGTAATGTTGCTGACTCATCTTTGAAAAGAATCATCTGCTGGACAATCGGGGGTTTCCTTCACTGCAAAACTGTATGGTGTTTTCCTCTTGAAATGTATAAGTTGTAAATAAATAAATTGTATGCTAGAAATATATTATATAGGCCTATTAGAAGAATAAAAATGTTTGATGTAACTTTTAAAGTGCGCAAGTGAGCATTTTGCAAGTGGATGGTTTACTCATTAAATAAAGTGACTAGATGTCTGAAATGGAAACTATAGGGACATTTCTTAGTTCACTGGTCAAAATTGAAATCTAACTTGTTTTATTAAATATTGGAAAAATACTTTTTGAGTTTTTTTGTATTTAAAGGTAGGCTATGGATATGCTATATTTTAGCAGTTAAATAAAACAAAATATTGTTTTGGTTGTGCTTCGGCTCTGCGTGACTGTGTTGTTGAATTTATGAACCTTCACAATAGATAATGTTTTACAATGAAATCTGGTGAGCTACTTCTGGCAATTTATCTGCACAATAAAAATTTTAAGTGGTGCAGCAGATTAGTAAAAAAAATCGTTCACTAAATCACAATGCATGAAAATTGGCACAGGTACTATCTAAGGGCCACTATTTTGGAAAAAGGAAAAACTAAAAAATTAAATATTGCAGACATTTTGTCAAGATGGCCGCCATTGCTATTATATCAATTATTCAAACAGTGATCCAATCATAAACTTTGATACAAATACTCTCTAAAGGACATGTTAATGGAAAAGATGCTTTTCCCTCAAAAATTCAAGATGGCCGCCATTTTTAAAGATGGCCACCGTTCCTGTCGAATATTAATTATTTCAATTGTTCAAATGGCGATGCAAGCATAAAATTTGGCAGAAATACTCTTCAAGGAACACTCTTTTGGAAAAAGGATATGTGCCACTCAAAAATTCAGGATGGCGACCATTTTCAAGATGGCCACCATTTCTGTCAAATACTCATAATGTCTGCTTTGTCTGCCTCATGTTGAGTTCCACAGCAGTGAAGTCACTAGCGTGCCCGGATATTTAATGACGTTCACTCTATTAAACAAAACCTTCCTTAACATTAAATTGAGCTCTGACAGAAATGGTGGCCATCTTGAAAATGGTCGCCATCTTGAATTTTTGAGTGGCACACACCTATGAGAATGTTCCTTGAAGAATATTTGTACCAAATTTGGTTATAGCATCACCATTTTAAAAATGTATAAGGATTCAAAAGAAATAGCTGCCATCTTGAAAAAATGGCCGCCATGTTGAATTTTTGGGTTGCCAACTCCTTTTTTCCAAAAAGTGACCTTTAAAAAAGTATCTGTGCTAAATGTCATGCTTGTATACCAATTTGCACAATTCTCTTGAAATATGCCATTAATCTTTTGCACTATAGCTACTCACCTGTTGAGTAACATTTCCAATCCCTCAGTTCTCGCCATCTCCGTAATAGCCAAGCCAATGCTGATTCTTGTTTTATTACGAGCTCTGTCATTTTGCCAGCATATTCTCTCTGTTCTGCATTTTTTAAACGGGTGATTCACCGAAGGCGCTAGATTTAGAATGCTCCGTGTCAACCTTTCTCGTTCATTGTGACAAGTGACAACTAACCTATGCCACTCCCATGCACAGGCCACACCATACACACGTTTACGCAATTTCTAGCGAAAACCATCCCGGCAGGTCTAAAGTATAAACGCTTAGGCTATAATAAGCTTACCATAGTGAATCAGGGATGGGCAAAAAATAAAAGTTTTGAAAGAATGATTGATGATGTATTGACTCATTATTTAAATTTAATTCATTTTGAACTAAAATGTCTGAACCTTCTTTAGAATCCAAGTGCTTACATTTAAAAACATTTTTTTTTTAAAGGCTACTTACTTGTCTGATTTTGCGTTTAACTAAACAATGTCATCCACTTATCCTCTTTAAGATCACTTCAAGTTTGAGTTTATTAGTTATTCCAGTCAAACACAAATAACATTAGTTTGGCTCCTAGGGAAATTATAGAGACACGTGTCTGCACTGAAGTAGACAAACAGAATACACATGCAGCACATAAATTAATTTTATGAAACATGCATGGTAGAATTAAAAGTAATACAGTCATCTATATTTTTGCCATAATTTTGCAATTGTACCTTTCACTGCTTACATAAATCCCTGACATATCGATGGCGGGCTGGAGTACCATGAGTGGGCTGTGTATAAATTCTGTTTCAGACTAACACAATGTGTAGCCTAATAAACATAATTGCTACATACAAATGAAGAACCCTGGGAAGTCGTGATGAAATGCACCGTATATTGAATGTCAATGGATCTCAAGTGGATCCCATGTGGACATCATCAAACTCTGTGGTAGATGAAGACCAGTGTTAGGTGCAGTGGTTAAATTGGGCCGGGGCTCTCCGGGGCTCAGCCCCGGCACATAAGCCTGCTCGTTTGCAGTCAGTTGCCTACTAGAAATTATGTCACATACAATTTGATGAAAGTGATGCTTTTGAAAACATATTTCTCACAATAAATGAAAGATTTTTGAAATGGCATATCTATTTTGTCTCGGCGGAGCTGAGATGAGAACAATCGGAACACGGCCGTAATTTTGTTCAGCTGCTTAATCTCGTTGTCAGTCGACCATGATCGCGCACCGCTCGCGCATGCGCATCTGACACGGATAAATGTACGCAGCAATAATGAATGTTCCTGGGAGACCTTATACTAACCCTACCCCTAAACCTGCCCATCACCCACAACCAGTGGTTAAATTGGGCCGGGGCTCTCCGGGGCTCAGCCCCGGCACATAAGCCTGCTCGTTTGCAGTCAGTTGCCTACTAGAAATTATGTCACATACAATTTGATGAAAGTGATGCTTTTGAAAACATATTTCTCACAATAAATGAAAGATTTTTGAAATGGCATATCTATTTTGTCTCGGCGGAGCTGAGATGAGAACAATCGGAACACGGCCGTAATTTTGTTCAGCTGCTTAATCTCGTTGTCAGTCGACCATGATCGCGCACCGCTCGCGCATGCGCATCTGACACGGATAAATGTACGCAGCAATAATGAATGTTCCTGGGAGACCGTGGTTGCGCGGGATGTGGATGTTCCAGAAATGTCAAAAAAAGTGCCCTGGCCTTGAATGACAAGGTAAGGAAAATAAGACTAAATCAAAATTAAATAACCAGGACTAGGTTGACCATGTGATTTTTCTCAGGAGATGTTTTGAGCATTTTACTTCAGATACCGGATTATCAGCAAACTGCCAAGAGAACTGCTAATTTAACGTTAGCTGGCTAACGTTACTTAAAATAAACTAGCAATCTATTCAGTCAGCATATTTGTATTTGATCTGTGTGAATTACAGAAATATAAGACTTGCTAGACCTAAGTTACTTTTAGCTACCAAGCTCTGTGGTTAATGAAAATTAAATCAACCATTTATTCTCCAACTTTCAGAGATAAATTGAAATGAGTGGAGCATATCCACCCAAGAAGAGGAAACTGACTTACTTCTTCAAAAGGTGGGGTGATATTCCAGACATTTTTAGCATGACTAGCTCTGTAACATGTTGGCAGTAGAGATGGGACAGTATGAAAATGATCAAAATTATCACAGTGTTCGGTATTATTGCGGTATTTTTAAAAGTGTGTTCAATATGTTCAGAAAGCACTGACAGCCTGTCAGTGACAGGCCTACACAAGCTGAACTAGTTTCAAAAAGTGTAACAGTGCTTAATATATTACAAAAATATAGGCAATATGCTTGTAAAAACTATTGAAAACGGTCTGAAACACTGTGAAAGAACTTGAACCAGATATGTCTGGCTGAGATCCAGGAAGATTTATTTACAACTCCAACGTGAAGTCAACTATGAAGTTGTATTTGAGGTTACATGTGAAGTTGGTTGTGGTTCTAAAATATAAACAAATAATAATGCACAATTATAAGCATCTGACTTACTATGAAAATTATTTACCAGTACTAAATATTATAGCCACCAGCATACAAGAAACAATACTAAGAATTACATTAATTTCTCTGTAATAATTAACATAATTTTTACCGTTACACCGGCAATGATCTCATCCCTAGTTGGCAGCAGACTTTACAGTGATGTACTCAGCAGACTTACCAGATGATTTAATTGATATCATATCAACATTCTATTCGGTTGTTAAGTCTAACGTCACGCATGACGTTTAGCCTCTTCCGGGCCCAAGCGCTCCGCTCGTCTTTCAGATCCTAGACTACATAAACCCTTTTTTTAAAGGGCTTTTTTCGCTTCAGTGCCAGTGGGTGTTACTAGGGATTAAGGGATAGCACCCACTGGCGCCAAAGTTTCTTCATTCGTTTAAGATTTGTAACTTACCTAATCAACTGCCGCCATTTTCTCTTATCTTTCTCGTCACAGGGAAAGCGGTAGATGACAGTTAAATGTCACTTGTTTTTTTATTAAATCTATTAAAACTACACGGGAACACGTTAAAACTCCGGCCAAAGCGGTAGGTAGGTAGAGAGGACCCGGCCTTTGGACCCGGAAACAGTATTATCGGAGAGCGCTTACGTCACGACTTAACAACCGGATTAATGTTAAAGTTACAGAGCACCTGGCGTGTAAGAAAAGGCAGACTAATACTGAGGTGTTTGCATACCAGCCATTGTGGGAAGTAATGAAGTTATAGATGAGTGATGAGTTATAGATGTGTGTTCTCTGTACTGTTTTTAAGAATGTGTATGAAATGAAATGTAAAATCAAAATTAAATTACAAAGGTAAAACACAAATAAATTCAAATGTTGATTGTAAAACTAACCAGTGTTATCATCATTTTTATATCTTAAAGCTGCAGTCCGCAGTTTTCGCCATTTCTGTTCGAAATCTGCAATTGCAGTTATTCGCGGAATTATCAACTTTACGTGGGTTGTGTGATGAGGCAACCAATGGAGCCAGAAATCAAAACTTTGCCTTTTTATGTGTGTGTGTGTGTGTGTGTGTGTTGTCGTAGTAAAGAGAGAGAATGGGAGAAGGAAGTTTGTATGAGGTGGACCTGGTCACCACAGACCCAAATCTTCTCAGCTGTTGCTACTGTCATATGCTGCACTGTCTCTCCATGTGGCACATTGTTTAGCACATTGTATGGGTCACTATATCATAACAAGGTAATACAACGTGTAATCAAGTGATGACTGATTAACAGTAATGTAAATGCTAAATGTCCTAATACCTGTTGCAAAGTAAATGCTCTTAACCTTGCAGTTTTTCACATATCATGTAATACTCAATTTCTCCATTTCTTTGCACAAAACTCTCCAGAAAGTGCTATTTAATGGTTTATTTTTCAAAAAAAAAAATCCCGGGGGGGCATGCCCCCGGACCCCCTAGGGAGAGCACCCCCACTTAATAAATCCCAATTTAACCCCTGGTTAGGTGTAATTAATAACTAAGTAATCTAATTACTGTAATTTAATTACTTTTCCCTTGAAAAGTAAAGTAAGGGATTTCTCTTAATTTTTATGTAATTTATTTATTTAGTAATTGTAGTTACTTCTGGTCTAAAGAACAAATCTATATAAAACAACATTGGATTTAACCTTAAAAATGTAACATTTAATGTTAAAATATGTAACCTCCTTTACTTTGGTCAGTTTAAGAATAATGTATGCAATTGTATGTTTATTTGAAAGAATTAAAACATATGCCCTTGTATTGTATACTGGTCAAGGTTGATGGGATTTAGAAAGTAATTAGTAATAAGTAATCCAATACTTTTTATAGAGAGTAATTACAGTAATCTAATTACACTGTTGAAGATGTAATTAGTAATTAATTACTTTTTTAGAGTAACTTAATCAACACTGATGGAGACCAGCGACAGGCCTTCAAGCCAATCAGTTTGTTCAGCTGCTACCATGGCAAATGCATTAAGCTCAACTCTAGATATGACTCCAGACATTAAACTACTCTGTAAAGGCTGTTACAGAAGAGCAAAAAATGTTCCACTCCACAGCAGACTGGGTGAGTTTACAGGCAGGCAAAGAAATAACTTGTTTTTTACCAAAATCAGCTATATAACAAAAAAAAATCTATTCTAAGAACATTTTGCCAGTTACGTTCCCAATAGGTAATGAAAATATTTCCTGTATACGTAATGTTTTAAACATTCAGGGAATATTCCATTGCATCCCATTCATGTTCTCTGAAAAAAGTTTTCTTTAAAAAATGTTCGATGAACATCCAACTAAAATTGGAACATCCACGAATGATATAAACATAATGTTTTTGTGCCAATGTTTTGAGAATTTCTAAAGACCAGATAACTTTGAACGAACATTCTATTAACATTACTAGAACAACATTTGTTCATCATTACTATGAGAGAACCTTGCCAGAACATATATAGCCCAAAGTTTTGAGAACATTTCCTTTTAGCTGCATAGAAGTTGATGTCTGAAACTCTAGTCCTGCCATTTGGGTGGCCAGCATGTGCCTTTGGAGCTAGGACTATAACACAAGGGGCTGGTGGATGTCCTAATCCTTCTGATGTTTATGGGTTTGCACAGCCAGCTGGGTGGCCGTTCGGCATCCACTTAAACTGCTTTATTAAATCATTTATCTGGGTTTAAGAAGTGTTTTGGCCTGGGTGTCTCCTTGATGAAGAAAGCTGAAGCACTTTGAAGACTGTCCGTCAGTAGTTCCTGCACCTTTTGACCTCTGAACTTTCCAAACAAACATTCTCTCACCCTCACACATGTTTTCTGAAGTAGAATCGCACATGTTCAAATAGTTTTTCCAAGTTCACCTCTCAAAAAAGTCTCCATCTTTTGTCAGTGGTTATTTGCCATTTGTTCACAGATCCTATTTGGGGGGATTCATTGCAGCAAGAGACCTTATGCTATTGTCAGTTAAGAAGACACATTTTTGAACAAGCTGAGGTAGTTACAGACCACCTAGAATGTCATGGAACATCTGAGTCAGTGGCGCATTTTGTTGGCAGTCACACCGTGCAAACTCTCTGTCTTGTTAAGGCTCCATCACCATTTTTAAAGCCCTGCTAGACTATCAGTGTAGGACCAGGTTTTGCAAACAAACTTAGTGAGCCCCACAGGGCCTATATAGCCTATAACAGCTGTGTCCCAATAAACTGAACCAATCATAAGGTGATATGTCCTCGCAATAAATAATGGCAATTATAATAGTACAAAATGGAATAAAATACATTGACTTGCGATATGGGTTTTTAATGGGCAAGACCAGTATAAAGAGCATGTGGCTGATATAATTCTAATATTGGGACCCAAACATCACTAAGAGTACAAATGTATAATAAATAAAAATGTATTTAATACGTACAAATATAATTTTTCACTACAAATAATATTTATTTAGTGTAATTAAATGTAATGATTGCAAAATAAGACATAAATATACTGTATAAAAGTGTATATTTGTGAATTTGAGTAAATATTGTGTTTAAAGTGTTATTTAACTTTAAATTCATTTTGTATGCTTCTTGGCATCTTGTTTGTTATCATTAAATTGATAAGGCTGTTGGTAGATTTTAGGAAATGAACTAGGCAGATTGACCACTTTTCAGGGTTATTGTGGCTAGTTAACTAAAACTAAAACCACATAAAAAAAACGTGTTAGGCTACTTGAAATAAAATAAATGTTAACTGAAATAAAATATATAAAACTGTTTTATTTTAGTTGCCATGGAAAATTGGTCTTTTTGTTTAACTTGATGTAATAAAATAACAAAAACCAAACTAAACTGAACTAATAATGAATAAAAAACAATAGCATACTGACTGGGTAATAAAAATGACAAAATCATTCAAACTTAACCAAAATAACTCAAATGAAAACGGAAAACATAAACATAAAAACGAATTGAAACTATAAATAAAGAGTGTAATAGGCTATCTGTAATAGGCCAAATATGCTGATCTAGTCACTATCTCACACTTAAAACTTTGTTATTTTATCACTGTATCTTTAAATCTTGCAACCAAGTCCAACACTTTTAAACACATTCTGTCGATAACATTCAGCACCACAGGCTTTATATGGTCTACCTGTCGGGGAGTCGGGACGCCCCCCATTAAATCACCGACAGTCCCCGGAATGCTCAAATGACGTCACGGGTGCTGGCAGTCACGTGCCCCAGTGGCAGGTTTTGATAAGCGCTTGCGCGAGTCTCGAGCTGAGCGCATCTCTGAAAGCGTATAGAGAGACGATGAGACACAGCCCTCCCAGAGGGAATGTTTATACGTGATGGAGGAATAACTCATTTGTCTGAGGAAAATGAATGGAAATACATAAGTCCCTTCTTCCGTTCTGTGATTATTAATCAGAATATCGGCGCGTGCTTCAATGAACGTGTCTTCTGAATCGTCGTCCTACTGAAACAGTGAGTGTGCTATGCTCATATCTATTTAATGGTTACGGACATTTGTTTGTTTTAGAAATGTAAAGCGTCAATGGGTGATAAAACGATACATTTGGAATTTTAAAGCAATATATTTTATAAACATGTAAGACTGACCGGCGATGGAGTGGCACCTGTCATCACACGTCGATAATTGTGCACTTGTTTTGATCCTGATCGTGTATTTACACACCATGTGATGGTAGTCATCACTTGACACCATTTTTCGGTAAAGCTAGAAATGTGTCTATTATTATAATTCAGGATTGTATCGTCTGATTTAAATACAATGGCCCTTATGATTTATGAGTTATTGTAAGACTGACCCAGCCCAGCTGTCTGGATGCAGTATCATCTTCATATTTATTTATTTCACCATGTTCTCATGTTTGTTTATTAGTATAGCTTAACATGCAATTTTCTATTTACCTGCACCTAAAATTGATCTAAAATTCAAAAGAGGATCTGTTTTTCTGCAGGGACATAACCACAGTGCATTGAAGGAAATGTGTGCTATTGATATTTAGATTATATATATATTAGATTATATATATATATCTATTCTTGGGTATAGATATGCAACAAACTGCCATGCTCATACAGATTATCAGAGTTACAAAGAGATTAATGCATTTTGTCTGATGAGATCATGTAATGTTGAGCAAACCATGACAAATTTGCAAAGGTATTTCAGAGAGGTTGCTCAAAGCATCCATCATCTACTTTGGAGATTTAGCTTTGATCCTGGATTTAGAGTCGGTTGTGATTTATATCTGGATTCAGAGATATTTGCAGGATTCATGAGCTTGTCCTATATGTTGAAGTGTGATATTTGCCCGTATATCCTTTGCATTTCATCGTCACTCAGCTGTAATTGTATATTTTGTGATTAAGTAGCCTATAACAGTCTTTGCTATACCAACTTTACCAATGTATTTTAGCAATGTGCTTTTATTTCAGTTGGGTGTTCCTTTAAAATGCATCATGATATTCCAGTAATTGTATGTTGAGACATTTTGACTAATACAATTCTTGTTTGTTTTTATTTTCTCATCCACTTTGGAAAGCCTGCATGGGCAGGAATTGTTTCGAAACTTTAGCTGTTTGACAGAATTTGTCCATTTTGTCTCTTGACAACAAGTTAAATAAATGCATTACTTTATAAATGGTCTTGACACAAAAGTTAATGGAGTTGGAGAAGAATTACTGTCTGTCCTATACCTCAGTAAAGTCTCCTTGACAAAACATTTCCACATTGAAATAGCTTGCCTGCCTCCTTCTATCCAAAGTATGCAGATGTCTGCTTGTTTCCCGGCATGGTGCAAAGGAATCAAATGTCCGCCCCGTGTTTTAAGCAGGACCAGATGCTCGGCCAAATGTGCTGCAATAGTTCCCCCTTCTTGTGTTTTCCTCCAGGCCTCCCTGCTGTCCCAGAGCTGTGCAGGATCTGGAGTCTGTTGGTCCATGGAGCCCTTACTCGGGGCCACAGCCCATAGCTCCAGCACAGCTGGATAAGATCATGCTCATTTTTATGGGCAGACTGTTAAATTGGCTTATCCTGTGGCTTCTACACGCCACAGGTTGGTGAAAGAAGGGCAAGGCGTATCGTGTCAACAGCTGTAAATGCAGCAGCTCTAGATAAAATTATTGGAAAATAGGGTTTTGTTTTGCTGTGGGTGTTTTGTTTGGGACGAGGCTTTTTCCCTGATATGATGAGTCATGTAAAGCTACTCTCTGTGCTGAAGAGGTTTTAAAAGCATAGTTCTGCCAAAAATGACAATTCTGTCATCTCTTATTCACTTTCAAGTTGTTCTAAACCTTTATGTTGAACACAAAAGAAGATATTTTAAGGAAAGTTGGTAACCAGACAGTTGACGGTAGTCATTAACTTCCAGGGCTCGACATTAAGGCTTGTCCGCTTGTCCGGGACAAGTGGATTTTTTGTAGGACAAGTGGAAGAGAAAATTAGTTGTCCCACTAGACAAGTTAAATTTCAAACAAAATAAAATGCCATGTTACTTCACGTTATGTGCCACTCGTTATGTATTTAATTTTACCGATTTGAAACGAACACATTTTTCGCGCTGCATGTGAATATCCTGAATGTGACTCACAGAAAGACGCGCGCCAGTATCGTGCACACACAGACCGCGCGCCAGAATACAGTTCTCTTTCGCGCTTGAACGAACAATAACACACGACACAATTATGCCAAAATGTCGTTTGTCGAGTATCTTTATAAAATAAGAGCAGTCTCATAATGGACATAAAGAGCTGTGACTCGTGAGAGAATGAGGCGCGTGTAAGATTTGCGTCTCTGACAGAAGTTGCTGGTCTTAAAGGGCCAGAAGCCAATAAAGCGTTCTGTCAGTAAAGTTAAAGGGGTGGTTGATTGCGATTTCACTTTTTTCATTTTAAATAGTGTGTAATGTTGCTGTTAGTGCATGAACATTATCTGCAAAGTTGCAGCGCTGAAAGTTCAATGTAAGCAGAGATATCGTCTTTTAAAAATCAGGAAGTGTAAATGCCTACAAAAACGACTCGATTGGGACTACAGCTGGGTTTTAGACGTCACTAACCCATACATTTGCATCAACCCTCCCTCCGGAATACACAAAAAAGGGCATGATCATATTTCTGCGGCTTTGCCGAAGAGGAAGAGTTACAGGGGAGAGCTAAACATGCCGTCAAAAGTGTGTTATTTTCACCCAGCTGTCAGGTCTTCTGTGTTCGGGCTTCCTACAGACGCTTTAGTTCGTCAACAATGGCTACAATTTATGTTTGATTATGTTTCTGACGATTACAATCGTAGTTTAGCTCTTTGTGCGGCACATTTAACTGAGGACAGCTTCCTGAATCTCCAACAATTCAATGCCGGATTCCACAAGAAACTATTGCTAAAACCTGAAGCTGTTCCAACGTTAAAACCAGAGGCAGCAGTTGTTGGGCCACAACCTGTAAGTAAGACTTAATAATTTTAAACGTATTTGTATAATTTTAGACGTGGTTTCGTTTTATCAATGACGTAAACAAATGCCCGCGCTGGCTTTATAATCACTTGTTATGCTATTTCGTGTTTCTATGGCAAACGCGTACAAACATTTTGGACCTGAATTTGTAATCATATAGATTTTGTAAATGTATTTGCCATGTATAGCTACTTTATGACGTAGTTTTTCGATTTGATCATGAATGTGATCAATGTCAACAGTGTTTGTTTATAGTAGCCAGTTATATCGATGCTAAGAAAACGATACACAGAGTAAACTAAGTTTTGTTAATAGCTAAACGGTTGTTCATTATATCGATAAAACAATAACTTTAAAAAACTGTATTACTCATGTAATCATTTCTTTAAAATGTTTAATCAAGATAAAAACGTATCTCAAAAAGCTAACAAGCAGCAGTATCATTTTCAAGTATAACAGGGTATCAAACTTCTTATGTAATAATAGAAGAATAGAATAATAATAATTCAAAAACGTACCATTCAGAAACGTTTTGTAACAGCCCTGCTTGACTCTCTTCATCGCCGCTTTCTGGGTCTGATTCTGGCTCAAACTGATACGGCAGTATCGACTCCATTGTTTACATGGAGCACATGAGACTCATGCCCGTAAAGGCAAGGGGCGTGGCGTTTCCGGACAACGTGCACTTCGCAGTTTAGCCAATTGACCCTTCGCAAAGACCCGCCCTCCTTAGTTACTGTCGCTATGTTCCGACAAGCTAAGCCGCTCTCACGCTCTCACCATGTTCTCACACACTCGTGATCCGATCATCTCTTCCTTCTAGTTCATTTATAGCATCAAATAAACATGAACGAACATAAGAAGTAATGTTGTTTTAACCGCGGAAAGGCGTCAGTATATTCATTTTACCAAGTTCAAATCCTCCTAACTCTACTGGCTGCTTTTTCGGACAAAATGGCGGATGGCGAAGTATGATTGGTTAGAAAACCTGTCAATCAAGCTCCACGCGAAGGGTCAATTACAACACACCGTCCCAAACTAACCAATCTGAGAGCAATCGAAAAATAAATACAAATGTTGTTTAGCATTTCATAAATAATATATTTATCATTTTTAAATAAGTAATTTTAGTGTCTTTGTTGTGCACATTTTTGTATGTCTGGATATTATGTAAAGTAATACATTTTCTGTCTTTTGTTTTTTAATGCACCAGTACTTTGTGTGCAAATCCAAGATCACATCATGGATCCACTCACAGCCTCCTGCTTTTCTGAGGCATCATTCTGTTGCGTTGTGCTTTCTGTGCTGTGTGTACTGGTCTGGATCTTGTCCAGTCATTTAAACTGGAAAAGGGAACCATCATCAATCTCGTACTCCAATTCCTCGGAATGATGAGTATGAAGTTGGTGAAGGAGGAGTTCCTTATTTGTATGGCTCAGACACGCAGTGTAATTTTCTTTCATGACTTGTCCATGAATTATCCTCTGCGTAGGACCCATTCTGAGATTTCTCTGATGTAAGAGCCATTTCCAACGCACTTCCGGGCGGTTTTGAGTCTCTCTTTTTGACGTTACCATGGTGTTTCTCAATATGGGAGTGATTTCCTACGAGTTGTCTGAAAAGTGTTGAGTCAGTGCAAGAGTGGCTATAATTGCATCACATAACGATGAAATGTGCCTCAGGCCTTTCCAGTGTGCAATGTGCCTGACTATAATATTATAACTGTTCAATTCTCTGCAATTCTATCCATATTTGCCTGGAATTTAGCTCTAAACTGTCAATTTAAGCTTGCTTTTCTTTTCCTCCCCAGCAGTTGTTATTTAAGTGTGATTGTGAAGGTCCTCATTACTGCGTCATTATCTCTACCAAAAGAGTAAGCTTTCTGCTCATCTCTGACTCTTTTTTTATTAGTTTTATCGAAGTATTTTTTTTTCCCCTTGCATTTTAAGGCGAATGATACATATTCACTGGCTTTTCTTCATGGTTGCCATGGTGAGGATTATAATTTCTCTCTTCTGATGGTGGAGAGGGCACAGCCAGCCTCTGCGGATGGCGTGGTTGTTGGACCGAGAGATTATGTCTAAATATAATCCTAAATCTCTCACGTAACATGTGACACATCTGCTACATTTTCTTCTCAATCTGTCTGGAGAACGTTATGTGGTGTCTTTCTAATCTAGAACAATGTGGGTGTGATTAGATCTTGATATCTTCGATTGTTTATGCAAGCAGTTTGATGGGATTATGTTTGCTTTGTGAGATGTTGTTGAGCAGAATATGTGAAACTGCTACATTAGAGACATCTGGAACAAAGTGTGCATCTTTGTCATTGCTGGACAAGGGACAGAGAGAGTGTTGTAGAGACCCCTTCTTTAAAGCCAAAAGGTTTATGAGGATGAGAAGGATTAGGGTTTTAAGGCCTGTATTTATTCTCAGCATCTAACTGGGATCATGAAGTCTGCCGATGACTTGTCACCATTTCCAAAATGTTTGATTAGAAACAGCAACTTCCCGTTTTACACCGTCAGCATCACCGGTTCCTCATTAGACACATTTCTTCACTACAACACTTCGTCACGGCAAAAGAACTAGTCAGTGGGTCAGTTTCAATTCCTAAGCTCTTAAGCCGTGTCCCGTGACTCTGTTGGCCATTACTGTAAATCACAAAGAAGCCATTTGCTATAAAGCTGCAAGCCATCAAATACCTTTAAGACGGTGTCTGTCTACTATAATGATGACAATGGTATTTTTTTTATGGTAGTACTTGTTCAGGGAAAAATACTACTGCTGTTTATTAATACCAAAGTAAGAATACTCTTTGGTAGATAAAAATAAAAACCTTTCCAAAAAATATATGTATACACAGAGAGCATCACACACCTAGATGGTTGGGTTCAAAAGTTTAGGGATAACTATTTATGTATCCTATTTATCAGTGATTTGGTGTGACTGTATGGCCTACCAGCGGGTGCCCTGTTATTTTTGGTACGATGAAGGCATGTGAGCATCAGTCATGTGTGAGCGAGTATATGTGCCAACTTGAGTGTTGTAAAAGCCCAGGCCTTTTCTGGAAGAGAGGGGAATCTCTAATTAAGATATTAGTGGTTTTAATGTTAGTGATGTTTGAAGCGACAAACTTCACATTGATGCAATCTTAAGGAATTCCCTTTATTGTCTGAGCTCTTTTCCTTTTTAAGTTCTTTTTCCCCCCCTTCCTGTGCATTTATTCTGCGGGTACAAACTCTGACTCATGATTCAAAAGCATAATAAGGCATATTCTTTTATCCCCAGCAGGAACGGGTAATTGCTTCCGTATGTCTAGTTTATATTTCTCGCAAAGATTGTTACATGAGGTTGTGCTCTGCATCTGTGGATGTGTAATACTAGTCATATCCTTTTCTAAGCACATAGGGGACTAAATGTAAAAATGGTATTTCCTATGAGTGTTTTATAACTTGTGCTGTGCTGATTTGTTTTTTAAACCCCTCCCGGTTTGAAAAAGTATGTTTTGTAAGGATATTTGAATCCGAGCACCTGGCATTATTAAGCAACGTTAGGCTAGATCATGTCATGGTTCCCTCACCCTGTTCACGTCGCTGTGTTGTTTTTCCAGCGCATATAGTCCTCATTCTATGGGGATGAAAATGGAGGAGAAAAGCCTTCGTGTAGCAGACTACTTTGTTGTGGCAGGACTCACCGACTCCTCTAAGCCTCTCGATGAAGATGTCCACCCTGAAGATGGTGGTCACCGGAGCTCAGCACAGCTCAAGGCGCCCATCACTGATGTGGCGGTGGTGATTCGCTCTCTAGGTGAAGAGGTACCTCGAGGGTTCACCTGTGTTGAATGCACCCCCTCTGGACTCTCTGCTGAACTGAATGGAGGAAGTCTCATGGGGCCGCAGATCTTCCTCTGCTACAGGAGAGGCAGAGACAAACCGCCACTCACAGACCTGGGGTAAGGCTTCAGACTTCGGACATGTTTGTACCAAAACCATTCACACCAAGAATGATAACTGTAAAGATAACTATAATGAACTATTAATGCCCACTACAAAGCACAATAACATTCTGTGTTTTATAAGTGCACTGCAGTTATATAGTCTGTCGCTTTAAATGCTCAAGCTCTTTAAATTCAGGTGGATTCTGATTGGCTTTTAATGTTTTTATCATTTATCTGATTGGCTCTTAATGTGTTTACTGTTTTAAAAAGTAGTTAATCCAGGTTTTGTTCTCTTATTTGCAACAAAAAGATGGTAGACAATAATGTTTCCTAAACCCAGTTATTTTCAATACTAGAAAGTATCATGAAAAAGCTAAATATTTGTTTCTAAATAATTTGCTTTTTAGAACATTATGTAGTTATATTAGCAACATGCTAACACTCAATTCTATTGGAATCAACTGTAAGTGAGACGTCTCTTATGCTACTTGAAATGGCTATTAACTGAGTTGCTGCCTATGGTGTTTGAAATCACTCATTTATGTAGTACTTTTTATGATGCTGTCTTTTAAGGTAGCTACAAAAATAGGCAGTTGTAGACAGTGGGGCAGCTCAGTTGGTTTTGGAAACTGTTGTGCTTTCACTTTTGCTCAATATCACTAGGCGTTCTAGGGATTCACTATCCTCGTCCTTTCTTTCATGATTCTTAGCGTCCTTTATGAGTGGAAGGAGAAATTGAAGCCGGACTGTCAAATAATACAGACCACTCCCTCTGGCCGCCCCGCCAATATCAGTACCTCCTCTTCTCAAAGGATCTACATCACATATCGGCGTGCCTCTGAAAATCACTCTCACTCCACGCTGGCTGTCACAGACATTTGTGTCATCATTCCTGGCAAGGGAGAGACACCACCACATGCTTTCTGCAAGGTGGACAAGAACCTCAACAGCAGTATGGTGAGGGATCAGTGCAACAGTCACCCGACACCTCTGAAAAGACGGTGGTGGAAACCATTAGATGGTGGAAACCATCACCATATAGCACATGAAGCCCATTTCCACTTCATAAGAAAAAAAATCATGCTCTAGTCAATCATAACTATATAAAAATAATTGAAATTATGACATACTTTGAGATAAAAAATCGAAATTTTGACTTTTTCATCTTTTAATTTCGATTTAGTATGCTAAATTTCGATTTAGTATGTCATAATTTCAACATAATTTTGACTTTTTAATCTCATAGTTATGACTTAGTAATTTAGTAATTAACAAATTTAAACAAATCAAAAATTATTCATGTTTCATAATGTACACAATGTTCTTATGGCTTGTCAGTATTGGGCAGAATTTTAACCTTGGTGCAATTTTAGTTTAGAAATAACATGAAGACCACAAGAAGCAGCCATTTGTATACCTGTGTACAATTTAAAATCAACTTAATTTCTATTTTTCCTGCTTCTACAGTGGGGGTCCTCTGTGTACATGTGCTACAAAAAATCTTTGGCCAAAACCAACACACTTGCATTCACAGCAGGTACTGTATCTCAGTCTTGAGTTGTTTTTCACAGTTTTGTGTTTTGTTGTGCATTTTGCAATGAGCAGCAGGAGGGACCGGATGTGTTTATAGTGAAGACCATCAGAACAGAGGGATACGATTGCGGATGAGTGAAACCTGATACTCCCAAGTAGCAAGAACAACATGATGTCATTGTTAGGCTTAGTACTCACAGTATACATATCTAGGCTTTTACTGCTGCCTGTGTTTAGCTTGTCAAATGGAAGTCTGGGTCAAGTCATTAATTGCAGGGTAAACGATTCAGTGATCAGTAATAATTGTTGTCTTTACCAGAGCTCGACAACCTAATTGAGGGTTTGTATGGTATGTACAGGTCTTTTGTCCAGATACCCAGAGGAGGACTATGATTCCTTTCCTTTGCCTGAATCTGTGCCCCTATTTTGCCTACCGATGGGAGTGTCCATTGAGTGCTGGCCCTCTCATACCAAATATTCTCTTCCTGTCTTTTCAACATTCGTTCTCACAGGCGCCTCTGGAGAAAAGGTACAGGCACAAAAATCCACGCATGAGCACGCACAAATACACACAAACATTCTGATTTTCTGCAGGTTTTCTTCTCACTGCAGCACCATCATTCTTTGGGAAAATCAGACACAGTAGAAGCTGAATTGTCTTGTCTGGTTTAGCAATGTGCAAAGAATTTAAAGCAGCTAGAAACCGGCGCAGGCGGAATATCAAAAGCGCCTGTGAATAATGGGCCTCAGAAAAGAATTGAAAATAAGATGAACATGTGTAATTGGCCTGTTTAATAATGCATTGCTAAAAGTGCTGTTTGGGTCAGCTCAATTATGTCAAAACCAATCAGTACACTCGGCTCACTCTCCTCACTGCCGAACAAGTCTCAAGGCTATTTGTGCTGCAGTATTGTATAATTTATTCATTTAGGTGAACCGCTTCAAAGAAACATTGCTAAACTGAGATATTTCTGAACTAAAAGACTGCAAAAATAAATCTTCTTTATCACTTTTCCACTGGGTTGATCTGAGCAAAGCAGATATTGATGGTGATTCCTTTCAAGTAGGCTAAAATAGTCGCCAGTGTGCTCTTTAGAATCAAGACAGCTTTTTTTGTTCTATGAAATGTAAACCAAACCAATTCCTAGAAGGTGTTCATGTCTCATGAAGGTGTATGTCTTGTGCTCTCAGGTTTATGGTGCCGCCATACAGTTCTATGAGCCCTACCCAGAAGAGCGTTTGACTGAGAAGCAGCGATCTCAACTGGGCCTGCAGGCTGACGGACTCAGGCCCGATGGATCCATGACCGTCCACACCAACAAAAGCATCTGCCTTCTCTCTCACTGGCCCTTTTTTGATGCTTTCCGTAACTTCCTGACCTTCCTCTACAGATACTCCATCTCAGGTCCACACACTCTGCCCATTGAGAAGTGAGTTCTGATGACAATTTAGGATGTTGAATGGCTAGAGCTGAAATTTAAATACCCAAAAAACTTTTTGCGGCCACTATATAGTAATTTGTTTTATATCTTCTGATTTTTCTCTCAGGCATATTTCCCATTTCATGCACAAGGTTCCCTTTCCTTCCTCTCAAAGGCCACGTATCCTGGTGCAGGTGAGTTTTGTGCATATCGTGTCTTTGTTTGAACACTGTCTTTCTTGAATGTGTCAAAACAAATGACATTATGTGGTCAAATAGCTGCTCATCTCACTTGTTTGTGTGCTTGTTTTTCACAGCTGTCTCCACACGATAGCCTGATGCTGAGCCAGCCTGTTTCCTCTCCTCTCCCTCTGAGGTAAGACACAAGATACACTGAACATGTCTGATGAATGCTGAGCAAAACATGAAGTGTGAAAATTATACTTCAGCAGGACCTGGTTAAGTGTGGCAACTTTATAGCATGTTTAATGTGAGTGGAGACTCCTAATGCAATATTTAGCAATTGCCTGTATCAGATAATTTCCTAATCTCATTGCAGATGATCATATTACACATTGCAGAAACATTTTACTCATTTAAACAGATTACCTGAGTTAAATTAGATACTTCCAAAAAATGAATCTTTGATAATTTCGAACAATTTAACTTGAAAGGTAAAGAATGATTCATGTAGATTAAAAAGTGTTAATCTAAATCACTGTGGCAGGATCTAAATCTGGCCAATCGGGTCAAGTTCTATATCATTTTGTGAGGATGTTGCATTTTTCCATGGTTTGTTTGTTTACATTTACGTTTATGCATTTAGCAAATGCTTTTATCCAAAGCAACTTACAAAAGAGAAACAAAGCTAATTATTCAAGGATCCAACAATATTCATAATATACAATGCCAGAAATAGATTAGTAAGCAGCTGAAGTGTTTTTTTTTGTTTTTGTTTTGTATGTGTTGTTTACATGGCTGTTTTCTTTGTCCACAGTGGCGGAAGGCTCTCTACACTGCTGTTGAACCTCGGCCCGAAGAATGCAGTGACTCTGCTTGTGTTGGCTGTGACTGAACACAAGATTCTGGTGCACTCCTTACGTCCGGCCGTTCTTACCAGCGTCACCGAGGCCCTGGTATCGGTGAGTGGAAGACTATTGATTTTCACTCATGCCTTTACAAATCCTGCATGGTTTTGTCTTGTCATAACTTGTTTTACCTGTCCGACAGATGATTTTTCCCTTCCACTGGCCATGCCCATACATTCCTCTCTGCCCGCTGGCCCTGGCAGATGTGCTCAGTGCTCCATGTCCTTTCATCGTAGGGGTGGATTCGCGGTACTTTGACCTCTATGAGCCACCGACGGACATAAGCTGTGTGGATCTGGACACCAACACTATAACTCAGTGAGTGACCTTTTGACCGCGACATAGTTCTGAATTCCCGTGAGAGCCTCTTCTAACCTTTGACCTTTGACTTTCTTTTACCACATAAAATCCCCAAATAAATATTATAATAATGATCTTTATCATTATGCAGATGGTTAAAAGATTAGGATAGAGATATATGAGCAGTGAGGAATGTAGTAAAGATAGGACCTTACCATGTGTTGAACACATGTTCCTATGTTGTTTGTCTGTCAGTATGCAGCTAAAAGTTTGCAAATGTTGTAAAAGCTACATTAAAACATTAAGCAGCCCACAGTTCTGTTGTTCACATGCTTGGACTTCTTTTTCCCTTTGCATTTTACCCTCTTAAATGATTAACATGTGTGGCCTATTTCAGAAAAGAAGAGCGCAGATCCCTGACCTGGAAGATCCTGCCAAGAAAAGCTTGTAAACATCTGATCAACACCCTCAGCAATCTCCACCAGCAACTGGATGAGGGTTAGTGAGGGCGGGTCACTGTGGTGTCAACAGAGAAATGAGTTCACTTATTTTCTGTCTCTTTCAAGGCAATATTAGTTCACTTGAATGCACAGCAAATGCCATTCTAAGTGGCCTTCTACTGTCCTTTTTCTGACAGTATCATTTATATTACCTAACAATGTTTTACGAATGCTTGACAGAGTCAGAGCAAAATGCAGTCATCCTTGAGATGTGATGAGATTTAGAGATAGGGGCAGTTGGCTTTCTTCAAGTGCTGGGATATTATCTGGTAGCTGAGAGCTGATTGACGCTTTAGTCTTTGAGCCAATCTTTGAACCCAATTATTCAATGTATTTTTTGGTTCTCCAGAATGTACCATCTTGTAGAACTAGGAAAAACACTGAGATTATTTAGAGAGAAATTGTGATAAAAATGATGTATCTTTCTGTGCTAAGTGACTGTGATCCTTTATGTTTTATGGAGAACATTATGTGTCCATTGATACGGATGTTAATAACAGACTATGATCTTTTTGCGGAACTTTTTGAAGTGATGTTCAGTTTAGTTCATTTATTTATAAAGTACATTTAAAACAGTCACAAGGCTGACCAAAGTGCTGTACAAGCATAAGCTAAAGATCAAGGAGAAAACAGCTAAGAAACCACATGCACAGACATGTAAGAGGAGCTTATATAGTATGCCCATATCTCAAATAGATCCTACTATATCTTCATTATTGAGATATGCTATGTATAAAAGACATTGTAAATTAAATGTATGTCAGTACATTTCTCTTTGTGTTTTAAAGTTGACTTGTATAAACTACCGTTCAAAAGTTTGGAAAGTCTTTTATGCTCAACTAGGCTGAGTTTATTTGATCAAAAATACAGTTAAATTGTGAAATTTTGTTACAACCTAAAATAAATTATTCTAATGTGCTGATTTGGTGCTCAATCAACAAATTATCAATGTTGAAAGTTGTGCTGCTTAATATTTTTGTGTAAACTGTGATACATTTTTTCAGGATTTTTTAATGAATAAAAAGTTCAAAAGAACAGCATTTATTTGAAATAGAAATATTTTGTAATATTATAAAAGTCTTTGCTGTCCCTTTTGATCAATTTAATGCAATCAAAGTAAGTTTTATTTCTATCTTTTTGAATGGTAATGTGACTTAAGCATCAATTTTCCACAGGTTATCAGCTGAGCCGTGAGGAAGGACAGATGGAGGCCTTCATGACCGAGCGAGAACCTGGAAGTGGTGGGAAGAGTCTGGAAACCTTGGAGATGGAGATCCAGGAGGCTTTTCTGCGCTTCATGGCTGCCATCTTGAAGGGCTACCGCTCGTACCTGTTGCCCATCACACAAGCTCCGTCTGAGAAAGCAACGGACGCCAGTTCACTCTTTGATTTGCAAGGTGAGCAACCAATATGGACATGATGCTTGAAGCTTTCTCCTGTCACATTGTATCAGAACAGTTGTTTTATGTTGATAGTTGTTTGTGAACTTCAAGCACAGCTGTTATAGAGTTGCGTCATTGGTGTCGAAACGGAAAAACAATGCATTTTAAATCCTCAGTGTTTTGTTTTGACCACATGCAGCGAGTACACTGTGGTACATTAGTGGAATGCTGAAGCTCAGCAGCTGCTCAGAATACTCGAATCTGGCCCTGTGCCTGTAGAGTCTGGCTTAAATCAGGCTTGAAATTATTGTGGCGATTTTGATAAAGCCCCATTGGAAATTAGACATGCCTGACAGGTCCAACAAACTGCAGTGATTAATAGAATGTCTGATAACACATCTGCAGCCTCTTATGTAAGCAATGAGCTAGAGTCTGTTGCATCTTTCACTCTGTCTACACTCTGCCCAGGCTTTCTCAATGACGACATTCTAACGACTAACACGTAATTCGCAACACGCCTTCCTAAATTTGACTGATTAAATGTTTAATCGCAGCCGACAACTGTGGCAGTGAATTATAGGGATCAAATAATGAATGTGGTTACCTTTTCTCATTGCAATGGCACATTTTAGACTTGTTGCTTGATGTCCTTAACTTTTAAATATGGCTTTTTTCAGGCTTTTTGAAGAGTCGTGATCGATCACATCAAAAGTTTTACTCCCTCATGACCAAGACTCAGATGTTCATTCGTTTCATCGAAGAGTGCTCTTTTGTCAGCGATAAGGATGCAAGCCTTGCTTTTTTTGATGACTGCGTTGACAAGGTATGAATCCTTGGGTCATTATACTCACTGAGAAATGCATCTCATGCCTTTATCCATATTAGAGGCCCCACTAGATTCAACATAAACTGCATTTAAAAAAAAAAAAAACATGTTCTTTCAATTTAAAGAAGTAAGTGTTCGTGCTGCCTTATATTTAGGTTTAGTCAACTCAAATATCAGAGTTTTCACTTAGTACAACTTCATATTTCAAGTTGACTAAACTTAACATTTTAAGGCAGCACAAACACTTACTTTTTTAAAATTGAAACAACTTTTTTTTTTTTTACAGTGGGTCTGCTTTTACAAGGCTCACAAAACGTTACCATTTTAAACTACACTGCATGCTCTTAGCAAAGAGCATGTGAAAATGCAAAGAGTTCAGGGGAGTGCATACAGCTTGATTTGTGAGAACAGTAAGGGGAAATGTTGTCATTATTAGCTGTGGTGTTATGTTCCCTTGGGCTTAATATGTCAGGTTATTAATATTCTGTGAGTGTTGTTCTCTTGTTCATTCGTTTCCCCTTTCTGGCTTTTTATCTTGTCCTATTATTTTTAAATTTCTCACTACTTTCTTTTCTCTTTTCTCTTTAAACTGTTTACTTGCTTGCTTGGAAAGTTGTTCGGCACAGAGAAAGGAGGGAAGGTGAGTTGCTGAATTTAGTGTCTTTTTACTTCTGATGGGGGGAATATGTGTATAGCAGAACTGAAAATAGTCACCAGAATAATTTACCTTGATTACAAAAAAGGTCTTTCACATTCCCGCTGCTTGGAACAATCTTGAGAACTGTTTTGTATTTAATTTTATTAAATTTTTTATATCAATTTAATTTTATTTTTCTCTCATTTTTTATTTTGTTGTTTTAAATTTTTATTATTAATATCTAAAAGCATCATTGAGCATTAAAAAATGCTCACCCTAGTGTTTTTGACCTCAGTTGACAGACGTGACCTGTTTTGTTACGTGGCCTCACCACTGGTGTGGTGATATGGTAGTATGAATCTTGGTTTTGAAGATGTGTGTTATTTCTTCATTATATAAAAACATTGCTGTTTAGATCAGAGTCTCTGCAGAAGCACTGAGATCCTGCATGCATAATTAATTTTTCTGTGCCATACACCATTTTGCTTCTCCTTATGTTCGCAACTGTTGTCCCCTTTCTCGGTATGATTCAGACTGCACATGGATCTGAAGTTATATCTACAATGAACCGCCTCAAGTTGCCTCATTTTTAAAGTGCTGACAAATATATTCTCTGATGACTGTTTTGTACTTTTGTAGTAGTACATTTATATCTTTCTCGACAAGAGCCCACACCTAATTCTTGTTTATAGGCACAGGAGTCATCTCTCACCTGTCCTCTTTACAAGGCTTTGGTGTGCTTGTAGAGATGAATGTGCAGCTCTCTGCCTTACACTTTCAATTATGCTGCCATCAGTGAAAGTCACACTTATCCTGCTCTGGCCTGTCCTTCCCTTTCGAGAGAACCTTGGAGGACAGTTCTTTAGCACTGTGGTGGTAATGAAAATGACAGCTTGAGTTGATTTAAACTGGCGTGGGTTTTGTGGGTTATGTTCATAGAGGACATTTTAAAGGAACTAGGGCAGTAAAGGACAAACCATGTACCGCTGTAGCCTGAAAGCAACTTGGTTATAGTGAGACACCTCATTGATCCAGAACTCGATCTTAAAGTTCATCATAATGTAGTAATCCATAACCATTTTTCACTCTGTTTCTGACCATCTGAGTGGAATTTTTGGTGCTGTTTTTCTTTTAAAACTTCAATGTAATCTGCACTATGATTGGCTGACAGCCATGATGCATGTGTGAAAGTGTTTTTAAAACTCAGGAGGCCAATAAGGGCATTGAATTGTTTAAATGTATTCTGCAGCACAGTGTATAATTACATGGCACTCTGGAATACTTGATTTTAATTGAACAATCATAGTGTTCTGCTGTGGATTTTTATTATTATTAAAACTATTTTTAAACTGTATATTTCTCTATTGTCCCTGGCACCCAATCACCTACACTGCAAGATTCATGCCGACGCACTCTGTGCTCTCTTTCCTCTCACACAATAAAATAACTTTAACCAACTTCTACTTTTGTTTATACTTGATAAGCCATTTAAAAAGCAGGATCCGATCTTTGTCCTAAAGATTGTTTATATTGTTTACATATCAAGCAGTCATCTACAGAAAAAAAAAAGTTTTATATGAATATGTATTCCATCTTATATATATTTATTTACTTGATGATATGAAAATGACACATCAGGCTCTTAATAAAACATATACCTCCTGACTCTGAGAGGTAGACAGTTTTTCATAATTTTTTAAAAGACCTGCTTGAACTTACTACTTTGTTAAAAATGGGGATTGATAGGGTTTCAGACTTTATTTTGTACTGTATTCACGGAAAGTGACTTTGGGCATCCTGGTGCATTAAATAGCACTTTAATTGTAGCCACAGTCATCGATGCCGTTTGATTGATCTAAAACCTTCTCAGGGAAACTCATTTGGCAAGCCCAGGAAGAACTCGATTCTGTCCTGTTGCTCTTATTGTCTGTCTAATAACTTTGTCAAATATGATCCAAAACCCTTTTGCTGACTCTGAGGATGCTTTACAGAGGCTTAAACTGATTTTCCCTCTATCAATAGATATAAAGTCATGTTTTATTTGATAGCGTTCCTCATTTCCAATGTAGTACAGTGGCATGGGCTTTATGATGCATTTATAGTCCATTTACAGGTCTTGTAGACAGACTTTGTCTGAAGGCTAAATGCACTGTGGCTCCTCCAAGCCCTGGCTAGCCTATAAATTGCACTGGAATGGTTTCACGCGCCTCAAGCAAAAAAACATTAAGCATTAAGTCCAGGTCAGTGCACTTCTAGTGCATCTGTGGCAGATGGGGAGGATTGAATGGAGTCTAGGAGGATCAAAGCTTCTTGGTGCAGATGTGAGATCAGTCCGACACAGCAACGTGGGAGATTATCAGGCTCATTTACACTAAAACTTGTGCTCTGTCTGATCCGAGGTCAGATGATCTGCGTTTAAAGTCTCTTGGCTAACTGCAGCATGTCCAGACAGTGGAAAATCCCTTGGCATGGTTGTATGGAAGTATGTGTGTCTTGTTCCAGATTCAGTTCTCAATTCTGACCAAAAAAATAGCTCTGGATTGACATGTGATGAGTCAGTTTAAAAATATAGTAATATGGAGTAAGTTAGCTTGTGATGAAAGACCAAAAAGCCTTTTTTTATACCTCGCAGTTGCCATAAATATTCTCTCCAGTTCCTCTTTCTACTTCTTATTTTACACCTTTTGTTCAGTGACCTCTATTAACAAACATGTAGCCTCTTAACTAAAACACAATCTTTTCTCCATCATGGGTCATCATTGCTTATACTGTGTGTTTTTGTGGAAACGGAAAACAGTCCATGTCTAATGAAGTGTGCTTTTACTCTAGGTGGACAGCGATAAGCCAGAGGACACAAGGCTTATTGAACTTGATAAATCCCACCGCAGCGAGCACACAGTCTACATCACCCCCCCAGAGCTGCCGGCACTTCCAGAAGGAGAGGAGCCACCTGTGGTTCATAGGTACAACAGACGCTTCTGGCATTCTGCCTCACAAAGTCCCATCCACACTGTTATTCTGTGCTTATAAACAGTTCACCACACCACAGATGGCATTGTAGCACTAGCGTAATCCCCTTCAAAACCTCTCCCAGGATGCAGCGTGTAGAATACCCCTCTCTAAGGATCCTTTCTACAGAAACTCTCACAAAAGCAATAATACACACACTCCTCCGAGAGCATGTGATTATATTATATTAAGTGGATCTGTTATTTCGGGATTTGGTATTATTTTGTTACAATGGGGTGTTTTGACATTGAAGATTAAGATTGTCCCATATATTGAATATTAGCCTATTTTGGTTATTTTTAATTTTTCTTTACGTGGCATGCTGTTCATTGTTGAAATATCAAGAAATATTTTGCCATATTGGATTTGTTTTTAAATAATAACAGATTTCCTATTGTTTTCTTATACATTCTGTGAATTTAATTTGAAATAAAAATAGAAATAAAACATATTTTATTGGATTGTAAAACTGCTACTGCGAGAAAATTGTTTTAATCTGTTGATACCCTTGAAAGAGTTTTTAATTAAATTAATCCAAATTTAGTTTTTAGGATTTAGGGAAAAAACGGACCTAAATATATTCTGTTTTTAATTGTTCTGTTTATTTGTTAGACACATTTATGCTTAATTAAATATATTATTTTCACTTAAACCTAACTTAGCAATGGTTTAAAATCTACAATCCTATCTTTCCTATCTTATCTTCTCCGAAGCTGCAGAAACTACATCGTTTTGCCTGCAATTTGTGCTGCATAGTGTACTGTTGTGCTTTTAATAAATAAATAAACTAAATATATCAATCAATAACAATCAAGTTGAAGTAAGGGAGAACAGTGTTCATACTGTTGATGTCTTACAGCTACAGTGGGTTCCCTGTCCTGAACACCCAACTCTGTGAGCTTCAGGATGGTCCCAGAGTCCCCAAAGCAACATCAGCCGTGAGACACATCAGTCCCATCAGCCCAGCTGCCATTTTCAGGCGCTCCCAACAGGTTGGTATTTCAAACACTAATCTCATCCAGTTCACACCCCATGATCCCACTTGTCAAGTCTTTCCCCCTCCTCTCTAATGCGTGATCCTCCCTCTGCAGGAGATCAAATCAGCCCAGAGGATGGCTAAGATGTACTCCTCCATACCACAGATGTGGTCCAAGTGTCTTCTCAGGCATTGTCACGGTCTGTGGTTCATCTGCTTGCCCGCGTATGTCAGTGCCTGTCACTCTAAGGTGCGTGTGCTGCATACTGCCTACGACGTGCTGAGAAATATGCAGGACAAAAAGTTGCAGCCCCCTGATGAGGTAAAGTCGCCTAACAGTGTCCATTGATTGGTTTTGTTCATTTGTGAGTACAGTTTGTGCTGAACCTAGACAGCGGAAATTTCCGCCTGTGTTTTTGTAAGTAATGGTTTGTTTCTGCTCCAATGGAGGTGTGTTACCGGGTCCTGATGCAGCTGTGTGGGCAGTATGGACAGCCTGTTCTGGCTGTTCGGGTTCTTTTTGAGATGAAGAAAGCCGGAGTGCAGCCTAATGCCATAACCTATGGATACTACAACAGGGTGAGCGCAGTTTTCTTTTGTGCTACATGGAGACACATTGCAATCTAAAAAATCATAAATATATACATATACATAAAAGATCTATTCAAGGCATAATTACTTTTGGTTTTGTGTTACGCCACATGATACAAGATGTCGGAATTTTGATGCCATTTCTTGGTCAAATACATGCAGTCACCCCAAAAACTTTTTTTAATTTATGAATCTTAATTAGATCAATCTCAAAATGACATTTTTATCTTTCTAAGTAAACCAGTTTTGAATGTACTTTGGGTAGTACTTTTTTTTCTGGTGTTTTTCTGGTTTTTGAGGTTGAAGAAATGTCACACAAGTTGCATGAGCCTAATTTGACTAGCCTTTACCAAGTGATTAATGTTCGCCAAAATATCAGTGTTTGAGTGGAAAAGCAACCAAAAGACATCAACAACACACAATTATTTTGTGTTGTTATTTTAAAAGTTGATGAACATTTATTTTGTTATCCAACTTGTGCACAATTATATTATAATTGGTTAGTTGCAATTTTATTTGCACTTTTCTAGTAGCCACAACTAGAACAGACATAATCAGGACATGTCTGCATCTCAGTTTTGGGTCCTAACCACTGCCCTGGCATCATTTTTGTGCAAATGCCATTTGGTTTGATATTTTCTTACCTAATGCAACAACATTTGTACATTTTAAATGTCAGAAATATGCAAAACCACTATATAGGTGTGTTATATGCTGTTGCTTGAGGGCCTTGAGCTGGCATGTGACTCTGTTTCTCATGCCTGTTATCTTTCATTACACAAAAGTGTAGACTAGCAACAATTTCCCTGTGGTCTTTACAAGTTGTCCCAAAATACTAAAGGACACAGTCACAGAGACATAAGTCCGGGCAGCTGAGTGTTGTTCCAATTCTATCAAAGTAATTACAGCTAGTCCTTGAGAGAGAACACAATCTACTTATGATAATAAGAGACGTTGCACTGTAGAATTATTTAGTTAATCTGTGTGTTACTGTGGTGTTCTTCTCTCCCAGGCCGTTCTGGAGAGCACATGGCCTACCTCAACCAGAGGGGGATACTTCCTGTGGGGAAAGTTGAGAAATGTGGTTCGGGGTGTGGTGCTGTTCAAACAAGTATGGAGGAGGCAGACCACCCACCAAAAGGACACCCATCTCTCTGGTAAAACCCCCAACTCCATTTCACACATTTCACACATTTCACAGAAGTGGACACAGTCTTTAAATAGCCTGCAAAAAAAAAAGTCAGATCCAATCCAGAAAAATGACACATGATTATACTGCCTTCTAAGATTGAAAAATTGTTTAAAAAAACATTGACGGTCTCATTATGTACTGCAAAAGCTCCAGAATCCATCCAAGATGGAGGATGAATATCTAAAATATCTATAAAAAAATCTAAATAAAATTAATTTTACCCAAATTACTCAATTTACTCAATTATTTTTTGTATATATAATATAAAATGACTATTTTACCCAATGTTTGTTAGCTTAGGAACATGTTCTCGGCGAACTCTTTTGAAATCAATTGTCAATTGTCTCAACGCGCTTCATGTGAGAAGAAATTATGCTTAGAATTTGCCTTTGAAGATCCCTTCCAAATCGACTGATTTTGAGATTCCATGTTGGTTAGGAAGTTCACAATGCAGGCACCAAGGCAGCTCACTAGATTTTGGAACATAATTCATTATTGGGCAAAGGCCATAGAGTTTGGGTCAGGTCATTATTTGGCACGTTCATTACTTCTACAAAGTAATAATCTATTTCTAATAGTCTATAGACTATTTCCACACTAGGACATTTCTGTTAAAAATAGTTATATCATTAGACTTGTTTCTTTTAGACCCAAGCCTAGTCAAAAGGGAGCATGGACTCAATATAAGTTCGCACTGTCAGAAAAACTTTCCATCATTTTACACGGAAGCAGGATTTCTTGAGTTTTTTGCCTGAGGATGGTACCATCTCCCAGCTATCTCACCCCTCCTCACTCGGGCCTGATACAGCCTGCCTGCTGAACCAGATAGGCTTTAATGGGTCCAATTAAGATGAGAGTGGATAGCCGCCTCCTCAGCCACCACAGTTCACAGTCTGCACTTAATGTGATCTCCATTCTCACACAGCCCCCTGTAAGCAGCATATTTGAGAAGTGCACAAGAGGGCTTTAGTAATTAAAACAAGCTGCCTCAACGCACCACCCCCAACCAACAGCAGCCTTGTCGTGCAGATCGAATTCACCTCGCACACAAAGGACTAAAGTCCCGATTGGCTGATTGCATGCTGTTGGAGCCATTTACTTTTTCTAATGCATTTGTCCAGTCCTTTATATTAAAGGGTTCATCGGATGCCCATTTTCCACAAGTTGGTATGATTCTTTAGGGTCTTCATGTAAAGTTTGTAACATACTTTGGTTAAAATTCCTCAATGGTTGTGTAAAACAACACCCTTTTTACCTCTTCAAAAACAGCTCTGTTCACAGCGACCCGTTTCGGCGCATGTCTCTTTAAATGATAATGAGCAACTGCAACTCTCTTCTGTGGGGGTGTCAAGCTGCGGAAATATGCTAATACGGGACAGTCTGTCAGTGGTCGTGGGCGGAGCATGAGCAATATGACATCATGTGTTAAGTGTTTAGGCTTTTTGAGGATTAAAAAAAAGGAGGTAAATTGAATTTTTTTCATTGTAGGGGGTTGTGTCCACATACTGCAAAGACATCATTTATATGAAACACATATAAAATGAATTTTGCATCCGATGACCCCTTTAAAGTAATAAAAACTATCATTCAAAAGTTTGGGGTCAGTAAGATTTTTTTTTAAAGAAATTATAATTAATCAAAAGACTTAAACATTGTTACAATAAAACATTTATAAATATGTACCTTTGAACTTTCTATTAATCAAAGTGTACTGCAAAAAATTATTACAGTTTCCCAAAAAAATATTAAGCAGCATGACTGTTTTCAACATCTATAATATAATAATATTATATTAAAATAAATGCTCTTGAACACCAAATCTGCATATTATAATGATCCCTGAGGGTCATGTGACTAAAAACTGCAAGTAATGGCTGCTGAAAATTCATCTTTGCCCTCACACAGGAATAAATTAAATTATTTCGTTAAGTAAAACAGTTATTTTAAATTTCAATAATATTTCATAATATTGCTGGATTATTGATTATGAAATGTAGATTATGGTTTTTAATGTGTATATATAACTTTACGACTGTTTAGGTAAACAAAAATCAAAATATCATAAAAAAAATTCCTTTATTTTATCTTTTGGGGGGATTATTATTACTTCATATTTTATGTGCTTTGAAAGCCCTCAACATCTTACCATGTGTGTGGCTGATTTTTTTTATTTTGGATCAGAAAAGTCACTTTGATTGTGTACTTTGATTGCTCTTTTCGCTCTTTTGCCACTTTGAAATATGATGCAATCTCTGGGTAGAAAACGGTTGTGTTTTGAAATATGTTACTTGTTAGTTCTCCAGCTAACTGTCTTTCATACTTTTTCTTCTGAGCAGATGCCAGTGATCTCGACAGTGTCAGCCATGGCAGTCTGGACAGCTCTAACGATTCTGCGGAGCGAGCTTCCATTGATACAGACTTCACTAAAATGGATTCCAGTGATGACAGATCCAGCACAGGTACCCGGGTTGCTTTCAGTCTGTCTGTGTTCTCCTTCCATCATCAGTCCTCCACTGCGTGCTCGGCACAACAGGACGTGCCTCTCTCTCTTTCAAACTCATCAGAAGTCTCTAGGAGAGTCATTATTTTTCACTGTGGGAGTGAAAAGACATCTCTCCCTCGTTGTTGTTTTTTTCTCGCTTTCAGTCTTTTCTCTTTTTTCAAGCACACATTAGTCTAACACATTTGGTTCAGTAAACAAAAGCTTAACACCCATTCACATGCCCCCTCAGATGATCCACATGAATTTTGAATGCAACTTCCAAAGCAAAAACAAAAAAATGTGATAAAATTAATGATTTCATTAGGAAATACGCTTCTGTTCAAAAGTTTGGGGTCAGTAAGATTTTTTTAAGAAGTCTTTTATGCTCACCAATGCTGAAATTATCAAAAATACAGTTAAAACATTAATATTATGAAATAGTATTACAATTTAAAATAAATGTTTTCTATTTTTTAATATATTTAATTTTTTCATTTATTTCTGTGATGGCAAGGCTAAATTTTCAGCAGTCAGTTACTCCAATCTTTAGTGTCACATGATCCTTCAGAAATCATTCTAATATGCTTATTTGATGGACAAGAATTTTTTTTATTATCAATGAAAACTGTTGTGCTGCTTAATGTTGTTGTGGAAACCATTATACATTTTTCATGATTCTTTGATTGGAAATTCAAAAAAGAACAGTATTTATTTAAAATAGAAATCTTTTATAACATTATAAATGTCTTTACTGTTACTTTTTCATCAATTTAATGGATTCTTGCTGAATTATTTTATTTTTAAAGCTGACTGTCCCAAACTTTTGAACATTAATGTGCAACATTTTTACAGTATCATTAAACTGAGATGGGTCTACTCATCATCTACTTATCCTCATGTCACTCAAAACCTTCCTGTGGAACACAAAAAGTGATATTTTAAAGATTTTTCAACCATTTTTGTCTGTAGAATGAAAGTTAATATGTTCAAAACAACATTAGACCCCATTAACTTTCATTATATGAACAAAAATATACAATATACAGAGACATTTTTTTTAATATCTTCCTTTTGTGTTCAACAAAGTCATGAAATGAAAAGAAATAAGCAGGGCTACTGTAGGCGCCTGACGCCCATATCTGAGAATATGGTAAAACACAGAAAAGAAAGCCCCTCTATGTGTTCGAACAGCGTTTTGAAGTATTCCAAAGCTATAGGCGGTGATACCCACGGAGGAGATCTGAGAGGTGGAACAGAAGAGACTCACAGTTAGCGAGCAATCGCAGACAACAGTGTAGCAGGAGTCTGACTGAGCAGGCGAGAAAGGAAAGAAGGAATGACTAATGGTGTTATTTTAGCTCACCTCTGGAGGCAGTACTATGATGTGAACTTTATGCCCCATCTGCTTTCTCAGTGTAGCTCAGAAGCAGTCACCCTGTGAGTGTCTTTCAGTGTGTTTCTGCCCAAATACAGAAAATGTGAGAGTAAATTAGTGCTCCTTTTTGATGTTATGTTATCATAGGTCATGATGTTCTGTTCTAAAATAACTTTGTTTGAAGCCTTTCTAATTAGAGTCTCTATCCAGTTACATCAAATCACCCAAAATCTGTAAAGTAAAACTAAATATCCAATATAGATTTGTCAGATATCATATTTATTAGCCCTGCAAAAAACTCACCAACAAGAAACATTTATGAGGATGATTTTTTTTTTCTTTTTTTTCTGCAGGCTATTATGTTTTGCCCAATTTTTTTTGATCAGGAGTGTTTTGTTCTGAACTGCACTGAATTATCTGTTCCAAAAGAGTGGCTGATAGAAGGAAAAAAACACTACTTAATGCTAAAAACAAGACCCAGATTATGCCAAATGTGTTTTGTCCATCAGTGTCAACTTTAGATCCTGAAGAAAAATCAGTTGAGAACCAGCGGTCTTAGTGTTTGTTTCTGTGTATTGTTTTGATTCCAGGTGGTCAGTCTGATCAGGGCTATGACTCTCTGTCTAAAGAGGAGGTGAGGTTAGGAGGAGGTGAGGAGCAGAACTCATCTCCAGACATGAAAGAGAAGAAGGACAGAAACTCTTGCTCAAGTGAGTAATGGAGAATTCTTGTGTCCCTAAACAAACATACAAAATGGTGACACTGAGGACCGGAGTAATAGCTGCTAAAAAAATCGTCTTTGCCATCACAGGATTAAATTACATTTTAAAACGCATTAAAGTAGAATGTAGTTATTTTAATCAGCAATAATATTTCACAATGTTACTGTTTTATCTGTATTTTTGATTAAATAAATGCAGCCTTGGTGAGCATAAAAGATTTCTTTAAAGGTGCCATGTGTAAGTATTGAGGTAAAAATATCCAAAAAAATGAGCTACACGCATCAAAAGAATGAGAAGAAATAAGGGCGATGATGTCATTAAAAAAATGACAAGTTATAGTGCTGCAGAGATATCAACCTGAATTAGCATGCTAAATTACTAGCCACGGCCCGACAGGTGTCATAATACCAGTTTCGGCCATGGGAGGCGGTATGCGGGCAACATAACCACCAGCCAAACTGCAATACAAACTCGCAGGCTTGTGGGCGTACTTGAACCTGATGTCAATCGTGCTTACATGTGCTTCATGAGACACACTAGCACACGCACGCAAGGTCTCGCGCTCTCTACCTCTCTGCCGGCCGCGCTGTTTAAACATACATATTCACGTAGACTTTGGAAAACCGGGACATTCAGTGTCTCGGGAGAGTTTATAAATTTCCCAGGACAGGTTGTTAAAGGGCACCTATTATGGCATTTAAAATGTTCTTAATATTGTTCTGGGAGTCCCCAACAACAGTTTACAGCATGCAATGACAAAAAACACTTTAGTTTCTTATAATATGCATTAATTTTTACCTGATTTGCTCACCGACTCCCTAATGATTCGTTCGACGACTCATTTTTCCAAACCCCTCCTTTACGTGACGCTAATCTGCGGTAATTGGTCAGATGACCCAGTCAGTTTTTGATTGCGTAGGCCCAAAGCTTAAACATATGGATAAAGCACTGCAGTACTACGATACGCTCTATTCTGTATGACAACTCCAATAACAACGACAAACATTTGACATATTTCAAAAAATAAAAAAATGCCATTGGAGACCTAGAAGCTGCGCTGAGCGTAACTTACACAACACACACACACTTATTGAGCATGCTACAAAACCCGTAAAAGCAACAATTATTAATAATACTTACAGGTTGTGATTCGGAGAAAGCTGATCCAAATAAACTTGGTACTGAACCTTCCTTCAATAGCCGGCTCGCGAATCCATACTTGAAAGCATTTAATGTTTGTAAAGGAATTGTCATTAAAATGACGCGAACACAGCTCAAGGTTCGGGTACAGTTGTAAATATAAACTCTAGCCACTGATTCTTCACATGCTCGCCCCTGGGCAGTGAAAAAAAGTTCGCTTTTGATTCGCACTTCAGAACACAACGTCTCATTGACATGATGTTTTCAAGTTTCACTGGTGTCTACGGCGCGCGCAGTGTAAAGCATCGTTCGTCTATCGATTCATATCAGCGATTCAGAGTCGACTCTTACTTTTAAGAGACAATAACTTTGTATACGGTGAACTTTCATATTTAAAACTTAGCAGGATGTTTTCGTTCACTTAGATCTATGTTCCACACTACATGAAAGGTAATTTTCAAAATTCCGTAATAGGTGCCCTTTAAAAAGAAGAACAATCCCGAAAAAAACGGGACGGGTGGCAACACCAGCTTCAACAGTTTCACAGCGATTTCAATATCCTAACTACAATTAGCCTATTGCCCAATCATATTTCGGCTACTGAAGATATCATGTTACAGTTATAGCCTTGGTCTGCATTGTTCCGTGAACACAGCATGCTATAAGCCAACTTCCTATAATAACAGCCTAATAGTCACAAATCTCAAGTTAAGTATTAAATCAACCATGCATAATCAACTACGACACACTCACACACATATAGCATATCAGTGTCAATGCATAATTTACACCACGGATGGTGCAACTTACGAAGAGTAATAAAAACAACTGGCCTACTCACGTTCTTAATACAGCTGAAGTCAACGTTTTTGGGAGTGGAATCTCCTCATAAGTTTCTCTTTCCATTCGTTTCTGAATAGGCAAAACCGAACACGTCGCGTCGCTATAACTTTACCGAGATGCTGCGGTCAGAGCATGACTCAGAGTATGAGTCAAACATTACACTTAAATACACATCAATAAATATATAAATACTGCACGTAAATTATTATTATTTTAAAAATAATTTATTAAATGCAGATTGGATGGAGGGGGGGCACAGGAGCTCTGTAGGCGGGCCCATAGCGCCGGCCTTGGGCGGAGCATAGAGTAGGGTGGCCATACGTCCGGATTTTGGCCGGACAGTCCGGATTTTAAGCCCCCTGTCCGGCGTCCGGCGCAGCCTCAAGCCGGACACTCATTTGTCCTCCTTTTTGGAGTTGCGCTAAATTTTTGAAAAAAATTAACTTCTTTTTTTTTTTTTAAATTAACTTAAAATCCCGCATAATGATAGCGGCTCTCTGATGCACGTAAATTAGCATGCGAGACAGCGCGCGGCAGAGAGCTAGAGTTGCGTGCCCTCAGCACCAACCCAACAAAACGTTAGGTTACTGACGTAACCCCGGTTCTCTGATAACATGAAGTGAGGTATCTCACTATGGGAACGCCTCTGGGCGTGTCCGATCGCGGAAGCACCAATTACACCACGTCTGCCAACTATGGCAGACCAATCGCTGCAGCGATCAGGGAGTCCCGCCTCCCTGTATATAAACGCAGCTTACCTGCCGTTTCGTCATTCTCCGCATATCTCTTCTCCGTGCGAAAAGGCAAGGAGGGCAATGTTGTGAGATACCTCACTTCATGTTATCAGAGAACCGGGGTTACGTCAGTAACCTAACGTTCTCTTTCTAACATTCGTTCGGTATCTCACTATGGGATATAGACAACTCCCGTCTTGCCGATATGCTGACGAAGCAGACTGAAGAAGAGGGGATGTGAATATACTGAATCATAGACCCAGTCAGTGAAACACGGGATAAAATGGGGACAGGTGCCCCCTTTATTAAAAATCATCTCATACCCCTTGACTACTTACTCCCAGAACTGAGTGTGCCAGAGAGGGTTCTGTAACATCCAGTCTATAAAAACGAATAAATGTGTGCGGAGAGGACCAGCTGGCCGCCGCGCAGATTTCCTGAATAGAAATCCCCTTAAATAGAGCCCAGGATGTAGACATCCCCCTAGTAGAATGCGCTCTTAGTCCTACTGGGGGCTCTATATTCATGCTTTTGTAACATAACACGATCGCCTCCACCACCCAGTGGGAAAGGCGTTGCCGGGAGATAGGTTTTCCCTTGTAAGAGTCAGCCCATGAGACAAATAGCTGGTTGCTCTTACGCAATATGTGGGTTCTCTGTACATAACTGTACAGCGTGCGAACCGGACATAAACAGTGTAACCTCTCCTCTTCTGGAGAAGAAAAAGGAGGGGGATGAAAAGCTGGCAAGTCTACAGCTCTTACGGTATCCGCGTGCTCATATACTTTGGGCACGAACGCCAGGTTAGTTCTAAAATTAGCTCTTTGACCACCCGGAGCGAACTTCATACATGAAGGGTGAACTGATAACGCCTGTAGTTCACTCACCCTCTTTGCTGTTGTAAGAGCAAGTAACAGAGCCGTCTTTAAAGAGAGCAGCTTTAAGGAAATGCTATCAATGGGCTCGAACGGGGCTTTTGAGAGCGCGCTCAAGACCACAGACAAATCCCATGGTGGGACCAGCGTTTTTGATACTGGGTGCAGCCTACGTGCGCCTCTCATAAAACGACAGACTAGAGGGTGTTGGCCAATGGTACCCGAGTCAATACCTACATGACATGCCGATATAGCGGACAGATAAACCTTCACCGTGGAAAAAGCTCTGCCTTTATCCAGGAGGTCTTGGAGAAAACACAGCACATCCGAAACAGAGCACAAGAACGGAACAATGTTCTTATCTGCGCACCATTCCTCAAAAACTCTCCACTTTAGGTTATATAAAGAACGAGTCGAGGCCGCCCTCGCGTTCTGAATCGTCTCAATAACTTTTGGAGGTAGTCCGGCTGCACTCAGATTCAACCTCTCACGGGCCAGGCCCAGAGAGCTAACCTCTGAGGGGAGGGGTGGAAAATTTCTCCCCGTGCCTGTGAGAGGAGATCCCTGCGCGCTGGTAGCTGCCAGGGCTGGTCGTAGAGCAGTTGCGCAATCTCCGCAACCCACAGTCTCCCCGGCCAGTACGGCGCGATCAGAATCATTACATGTCTGCGCTCCCGAACCCTCCGTAGTGTCGGCTCGATCAAGCTCAACGGAGGGAACGCGTACAGTAACACGTCTGGCCACTCGTGGGCTAGAGCATCCACACCCAATGGTGCCTCGTCGCCGACCAGAGAGAAGAACAGGGGACATTGTGCGTCTTCGCGCGATGCGTAGAGATCTACGGCAGCCTGGCCGAATCTCTGCCACAACATGAGGATCACCTGGGGTGGAGTCTCCACTCTCCGTACAGGGGATTCCCTCTGGACAATAGATCCGCTCCCCTGTTCATTATCCCCGGGACATGTGTCGCGCGTAATGACAGGAAGGTCCTGTTGCTCCACATAAGCAGTTTCTTCGCTACCAAGTGAAGCGTCTGAGAACGCACTCCTCCCTGCCGATTTATGTAGGCAATCACCGTTGTATTGTCTGTCCTGACCAATACGTGATGATTCTTTAGAAAATGCACGAAATGTCTCAGAGCTAGAAACACTGTCAGTAGCTCTAGAAAATTTATGTGCTTCTCTCTCAGTGCGGGAGACCAAACTCCTCTCACTGTCCTGCCCTCGAGCACTGCGCCCCAGCCTGTGAGAGATGCATCCGTCGTCACCACTTTTCTCAGTACGATCGGACCCAGAGGGCATCCTGTCCTGAGAAAAGACGGGGCTCTCCAATGACAGAGAGCGCTCATGCATTCTGGCGAGACGCGCACTCTGCGGCTGAGGCGGCTCTCGGGGCGAATGCCCTGTGACGCTGTCCAGTTCTGAAATTCTCTCATTCGTAACAGTCCCAGGGGAACCACGGACACAGTTGAGGCCATCAGTCCTAGTAGCCGAAGACATATCCTGAAAGAGACTGATCTCCCTCGTTGGAAAAGAGAGAGGCAGCTGTGAAAAGTCTTGATGCGGTCCTCTGATAGGAACGCTCGAAACGTCACAGAATTCAGCCTGAGACCCAGGTAGACTATTTCCCGAGACGGAGATAGACAACTCTTCGCTTGGTTTATCTTGAAACCTAATCTCTCCAGATGTGTCACTAGTGTGTGTGTATCGCTCTCTGCCTGCCGTCGGCCCGGTGCGCAGATAAGCAGATCGTCCAGATATGATGAAATTCTGATCCCTGCTCTCCTCAACGGAGTCAGGGCTCCTTCTACACACTTGCAGAATACTCGAGGAGCCAAAGCTAGGCCAAATGGTATTCTCGTATACTCGTATGCTGTGCCCTGATAGGCGAACCTCAGATATTTCCTGTGCGCAGGAAAAATATCTATGTGAAAATATGCGTCCTGGAGATCTACCGAGGTGAACCAGTCTCCTTGCCGAATATTTTGACACAACGTTCTGATAGACAGCATTTTGAATTTGTATTTTCTGAGGTGTCTGTTGAGGACCCGTAAATCCAGAATGGGACGGAGACCTCCCCCTCTCTTGGGAATCACAAAATAACGGGAGTAGAAACCCTTGTGGCTCTCTTCCGTTGGAATCACTCTTATCACTCCCTTTTTCATTAAAGAGGCTATTTCTTCCTCTAAAACCAGAGCTGCTTCCCCTTTGGCCACTGAAATTAACACTCCGTTGAACAGAGGAGGTTTTACAGCGAATTGAAGCCTGTATCCCCTCTCTACGGTGGTTAAAACCCAGGCATGAACTGCGCATGCGCGCCAGTTCACTGTCTGAGCAGCGAGTGGGCCCTTCCTGTCTTCGCTCACTAGAGGTGCCGTAGCACACTATAGCGGCAAAGGAGGGGAAGACTGCTCCAGTGATGGAGTTATATTGGTCTTTATTTGTGATTGTTTTATTCTTTTGTGATCTTTTTCTCTTTTTTTCACATTCTGCGCCCTCGGTCCTTGACCTGGATGCGTCAGAGGAAAATTTATTTTTGCAAAACTGCTTGTGCACGTTAGACCTTCTTCCCTCGTAACAGACCTCGAAGGTGGAGGGGGAGGCGATTTCTTGGGGGGCACTCGCAGAACGGTGGCCACATTCCCGCAAACATTGGACTCTGAACTGTCCACAACACAAACATATTTCACCTCTGAATTCCTTCTCCTTTTCCCCGCGGGAGGAAGAGAGGAATCGTTCTGAAGGGATGGGACAGAGAAACCCTGGGTGCTGTCTCCCAACCCTTCCTGATGCTGAACTGATGTATCAGGTCGACCGCCTCTTTTTGTTCCCCTGGGGGGCTGGCGATCGGTGTTTCGCTGCTGCGGCCGCGAAAGACTGTTTAGGTCTCACGAAACCGGGTTTTGGCTGTGGGGCCGCGTTGCCCGGCTGTTGTGGTGGAGCAGAGCGGGAAGGCTGGTAATCTGAATGCCCTCCTCTGCCTGACGGTCTGAAATTCGGCCGGTTCGGGTGATAAGGCCGAGCCGCCGGCTTTCTAGGGAGACAGACCTGGAAAGCTTCTCCCTCCTTCTTCCGCATGTCACACTGCTGCCGCATCGCCGTTACCGTCGCGCCGAACATGGCTTTAGGATCTATAGGGGCATCCAGAAACTCTGCTTTCTCCTTTTCAGAGAGCCCTGACAAACCCAGCCACAGCGATCTCTCACCCACAACTGCTAAGCCCATACTCCGTCCGCAACTTTGAACTGCTCCGCGGGACGTGCGCAGGTTCAAATCTGCGATGACGCATATCTCCTCCCAGAGCACTGGGTTGGGAGATCCGGAGTCCAGTTGACGACCCATCTCCTCTAATAGCTCCGCTTGATAGGCTGTAAGGAGGGACGTTGCGTTTAAAGCACGGACGGACAGTGCAGTGGATTTGTAGATCTTTTGAAAAACAGAGGCGGCGAAGCGCTCTGTTTTCCCTGGCAGCGACGCTCCGGTTGAAGAGAGCGCCGCCCTTCGGCCCGGGTGCAAGTGATTTGCAACCGAAGTTTCCACCGGGGAGGATCCGCCATCCCTAAATCCTCCATTCCCTGAACATCCAGCCTCGAGAAACCCTTGACGGGCACTCGATGTGAAAAAGGTTTGTCCCAAAACTTCTTCATCTCCGTCACACAGGCCGGGACGGCCGGAATGAACTGCCTGGCTGGCGGGAGACGTGACGGAAGTCTCTTTCCATCATACAGGTCTCTTTCAGCCCCTTGACCTGCCTGTTGGGATGGCCAGTCGATCGATAATCTAGCCGCGGCCCTGCGACAGACCTCGATTAGATCCGAATCCACCTGTACAGGGGAGGGTGAACTCTCATCCTGTGCACTCGGCGGCCTGGACTGGTTCGGGGGAAGAATGGCATCTTCATCGTCGTCGTCCTCGTCTTCGAGGATGTTCGACAACACCTCGTCATCGTCATCTTCCTCACCCGCTAATGGATCATCGAACAGCGGGGGAAGGACGGGTGACACCTTCTCCATCATCTCTGCCCATGAGGTAGTGGTCCGGGGACAATCCATGGGTTCCTCTCTGGGTTGAGCAGAGAGGCATGGGTCCGACTTTCCGCTGACTGCCACGCGGAGCCTTCTTTCTCGGGTCTTAGTCGAGAAAGCAGCGCAGTGCGGGCATCCCTCGGGGTTGGACAGCGCTGCCTGCGCGTGTTTAGCGCCCAGACAGGAGATGCAGAGGCCGTGTGCATCCTTAGCAGAAATCCACATTCCACAAGCACACGGATGTGGGGGGCGACCTTTTCCCCCGGGGCTCTCCGGTTCTATCGCGGTGGCCATGGGGCTAGCACTCTCTTCGTACGGTGAGTTCTCACGCAACGTGACAACTGGTACGGAGCCGTGCTGCGATTAGAGAGCTATCGTTTTCCTTATCCTTTTGGTGCGTGGTAAGCGCCCCGAAAAAACTTGGAAAAGATTAGAGAACTTAAGAGCAAGAAAACTCGTCTTGACACGTTAGTTATCGTACTCTTAAAGGGGTGGTTGATTGGGATTTCACTTTTTTCATTTTACATAGTGTGTAATGTTGCTGTTGGTGCATGAACATTATCTGCAAAGTTGCAGCGCTGAAAGTTCAATGTAAGCAGAGATATCGTCTTTTAAAAATCAGGAAGTGTAAATGCCTACAAAAACGACTCGATTGGGACTACAGCTGGGTTTTAGACGTCACTAACCCATACATTTGCATCAACCCTCCCTCCGGAATACGCAAAAAAGGGCATGGCCATATTTCTGCGGCTTTGCCGAAGAGGAAGAGTTACAGGGGAGAGCTAGCCGTGCTGTCGAAAGTGTGATATTTTCATCCAGCTGTCAGGTCTTCTGTGTTCGGGCTTCCTACGGACGCTGTAGTTCGTCAACAGTGGCTACAATTTATGTTTGATTATGTTTCTGACGATTACAATCGTAGTTTAGCTCTTTGTGCGGCACATTTAACCGAAGACAGCTTCCTGAATCTCCAACAATTCAATGCCGGATTCCACAAGAAACTATTGCTAAAACCTGAAGCTGTTCCAACGCTAAAACCAGATGCAGCAGTTGTTGGGCCACAACCTGTAAGTAAGACTTAATAATTGTAAACGTATTTGTATAATTTTAGACGTGGTTTCGTTTTATCAAGGACGTAAACAAATGCCAGCGCTGGCTTTATAGTCACTTGTTATGCTATTGTGTTTCTATGGCAAACGCGTACAAACATTTTGGACCTGAATTTGTAATCATATAGATTTTGTAAATGTATTTGCCATGTATAGCTACTTTATGACGTAGTTTTTCGATTTGATCATGAATGTGATCAATGTCAACAGTGTTTGTTTATAGTAGCCAGTTATATCGATGCTAAGAAAATGATACACAGAGTAAACTAAGTTTTGTTAATAGCTAAACGGTTATTCATTATATCGATACAACAATAACTTTAAAAAACTGTATTACTCATGTAATCATTTGTTTAAAATGTTTAATCAAGATAAAAACGTATCTCAAAAAGCTAACAAGCAGCAGTAGCATTTTCAATTATAACAGGCTATCAAACTTCTTATGTAATAATAGAAGAATAGAATAATAATAATTCAAAAACGTACCATTCAGAAACGTTTTGTAACAGCCCTACTTGACTCTCTTCATCGCCGCTTTCTGGGTCTGATTCTGGCTCAAACTGATACGGCAGTATCGACTCCATTGTTTACATGGAGCACATGAGACTCATGCCCATAAAGGCAAGGGGCGTGGCGGTTCCGGACAACGTGTGCTACGCAGTTTAGCCAATTACAACACACTGGCCCAAACTAACCAATCTGAGCCCACTGCCTGTTTCTGAGGGAGTGGTCTCATAGAATCAGGAAGTAAACCGGTCGTTCAAATGACAGAGGAGAAAGCGGCTTACAATAAAGGTGAAATTTATGAAAAATAAGACTTTTAAAAAAAGAAAAACTACGAATACATGTTATATTGCACCCCATAAACACAATCATGCAAAGAAAAAAAGCAGTAAACCACCCCTTTAAGTGACAAAGTCACTCAACGACCTAAGGAAAATCTTGCGTTAGGGACGTTACCTCTCGGCTCCGTCTGAAAACTGTTAAGCAATAGTTCCCAAAGTCTGCTGAGGACAGCTTCCGAAATCTTCCACGGGGAAGAGAGCGAGAATGACGAAACGGCAGGTAAGCTGCGTTTATATACAGGGAGGCGGGAGTCCCTGATCGCTGCAGCGATTGGTCTGCCATAGTTGGCAGACGTGGTGTAATTGGTGCTTCCGCGATCGGACACGCCCAGAGGCGTTCCCATAGTGAGATACCGAACGAATGTTAGAAAGAGAACCACCGATCACCAAAATATATGTGTCCTCCTTTTTGGTGTTATGGAAATGGCCACCCTAGCATAGAGACTATGCTGTTTCGCGTTTGTTACTCTAGAGTAGACCAACTCACTTTCTGGAGGTATACTGCCCCCATCTGGTATGGGACATTACACAAGGCACCTTTAAAAAAAAAAAAAAAAAAAACCTTACCAACCCCAAACTTTAGCATTTAAGTTTACAATTTTTGAACACTCATGAATTAACAATGAACGATAGTATATTTATAAATTAGATTAATATACTGTTATAAATTTTGTCTATAATTTCAATACAACTAATGTGAAACTATTCAATTTATTTGTTTTTAAAGTGGAATTGCATGGCCTCACCCTGGAGTTGGTTCACCCTCCGCCTATATTGCCAACCAAACTAAAACACACATTCTTTCCATGAGTGTTGTCGCGAGAAAACAGTCGCGAGTTAATTATGTAAAATGCAGTTTATCATCGTGCAAAAAAAACAGAAAGCACAAGCTTTTGTGTCAGGTTGTTATGTTTTAATGCTAAATATAATGGTAGAATTGTGTGTATTTATGACTCGCCAATGTGAGATCCACCAATCAGAGAAGTTCCTGAATCTCAATCTGATTTTGATTGGATAAAATTAATGGAGAATGAAATAAATGTCTTTGCTTCCACCTAGTGGTAATGTGTGGCACTGCAAGGTATTAAACTACTTGTTCATTTGCTTCTTTTTAACAAGTGGCTGCTTTTTTCCTCTTATGTCAATGTTCAGTGTCTCAGACTGTACTCTCAAAGATAGAGGATTCATCCCTTCTGGTTACAACCCTTCCATCTGCAACCAATGGTGAAACCAGTCATTTCCTTTCTGAAGCCCTCCCAAAAACAAAAAGGCCAAACTCCCTGAATATTTTCGGAGAAAAGCCCGTAAGGCCCAGCACACTGGATCTAACCCCGAATAAAATGGTAGAAGGACTCTGTACTGAATCTGTTGAAGCACTGATAGAAACGGAAGCAGTGGGGGGCGTTGTGAGCCCACCTAAATTTGCCGTGGAGAGGACTGCTAACTGCATGGTTGCCATGGAAAAGAGTGTTGCCATGGAGAGTGAGCACATCGGCGTGGAGAGGAGCGTGAGCTGCAGCGGTGCTCTTGGTCGAGTGGTTAAGAGGACGGGTATTGAAGCAGGGTTTGATCCTCTGTCCCTCATGGTGGCTGAGACTCACGTCCACAGTGATAGTGCGGACACCCCCACCGCCCGCCGAGACTTGGCTGAAGAGATTCATCACTACATGAACAACATGAGTAGCCCCTTAAGCCAGCGGTCTCTCAGTGTGGACCTTAAGGGGCACCAGACCCCATCCCCTCACAGCTCTCCCTGCTCCTCCCAGCTCCAACCTCAGCCACGAACACGCCTCTTCTCCTCGCCTTCCCTTCCTCAGGGACGAGTGCGCCGGGTCGGGAGCAGCGGCCCACCTCCCTGGCCTCCCCTTCCTCACCTACACCCTCCTCTTTCTCCATGGACTCTCTGCTCACCCCGACCCTGGACGTGTTCAAGAGCAGCTTCCTCTCTGCCGGGAAGGGCGTCGCTGAGAAAGCCAGCCGACTGTATTCACGGCTTTCCTCCCAGACGTCCATTGCACAGGTATTCATGACATTAAACATTTATGAAGTTCTGGAAACGAAGGCCTTGTCTTTGCCGGCTCTCTTCACCGCTCTCTTCCCCCCCACCCCCCCCCCCGGAAAGAAATACTTTTATTCATCAAGCATGCATTAGATTAAAAGTGACAGTAAAAAAATGAAATTGTTACAAATATTTCTATTTTGAATAAATGCTGAAAATATATATTTTTAAATGATAATATAATACTAAAAATATTTTTTGAGCACCAAATCATCACATTAGAATGATTTCTGAAGGATCACTTTGACACTAAAGACTGGAGTAATGATGCTGAAAATCAGCTTTGTCATCACAGGAATAAATTAAATTTAATAAAAACTAGAAAATCGTTATTTTAAATTGGGATAATATTTCACAATATTACTGTTTTTACTCTATTTTCAATCAAATAAATGCAAACCTTGGTGAGCATAAGAGATTTCTTTTTTAGATTTCTATTTACTCATTATCATTTTTCTCACCCTCACCAGGATTTAAACTCTGACCGGGTCAGTGTGTCTTCACTGGGGTCAGGTGACCCTGATTGCTCCTCTCTGATCGAGAGTGATTCCTGTGTCAGACCCCGAGGGGCTCTCTTCCCCCCAGCGGGATGCCCCCAGCCCGTCACGCGCCCAAAAGAAGCCCTTACAGGAGCGGCCACTGCCTAGAGAGCCCATCCGCAGCACCTCGACTCTTCCGCCAGTCCTCCCTCACTGGTGAGTGTTTAAAGACTGGTCGGAGATTATTACATGAATCACAGTTATTTTATCCTATTGACTATCCATAAGTTTTATATGATATAGTTTTATGATAAAAATGTTTTATGTATTTGTGTTGTATATTTCTAGGAGTTTCTCTGGACGACTGTTGCATTAAAATAATTTCTTTACATATAAAAGCAATTATTTAATTTAGTTAAAAAACATTAATATTTATCTCACACAATGTAAATGGGTTTGTATGGGCTCTGTAATCAGCAAAACGAGTCAACAGAGCGACCAACAATTTTGTGTAGCTAATCAGGATCTCTTTCTACCTCTAATTTTTTGTTTGGGTTTTCCAGCATTGGGTTTTCTAGACGGTAAATTGAGGACATGTGGATGAAGTCAGCAAAATGGTGGATCTTAGCAAAATGGCTGGAATTACTTAATGCACATTTAATATTGATAAGTAGCTAATGTTAATTTGAAATTCCTCCCCTCTATGCGGCACGATCTTTTAGGTTTCCCTTGATATAAAAATAGACGCTATGCTAAAAAATGACCCATCAGGCTCTCTCGTGATGAGTAATACTCTGTATATTTCGGTCCTTTGTCTAGGTTACAGTGTTGTACAATTTAAGAAGCAAAGCAGTGTGGAGATATGTTTAAATACATGGGGGGTCATTCTAAATGTGAATAAATCAATTGTAAAGATGACCTTATTTGTAATTTTCTGGGCCATTATGCATGATGCTTTGGGTAGGTGATTAAGCATGTTTTTGCATATGGAGTGCTGTGTGTTGTTCATTGTTTCTGCTCCAGCAGCTGCAGAAGTAGGCCAGCCCAGTAAACGGGCTGTGAGTGTGTCTGGCTCTGCAGTAATGGGGTCTGAGAGGGGCTCTTTAATCAGGCTGACGGGGGTCGTGCTGGAGTGCTCCCCAATCACTCGCATCCGCATACACACTCTTATCCCAGACTTCTGTAGAGCCTTCAGCGCCATCAGAATTAGCATTCATAATCCCTGCAGGCAATCACCTTGAAATGAGACTTGTTTTTGGAGAAGATTGTTCTCTGATGAAAAACATCAGCTCTTCAAAGCGCCTTTTGCCGCAGAGAGTGACTTTTATTTGTCTTTCGTCCTTTAGGTCCATCGCTGATAATAACGAAAGCTCTGCAGACCTCAGATGTGTGTTCTGATTCCAGCTACATTCAGTCCACGCAGAATTACGCCATTGAAGTGAGTTTTACTTTGAATGACACATATGTTTAAGTATTCCTGTAGCTGGAGGTATTGAGTCTAACTTTGATTGGCTTTCTAGGTACGTATGTCCAGTTGTTCACACTGTAACACCTGTGAGAGTTTGGTGTATGATGAAGAGATCATGGCTGGTTGGACAGCTGACGACTCCAACCTCAATAGCACGTGCCCCTTTTGCGGCTCTCCATTTCTGCCCCTGCTCAATGTGGAAATCAGAAACCTGGGTGACCAGGAAAGGTAATTTGATCTCTAACCAAATCAGTAGACATTTCTGTAAAGATATTCACCATTTCATAACAGTTTTCTTTGGTTTCTTCTCAGATCCCCCTCTCAAGACGCACATACTTGCCAGACAGACACCAAAGATGAACTTCCACAGGTTTATGATGTCACTGGCAATCTATCCAGCAATGGCAAAAAAGACCCGTAAGAATACATTTCTCATCTACAATTTCAGTGTTTTGTACTCATCACTTTATTATGGTATTAATAGTGATATATAATACAATGATTTTTCCAGAATATAAGTCTTGATTCATCTGAAACGTGCTGCAACTTATATTCTAACTAGAGCGACTTATATAATGCAATTAACATCAAGCTGGCAAAACTATCATTTGTTTTGGATCCATGTACTTTAAAAAAACGAATGAACACAACGTGCACAGACCCAAACCATGCACAAAGCACACACATTTTATTTAGTGCAGAATAAGAGTGGTACATTATTTCTAGAGCACATTTCCCACACACTGGTAATTTCCATTTCACTTTTTAAATTTTTTTAAAAAGGCTTAGTGTTAATAATAATGGCTTACAGTGGGGATATGTTCATACAGTCTGATAAGCAACAGTCGTAAAGGACTATTATAAATCGTCCAGTGTGCACCCGGTTTATTTTCCGGGAAAATGTAATATTATAATTATATGTTTGTGACTCAAATTGGTTCAGTTCATTAGGCTGGTAGTAATTTTAGTCTTTCTGTGCTGTAGGAGCCAGTCACTGTGCCCTACCTGAGTCCTCTGGTGCTTTGGAAAGAACTGGAGAGCTTGCTGGAAAACGAGGGAGATCAGGCCATTTCATCTGCAGCCATTGTGGATCACCACCCCATTGTGTTCTGGAATCTGGTGTGGTGTTTCCGTAGGCTGGACCTGCCCAGCAGCCTGCCCGGACTCTATCTGAGCTCCAAACACTACAGCAACGATGCTCAGGTGGGTCTCAAGAATTCTTACATGATCGTTCCTTTTCCCATTTGTTTTTTTAATGAATGAATAGTTGTAAATGCTAGAAACTGTTGGTGATTCCACTGTATTTCTCCATAACAGCTTGCATCAATGTTATCTACATGTTTTCTTGCAGACTCCGCAAAGTTTTGCTTCAGAAGACAGTAAAAATGTCTTGGTCCAGATCCTGTGGGACAACCCCAGACTGCATCAGGACCCCATTCAGCCCTGCTACTTGCTCTGGAAATCATATTGTAAGAATATGTCCTACAAACTCATTTGCACAGTGAAAAGTGAGCTTTATGACTAAATGTGCACAAAAGTGGTTCTTGAAAAAATATTTGCAACGAATAATCCTGTTTTTGCTAGGGACGGACATGAGTTATGCCCCAAACAATGAGTTTTTTTTTTTTTAGCAGAGGTGTGGCTTCATTTTTCTATGGGTACATTTACATAACAACTTTGCATTTTTTGGCGTACAGACGGCAGCTTTTTCAAAACGATCCCCGTTACACTGATCCACGAAAGGACTAAAAATGCTGTATTATGCTGCTAAGTCCAGTTGTTGGCGATGTCACTTTGTTAAAGAAAAACTACTCTCCTATACACGGAAACAACATAATACACATGCGCATGACGTCACCGTTTTACAAATTCGTGTTTTTGTAGTTTAGACGGAGACGATAACGGAATCGTTTTCAAAAAATTGTCCATTTTCAGGCCCCCAAAGGCTCATTATATTTTATATTTCATCTAATCATTTTTATTTTATTTTAATTGACCTTTATTTGAATTACTGAATCATTTTTTAATAATTTTAGTTAACAATAACAACATTTCCTTAGGCCAGTAAGCAACCAACCCAGCAAACCCCAGCACCTGCATAGAAACTTTAGGAAAAGTACTAAATGTACTAAAACCCTCCTCAAAACACTTAACACTTGTACAGTGTTTTGATGAAATCACAAGAGTACGCCATACATCATAGTGGTTCATGTTTTAAAGGTGCAATCCTGCTATCTGCACCTGGGGAGGAGGAGCAGGCTGTGAGCGTAGAGCTGCTGCAGGGAGTCGTGAAGAGCATCCAGAGGAACGACGTCTATCAGCCCATGAGTCAGATACTGCAGATACTGGGCACCAGACTGGGCTTCGAAAGACAACGGTAGGAGAATAAATGTGCATGAGCAAAGAAACAACTGTTTAAATAACAATTTAACAAGCTAGTTTTAATGACTAATTTCTCTATTTTTTCACATGCAGGAGCTTATATAGAGACATCCTGTTCCTGTCTTTAGTGGCTTTGGGCAAGAGTAGCATAAGTATCGGTGAGTGGACTGTTTTGGAAATGTATTATTACTACTGTTCTTTAAGTGACGTGTGAAGGCCAGGTATGGTAACCCATACTCCGTATTTGTCCTCTGCATTTAACCCATCAAAGTTAGCTCACACACTTTAGGAGTAGTGAGTAGTGAACACACACACACACACACACACACACACACACACACACACACACCCAGAGCAGTGGGCAGCCCATTTAATCAACCCTGAAAAATGTATCATGATTTCTACCAAAATATTAAGCAGCCCAACTGTTTTCAAGACTGATAATAATAAATAATAATAAATGCACCAAATCAGCATATTAGAATGATTTCTGAAGGATCATGTGACACTAAAGACTGGAGTAATCAAGCTTAACATTCAGCTTTGCATCACAGGAATAAATTGCATTTTTAAAATATATCAAAAATAGAAAAGTTATTTGAAATGGTATTTCACACAATATTACAGTTTTTACTGTTTTTTTTTAATCAAATAAATGCAGCATTGGTAAGCATAAGACACTTCTTTTAAAAACCCTAAAAAATAAATATTGCTGACCTCAAATATGTACAAAGTCATCATGAATTTGCTCAACGTGAGCACTAGTATCATTACTAACATCTTCATTTATTCTCACAGATGCATTCGACCGTGAATACAAAATGGCATATGACCGTTTGACACCCAGCCAGGTCAAAATGACCCACAATTGTGACCGGCCACCCAGCGCTGGAGTCATGGAGTGCAGGAGAACCTTTGGGCTGCCCAATCTGTGATTCGCCTCCTCACATTCGTCCCTCCTTCCTCACATCCATCACACAGGAAGGCATCCTAGATGTCCAAGGCCCATCCAAAGAAGCAACACTTTCATTCATGCGATCCTGAACATTCATCGTTACTAAAGCTACCTCTGGCTCCCATGAGGACTCCTTCGCAACCGTTCCTGTCTGTCTATGTGAATGTTCTTCTTCATACACTTCCTGTGAATATGCCACCTTATTATGTCTATGATAATATTACCTTATATTCCCCCTTCACTTTTGCTCTGCCTAATGTCTTGACCCTCGACCCCCTTTGGAAGCTTTGGGTCATATTCGAATCGTCTAGCACCGCTCAGGTAAACTTGAGTTCACAGGTCATAGTAGATTAGGAGCAATATCATTGTGCTCAGGTCATTCCATCGCTCCATTCGTTCACGTTGAGTGAATCATGGAGTGGATTCGGGACCAGTAGCTGTAGAACAATCAAACTGATCACGTTTAGGACGCGTAGAAGCACAATGAGCGACCCCAATAAACACAGTCCTCTTTTGGCCGTCTAGCGGCACTTGTATATTTCACATACAAAGAGACTTTTGTGTACATAGTCTATTATTATTTTGAATATTTGTATTATACAGTTATATTTTAAGACTGGAATTTGTTAATTGACATGTCTCCATTTGTAAAGACTGTTCGTAGTGTATAGGTTCCTCTTTTGAGCGTGTGCTGTTTGTCGTCCTGGTCCTGGAGACCAGTCGTATGGTGACCGTCAGTGACACTGTTGTCTTGAGGTACAGAACTGGACCAAATATAAACTCATGACTCACAGTTTACATGGTGAGAAATATGTTTGATGAGATTTTTGAACTAAGAAATGCCTTACCTTGGGGCAAAGAACAGTACGGAGACAAATTTCCAACAGGGTATAAAGAGTTATATGGCTAGTATAAAAGAAAAAATGGACTGTTAATATATATATATATATATATATATATGTTAAGTCAGCATTTTACACACGTTTACATAATCCAAAGTGTTTGTCATGAAGGTACATCATTTTATTTTATTTTTTATTTTTTTAACATTGCTTTTTATTGTGCAAGGATGCATAAACATGGGTCATTGTCAAGATCCATAAGACAAAGTACCTGAAGCATACATGCACTTATTTTTACTCAGTTAACTCTCTTTTCAAATTAAATATGTGGTAACTGGAACTATTATATTTTAATACTGTTCATTTTTTATCATAATGTTAATTGAAGATGCACTTTGAGTTGTGTGGTTGATAAGAAGATTTCTTAAGTTTAAATGCTCCTAACAAGCGCAGTGGATTATGGAAAAAAAATAATTATACATGTAATTATACACAATGACATATTGATGTTAATGCCCCAAGTGAAAAAACAGATAATACTGCCCTAATAACTTTGTTTATTGACCTGATGCTGTGTAAAACTACAAAACTTACAATTTACACTGCTGTTAATATTTTAGCAGTTTTTCTATCACCTGCTTTTTACATCCATATGGCATGGTAGTGAAACAAACTGACCTATTTCATGACAAGCTACAGTAATTTAAAGCAGTTAGTGTAAGATGATATGTTTTGTTTGTTTTTTTAACTAATAAGTTTGTTAGGGCGGTGTGCTTTACATATCACTCCTTTTGTTACTTCTATTTATATTTGTATATATCATTTTGTCAGATCTGAGCCAGGGGCCTGTACCATGAAGCCGGTTTAGGTGGCTAGCCAGCTATGTTTCAGCTTAGTTTCCGCCAACCCTGGGTTTTAGGTACTATGAAAGTAGCTCGGCTTTAATCGGTGTTCGTTGCCATGGTATCTTACGCTGCACGGCTAACCTGCTCCGGGCAGGTTAAGTTCTGGATTCGAGATCTCAGACTGAAGTTTGACCAATCAGCTGTGAGCAAAGAAACATATAGGTGACGTAACTAATTCCCAGTGTTGGTTGCAATTGCTTTACATTTTCTTTCAAATCCTGTGGACATCTCAGCGCAAACTGTAAGACGAGCACTCGAAAGAGTTTTTAGCCGGACAAAATCCCCTTGCCTTTCCTGATAGTTAGGTATCAGATTTTCTGCGGAAGGAATATCTTATCTTTGCGAACTTATTGAGCCGCTCATAAATAATTTAACACGTCGAATTCATGCACTTACTGTACCATAAATGGGATTGCGTTGCGTTTTTTTGCAAGTGCTTGCATACTTGCACGCAATCGCAACACGCAAACATGCTTGCGGTGATGCACAGAATCTAGGAGAAAACACGGTTTGTCGAACCATTCGCAAGGTGGTCCTCGCTCTGCAGGAGTACATTAATAGTTTAATAGTGTTCATTTATTGACCATGTCCATAAGAGAGGCTTTTTTATAAAATTGTCGGTAATATTGATAGGGTGACATCACATTTTTTTTTCTCCCAAAAAGCAAATTTCACAAATGTACTATAATACAGTACTTGTTAAGCATTATTTTAATATTTTTTTATTCGGTTAATCTTATGATAGGCTTCCCTATAGAGTCATTGAAGGAATATCCTGCACACATGTTGCAATGTCCACTTCTCTAGGAGAACATGAGGCAGATTATATTAATAGAAAGTCCTTTCACAGCCTTAATGTTCAGGTAGAGATTATGTGAACATGTGAAATTATTATTTTCTGTGAGATGAATCTTTAAATTAATAGTAAAATTAACAGATAACAATCTACTTTCCGTGAGTATGTTGTGTCAGCGCTTTGAGGAAAGCTATTAAATTTGGTACAGTACAAAACACTGTTAATTTGAATTGGGACAGCAAAACCTACACAATAACCCCCTATCATGACCCTCATGTGTCAGTAAAACCATAGTAAAAGTTAGAGATTATCTTTGGCATCCTAAAGGCACGTTTCAACTGTCTTCAGCGCTTAAGAGTCACCAGAGTGGGCATCACAGATAGTGTCTGCATGTGCCATTCTGCACAATATAGCCACCATAGAAAGGAGCCAGAACCACCACAGAAAGCTTCTCCCCGATGAAACTGACCCGAACACACTTGACCACCCAGCTGGTGCAAATGTAGTTGCAATCACCATACAATATTACACTTAATAAAAGCACATTGGAACTGCAGATAGGTCTCAAACTGTTTTATTGGTTTTGTGGGATGGGGGAGAGAGAAAGAAAGCAATAGAAAGTTGCATTAATAAATATTCATGCTAAAGTGTTACTTGGTTTAATAAGTTCACTGAGATCAGTTTAATCTAGCTGTTGCATTTATTTTTTAAATGTGGAGCCTCCTCAGCTCACAGTCAGGCTCATTTAGTGTGCAGTCTAGCTCTATAGGCTCCTTTAGTGTGCAGTCTAGCTCTATAGGCTCCTTTAGTGTGCAGTCTAGCTCTATAGGCTCCTTTAGTGTGCAGTCTAGCTCTATAGGCTCCTTTTGTAAAGGGCCCTGACTGAGTCTGTTTCCACCTGAAACATAATTCCACCACAAACATGATCATTACAAGTTTTTTTAGGCTAATCAACTCACAAAAAGGTCCTTGACAAACACCTAATGTATGTCAAGGGTTTTAAATCCTTACCTTGTTCACATTTCTTTTGAAGCCTGTTGAGGTAGAGGCTTTAGTTTCTGGGACAGGTTGTGAAAAATCCTACAATAAAAGAGATGTGTAACTTGGGCCAGTCCCTGTTTTATGCCACACATTCAAATGTTTGCCTTAATAAAAAGTCCAGTGCATTCACCTCAGCAACTGTCCCAGAACACAGACAGAGTGTCTCTTCATCATTTCCTCCTCCCTGATAAATAAAAGTAGGCCCATATGTTTCTGGTGTTCTGTTATCATACTGACCTCTGTGTGGGATACTGTGTGTGTGTGTGCTGGCTTCAACAGGGACACTGCATTTCCCTCTACTGCAGAACATACAGTCAGTCATATTTAAAACTTAAAATAGTAATGTATCGCACACGTACCCAGTGTTACTTGCTTAGAGGAGCCAGCACCAGGGTCAGATTGTACAGCACCTGATCCCATCCATAATCGGCCGTCCCTTACTCCTATCAGAGCCAACTCAGTGTATTCTGGAGGAGTGGCCCTCCAATGGTTTTCTGAATTTCACTCTTTTTTCGGTTTGCCTCAAACAAATAAAAAAATAATAAAAGGTTGTGTGTAAATAAATACTTACTAGGCTACTTTTAATTATATTTTTATATTTTGTCTTTATCAGCTGCCAAAAACGTTTGGAGTTGCATCTAAAAATCAATGAATATTAATCCTTACAGGTATATACATGCAATTTTTTTTATATATTATAAAAATATAGGCTATATTTTACACACACATACATTCATAGCCTATATATACATCATTTCACATGAATAAAGAACGTATTTATTTAGCTTACACATTAACACAATCAGCAATCTTTCTCCAACAGTCTTCTCTTGCTTTGGCAGCAGAGACCGTATTGTTTCGAGCTTGTAATACATATTTAAATTCATCGTAATTCTGAATGATTATCTCTTGCTCCTCCGCGGAAAGAAAGTATCGCTCTCGCTCTATCCATATCGAACGCGATTGGTTGTTCGGTGCCAACGTCACTTTGGTATGTGCACGCGCTCGTGGAGTAATCATAGCTTAAGATCAAAGCCTGAGTTGACAGAGAAAGTTGATGAGCTGCTTCATGGTACCAATAAAGCCTGATTGCATCGGTTTGGTTTTGTCAACTCAAAACTAATCCTGTAACTCTGAGTTTGTTCAGCTACCTTCATGGTACAGGCCCCAGGTCTATCAAATTGTTTAGAGCTGTAAATAAACACACTTAAATCGACTCCAGTATGTTTTTGTTGCTGCAACTGGTTTGTTCAATGAAAGAGAGGGACGCAAATTCGCATTTGAAACACCATTTAATTTTGTACTGACCCAACAAGTGAATATTTACAATGAGCTCCCAAGAGAGAAATCGATACAATGTGCGACATTCGAAAAGAACAATAATTGCCTCTATTCAGTACTGTTCAAACAGCAGTGTGACATTTGTATGGAAATTTACAACTGTTTATATCAGTCATACTGATTACATTAGAATTTGTAAAGAAGTCTTGTTATATGCTTTACATTCTACTTTTATGATTGAAAAAATCATATACATACAGCACAACATCTGCATTTAAAATGCTTGCTAATGACAATTTTCCATGTTACAAAAATAATTCCATTGCAAAATGATTAAATTACATCATTTACAATAAGCTCACAATTTCTCCAAATGTGGTGAATTCTGCAGAACTCACCCATAGCTAGCTTAAAACGCACATCAAATAATACAAGTACAATATAAAATTCAACAAAACAATTCGGAAACTTGTTATTTCTTGTAAAAAGCAATTTTTCATAATTTGACAAAATTATAGGCGTAATTTGAGACAGGTGGGACATGTCCCCACCAATTTTTTCCAGGATCAATATTGTCCTCACCACTTTTTGAAACATCTTGTGGCGTGGATGTACCTAATACAAAAAAAACCTCTCCAGTTGATTAGCAATTTGTTAGTTTGTGTTAAAAAAGGTGCGATTGGCGCTGGAATGTGTTGATTTTGAAATCATACTGAGTGCTCGTTGCTGCTGTTATCAGTGGCGGAAGGCAACAGTGTTCTCTTGGCACTCGTGCACAGTCTTCACACAGACGAGCGCCAAGCTTCCATGTCAGTCTCTGATGCAGTTCACATGAGCATCACGACGCATGCATGTGGTGCTGATGCAGGAACCGGCCAATAATGAGCCGGCGTTCTGATGTAGAACCCGGAAGCACTGCACTGTGTTTACAATGTGGGGTGGGGGGTTGTTAGTTGGGGGTGTGTGTTGGGGCAGGGGGGTAGTCCAATGTAGTCAATGTAGTTTAGAACCCAGAACCTCTGGAACCCTTAAATTGTTAGTTCACCAAAAAATGAGAATTCTTTCATTAATTAATTGCACACACTCATGCCGTTCCAAACCCGTAAGACTATCGTTCATCTTCAGAACAAAATTGATCTTTTTGATGAAATCTGAGAGCTTTCTGTCTCTCCACTGACAGCTACGCAAATGAAACTCTGATGCTTCAAAAATTCATAAAGAGATCGAAAAACTAATCCATATGAATTAAGCGGTTTCATCCAAATTTTCCTGAAGAGACATGATCGCGTTATATGATGAACAGATTGAATTAAGGCTTTTATTTATATAAACATTCATCAACTCACACATCCGTTGTGTTAAACGAGCTCAAGCATGTTCGCTAGACGTGTGAGAACCAATGAGGTTCATTTTCGTGTGTAACGCAGAACGTTTGAGCTTCTGCAAGAGGTTTGTTCTTGTGCGTCAAGCAGGTTCGGTTGAGCTTCTGTTCATGTTCGGTGATCAATGTTTATATGAATAAAAGCCTAAATTCAATCTGTTCATCATATAAAGAGACCCGTGTCTCTTCAGAAATTTTTTACTAAACTCCTCGATACATATGGATACGTTTTACGATCTCTTTATGAACTTTTTGAAGCATTAAAGTGGTAGTTGCTTAGCTGTCTATGAGACAGAAATTTCTCAGATTTAATCAAAAAGATCTTAATTTGTGTTCCAAAGATAAACTAAATTCGGCATGGCATGAGGGTGAGTGATTAATGACAGAATTTGAATTTTTGGGTGAACTATCCCTTTAACAAAAGTTCTACCACAAGTCATTCATACAGATCTATATTTATTCACCAATGCAAATACGCTCCAGACTAACAACATATTGTATAGTAGATGTAAGGATGAAAATATCGCATTGAGTTCTATGTCAATAAACTCACACTTCACAGAAGGCTTAAGCCTAGTCCCAGACTAAAATGCATGTTGCTGTTTTAACTGAAAGCAACTTGCACTTGATGTATCTTAAAATATGTCAGTGCCATTGTTCTGTCTCAGTCAAGATGCAAACAAGGAGTGTTTTTTTTTCAACCGCATGTTTAAAGCTACTTAAATATCCTAATTGAACTAATGCCTAATCCTGGCTTAATCTAAACCCTGTTTGTGACACCAGGCCTCAATGAAACACTTACTGAGATTTCTCGACATGATAATAATGCTATTTGTGCATTTATTATTGTACATTTCTGATGTAGCTAACCAGCGCGCTGTGTGAGCGGAACTGGACTCGTCATACAGTGCGAGAGGTTTCGCTTTCGGAGATATGAGTTTGTGAATGTGTCATTGCCGGTTTTAGATCAGTCAGTTGATCCGGTTGGAGATGCGTCAGTTTTGTGTTCAACGTGCGACCACACAAAGAACTCGCGGCTCGATTGGACTCTTGTTGTATCAAAAGTGATAAGACTTTTCAGTTTTATGGACGTCGCCATCTTTGACATTCTACTTTTGTCACTGTCACTGGTAAAATAATAGGCCGATGGGCTTGACTCGTTGCACGTTCGGTACATTTGGTGGTTCCGTACAGGTGGTAAAGTATTTACAGTTTTAACGGGACATTTGATTTCGAGACTCACACCTGTAAGGAAATGCGGTTGTCATTCACAAAAATGTACAGTGTGAGCGCATGTTTTGGTATAATCCCTGTAAAAAAAAAATGGTTGAATTTAAGCATCGATTTTTACAAATCATCAAGTGAGAATATAAGAAAAAAAAATATTTTCCATAGGCTTTTTTTAGTTGGCTAATCTGTGGCCCTGTCTCGGTTGGAACCGTTGGAACGCTTCTGTGGCCTTTGATTACGCAATCATAATCATAGTGTGTTTGTCAAGTCCACAGGGCAGTAGGGTGTCTTATTTGTCATTTTAGAGTTCAAGAGGGTGCTCAACTGTGCCTCTGTATGTGACCTTAATGTGCCCTTTTGCAAAGCCCAGACTGGTGGGCCCACATGCAGCCTACCAGCCAACAACCCATATGGCATTACATCACTAAAGTGTGGATGCCACAAATGGTGACCATTTGGGACAGGACCTGTGACTTTTCTGACATTACTGCATTCATTTTAACACAAGCTAAAAAAAAAGTGTTAACAGTTATTACATCCCGATACAGAATAAGTCTACACAGTGTGTCCCAGGGATGCTTTAAATGTGATAGCCTATATATATAAATATGCAAAGTTATAGTTCAGAATGTTTCGAATGACAGCATTGTATCCTCGTGGACGTGAGTGAACATTAAGATTTATGAAAACCACAGGTGTGCTCAGATGGACACGGGACATACAATGATTCGATCCTCCAGCATGACACTGAGCACCAGGAATACAAAGTACAGGATGAACATGGTGAATCCCAACACTTTATTCATCCTCCACTTACAGGCAGCGATGGAGATAGTGACGAAGAGGAGCATGAGGAAGAGCAGCACAATGGCACAGAATAGCCCATTACTACTCACAGTCACTGGGGCAAAGGAATGGTAGAACGAGTACATCAGCCAGGGCACCGGCAGCCTGTAACATTGAGAGGTGATATATATTTAAGCAATAAAACACAATAATGGTTTATTCGGTATGTATTCATACCAAATTTGCGATTGCAAAATGAACAACAGTTCAAAAACAGGTTAATTTACATTTTAGACACAATATTGCCAGATACTTTTTTGTCTATTGTGCTGTGCCATTTTAGTTCCAAACAAAGTCACTGCAATTGCACGTCTCTGAGCAGCCGTTTGTTGATGAATTAACAAATCAGAGTTAATGATTCAACAACTCACCCATAAAGACAGTGAGCCTACTTGTTTTGTTCCTAAATAAATTGGTTCCTGTTGAACAAATCACTTGAGTGAATGATTCAAAGTCACTAAATAAAACACAGGGCTTGTCCCAATTAGCCTGGGAAAACCCAGACGAACTTCCGGCAAATTTAGATTTGCTCTGCAAGTTAGTCTGGCGAAGAGTCCATTCAAGCTCATTTCCAATCTTTCCAAATCGAGGCACCAATCACAGACGTTGAGGCGGGTTTTACATGATGACGACGGTGAAGCAGATTTTGTACATTACTTGGACACCAGCTTCAATCATATTTCTTTTATAAAAAAAGGGCAAAAGTCATCAGAAGCCATTGCTACATCTTCCTTGAAATCGCAAACAGAGGCTGTGTCCGAAATCTCCCACTACTCACTATATAGTGGACTATATAGTGAGCTCGCCATTTTGTAGTGCTGTCCAAATGTATAGTGATGATTATTATACCCTATATAGTCCACTCAATGTATCCCAGAATGCATTTTGAAAAGTAGTGTACAACCGATGGTCACTAACCCAAGCCCTACATACCATCATGCATTGCGCTGATCGTAAAAATGGCGGATGGACGTCAAGGAGAGCAGCGCGTCAATACGAATTTGCGACAGTAACGCCGTAATAAATGGCGCCGAGAGACGATCGAGTAGTGTCTGAAAGTGGTGTTTCTATTATGCTGGTGAGCTCACTATATAGTGCTCTACTCCCTACCCCCTACATAGGGGTTAGGGAGTAGTGGTTTGAGTGGAGATTTCGGACACAGCCAGAGAATTTCTGTTTGAGATGTTTCTCCGTCGCTCTGCATACGTCATCTCCTTCATCGCTCTGATTGGTTTTAGGTCTATCCAATTGCGCCCAGTAGGCATTTGAGTGATGTTCGTTGGTGACGCTCCTTTGGAAATGAGCTGATGAACCTTCCCCAGACCCTTACTCATTTACGACTTAGAAGGGTCTGGTTTTAACCATGTCCCAATGCCACACTTGTGGTCTTTGCACTTGACAACTTCCTTCAAAATTAGCTGAATGAAGTTTGCAAAATGAAGACTGCCTTCCAAGGATCCTTAAAACGGAGACAGCCTTTGACGACACTTGATGACGTGGCATCCGAGATATGCAATCTTTCTCGGACGCAGCCTTCCGTTTAAGAAGCACCCTACCTCTTTGCCATTTTTACAACCCGGAGCAGTCTTGCGCACTTACTTCCTGTCATGTGCACGCATTTTAAAGTTGCCAAGACCGCAAATGTGGGTATTAGGGCTGCTCTACTTTTAGACATACACTCGCAAACTTCCCTAAGCACTTCCCCTCGGGGTAATCCCCACCGCCTTGTGGGCGAGAGAAGTTTATTTGGACGAACACTCGACCCCTCAATTTTGACAAAGGGAGTGAGTCTACTCAAGTTACATTCAGGCAGATCCATAGACCACAATGCACCATGATTGTGATGTCATAGCAGCATGATAAATTTTAAATATTTTTTTTTTAACAGCATGTACATGCCTATAGAATGGTGCATAAAATAAATTCATAAGGGAAAAAAACTGTAAATAATAAATCATTTCCATGGCAGAATTCAAGTGATCATGGCTTAGGGTGTTTAATTTAAACACATTTCAAGGGTTCCGCCATTAGTGGGCTCCGTGCAAAACGTAAGCAATGATGTACATCCGAGTGAACTAGACTAAACTATCAAACACCTGATTCACTGAATATTAAAGGTTTCAGTCATCTTACCCCATTGTGATGTCAAATATGTTGCTGCCTACAGAGCTCGAGACAGCCATGTCTCCCAAGCCTTTTCTAGCCACAATCACACTGGTGATAAGATCAGGAATTGATGTTCCTGCAGCCAGAATGGTAAGACCCATGATCTCTTCAGATATGCCAATTGTCTCACCCACCTAGGAGAGAAAATCTTGATAAATGCTCACTTTTTGTGTTACATTTGCTAATTCAGCTGCATGTAAGTGTAGCTTAAAGTGTCCAAATAAGTTTTAGCAACAAATATTGGTTTCTATACTGACCTGATGTGCCCACCACACCATAAGATAGGAAAATATAGCAATCCATACTATTGAGCCAAGGAAGGTAATGACAAAGAACCTCTTGGATGCCTGTGAAGCACAATATACATGTCAGTTCTACCACATGTGAAGAAGTGGAACAAATATACAAGAAAAACATGTGATGTTTTCTTTTGGTTCTCACAGGGTTTCTGACATCTGGAACTGTCAGCCACAGTGGAAAGACAATGGGCAACAAAAACAAATATGTGGCTTGTTTGCGTCTGGTGTCTGGCCACTCTAAGGACAGAGGTTCTTCTCCTTCTTCCTCAGCCTCATCTTCATTTTCATTATCATCATCATCATCACTGTCTTCATCACTCTCTTCATCACTGTCATCTTCCTCATTATCGTCTGAATCATCTGAACCTCCTGGCTTCTCTGCCTCTTCTTCTCCTCCTCCCGCTGCAGCATCTACTTCCTTAACACAGAGCGAGAAAGAGACAGGCAAAAAACATAATACCCACACAGAAAATAAAGAATTAGGAGAACAAAGTAATAGTTCACCCAAAAATTTGATTTATCATCATTTGCTTGCACTCCATTTGTCCAAACCAGTAGGACCCTCTTTCTTCTGTGGAACACAGACGGCTCGCTCTTTTACATGCAATTATAATAAATAGGGACCACCAGAGCATTAAAGCTTCAAAAAGTATGCAAAAGCATAATAAAAGTAGCTATTTAATCTAATTCAAAGATAATTTTTACCTCCAATGAGATGCTAACCCAAAAACTGCTATGACTGAGTCTGAGAGTTGAACTTAAGACGAGAACCAGATTTGTCCGAATTGTGAATGAATCAATCAGACCAGTTTTGCGAACTGAATTAATTCATTTTTATCAAAACTCTGACTAAAAATAATGATTAGGTCATGAAGTAACCATATATATTTCTCTTCTAAACACATCATGGAGAATAACACCATTAAATTGATGGTGCTTTTCTGTCCTTTTTTTTTAACTTGAAAGCTCCAGTTCTCATTTATTGTAATGCATTCTAATACATTCTTCAAAGCTTTTCCTTTTGTGTTCCACGGAAGAAAGGAAGTCATGATATAAGGGTGAGTAAATGATGAAGGATTTTCATTTCTGGGTGAATTATACCTTAAATATGAATCACATACTATGTTTGACATATCGTCCCTGTCAGCTTTACAACAAGGTAAAGAATTGATAAGCTCATTAAAAGCACACAAGTTTCTCAGAGCTCCTGTTTCTTCTTCCAAACTTTTTTTGAAATGCAATTGGCCAACCTTTTGTGCCTCAGGCTTTTGACTGGCGTCTTCTTCCTTGGCTCCTGGAACCGCGTCTTCCTTCGGCTGCTCCACCTGACCTTCACCTTATTTAAACCAGGATAGTAAAATATCAATCAGTTTGCATTTACTTCTTAAAGGTAGCAATACTACAAGCTCCTCTCAGTGTGGAGTGAAGATTTCCTCAATAGGAGTGAGTAATGTTGCTATTTCATTTGGCGGCAATTTCAAACACCACAGTTGCTTCACAAGATAATCTGCAGTGATTCCAAGCCACTCATGCTTAATTCATGAGATGAAGCTTGGTCATTATGTCAGCTAATGTGTAAAGCAGCTCTCAAGTAGAAACAAAAGGTGGAAATATGGAATGCGGGATGAAAACGGGCCAAGCTCTTGGCAGCGTGCCCTCTCTTTGTACCTTTCATCCAGCACACAGCTGGTACGTTACTGCTTGTGGAAATGCAACATTAATAACCATTTTGAATATGCAACAGAGCTCATCTGTGAGGTAGGACAATGCACCGTCCTGTCTACAAAGCTCTGTGCAATCATAATAGAACAAACTAAGATTATAAAATCTCACCTTCACCAGATTTTTCCTTCTTTTTGTTCTCTACTTTCCCCCGGGCCATGTCGTTCAAAATCTGAGCCTTGTCTTTAAATTTCACTGCAAACCAGGAAAGGAAGAATGTAGACTTTGACTGACACTGTAAGGGTCAACAATGGCAGTACCACAAATGACAAAAGCCCTAATTTCACAAACGCAATACAAAACGTCATTTTTCTTACATCATCTCACTGGCAACAACAAAAAAGCAATCACATCATGTAACATCACAACATCTTACAACATCACAAACACTAAGCCCCTTACCTTTACATCCCAAAGAGCTTCTAGCCTTTGCATCTCCATTAAACACTGACTCTAATGAGTGAAAGTAGATTCATATACAATAAATAACATGCTGAGTTTTACAAATGCATCTTCAAATGCCCTTCAAAACTACTCATGTCTGCACTGACTTGGAGACCAGCAAGCCGCATCATGTTAAAAGTTCATAATTGGATTTATTTAAAGAAAAATGTGGACAGGTCAAAGTATAAATGCATAAGTGTGAATTTCATGAAAAATATAAAGACATGTTTGGGGTCATCAAGCCTGATTTCTTGAATTATGACATTATGTTTTGAAACAAATTATTTCACAATCCATAGTCTTTACTGTATATATAGTATGTTTATATTATTTGATATATTTATATTTAGAGATTGCTGATTGTTATTGTCAGGTTATGTGGGCTCTTATTTTGACATTCTGTTGTTTCCTTTTGTTCCTTTTTTTCTGCTGTTTAGTTTCAGTTCCCCTGGTTACTCATTATTCCCTAGTTTTGTTCTATGATTTCTTATGATTTACACCTGTGTCTCATTTAGTTCTCTGTGTATTTATGCTCCCTGTTTGGTTTTGTCCTTTTTTGTTTTATGTGTGAATTATGTGTTTGCTCCAGTGTTCTCCTGTGGACTCTGAGTGTCGATTAAAGAACCGAGGGGGCATTACTTTACACGACACCATTTTCATAAAAAAAAATTAAAATTTGTATGCGTTTTGTCCATTCATTTACATGACAACTGTGTTTTTGGGGCCTGAAAATGCTAACTTTTAAAAAATGTTTTCAAAGTGAAAGTTTTTGAAAACGATTGCGTTATCATCATTTGTGAAAACAGGGGGACGTCATGGACATGCGCATTACGTGTTCAGTCTATTGGTGCGTAGTGTTTCTTTGCAAAGTGACATCGCCAACTATTAGCCTGAAAGCATAATACAGCGTTTTTAGTCGTTTCAACGATTCGTGTGAATGGTGATCGTTTTGGGAACGTTGATGTCTGTATGTGAAAAATGCAAAGGAAAAACTTTTCTGTTTTTAGTACATCGTTGTCGTGTAAACACACTGATTATCTAAAGATTCTGCATCACGTGTCTTGGATTACTACACATATTGTGACAGTTATGTGCTGTATACTCTATGCTATTTTGAGAGTACGCAGCGTATGCATTTTGAGATTTTGATTTTTTTTTTTTCGTTGTCATGAAAATAAAAATAAAAAGCAAAAAAACGATCTAATTCTCACCAATAAGCTTTATTTCTTAAAGATAATTATTTTGGGGGTGAAATGTGACCCAGACATTCCTCTGTGAGGTTTAAATGACTGATATGCAGAGAATATCGAATATATTAAAGCAGTGCTATTACTGTGCTTTTAAACTAGATGTTAAGTGCTTGTCAGTTATTTATCAACCCAAATGTAGATACGTACTAATGAACCTTTAAATTGATCTCATTGACTACAGCAGGGACCCTATCACAATAACAGGATTGAGCTGCTGGAGGCTGTTTCTCATCCAGCCATTATGAGCTCAATCAAAAGCAGCTTAATGATGGAGCCACACAGTACTGGGAGGTTTTTGTGAGGACCCTCAGAGCGCAGGTGTTGCTCAGCCTCCTGAGGACAGGCTGAAGGTCAAGGGGACCAACCCCAGCCATCAAACCAATGACCCACCGGGACCTCAGCACCAGGGCTTCTGCTTTACATGTATGCATTTTTTTGTGATGTTTAAATTACAGTTTCTGCAGACTGCAGACAGTTTCTGCAGACAAACCCATGTGCAATGCGAAAATAATATGGTGTATGTTTAAATGGTGACATACACATTGATGTGACTTGACAAAATGTCATAGAGCCACTGAGGTGGGCCCATCCCTTGTCTCACTACTATGAATCACTCTCCACTCCATAGACTGAGAAAGAGCTATTTATCTTCTTAGTATCAATCTGGATTTAGTGCTGTCATCATATGGAACACGCTTTGCTAATCCATTTGTACTAGGAGAAGGACAAAGGGACTCTACTGCTACACTTCTGAACTTCTTACAGCACATGCCTGAGTGAATGTAGGCTTATATCATATGATTGGTTTTTTGAACTTCAATATACAAAACAGTCTATAAAAAAGTGTAACCATAAGAAAATCTGAAACAAAAATTCCATCTAGCTAATTCCGCCAATAAACCAGAAGTGCTCAAATAAGCCACTTTGTATAAATGGCATCATTTGAGTCTTCAAGTAATAAAAGAACAATATATTCTTATCATATACCTTTCCTGATCTTTTAATGCTAACATTTACTCAAAAAAAACCTTGTTGAATATCCTTGTGAATAGCTTTCACAAACATGTCTAAAAGGCATAGTTCACTCAAAAATCAAAAATTCTGTCATCATCTTACAGTAACACAGAAGATAAAAAATATTTTGAGAAATGTGTTTCTTTGTCCATACAATGGAAGTCAATGTCAGTGTCAAAGTCAATGGTTTGGTTCCCAATGTTCTGCTAAATATCTTCTGTGTTCCGCAGAAGAAAGTCAGTCATACAGGTTTGGAACAACATGAGGGTGAGCAAATAATGACAGAATTTTCATTTATGGGTGGACTATTGCTTTAAACCTCCAGAATTGAATGCTTCCGTGCAGTGTTTGCTTAATGAGTTATCATTATGAGGGTTCAGACACTGAAGGGCTCTTACCCTCTCCAAGAGGATCCAGTGTGTGAATCATCAGCTGGAAGATGGTGTTCCTCATGGTGCTGTTGTGCAGAGAGGCAGAACTGCCCCCGCGCTGCAAAGTGGGCTTCAGCTACACAAGACAAGAGAAATATGATAATGTCGAAAAAATGTATATCTGAACCTGCAAATCCTGTTTGCCAAGTGGACTTCGGATAGAATAAAAATCATATAAATCTGGTATTTAAGTAACAGTATGTTATTAAGTATATTACTTAATTGAATAATCCCATGTTCCTTTGACAAGACATGTCACATGTGCACATCATGTGCGTATATGTTGTGTTTTCTTTTTAAAGTTGATGTGTGTCATTTTTTTGGATGTAAAAATGCTTCCTCATATCTTAGCTTGACAACTATAAAAAGCCATTTGAAGGGCTGATTTCACAGAAAATTTTAAATATGTTGGCTATTAAACCATTGCTATGTTCACTGGCGAGTTTGGGTCAGTACTCCACTGTTTGGAAACAGTCATTATTTTCGTAGTTCCATTTGGTGACAATAGTGCCAGAAAAATCACACCCTTTGCCTTTTACGAGTCATCAGAGGATCACATATTTTGAATCTAGACCTACTGACATTTTATACATTAACGTGTATTTGCATATTTTTGATTACTTTTAATCGATTCGTGTCTTCTGGTTCAGGCGGCCTGTTCTCTTCACCCGAAGTCCCGTTGTCCTGTGTGCAAAAACAGTTTGAAACGTTACAGAGGATGCAAGGCACTGATTTGATCTTTGACTTTCACTTCTACGTTGATAAAGTTTTCATTCACAAGCCCACAAAGACTAAAAGGAGACCAATCTATATATTTATTTTTATTTTTATTTATATATTTAACAAAGAGGATGTAGTAGTAGCATACAGTTTATAAATACTGTGAATTAGCTTTATATTTATATTTCAGTTTTCATTTTAATTTTTGAGTGCTTCAAACTGGACTTGAAGCTTATTTTATTTCAGTTAATTGCCAAGGCAACATTTTCTAATTTTAACTTTTTTGTTAAGTTTTTCATCTAATATTTAAATTGTATTTTATGTCAGCTTTATTTATTGCAAAAATGATTTTTAATAGTTTACAATAACAACATAAGTGAGCAACCAAATATATGAAATTCTGTATTTAGTCGTTACTGCTGTACTTGTTACTTATCTGTGATAAATTCAATCCAGTGGGTTTACTTTGACAGAGATCTAGGTCCTCTGGGTCTAGTAAGCCGTCTTACATATAAGCTTCAATCACACTTATCAGATTTAAACACTCTATATGTTACACAGTTTGTACATCACAGCAGACCCATAGGATTAAGTGAACGTCTTTGGATCAGAGAGCCACAGTGTTACCTAACAAACATTAGATAGTGTTATTTTTGAATCCCTCCACATATTAATATGTTTTTTACAGCATGAGACACTTTTAAAATAACCCATAGACTGTTTGTTACTGCAGCTTAAAGTCTCCATTTCAGGTGAGTGTGATCACAGAGATTTTATGACAGATTATCAAGTGTTGATCTCTCTAAACCTGCCTCTCACCACAGCTTCTAAGCTGAGGGATGTTCAGGATGAAGAAAGGAACTCGTGTACCTTTGACCACACCATTTTTTATGTGATGTGATAGTGTCACTAAATCAGATGGGGCTGTCACTGTGAGCCAAATGCACCTGCTCCAAATACCTCGCCTGCTACAAGACAACTCATTAACAATGTCTGGCCAGCAGACACAAGAGATCCTTTTCATTTCTGTTTATCAAAGGAAAACGCAAACCCATGCGTATCTGTTCAATGAATAAACATAAGTGACTCACATTCACCTGAGTGGGATGCTATTATATCTCTGCTATCACGTCCATGAGCAGATATTATAGTGGTTCCTCATCACTAGAAGATATACAACGGCAGAATTCATCAACACTGTCCAAAACAGAAATAAATGTTTCTGTGATGAATATGATTAAAATGCTATGCAAATTGCTAATGTTTTTGAAGCAAAAATGGTAGAGCATGGTGCTATTAATTGGTTTTGGGTTTGAATCCCTGTACTGATAAAATGTGTATTAAATACACACTTTGGATAAAAGTGTTCCTAAATTAATACATGTAAATAATGTGACCAGCTATGCTGCATTTTTCAGCAGGAGATTTTTTTTTAATTGCAATTTACGGTAGCACTTTATTTTATAGTCCCAGTTGTGCATGTGCATACTATGTCTTATTATGGCAATTACAATAACTGGGTTATAACTAGGTACTAAACCTGAACCTACTCCTAAACCTAACCTTTAACCCATATAGTTACCTTATTTTACAGTACTTTCTTGGGTAAGTACACTGTAATTACAAATAAAGAGTTACCCAATTTACAAATACAATGACCTCTTCTATTATGAGCATAGAAGAGAATTTGTCATTTCTGAATTAAAATTAGTTTTGATTAGTTATACAAATGTCCTGATATCATAATTCAGCTATATTAAAAAAAATGAAATTATTGAAAAGAAAACCTAGTAGTAGTTTGACTTAATATTTTATTATTACTCCAGTAATATATATATTAATGGGCGGGATATAAGGACAATAGTAGCCACCGTAGCCACTAGCCCTATGTACAGAGAAATTTGGCAGAGAAGTTAGCCAGGGGGCCAAGAAACCCCAAGGGTACCCTGGAGACCAGCATGGGATGCTGGTTGCTGGTTTGCTGGTCCCCAGCATGGGTAGCGGGAGCTCTAGTGGACCAGCTACACCACTTCAGTTTTGCTTGAGAACAGCATGATTATGCTAGTCCACCAGCTAAACCAGCACTGCAGCTCTAACCAGCCTGGACCAACATGAAATTCTTGCTAGTTTCTGCTTAATTTTTCAGCAGGGTTCTGTGCCATTGACCCAAATAACACCCAAATACTAATTCTAATTCTATATATTATTGGCAAAAGTAATGAAGCGTACCTTCTCAGGTTCTTCCACCGCGATGACTTTGACAATGTTCTTGTGTTTCATGAGCTGATATTTAAAGGCGCGCTCTATCTGAACATTGTACTTCATGAAAATTACATAGAGAGCATAACCGCTCACCAGCATCATACTCTCCCACCACATAATGGTGTTGTCCAAGAAGAAGATGATGAGCATGATGAGATCGAGGATGTAGAACGACACGTCCCGAAAGAGAGGCCACCAGGTGAGGTGAAGCATCTCCCGGGAAAACAGCGCACACATTCCGATCACAAATAGGATGTTAAAGACAGCCGAGCCAACAATGGTTCCAATGCCCACATTGCTATGAGAAATGAAGACACCGATCAAGGAAGTGAAAAGTTCAGGAGCAGAGCCTCCAGCGGCCATAAAGGTCGCCCCGGCCACATCATCTGAGATCGCCAGTTTATCTGTGATAACCCCCAATGTAGGGACGAAAAACTCATCGCAGACAATGGCCAAAGAAACAAACATGTATATCATTCCAAAGATGTGGAGCGAGACCCAGCCTCTGCGTCGCTCCTCAATGGAGAAGAAGTCCTCCGGGTACTCGCCCTTCATGTGTGGTGCTTCTCCAGGTCCGGATGCTGTAGTGTTGGGCACCAGAGTGGTCGTATCGGTTTCTGGAGTAGGAACTGGGGTGGGTTTTGGAAGGTTTGGATCCACATAAATGCAGTGGACAATTGTCCTGTTTGTGGTTGTGGTAGGCTTCTCTGTTGTAGATGTTGTTTGGATGGGACTATTTGTTGGTGTCTCTGACGGCTGGGCCACATCTGTGTGGTTGATGTGCTTTGGCTCAACTTTGGTCAAATTAGTCATAACCTCAGGCATCTCCAACAGTCCTGCATCCAGAGCAAGTCCAGAGCCATCCTCGGGGTCTCCTGCTCTCTGGGGCTCGGGCCAGGGGTCTGGAAGTCTGGCTCTGATAGTGAGTTGATATAAAGAACAAAGGAAAACCCCAGACAGAAGAAATATAATCCGACTGAGCTGAAGTCTCTTTCTTCGAGTCAGGAACATTTTCTTGTATGTTTCCTAAAGGGCACTGAGTTGTTTTTTAGGGCAATGACAGCCAGAACATTTCGCCCCAAAAGATGCAGGGGTATGCAGGGGTATATCTCTCTCAGACTGTTTCATCTCTGTGAAAGCATCTCTGTGTTTTCATTTTCTCTGTGATGCAGGTTTCCTCTCACAGACCTTACAGTAGATAAAAGGAGGAATACTGAGTGCAACAGTTACACAGACAACACTGAATGTAGGATCAGCAGATTACTGTGGCTACAGTTTCTTCTATGTATCTCATCTAACCAACACATGGGATTGGATTAAATCAATAATATTTTAACAATTCTAGCTTTTCGAAAAATAAATTACATTGTCAAAGGCACTGTGAATTATTTAAAATGTAAATCAAATTCCTGAAGATTGACAGATCTGTATATCTATTTCACATAAATGAATGCACTGCATGGTTTAAATGGTTAGGGAAAACGCCATAAAAATGCAAAAATGCAAATGCAAAAAAAAATGCCCCTGTAAATCAGTTCCAAAGGATAAATATTCTCCCTTAATAATAAATAATAATGAAAATAATAATAACTTGACACTGCGTCTAAGTTAATTACTTTTTAAGAAAAGCATTCTGTCTAAACAAAAGTCGCATGGAAAATATCCGTCTCATTTCTATTATAGTTTCTGTCCACCGTTAATAGGACTGTCATTGCAAGAAACAGCATAAAAACAATAAACAATTGTAAAAACAGTAGCATAAACCTACCGGAGTAAAAGCGACGCTCGCGCGGTGCGTGGAGCGCTGCTGTCTCACAGCTGGGCTGTAGGGAAAGGCACGGATGCTGTGAAGCTGCTATAGGTCAAGCAGGACGCACCGCAGGACAGCTCTTTAGCGTGGATCAGCACAATACCTAATACCTGGAGTCTGTTAAGAGGATTACATGTACTCTCTCCACACACTCTCATTACGTCTTGGACCATTTTATCCCAATTATTTAGCTGATAAATGTCTCATTCACAATGGTAAAGAGTGAATACACGTGGAAATTGGTTAAAATACAAACAAAGTCTAAACCATCTTTTGGAGAATATTGTATTATTACATAATTATGATTATAGATTATGGATTACAGATTAGTAATAAATTAGCCCACATTAGGCCTATATTTTAAATCGATTTTTACCGTTTTTTGTCCACGGCACGATGCTAGGTTTCTGTATAGGCTATCTCCTGGATTTTCCTTACCCGTTATTTGAAGAGAGATTTTATTTTAGGATACACAACTTTTTAAAATCTCTTTCTCGCGCGCGTTCTTGACTAGGAACGAGTTGACGTGTTTCTTTTGTTTCCAAACGGTCCGCTTATCACGGCGCACACTTGGTTAGGAAGAAGGGATTTTCAGCGATGGGTAAATTTTTTAAATTTTATTGAAATATGCTAAACTGGGTATTGCTACGAGCTTTATTCGGAAATATGAAGGACATATTATATTTAAGACTTTTAAGATAATTGTATGTTTTTCTTTTTATATTTAAACGAGAACGTTTGGTTGGACACTTGCATATTAACGTTATCACTCAACAGCTTTATTTAAATTGATTGCTCTGTTACATGGGGAAATTATTGTTAAAAAAACAAACCCTCCCAGCCTGGCAAGTCTGCTCTGTTGGCTAGTTTTAGAGGTGTTTTGAATACTGTAAACTGGCCAGATTGGGGGACTAGCTAGACCAGTTTAAATCAGCAAAGACGTGCAAAACAGCAAAGAGTGTAACCATTACAAAATCAGAAATTTATTTTATGTGTGTTTTTTTTTTTAATATACACTGCAGCAGAAGCTTCTGTTGTCACACTAACATATGCTCCTGTTTTTACACAGACATCTTAAGCATACTTTCATAACTGTTTATCAAAGTGTAAAGAGAAGAGTTTGCAAACATGCCTACTGTGGTTCTTATGGACTCATCGCTGTCCATGACACGACCGGTGTCGTGGAGGGCAGTGAAGAGTTTCAGAGAAAGAATCTGGCAGTTCATGGACTGACCATGCTGTTTGAACACATGGCCACGAACTACAGAATGGAGTTCACATCACTTATCGCCTTCTCCTCGCTCTGGGAGCTTATGGTGCCATTCACCAGAGACTACAATACTCTACAGGTAAAAACAGAACAGGTGTCATGCTGCCTGCATTAAATATAATGTAAATGCAATGTCTTAAACCTGATTCATCATCAGAGCCCCTATGATCTGATAGTTGTTGGGGGTCTTATTTTTGTTTTGTTGTGCAGGAAGCTTTGAACAACCTTGAAGACTATGATAAGACCTGCCTGGAGGCTGCATTACAAGGTGTTAGTAATGTAGTACAGCAGGAGTGGGGAACCGCTTGCCCATGCCAGGTTATTAAAAATACTATATATTATGGCATATGCAATATGTTAATCAGGCATATACACTTACATATACACTACTTGTTAAAAGTTTGCAATAACAAAGATTTTTAAAGGTTTTCGAAAGTCTCTAATGCACACCAAGGCTGCAATGTTTTAGATTAAAAATACAGTACAAACAGTAATATTAATCAAATGTAAAATAACTGTTTGTATTCTTATATATTTTAAAATATAATTTATTTCTGTGATGGCAAAGCTGAATTTTCAACATCATTACTCCAGTCTTCAGTGTCTAATGATCCTTCAGAAATCATTCTAATATGCTGATTTGCTCCTTAAGAAACATTTCTAGTTATTATCAATGTTAAAAACAGTTTTTGCTGCTTAATAATTTTTTGAAAAAGCAAGAATAAAAAGCAAAATAAAGTTGCTGTTCTTTTAAACATTCTATTCATAAAATAAAATCTTAATCATTACAAACTTTTGACTACTAGTGTACATATTGGAATAACAACCAGGAGCAGAATAAATACATTATGAAATACACCGTGTTATGTAAAATATTTTATGAACTGTACACAATACAATGAATGTAGTATATACAAAAATGTAAGTTGAAGATATAAATGTACTGCTCAAAGTCGATCATGTTATGCGTCAGCACTATGACTGATTGATCTGTTCAGTAAATTGTTAGGAATGATTTTTTTATAATGGTTGGTAGAGTATCATGGTAGTGGTGCACGTAAGTGCATAATTACGTTTTTGAATATACAGTAGAGTAATTGTACCATTTGAATTTTTCTAAAGACAATTTTTCTATATAATGCTAAATGTACTATAATTGCTTTGACTGCATTTTTGTTGATGATCAGTGTTTATGTTGTTTTTATGGTGGCCTGTAGGTGGTGCTGGTCACTGATGGTGCACTGGGCATTGGTCGTGGATCTTTACGTCACTCTCCTGCAAACAGTGAAACAACGTGTGGAGGACAAGAAATTCCCACTTCCTTTCCCATTCCCTTCCAAATTCTATGTCATGTGCATTGCCAATGCAGAGGAGGTACTCCAGTCTTTTTGCACTGTGTCCTTACCTGTGTTATTTTAGTGTCATTCAGATACAAGATTGGTGCCAGTATGATGTCAATTTTATTGGCCAAAACGCTGAAACGAGTTTGCATTTGAGCACTTCCGGTTCCAACTTCCCGAAGTCAATGGGTTTTTGGGTCTTTGGTTAAATGGCTGAAATAAGGTCTGTGGTGAACAAAAGCTCAAGACACTTTCACGTTTTATTCTATGAAATAAAATACATCAGTATTACCCCACTCGTGATTTTTTTAAGCTGTTACATGTCTTGAAAAAGGCGATTTGCTAACAAGTGGCTAAATGGGACTACAGAGGCAGTTGGGGAGATAAAACGTCACCACAGTGAAGAGATAAGATCAGTTCGGTTTTACATTCTTGTTATGCTTATTATATTATAATTGTGTTCTTAAAAACTATTCTAACTCAAACTTTCTGTAAAAAGTTTGTTAGAAAAACTGAAAGAGTTGTCTGAAGCTTAGTGATGGTGACCGTGGTGTAGTTTGTTAATAGCCTAGCTTTAGCTTTTTACTTCTGGCGACTCTGTATTTGGGCTTCAAAAATCATAAAAGTTGTTAATCTGTGAAAATTATCTTGATGGACAAAACATGTAAGTATCATAAAAAAATTTGATCACAGAGCTTGTTTTTTTGGGAAAATGGGCTTTTGGATTATAGCAACGGCTAACTGCTGGTTGGCCCACAAAGTGACATCATACCGGCACCACTCTATTATAGTTTTTATTAAAGGTAGGATAGGCAATTTTGGAGAGGCTAGCAATAGCAAGTTAGCTTTGAATTCCTAAGATCCCACCCCATCCCTTCAGAGCCACACCTCCTCCAAAACACATGAATGCACACAGCTAGAGCAGAGTCTGCAAAACGTCACGAGAGACGGCGTTAAATTACTTTGCCTCAAAGCACATAACATTACAATAATAATGAACGTAAATAACTTAAGGAGCACTGAATTTTACCACCTGACTGCTGCAAATTCATCTCAGCATTCATTGTGTTAGTCATAGAAATGTATAATTCAGAGTCTGAGGACAGAACATTAAGGGTTGCCATCTTTTTTATCACAGGAGGAATTGTAAAAGGTGGCTGCTGTTTGTTTGCGGCGCTCTGTGACTGTCTGTCTATAACCCTGACTGCTGAACATTTTTGGTCCTGAGCCTTCCACAAAATATATAGTACATTTTTATATATATATATATATATAGTACAACTTCTTTTATTGACTGCTATCAGAATGTGAAGAGAGTTTCAACCAGCATAACAAAAAGTGTTTAGAAAAACATTGCCTACCCTACCTTTAATATTTTGAATTAGTTTTTACCATTTCTATTTTAATTTTAAAGAGTTTTATTTAAATGAGTAATTATACATTATATTAAAAAAAGATAGAAAAGAAAAAATTCTTTCCTTTTATGTGCTTGAATCTGTTGTTGTTTTGATGTCCTCTGAAGCTCCAAGCTACGGATGGTATGGATAACTTAGAGCAGCTGATTAATTTGAATGACGGAGAGGGTCAGATATACACTATGGAGGGACCCCTTTGTCTCAAAAGTGTCCAGTCTATGTTTGGGTGAGTGATGTTGTTACTTTGTGCGTAAATACTACTAAATATATTCTTGTATTTTTAAGTGCACATTGTTGATTAGGCAACATTTTATGATGAACATCATCACTGTGTGTTTGTGTGGTCAGAAAGCTGATTGACCAGGCGTACTCTCCCTTCCACGCGGTGCTGCGCTGTGGGAACCTGACCTCTGATGTGCAGGTCTTTCCCAGGCCAGAGCCAGTGATCATAGATGAGGAAGTGGATCCCCTGCCCAAAACAGTGCAAACCGGTACGAGCAGAGAATCTAATGAAATCTTCTCATGTCTAAATGTTACCTCCATGCTGTTATAATGTAAGCATTTATAACTATTTAAATTTTGTGTTTGTAAATGCTGTTTCCTCATGGCTAATTACAAAAGCATTTTATGTAAGCAGGTTTACTTTATGCAGTATTACGTTTAAGGCGTTTAGCCTGTGATAAATGTAAATAAATAAATGTTATTTTTATTTGTTGCTAATCATGCTAGATTCCAGATAATGAGGTTATTGGAGGAAAATGCACATAATGGTTATCTTACCTTGTTGTGTTATATATATAGACTTGGAGATTGTGGGTTTTATTGAGATTGGAGACATCTCCAGCCCTCCGGTTTTATCCAGGCACTTGGTCCTGCCTATTGCTGTGAACAAAGGTCAGTATATTTGATTGATTGATTGATTGATGTGTTTATTTAAACGTACAGTATGTAACTTTTGGCCACCAGGGGTCACTCAATCAAAATAATAGCAAAAGACGTATTCTGATGACGTCGTGAAAGAGCATGTGCTCATGGGAGTTGTTGTCGTTGTCGAGAGAGAGAGAGAGGTGCGCGCGCGAACCAGCTATACGATGTTCATTGGGACACGCGCGATCTGTCATTCCCCAGCCATCTAGCATCTCCAGCAGATAACATGTTCACTGACGAGGTAATGTGTTGCTATTTATATTATATCTCTATTCTTGTTACGTTTAGTTACGGCTATTAACTTTATGTAATGCCATTGTAATGAACACGCGCGCTCTGTCGCTCCCCACATTCCTCACTCATTCTAACTTAGTGTTTTTAAAATCACGTCTCTTCGAACGGAGAGATATATGAATTATCAGGGCTATTGAATCAATATTCCATCTAGCTAGTATTAATAGATGTTAAAAAACACGGTCACCTTTCATTAATAATTATAATTACGTTTATACTATGATATTGAAAAAGATGGTGAACTGCATATGAAGCTACTTTCTGCAGCTATATCTACAACAAATGTGAATTTACATTATACTGTACATGCGAGCTAGTCCGTCTGCGTTTTGCACATGCCATCATCGTTTCACACCATATAAGTTACGGATAGATATAGTTAACTGAATGGGTGCTTACTTGTTTATTAGAATGCAAGCGAGATCGGCATCTCTCTGTAGTTCCAGTTGTCACGAAGCTCGTGGAAATGCAACTCCAATGTTAACGCGAGTCATGTCTCGTCTCCTGTCCCAAACCCTTCTCGAGTCATTTCTGTCACCCGTGCGTTTCCGCTTCACGGATCTGCCTCCAGCAGCAGAACGTGCAGGCAAAGCATAATCATGGTCCATTATTGATATCCAACTATTGATTCTTTATCGTCTTCTTTTATTTTAGTGACGTGCGTCTGGTGTTTACATTTGCGTTTGGCGGTTTTTCGCGGGATCCGCACGAAGTTAGAGAAACTAGAGTCAAAGGTTATATGTAGGTATGTGACAAAAAAAATCAATACTAGAAAATTCATATATAATCATAACAATATGATAGATAATAAAAATACCTTTAAAATGGTATTTAAATTATTAAAATCGGATAATATATAAGAAAGTTATGGAATTTTTAAATTCGGAAATTAGGGGTCATTTTTGTCCCTACTTAAATCAATAAAACAATGAAAAACTGTGACCTCTTCCGCTTGACCAAACACTTCAAAATATCACAACTTTCTCATTTCTTGGTCTATTTGTATAATTCAAACACCACAGTGTAGGTCATTAAAAGCACAACAAGATTAAGATGACCTCTTTTTAAAAGGAAAATATAAAATTTTATTATTTCTAATTAACCACTTCCTCTGATAAAACCGAGAGCATCAATCCACACATATCTTTCCATATGAAATCAAAATCCTCTCAAATAAAAGCTGTATTCACATATTTATTGTATTAAACAGACAATTGGCATTGACACATGAATTTCATTATTTCTTTAGTAGACCATTTCTTGACTAAATGCTGGCAAGCAATTTAAATAGTAAAATATTCTTAATACATCTTAATCTACAACTACAAAGCAATTTTACTTCTGCTTACATATTATGTTAGATAGAGATTAATTTACAACATCACAAGATCTAAGACACAGGGTTTTCATAAAAAAATACAAACTTTTATTTTAATTCTGACTAAAAATCAGACAATTCTGTCCAACAAAACGATTACTAAAATAGTTGATAATTATTTTTATAATTGATTAGTCGTCAATTAATCGTTTCAGCTCTAGAATAATGTTAGATCCTGGCATATAAAGTCTGAAAAAAAGACGATATTTCAGTAATTGTGCAAATAATTAAATTTTACCAACTCTGTGCATAATAATACAGCACACATGGACTGAAATGTTTGTAAGATTCGTCCAATCAGCTTGCTAGAAATGGGTCACATGACCTAGCAGGCAGCCAGAAGCACAGTTGTTCATAAACAAATCTATAACCATTCATGGTATTTATTTATGTTTGACGAAATCATGGCAATAATGTAATCTAGAGATTCTAAACATTCGTTCTGTATGATTACTTTGAAAAATACTGCACGGATTGATGAAAACTGGGAGAAGTTTTTGAAGCCAATATGATCGAATGACCGATTCTGCTTTTGACAACAACGTCACCTGCGGATCGTAAAAAAACACATGCGAATGTTACAATCAATCCCAAACTTCACCTAATTCAAGATAAATGTATAAGCTATCAATAGTATTGGGTTTGAAACAAAAAAATACTCGCCTTCATATCGGATTTTGATGCCAAACACGAGAGAAATTTTGCGTTGCTTATAACTTTATTCTTACTACAGCGATCTTGGAAATTTGAACGTGAGAATCAACGTGATGACGTAATTTACGTCACTAGTAAATGGGCTTTAGAGGTATTCACAAAGCAAAGATATGATAGATTTCCTAAGTCACCAACGCGTCTGGCGCTGATTACCTGCTGGGAACACAGCCGCGGGAACAAAGCGCTCGTGCGTATATAGATCAGTTTGTCACATACCTATTATATGACGTCATAGACGGGCGACGAAACGGAAATAAAGACACGGTCCGTGTCTTCAAATTAAAATATAAATTTCTCCGGATTTGAAAGTTGGTGGGAACTTTTGGGATAATGTTAGTACACAACTAAAAGAAATATATAACATAGATACAGTTATTTTTGCTATTTTGAAAGCCGAAAAGTTCCATATTGTGCCTTTAAGTGTCAAACACCTTTTATGGTGCCCAGCCCTCATGGGCTAGCCTGACTTCGTCATACTCATATTCTAGTCAGAACATGAGTCTGAAACTGGTCCATAGGGCTTTGATTATGAGGCGTGTCTTAACCGAACCAGGAAAAACAACAACTCTGCACTCAATTGGATACTTACAACCAATCAGAGGAACGCAGTAAGTGACGTATGTTGAGCAACGCATAGTTATCAACAGAACTCAACTGCACGAACTCTGGAAAAAGTATGAAAAAAATGAGTGTTAACGATCTTTGCCGGTGTTGCAAAAATAATTTAAGGATTCGCGGAGTATAGCCCTACTTGCATGCAAACACGAAAAGCATTTTTGAACGAAATACGTTTGATGACGTGATGATTACGTATTGGATGGATTATCTGCCCATCATCGTATAAAGCCCGCCCTGGCAATTTGATTGGCCCGACGATTTCAGAACCGGGCATAATTCCTCCTCAATGGATCGAGTCCAGACCGAACTTCCCGACCAAAATATGTTGTGGGCGGAGTTCGGGCTGGCATCCAGGCTACTCATGGGCTTATTAGACACTACAACTTCACAAATATCACCAAATATATAAGTCAGTATAAGTACAATTATAAATAATTAACATGATTAATGGAATTCTATCATTTCAATAACTGAATATTCTTCAGCATTTAGACTTTTTATTACCAATGAATTTGACTTTTCTAGTTGTTTATTATTTTAATTGCTACTATTTTACTCTGAAATAAATAGCCATTAATACCCAATAATTATAAATTAATTATAAAAAAGGTCATGACCTTTTAAGATTTTATTCATTTCCAGGTCTAGAAATCACACTTTTAAAAATGTCCTTTTAGGTTTTCCAAAACTGTGAGAATCTTGGTTCATAAATAAAAATGGCAGTTGTTGAGGGATCAAATAAAACGAGAAATACGTTAGCTTACATCTCAATTTTTAGTCGTTTTAACTTATTTTAAAGCTGGTTTTGTCTTATAAAATGTGTCTTTTGGTTGACAGAGGCGGATGAGATGGGCACGGGCACCTCTGATGAGACAGAGGAAGAGACCTCCACAAATCAGATGGCTGGCAAAAGCCCAAACTTCTGCGTTCTTCTACATGGCAGCCTTAAGGTGGAGGGAATGGTGGCGCTTGTACAACTAGGGTAAGGAGCAATATAAAAACACCCCACTGTTTGCATAAGCATTCCAAACTTTGCACATTTTTAACTTTGCTTTTATGGAATTGAGGGGTTTATTTTCATTACCAACATATTTTATATAAATTATCTAGTTACTCTGAAATAAGTTTCCCCTGTCTATAATTGTGTTTTCCTCTATCAGACCAGACTGGTTCGGAATGCTTTATTCCCAGGCAGACAGTAAGAAGAAGTCCAATCTAATGATGTCCCTCTTTGAGTTCGGCTCAGAGCCTCTGCCCTGGTTGGGCAGAATATCACAGCTTGGACCTGCCTCAGGTAGCACGTTTTTGCTCAGAATTCTTTTGTAACAGCCACTCTTAAAAGGTCTGTTAAAATGAAAACTGGATTGTATTGCATTATGCAGTGTGTGCAAGTAGTTAATAATTAAAACACTGAAACAAAAGATAGTAACCTAGATGGTTCACCGAGTTCAGTTAGGAAACCTGTAGCTAAATACACAAGGGTCAGGGATAACGGTAGTACCACACATTTGCATGATTAAATATTTTATTTTCCTCTCATGCTTTGCTTCCTTCTGAGACTAGAGGTGTTCTCAGACTACATACACATGATAAAAACATTCGCTCAATATTTTGCATAAGGTTTTGCTTACTGGCCAACGGTATAAATAACTATTCACTATGATTATTTGTTTGCGTGATCTACAGATGCAGCTGAAAATCCCTATGGTGAAGATGACAGTAAAAGTCCTTTTCCAATACAGCCGAAATACAAGAGAAGCTATGCTCAGAATGTTACTGTCTGGATTAAAGCCAGTGGACTGCAGGTATACATCTGAACACTACAGTACAAATGATTTATATTTGACACTGATTAAATGTCATTAGAACTAAACTTTTTAATAATCACATTTACAGACAGATGTACAGAAAATTCTCCGTAATGCAAGGAAATTGCCAGAAAAAACGCAGACATTCTATAAGGTGGGTGTATGCGTGTGTGATTTTTAGGATTCCAATTTGAAAAAATAAATTGATTTAATATATAAATATAAAAGAATTACAATTTAAGGATATCATGGGCTGATGTGATCTGATGTGTATATTTTCATCACTGCAGGAATTGAACCGTCTTCGGAAGGCCGCTCTCGCCTTTGGTTTCTGGGAGCTTCTGAAGAATATGGCTGAACTTCTGGAGAGGGAGTGCACTCTTCTGCCTGACTCTGCCCATCCTGATGCCGCCTTCCAGCTGTCACACGCTGCTCAGCAGCTTAAACTGGCCAGTAGCGGAGACTCGAAATACGCAGGCTTCGAACACAACATCACCCCCATGCTCACTGATTTCTCAGGGGGAGGAGGAGCTGAGAGAATATAGAGGATGGAGGAACAATACTCAATGGACAACTGCCAGAGCAATTATAGAGGAATGGAACTTTATCTAAAAACTCTGCTCAACGTGTAATGTTTGTCCACAGAAAATGGGTTACAGCAGCAGGATCATTCAAATGTGGCATTTCAATGTTTTAAAGGTGCCACAAAGGTTGGCTTTGCTGTTTTGGTGATAGATATAAAATAAGAGGAAACCTTGGACTTTGTGACAAATTATGACGTTGAGCAGTCAATTCGAGAAAAGAAAAACATTCATCCGTTTTACAGGCAAATGCATTTAAGAGGTTTTGGAATCTATTTTCAGATTAGTAAATGTTTTTGTATATAATGTTTTTTCTAACATTGACTAGTAGAAAACTGTAGTTGTTTTTGCATAATGCTAAATGATAGTCATCTGAAAACGATGTTTTGTTTCACTGAAATTTAATTAAACGTTTTCAGTTGCATTTACACATTCATGTCCAGATCCCACATCCACCGACACTGAATTATCTCTTCACATGCAACTTGAACGTCTTATGAGGTTTTCCCTGAGGTTCATGGTCTGTCTTGTTGTTAGCGGTGCTTTGTGCCAACAGAAATGACTATTAGAATACATCTCAGGGATTGACATGGAGATCAAATGTTTCTTCGTTTCAGTCAAGTAAGCCTGTCACACAGCTAATCTACAACAAACACACAAAACCACCAAACTGCAAACATACATGAAACGTATAAATACCTTCATGGTCCTGGTAAGAATCTCTAGTGTTTTATAATCATTTACTAAGTCATGGTCACCTTTAGAATTTCAGTATGTAGAAATGAAATGCACTTGAGTTGATAAAAATGGGTTTGCCTCAATAATGACTTCTTAGTGACAAGAGGGCAAATATAAGAGAAAAGGGAGGTGCAAAAAAATCAAACAAAAGTGAGATAGGAGGAATGAAGCATGTGGACCCCTTCCCCTCAGTTGGCTTTCCTCTTTTTTGTGCGAAACCGTCTCCTCCTCTGCTTGAAGAGGTGGCGGAAGTTGATGAAGAGGCCTGAAATTACAAACAATTTAAAGAAATGTTATAAAAATGTAATGCCAATTTATGCTCAGCTCTAAAATATTTAATTGGCTAAATACTATGAGTTAAAATATCAATAAAATGATTGAACAATCCTCTTCTACTGTAGCAACTGGACAAGTTGCATTGGTCAAGCGTTGTGAGAACCCTAGTTTCATTTGTAACATGTTTTTTGTGGACCTTACCCAAGAACATGAGCACCAGGTAGAGCTGCAGGATGTAGGAAAAGCTGAGCGAGAAGCCGATGGCTTTAGGCAAAGGAATACTGAGGAGTTTGGTTTCGTCAAAGATTGGGATGGATTGGACCACCGCCACAGCTGATCACAACATAAGCATGAGAAAAGCTGTTAGTTCTCATTGTCTCATGAACCTACCATCATCATGAGTTTTCCTTATGATAGTCTACAGATACACATACCTTCAGCTAGCACTCCAAGAGGGTACAGCGGCATCCATATGGTGTATCTCAACCAAGTCAACAACTTCCATTCGGTATCAATGCAGGCCAACATGTAGAAAGGATACCTATGGTTCATTATTACAAAAGCAGGATTAGATGTATCTGTTTTTATCCAACAAAAGTCGCTTGGAGGACCAAGCTTTAGGGCTCAATATATTTGAGCCCTACAGCTACTGTTTGTATTTGGTAAGATGTTTTTGAAAGAAGTCTCTTATGCTCACAAAGGCTGCATTTATGTGATCAAAAATACAATAAAAACAATATTGTGAAAGAGTACTACAATTTACTTTTTCTATTTAAATATTTTTTTTTAATGCTATTTATTCCTATGAATTTTCAACATTTTTACGCCGGTCTTCAGTGTTACTATCTCAGAAATCATTCTATTATGATGATTTGCTACTTAGGAAACATTTCTGATTATCAATGTTGAAAGCAGTTAATATTTCTGTGGAAAACATGATAATTTTTTTTGTTTTTTAAGGATTATTTGCTGAATGGAAAGTTCAAAAGAGCAGCATTTATTTTAAATATAAATATTTTGTAACATTATAAGTGTCTTTCCAGGCTGAATTTAATGCATCCTTGCTAAATAAAAATATTAAAAATAAAAAGAAGAAAAAATAAAAATATTTTATAATATTAAAAACGTATGTAGATATGTATTCTCATTTATATTTTGTCATATGAACTACTTACATTGCTTTTAAACCTAGTTTTGAGGTAACGAGTGTGACATTTCACTACTGGCACACGGATGAGTGTCTCATAGTGATATGTTGTGTGAGCCCACAGGAAGAAAACTACTTGTTTTATCGCAATAGAGGAAGAAGTGTGTAGAAAAACTGTGGCTGTACAGAAACCACACACACATCATCACTGCTGAAAGAGCAAAGACCATGAAAGCTCTACCTAAAACCATTAGCCTCAAATACCAACGTCTTTCTATTTTAGTTTGTATTCTGAATTATTGCAAAGAGAAGATGCATTTACTTTAACAAACTAAGGACTGCATATAGGAAGTTGAATAAGTAGTAACATCTGGTACATAAAACACAACAGAGGATATCCTGCAGATAAAGAAATTCATACTACACATTGACACCAACTCCTACATTTCCCACCACTAGCAGAAACTGCACTTAATAAACATGATACAAAAAGATCACACGTGTATCATACTAACATTCACATAATTACCTGAATATCTCAATCGTACTCCACAGATAGAAGACAAAGAAGACCACTGGCTTGTTCTGCATATCCTCTAAGCTACCAAATATGACAAAAAGGATGAAGTTTCTCCCATCACCTCACAAGGAAATGTAAATAATTCTCACTGTCATGAAAGTTAATATTCAAAACAAAGTGTAAAATGAAGTGCATTTAATTGGTGCATCTAAAGCATGGGTGTGTTGTGCACTAGGCATACCTGAATGAAAGCAGGCATGACTCCAGTCTTAACCAACCCCACAGCAGGGTTTATAACTTCCATTATTGCCAGCATCTGACAGAAGTACATCACGTCGGCAATGGTATGAAATGTGTCGTAGAAAGAATCTGTTGGGTTGACAAAAAACTGTAAGGACCATACTGAACAATGAGTTTTCACACTTCAGAGTATCACTTCATGTGCAATAAGATGCTCTTTCTATTTATAAATACAGTTTATACAAACCAAACATTTGCATATCTGACCTGCAGGCCTTGTCAGAAAATTCAAACGAAATGCATTTCCTGACAGTGACAAACAAAATGCATCTTTAAGCTTACAAAATAAAAAAGAGTCTAACCTTGCCCAAGTATGAACAGACGTACAGTCATGTTGACAAAGATCCAGGAATAGCCGAGGAACTGGACCAAGTTGTACATAAAGAGAAACCCCTTTTTCAAGCCAAGATAAGCTGTATCAAAAGGAGCAAGGAATGCACGGTTATTATTTGGTAAGCTGACCCAATTAGTTTATTTTACACTCTTAGAATTAAAAATATACTCACGGTCCTTACGAACCCTTGACTCAATGCTGACTTTGTTTATTTTCTCTTCCTGTGAACAGAAAACACATCAGACAGTGCACGACTGTGAAGCTCCTCAAGTATAACTTAAATAGCAAACCTCTTTACCTTCTCTCTGAGCTCCATTTCTGCATCTGACTCATCCAGCCAGCGGTCAAAATCGGGTGCTAAAAACAGAGGCTTCCTCTCCTGCTTAGTGAGGCGATTCCACCAGACGTGCTCCTGCTTCTTTACTGTGATGTTCACCTGCCGCTGGGTTGATTTGTGCTTCACCTGTGGACACAAACATCTTCATGTGGTTCCAACGTAAACAAACAGAACATGGCAGCAAACCAAGGCAAATGCATTGCACTTCATTGTGCAACCAAACGTTTTACATAAATGTTTTTTGTCAATTTCTGAAGGCTGTGTTACCTCAGGCTTAACCGGTTTTAGGAATTCCAGGCTGAATTCGTATTCATTTTCTCCTTTCGCTCCATGCCCTTGACCTCAAAAAGAGCAGAATAAATAAAAGTCACACAACTGAAGAGAAAGAGCATCCAGCTGATGGTTAGTTGTGAGATGTACCTCGGAAGTGAAGGATGTTCTCTTCTACACCAATATTGAGATTCTGCGATAAGAGACAGAGTAAAAAAAAAGAAGTGTGTTAGTTTCAAGCTCCTCCTCCCACTGCCTGTTATATCAAAACAAAGCCTTCAAATGCACCATGCATCTGACAGATATTATCATGGGCGTAATTTCCTATGGGGACAGGGGGGACATGTCCCCCCCACTTTTCAAAATCCCGTTTGTGTCCCCCCCACTTTCAAGTTCGTTTATGATTTTTTTAACCGCACGCCGTCATCGCCCTGGAGGAGCAGAATATAGCCTGTGCCGATGCGCGCGTCCGCATCCAGGTACGTCGCGTCCACACCATAGTCCACACTCTAAAAAGAGCTCGCTGAAAGTTCTAATGAGCAGGTATAAAAGAGAACTGGATTCTGGCGCGCTGTCTGTGCATCGTGTGCGTGTGCGTCAGGACTCAGGACATTCACAGACGCAGGCCAGAATCCAGTTCTCTTTCGCACTTGAATAATAACACACACATTTATGCCAAAATTTCCGTTTTGTCAATTGTATCTTCACAAGAACAGTCTTAAATGAGTTAAATAAAACCTTAAATGAAAGTCAAGCGTAAATGAGAAAATTAAATGGGTAAGATCCTGTCATCAGCGACAGATCTTAAAGGGACATCTGCCAATTCCGTCTGTCATTTAAGTTAACCAAAGAACAAAGGGGAACAGAGCAAATTACTCACCGATCTTGTCTAAAGAACTTTGTAGATTTAATAAGGATTAATTTATATTTAATTTAATGTATGCAGTGCAGACTATTTTATAACCTTATTCAATTTCTGTATATTTCATACCTATTAGACAGGAAGGGCACATGTAAATATGACATTTATTATGGGTTTAAGTGAAGATTGTTTAAAGTTTACTTAAATTAAAAGTTGTTATATTTTGAAGCCTTATAAATGTTTCAAATTTGGAGAGGGGGGGGGGGGGGCTTTTTTAATCAAGACGTCAGTAGCTATATTAATATCAGTGATACTGGCCTTCATTCATAAAAAGATGCTATTAAACTATTATTTAAAATATACTATCTTTATGTAGTTTTTACATTACAGTGGAAATTGGGTCTCACATAATTTCAATTTTATTTACACACAAAACATTAATGGTGAACATTTTTGACTATAAAATGATTACATCAAGTCTTGGCAATCGGCCCCTATTAATCAAAAAAGTAAAATCTTTTGTTTAATAACACTTTATTTTGATGGTCCCTTTTGAACATTCTGGTGACTATAAGTAAATTTGCAACTACATGTCAACTAACTGTCATTAGAGTATTAGTAGACTCTCTGCTTAATATCTGATAACTCTTTATTGTGATGGTCCTCCAACAGACAGACTACTGACTATAAGTAACTATGCAACTACATGTGGACTTATTCTAACCCTAACCCTACCAGTCTACTAATACTCTACTAACACTCTAATGAGAGTTAGTAGACATGTAGGTGCAACGTTAGTTTATAGTCAACAGAATGTGTTAAAAGGACCATCCACATTTTTGTTATACATCGTTTAGTAGCCGACTTTTATTTTTGGCAGAATTTATCATTATAATCAACTTAATTATTTCCTGGATTTTGTATCACCATAGTACAATAGTCCCAAATGTATGTAAATGCAGGAAATGGGATTCAAATCGGAAAAAAAAAATCCCCCATTTTGTGTCCCCCCCACTTCTCAAACCAAAGTTACACCCTTGGATATTATAATATGTAGTTATAAAAAAAAAATAATGCATCAGTAATGAATGGTTCACGTAATATAAGTCACAGTTTCAGGCATCCTGAATTAAGATATTTATTTAAATTAAGATATTTATTTTAATTCACCTCTGAACAACAGTTTTTTTCTTTATTTAATGATAAAAGTGTGATTTCTAGACCTTGAAAAATTAATCAAATTGTATAATTCCATGGGTATTTTTATGAATATGAATTTTTCTAATTATGCCAAGCTTAATAAATGTTAGGTTATTTAAAAAATGTTATCCAGTAAATAACAAAAAACTGGAAACTTGGTGCCTTTGAAAAACAATATGGACAATTGTTGGCATTGGAGTAAAAAGGTTGAGAACCACTGATTTATGGGACTTGAGTTAAAGGAATAGGTCACTTCAAAATGTTTTTTTTTTTCTATCTATTTTTCTACTAGGGCTGCACAGTGTATCGAAATATAGCAAATGTATATATCGGAACAGCTTGCAATATGGGGTCATGAACAAAAGACAAAGAGAAAAACACTCTTTTTAAAAGTTAACAGAATAACTTTTGTAGCTTTAATAAGAATCATTATTTATTTCATACAGTGAAAACTAAGCAGTGAAACACGTATTTAGGGAATACAATTTTAAAGATATTTTAAAGATAATTGAAGTTTATTTTACACACTTTAAGCATTACCGTATCGCATATTGCATTATTTAATGAGTTATCGCATATCGCATTTTTATTCAATATAGTGCAGCCCTATTTTCTACTATGGAAGTCAATGGGGTCCATCAACTGTCTGGTTACCAACATTCTTCAAAATATCTTCTTTTGTGTTCAACAGAGGAAAGAAACTTCCAAAAAGGTTTGGAACAACAAGAGGGCGAGTAAATGATGACAGAATTTTAATTTTAAGTGAACTATTCCTTTAATTGCATGGCCAATTAAAAAGTGTGTCTGATGTTATTAGGTTTTGGCATATGTTATACTTTTATTTTGCATTTCTGAGTTATATGGAGACATACTAAGGGAAAACAATGTAATAAGAGCTTTCTAACATGTACAATACACAAATTTATTTGCATGAAGCGACAACATGGCAACCGTATTACTAAACCACAGCAATACCACCTTTGTTCCAGAGCTCTCGGTTGCGACATGCGTTTCTCTCTCGTTACCTTAATGAGAGGACAGGTCAAACTTGCTTTATCCTGCCCTGAGAAAGCAATGAGGGGGAAGGGGACAGTTCCTCGGCTCTTTCTGTGTCAGAACTGGATTGTAAATAAAACATGCCCTGCCATTGTAACTGAGCCAGATGGCTAGTGGTACAGTGGGATCAAGTCCTGATCCCCCTTCCCGTAATCTTCATCTGTATTCTGATCTAGTCATTGATGCAAGTCCTGTCATCAGACCTATTCAAAAAAATATCAACCTAACACCATCCAGTTTAAGGTTCTGTAACCTACAACCTGGATGTGCATACATATTATATTGCAATAAATGCTAAAAGAGATAAGAAGATAAAAATGCATTGCCTATTAAGATATAATTGCCCCCCAAAGCAAGTTTTTCTTACCTGTGCATCACTGATCTCCACTCGCATGTATATATCCCCATGCCGCTGTGCCCAGTACACGTGAGGTGTGAGAGCCTGCATTGCAAATATTCACATTAAAATGTGCTTTAGTCAGATTTAACAATGAATGACCTGAATGTCAGGCAATGTAAATCTTGAATCAAGCAGCCGGAAGACGTTTCCTCCGATTCTGTCATTTGTCCAGAAAATTCTTCGAATGCGCGTGCGCGCACGTGAACGCAACAGTCGCCGCCCACTTTTTCATTGTCCGGAAGGTATCTCGTTTTTTTTCTCTAACTCCTCAATAAAGACTTCTATGCCTTGAACCAAACCACCCAACCATGAGACCAATACCATTTCAAACATTGGTTTAAATAAACTCGGCATTTGAAAATTAGAGAAAAAGATACAAGGCACAAGACTGAAAATGTGAGATGAAGTAGTTGAGCTGCCCTCATGGATTATGGGTAGGATAATTCGTCACGATGTTGTTAAATAAAGTTGAAATCATATTTATTTCCACAGATAAAGGCGTAAATCCTCTTTTATGTAGGAACATAATCCGTTTGCCAGCTTCATATAGCAATTTATTGTGTATACTTCCAGCCAGCGACGGCGCTGTGACGTCGCTTTTGCTCCACTGTTTACGGAAGTAACGTTAGACAAAAATAAAACCTGAAGATAGAATGAGCGACCGTTAACGTGCACGGACTCTAAACACTTCTCATTAAATGTGCAATTTAAGTGTTCAATTAAATTCCTCATCCCGTGCTGCAATTTAAAGATGGGTTATACAAATACTATACCAAAAGACATGCTTTAGAAAGGGGGAGCTAATCTAACACGAAGATTGCAATTTTTATATATAATGCAGCAGGATTCTGAATCTAATCTTATACTAGACTTGCAAACAAATAGTTCAAGGTTTAATGTTCTGGTCGGGTTGACTGGCAGTGTAGCTGCACTCAAGGCGCCTTTGTTGGTAGCACAACTACTTGAGATTCCAGGGGTAAGTGTATTTATATTCCGACAGTTCAAACTGTGTATGCATGCTTGAAGCTGACAGTGTTATTTTCATTTCACACATTTGTCCACTAGAGAGTGCTGTATATATTTTTTAAACAGTATAAGTTATTTCAAAATTACTACGTCATGATTTATTGAATAAATAATAAACTCAAAATTTGTAAGATACAAATCATATTGGTTTTCTTTTATCACAACTAAGATTTAATTTCATTTTGCTTTTGGTTTGAGTGGATGTTCCCATTTTTGTCCTACAAAATTAATAAAATGGAGGATATTAAAAGCATTATGGTGTTTTTATGGTGTCCATTTATTTATTTGGCTTACAAATAAATGAATGAGTAAATAAATATATAAAATTTGATCAAATAAAAAAAAAACTTTATTTAAAAAAAATTATCATAATGTTTATATTGTGAATTTTTAATGATTTTAATTGTCAGTCAAATATGAGTTGAGGGATGGAATAAATTGTATAGGAGTTTTTTAAGGGGTGAACTGATCTTTTGTTTTGTTTTTTCCTGTTCTGGTCTCTAGATTGATGTACGTGTGGTCACCACAGATCATGCAACTCATTTTTACGATATCAGTGACATCTCTGTTTGTGTGTACAGAGATAAGGATGAGTGGGAGGTGAGTACAGCTTTTTAAGAGAAACAGATGCATTTTTGGTAATCAAACACAACATTATATTGTTTCCTGCTGAGGTGTTACATCAATACACTAACTGACCTGATATGAGAGTTTTAGTAGAAGATGTGAAAGGCTTTCCTTATATTTCTATGCTAGATGTGGACAAAGCGCTCTGACCCTGTGCTACATATCGAACTTAGACGTTGGGCAGATCTTTTAGTGATTGCTCCACTGGATGCCAACACACTTGGCAAAATTGCCAGTGGAATATGTGACAACCTTTTGGTAGGTAATGTATTTATGACATTGTTTGGCATTTTTAATGGATTTTCTCTAGATACATTATTATATAAGTATGCTTACCCATTTTGTTGATGACAGACATGTGTGGTGCGGGCCTGGGATATCAGCCGTCCTCTGCTCTTCTGTCCTGCTATGAACACAGCCATGTGGAAGCACCCTATCACTGCACAGCAAGTGGCCACACTTAAAGGCTTTGGCTACATTGAGATACCATGCATTTCCAAAAAACTTGTCTGTGGAGATGAAGGTATCTTTTAAGAATGTGTTTTTATGAGGCAATTGCATTGATAAGGGAGATTGAAACGGATAAAAAAATTCTCATCAGTGTGTGAGAATCAGTCATGCATTATTCATTAACTGAAGATCAAACCGATGTTATCTGACAGGCTTTTATTAGCATGCTTCTGAGGATTTAATGAATGTTTCTTGTGTTTTGGCCCGTCTTACATTCCAGCCTCTGTATCTTCACAGGTAAAGGTGCCATGGCAGAGGTTGCAACTATAGTTGAAACTATCAAACAGTACATCCAGAAACATCCTGAATGACCTCAGACTAAACATACCAGGGCCAGCAGGCGGGAGACACAAGGTTATCCACACATTGTTATTATTATTATTATTCGTGCTCTATCTTCTATTACATTTAACCTGGATTTTGCCATTAAAAGCTGACATATAGAAAAAAAACATATACATTTTCTGTCATTTATAGTTCTTTGTAATCATTCTATTTATTACATCCATTGAATTTTGCAAAGAAATTTTAAACAAATAGTTCTTTTGATATTGAAAACATTCCAGCTTTGCTGAATGTCAATAATGTTTAATTTCCAGATCCCTTTTTCACTGGTAGCTTATCCTCAATATGTGACAATTTATGATAGATGATCAGAAACTGACACGTTTTACACACACACACAAAAAAACTGTTCTCTGTTTAAGTTCTTTCTCAATAATTTTCCTAACATGACTTTGTTTAGTCAATCTAAATTTGTTCATTCACTAAAGGCAAAATTCCTCATTCAGCCAATAAATTCTTCAAGACATGTTCTTGTGCTGCATATTTTTCAATAAATTGATCTAACACTTTGACAGCTTTACATATAGACTTTTAGGACACTTATTATGTTAAATGATCCATGATATCTTAGTTTGTGAAGAAGCAATCATCATAAAAAGCAAACCTGTTCAGGACCTCAGCACTGGACACACAAACCTCAGGAATGGTGACAATCAACAAATGTGAATAGATGAGCTCTTAACATCACGACTAGTTACTAACAATAATGATAAAATACCAACAAAAGTTTAAATAAAGACGGCAAGCAGCAAAACAGTAATCCTATTACAGTTATTCACGCTGCAATGCATGTTGGGAACTCATGAAGCCTTAACATTTCAAAAGTATCAATATGCAATTCTTAGTTGTTTGACTAAATGAGACAACATTTGGGGGGGTTCTGTTGGTCTGTCATGGGTTTTTATGGTTTCAAGTTATTCACATTTCTTAATATTTGTAACTCAAAATATTCTCTAACCTTGAAAATATGTCGTTTTTACAGTGTATTATCATTTAATGATAGCAGAGTAATGGCCACAAAAGCCATGTAACACTTATGATCAATTGGGAGATAAACAGGCTATTTAGAAGGGAACAAAATATTCATGGTTGGTGTAGTTTACTTGACAAATGAACTGCTTTAAATGTTTAAAGTGTATGTGACCTAGTTTTGGGATACATGTTGTCTCTGTGAACTCACACCTGTAAGCGAGGGTCTCAAAAGTCGAGTGAGGGGCCTCTAACCGCAATAGTAGCAAGTGGTCATGAAAATAGCCACAGGTTGTAGTAGAAGATGCTGATGTACTTAACACCTCCAAATATATTTTTTTCAGATGCATATCCTGTTTGAAGGTTGCCGTTAGAAATGGTTCCATCTATTATTCATATGTGGTTAACCACCTATGTTTTCATTTGGCCAAGATGCACCAAAAGCACAAGCATATAAACTACATGATTTATACGCTTTGTTTTTTTAAGGCTTTGTAAAATGATTGAGTTCAGTATATGGGCGATTCTTCAATTAGGGAAACATTTCTGTCCCCTAGGAAGATTTTAAGGAATTTGTCAAAAATAATTCTAGATAGATCATAAAAGGAATACCGTTTAATTATCTTTTTATTTTCTCCTAATTTTGTGTTAAAAAGGGAAATTCATCTTTGCACTGCCTAAAACATTTTCTCAATCAATTTTTGTGTTCATGTTTTTTAAAACAATCACTGTGTCCAATATTGCGGTCAAGCCAAGCATTTTACAGTTTTCAGAGTGAAAATATGTATACTATATATATATATAATACTGACTAAAATAATTTCAGATCTCTAATCAGTGACTCTAATTTATATCATAACCAAAAATATACATAGAATTCAAAAGTTTTCAATCTTTCTCACAATACAAGAGACTGCTGTGATAATTGAGCCCATTTTACAAATCAGACATTTAAAAAAATACCAAAGATGAAAGGGAACAAACAATAGATTCAAAAGATAAAACATAAGTGGTTTATTGTTTGTGATCTTGTTAGTGACTTGAGCCAGGGTGAAAGGAGGGCAGTAGGGAGAGTGTGGCTCATAGATAAGCAAGGAGAAAAGTCTGAGCAAGGCACTTTCTTTGAGATCTTCTCTTCAGATTAGTGAGTTTTATTGTTTTATTGCAGTGTTTGATCTCATGTTCTGTCTTAGCAGGAAAACCAGTCTTACATAGACATGGTCAGCAACAATACTCAGGTAGGCTGTGCCATTTAAATGTTGAAAACAAGAAAATATAAATACAAGAAATGATCCTCCACATCATTATACCACCAGCAGCAGCCTGAAACGTTGATGCAAGGCCGGATGGATCCATGCATTCATGTTGTTTACACTAAATTCTGACCCTACCATCTGTGAATGTTGCAGCAGAAGTCGAGACTCATCAGGCCAGGCAACATTTTCTCAAGCTTTCATTGTCCAATTTTGGTGAGCGTGTGTGACTTCTTCTTCTGCTGCTGTAGCTCATCTGCTTCTTCAAGGTTTGGTGTGTTGTGTGTTCACTCTTCTGCAGACCTTGGTTGTTACAAGTGATTATTTGAGTTACTGTTGCTTCTCTATCAGCTCGAACCAGTCTGGCCATTCTCCTCTGACCGAATAAACAAGGCATTTTCACCCACAGAACTGCCGCTCACTGGATATTTTCTCTTTTTCAGCCCATTCTCTGTAAACCCTAGAGATGGTTGTGTGTGAAAATCCCAGTAGATCAGTTTCTGAAATACTCAGACCAGCCAGTCTGCCACCAACAACCATGCCATGTTCAAAGTCTTAAATCACATTTCTTCCCATTCTGATGCTCAGCTTGAACTTTAACAGATCATCATGACCATGTCTACATGCCTAAATGTATTGAGTTGGTGCCATGTGATTGGCTGATTAGATATTTGCGTTAACAAGCAGTTGAACAGGTATCTAATAAATTGTATAGTGTATATAACTTACACAACTATTGCCAATTCAATATTTTCATATTTTGTTACATTTTCCATTTTTACTATTACATTAATAATTGTTTGCTTCAAATTTGCTGTTCTGTTTAAATTATGCTGTTTAATGACTTCCATTGTGACACCTTACCCCTTTACATGTCCCACCATTTGGGCATGTTGTAATTGTTCAATAGGTTTTTTGCAATGTATAGAAAAATACAAAATATAGAAATTAATATTGTTGCTTGATGGTAAATATAAAATTCAATCAATAAAAGATCAATAATTTTCGCGTTAGTTCAATCAACACTGGCACATTACATTTCAACATTTAATCAAAACACTTGTTCATCCTTATTTGCTTAGCAAAGCAGCTGAGGTATTGTCATCAGATGTAGTCAGTGCTGCTTTACACACGGTCCCTGGTCTGATGCGGTGTCCTCCTGTCATTGGCTGCCAAGCCAGACTTTAAAAACAGACAGCAGGGGAAACCTTTGTCAAGCAGGTACTGGAAAGCGGTGAAATCAACTGAGCATAATGTGGAGGAGGCTCCAATCTCTTGGCAGGCTAAATAAGTGTAAAATATTCTTAGTCACATGTGGGTTGTTCAAGGTCAGTTCACTAAAAAGCTTTTTTTGTGGAGGAGTAACAGGAAACAGCATGGGGAATGTATTGCGAAACATCAAGAACCAATCTATTGCACAATTCTGGTGCACTTATGTTCACATCTCCTTTTACTCTTTTGAGGACAAAAAAAAATTGTATTGTGTTTTTTATCCATGCCTTATATGCTTCATCATCAAAGATCGAATTTTTAAAATGCACACACAAACCTTGCAGACTTGCATCCACACCCGGGGCTCAGGTGTACCCCAGCAGATTGCTTGATGTTGGAGGTGTCACTAAGGTTGAATAAACACTTGTCACATTTCCTGCTTGTAGTCCTTTGGGGATGTTGACGGGCCCTTGGTGCTGCCTCCCCAGGTAGCTGAAATGTAATACAGACATGGCTGATGTAACTCTACAGCTGAGTGAACTCATAGCTCCTGACTAGAGCTTGAGCTGGCACGGTTTCATCACTTATTATAAACATATCACATGTTCAAAGTAAACACATTCAAACTAGCACAAGTGTGATGCTGCTGTAAATGAACACTACAGGATGTATTTGAGAGTAAACCCTAACCAGCATTCATTGATAAATAGACATTTACTGATGTCAATGATACTGTATGTTAAAAATGTAGAACATAATTTTAGTTTAATAAAAGTATTGTTTATAGTTCAACAAATCAAAAAAGATTAATAATTTTAAATAAAAGCAAAAGTTTAAATAAAAACAAAAGATCGTTTGTGTCAGACGGTCTTCCTTTCGGAATCACATCCTGAGCCTACCCGGTCAGAAGTGACCGGAGGCCTAAAAATGAAACTTCCTCCATCCCAGTAAAACTAATGCAATTTATTTTTGTTCTATAATATTTATTCTTTTTAATTTTGCATTTTGAGAGAATTTGATTGAATTTATTAATATTTATGCAATATTTATGGTCTATTTTTGCCATTGAAATTAATACAAATTTTTATATATTTAAATTAAAAAAAATGTAAAAAAAAAAAAAAAGCAGTATTTTAGTTTAATATAGAGTCTAGGCCTTCAAAAAAAAATGTTTTAAGCAGATTAGCACCATCTGGTGGGACTATGGAGAGAAAGAGTAGGACCATGGTGTAACCACTAGATGGCTCTCTATGGAGAGGCATGTGAATTCCCCAGCTGTTTATGGACACATTTACTTATTTTTTTCCCCCGGTGGATTTGAATCCATATTTAAACAATCTCAAAATATTTTCTTATCAAGTTTTAGATATATATATTTTTTAGAAATAGTGTTTTTGTGTTTTGTCAATTTCCCATTCATTTCCTATGGGGGTCATTTTTGACCGAAGACCAAAAACGTCACTATTTTTTTAAGACCACTTAGCATGCTCGGATCATGACCTACATTTTTTTGTGTGTTCACATACCCAATGCCATAAAAGTCACCAAGTTTCGTAACATTCCGATGAAGCTGTGATTTTTAGAAATTCAAGACAGAAATTTATCCGGTCATTAATGACCGAGGACCGTCTGAGGGTTAATAGTTTTTTATATTGCAACAAAGCACATTCAGATCAAGATCAAACATTTCGGCAGTCAGCCTCCTTCAGTGAATCATCATTACTAGTTCATGCCTTAAATTTGTAAAGTGTTACCAATATACTATTTTTTATATCATATATTAAGCATTGATTTTATTTGAGCTTCTACAATCACAACAGTTGTTCAGATGTTCCTGATAAGCATGTTAATCATTGACTTTCGCCTAACTGATTTCAAATATATTTCGATATATGGCAGAATGCTTGTCTATGTAAGAGCACACAGTCTCAGAGAAAGTCTCACCTTTAAATGTGTTATTTCAGTTAAAAAAAAACGGACTGTGGTGTCAAACGTGACAACTTCCTAACTAAAGGGTCACATGTAGAACATTAGGCTTTTGTGCATACTTTTAAAAAACCTCATGTCCCCCCACCCCCTCCCTGGACTGTTTAATCTGTGCCAACCGTCATATTATCTTTGGCTTCCTTTTTCTTTTATCTAGTTATTTCATGACCTTTGTTCTCCCTCTCGTTCTCTTTGTGGATGGTTAGAATAAATGGCAAATGATTCAGTATAAAAAAAAATAGTGAACTCATGAAGCTTCACATTATGCAAAATAAGTGCTTTTTTGAATACTTCAGGACAATGAGAAACAGCAAAATGCCAAAGTATAGGTGTGAGACAACTGACTTGTTCTCATCTTCCCTTATAGGGTTTTAAATAAAGAACACCTGGTCACATGAAAACTGGAAGTGCAAGGTGTTGTAGGAAATCCTGTAGAGACCCTGTGCCTGAGGAAAGATCACTCCCTGGGGAACATCCGGGTCTTACGGAGGACATCAACTTGTCTGTAGTTGCAATCTCAACGTGCAAACAGTTAGACACAGTTGACAGATGTGCTGCTGTGTTTAGCAACTTAAAATGAAAGCAATCAGGCAAAAATGTGTATAAAGTTTTTTACAGAAAAACATCTATTCATATACTTATTACAATAGGACCTATACTCTACCGTAGTAACGAAAAGATGTTGTGTGTGTGTGAGTGTATCTGATTCATTCCACATGTCAATTATTTTGCAACTAAAATAAACACATTATATTCTGTTAATAAATGACCTAAATCTGGCCTCCTAAACCATGACCAACCATTAACAAGGGTTCAATAAATAACTAAATATCTGCTTATCTGTTGTCAAATCAGAAATTCAGAGCTACTACAGCATTAAATACAACACTACAGCAATTATTAATCCCAGAGTTAATCTCAATATTTACTAATACATTTTTAAGATCAAACGCTGTATCTGTTAACATGAGTAAATGCACTGTGAAATAACATGAACATTTTATATATATATACATTATAAATGATAACATTATAAAAAAATATATACATATTGAAGGGATGGATTCTACTCAGTTTTTGAATGGACTCGATGGGGTCAATGGGGTACTTTTGCTTATCTGGGTCAAAATGCTATAAGACTTCAATGATTACAGAGAGTCATTTTTATCTGTATTAATTAGAGGAAGTGCTGCAGAAATTATTGACCTTACTTGTTTACCCTCAACCATTTATTATACAGGATGATACAATATCTTTGATATAGTACGCATTTTGACATCAAAGCTCTTGACCTTTGCGAGGAAAAGGAGGTAATGGAACATATTGAGTGAACGCTTGGAATTTCCCCTATTGTTTAATACAATCATGAAAATGTAACGTTTTATACGCTATCAAATCTTTAATAAAATTTAAAATTCTGTACAATAATTCATATTTTTAAATAGCTGGAATCTTTATGAAAGGATGTGTGTATAGAGTATTTTCAGAAGATCTCTTGCAGATCTACAGTAGATGGATTAGAAGTGCACAAACATGTGCAACTCATGTTATAATTACCCAGACATCCTTTGCACCTCAAGAAACAGTAGCCATACAATGATATACATTGACATTTATTGTATGGACAAAAACAATTAAAACATTCAATGTCTTATATTATGTTCCTGTTGTGGCAAAAAATGTCTATTAAACCATCATCACTGTGTAAGAGACACTCTGAATCTAATAGTCTTTTAAAAGGTATTTATTCTTGCAAGAAGGCCCAGTCACCACACAGAAGTTACGCTGTAGAGTGAGTGAGACAATGCCAGGAAGAGCTGGGCAGCCTTTTATACTGATTTCAAGGTCTTCAGAAGCAAGGATCCTTTCTGACACATTCCTTAGATAAAGGACACATTTCTGCTAGCTTCAATTTATTACTAGCTGAACCTAAAGACCCCCCCCCCCCAACCCCTCGAACTGACCTCTGACCTCAGAGGGCAGAGATCCTTACTGTTCACGAAGTGTCTCGCTCCTGCATTTCATATGTATAGACATACATACATTTCCCATTCACATACATATTTCTTCCTGGTCCCCCCCCCCCCCCCAACCCCGTACAATACAAATGAGAAAAAAATATTGCATTCCTTTGCAATATCTAATACAGATCAATGAAAATCACATTTTTCCATTACAGTTCCGTAGAATTTTTTTTTTTTTGGAATGACATGAGGATAAGTAAATTAAGACAGAAGTTTAATTTTTAAGTGATGTGTCCCTTTAAGAGATTATACTTATTCGATTGTGATGTATTTAATTGCAACTGCAAAATATATTTAACCCTTATGCCTATTCTTTTTGATGTACATGCACAACTGTTGTGGTCTCCAGAGACCCCAGGCAATAAAATGTGATTTTGTAACATAATAATGTAATTTTTAAAAAAAAACAAATGTAATATTACACTTTATTAATGTTTTTACCTACATTTGAGCAGTGCTGGGCGGATTTAATGTATTTTTTTAAATGTATATAAATAAATAGGCCTAAATATTCTTTAAAATAGGAAACATCCTGAGTATATGACTTTTTTTAAATTTTAACGCTAACATACAACCAGATATCATTCCAATAATTTTTTTTGTTTGTAAAGTAGGCAAGTGTCAAACACGACATCAAGTCTCATGCCATTTAGATAAAGGGAATGGTTTATTTTTATTTCAGAAAATGTAATTTGGGGTAAAAAAAAAAAGGTTAAAGGTTAAAGTCCATGAAATCAAAATGGATTCAATAAAATCGTATTTTTTATGGAATATTGCACTTTTTATTATAAATGATTTATCCATACACCTCATTATTTAAAATAAATAAATAATGTGCCCTCATAATTTTTATTAAAATAACTTTGTTGGCGTTTACCAGTGCGAGGATGGGACAACCTGTCACTCGAGATCACAGCAATAGCAAACGACAACAATCCCATTATCCAATCAAATATAAATAAAAAGACAATAGTGACTTCCTTTTCATGCCGACTTTAAACATATATTTAAGTAAAGAAACTCTGATTTTGTAATACTGCTGTACAGATCAATATTACAATGTGAGTGCTGTGAGATTTACATCCAGTGCAGTTTAAAATTGTATGAATTCTTCCAGCATTAGCAGAGTATAATGTCTTCTTTTTGGTGAAAACAATGTTGAACCATTCAGAGGAAGATTAGGGCTATGGGCAACAATTGGTACGGCTCTTTATTATTTTATTCAATGCACCAGCGTGCGCACACACACACACACACACACACACACACACACACACACACACCCACACACACACACACACACACACACCACACAACACACACTACACTTTAGTAGATGATCAGAATTATTAAATTTCATTCTCCAATCAGTCTGACTGTAGAAGAACATAAACCTTCCCTTTTTTTCCCCTCTAGCTGAAACTTCCTGATAAGCAAGAACCCTTGAGCGTAAACACTGAAATGGAATTATCATTCCCACCGGCAATGTTTGGACTACCTATCAGCTCTGTTATGAGTCCTAACAGGGGGTGATGGTAGCTTTGTGAAAGAGCACTTGAGCAGTAAGTCTCAGCAAGAAGTTACAACTTCTCTAATTTATGGTGTCTGGCACGTCGGTTTGAAGAACATTCTTTAAGGCAACGTTGTGTCATTCCTGGTCATGGGAGAATCATGATGACGGCTGATTTCCGGTTTCATTTCTTACATCATGTTTAGTTCTATCTTTTTAGGTCAACGTGATCTGTTGTCCTGGAAAATTGTGTTAGGGTATGCAGGACGGCTGAAAACATCTGCTCTCAGGATTGATAAAAAGGAAGTATTTCATTCCTAGACGGGCAGAAATGTGGAAGGATGCCAGTGCCAGAGGGGTAAAAAATGTGTTTTTAGATCACTTCTAAGTGTGAGACGAAAGACAAAGACTTGTTAGTAAAAGAGTGTTGCATCATTTCCTTTGTTCTGCCACTAATATATTCCTCTACATATTGACTTTTGCATTAGCAGGAGTTTATTGAGCAAACACAAATGTCAGGTAAATAATGTCATGAGGTTAGTCACCATTTCATACTAGAGTAAATAAACGTTATATGGCACATCTACAGTTGGACTAATGAGGCATATGTGAACTTTGTATAAACCTTAAATGAATGACATTTATAAACAAACACACCTCTTCATACTAATTATGAGTTTATAATTATAATTTCCCACACTAATATATTACACACTGCATTTGTCACACAAACTCATGACTATATTACATATTGTGTCATAGCACTTTCTAACCACTAAGTTATCAGCTTCTCAGTCTGTTGTAGAAATGTGATGGTCAGAGGTGTTGGTCAGTTCTATGTTCATCCCATACTGACTGGTACTTTGACATTTTGCATGGATGACATAATAGCATGAAGAAACTTGACAAAGAAGCCCAGTCTGTCTAAGCAGGCTACATTTCCATTTTCATGCCTTGTAAGAAAATCTACAGTTAGCTGAGCCGAGCAAGAAAACCATGGGTTTTGCTGTTGTGAGTTCACCATGCCATCTTAAACTGACAGTTGGTGATATTTCCATGCAGAGGTGTGTGAACAGACATGTCAAACATCACAAACCACATATAGGCCTACAGGATATGTGTGTAGCTCATGGCTGTTAAGGCACTTTGATATACGGTAACATCCTTTTTTAAATTGGGGGGGTGTTAAGCTAAAGAGACAAGTTTGGAGATTTTGAATAATGTAAAATAAAAATAAAAACTGACATAGAATGAAGAAGAAATAACATTCCACATAGACACACACATAGAGAACATCATCATCAGGTTTGTCACAAACTTGTGGAGTTCATGCAGCTTTAGTGCTGATGTCATTAAAACTAGGGTGGCCATGAATACCAGGCATTCTGAAATCATTGCTCATGTTTTTTTAAAGAAAAATGTTGATTTAACTAAGAATATAATGCAAAATAGAAGCCTTTTTTTCAGACGTTTGGACTGTACCCTAACTTTCTTTAATAAAATTAAATTAAATAAAATTCTGCATCTTTATTAGTGCAACCAATACAAAATCTAATTTATTTAACATTTTTATTACTATTATGCTTGACCTGTGCTTGTGCTAAATATAGAAATGGTCAGAAACGGGTTAAGAAGACGTTGTTGTTTTAAATTGAAATATACGTAATCTACCACTCACGCATGATTTAACTCCTGCCGCCTGTGCGTTTAAGCCCCGCCCTCTTTTTTCTGTCGCCGTTCGATTGGCTATTCGTGCTGCCACCGACATACTACTTCGACTGCTAGTCCTTTCGGAAAATAAGCAGCGACGTAAAAGCGGCATGCTTCTTCTCTCTGCTCTCCTGAACAATACTTCATCCGCTCCCAAATCGTTTGGGTTATACTTTTGGGTGGTTCAGTTGTCATGGATTGGTTGCGGACGGATATGAATTTCAGTGCACGAGGTGAGTGTTGCTGTATAAACAAAAGTTGGTTTAGGGGTTGTTACAATGTGAACTTGTTGGCGAAATTAACGAAGTTTTACGAGCATTATCAATACACAGATGAATGTTGACAACTGTGTTTGGCACGGGTGTAAAGTTTGGCATTGGACTTTGAGACCGCTTTTCAGCTAAACATTATCAAAATTATCCAAAGTAAAAACAATGTAAATGTTAGTATATTAAAACACAGTTTACATAGTTTATTTAAATGTACGTTTAATTACGACGAATCCTCCACATATCGAAGGGTCTTGACGTTTTGTCGCTTTCGTTTCCCCACAGTTTATAGAAGTGTCTAATACAAATATTTAGATCTGTTAAATGTTGACGGAAGTTTACCAAAACACCCATAACGTGGCCCAAATGGTGTCTTCTCTAAACGCGGATTTGCATGAATGAATTTGCATGTTCGGCTCGCGCACATAATAGAGTCTTGTCTTCAATTTGTCAGGGTGCAATAAGGTTGTGTACGTTACACAGTATAATTGTATATTAACATTTGGTAACTGTTTAGAAGTTTCAGTTCTTCACATACTTCTTCCTCTGTGTTACTTTGGCATCATTAGACTTATTTGGACGTTATGGCCGCGACCAAATGCGGCACGCGCCTATGATGATGACTACGAAGGCAACTTACTAGGTTTTTACACAGAGCCACAGTATGCTGAAAGATGTTGGGGGTTGTTTCATCACTTTGAGACCTCTGGGTGGCCTCACCTGGGGACCGACTGTCTCCACCACTGATAAACCACTTAAATCCCCCTTCACTGCCAGTGTCAAGCCTTGTGTTACCCTCCTGTGAGCATCATTATGCTCTCTTTGCTCATTAGGGAACATCACTGAAGGGAATGAGTGCATCTCTCCTCTCTGTGAACACTGTTTAAATGGTAGCTATTGTGTTTTATAAATATTAAGTTAAAAAAATATTATAAATGTTTCATTTTAAACGTTTTACATTATAAAAATATAAAGAAATGTAAAGAAAATCGAAATGTATAAAGAATGTATACGAATATGAAAATTATGTATGAGTATGACGATTTGTTTCATTTACTAGATAAAAAAATATTGATTTGATTGTAAAAAACAGTAAGAGCAATTAGAAATTATTGTGTATAGCCTACATACATGTATATATTCTTAATTGTTACCTTTCTTTGTCCTAACTGAACTCAAAATGCATGTGACAGAACATTTGTGCAAATTCACACATAATTAACTTTGATATATTTGCCAAACTGCAATACGCTCTTGCACGCAAAGGAAGTAAGGTGCACCCACTGTTGTGAAGCAGAAAAGTGCCTGTTTTTTTCTTGTTGTGGTTACCGCTCAAACATTTCTTCCTAATGTTTGGAGGAACCTGTCATGTGACATTTGTCAAAATAGAATGAAGAACTGTACAGCTAAGCGACTATGTTTTAACAAAACCACAGAAGGAAGGTATTGCTAAGTAGATAAATAAACCACAGAGTTGAAGCTGGGTGACTTTTAAAAAATATCTCACTCTTGTCAGGGTATTTATTCCAATGATTGTACAACATTGATAACAATAATTTAACATATAAACTCAAAATGTGTTTTTTTTCCTTTTTTTTTCTTGTATAGATATGATTTAGCTGGGTCAAGTCAGAGCCTGGGAATCCAAGATGAGCAGTAAGCAGGGACGGAGCTGCATCAACCCTCTAGTTCAAAGTAATATGGAAGGTGCTGTGGGCACCGTAGTCCCTGCGGGGCACCCTAAAGCAGACCGCCTACAACACTATTCCCATGATAAAGCTCTACCAATCAGCAGGGCTTACTTCCCTTACTCTCTCAGTGGACAAGACACTCTTGACTTTCCTTCTCCATGGGGCCCTTCAAAAACCTGCGTGAGAAATGGGCCGAGCCCAAGGATGCATTCTTCGGCCACGGAGTCAATTACAATTCCAGCTGTTTACAGGCCTGATAAAGTGTCTTTCCCAGTGGATGTTGGTGGTGGCCGGTGTGCTCTACCGCAAGAGTTGGCAGCGAAGCAAAGATTGGCCTATTATGCCAGCAGTCCCAGACAGCACAGTCCCAGAGCAGCAGGGGTCATTTCACCAGTGGCAGTTCCCAAGGGTCACATTGGAGGGTCAGATGCAGAAAGCTGTGTTGGGCTGGCTATTCCAAAACCAGTATACAGTCATAGCCCCTGCTGCACTGAGCGTGGATGCACTACAGGGCATAGCTACAGCATTGAACATGGGCCTCATAGGATGTCCCCTCACATATATGATGGCGAATGGGCTGCTCATTTCAGCCGTCTTGCTTACCTGCATAAAAAGGGCCAGGAGGCATTGACGCAACAGAGTGTTTTGCAGTTAGAGCATGGTGTGGAGGCTTTAAAGGATGGAAAGACAGAGGGCTACCATGGTATTGGATCAAACGGGCCCAGGAGATCTCTTCCTTTAATGGAACCGAGCTATACTTACAACACTGCACGTCCATTTGTTGGTGCTACACCAGAGTACTGCCAGCGTGCCCCAATTCGTTCACAGATGCACTCGGGTCTTCCCTATGCTTATGACCCAAGGACTATGGCACACCATGGAGTTCCTTCAAAAGTATATCAGAACCATCCTCAGATATCAAAATACACACATATGCCTCCGTGTCGCAATGTCTATTACCCTCAGAGTCACCCTGAGGGTTACCGAACAGATCCCAATGCTATTACAGACGAGCATGGTCAACATCATCATATGGATCAGTTCCATTCCCCTCAAGCTGACTTGATGTCACCGTCCTGCTCTGTTGCCCCCCCACACCATCCGTTCATCTCAAAATATCCTACTTATCATCCTTATGGGGTGCATTTAAATAGTAACCAAGCACCCATGCATGAGCAGCCACATCCCCCTTTCCCAATGCATCAATCAGAGCGACCACTTGATTTTTCTATACGAAGAGTGCAGACACCCGACTCCCCTCGGGAGCTTTATAGACAGTCTGGAACTTCTGGGGCTTTCCATCCTACTCCAGCCCACTACAGACGTCTCAGTAACACCACTACCCTTGAACACTCAGAGATGCCTCAAACTGGTTTTCCTGTTGGCGGCTCCAAAGAATTTCCTACGAAGTCCTCTGAAGAGGTATTTAAGAATAGGCATCATGTTTCAGAACCATCTGACAAAGATGTGTTAGCTAAAAGGCACAGAGAGGAACTTGAAACTGACATGGCCGGTAAAAAGCAAAAGATTGACTCAACCCCTGAGTTGTCAGAAGATGAGCCTCAGTCACCGTCCTCCCCACCAATGCCAGTTATTAATAAAGTTTTTAGCTTGGCTCCTTATAAAGTCTATTTTGAAGCTACAGGCATGTTAACTTCCCTAGGAGATTCAAAAAGTCCAAAGCCACAGCTTGAGGCGACCCAGCTTAAACAAGAGTCGGAAATTGAAAACTGTTATCTAGAACCAAATTCAGGGGAAAGGAACCTCAGGTTGAAACAAGAAGCCCAAATGTCACCAGCTAACAGTGACGATCCAGTTGAAATGCCAGAGACTGTAAAGATCAAAAAAGAAAAATTGGATCCAGATGACGTAGCTAATCGGTCGGAAATTAAAGTGAGCATTGCTGAGGAGATTAACCATGAGGCTCATGATCCTGTGGTCAAAGAAGAGCAAAAAGAGCCAGACACAAGTATGTCTGGCTCTCTTCCTTGTCATGTTGTAGTAAAAAATTACTTTGAAGAAGAAAGCAACCCACCCTTAGTAGAAAAGCATGAATCTTCAGCCACATGTAAGAATGCTGTGAAAGATGACATGGAGTCTATTTCATTTCCTACATTGCCCTCAACACCTCCAGTGCCGCCTCCGTTGACTAAATTCTCTCTCACTAAAATCCCACCTCATTGCCTTAAATTGTCAAATTTTAAGATAGTCATCCCTGCGGTTCTAAAAGCTCCAGCAACACAACATGTTGAGGTTCCTCAGTCACCAGTGGAGGACAAGCCAATTATGAGCAGCAGCAAACATGCCCGTTATCGGTTTATGGAGCTTCACCAGTCCCTCTGTAGACTCATATACTGCTGTGTTACTCAAACTCCGTGTCAGGAGCTCAGGGACTGGTTATGCAAACTGGACCTTCGAGAGTCAGGCAAAGCTCAGAAAGTGTCTTGTCTCTTGGGGTTGAAAATGAGGGAATTATGGCTGAAAGGTGAGGAAATGGAGGTGTCTCTTCAAAAGGTGGTCGGTCAGCTTCGAAGCTACGTCGAAAGCCGTGAATGTCCCTTTCCTCATGTCATGAGGGCTGGTGCGGTGTTCATTCCCATGTTGGTGGTCAAAGAGGTGCTGTTTCCTCAGGTTCAAGGCACATTCATAGATCAGGTCCTACAAGAGCATCGAGTGGAGCTCAGGCCCACCACCCTCTCAGAGGAGAGGCAGCTGACTCAACTCCACAGAAAGGCTTTCTCTTCGAAACTCCGGAGACTTCTGTCCCTTAAACATCTGCCAGATATATACCCTGATGTCCTCAACCTTCTCTACCATGACAACGTCTGCAAGTTCATTGGTGAGTGCTGGATGGTTGACCACTATAAATAACATAAGATGTAGGAATGCACAAAATGTTAGTACTGTGTCAGGTAACAGCCGTTATTAAAGTTTTGTTTTGTTTATCATATCAGTTGATATTGGATATTTAATTGTACATGCTCATTTTCTCTATTTTTATATTTAGATTGTCTTTGTAGTCATGTAACGCTCACCTAAATTTAACAAATGTAAATTTTAAATATAAATTAATCAAATATAAAAATTAATGTAAATGTTTCATACTTTGCATTATACCGTTGTGCTATTTATTTTAGCGTTTTAGCTTTTACTTTTTATAATACACTGCCTTGCAAAAGTATTCATACCCCTTATTTTTTCAACATTTTCTTATGTTGCTGCCTTGTGTTAAACTGCTTTAAATTACTCATTTTGTCACAAAACAAAAAGCAAAAAACAATTTCATTTGGAAAGTACACACCTCTCACTAAAAGGTTTAACAGCTGAAAATGCATATCAGAGCAAAAACCCAAGCAAGCCATGAGGTCAAAAGAACTGCATGTGGATCTCAGAGACAGGTTTGTGTTGAGACCGATCTGGGGAAGACTACAAAAGATTCTGCTGCATTTCACAGAAGCATGAAGCCTCCATAATCCTTATTGGAAGAAGTTTGGAAAAACCAGGGCTGTGTTTCTCAAAGGCATGAGCTAAATTGATCATATTTGAGACCACTTGTAGCAATGGCTCTATGATCCACTTACGATCCAGGCTTACGATCAGGGGTGAACTGAAAACCAAAAAAAAAATTTTTTTTGTATAATTTTATTAATATTAGACTAATTCTTTTATTCAATTTAATTATTTTATTGGATCTGAATTTATAAAATAATGCCAATAAAATTAAATAACCACACTTATTTAAAATAACACAAAAATTGGACAGAAAAATAATATTAAATATCAATATTATTCATTCAGTTCTATGCAACAGAACTGAATTAACAGATTTATTTTTAACCAATTAGCAAAATAAAATATAGTCCTAGAAAACTATTATTGTCAGGACAGATAGCAGGGAGCAGATCAGTGAACGAGAGGGTAATTTTCTGAAGATAAATTTGCAAAAATGTTGGTGCATCCATATACTTGCGATGCTTTTGGGAAACACAACCCAGGACTCTTCCAAGAGCTTGCCTTCTTGCCACACTGAGCAATCAATGGTGAAGGGCCTTGGTTAGACTGGTGACCAAGAAGCTGGTCACTCTAGTTGAGCTCCATGGTCTCATATAGATATGAGAGAAACTTACAGAAGGACAAACATCACTGCAACACTCCACTTATCTGGGGCTCACTGGGTTTTGAGCGCACAGACTCAAGCCTCTCCTCAGTGAAGAAACATGAAACCCCACTTGTAATTTATACAAATGCACCTAAAGGACTCTATCAGTCTGTGAGAAACAAGATTGTCTGGTCTGATGAACCTCAGTTCCAAGCATCATGTATGGAGGAAACCAGGCACTGCTCATCATCTGTGTTGGTGGTGGCAGCAGACCGGGCAGAAGGTTCACCTTCCCATAGGACAATGACCCTAAGCACACCGCGGAGACAACGAAGGAGAGGCTTGAGGCTGTAAAGGTGCTTCAACCAAGTACTGAGTTAAGGGTACAAATACGTGCAATGTACTTAATTCAGGTTTTCTTTTTTTAATAAATTTGCAAAGGTATTACAAATCTATTATTTGATTTGTCATTATGGTGTATGGAGTGTAGATTGGTGAAAAAAAAAGTAATTTAAAGTATTTTAACATAAAGCAGCAACATACATTTTTTATTTAATTTATTTAGACAAAATAGTACAGAATTTTAATATCAACCTTGAAACATTATGTAGTATTGGTCAGAATTTTAATACTGGTGTAACCCTAATAACCTTTTTTGGCATTCTTAATAAAATGATATTCCATAAATCATTGTTCATTTTTGGATCTTGCACTATGGTAATGACAGGACTGTTATCTCCATTGCCTGAAATATACTGCAGCGTATTTGGTTAAAGGGATACTCCAGCCAAAAATGAAAATTGTCATCATTTACTCAACCTCAAGTTGTTGCAAACCTGTATGAGTTTCTTTCTTCTGCTGAACACAAAGGAAGATATTTTGAAAACGATTGGAACTTCCATAGTATTTTTTTTCTACGATGGAAGTCAATGGTGCCAAAAACTGTTTGGTTACAATCGTTCTTCAAAATATCTTTGTGTTCAGCAGAAGAAAGAAACTCATACAGGTTTGCAACAACTTGAGGTCGAGTAAATGATGACAGAATTTTAATTTTTGGGTGGAGTATCCCTTTAAAGGATCATATTTATGGTTCCTTTTTTTAGTTTTGTAACGGGTCTCTTCAAATCTATTTTTTTAAATATAAAAACCTATTTGATTTTGGAATGTCTGTTTATTATTATTATTTATTATTATTATTGTCTGTTTACTGTTAATTATCAAAGTTTTTTTCATAATTTACATTTACTTTAATTACATACATGCCGCATACCTGTGGTGACATCTCTTTTATTGTTTATGCTTTATGATTTATTTTTAATCATACTTTTGTAATACTTTTTTGATTTGATACACATTTGTTGTTGCAGATTCCACTGCTACAGATGGTGTCCAAAAAATACCCAGGTACCTTCTTATTACTTTGTCCCCCAAAACTCTCTCTCCAATCACAAACGGATCTCGTTGACAGATGTAGAGCACACTTTGTAAATCTTTGAACTGCTCATGTTTCTTCCAGGTGCAGTTTTGTTGCAGGTGTTTTCTGATCAGATATAGTTTGGAACGGAACAGTGATACGCTTTATGATATCTTTCAGTTTCAGATGCATGCACTTCAGGGAAGGAAGTTCAAATTCTTTTGTAGGAATGCTAAGGCGGGTGGGGGATGGGTTGCCATATGCACTGGCTAACATTTCTCACCTGCAGTGCCATTACAGACCACAGGGGTTGACAGCTGTCTGTTATTAGTTACAGTTTGTTTTTTACATTTCAGTGCAAATTCAACTTGGGCTACGTCTACATTAATCTGGATAGATTTCCAAAAGTTTCTCATCTCATTTACACTGAAACGTCGGAAAATGCTAAATTTTGTGCATACGTAAACCCTCATAAAAGCTCACTGAGATAATACAGACAGAACAAGACATAATCAACTTATCACGCAATTCTTCTGGCAGGATTATTTTATTGAGCAAAATATCTCACCATTCACTGATGCGTTCCAGGTTGCACTCACTCACCATTATATGTTTGGTCTAAAACACAACTGTGATATGAAGAGTGTGCAAAGTAACATATTTGAACAAACTGTGTGAAAGTAACATATTTGAAGAAAACTGTGAAAGTGAACAGCACATAACAGGCACAATACCACTATAAACATAATATCTATGGGTTCAATATGCGTCACATGACTAAACTTACGTCATTGTTTTTAAATACCTTCGTTTTCATTGCATTCCACATTGTGGATGTTTTATAGTGTTGCCACTTCATTTCCAATATGGAGGAGACCCCGAACATCCTGACTGGGACACTACAACCAGATATCATTCCTATTTATTTAGTTGTTTGTAGAGCTAGCAAGTCAAGTCTTGTGCCTTTTAGATGAAGGGAACCTTTTTTTTTATTTCAGCAAAGTTGTTTTTTGGTGACCCCATCATCCCTATTTTTCCCCCATCTTTTTCTGCAGTGTTCTAACAATTTAGCCCTTTTTTTATCATTTCAGACACCATTTAATTGCTCCTTCACCTATTCTGTTTCATTAAATGGCGCATTGTTCTGATTGACATGGTTGGGTAATATCACACTGAACAAAATTATAAACGCAACACTTGTTTTTGCCCCCATTTTTCATGAGCTGAACTCAAAGATCTAAGACACACTGGCCCTCATTTATCATTCTTGCGTAGAAACGGGCGTATATGTTGGCGTAAGATTATGCTTACACTCCTCTCACCGCCTGATGTATGAAGCTGTGCGTACCTTTGAAATTTAGGTGTACGCAATACCTGCCCTTGATAAATGCCGCGGCTGAAAACGATCGTCATTAGAATAACACGCCTCTAAATATTCAAGTCTCCGCTTCCCCTACGCCCTCATTTTACGCCATGGACACACGGAAGACGGCAAAGAAGAGAAACTTCTCCAATGTGGAGATCAAATGACCTATCACAATGCATTATTTCACAGCACGTGTTTTGAAACAATTAGCATTTAATATCGTATCACGTACAATAGTGATGATGATGTGATGTGGAGTACCATTCATTCACATTAATAATTGCATGTCCATTTGTAATATTCTTATTCTTATTATTATTCGTGTTCGCATTTATGAGGAAAAAACAATGATACGGACGTGAGCGCTCTGAAAGCGGCACTAAAATATATTTTAAAACTTTCACAGAGACATCAAACATAAAGCACAAAACATTCTTTAAACTGAATTTCGTTTTGTATTAATTGTATCTTAATTTTACTTAATGTTTCATCAGCCAATTACCTGGATTTAACAAATAAGAAGTAAATAGCAGATGATAGATTATCATGAAACGGAGGACGCGTGAACTGAGCTCATCTCATAAATGAACCGAACTCAGCGTATAGGTACCCTACTTGCCTCAGACATGTCTACTTTTAAACAGAACAATCAAAACGAAGAAACTCAGCGTATAAGGTACCCTACTTGCCTCAGACATGTCTACTTTTAAACAGAACAATTCAAAACGAAAGAAAACAGACTGCAGACTGCTCTCTGCTTATGTAATCTGAAATGTGCATTTCTCTCTGGCGCGTTCACTACTGCGAAGATCGCGAGTCAGCATCTCAACTTCATCTTTGCAGCCGACACAAAGAAAACACTTCTTTATTAATAAACAATTAAAATATCTCCTTGCTATATTTTACATATTCATAATCATTACTTTTGCCGGTTCTTTGTGACAGATTTTTACACTGAAGTTTATAATTAGCCTACTATGTTGTTGCTGTTGTTGTTTTTTTTTTTTTTTTGTCATATATTTTAGTTTGTCAGTGTACGGAGCCGTTAGGAATTGTTTTTCTGCGCATTTCCGCACTAACTCAAACGTGCGTACACCACCTCCTGAGCTGGCGTGGGATTTGAGCGTGCCGTACGCCAACGTCCATATTGATAAATCTCAAAGTCACCGTGGTTTTGGGTGTACGCCAGGTGTACGCTCGAAATTTGGCGTACGCACTTTTGATAAATGGGGGCCAATGTGTCTATGTACACAAAAGGCCCTATTTCTCTCAAATATTGTTCACAAATCTGTCTAAATCTGTGTTAGTGAGCACTTCTCCTTTGCCGAGATAATCATCCACCTCACAGGTGTGGCATATCAAGATGCTGATCAGACAGCATGATTATTGCACAGGTGTGCCTTAGGCTGGCCACAATAAAAGGCCACTCTAAAATGTGCAGTTTTATCACACAGCACAATGCCACAGATGTCACAAGTTTTGAGGGAGCGTGCAATTGGCATGCTGACCGCAGGAATGTCCACCAGAGCTGTTGCTCGTGAATTGAATGTTCATTTCTCTACCATAAGCCGTTTCCAAAGGCGTTTCAAAGAATTTGGCAGTACATCCAACCGACCTCACACCTGTGAGGTGGATGATTATCTCGGCAAAGGAGAAGTGTTCACTAACACAGATTTGTAAACAATATTTGAGAGAAATAGGCCTTCTGTGTACATCGAAAAAGTCTTAGATCTTAGGGTTCAGCTCATGAAAAATGGGGGCAATAACAAAAGTGTTGCTTTTATAATTTTGTTCATTATAGCTTCTATTAATAGTATCCTGTTCGATTACATTTTATTCATGCTCCTGTTGTGTTGCTTCAAGAATGCATGTGGAGAATGCATGACTAAAAGATAGTCAGGTGTTGTCATAAATAGGTGTGATGTATAACGTCTTAAAAAGTCTGGTGCAAAGCAACAAAGATCTCAAAGTTCAGTCTGCCTCATTTATACTGTTACTAACAACATTTCAGACAGAATGCAAGAGCGTGTCCTGTGTAATTGCTCTTTAACACTTCAAAATATAGTTCACAAAAAAAAAAAAACGAATTTATTTCATCTACTTGCACTTAAGTCATTCCAAAACTGTATGATTTTTTGGGTCTTCTGGAACACAAAAGATATACTCCTGGCTGTTGAGTTCCAAAAAACGCACCATAAAAGTGGTCTGAAGCCATAGGATATTCAATATTCACTCACATTCTTCTTATGCTTGCATACAGTACATTCAAAAAGGCTCTGTCAAGTTGCTTGGACTTTTATTTTTTTAGAGAAGAAAACTACTGTTTATATGCGTTATCTTCACCTTGTGTTTGAGCGAATTTTCTTAAAGCCGATTTAAATGATAATTTATCATCCAATCTTTTAAAATGCTATCGAGTCCAAAAGGGATATATTACCCAAAAATTAAAAAAATTTCTGTTCTAAACCTGTATGACTTTTTTCTTTTATGGAACATAAAAATATATTTTAAAGAATATTGTAATATTTAAACATAATTATATTTATTTTATGTGTGTGTATGTGTGTGTATATATGTATATGTATATATATATATATATATTATACACGTATACATTTCTATGTTACATTTTAAATTTTTATGTACTTGAATTTAAACGGAATTGGTGATCGTTGAAAAAAGAGAACTATTCAAAGAATTTCTGTTGTGTCCTACAGAAGAAGGAAATGCATACCATTTGGAATGATGTGGCTAATTAGATGACAATTGTAATTTTTCGGGTGAACTGTCCCTTAGTTCAACATATGAGTCTGTATAAACCCATTCTAGGTCTGGTTGTTCACATTATTATTATTATTATTTAATTGCAATCTAACTTTAATAGTGGTAATTTAACAAATGCTGAAACTAAATTCCAGTTTGTTTTCTTTCTACAGGAGCAGAAGCCAGCTTAATCTTCAAGAGAGAGAGCACGGACAGCTCAGATGAATCGTCCGGCTGTGTGGATGGCACTGAAGGATCCTACCTGGAGTCCTCCAGACCACACACTCCAGAAAGCACATGTGTGGACAAATATTGCCTGAAGACAGAGAAAAAGAAAGGGAGAGTAAAGATTTCTTCCAAGAGGACATTTTTAGATGAGACCAGTTCATCACAAGAGGATGAGTTTACTGAGGAACCGGCGAGGTGGAGCGTCGTCAGTTCCATAGAGCGAGATAAATGGGAAGTGTCTCTTGTGACTCGCAATGACAGTGGACCACATGTGGAGGTAAACATTGAAGCTGAAACCCAGGAAGAGCTCGAGAACTCCTGGGCGCGACCTTTGACCTCTGATGACCTCTCCTCCGATAGCACCGAAGAGACTGAAAGCACGTCGTCAATGTCCTTTCAGAGCCGCAGATCCAGCTCAGCAGGGTCTGCTCAAGGCTTGTCCAAAGGGCCTTCCAGCATGGTCCTCAAGCTGAGGAAGGTCTTCTACAATGAGGGTCACAGGGGCAGAGTCCCCCACTACCAGAAGGTCACAGATTCTTCTGAAAATCCAGGCTTCAGACACACAGACAGTGACCATTACAGGAAAAAGAAACACAAATCATCCCAGCACAAAAGAAGCCATGCGCACAGGGAGTTTTCTTTCACTTCGTACTCTCAAAACAATCCCTACCTCTCAAAAAAAACATGGTTCCAAGCACCGGCGCAGATGGGTCCTGCGCTCCACTGTGCAGTCTGCCCACCAGGCCACGGACAACAGGTATCCTGAACTGGTGGGGAAGAGGATATGGCACTTGTATGAGGAAAACGACAAAACAGAAGTGTGGTACAGAGGAGTAGTGCTGCGCATCCATGAGCCACATACCAACCCACTGAAAACTGTGTTTGAGGTCAAGTATGATAGTGAGCCCGAGTGGCAGTACTATCTTGAGCTGCTTTTAGACTATAAGAAAGGATGGTTGAAAGTTGAGAATTAAGACTTGTTGACGGTATTATTTTTATTTTGCACCTGAGAACGGAATTGATTCGAAACTGTGAATATAAGTTGAATTGAAGTTTTGAATTATTTTTTGCAACCAAAAACTTGACACTTTTTAAGTTACAGTGTGTTCAGTTTCAACTCATCTTTGTTTTTGGTGTCAACAATGTTTCAGTTCTTGCCGTAAAGTTGTTGGCAAACATTCCCAGCAGCTGACATGTTGATAACTGATTTGGGTGAAAGGAAGTGCCGTAAAGCAAAATGTTTAACTGTTTACAGAATAATTATTTTTTATATCGGCTGTTGTCATGTACCTGATTTTTAACCCTTTTTTAAACAAATAAATATATTTGGCTCACTCCAATTCATTTTTTTTTAAATAAACATCCTTAAATTGACATTTGAGGTTTCATTTTGATGTTTTTTAAAGAGCTCTTTAGTGTATTTGTAACAGTATTTGAAATAAATATTGTGTAAAGGCCATGCTTTACCACCATTACAATTCTTTAGTTTAGTCACATCAGTTAATATTGGTCTCCCTCTTGTGGACATTTTCATTGTGAACATTGAAATCAAAACTACGCTCCCTATGTGGAGTCACGACATCTATGAGCTTTATTTGTGGACTGCATAATCCTTTAGATGAGGCCCTTTTATGAAGCATAAAACGCTTGTGTTAATGACAAACAATCCAAGCCAACCAAAACCCTAGATATGCCATAAAAAGCTAGCTTTAAATAAACAAAAGCACACAAACTAAAGCAATGTTTGCAACATTTTGCACTTTAATATTTGTTTTCTTCAAAAACGAACAACTAATTTCTTACACATTTGTACACTATGTATACAAGAAATCAAAAAAATTAACTGCATAAAGAAATGATACATGTAGAAAAGTATTAAAAGTTTTTGGATGTCTCAACAAAATGAGAGTAGCTGCTTTTTGTTACCTTGAATGTTAATTTTGGATGTTCATGAACTACCAGACATGATCAAATAGGCGTAACTGAGAAGCAAACAGGCCGGAAGGAGACACACACACACACACGGCCAGTATAACCATTCCATGTTTTTGCAGAACACACCGTGCATTCTTTTGAAATGGAAACTACAGGGACCTGCAAATTAAGTAGCCAAACTTGGAAGATTTTCCCATTTATTATTCTGCAATATGCTTGCATGAAATGTCTAATTCTCATTTAATAGTCAATTGATATGTTTATACCTGGAAGACCATCTCGGCACTCAAAACTTGAAAACGAACTGCAATCATTCCCAGCACACAAAGCAAAATTATGAATAGGCAAACACAAGAAAATGATATTACTTTAAATGAAGAATTTAGGACATTTATTTTCATGGCGCACATTTGAAATGAAAAAAAAAAAAGAAAGAAAAGCCAATATATGAATCACACTTCCAGCAGAAAGAGAGGGAGGGGGAAAACCCCCCCACCAGTTTGAGACTGACACTTTGGTGTTGTCTGAATAAACCAACTTGATCTACAATGACACCGTCCCACCTGTGTCTATCGATGAACCCCACCCCAGTACCCCTGAAGAGAGGATCTCAGTGCTTCAATGATAGCCACGGTGTGTCCACACACACAATTTGTACATTTTTGCATGAACAAAGTGTACACAAATGCAACATCACAGTACAAAGGTTACATCACATTCCCTGCAAACTATCATGACTGAAACGGCCCTTTGGAAAACCATCCCGGGTGCAAACGTGTGATTATTTTACACTAAATTAATTTAAAGCAGTGTGGAGATAACAGTGGCTTCTGACTACTGGTTCTGCTGTGTGCAAAATGGATCATGTGGGAAATGCCTAACCCTGTTTGTCAATGGCTCAGTCAGAACAGGCCCATCGGTTCAATTTAATCTACGTGAATGTCGGGCGGACAGAGAGAGAACCTCGAGCCGGGGTCAGGAACGAAGAATTCACTTCAGAGAGACAAAAAGAAAAAATATAAAAGGTTATATGAGTGAATGTCACTCAGTTTGGCTCTCAGAAATTATTCATATAACTCTTAAAATCATACGATCCTAAATCTACCTAGGAGAAGAATAACAGCAAAGAAGGCAGAGCAGAGGAAACCACTGTTCTGTTTGAAAAATTTAAACTCTTGGAAAAAGCAGCGAACATTAAACTACCCCCATTTCCTCCAACCGTAAAGCCAAGAAGCTCCCACAAAACTTCTAGTCGGCAGAAGCGCACCACCTTGGCATGATCTGCTGGATTTGGCAGAATATAGCCCTGCTCCGTCCCTGAGGAGCAAAGGGGAGGAGCGGAGAGAGACTCACAGGCTCCCCGTTTACGTCAAGCATATGTCAAGTCCAAACCTCTTTAGAGGGGCGATCCAAGAGAGGAAAGACACTCAATCTACACAGCAAATATACATTTTTTTTTTAATATTTGTAAAGATAAATATCTTTTAAAAATGATGCAAACACATGCCACTCTTACTCTTTAACTTCCATGCATATGCATTATTTACAAATTGAAAAATACCGATTTTTGTCTTTTTTTGGTGTTTTTTGTGTCCTATTCCACTAACGTCTGTATGCCAAAAAGTCGTCTCCTTACAATCAACATTCAGCAAACCCAAACACGGATCTCGCCAGACATGGTCAGACTTAAAGCCATTTTGAAAACAAAGTCCATTTTCCACACACAAAAAGATTATATAAAATAAAGTCAAACGGAACACGTCCACAAACATAACTGATAAGAAGGGAAAAGACTTCCGAGGGCAAGATCTTACGGTGCGAGCTTTTTGTTGGATTTCTCAGTCTTGCGCTTCACGCTGCTAACAATACTGTTGAACATGTAATAATTGTATTTTTAATATTCTCTAACTTTTTCATTTAAATATAATTTACTCTTATGCTTTTCATGGAACAAAAATCTGGAAAAATTCTGCAACGCAGGGCGGTTTGCCAGGGAGGAGGCAGCAGAGGTCTGTGCTGCTCTCTCTTGTCATTGCATCAGCGCTCTAGTGGGTGGAGTTTCTCTCAGAGAGTCTGTGGTGTGGAGGTGTAGCCTCAATCCTCGATGTACTCCCACAGGTCCTTGTCGTAGCCTTCATGAACGTGTTGCAGCAGCACTCTCCGTCTGCTCTCACAGTATCTGCACACAGGAGCATCAAAACGTGGACTGTTATAAAGGAACAGAGTGCGGTCGAGCACGGCAAACCAAGGGCAGAGAATGAAAAAAGCTGCCATAGATCAGTGGTTTGCAAAGCTAGACTGTCTGTGGAAAATTTGAGTGAAAGTTTTGTTGTTGTTTTTTATATGTATTTTTAGGGAAGTTAAAGTTAACTTAAGGCATTTAAAAATAAATTTAACAAATATTTAATACTAAAAATATGAAGAATGAGTCGTGCGTAGAACACAAAACTGACAGTAAGTCTCTGGATCTAAAACCCTTATATATCCGTCGCTGCGAGTTACTGAAACCACACAAGAAAACCTGCAAAACGCGTTAGACGCATTTGTGCAGCTCTCTTGCACTGTATGACGCTATATATATATATATATATATATATATATATATATATATATATATATATATATATATATATATATATATATATATATATTAGATGTATTTATGATAAGCGAGACGTTTGAGTTTGCCCTATTCAGAATGTTAGCTGCTCAATTGTTTACTCTCATGACACATAGCAACACAGGTAAAAGTATTCTTAATATGTTGGACCTTTTCTTGGAAGTAGCCTACATTTACCTGTTGACACATGGCTTCATAAGCACCGTAAGAGCTGTGATTGTGATGTTTGAGTTGAGGGAGGCACAACTAGGGCTGGACTGGGACAAAAAATCTTTTAGCCCAGACTGGCCCACTACATATGGACTGATCTTTGCACGCCCTTGAATATGTATACCAACTCCTATTAAAACCACTAATGCCATGTAATAAGAAAGTAGGAATGAATGAGAGATAACAGATAAAATAACTACTAATTGTAAAATACAACTGAACTACACTCCACAGTGATGAATCCTAAAACAAGCTAGAAGCTGCACTGGCATAGCAATACCTGTTTGACACAGGATTTTTGTGCTTCTTAATGTTAAATTCACCAATTTGGTGCACTTTGAGAGTTAAAAATTAAGAGCTCCAACTAGGGATGTAAACGGTTAATCGATTAATTGTCGACAAGAATTTACTCGATTAAATGTAACTAATTGTCGGCTAATTGAACATTGCGAACGTGACACGAGATTCTCACAGGCTGCGAGAGACCTGACAAACGGCAAAAAAGAAACCAAACATGAGGCGGTCAAAACGGAGTGGAGTGCATCGATATTGACTACCAGCTATATACAGCGTGCTAACCTTGAGAATCCAGCTGTATTCTTACAATAACTTAGCTCTCCTTATTAGCTAGGCTCCTTGCATGCTGGCTAATAACTTTTTTAAAGCTGGGTCTCCAACATTGACAGCACTGTGTTGGACAGATTAGTACAGCGGTGTTCCATGAGGGAGAGAGAGCGCGAGAGGTACGGGTGAGAGAGAGAGGTACGGGTGAGTGAGTGAGAGAGAGATAGAGACGGATAAAGGGGGTAATCCATCAACCGGAAACTGAAGCCTCTCCGGGCGCCGCCATTGTAGCTGACCATCACCTGCTGTTAGCATTCCATTGACTCCCATTCATTTTGGCGTCACTTTGACAGCGAATAACTTTACATCGGAGACGTCCAAAGACTCCATTTGTCCATTATTTATTTCTAAAGAAACACGACAATGTATAAAAGGCTCCATTACTGTGTATCTTACGTTATGGCCGATTTAGAAGCCGTTTTTGTAAATATAGGCTAACGACTGCGTCATAACCCCGCGACTCTCTGTCACACACAAGATCACTGACCGTATAGACAGGAGGAGAAGCTCGCGGGCAATCGGAGGGGTGTGGAGGCATAAAGTCAAAAGTAGTTTACCAGATAGATTATTGTAGGCTTTATATAGTGTAGGCTAAGCTTACCCATAATATAGATTTTTATTTAAAATTTATTTTATGTTGCTTAATGCTTCACATGCAACAGGTGAGCCAGTGCACAATTATTTTTTATGTATTTTAATTTTCTAATACACATAACAGTTTATTTGTATTCGTTAAAAAAAATATATATATTTGAATTTCGTTGAACGAGATCTGGCAGCAACACCAACAGCATTCACAGCTTCAATGGACTGCACGCCTCTGATATACACATTTCTTTTCTTTTCATGAAAATGCTGTACATTTGGCATTGCCTTATGTGAATATTTTTGCAGCAAAAACGGGTAGCAAACTTTGTGTTTTTATTGTTGCATTGGACTTTTGTTGTGAATGGGACTTAAATCCAGGCTCGTCATAGTCAGACAAATGTTAGTGTTAAACAAAATTTCTATTTGTACACTTACCTATATTTATCTTGTACTTTCTGCTTAATGTCCTGCAGTGAATCTTGGGAGATGTCTCGTTCCAGATACCCAGACAGAACCTCGGTGGCATTCTCCAGATCTGCCTGGTTATTCTGGGAGCAAACACACAAACCATCAAACATTTCAAATGACAGATTTTCCATTTTTTTGACAACACAATTCAATAAACCATATTTCACATGACCATCTCCGGTTTACCTCGAAGATGATAGACTGGTTGTTCTTCTTGAGGTAGAATGCAAAGACGTAGGTGAACATGAGTGTGGAGCGGCACTGGCACAGCACGTCCACGGCCTTCTTCAAAAACTGCACCTCGATCCACGACATGTTGTGCTGCTGCATCTCCTCCATCTTCTGTTTGACCTGGGCGTACAGCTTGTGCTCGAAGCGCAGGCTCTGCATGTGGTTCATGTAGCGGTTGCAGTAGAACAGGTACCTCTGCAGAGCCGCTCTGGAACGCTGCGCAACACAAATCAACAGTGGGATTACAAAAATGTTTGGGATTTAGAACAAAATTTGCATATTCAAACACCAGCACAAAAGGACTGACATTATTTACCTCTTGAGCATCCCGCGCTGCCTTGGCATCATCCTCGTTGTAGCGATTACAGTTATACCTATGGGCAAAAAAAAAAAAAACACATTCCAAGAATTAGTTTTATTAGCCAATAATGTTTTGCACATCAATAAACAAATGAAAATTTCAACAAAATCTGTTTACAAAAACATCATGAAACATTAAACTCTGATTTTCAGTGGTCGTCAGCTGAATAAGTCCTTTTCCTAAGTGATGTTTACAAGTGATTTGTAAATGGATGACTGCATGGAACGGGGAGGAGGGGAAAGCTCATCTCTCGGGTTTAAGATGGACCTACTGATCCCAGACGTACACATGTAAACGTTGCCTTGGGAAAAGGTAGAATAGTAGCATTTAGGTTAACCTGAGGGAGTTTTCACATTCTTATTATTGGGGTGAAAAAAGAGATTGAAAGTCGTACTTTTTAGTTTTTTGTTTAAATCTTGAGACAAGAATTTCAAAACATTAAAAAGCAAGCATAATGAAAGACCATTGCAGTGGATCACCAAGAGGGAGCAACATTTTTTTGGAATCCGGTTACTTTCACCAGTGCATAGTGAAACATGGAAAACACGGAGTGGAGTGTTTACAGAACAGTTTGAATTAAAGTCACTCCACTCTTCTCATATGCTCTCATTGGGGCATTGCATTCACAAGCTAAGAAGATAACTGCGCAAAGTACTGAAGATGAATGAAAAATGACTGCAATATGTCACAGCTTTGAATCACAATGAACAAACTTTTATCCTTGAAGGCCCCTCCACGATATAGAAAACCTATGGAAAAAGTGGAAGGAGAAGAGCACACATATGCAGACTGAAGAGCAGCTACTGTTTTTGCCGATTGGTGTGGAGTTATTTTAAAAAGAGTCTTGAGTTACACACAGCTTGTAGATGCTGAGCTTCGTGCCATACCTTAAAGGGGTGGTTCGGAATTTTGGACATCGGGCCTCATTTCCAAGTGAGCCTTAGTGTTATTTATCAGTAGAGAATTTTTTTTTTTAAATTCATCCAGTCGTCCCAGTTGCGTAGTTGGCCGGTGCTAGGCTAGCGCGAATCAATGGGACCAGCTTTAGCATGCCATAAAACAGTTTTACCCACTCCACAGTACACTAAAAGCAAATCAATTATAACACCAGACTACCGATGTAAGTGTCCGTTGAGAGAATAATGTCAGAAATCAAACTATCCTTTTCATCTTAATGATTGCATTACATTTACAGGAACTAGTTTCTCAGCAGCAGCGGAATTATACTTCGCTCCGGTTAGTAGTAACGTTACTGCGTCAAAAAGTAAACAGAACCGAAGCACACGACAGTCAGGAGGTCTAGCTAGCTTAGTAATAATTGTTGAGGTAAACAAAGGCAACATGGTGATTCGGTCTGCATTTCGCAATTGCAAAATCAAACCTAATAAATGTTCATCGCGAAGTTTTCACAAATTTCATTTTGAAGATCCAGAAAGGATTCAACTTTGGATTATTTCTTCTTGGACAAGGAGACATCGACAGAGACTCTAAATTTGGACTCTAAAAAGGGATTTGCAGTGACCATTTTAGATTAGACGACTTTAAGAACTGTCACAGATTTATGACAAGGCATGCAGTTCCAGCCGTCTTTCCAGATGCACCAACAGCTACAGATGTACAGGTAATAACTTTTGTTAGGCTACTGTAGCTAGCTAATGAAGCTAGCCCTTTCATAACTGATAGATCGACACTGACAACTGATGCTCCGTTATGCACATTAGTCTGTCTCGGGAGGGGCTGTGCCCGGATACATTTAAATTTAGGAAACTAGTGTCTAGCTCCAGTTCTGTTAGCTATCTGTGTGATAACTAAGTTCCACTCCTTGCGGCAAAAACACTCGTCTTCCGTCGGCATTTGTATACACTTTCTGCACTGGCACCACCAGTCTCCCGATGTTCTGTCCCGGTTCTCTACGGCATCTCCACTGGCAGCTGTCTCTACAGACATTCTTTCTATTTCTGCCCTTTTAGCATCCATCTCGAATAATTCTTCATCTGTGTATTCTGGCTCATACACATATGGTTCGTTGAATAACTCAAATTCTTCGTCTTCATCGTCTTCAAAGTCCGAAACAATGGTATTGCTTTCAAACGTTGCCATAGTCCTGTGTCTTGCTATTACATATATCATAAATTATAATCTGTTTCTGTAGTGATGAGTGTCAGCGGCAGGTAAATACACTTGCGTGATTGTCGTGTGGACCGACTCTCGCGGTTGCCTAGGTAACATATCACTCTGCTGCTGCTGGAGACTGTGCTAATAAATATAGGTAAAACAATATAACTATTGCAATGCGATGAAAAGGATAGTTTGATTTCTAACACTATTCTCTCAACAGACATTTACATCGGTAGTCTGGCGTTATAATTGATTTGCTTTTAGTGTACTGTGGAGTGGGTAAAACTGTTTTAATGGCATGCTAAAGCTGGTCCCATTGATTCACGCTAGCCTAGCACCGGCCAACTACGCAACTGGGACGACTGGATGAATTTTTAAAAAAAAAATTCTCTACTGATAGATAACACTAAGGCTCACTTGGAAATGAGGCCCGATGTCCAAAATTCCGAACCACCCCTTTAATTCACATCATTCAAATTTGATCGTCAAGTTAAGATACTGCGTATCGAATCAATAAAAGTGATATTAGCTTTTTTCAGTAGCCGATTGTTTGGAGCATTCAAAGGGTTATGCATCCATATTTGACTGCAAAGCATATAAGTTCCAGGTTAGGAACTACTGCAATCCTTGCGGGTAAATACCAACAGCCCAGAAGGTATGAATATTGTGATGTCTTTACAATCTTAAACAACCCAACAAATCATCACAATAAATTCTATATTTCTAACAAACAAAAAAATATCTGAACCTACCATGCAGAGCCATGTGGCTCCCAGGGCCCCAGGCAAACCCAGCAGAATTCTGCTTTGCAGTTCTGGTTTCGGCACACCATGTGGTTGCAGCCACCATCTTTCTCTATGGTGACGTGGCATTTCGGACATTCCTGCAACACAACATCAAGATGGATGGGTCATCAGATGCCACAGAGAAAAATTCACCACACAAAATGAGTCTAACCACTGACCTTTGTATTTGCTGCGATCCAGTTGGATGTCTCACTGTCATCATCACATTTTTTAATCCATTTCCTTAACCACTGGTAAAATAGAGGTAAAATAACATCAGAGGACATACAAGAATCAAATAGTGAGGTATTCATGACAGAATATTACATAAAAACATGTACAAGAGCAGGGAGTTGCGGCAGTGCTTATAAAGGGTTAAATGTTCTGTCTCAATGGAAGATGATTGTAATGCCCATATGAGAAGCACAAGGGACTAGAAGATTCCTTTGTTTTTGCCAAGACTACCCCAACAATAACAAGACAAGTCTCTGAAGAGCCTCTTAATGCTGAGAGTAGGAGAAGTGACAGTCTGCTAGCTTTCTTTGTTCAGATAGAAAAACTTGCCATACCAAATCAACATTGCCCAGCTTTCTATACAGTAAATGTGCATTACTTCATTCAGTGCTGTCCTTTCAGAATTGAGGTCTATTAAAGGTAGGGTAGGCAATGTTTTTCATAAACAGTTGTTGTTAAACTGGTTGGAACACTCTTCACATCCTCATAGCAATCAATAATAGAGGTGGTCTAAATAATAAGAAATGTGCATATATCTTCTGTGGAAGTCTCAAAACCAGAACATTTTTGTCCAATCATTGCAATGTTCAAAAATGTTTGCAATCAATTCAGCCCGAATGCAATAATAGGATGTACTACCTGCCTGTCAACCTATGTATTTGTATACAAATACTTCATATTTCCATGGCAACACTATCAACGCAAAATAAATCTGAGGCAGTCAGGTGGTACAAGCCAGCGCTTTTTAAGCTGTTTACGTTCATTGTTATTGTAATGTTATGTGTATTGTGGCATGACGTAATTTAACGCCGTCTCTCGTGGCGCTTCGGATACTCTGCTCTGGCTGTGAGCGTTCATGCGTTTTGGAGGAGGCTTGGCTTTGGAGACACTGTGAAAGGAGGGGTGGGATCTTATGATTTCAGAGCTAGCTTGCTAATGCTAGCCTCTCCGAAATTACCAACCCTACCTTTAATGGCAATGGAACTGTGCATTCTACTAATAAAAAAAGATCTAATCATTTTGCCACAGAATTTAGACACAGTGGGTGTTTTGCACATACATTTTTTACACATCAATGCAAAAAATTAATAAATCAGTGTATTTATAGAAAAGTATGATCCAGGTTTTTCTGACCTGGGACACAAGACACAAAACCATGACTTGATATATTGCGAATCCACCAGGGGAAGCGAAAGTGTGGGCAGAAGGGCCAACAGCAACCTTGCACTGCCCCAGCAGGTGAGACAAGAGGGACCAAAAGCCAGGTCGAAAACCACAGAGCCGATGGACCCAATGTTGCAAAAGGCAAAGATGTCACAGAGGAAGAAGGCCCACTGGTGGAGGGAGAGCCCCCATGTGAGTACCAAGACCCAGTTGCCACCAACTCACACAGGACAGAGCCAAAAGCAGAGACAAAGAAACCAACCAGAAGAAGCAAGCTCAGATGGCCAAAATCATGCGAGACAGAGGCATGGCGAACACTGGACACTGACCTGGCCAAGATACTGGAAGGATCTCTTAGAGGTGGCGCAGAAGCCAAGCTCAATCAGATCGGGGATGTCCTATATCAGGCCTGTAAGAACAGATTTGGCGAAGCGACCTCCATCCAGAGGACCGCTCAAAGAGAGAAGGGAAGGAGGGAAAAGGAGATTGACCTCCTAGTGCGAAGGCGCCGACAACTAAGGAAGAACTGGAGGAAGGCAACGCTGGCAGAAAAAGAGGGTCTGAAAGCCTTGTGGGAGGAGGTGAGGCAAAGACTGTCCAGGCTTCGCAGGGCTGAACGTATCCGCAAGCGCAGCAAACGGAAACAGAAAGAACGAGCCAGATTCTTCAAAGACCCCTTCAAGCATGCCAGACAGCTGCTGGAGGAGAAGAAGTGTGGGAAACTCGAAACCACCAGGGAGAAACTGGAACAGCACGTCAGAGAACAGTACAGCGATCCAGTAAGGAACGTCCCATTAGGAACACCAGGGTACGTGCCTAAGCCTGCACCACCGACTGCTGCGTTCAACATCATACCACCTAAGCTCAGTGAAGTCAGGCAAATCGTGGAGAAGGCAAGGTCTTCATCAGCGCCAGGCCCCAATGGAATCCCCTACAAGCTCTATAAGAACTGCCCCAAGGTATTAGAGATGTTATGGTACCTCATGAGAACTGCCTGGAAAAAGCAACTCATTCCATCCGAGTGGCAAAGAGCTGTAGCGGTCTTCATCCCCAAGGAAGTGAACTCCAAAGACATTAGCCAGTTCAGAAACATCGCTCTGTTGAACGTAGAAGGAAAAATCTTCTTCTCAGTGTTGGCCAGAAGGATGACCACCTACCTTCTCGAGAATGGCTACATTGACACCAACTGCCAGAAGGCGGGAGTCCCAGGCTTCCCAGGGTGTGTAGAGCACTCTACAATGATCTGGGACCAGATCCAGAAGGCCAAACGGGAGAAGACAGACCTGCACGTCGTCTGGCTCGACATTGCTAATGCGTATGGATCAGTCCCACACCAGCTGATAACCTACGCCATGGAGTTCTTCCATATGCCCTCCTGCATAAAGAACATGGTTGCATCCTACTTCAATGACCTGCAAATGTGCTTTGCCCTCCAAGATTTTACCACCGGGTGGCAACAGTTAGAAGTAGGAATCGCCATGGGTTGTGCCATCTCTCCCATCTTGTTCGTGTCAGCCTTTGAGGTAATCCTCGTCGGAGCAAGACAAATGGTTGGGGGGATCAAACTACCATCAGGGCAGAGACTACCCCCACTGAGGACGTACATGGACGATGTCACCAGCCTCCTTCAGACAGCAGCATGCACATCAAGATTGCTGAAAAGGATGGACGAGTTGATGGCGTGGGCACGAATGAGGATCAAGCCTTCAAAATCACGGAGCCTGTCTCTCAGAAGAGGAGTCAGAAATGACAGCACCTGTTTCTTCGTAGGGGGAGAGAAAATCCCACGCCTCTCTGAGCAACCCATTAAAAGCCTGGGGAGGCAGTACACGGCAGAGCTTACGGACAAACAGATGGGGAGAACTGTGATGAAACAGCTCTCAGAAGGACTGGCAAAGATCGACCAAAGCCAACTCCCAGGAAAGTACAAGGTCTGGTGCTACCAGTTTACACTCTATAGGAGGGTGATGTGGCCACTGAAAATGAGTGAGATCCCCTCATCCACTGCAAGCAAGATGGATGGAAAAGCCAACACATTCATCCGAAAGTGGTTGGGGCTGCCACGGTGCCTCTCAGAAACAGGCCTCTTCGGAAGGAACACCCTGCAGCTGCCACTTCAATCAATCAGTCTGGGCTACAAGCAGGAAAAGACCAGGCTGGTTCTCGAGTTGAGAGAGTCTGCTGACCAGACTGTAAGGAATGCAAACCCTAAGGTTCGGACAGGCCGAAAGTGGAACGCCCAAACGGAGGTCGACCAAGCTGTTAGTCGTCTGCAACATCAAGAGATTGTCGGCAGAGTCCAGGCAGGAAGAGCAGGGCTAGGGTGGGGAGAAGCGCCACGGTTCTGGTCCAAGGCCAACCACAAAGAGAGGAAGGAGATGGTGGTGGCGGAGGTGACAAGAATGGAGAAAGAGCACTACAAGGTCAAGGCTGTGTCGCAGGGCCGACAGGGAAGGTGGACAACCTGGGAGGGAATTGTAAACCGAAACATCACCTGGGCAGACCTGTGGAAAATCCCGCAGGCAAGGCTCAGCTTCCTTATCCGTGCAACCTACGACACACTTCCCTGTCCTCGGAACCTTCACCAGTGGTTCGGGAGTGAGGAAGGCTGTACACTCTGTAATACCCCTAACGCAAGCCTCCAGCACATCTTGTCAGGCTGTAAGATTGCGCTTTCCCAGGGACGCTATAGATGGCGTCACGACCAGGTCCTGAGAAAGCTAGCCGAGGTGATAGAGAGGCGTCGACAGGGCAACAAAGGGGTACCATCAGCAGAGAACCACAACCACATCACCTTTGTCACAGAAGATGGGGGAAGAAGAAACTTCAGGCCAAGAGAAACAGCTAGGCCGTTTTCCCCTGACCAGGAGTGGAACATGAGAGTTGATCTCGACAGGCAGCTCCGTTTCCCGGTCGAGATTACTGCTACATCTCTCCGCCCCGACATAGTGGTGTGGTCTAACAAGGTTAAATCTGTGCTCCTCATTGAGCTTACAATACCAGCGGAGGAGGGGATGGAGGCCGCCTATGAACGTAAGAAGGCCAAGTACTCAGAGCTGACTGCTGAGTGCCGGGAGGCTGGCTGGAAGACCTCCATCTATCCAGTGGAGGTTGGATGCCGAGGCTACGTGGGACTGTCAACCACACGCCTTCTGAGGGACATAGGAGTGACCGGAGGGAACCTAAAGAAGGCAACCAAAGAGCTAGCGGAGGAGGCAGAAAAGGGGAGCTTTTGGCTCTGGCTGAGGAGGAAAGACAAGAGCTGGGGAAAGAACAACTAACCCCATTAACAGCAGCAGAGGGCAACATCTATCAGCTGCAGGGGGTGACAGGGAGACGTCCCTGTCACTGCTCCGCCACCAGGAGACGTTCCAGGATTAAAGGAGTGAAACGTTGGTGAATGGTGGTTCCTGGCTGATGACCCTGCAGCTGACCCGTGGGCACCGGAGGAGGTGCGACCGGCAGCAATGCCTAGCAGGGTTTCCATCTACCTGTACTTTTCACTATATAAACACTGATAGCATTATTATGCAATTCTAGTTGATCTTAAAGTGATAGTTCACAAAGGGGGGAAAAATCAACAAACAACCTGAGGGTGAGTAACTGATGAAAGAAATTTCATTTTTGGGTGAACTATCCCTTTAAGGATTTTTAAAAATACAATAAGTCCTCAACATACCTTACACTTCACTGGATCGTGCCAATTTTCTCCACAGTTAAAGCTGCAAAGGAATTGAGAGCACATAAGCATTTTCTGATCTAGCACAAACATAACAAAAACACATTCTCTTTTAAAAGTGTGAGTGTATATATGTATGCACATTTTCTCTAATGACTCTTTGCTTAGTAAAATTAACAGGTAGCTTTGATGGCTGGATACGATTACCAGTGCCATTCTGAGTTCTAGTGTCACTGGTTTGATCAGGTCTGTCCTAAGCTGTTGGAAGCCCTAAACCTGATCTGAGGCCATGTACTAAAAGTATTTGATCTCATTATCAGTTCAGTGTCTTACCAAAACTGCCGACCACATTTGCACCGTACAGGTTTGGCATCTGGGTACTGTACTTTGACAACGTGATGACAGTCAGGTGCTGGACACCATTTTAACAGTCGGTTACACTGCAGATAAAGAGACCAGAATAAGCCAGATTTACAAATCACAAATGAAGCAACTTAATGCTTGCATATCAGATGATTCGTGTTATCCAGCATTATTTGAGAAATGTCTTGTTTCAATAAAAGCAAAGAAACCTGACCTTTAGTAGAAATTGTTTACATGATCAATCTCACAAATTTGCTTACATTTGATGACCAAGAAATCTTAAAATAATCTTAAACATTTCTTTACTGTATTTCATTTAAAGCTTTTATTTAGGTTTTTTTTTAAAATCCCAGATTACACTATATAATAGAATGGAATGAAATCCCACCTCTACAAAACTATTGGTTATTAAATGCTGGTACTTCAACTTCACTTTCGAATCTGTAATCAGTCGCCTGTTGAAAGAAGAAAGAGACATGTTTAGATCAGACAAAAACAGATATGCATGCTTCAACATAATATATTTATTATCCACCAAAGGCCACAAAGAGCACATAAAAAGGATCAGACCCTGTACCTGCGTCTAAAAAGCAGCAGGGAGATCATATGTAGGTTAAGACAACTGTGCGGATCCCAAATAATCTAACTGAATCGACAGGAGGTGCTGTGTTGTGACTCACACTTCCAGCAAGACAGGGTAACAGAGTGTCCTACTTCTGACTAGGAATAAACTCTATCAGCTCATCTAGGGTAGCCATAATATACTTCAAAACACACCATTAAGAAGAATTAATCTTATGAGGCTTTTATAGATCACAAGCAATGGTGACATGAGACAAAGAGAGAGGAGACCAACTACTCTTAGAAAAATAAATTGGAGGAATTTTAATGGCATGATTTTTAAAACAATTAAAACTGAGATTAGGATATTACTTTTAGTGAAACAACTGCTACATAAAATAAATGTTTGGAAGATGTTAACACGATGGCCACAGAGAGAGGGGTAAAAAAAAAACTGATTTATTTCTCAAACACTTACATGACTGTGTTGTCATCCACCAGAATATCACAGCTATGAGCAGGACAAGAAATGGTCTAGAATGGAAACAAACAAGCTTGTGTTACAATAGGTCAGAGAAACAGAAAAAAAATCTGCTACGGCCAATGTGAATAGCTTAACAGCTAAAAACACAACCGCTGCAGTATTTACATCAGCCTGTCAGAGTGATAGAGGCTGCTTTCTCATGTGTATTTGTGTAAGAGCGAGTGCTCTCAAAAGAGAGACTGCACCGAAAAGTAATGCATCAACTGTCAAATGCACTTCTTGGTCAAAATGCTATAAATATAGTCTGTTACATTCACATGAGACAAACAGTCAGTCAGTGTCAAAACATTTGATTTGTGCATTAGACCTTGCAGTTTAAATGCAGCGACTGGCAGTTATGTCTATAATATTAAGCAAGCAATATCTACATATGAAATGGGTGGTGGTGGGGGTGTCACAAATCTTCATTATACTTTACTTAAAGCAATGTTTCCTTAATTGGGAAGTACTTGGCGGCTACACTGCAGTTCAAAAGTCTGGGATTAGTATGATTTAAAGAAAGAAAGAAATTAATTTTATTCGAAGATTCATAAAATTGATTAAAACTGTCAGTAAAAACATTTATAAGTTAACATTACAAAAATATTCAAGCAAATGCTGTTCTTTTAAAGCATCTATTCATCAAAGAATCCTGCAAAATGTATTGTGGTTTTTCACAAAAATACTAAGCACCACAACTGTTTTCAACATTGATATTAATAAGAAATGTTTCATGAGCACCAAATCAGGATATTAGAATGATTTCTGAAGGATCACACTGCAGACTGGAGTAATGACAGATGAAAATTCAGATTCAACAATTCAAATATTAAAATATAAAAACTTACTTAAAATAAAGTAATTTTCACAACATTACTGTTTTAACTGTATTTTTGATCAAAATCCAAAAGTTTTATGCATCCACAATGAGACTTCTTTCAAAAACATTTAAAAATCCTACCCCGACTTTTGAATGTAGTGTATATATTATCTTCAAATGTTTAAATAAAGGTGGGTTCATATTAGTTTTGCTGTTGCATTAAGAGCCATGAAAATCTACTGGTATTGGTATCAACTACTGACATTCTGGTATAATAAAACCCAATCTAAAGGCTATGTTTTACTGAGAGCTGGAATATGTACCTGTCCATTCCTTCCTCTATAATTTTGGTGGTTAAGTAATCGCCCCAGCACTGCATGCAGAACTTGTGCCCACATTCCAGACCAGTGAAGTACTGCAAAAGAACAGCAGACACCAAATCCACATTTAAAATCAAAGTTCAAATTATCAGTTCTGAGAAAGTGAAATGTTTAAATACAATTCATTAGGCTGGAGTTAAATGTATAATTTGATTTAATCGATTCTCTTTAATAGTTTGATCTTATCCCAGATCTCTTTCATCAATCTGTTTTCGGTTAATAAATGACAAAACATTGTAGCATGTCTCCCATCCACAATAAGCTTAGTTACTTTTGATATGAAAAGTCTCTGCTTTCAAATTCTGTCAATTTATTTAAAACTTCAAATTTACGTTTTTTGCGCTCTTTAATGTGGCACGACAGATAGCTGTAGTGCATCGTTTAAGCAACACGTGAAATGATCATCTTTTACTACTAGTAACAACACAAAATAAACATGAATGAACATGAGAAGGTATGTTGAAAGATATAGAACGACTTACTGAAACATATGTCTCATGTAATCAATCAGTGTTTTAACAGCGTAAAGACATCAATAAAACAGCTGGTACACAATATTTCAGGTAACGTCACATTTACCTCAGAACTGCTAATCAGTGACCATAAACTCATTGGTTCGCTAGAAAAATAAACTCAACTATCTCAAAATGTATTAAAATAAATATTTTGATAGATATATGAACTAGATTGCATATCATTGTATTTTTACTTAACCTATTTATTTGAATAATCTGTCATGTTTTTGACAGCCACCATTTAAATGTTTTCAAAAAACAAATAGAAACATAATTATCATAAAATATTATTATAACATTATTATTATAAAAACTTCCTTATGTAATTTAAATGCAAATAGCCTATACACATCAGTTAATTTTAACCTTTAATATTATATTAATGAACCAACTGGGGTTCCCTGTATAGTTTACAGCATTAGTTACTTGAGTTGAGAGAGATATCTTTTTCCCTTTTTTTCTCAGTAATTTGCCATATACTGTACCCCAATTATTGAATATTGAATTGAAATTGGAACTGGGTTGAAACACGAACTTGTGAATCAAAACAAACTGAAACGTGAAATATTTGTCAATACCCAGCCCTAAATTTCATGACATGAAATAGCCTAAGAACTGAATGTCTTTCTTCTTTTAGAGTTGATCTTGCAGACTCAATAAGGAACTATAATATACAGAAATACAAATGTCTAATACTGCAAAACATTAAGCCTAAAAAAGCAATGAAAAAAATACTAGCTAACAACTATCCAGTGTTGTGTGCCTGCCAATGAAATCCAATGAGCACTGTTCTCTTCAACAGATCGATAAAACCAACAACACTGTTGTTTTGGCTCAGATAGGGATCTTATGAAGCAGTTCTGAAAAGGTGACAAGAGTCAGCCATAGTGATTATTTACTGCTCCTGCAAAGTATCCCTTTGTCATGTGTTTTATAGTCTCATGTAAATACAGCGTATTGTGCAGAATCTGCGCATACCTGTCTTACTTGAACATGCGCGTCACTACGCAACAAATAACAGTGCGCTTGTTCATTTGCATCTAAGCAATAGCGAAGATTAAAACGCAGTTGTTTACAAAAAAAGACACTGTTATTTTCCATGTTAATCATGTTTTAGTTTTTTAATCTGTGACGTAGTTCGTTAATCAGGTAATTTCTTCTTTTTTTGGTTAGTAGAAGTTCTGAATGGCAGGTAAGGTTAATTTCAAACTCTGGTGGTAAAGTTATATATCGCCATACCGCCCACCCTAGTCTCAGGCCCCCGGGTACTAAAAGTCTGGTCCTCTCTCTTGGGACAACAGACAACACAGGCAAGAACAAATCAGCTTAATATTTGTGGTAGGACTGACGCAAGCAGAGTATTGCTTACAACAACATCACAAGTAGTTTAACAACACTGTGCAGACGGCACTAATGGTATTTAGGGAACATCTCTTGGGAACAGAGTGGTGGTCAGCTTTATGAAGCAACTCATAAACATTGAAATCTGAATTAGACAATGGGTCAAATTAATAAACTGATATACTGCATACACACCCGCAATCAGATTAAGCTCAGTTAAACAGAACTCTCAATATCAAACTGATGATAGTTAAATTTCCCAAAGATGAAGATAGCTGAATCATGTGACCCCCAACTTCGAGCAGACAAGCAGTGAGAAGGGAACTTTCACCGGTTGCTATTCCAGTTAAATAGTTCAGTCGCAATTCAAAGCAATAAATAGAACAGTTTCAAAATCCCTGATGCTTAATCCAGAGTTTTCTTTCAGACAGCCACATGACAGAAGCTGATCAAAACAATACATGCCACACTTAATCTATCCTTTCACTGACATACACACAACATTTCTCAAGGTTCTCTGCAAATCCAAAGACCCTCCTGTTCCTCTCCTCAGCTGCTTTGTAAACAATTTGAGTAATCCAGTGAAGAGATTACTGCCGAAAAGAGCTCATTAGAAATCCTTCCTGACGGCTGAGACACTGTAGTGTGTAGCACACAGTGGCAAACACAAGATATATCCAAATAATACTGCATACCACCTTCACATACCCCACAATGCAACAGCGTCCAATCCATGTGGTAAACAATCTGTTCATACTGCTAAGCGATTCAACACATTCACTGAAATAAACAGCCACAGATGGAATCTTCAGACGTTGCATTTTATCAAATGATTTTGGGAGGAAATCTATGGAATTATGTATAGAATGGATTTAAATATAGCAAATACACAACTGTGCAAAAGTTTGGGGTTATTACAAAAAATATATATTTCAAATAGATACTGTTCTTTTGAACTTTCTATTCATCAATTACAAAATAATTTTCAACTTATATTAATGAGAAAATAATATCTGTTAAAATTATATCAATAAGATATATATCATTTTATTATATTAATTATCATATAATTACCAATAAGAAATGTTTCTTAAGCACCAAATTAGCATAATAGAATGATTTCCGAAGGATCATGTGACACTGAAGACTGAAGGAATGATGCTGAAAATTTAGCTTTGCCATTAAATGAATAAATTACATTTTAAAATATATTAAAACAGAAACCTATTATTTTAAATTGTACAATTACATCATTTTTGTCTATTTTTGCTCAAATACCTGTAGCCATGGTGAATATAAGAGACTTTTTTCAAGCCAAACTTTTGAACAGTAGTGTATATTAAATGGAGCTGAGAGAACCATACTTTTTTTATTGACTAAAATTATTAATCAAATTAGCCAAACTGTCAAAAAAAAAACGCATTCCGGGGATAGAGGATGTGCAGAACTGTGTGAACGATGGCAGTTGTATTTCCAGGCACAGATTTCGTATGAGTCTGCTAATAAAATATCAGCAGAGCAGCCGTGGAAATAGATTAATCAGAGGCAACGAAAGCGACTGCGCTGAGGGCACTGACCGAGTTAGGGTAGTTGAGATAGCAGATCTGACATGGCATGTCCTGTGCCGACGATCTTGTGTTCATGAGGCGTGTCCGAGACTTCTTGCTGGGGTTTATAACATGACACTCTGAAAACAGCTTGTCCAGGTTACCATCAAAGTACCTGCAAAGAGACAAACGTTAGATTATTCTCAAACTTTGCTGGTTCAGTATTGAATAGAGACAGGTGTTAGCCAACTAATAATCTGGTGGGAGGGAATAGACCACAGAGAACAATTACCTTTCCATCAGCTTTTCTTTGTCCCAGTTGAAATGACTAAGTAATATTCTAGTGATTGTAGCAGGATTCTGAAACAAGAGACAAAGGCATAAATCATTTTATATTCAGCAAGTGCGTGTCTGTGTGTACTAGACAGATATAGTTATACTAGAGCTAGTTTATATAAAGTATAGTTTTATTTTTTACTTACAGATCGGTTATACTTTTGACTACTATACTGACACAGAAGACAAAAATGGTCCCAAACACCTAATTTTCTGCTTAAATCATTGCTAAATTAATAATTTTTCCGGAAAATAACTGATATTGATTATTGGCATTATTATTACTTGACAAAAAGCCCAAATAACTGTTATTTGAATGTCTAATATATATGTAATATATGTGTAAAATATTTCACTACTAATGTCGATCACAGTGCTGATTGGCTACACAATGCTACAACAAATACTAACCCCTTGTAGGGGGGGGGGTTCACTGTATTGGATTTAATCCAGTACGTCATCGCAATACAGACTGCGAGGACATCTTGGGGTTTGTGGCATGAAGGACAATGCTTCAAAGAGCAGCAATGACATGTTTTTATGTTTACAACAGAGTGCATTCGTGCTTGTCAGGGAGACAAAGCATGTACCACAATACTCCAAAAAGTTTATTAAAGTGCATATTGACAGAGGGATACGAGGAGACATAACCAGCACAACCTTCTGAATTTCACAACCACCCCAATTTGACATTCCTGAAGTTAACCAGGATCTTCATTGGGTTCATTTGAAATGTCAGGCATGTTGAGAAAGCTTGCACTGGGACAAACAGACAGATTAAACTCCAACACAGAAATGGGTGTACTGTAATAGATATATTAGTATGTCACTCAGCTCCCTTCAACTTATCACACTAACAAAATGCACACATAAAAAAGGCGTTTGCTGACTGCATAGAAGGTGCCAATCTGTCAAATAAACGCAAAAAATCTGTAAATTAACCAGCATAAACAAAACAAACAATCAAACTGCTGTTAGCAGAGTGAAATGTCGAGCTTCACGAGACTAAACAGCCTGTGGCTATGACTCTGCAGCAGAAAGCAAACATTAATCATGACTCAAATTCACTTTGATGAGCTATTTTTGTGATGTTTAATCAAACATAACCAGCCATGATGAAGCATCGTTTCCGCCATGTTGTTGTCGGGAGAACTAAGACTAGGTAACTCACACATGCTAACGCGACCTAACCCCTATCCCAGCTAAACAGATGATGAAGAGGACACCTTCTTCATCCGACTATCAACAACCAGCCCTGAAGACATATGAAACATATGAAGACATCGCAATATAGTTTTTGTTAATGTACTTAAACTGGGGTTGTTTGCTCGTGGTTAGCTTACTAAGCTAGTGTGACCAGGAAAAGGGGGACTCAAATAAAATGGAGAGATTTACAATATCATTATTTTACTTTTTGTGATTTGGTTTATGATAAGTTCAGATGCAAACGTTTTGGCAATTGAAATGTACTTTTCTTTAAATGAAGCACATTGAAGGGAGACATGTCAGCATGATTTTATATGCAGGTGAACTAGAAGCTAGTTAAGCATCTTATGTCATTACTGGATGAGTTGAGTACAGGGAGACGCAAACATCCTCCTTCATAACCATGATCATGACCATAATATGTATCAACACTGTCTTTTCATTCACTTTGGTTTAAAGGACAACTGGTGGCTTTTTCACGTCTCGTGTGTTGCCAACGGCGGGGTAAAGTTTCCTAGAAGGATGTAAAAATGTCCTCTTTTGTTATAACGGGTATTCCAGGGCGATTGGGCCAATGGGGTGCCCTGAAAACACTTACCTGGATGACCTCGTTGACCTCCCTTATACACTCCACCATATGCTGCAGGATCTGTTCGGCAGTGAGAACTTCAAAGCGGTAGTCTTCCTCATCCTGCCCGGGCCCGAGGCCGCTGCCCCCGGTCTCCCCGCAGTCGTCTCGCTCTCCGCCGGCCACAACGGGATCAACCAACTCCACCTCGCCGAGCTCCAGGGTGTCGTCCGCGGTCTCATCTTCGCCGCTGTCTTCGCTGCATTCCTCTTCCTCGTCGTCGAATTCGTAATTGTAACCCTCGTCTGAGTCCATGACTGGGTTGCGTTTAATGTAGCGACACGCCAAGTGAGATAAGTTCGATGTGTATTATTTGGCGGACAGAGCAAAACAAAACGAGAATACTTCTTTAGCTGCTAGCATTCCAGTTTTTCCAGCAGCAGAGAAAACAACAACAGAGGAGCGACGCTGCTGCTGGCCCAACAAAGAGACGCAGCGTCACGGGCCGACGCCGAGTGACGTCATGTGCGTGACACAAAACAAGCAAAGTTGTTAGGCAGCTGCATTAAAATGTTGATTTGCGATCATATAAAGATTTGAAACTACACCAAAATTGAAGAACTAAAATACGTGTTTTTGTATATGTTACATTATTTACAGAAACAGTTCTTTAATTGTTTTACCTTTGTTTCTATTGAATATTGTTCCTGAATAAATATATGTACTTCACAATTGGGATGTGTGGTACGGATTAGTGTATCTAATGTGGTATTTTATTTAAAAGATGACATTTTGCATTTAAAATACAAATATAGTACATAGTACAATTAATAATTATATTCGGTAAACATCATATACATACGAAATATTCCAAATTCGGTACATTTTAGAAATGTGAATCTCATAATTGCATTGCATGGTGGCTTTGTATAAAGGGTTGTTGTGCATTGTCTCCTTTGTTTTACTTATTTTGTTGTCATGTACGTTTTTTTACATTTACATCTTCAATAAAAAAATAAATAATGGATAGATATGAATAGATTTTTGTCCAGTGTGTCGAAATAAGACAAATGGCTATATTTTATGATGCCGATTATATGTCATGATAGCATAGATAAATAAGCAAGTTTCCCTGTCCCTCCACAATAAAGTAGGTCATTATTAAAATTATTTGACCTATTTTCTGAGTGGTGCCTCTTGGTATGATCTTGTCAATTTTGTTCAACTTTAAACGCTTATTCTGACTTACCAAAAGCTAATTAATTAGAAAAGGCCAAATGAACCGCAACATCTAAAAGGCTGTGTAATGGTCCGGAAATAACATATCTTATTTTTCTGGTGTTGGGTTGTCCTGTGAGTGTGACTCAAATAGGCGGAACTAAATGTAAGGAAAGTTGTTTCTACCGGAAACATTTCGAACAAGTACGCGTTCTCCCGTTGCCGTGGCAGCAGCAGCGACTTCAGGAAGAACGTTAGGGCGATTTATGATGGATCCTCAAGAGACAGGTGATTAATTGTTTAAAAATATTCATAAACGCGCGAATTGAAAATAATCGACTGTATCTCCCGTTTGATTGTGCACTGGTTTCTTTAAAGCTGCAGTGCGTCAGCCATGCACCTGCTCCACAACCAGCTAGCTTACTGAAATCTGCCAGACTAGTTTCATGATTGCCATCATATTTACCGGATATTGCCGGATATTCAAAGCTCTGATTTACACTTATTTATCTTAACTTTCTTTGAAACCCAAAAGATTTACCGAGTGGCATCGAGAACATAGTTGACATGCAGAATTTGGAAGAAGAGGACTTTGCTGTTTCAAAGTGAGTAATAAAGATTGTTTTCTGTGAAAATGCAAGTATCTTTATCAAATTTACACATCTATAATATTTTGTCTCTCCAGATCATCAGATGCTGATGCAGAATTTGACATGGTAATTGGGAACATCGAGGACATTATTATGGGTATTAATCTATTATTTTATTAAATCACTTATGACCATAACTTTAAATCTTTAATATAATCTAGTAGAATTCATCTTTAAAAGGGTGATTCTTCTTACATATCTGTCAAGAACATGTCCCATTCAATTTATGTGAAAAATATGCTTAATATATTAATTATTTTTTTTATGTAATCATCTAATTTTTTCCTCCTTTTTTATTCTTATGGTTTTGGGTGAAATATGAACTGTTATCATGAAATTCACCAAGTTGTAACGAACACATTTTCTCCACAGAGGATGAATTCCAGTTTCTTCAGCAGTCTTTCATGGAGAAATATTACCTTGAGTTTGATGAGTCTGAGGAGAATAAGCTCAGCTATACATCTATATTTAATGAATATGTACGTGGTACTTTAAGTTTTTATATCACACATTTGGGACCTTTGTTGAGATGGAAATATTCAACAGTCATTTATGATTTTTTTGCGATTTCAGATTGAAATTCTAGAAAAGCATCTGGAACAGCAATTGGTAGAGCGAATTCCTGGATTTAACATGGATTCTTTCACCCATTCACTTAAGTATATAATGCTCAGGCTTAACAGTGACTGTCAATACATGTATGTTTTATATTATATTATATATATATTAAAATAAACCATACAGACAAGCGCAACCCAGTCTAAGTCAAATGGGGGGGTTCAGTCTTTTAGATGCCATGTGCCCCTAAATATGATCATGTAATGTGAGGGACCCCCATCCTAAAATTTAAAAGGCAGCTATATATTGTTAAGTATAAAGACCAAGTTTGTACTATAAAAAATTATATTACAAATATGTGTAAAATAATATTTGGAAAACATTTAGCTTCTATTACTTTACATCATTACTTTTTCCTATTCACAAAAGTATTGGACAGATAGATGTATTTTTTTAAATCATTATTATTTATTGATTTTATTTTATTTTATTTTTACACTGTTTTGCGGCACCCTGGACCCATTTAAAAAACCCTGGTCTAAAATGTCTTATTGTAATACACATAATTTACCACTAGATGGAGGTGTTTACATTGAAAATTTGTAATCTTTCTCTTTTTTTCCAATTAGACAGCACAAAGATGAAGTGTCAGGTGACATACTTGACATGCTGCTCACTTTCACCGACTTTATGGCCTTTAAAGAGATGTTCATTGATTACAGAGCAGTAAGTAACAAATCTTTTCTTTTTTTTAAACTTCAGAATATGACTTATAATGTATATTCAGATTATTCTACAGTTAAGAGAAAAGCTGTTCTGCTTAGTTCACTTTGGCCTACTTTTTTACTACCGTGAACAAAAGCTATAAATGTGCCAGTAGTTAGTGGCAGAAACTCATTTTCCCAATCTTTTTATAGGAAAAGGAGGGTAGAGGATTGGACCTTAGTACTGGACTGGTAGTGAAGTCATTAAATTCTGCTTCAGCTTCACCTCTGACCTCCAGCATGGCCTCACAATCGAGCTGAACCATTCAAAAATGGGGATTTCATGTAAATGAACTTAATCAACAATTATTTCTCCCCTTTTTAAAGATGAATATTCCTTTCCGACTCATCCCAAAACAAACAATCATTGTTATACTAAACTGACAGACGCCAATCTGTTTAATTTAGGTTAATGTTTAAACGTAAAATTCAGGTTAACCGTCAGCTCATTCAGTGAGACTCTTCTAACAGTATTCTCATGATCTGTCACTAAATCCTCTCAGTCTGGATTAGTTCTTCATATCTGGTTTTGGCCTACAGTGCAGAAAAACACTATTGACCAAGTTGAGCCTCAACATCTCAAAGCTGCCATTGCATACTTTCACACAAGAACCCCTCCATTTTTTATATCATTAGATAGCAAAATAATTCCTTTCACTTGACAATCAAAAAGGGCTTTTCATTAAAAAAGTATTATACAATGTGCCTGATATGACAATAGCTCTGAAAAAAACCTTTTTAACATTCACAAGGCTTAAAGTTTCCCCAGGTGAAATATTACATTGTTAAAAAAAATTATGTTTATACAATTACCAGAAACAATGCAAATAATCTCATAGTTTTTCCATGCTTTTTAATGTGATGTTGAGTCCATGTTTTTGATGTCTCCCATATATTGTGAAAGTGAGCTTTTTAAAATAAGTTTTGTTGATGTATACAGTGCAAATTTCAGCTTTTTTGCTCCCTTCTTTACATAGAATGTGTTGTTCCTACTAGATGAACGTTATGTAATTGTGTATATTTGTTTATTATTTGTATATAGAAATGTTTGAGTCAGTTTATGGAATAAATAAATACAAATTTTCTGTAATCATATTTTATCAAAACATTTTTATTCTCAAAACAATGATCAATTATCCTCTCAACCATAACTGTACAATAATGCAAGATCTTCACCACTTATTATATTATTATATTCACCACAATACATATTTGCACAAGTCAGCTTGTGTATCTTACAAAAATAGTGCACTATCATTCAAAAGTTTGGGGTTGGTAAGATTTTTTAAACGTTTTTGAAGGATGCTCAATGAAGGAAGCAAAAATACAATAAAAACAGTAATATTGTGGGAAAAAATTCATTAAAAACAACTTTTCTATTTGAATATTCTATTTGAATTTTAAAACAGGATGTATTCCTGTGATGGCAAAGCTTTTAATCAATACCTCCGTGTTGAATAAAAGTTAATTTATTTAAAAAAATCTTACTGACTCCAAAGCACGTGAAGGCTGGTGACTCCCAGTACACACAATGTCCATGTACAAACCATCCAGCAATTATGCTGGGCACTGTTATTCGGAAGGGTTGTTGGACATTCCTGAAGAGGATTTTCAGCAATACCAAATCATCTGAGTATTATCCTCTTGTAAGTGTCCTCACATGGAGTATGACAGTGTTAATCAGACGATGGTCTACACAGGTACTGTACTCCCCGCTGCGTTTTGCCCTTCACCCCTCCAGCCCAAATAGGCAAAGTAGCTGCTAGCTACATATAACAGGCTCACCGCTATGGCAAAGAACTGCAAGAAGAAATGTATGAATAAAAATTATGAAGATCTTACCAATTTTACTCAAGTATAAAATGTATGTAGTTCACAAAAGAAATGGAGTATTATATATATATATATATATATATATTAAAATAGTTGCTCCATACAATTGAAGTTAATAGGGTCTAATGTTGTTTTGTTTTCCCAAATGACCTTTATTGTATGAGCAAAAACAGTTCAAAATATATTTTGTGTTTAACAGTAGAAAGAAAGACATACAGGTTGGAAACAACATCAGTACGAGTAAATATAAAGATGCTGTAATAATTTAGAAACGTAATCTGTTGACCTTTACACATGGAGGAGGTATAAATTGTGATAACACTCCTCCACTGTAGAGCAGTATGGGGTTGTCATGTGCTTGCTGCACATTTTAATCTTGACTCATGTGGTTTTTAAAGCCCAATAAAACACATACTACTCTACAGAACCTTGCTTTTGAATCATCTGACAGTTTCACATTTTTACCATCTCCTAAAAGCCTTTTATTTGATCTATAATATTGTATTGTGTATTCCATTGAGTAATGAAACATGCTTTATACAGTTAAAGTGAAGGCCTTGCTTAGATGCTTTGACGTAGCGACATATTCAACTGCCATTCAAACATTTATTTATAAGATTTCTTAATGTTTTTGAAAGAAGTCTCTCAGGCTCACCAAGGCTGCATTTATTTGATCAAAAATATTAAAAATATTGCTACAATTTTTTTTTTAAATGAATGTTTTTATTTGAATATATTTTAAAATGTAAATTATTCATGTGATAGCAAAAGCTGAATTTTCAGGAGTCACATGATCCTTCAGAAATCATTATAATGTGCTGATTTGCTGCTCAAGAAACATTTCTTATTATCAGTGGTGAAAACAGTTGTGCCATTTAATTTTTTGTGGATACCAGGATACTTTTTTTCATGAATCTTTGATAATTTATTTCTTTAAATAATAATTAAAAAAAATCTTTTATAATTGTTTTGAACGGTAGTCATTTGTTATGTCTTGACATCTGAATCATCTGACCTGTTATCAGTGGGTGCTGTACTGATACACCTTTCTTTACTTTAGAAATGAGGTATGAAGTGTACAGTCAGACACACCTCTCTCAGCTCATAGTGTGTGAACGTGTGGAGTGTGAGTTCAAGAGAGGTTTTCACTCACTGCAGAAGTTCCCAGATGACCATGGTATAACCCATAATGAACGGATGCAGCATTAGTCAAAAAGGCAGTTAGGTATAGAACAGCTGCGACTGAGTAAAACACCATGAGCTACAAGGAAGAAAGGGAGACATGATTACAAACTTGATGTGATCAACAAAGTCTTGATTAAAATATGCTATCTCCTCCATGAGACGAGTGAGAGTCTCACCACCAAAGGCCAGGGTATGACGGGTAGCCTCTGATGAAACCTCAGCAATAGCACAACCAACAGGGCGATGCTCAGAAGCCACAGTGTCACGCTGACAAACATGACCCAGACATAAGCAGATGTAGAGGAGTATGGAGTACTGGCGATCAACGCCCAAACCAGTAATCCAACAACCTGAACAGAGGATGATCATGTTAAACATCAATGTAAAATACGGTCACTTAAAGGGATAGTCCACCCAATTTTTTTTTTTACATACAACAAAGTCAGTGGAGTCTAAAAACAGCATTGGACCCTATTGACTTTCTTCGTATGGGAAAAAAACACACTTTTTCCAAATGATCTTCTTTTGTGTTTCACAGAAGAAAGACACATGTTTCAACAAGGACATAAGGGTGACTTAAAGGGTTAGTTCACCCAAAAATGAAAATTCTGTCAGTAATTACTCACCCTCATGTCGTTCCAACCCCGTAAGACCTTCGTTCATCTTCAGAACACAGATTAAGATATTTTTGATTAAATCTGAGAGCTGGATCACTCCTCCATAGGCTTCTAAGGGATTGAAACTTGACATCCCCGAAAAGTCAAATCGAAAAGAAATCGTTAAAATAGTCCAAGTGTCAGTGGCTAGATCTTAAGTTTATCGAGCTACGAGAATACTTTGAGTGCAAAAAAACAAACAAAAATAGCGACTTTATTCAAGTATTCTCTTTGGGCCTGGAGATTTCACATAGTGTTATTGTGCAACGCTTCTAGTTGAACGTCACACGCATCACACACATGACCAGCGCCAGCCAATAGTGAGCCTACGTGTGACGTATAACACAGAAGCGCTGCGCAGTTACACTACGTCAACAGCTTAGCAGAATGACATGGAAGAGAAGAGATGGTTGAATAAAGTCGTTATTTTAGTTTTTTTTTGCGCGCAAAAAATATTCTTGTCGCTTGATAAACTTAAGATCTAGCCACTGTAGTCACTTGTACTATTTTAACGATTTCTTTAATAACTTTTCGGGGATGTCAAGTTTCAATCCCTTAGAAGCCTATGGAGGAGTGATCCAGCTCTCAGATTTAATCACAAATATCTTAATTTGTGTTCCGAAGATGAACGAAGGTCTTACGGGGTTGGAACAACATGAGGGTGAGTAATTACTGACAGAATTTTCATGTATGGGTGAACTATCCCTTTAATGATTGCAGAATTTTTATTTTGAGGGAAATTAATCCTTTAAGTCAAGAAAACCATTTTTAGGGTATTTTGACCAAGGCTTTTCTATAAGAGTGTTGTAATTAATTTAGATGACTATACTATATACGCTCTGAAACACATGACCTTTAAAATGAAAGTGACGTGAGTGTGAATCATCCTGGTGATGGTCATTACATATCTTATATTATATCATAGTTAGAATAGGAAGTATTGATGTATGTCCTCAGGAATGTTTTTACAATTACATTTAAAAAATAAATACAATTACTGAAAATGCAAAAACAGATTTTTAAAAATATATATATGAACAGATGGTGTTGATGACATTAATTTGTACAATGAATATCAAAAGTTCATGATGTATTATTTAGGGATGAGTCGCGATCTTCGAATAGTCGAATAGTCGAACTGCGTTCGAAATTCGATCATAAAATTGCTTATTCGAATATCGTTATATTTTCGCGCAATTCCAATGTGACATAATTGACGGCGCGCCTACTGTCACAGATCGCGCAGCAGAGTATTTTCCTGTCGGGGACACAAGGTGTTACTAACATGAATGAAACCCCCTACTGCTAGGATACCAGCGTTTTATACATAGTGTAAACAAACAACAGAAGGAGAGCTGTCGTGACCGTTACTCTGAGCCCAACAGAGGTGACTATAACCTTTACTTTCTATGGTAGTAGTAGCCGTCTATGTAACAAAGTAGGCTACATTTACTTCACTACGTTGGGCGACGTTCCTCTCGTTACTTTATTTTAATGCAATACATGTTGTTAAATACGTAGTTTGTTTATTCCAAGCGCGCTGTATATTTTTTATGGGCATGAGCGATGGTCCATTCACAAATGAATCACTCTTTTGAGTCGTTTCTGTTCAAAGACTTCATCAAATAAGTTGGCAGATCTGTCTAAATCGGTTCGCGAATCAGTTGATCTGTTCAGTTTCCTCACGCACTGAATCGTCTGAAGCGCTTTCAATTCACACTCGACTCGGAGTCATAAACAGGAAGATTTAAGAACATCAAGAGCGTTGGATGAAGTGGCCGAGGACCTACAGTTTCGTCTAGTGAAAGCAAATCTGCAAATGCATTATATTTTGCCAGCGATGAAGATCTAGTTGAACATCTTCGTATGCTGTCTGTGAATGAATGATTCCACAGGACGATACATTCAAGTTCATTTCATTCAGGTAATACATTTTACAACCAAACAGATTTCGCGACGATAGAACTACAAGTATGATGACATTATCCGTTTTTTGGACATATAAGTTACATGAATTTATAGGCTACATTAAATAAGCTAACGTTACCATTGTCCACAGTTTATGAAATGAACACCCGCCATCCCGCGGTAGCAGCTAATGTGTGTGTATTGCGCAGTGTCATCACACGAATAGTTATGATTGTTTAAAAATTAGGCTTTTGCAGTAACAAGGCAGGTTTGCATAAAATCATTATGAACATTATTTTTTTAATCTAACGAGCATCTGGTTTGGCGATGCAAAAACGGACTGTCGTGCTTACTATTTTTTTCTTCTATGTTAACTACCGGTATGTAAAAAAAACGACGAAAACACGTTAATTGTTCAATTAATAAACAGTTTGTTTGATGACAAATCACTAAAGATGAAATTGGCCTCCCTTTCTGTCATTGTGATTGTGCGTTATTTTATTTTATTTTTTTTTTTCGGTTTTTTTTTTCGATCTTCGAACGATAATCGACTTTTGCTCCTCGATTTTCGAATGGCATTTTTGGCAGAAATTCACATCCCTAGTATTATTCATCTGATAAAGGTCTCAGATTTCATGCAGTGTCTGACACAAGATACCAACAAACAACAACGGTGACTTGCTCCACAGAATAAAGACTAATAACAGACACATCTCAGGTCAAATCTTCACTAAAGCTGAATATTATTGCATTTATATTTACTGATTCAACAATGATTACATAAGTTATGTATTTGTATTGAGGGAAGCATTTTATTAGGGTTATTGACCCAATAATCAAGGATACGATAGATAAGAAGATCATCTTTAATACTGATATTCAGAAATATTTATTGTACAATTTAGTAATTTATGTTTGCTCATAGTCAGATAAATATTTTTCTTTATGCTTTGGCTTGATAGTTGCATGTCCATACATACAGCTGAACCTAGTTTTAATGTTTCTAAATAACACACGACATAGATCAGTGAAACACACCTAATACAAGTACCACAATGTAAACATTACATCTACCTCTACGCAAACTCTGTGTAAGCATGCAGGACTGTGTGGTAATAAATCTAACACAGGCACAATATCCTAGTTGTATGAAACATTATGACCATAATCCATAGTACATGGGCCTGGTTAGTTTCTGTTTTACCAACCAACACCTACGTCTCAGTATTTCTCACACTGGAAATACAGCATTATTTTTAAAGAATGAAGAAACAGCGTAGAATAGTGGGTGTGAGTGTATGAAGGGAGAAAGAAATAGTTTTCAAAAGCAAAAACAGAGTAAAAAACACTTCAACATATGATAAAGCATGGAAAATGTAATTGACAGTTTTTCCAACTTACAATCTCAGCCAAAAGTAGAATACCAGGAATGCTCTTAATGAAGTCCATGTCAACACTCGATGGGATTCCATAACTTCTTTGAGGTTCTTGAGAGCTGGTCTGAGTGCTGACCTTACCAGGAAAATCTGCCATTTCTTCTCAGTATAAAAGAGTTGATTATATGAAAATGTCACTTTAGGAAAAAAAGAAATCCTGAACCTGAGTGGAGACACACCAGAACAGGTAATGCAGGTGTTGTCACTACCTAGCAACCTAGTTTTCTCTTTTACACCCCCCCCCCCCCCCCCCTCTCTCTCTCTCTCTCTCTCTCTCTCTCTCTCTACACCTTTGCACACCTAAAATGTATTTAATGTGATTATACAGGTTAGGCGGATACATCATGTTAGACAAAGTAATAAATAACTTCAGTAAGCATAAATAAAAGAGAGAACCCTCTCCCTTCCTCTTGTAAAAAAGGAAACAGCAGGATAGCAAACAATTGAAGTGACAATTAAGGGTTAAAACCTTAAATGGTCAGAATCATTGACAGAAGAGGACATGTTGCATGTACACAAGCATTACAAGTAAAACAAATTAACAATTTTACACACACACAGACGTATAGATATTATGGTCATGGTGGTGGACTTTGACTGTTGAAGCTACCCAACAGCAATGCACACAAAATGCAAAATGTTGTTCCTGTAGCTATTGAATGTATCACTTTATCAACAGAAACGGGCGAAAAAACAGTATCACTGTAAGTAATGGCTACTTTTAACACTCATAATAACATTCATCATTCAAATATAAAACTGTTTATTATGTAGAATAATCTTTCTGGTATACAAAATTCATTGCACTTAAACAAAATATTTTTTAACATATCATCCACTAACCTGCAACAGTCATTTCTGTACTGCGCTTGTTGACTCGTTCATTTTTGTAGCCACTTCTCTGCAGCGGACAGATGTAAAACTTTGCAGTTGTCGTTTATTTTTGCTGGTCTCTACTCTCTGTGAGGTATGAAACAGACTTTGGTCCCTGGAGAACCACCCAGTTAACCTTTTCACCAACAAACAAAAAAAAAGGTTGTCAGAAGTGGGATTCGAACCCACGCCTCCAGAGGAGACTGCGACCTGAACGCAGCGCCTTAGACCGCTCGGCCATCCTGACACTCTGAACTGTGGAAGTTTTTTGGCCCTCTAGTGGTGGTGACTTAAATTTTCTCATTTTTATCTCATTTCTTTAATGTAAAGGTTAAAAACAGCCATGCCATTTATATTATATCCAGAAATTTATATTATTTAGATAATATACTATATTATTGTGTTAATGTTTCTTTTTGTCCTGATCCTGGCCATTTCTATAACAAAAAATAAGGACATTTTGCAGGATTCAGTAATGCTAGGATAAAAACTGAAAAACAATCCTCTGAGCAGTGACAGAAATAAACAGCCTATATTAGATAGTTTCCCTCTAAATTGATTTCCTGGGGTATTTTTTACATGAATAAGGGCAAATTCTCTAACCTTATTAAATGTAGGTCTAAGCTTTTTTCATGCTTTTTTATTCTCTTTCATGCAAATTCTTAATTTTATTGCAATTAGAATAATAAGACATAGGTCTGATACCAATCACATACATTTCAGTATCCACAAAATCCATCTTTGCAATGTATTAGTAAATGCTGAAATTAACAGTATTGTTCATTAACTCATTTAGTTAGCTTGTGAAAACAAATGAAACCCTAAAAAGTTACCAATATTTTTAAAACAATAATCTCAAAATTATTATGCAATTGTAACTGCAGTGTAAATGCATCCAAACGCCGCTTTAGATACTGTGCCATTCCTGCAGTGCAAAGATGGATTTTGTGGAGACTGGAATTTAAAGAAAGAAAAAAAAAACATTAACACAATAATATAGTATATAATCTAAATACTATACATTGCTGGATATAATATAAATGGCATGGCTGTTTTTAACCTTTACATTAAAGAAACAAGATAAAAATGAGAAAATTTAAGTCACCACCACTAGAGGGCCAAAAAATCCCCACAGTTCAGAGTGTCAGGATGGCCGAGCGGTCTAAGGCGCTACGTTCAAGCTGGGGAACAATAGTCCAACAAAGGTGGGGAAGAAGGGAAGAAAAGGGGGAAGGAAGAAAAGGAGAAGGGGAAGAAAAGAAAGAAAAAATGAAGAAAAGAAAGGGTGAAATGTGACGTTCAGACATAGGCCTTCCTTAGCATATGTGTTATGATACGTTTTCCGGTTTCTTCGTGTGTGAAAAACATGCATTTATATTACACTGTTTTCTATTGCAGGTGCTCACCAAGACATGGGTTCGAATCCAGCTAAAGACAACTTTTTGTAATATTTATTAGTTAATTAAATAAGAATCGTTTTTGAATGCTTACTGTTCCAGTGTTAATAAGATATACATATGTCATTTTTTAAAATATTCTTTCATGAATAAGAATGTTATTTGCATTATTATGCAATGAACAAAGATGCAACCTATTAATACATAGTAACTAATATGCTGAAAAATGAATGAAGATCAACAAAATGTACAAATTATCTTTTTAAATACAAATGTTATCTTGTTGCAGTATACTGATAAAATATTATGTTATAATAAAGTATTGTTAATAAAATATACATATGTAATTTGTTTGTTGTGTTTTTTATATATTCTTTCATAAAAATATATAATGACCAATGGAATAGTGTTATTATTTAGTAGTTGTTGTATTATTTTTATCTTATGTAAGTTTTTTTTAGGTTGCATTTAAACAAGACACTTGCAAATTTGTTATTTGTAATGAACAAAGATGCAACCCATTAAATAGTAACTAATTTGCTGAAAATGTCAATCACAAGAATAACAAAATGTACAAATTATCTCTTTATATACAAATGTTATATTGTTGCAGTGTTCAGATGAACTAGTGTTATATGAAAGTCAAAGTCAAAAAGAAATCACTTGCCAATTTGTTTTTATTTTCCAATCATGCCAACAGAACAGTAATGATGAATATTAAAATGTTAAATAACATGTTTTAAAAATAAATAAATAAATAAAATGAAAAGTGAAATAGGTTTTCAAAAACAAGAAATGAAAAGTTAAAATGTTAAATAACGTAAAAAAATAAATAAAAATAATAATATTCAACAAGTATTAACTATTTAAACAACTGTTCACACTATATACATGATGCTATATACATAAAAATATATACATTATTTGGGAATGGTTCTCCGCATTTCCTCTAACCACACCTCTTTTGTAACGGTCTCAGTCTGTGGGCAGTACACCCTGCCCCTGTACTGGCTATGCCCTGTTGCACTTGTTTTAAATTGCCCACATTTTTTGCAAGTGTTGGCCGCAACAGTTCTCCTGTAGGGTCTCTTGGGCATGGCGTTTCGATTGGCAGCTGGTGCAGCGGGTAAGCAAGTGCCCTGTACAGCTGTTGGTTGTAACAGTGGCTGTATCATTTGCATCCCCTGGACCATTGGGATGCCCTGGATCATTTGCACACCCTGAAACATTGGCACTCCCTGGAACACTGGCACGCCCTGGAAACCAGGTGCTGATGGTAGAAGAATATTTGGTACCATCTGCAGTGATGCTCCAGGTGCAGATGGTGTCAGCAGCATCTGACTCTGCGCTGGTGCCTTGGGTCTGAGAGGGGGTCGCCCAACAGAAGTCTGCCTCTGCTTTGCCTGACCAGCTGTGCTTTCTGGTAGCTTGTACTGGTGCTGCTCCCCTGGATGTTCTGGCTCAGTCCGTAGATGTTTGGCAACCTGGAGAGGCTCATGAGCTTCAGGCAGGGGCTGAGGCAACTGAATACCCTGAAGCAGCACAGACAGCTCCTGCTTTTTCTGTCTTTTGTTGTACCACTGAATCAGGGTGTTCTGGTTAACCTCCACCAGCTGCATTGAGGTTCCTCCCATCACCAAGCTGTTGCCCAGTACAAGCTGCCTTATTCTGCGATAGTCTTGCAGGATCAGAGACCATCTCGACAGGGCTCCCTTGCCTTTTCTTTTGGGGCTTGGGTGGACAGTGCAAAGTCTGATGAAGATGGTCTCCACCAGACGGCAACAGTCAGGCCACTGAGCAGGTGCGCTGCTTGCACCCAGCACACATCTGGTGGTGCTCTCTACACCAGGGTGAGTTGGCTTCTTCGGGACCTTGAAGCGTCCACTCAGCAGTCTCTTTCGGCATCGACTGTCATACACCACCCGATCCTTGTCCCGGTCATCCAGGTTCTGCCAAAGAGCAATAATGGTGTTGGCTTCCTGGTTGGTCAGGCTGAGGGCTGTGTGGGCCCGGAGATCCACCAGATATTCTGCCAGCTGGTCCACATGTTGATAACCTGGGACATTTTGGTAGTCAACAGCCTATTAAAAAACACAAACACGCAATACAATTATTACATCACATCTGTCTAATGCATAATTCCATAACTGACATTTTCTTAACATGTTCTTTACAAAGAACCAAATAAATAAAGATAACTTGACTTGATGTGTATTTGCAGCTTACAAATGAATTTAGGCTGTACTTTTAAATGTAAAATATGTGGAAAGTCTGGATTTAAAGCACTAGATGTTAATTCATCATAATTATTCTGGTTAATTTGAAAGACATGCAAAGGAGTGCTATTTACCGTCTCTTCTTCTCCATCATCCTGACCAGCATCCTCTGGCTCTGAGGGGAGAGTTGAAACAGATGTTTCAGAGGGAACAGGTGTGACGGCAGTCCCTGAGGGTCCAGGTGATGAAGGAGACTGTGTGAGGACAAGTTTAGGGTCAGGGACCAGTGAAGGGGATGTGGTGCCCAGTACAGGTGTGGCACTGCTGGTGACCAGGGTGGAAGAACCCAGTGTCAGTGTGGAAGAGGGTGGTGACAGAACAGCCTCCGGATCTGCTATTGTGTGATCCTCGCTGATGTCACAGAAGCCCTCATCTTCATCTCGCTCCTCCACACTGAGGTCCTCAATGAGCTCTGCTGTCTGCTCAGAGTCCGGATTCATGTCCTGCAGTGCCTGACCAGTCTGCTGGAACAGATACTGCACTCCAATGAGCTCACCTGAAATAAAAACAATAAACAGAAATTAAATAGAATGTTGAGTATCATATTTGATACAGTAGGCTTTTGTAGTAGCTCATATAGTGTGATAATATAGAGCTCATCGTCAGGGAGAAAATGAAATGAAATGCAATTAATGATGACTGAGAGAAAAGTCTGATGATTATTTTGATATTTACATGTAACATGATTTTCTAATCAAGTAAACCAAAGCTGCTTCAGTCTAGTAACTAGTCATTACATATTACTAACAATCCAAAACTTACAATTACTTTATAAAAATCAGTAAAGGTTTCACAGTGAAAAGAAACATGAAGCACGAGCTGAAGGTGGACACTTTTACAATTATATTAAAAGACTATAATCAATCAGAAGACAGAGGGCATGTTTCCTGAAAAGTTTAGATCATGTTGATCATTTAGAGGCCTTTAGAAACTTGCATATCAATTATGATACAATCGACTCTATAGGGTTAAATCTGACATATAGACAGAGGTTACACAGAAATTGCAAGTTGAGAAAATAAAAAATATATGAAATAATTCTCACCGGTGTAACATGCAGGGGGACAAAACGTGGGGACCACTTTCCTTCCAAACAGCTTTTCGTAATTGCTGTTTACACAGTGAACAAGTTCTCCTGTGTAGCTGCGCAAAGCTGATGGCTCCGATGACAGGGAAGCAGCCTCCCGATCCTGGTTCCACCGGTGTAGACCCTCCAGCAGATAAATCTGAAAATTCAGACTGTTGGCACTGGTCCCTGTAAATAGACACAACAGTGTTTAGGGGGTGTTAAAGAAACACACAAAAACACTTAATGCTGTTTCTTTACACATGTACAGTGTGACAAAGACAATACCTGGGATGAAACGGTTCAGGTGTAAATGAAAGGACTCGAGAGAAGTGGAGCCTCTGGCACATCTGTAGGTCTTCAGAAGCACGCCTCCCTTGTTTAGGCTCCCTGTCTCTGTATAGAGCACAACACCAGGGGGGTCTTGAATGCATTTCACATGCTTCTTCTGGACATTCCAGATGTGCTCCATCCTTTCTCGGTCCAGGAGAGGAACACCCAGGGAGTCTTTGCCCTTGCTGCTTAGGAGCTCTGTAAGCAGCCGCTCAAGAAGAAGGATGGTAGTCTCCTCTCCACAGGTCCTCCTCCGGCAATGGAGTGCCAGCTCATCCCTGGTAAGATGCTTGTTGACATCTTCATCTGTCAGCGCAGGCCAACCCTGGGATATCAACAGCTCTCTCTTTGCTTTGCGAAGCATAGAAACATCAGCCGCATCCCACTCAAAAATGCACGCTGACAGCCGTGACATGAAGATGGGATACAGCTGATGGGCATCAGTTGTACACCCCATGGCAATCCTGCGCATAAAATGCCAGATGTCCAAGCGAACCATGAGATCAGGCCAACCTCTGAATCTGGTTTTCAGCTTGGTCTCACCCACATCAGTGCAGCAGCCACAGTCCACGTACAAAACAGCAGGTGGATCCACACTAGCCTGCTGGTACCTCTTCACCAGACCATCGACCATCATGTCCAGTCCAGCTCCTTCCTGTGCTGTCAGCACACTTATGAGCACCTGACCAAACTCATTGCCAACAGAGGTAAGCCAGAGTCCCGTTCCCCTTGCCGTCCCAGCCAGCTTCTTAGTGATCTGCAGTAGATGACAAGAAGCATGCAATGTAATGAAACATCACACCATGTAGAATATGATACTCATGCTCTGATAATGATATAACAGTAAACACCATAAATGAACAAAAATCCCCTGCTAACCTTTTTAGTGGAATCCATTTTCAATACTGAACCATACGTGGATGTTATCCGTGCATGGATTTCATCCAGTCTTGTCAGGATGTCTTGGCTGTACACGGTGAGCAGCCACTTGCAGCTTGGCACCACTGTAGGCTCTGGGGGTTCCTGGAATTGTATTTGCAACACCCCAGGTCTTTTGAGGAAGTCCACACATTGGGTGGTGTACCGGGCCATACGCTGGAGCCACTCCTCGCTGTGGTTCTCACGCAGCTGTTTGATGACCCGCGTGGGACTGTTGCCTAGGCCACGCTCACGCAGGAGCCGAATGACTCTCATATCACAGGCATACCTTAGGAAAAGCAAAATCCACACATTCATATATTTTACATGTTTGATTTGTAAAGTATTTGCAAACATATGTGATGATGGGCTATCAACTGGATGTGGAATGAAAGTGTACGTACTTCCGCGTGAGGATGACCCGAAATTCAGAGCGATGGCCCAGATCCAGCTGTTGCAGGATAGTCTGACTCCAGGACACATGCGAGGCTTTACATTTGGTACAGATGAGGGTTTCTGTGACCATGTTGTACATCCTATCGATGTCCAAAACCTGCCGTGCCCTTTTGTGCAGACCGCCTCCTGTCAGCTGATGCTGCCCGCAAGCAGAATTGGGACAGAGAGCCTTGATCTTCCACAGCTTGTACGGCATCCACAGCAACAGAGCATGACAAAAAAATCTGTCTGGAGCTGGAGCCTGATTATAAATAAGTGCTGGCTGTGGTGGGTAATACCAGAGCTGTAGGTTGTCTCGAAGCTCTGGTTTTCCCTTGGGCCCCATTTTAAAAAGCCTGCTGGCAATCCACCTGTGATCCTCTGGCGGCAAGGTCTCCGACCACAAACGATGCAGTCGAACTGCAGATGGAGCAGGCAATGACGCCCCGGAAGGAGCAGTCTGTGAAGGAAAAAGAAAAAACATTTAGTCTATCAGATCATTTATTTAATTAGCGCTTTATCTATCCAAGACTACCCTCACATAAAATAGAAAATATTGGATGTCAAATACGTACTTAAGGTAAAAGAATATAATTGGTACATGTGTTCAAAGTGTTTTCAGAGTTGTGTCATCTGCTAGCTCTATTTTGTGCGCCTCTAGTGAGTTGTGACAGTTAATATGCAAAATAAATTATTTTAGACCAATAGAATTTGAAATGGCTTACCGAGACAATACCGCAAGACTCAGAACTGGTCACATCTGCAGTGGTTCTGGGGACAGAGGCTGGAACTCCAGGATCTTGTGTCTGTAAAATCATGCAGTGAAATATTATAGATTTTGTATATATAACAAGAGAAACAGTCAAACATACCTGCCCAATAATTGTAACTCATCCTGGATGGAATAATACAATGCTGTTCAAAAGTCTGGGGTCAGTAAGTTTATTTTATGTTTTTGAAAGAAGATTAAAATACAGTCAAAAACAGTTATACTGGGAAATAATATTGCTGCTTATTTTAATGTATTTTCAAATGTATTTATTAATGTGTCATTGCTGAAGTCTCAATTTACTGACCACACCAACTTTTAAACAGTACTGAAAATAAAATCTATTTAATTCAAAGAGTATATAGTACTGTTATTACTTCATTATTGTAAGATTTCCTGGAATACAAGATATGTGTGCACAGGAAAGTGCACAGAAGTGGAATGTGTATTCATAGAATGCAAAATGGATTATGCCCGTACTTACAGAGACAGTGGTGCTTGGTGTAGGGGCACTGGACACTGCTGCGCTGGGTTGGTCAACAACCTGAGATGGTCTCCTAGCCACACATAGATTTGGCTTTGCAGCAGAAATGTGGGACCCACCAAATCTTGGCTTGGTAAACTAAAATAGGGCAAAACAGTTTCAACTAAATTACAAAATAAGCTGTAACAGCACAGTGGCAAAAAATATAATTACATTTTTGGTAAATGAGAAAATATCTGTTGTTTCAATATTTCATATAACTAAATTAACTGCTTTCTTGCTTTACATTTTTTCGTATTACCTCCCTCTGCTACTTATATAGATTGAAGCAAGCACAGTTAGAATAGAAAAATGAGTGGGAAGGGAAGGCATTGCTAGAATGTGAGTATTATTGTAATTCAACGGGTACTTTTTTAAAAATGACATTGATTCAAAACTAGTTTGCACATAGCTTGTAAGATAAAGTGTTTATTAACAGTAATTGAGGTTATATTTGGAGATGAATGATGACTGAATTAATAATACATGTATTAATAAAAATGTTATTACCATTGACAAACTTGGTATTGTCCTAGATGTCGTCACAGATGCAGTAGGCCGTGGCTGGGGCTGGAGTCGAGGCTGAGGCTGAGGCTGACTCTGCTCCATGACCTCCTGTGCTGGTCCAGCAGCGGCAGACTGTTGCTCCACAACCCTTGGTGCTTGTCCAGTAGAGACTGCGGCCTGCTTTAAACAACCAAAAAAGACATCAGCTTCAATCACTTTTGAACGAGAAACATTTATTCAGTAAATGATTATTATTATGTTTTAATACTTGCAATGCAACATCTTCACATTGTTACCTTTTGAGTGTGAAAACCACACATGCACTTTGGGACCTCTCTGAGCAAGGTCGTCTGGCCGCGAGACTGCATCGGACATTTTTCAATCTGTAAACATTATAACACATGTCATACACAGTATATGCATTTCAACTAAACAGGAATGGCAAACTAATTTACTGTCATTTTCCATGACGTGTGTCAAATTTATTTTTATTCATGTTCTTTGAAGGGGAGATACAAACTGTAAAATTAGAGAGAAAGAGTGAGGAACATTTCACACGGTAACACTTTACTTGAAGGGGTGTGCATAAGACTGACATGACACCTTCATAATCATGAATATGAAGGAGGTTTTATGCATGTTTATGACAACTGCCATTAAGTGTCATTCTGTCAATTATGACATGTTTAATGCAAATATGACATTGTTTGAGATGTCTTTGTTATGACAACTTGACATTAACCAATACATCATAACTGGTCAGTGTCATAACAACTTGACAATACCAAGATAACATAATATGTCATAAACATGACATAGCAGATTAATTATCAAACTTAAGAAACCACTTAGCTTTATAGGTTAACATTACATTAAACTGTTATGTGGTTGGTCATGAATGTTTTTATTGACCTCAACTACAGTGGTACAAATTTAATTTGTCATTAAAATGTCATTTTTACATAAAAATGTCATTTTTATTCCTTACTGCCATGCAAAGGTGACAAAAGCACACTCACCTTTTGATACACGTCATGCCACTTTTTCTGGCGAGGAGCTGGCCTGTTACCCTCATTTGATGGCCAAACTCCTGTGCTGGCAAACTTTTTTAGTCTTGAAATCCAGTCAGCATCCGACATGGCTTTATGTGATTTTTTGCCAGACATTCTTTATTCTTTTTTTGGGGGGGGGGGGCCTAGGTAAGTTAAGGTTAAATCGTTTTGGACAAAACTAGTATTAATAAAAATGTTTTCTTAAAAAAAGCACACACGACATATTCAAATATACAATTACATTATTCGTTCTTACCTGTTGTCCGAAAATAACGTTCAATTTACCGAAAATTTTGTTTCGCAGTCCTCCGTTCAAATTATGCTAACCGTTACCTGACCACCGTGACTGAACTTTTTTGACCTCTGACACGCCCCTGAGGATCATCACTTCGTACCGCTTCGTACACCTTCGGCTCAGTTCGGCAACTTGATTGACACTTGGCTATCTTCCTGACTTCACCTAGCGGTGATAAGCGTAAACTTGCCGTCGAGATTTCCTTTTACTCTGATTGGTCAAATGTCGAAAATGTTAAGAAAATCTTGTACTCTGATTGGTCAAATGTCGAAAATGTTAAGAAAATGTCAAGAATGGCGCTCTCTGATTGGCTGCAAATGTTATAGCGCGTCTACGTGATTGGCTGTGGCGTTCAACATTGTTCAACATTATCCCCATATTGTCGGACTATCCTTCGGCAGCTGGCGTTCAGGTCGCAGTCTCCTCTGGAGGCGTGGGTTCGAATCCCACTTCTGACAATCTTTTTTTTTGTTGGTGAAAAGGTTAACTGGGTGGCTCTCCAGGGACCAAAGTCTGTCTCATACCTCACAGAGAGTAGAGACCAGCAAAAATAAACGACAACTGCAAAGTTTTACATCTGTCCGCTGCAGAAAAGTGGCTACAAATTAATTGAGTCAACGAGCGCAGTACAGAAATGACTGTTGCAGGTTAGTGGACGATATGTTAAAGAATTATTTTTTAACTGTTTGCTCACGACTAGCGACGGAATCGGCCCATTTTTCAACTGTTTGGTCACAACTGGTGACGGAATCTGCCCTATTAGCTTAGCTCCTCCCTTCAGTAAACTCAATCCGCCGTTTTTATCTCCTTGCCAGAGCATTTAAAGTAACACCAAGAATTTTTTCCTCTTCAGTCGCCCTACTGGTTGGAAACGAAATTGTCCATTGCCGCTGTCGTAAATAATTTAGCCTACCGTCGCACGCACGCTCGCTGTTTATCCAGCACCGGCTTCAGAATGAATGATGTCCACAGACAAGGTAGAGTATGTTACATGATTTCATGAAAGGATGATGTATTGCGACATCAGAAACGAAGAAAAACAAAATCATGACTATTGTAGCACTTGACGTAAAGCAGTCGAGTTTTGTAGTTCTTTTTTGTGCACGGGTTCCTACCCGAAACCCGAAGTTACATAGTGCCAGTAAAAGCGATACAGACCACGTCAGGCTATGGCAGACGTGTCATTTAACTTATTTTAAGTCGATGTACCATCACAAGGGTCTTGGAAATATATTATAAAGGTTGAAAAACTACATAGTGTTACTTTAAGAGCAGCATTCAAGTAAGAAATGTATTGTTATTGAAGCTACTAAAGTTATTTAATCAAAAGCAGTGAGTAAATGACTGTTTTTCTTTTGTTTGATTATGCATATACAGCAGTAGGTATTGTATATTACGCTGTTGTCACTTTAATACACAGATCTAATATATGCAATAGGCCCCCTTTATTCTTTCATGCAAATTATTATGTTATGCTTAAATATCCAATTAGAATTGAAAACTTCAATTCAAATAGGAAAACTACAAAAAATTATGTCAGTGGCAAGCGTCATGGCGTTTACTGTAAACTCAGCATGTGGAACATGTAAAGTAAATAATATTTTTAAACAAGGTTTTAGCAATCATTTTTACATATTTTTTACTTATATCTCCATTTATATTTCTCTCTGTCTCACCCACTTATCAGATTGTTCCAATGCCTCTGCAGTAAAATGGTTTCCGTACAGTAGAGGTCTGACAGATTACAGTAGCTAGATTATGCGAGTTGAACCTCTGAACCTTCCTCTCTCTTTATAAGAGTCATTTCTGTACTGCACTCGTTGACATTTGTAGCCACTTTTCTGCAGCGGACAGATGTAAATCTTTCCTGTTGTCCTTTATTTTTGCTGGTATCTACTCTCTGTGAGGTATGAAACAGACTTTGGTCCCTGGAGAACCATCCAGTTAACCTTTTCACAAAAAAAAAAAAAGTTGTCAGAAGTGGGATTTGAACCCACGCCTCCAGAGGAGACTGCGACCTGAATGCTTACGATAACTCTTTGATGATTCATCAGTTAGAGCGCAATGTGAAATTCAACAAAAATCTGTGCTCATAATCTTTGTGCTTGCTTTGTGGAAGAGGTGGTGTGGGTCTTTTTCCTGAAAACTACCCTTTCCGGCATTCCTCATCTCAGTGTCACACACATGCACAAATAATGTTTTTTTCTATGTGTAGGTGTGGTATGGTGTTGTTGCCTCCTATCATATAAGCAAGACAGAGACCCTTCTCTGTGTGCCTGTTGAAGGGGGTGGATTGGAATCCACTGCTGCTTCAATGTATATGTAATGATGAGTAATTATAATCAAAGTATTAATCAATATTTTTCTTTCTAAATATTAAATGAGTTGAATGATTTCTAGGCTTGTGAGATTTTACTTTGTTATAGAAGTTACCATTGTGATTACTGAAATGTTCTTTTCATGTATTCTTTAATGTCTGTATTTGATATCTGAATGCAGTAACAGTGCTTGCTTATTTATTAGGGATGGGTAAAAAATATCGATTTTTCGATTTTAATCGATTCTCATTTTTACGAACCGATATCGATTCATAAATCCCAAGAATCGATTTGTCATCCTGTTTTCAGTTGATGAATTAATGAAACATTGTAGCGCGCCATCCCATCCAATAAAGGCAATAATCTTTGTGCTTTGTTACTATTGATATGAAACAAAGTCTCAGATTTCAAAAGTACGTCCATTTTCTTACGAAATTCAAAAACATAATCGTTTTGGCGCTGTGGCGTGAGATCGCTCTGGTGTGCGCAGCTCAAGAGAAGCAGCAGCGCCAAGCATCTTCTCTTCTGCCTTAATATTACCAGTTACAGCGTGAAATAAACAGGAATGAGCATCTGAAAGTGTGTTAAAGGGCACCTATTATGGCATTTAAAATGTTCCTAATAATGTTCTGGGAGTCCCCAACAACAGTTTTACATGCATGCAATGACAAAAAACACTTTTGTTGTCTTATAATATGCATTTATTTTTAGCTGATTTGCTCACCGACTCCCTAATGATTCGTTTGACGACTCATTTGTCCAAACCCCTCCTTTGCGTGACGCTAATCGGCGGTGATTGGTCAGATGACGCAGTCAGTTATATTTTGTGTTAGCCCAAAGCTTAAACATATTGATAAAGCACTGCAGTACTACAATACGCTTCACATAATTTCACATATTTCAAAAAACAAAAAAAATGACATTGGAGACCTAGAAGCTGCTGAGCGTAACTCTCACACACGCACGCACGCACACACACACACACACACACACACACACACACACACACACACACACACACACACACACACACACACACACACACACACACACACACACACACACACACACATAAAAGCAACAATTATTAATAGTACTTACAGGTTGTGATTCGGAGGAGGAAGCTGATCCAAATAAACTTGGTATTGAACGTTCCTTCAGTATCAGGCGACTCGCGAATCCACACTTGAAAGCATTTGTGTTTGTGAAGCGATCGTCATTAAAATAACGCGAACACAGCTCAAGGTGGCTATACTTGTGTGGTATAGTTGTAAATATAAACTCTAGCCACTGAGTCTTCACATGCTTGTCCCTGGGCAGTGAAAAAAAAAGTTTGCTTTTGATTCGCACTTCAGAACAGAGTCTCGTCGACATGATGTTGTCAGGTTTCTCTGTCTGCTCGGCGCGCGCACTGAGTGGGCGTGTCGAATTCAAATAACTTGTACAAGTGACGTACGAAAGTGCATCGTTCGTCTATCGATTCATATCAGCGACTCAGAGTCGACTCTTACTTTTGAGAGACAATAACTTTGTATACGGTGAACTTTCATATTTAAAACTTTGCAGGATGTTTTTGTTCACTTAGATCTATGTTACACACATACATGAAAGGTAATTTTCAAAATTCCATGATAGGTACCCTTTAAAAGATAGAGTACAACTTGTCGAAATCCTTATTGTCACATGGAACGCTCGATCAGTGTTTCAACCGGGGAAAGACGTCAGTGAAACAGCTTGTATACAATGTCATGTGACGTCACATTTACTCAGAAAAACCATAGTGAACGGCATGAACTCGTTAGTCAGCTAGAAAAATTAAATCTAGAGAGGAGCATTTTGCTAAATATATGCACCATATTAGATATTCATTATATTGTTTTATGTTCTTCAATATTTAATGCATGTTTGAATAAATCGGTCAAGTTTTTATGACAGCCACCATTTAAATGTTTATATTTCATATGACTTTATTATTAGAAAAATAAATAAAAGTGTAATTTAAGTGTTTGTATACAAATCAGTAAATCCTTACCTTCAATATTAGGCTATAGTAGGCTAATGAAACAATTTTAATGATACAACTGACTCCCATAGTTTATAGCATTGGTTAAAGGGTTAGTTCACCCAAAAATGAACATTAAGTCATTAATTACTCACCCTCATGCTGTACCAACCCCGTAAGACCTTCGTTCATCTTCGGAACACAAATGAAGATATTTTTGATTAAATCTGAGAGCTGGGTCACTGCTACATAGGCTCCCTCGGCAATTGAAACTTGACGGCCCAGAAAGTCATTGAAGAAAATGTTTAAGTATTCCATGTGCCTACAGCGGCTCCACTATAAGTTTATCAAGCGACGAGAATACTTTTTGTGCAAAAAAAAAAAAAAAATAACGACTTTATTCGAGTATTCTATTGCTTGACGCACGACGCATGCGCGAGAACTGACGTTCTTCTTTTACAACTATGTACAGCGCGCGTCTTCCTCTGCTTGTAAGACGCGCGCTGTGTAGTAGAAGAAGACGTTAGTTCTCGCACATGCGTCGTGGAAATCTCTTGAACTCTCGTCTCAGGCCCACATGGAAGCAATGGAATACTCGAATAAAGTCGTTATTTTTGGGGGGTTTTCCGCACAAAAAGTATTCTCGTCGCTTGATAAACTTATAGTGGAGCCGCTGTAGGCACATGGAATACTTCAACATTTTCTTCAATGACTTTCTGGGCCGTCAAGTTTCAATTGCCGAGGGAGCCTATGTAGCAGTGACCCAGCTCTCAGATTTAATCAAAAATATCTTCATTTGTGTTCCGAAGATGAACGAAGGTCTTAAGGGGTTGGTACAGCATGAGGGTGAGTAATTAATGACTTAATTTTCATTTTTGGGTGAACTAACCCTTTAAGAGATTAATTGAAATTAATTGAAAATAACCAAAATAATCCAAGGTTTTTATTTAACACCGTGGCTAGACTAACAAATAATCAGACATCTCCAGAGCAAAATATTCCGTTACAATATAGTAGTAATGATTTTATGAATTACTTCAATGAGAAAATAGAAAGCATCCGAAACACAATTGTAAATGTACAATCCTCTATGGTGTCTTATGACTCGGCCTCAATTATGGCCCCCCAAGAACAACTACACCGCTTTACAACTATAGGACAGGAAGAACTAAATAAACTAATCATTGCATCTAAACCAACAACATGTTTATTAGATCCAATACCCACTAAACTACTTAAAGAAGTGTTACCTGTAGTGGAAGAGCCTCTTCTCAATATTATTAACTCGTCTTTATTTTTAGGTCACGTTCCAAAAATATTCAAGCTGGCAGTAATAAAACCTCTCATTAAGAAACCGCAATTAGATCCAAATAACCTAGCAAATTACAGACCCATCTCAAATCTTCCATTTATGTCTAAAATACTAGAAAAAATTGTGTCCGCTCAATTGTACTCTTTCTTGCAAAAAAATGATATCTACGAAAAATTTCAGTCGGGATTCAGACCGCATCATAGCACAGAAACTGCGCTAGTTAAAATTACAAATGATTTACTCTTAGCCTCTGACCAAGGCTGTATCTCAATACTAGTTCTACTTGATCTTAGCGCCGCGTTCGACACTATAGATCATAAAATACTCTTAGATCGACTACAAAACTACACTGGTGTTCAGGGACAGGCATTAAGCTGGTTTAGATCGTACTTATCAGACCGTTACCATTTCGTCTGTTTAAATGGGGAAAAATCAAAGATAACATCAGTAGACTATGGAGTGCCGCAAGGATCTGTCCTAGGCCCTCTGCTATTCTCAATATATATGATGCCACTTGGTAATATTATAAGAAAACATGGAATTAGTTTTCACTGTTATGCTGATGACACTCAATTATATATCTCATCACGACCAGATGAAAACACTAACTTATCTAACTTGACAGAGTGTCTAAAAGATATAAAATGCTGGATGACGTGTAATTTCCTGCTATTAAATTCAGATAAAACGGAGGTATTACTTATTGGTCCAAAAAACTACCCACAAAATCCCTTACAATACAACTTTAATTTAGAAGGATGTCCTGTTACTTTATCCACTACAGTAAAAGACCTGGGTGTTATACTAGACCGCAACTTGACTTTCGAAAATCATATCTCATATGTTACAAGAACAGCCTTTTTCCACCTTAGAAACATTGCTAAGCTATGTAACATGCTATCTGTTTCAGATGCAGAAAAGTTAGTTCATGCATTCATGACCTCGAGACTAGATTACTGTAATGCTTTATTAGCTGGTTGTCCTGCATCCTCAATAAACAAACTACAGTTAGTGCAAAATGCAGCCGCTAGAGTTCTTACTAGATCAAGAAAATATGATCATATAACACCAATTTTATCATCTCTACACTGGTTACCTATTAAGTTCCGTATCAATTACAAGGTATTACTATTGACTTATAAAGCTCTAAATGGTTTAGCTCCTGTGTATTTAACAGACCTTCTATCGCCCTACAATCCATCGCGCTCTTTAAGATCACAAAATTCGAGGCTTCTGGTCGTTCCTAGGATATCTAAGTCTACTAAAGGAGGGAGGGCGTTCTCACATTTATCTCCTAAACTCTGGAATAGCCTTCCTGATATTGTTCGAGACTCAGACTCGCTGTCCCAGTTTAAAACTAGATTAAAGACGCATCTCTTTAACCAAGCATTCACTTAATGCTTACCTTTTATACTACTTCTGAATCAGTTCGAATGCATTAATATTATGAACATCAGCTATGCTAATTATTTCCCATCTGTCTTTCTGCTGTTATCTCGGGACGCTAGTCCCGAGGTAAATAGCGTTCGTCAGCTCCAGTTTGTATCCAGCCTCTCACGAAGACTTCAGATGCCCCAACACCTGTGGAGAGACGACTAAACGCCGGTGGAGAGACGACTAAACGCCTGTGGAGAGACGACTCGACGCCTGTGAAGAGACGACTAAACACCGGCGATATGTTATGCCTAAATTTATACATGATTAACTAACTGTATTTTTCTTTGTACATTTCTGAATAGCACTTTCTGTAAAGCTGCTTTGAGACAATGTGTATTGTGAAAAGCGCTATACAAATAAACTTGAATTGAATTGAATAAGAGATTTGTTTTCCATGAGAAAATTTGCCTTGTATTGTACCTGATATCAAAGATAATCAATATTGAATCGAATCGAATCGGAATTGAAATCGAATCGAATTGCAAGCTTGTGACTCGAAATCGAATTGAATTGTGAAATTTGTGTCAATACCCAGCCCTATTATTTATCCCGGCTTCCAGAAACGAAATATAAGGACTTGTTTTGTGTTTGAGAAAGGTCTTCAACGTGTTAAAACATATAGGGGTCATTGAAGCCAATAGTTTAAGGGACCATTTCTTTGTTAAAGCCTTAGTTTCCAGTTAGACTAAAGTTGAGAGAAAGAACGCATTATCTTGATGTTTTGAGAGGACTCTCATGTTTATAGTTAGAGCCTGGCCAAATCCAACCTTGGAAAAGGTGTGTGTCGGTGTGTGTGGTTAGTCTTCTTGGTTACAGGTTAAGGAACCACTGCATTATTGGAGATTGAGTGAATTGTTGTTCGAGACATGCTGGCGCTCGCGAACCCAAATCTGCGACCTGGAAGGTCATGACGTGGGTCCGAATGTGTCAGCTGCATAATCGATGAAGATACGCTTCCGTCTATCTGTATATGTGTGGAAAATTACTGTGTTTATCTATTTCTTAGCCAATGAGAACCATTCAACCTGTAAGCAATGACGTAGCTTAGACCTTGAAAATGGTATAACTGCTTAGGGGTGGGCGATATATCGTTTAGACGATAATATCCAAATTGTTGTCTGGACGATATGCAAAATTGGGATATCGAATATTTCATAATTTGTACAATCCAACCCCCCAAACATGAAAAGAGCGGAAGGAAGTTAAAGAGAAAACAAAAAACTAAGGCGGCCGCCTTAACTATACGTTGGCAAAAAAAATTATATGAGCGATAACCGCCGTGTTACTGTTTTGAGGACAACCAGCACGTCATTCGGGCATTAGCACTCCGGGTGTTAAAGGAAATCCTTAACAGGCAGCCGTTCGCAAGCGCAAGCGGCTCGTGACAGAACATAGACTGACTGAACGACACTTCAATTGAAGTTGAAAATCTCAAATGAAGATTGCTGAACTCCAGCTTACTTGTCTGTGTTTTCAGATCATCCGCGCTTCTTCAGCAGTGTAGAGAGCGCGCATGGTTGCTGATCTCCGGCAGTGTTTTTAATGTTGATGCAATGTTTACCGAATATCCACACACGATTTCAAATGTGACATTGATTTTATACAACAGTTAAAAAAACAAAACAAAAGGGTAACATTAAGTGATTTACTAAATTTAAAACAGTATACTCAAGCTTATTGCTCTATTTTGCAACGGAATCTGTGGCTTTGAACGAACCGTGAGATTCAATGAATGACTCGATAACTCACACACATAAAGACAATGAGTTACCGCCACCTACTGGCGATTTTATTATAATATTTTTATTAATATTAAACGATTTTTAACATTGCCTATTTAGTGAACATTGTTTTTATTTAAGGAATTATTTATTTTTTAAAGGTATTACAAAGGTAAAAAATGAAATGGAAAAATTTATTAAAGGGGGCAAAATATTGTCTCTTAATGGAAAAGCTGTGCCTGCAGTCTAAGTGGAAGAGGGGTACGGCACTCTAAAACATTGGAGAACCACTGAACTAAGGAAAAGGGATATGTAGAATTGCACAAGTGCTACTGCTAAAGAGTGCAATGTCAATAATTTCTCATAATCTTAATTGAATTGGTCTAGAGAGAATAATTATTATTACATTTTCTCTAGATATAAGACTCAAGTTTCAGTATTTGTCTTAATTTGTGTCAGGAGTTATGCAATACCCCCCGCCCCCCGCAAAAATATCGTCTGAATATCGATATCGAGATATTGAAAAAAAATATCGAGATATTCATTTTTGTCAATATCGCCCACCCCTATAACTGCTGTGATCTTTGTAACTGTAAGGGAGGCGGCCTACGAACTCCTGTGTGAGTATTGAAGCTGACTTCTGCTGATGAAACTGCAAACTATCTTCAGTAAAACTTTTCTTTCATTTTTTTAATTCTGACTCCGGGTCTTCATTCTTCATATCTGGTTCTGGGTCTTTGACTGTATACCCCTTAAGGTCCTTTCACACTGGACGCGATTTTGACGCACGAATAATTCGCGCGATGGTTTTATTTTTTGATCAGCTGTTTGTGTAATGAGTGCTTCCACACCGAACGCGAATGTGCTGCGGCGAAAAAACGACTTTTATTTTTTTCGCTTCGATGTCGATTTTTTGTACTTTTGCAGCGACAGAAACGGCTTCAGCCAATCACATACAAGGAAACAAAGGTGCTTGTTGACGCTTTGGCCGCTCTGACGTAGCAGCATTATGTGCAGAGAAGAGAAGTGTCACAAGTTACATGAAATGTAAACTAAAAACAAGCAATACATTGAAACTATAGAAACCTTTTATAATGACAGCATTTTTATAGGCCTATTGCCTATTCCGCATCTCAACGCACGCATGACATGACGTTGTTTGCTTATATGGACCAGTTACAAAAGAACGAGGCATGGGATAAAATAGCTGGGATAGTTGGTGTCTCTCCGGTGAGTTGAAGTGCGTGCTGATGATTTATAACATTTTTGGCTAGGAGGGAAATAATTGATTTTTAATCATTTTCAACATTCATGATTGTGTGTTTCATATTATTTTTGCATGCCACACAGAGCATGTGAGTAAAGCGGAGCGGGGTGACGCAAAATATAAGTTAAAAAACTTAAACATAGGCTACGTTTCATATATATGTTTAAATAATATAATGTTATTTTTTTATTTCATCTATGTTGATTAGCTATATGAAAAGGGAACCGCATGAGATGAGTAAGAGGATCATAAGATGCCCAATATATCGAAAACATTTGGAATGGGTCAGACATAATTTTGGCCACTTATTAAGTTGTGTTTTGTAGAAAGCCTTTCTTTAAAGTTAATTTCGTTTTGTATAAATTGTATCTTAATTTTAATCAATGTTTCGTCAACAAATTGTCTAGATTAATAAATAAGAAGGAATATAGACGATATAGGCTAATCGAGGCGACTGCGCGTGAACTGCAGCGCGTCTCATACCGAAAACTGACAGAAAACACTAGTTTATTAATAAACAATTCAAATGTTTAATGCATAATCCTTACTTTGGTCGGTTCTTTGTGGTAAAGTTTTAGCTTCTTTACAAGATTAGCATAGGTCTACTCCCCTTCAGACTCTCTGTTATTTAAGATTGGGTGCACACAAAACCTTCTTTTCTGTCTTTTAAAGAAAATGAAAAGCTTGTCTTCACTGGATGATGATGATAATGAAGTGTCCATGTTTTCTCAGCGTCGGCGCGAAAGTTTTGGAATGTTGAAGCTCTGAACGTCGCAAACTCGCGTCGCGGCTGATGTGAATGGTTTTGACGCGAACTATTCGCACGCGAACCATTCGCTTTTCCGTTTCGCTTTTTCGTTACGCGTCCGGTGTGAAAGGGCCTTTACACTGTGTAATCAAAAAGCAGTGTAGTAATGTCACAGCATGGTGAGAATCCAATGCTAGAGAGGTCATTGTTCTTCCAGACAATACAGCAGACACATGACTTTATTTTGGGAAAGAGAATTCTAATGATCTATGTGGCTCCCAGTTGTTAAAAGTGTAATGCTGTCATAACATCAGTGAGGGAGCTTAATGGAATTTAATTAACTCCACAAATAGTAGGGAAATTTCTCACAAAATTATGTCAGAAGTTTAAGTTGCTTCCGCAATATGACTCTTTGACCTTTATCTGACACGTCAGGCATTTCATGCCAGTGCATTACACTTTACACATTATAGATAATATATGTTAAACTGCTATATCGTGCGTGTAACTGAATGCATGTTTTACATTCATTTGTACAAAGAAAGTTTGTGGAGGAAAGGCTTTATTTAGTTAAAATATTTGATGACCCATCTGCCTTCATGCTGTTGAACTTTGGAATAAAACTGAACTAAAGGCAAATGCCTGATTTTCATTTTTCATGCCAGAAAAAACTGTAGCCTTATTAAATCCAACATTTGAGACCTCCGTGTTACCCGGAACACATGTTAATTCAGTTTTTCTTTTCTCCCATTGGTTAAATAGGAGACTTAAAAATAAAAAGTAACTAAAAATAGGAAAATAGAGGTGGAGTAGATCTATGGAAGTTTTACCCAACCATCAGAACTTCTCTTTTTAACAAAGGCCCCTGTGTGTGACCCTGGCCCTTACGCACAAGAGAGCGTTTCCAGGAATGACGTGATTCCAGAAATTACGCCGGTTGTAGTAAATTCCCTAGCCTTCATCCTTTTTCCAGAGGTAGAGCTATACACACAGATCACTGTCTGTACACACCTAACACTTCTGGCTGTTTGAGGATCTTGTTATGTGTGTGTGATGTCAGAGGTCATAAAGGCCACGGGGAGGATGTGTGAGTCAGGGTGTGTCTTTTGCAAAAAGAAGGACAGTCAACTATTGAGACGGTGGGGCGTCAGGGGGCGTGGATGCTCTTTCGTTATAAAACGGATCCTAAAAAAGCAAAGGTGTTACAGGGAAGGCAGCGAACTTGGACTGGACTTCGTGAATTTACAGAAAACGTCAAGACAAGAGCAGGATTTTACAAAGTCTCTCCGATCACTAACAAGAAGTGTTAGACGTAATCCATCAATGGCCAGGCATAATGGTAAGAAAATCACTTTAATGTTCTGTCACCTAATAAATTTGCATTATTAATCTCAAAGTCAGAATAAAGTTTATTCATGATTCAGTAGTAATAGTGTATAATAGTGTGCTATTTAGCATAAACACCTATTACACAGACTTGCATTATAAATATAATATGTTTTGTTTACTAATTAATTACTGTAACGGTTGTTTTTTATGGTATTGTGATGTTTATAAATTATAATATTTTAATAAAATTCTAATATATTACATAAGGCAGTCTGGTGGTCAAGAGTTTTGCTAAGAGGGCTGGAATGATACTTTTCTATTTGTGTAGAAAACTGAGGTTTGCACTCCAAACCGCTTTTTAATTTATATTCCACATTCTACCGTGGTTCAAATGAAAAATGTATAATACAATTTCAATAAATTATATTATTTCTCAAACAGCAAAATTATAAGATGCTAAAGGTTGAAGTGAAATATTCCTGGTGGCAATACTTTTGTTGGCTGTGTTTCATGTTGGGCAGGTGGGTTAGAAATGCTCTGCATTGTTAAAATAAATATGGAAACAATATGGACCACTGACTTATTGGCAGACTGATATTTTATTTGGTCCAGTATCGGATCTCTTTGTGAGGTCTGAGCTTTATAGCCTCATCTTGGAAAGCGAAAAAGAAAGTTGCATGCTATTTTTAACATTAAAAATAAATGTAGCATCAAGAAGCAATAAGGAGAATCCAAACTGATCAGGGCTGCATTTCACAAAAGCACTGTAAGCCTAAAAAGTAAGCCTTTTGTGAGAAAAAGTTGTAGGTTGCTCTCCAAGTTACACCCTTGCCACCACAAACTGAAACTTCACAAACATCATCAGCAGTTTATTATATTCCTTCCCCAAAAGGAATTTGTTATTTGACCCCATCTCGTATGCAGACTAAACATGTTGAGAATGAGAGCTTTTGAAAACATCCCAAATACTATCTTGTTCTTCAGTGGAAGCAAGAAAATGTTACTTTTTGTGGAAGTTAACAATTTGCTTACCTTTGACTAAACCCTATGAGCCTTAGATCTTAAAAATGTCATATTCATTTTGTCATAACCTTTCTGTCTCAGAATTTTAGACCCCAATATACATTGAAAGATAATGTATGCAAATATAATGCAAGTCAATACTGCAGTTCATAAGAAGATGATTTTTAAAAAAAATTCACCTAAAAGGAAATTATGTCATGAAACACTTCTTGTGTGTGGAATTTCCAGTGCATATCTCAAACTTGTCAGTAAGGCTGGAAAACAAAAGTTGCTATCACTAATCTATCCCACAATTTAGCCACCCAAAAATATTGCATGCACCATTCAGTAACAGAGCGTTTTAGAGGCTCTCTACAAAAAGTATATATTTAGAATATTGGATATAGTATATTTATTAATTTTTTGTGTGTCCAGGCATACTGAGTGACTTAGATCTGCAATGTTATGAGAATAACCATGCTCACCGCACAGAGGAGATGGATGCGGAGCGACTGCTGGTGCGCAGAGGTCAGCCCTTCTCTGTAGTCCTGCAGTGTACTGAGCACATCCCACAGATCCCAGACCACCAGCTCAACCTCATACTACACCTGGGTGAGTATTCTGATGGAGAGAGTAACAGATTAAGCAGCGATAAAGACAGATGGCTCACAGGATTTGGACTACGCTTGAACCTGTAATAATCTTAGATTGATCTGTATTTGCCACCGGTTTCACAGACAAGGCTTAAACTAGTCCTAGACTAAATGGCCTAATGGAACTAAGGCTTAAAGTAACACTAAGTAACAATTTTCAACCTTCATAATATATTTCCAAGAACCTTGTGATGGTACATCGACTTAAAATAAGTTAAATGACACGTCTGCCATAGCCTGACGTTGTCTGTATCGCTTTTACTGGCACTATGTAACTTCGGGTTTCGGGTAGGAACCCGTGCACAAAAAGAACTACACAATTCGACTGCTTTACGTCAAGCGCTACAATAGTCATTATTTCGTTTTTCTTCGTTTCTGATGTCGCAATACATCATCCTTTCATGAAATCATGTAACATACTCTACCTTGTCTGTGGACATCGTTCATTCTAAAGCCGGTGCTGGATAAACAGCGAGCGTGCGTGCGACGGTAGGCTAAATTATTTACGACAGCGGCAATGGACAATTTCGTTTCCAACCAGTAGGGCGACCGAAGAGGAAAAATCCTTAGTGTTACTTTAATCCTGGCTTAATCTATGCCCTGTCTGTGAAACCAGGCCTTGGCGTTTAAGACAATTCACTAGGTTAGCTAAGTGTAGTGGTCTTTAAACCACAGGTCTTTATCAAGTTTTAAAAAACGAGGGTTAAGCAGGGGTGTTTACATTCAAGCTTCATGTTTCGTGGTATGTAAATACAGCTTTTCAGGACTGCTTAAAGTTACTGACACGAGCAATAGAATGAGCGCTAAAAAATGAACTGATGAATCAGAAAATCAGCTTGACTAACTGTTAAAAGCGCCAAATAATAATAGGCCGACACCAATCGAAAACTAACGACACTGTGTTTAGCGGTAGCATGGCCCACATATAGTTCAAATTTCATAAACTGCATGTCTAAAATACTGTTTGGTCGACATCGTATATGACATTAGGAAAATTAAACTATTGTCTAGTAACATTACGTTAACGTTATACCCTAAAATAATTATGTGGTCACCGGTAAAACACGATCATGAAACCAATTTGCATGAACTTGTGATTCAACAAAATGCCTTTTAAACTTTATAAAGCAAACATTTGGAGAATAATTTCAGTGCTCAATACTAACCATAACGTATTGAAACTTGTGACGATGAATATCTGCATTCTCTTGAATGTTTGTATGGTAACGTTAGCTCTCTCTCCTGCGCATCCGCATTTTCTCCAATCTACTCGTCATCATACCAACGGTTTTCATCATGGTTTTTTTCATCAGCGTCATTTTAATTTTGCGCATGCGTACATCTTTTATTTTTTAGCCAACATTTTTTTCACGTCGACTACATAGATCATTAAAAATGATCGGTGAAAATAGAAAGATGAAGCGTCAGTTTTACTCCAGAAAATCACTGTAAGAGCTGGATAAACACAGTATAAAAAGTGCGCATTATGTTTAAAAGCTAGTAAAAAAAACTAGCTTTTAAGGTCCTTTCACACTGGACGCGATTTTGACGCACGAATAATTCGCGCGATGGTTTTATTTTTTGATCAGCTGTTTGTGTAATGAGTGCTTCCACACCGAACGCGAATGTGCTGCGCCGAAAAAACGACTTTTATTTTTTTTCGCTTCGATGTCGATTTTTTTGTACTTTTGCTGCGACAGAAACGGCTTCAGCCAATCACATACAAGGAAACAAAGGTGCTTGTTGACGCTTTGGCTGCTCTGACGTAGCAGCATTATGTGCGAGAGAAGAGAAGTGTCACAAGTTACATGAAATGTAAACTAAAAACAAGCAATACATTGAAACTATAGAAACCTTTTATAATGACAGCATTTTTATATTGCCTATTCCGCATCTCAACGCACGCATGACATGACGTTGTTTGCTTAGGGACCAGTTACAAAAGAACGAGGCATTGGATAAAATAGCTGGGATTGTTGGTGTCTCTCCGGTGAGTTGAAGTGCGTGCTGATGATTTATAATATTTTTGACTAGGAGGGAAATAATTGATTTTTAATCATTTTCAACATTCATGATTGTGTGTTTCATATTATTTTTGCATGCCACACACCAGAGCATGGGAGTAAAACGGAGCGGGGTGACGCAAAATATAAGTTAAAAAACTTAAACATAGGCTACGTTTCATATATATGTTTAAATAATATAATGTTATTTTTTTATTTCATCTATGTTGATTAGCTATATGAAAAGGGAACCGCATGAGATGAGTAACGAGGATCATAAGATGCCCAATATATCGAAAACATTTGGAATGGGTCAGACATAATTTTGGCCACTTATTAAGTTGTGTTTTGTAGAAAGCCTTTCTTTAAAGTGAATTTCGTTTTGTATAAATTGTATCTTAATTTTAATCAATGTTTCGTCAACAAATTGTCTAGATTAATAAATAAGAAGAATATAGACAATATAGGCTAATCGAGGCGACTGCGCGTGAACTGCAGCGCGTCTCATACCGAAAACGGACAGAAAAACACTAGTTTATTATTAAACAATTCAAATGTTTAATGCATAATCCTTACTTTGGCTGGTTCTTTGTGGTAAAGTTTTAGCTTCTTTACAAGATTAGCATAGGTCTACTCCCCAGACTCTCTGTTCTTTAAGATTGGGTGCACACAAAACCTTTCTTTTCTGTCTTTTAAAGAAAATGAAAAGCTTGTCTTCACTGGATGATGATGATGATGATGATGAAGTGTCCATGTTTTCTCAGCGTCGGCGCGAAAGTTTTGGAATGTTGAAGCTCTGAACGTCGCAAACTCGCGTCGCGGCTGATGTGAATGGTTTTGACACGAACTATTCGCACGCGAACCATTCGCTTTTCCGTTTCGCTTTTTCGTTACGCGTCCGGTGTGAAAGGGCCTTTACTGTCTATGGCATTAAACTATTATCCATAAACTCTCTCCGTCTCCCTTTCATTATCATCAACATAGACAGTGAAGTAGACAAAACACTCGTTACAACTAACAGTAAACAAATATATACACACCTTTTCAGTGGGTGCTTAATAAACTGGTGCGTTAAATGTGCTAAGCGATGTCACATGTTTTTTAGGCCAAAACATTTTTGTCACATACAGCAAACATCTCCTGACTGTCCGCTAGCTGCCTGTCTTGTTGACGTTTCAAGCATAACTAGCTAGATCCTCTCTCCTCCTCATCCGCGCATTAACCCCCCAAACCTCACCCCCAAATCCTTCTTGTCGGTTATTGGTTGGAACAGTTTGATATGTTTTGTGGTGCGGGTTAGCCCAGTGTGTTTTTGTTGCCGTTTGTGGAGCCTGGGGTGTCTGCAGAGACCGCGTTTTTTTTACAGTATGTTCAGGGACAGGCAGCTAGCGGATTGTGAGGAGATATTTGCTGTATGTGACAAAAAATGCTTTGGCCTAAAAAACGCGTGACATCACTTAGAGCACCTTTAAACTGTATATCCGCAAAATGACTTGTTGAGCTGTCATAAAGTGCACGCTATCACTTTAATTTCTGCCATGATCAGTCTATCGCTCCGGAGACAGTAAGCTAAGCTGGATCACGAACTGTTAAAGATCCATCCTCGAGTAACAACGGGAGTAAATTAAGACTGCTATTCATTCTTACATCTTATAACAAAACACTTAAATCGCTTAGAAGACATTCTTGTCTACAGCTGCTCAATCAGGGGCAGGTCTACGCTAAAACTGCAGTGTCCGTCAACAGTCGTGGGCAGGGCTTGTGCAAAAGTAGGCCTATGTCACATTGCTCCGAATCTGAAAATGGCTTGTTCTGAGACATGCTTATGATTTATGGGGATTAAAAAAGCACTGTGTGGATTTGTATCATTATAGGGTGGCTGTGTACACACACTGCCAACATACATTTATGTTCAAACATCATGTAAAAATGAATTTTGGATAATAGGTGTCCTTTAACCTAGCTATATCTTTTTACATGGGGATAATTATTTGGAAGTAATTTATTGATGCAATATATGTAATGGTCAGTTTCCGAATATTTTTTTTTACAGTGATGTAAAGCCATATTTATAATCTAATTTCGGTGCATACTTTTGTGTGTTACAGGTAAGAATAATGAAGTGGTCTTAAAGGTTTCAGACTCAGAGCAGGATCATGGCAAATGGTGGTTCAGTCAGCGTAATGCTCAGGGTGAGGTGATGCTGACCCTCCATAGCCCTGCTGATGCTCCGGTGGGTCTGTACAGCATGACTGTGGTTTTGCTCTCAGCTGATGGGCAGATCCTGGAGCAAACCAAGCCTCAGACCTTCTACCTGCTTTTCAATCCCTGGTGCAAAGGTGAGTATTTAAAGGGATTGCACACCTGAAAAATCTAAATTCATGACTTTGTTTCTTCCATAAAAACGTTTCATTTGATTTCTTTAATTTAAAGCGGAAGATGATATTTCAACGCTGTGTGCTGTGGACTTCCCTATTCTCATATAATTAGGACAATTATTAAACTTATAGTTCTCATTTTAATAATCACCCTTGATGTGATCATGTGAACGGGCCTTAAAATTCACCAGTTCTTTAAAGCCTTGAGGATTCTAATCAGCTGTCAAGGTTTTACTTACAATGATTATTAAAACTTTATAGGCTATAGTTAATGTCCTTGCTAAGTTAAATATATTTTTTCATTAGATTCTTTATAGCTACACAAATTGGGATTAAAAATTGTAGTCTGCATGTTATCAAATGTTTTGGCAAGCCAAGAATATTCAAATGATATTTAAAAACATATCTCACCGAATGAATGCATAAACCAAATTCAAAAGAATTGTTACATATGTGATCATTATGGGCTTACACACAAAGCTCAATTATATTTCTTCCTGTAGATGACTCAGTGTACCTTCCCAGTGAGGAACTGCTGCATGAGTACATTTTAAATGAAAACGGGATCTTGTACCAGGGCTCATGGGATGATATCACCACTGTGCCCTGGAACTTTGGGCAGGTAACCTATAAATGCATTCACACGTGCTCACCAAATATATAAGATCCAAATTTATACAGTCCCTATCTGTTTAGTCAGTCTTGTGGTCAGTGCCCTCTCTGAGAAAGTACCACGGCCTGAGATGACTGACACACAGTGAGGATTTATGGGTGATGTTGCATTGTGGTGGAATTCAGATGAGGCAGAGTGTGAATTGTTACAGATCGGTGGCAGGAGAACCGCATGTCTGCTGTGTAATCACTCTCTGTAGATGTAAAACATTTTAGCAACAATATCTTTCTCACAAACAAGTGACTGTACCCTTTCAGTCAGACAGAAATTGGAGGTCTGGGGGATCAAGAAAAACTCAATTCACCACATTAGGATGGGTTTTGTGCTAAGCTTTCTCTGTAAAATGCAAGTTAGACACTACGGACAGCATTTACCACAATAATATCAATCATATAAACAAAATATGTGCTGCTATGCACATACAGGTGGATAAGCTTCTGAGGTTATTTTCTGTGGTAACCAACAGCATGTCACTGCTTACTTTAACTGTATTTAATTTGGAATATTCCTTTAAGAAAACCTCTATACCCCTCCATAGGCCTACTTTTTAACACTGATGCAAGTAAATCAAGATATTAAAGGGTACCTATTATGGCATTTAAAATGTTCCTAATAATGTTCTGGGAGTCCCCAACAACAGTTTTACATGCATGCAATGACAAAAAACACTTTTGTTGTCTTATAATATGCATTTATTTTTACCTGATTTGCTCACCGACTCCCTAATGATTCGTTTGACGACTCATTTGTCCAAACCCCTCCTTTGCGTGACGCTAATCGGCGGTGATTGGTCAGATGACGCAGTCAGTTATATTTTGCATTAGCCCAAAGCTTAAACATATTGATAAAGCACTGCAGTACTACAATACGCTTCACATAATTTCACATATTTCAAAAAACAAAAAAAAATGACATTGGAGACCTAGAAGCTGCTGAGCGTAACTCTCACTCTCTCTCACACACACGCACGCACGCACACACACACACACACACACACACACACAGACACACACACACACACATACACACACACACACACACATAAAAGCAACAAATAGTACTTACAGGTTGTGATTCGGAGGAGGAAGCTGATCTAAATAAACTTGGTATTGAACCTTCCTATATCAGCCGACTCGCGAATCCACATTTGAAAGCATTTGTGTTTGTGAAGCGATCGTCTTTAAAATAACGCGAACACAGCTCAAGGTGGCTATACTTGTGTGGTATAGTTGTAAATATAAACTCTAGCCACTGAGTCTTCACATGCTTGTCCCTGGGCAGTGAAAAAAAAAGTTTGCTTTTGATTCGCACTTCAGAACAGAGTCTCGTCGACATGATGTTGTCAGGTTTCTCTGTCTGCTCGGCGCGCGCACTGAGTGGGCGTGTCGAATTCAAATAACTTGTACAAGTGACGTACGAAAGTTAGAGAAAATGCATCGTTTGTCTATCGATTCATATCAGCGGCTCTGAGTCGACTCTTACTTTTGAGAGACAATAACTTTGTATACGGTTTCATATTTAAAACTTTGCAGGATGTTTTTGTTCACTTAGATCTATGTTACACACTACATGAAAGGTAATTTTCAAAATTCCATGATAGGTACCCTTTAATACCCTTGCATTTTCTTTTCAAACAGTTTGAGAAAGATGTGGTGGATATTTGCTTTGAAGTGCTGGACAATTCTCCTGCTGCCATGAAAAACTCAGAGATGGATATTGTCAACAGAGCAAGCCCTGTTTATGTTAGCAGGACTATTACTGCCATGGTAAGGCATCTATTGATTCCATTTAGGCCATTCATTGTCTCCACCTCTTTTTTTAATCATATTGGCTCAGGCATAAATTACTTTTTTACTGAATTAAACTACACTATAAAAAGTGGTTTACATGCATACATAATCTGCATTAATAGGTGAATGCTAATGATGACCGCGGGGTGGTATCTGGGCGCTGGGATGGAGAGTACAGTGATGGGGTGGCACCCACACATTGGAATGGCAGTGTGCCCATCCTGAGGCGCTGGAGTGGGGGTGGAGGTCAGAAAGTACGTTATGGGCAGTGCTGGGTGTTCACAGGAGTGGCATGCACAGGTGAGAATTGTTTCCTGCACCACTTTTCTCTCCTGCTGAATCTTTAGCGGCATGACAAAAGAAATCATATTTTACCTGAGTTCCAGATAGGGGTAAAGTCTCTGAAAAGACCATGCACCACGAAATAGTGGGGAAAATGTACAACGCGATCAGGGCAGCCTGATTCACAAATTACACGGTTCTTCTTAGTCAACCAAACGTGTATAACGCAATCAGGGCAGACCAATTCATGAACAATTAACTATGATGAGCAGGTTCTTTATAGTGAATCAAAATATAGAGTACCAGTTGGATTCATGACTGTTATAAGACGGTATGAGTCAAAAACATACAGTGCAACCACTGTAGTCTAATTCCCGAATGAATGAGGCAGTTCATTTAGTAAAAAGTAAAATTCTTCGCTGAACTGAACTATCAGAGCGGTTTCTGAATCATTTGCTAAATTCAGAATAGCGTACTAGGCCTACTGTTATTATTTCAGTCTGTATCTTACACGTGATCTGTAACTTCGCCTTTCCACAGTCCTCCGCTGTCTTGGCATTCCAACCAGATGCATCACTAATTACTCATCTGCTCATGACACTGATGCAAATATTTCTGTGGATTATGTCTTCGATGATCAACTTGAAAGTGTGTCTGAAGGAAGGAAGGACAGCATCTGGTAAATTATGATATCTACATAAAATGTATAGCTCTAAACCCTTCATGTATGACAACAGTTGTTTCAATTCGGTCTGTTTTTATTTCTTCTAAGCAATTACAGGAGAAAGATCTGAGACAAAGTTGATACTTAAGGCATAAGTTAGAGCACAAGTTATGAAAGAATTACTCTGAGCAAAAACATTCTCCTCTGTAGTCCCTGATCTGTAAGCTTCATCCTTTTTTTCAGGAATTACCACTGTTGGGTTGAGTCCTGGATGAAACGCGATGACCTCCCAGAAGGTTACGATGGATGGCAGGTGCTAGATCCAACGCCTCAAGAAAGGAGTGATGGTAATCTTTCTTATAAGTAAGCTTTGCTCCTTAAAGTATAAAAAAAAAATGGAATATTAGTTTGACTATTTCCTCTGCTTCCATGTTCTTATAGGAGTTTTCTGCTGTGGGCCTTGCCCAGTCCGTGCAGTCAAGGAAGGAGAGGTGGGGTTGAAGTACGACACCCCATTTGTGTTTTCTGAGGTGAACGCGGATCTGATTGTCTGGATTGTTCATCCAGATGGGGAACGATCTCAAGTGTCCCTAAACAGTAAAACTATTGGACGGAACATTAGTACTAAGAGTGTGTATGGAGACTTCAGAGAGGACATTACTGCTAATTACAAATATCCTGAAGGTAATGTCCAACAAGTCGAATCTACTCTTTTGTTTCAACTTTATTGAAACATTCTATAATGATGAACTAAACTAAAATTGATTAGAACGTTGGATCATTGTGGTTGGCTATTGATGTGAAGTCATGTGAGTGATAGGTTGGCTCGCCCTCGCAACCCTTAAAAACGTCATCTGAGATGTCATTGCATTTTGGAAGGGAAGTTATTTTGATTAAAAATTATTAGGGCACATTAATTAAAAAATAAACTGATGTGGAATTGTGCATGTAAGTCATAATAAATACTGTAATATACAATAAAAAATGAATTGTCCATTTTGATTTAATGGTAACTTTAAGTTCATTGTCTAAAATTATATTGTACCGGGAACATATTATTAAAATTTTTCCTAAAATCTTAAAACGTCTCGATGATGCTGCTGGCATAAAAAAGAAAGACATTTCACCCGGAAATTATTCACAATAAGACATATTGTTAAGAAAATAATTTTATTTATATTTGTCCATACCAACTGATTCTGAAATTTTTGACACTTGATATTAATGCTTTGTCCCACCCCAGGCTCAATGAAGGAGCGACAGGTTTATAAAAAGGCAGGAAGACAAGTGGGCCAAAAGAATGAAGTCCCAGGACAGCTTGAGCTTTTCATCAAGCACGCTCCAGCTATACATGGGACAGACTTTGATGTGTTCATAGAGGTGTATAATGCTGGCAGGGAGGACACAGATGCACAACTCATAGTCACGTCGAACGCAATAACCTACAATAGCATCCACCGCGGAGAGTGCCAGAGAAAGACATCCTCTCTTACATTACCAGCTCACAAAGGTAAGACTAGCAAAATTATGTTGCACATATACAAATTTTCCCCTTGACAAAAATTTCTCAAATATCTTTGCATCATTTTTTAGCTCATAAAGAAGTATTGCGACTTCAGTATGACCATTATGGGTCGTGTGTGTCTGAACATCACATGATAAGGGTCACAGCCCTCCTTCAACCCACTGATCAAGACAACATCATCCTGCAAGAAATCAACATCCCCTTGAAAATGCCAGTACTTCATATCAAGGTAATTAAAGGGAGAGTTTACCCAAAAATGAGAAATTCTTATTCTTATTATCATTTACTCTCACTCATGCGGCATGCCATCCCCAATGTTCAAGACTTTCTTTTTTCATCTTTAGATAAACACAATCAAAGGTTTTTAGGAAACTAATCCATATCTGTGTTTCAATATAATGTCAGTAAACGGGTGCCGCTCAATTTACATTTGAAAAACCACACACTGCGATCATGATGGTAATCCATACGACCACAGTGGATAAATCCATGTCTTCTGAAACTATAAAGCATAGCTTCTGGACAACTGTCTAAGGCATGTTCACAAGTTCAGCTTGACATAAACTTGCATTGTGAAGATTGCGCGAGAATTAACCTGGAAACACAGAGGAGAAAACACTTACATCACAAAGTCCCTCTCATGAACATATGACAGTAGAGCATAGCAATGATTTATAGATAAGAGATATGAGATCAGAGATATGTTTTATTTTAAAATACTAAATACCATTTTTTTTTCGTACTCTCACACACATCATTTTGCTTCAGAAGACATTGATTCATCCACTGGGGTCGTAGGGTAACTGTGTGTTTTTTTAAGCTTCAACTGAGCGGCACAGCACCCATTCAATGACATTATATGGACTCCCGAGATGGATTATTTTCCTAACATTTTTTATTTGTACTTATCTGAAGAAAGAACATTATTTACATCAGGGATGGCATGAGGGTGAGTAAATGATGAGAGAGGCTTTATTGACCTCTTTTACTAATAACCAACGTTTGTTCTACATTTCAGATTATTGGAAATGCGATTGTATCACGCAAATTGACAGCACACATCGCCTTCACCAATCCTTTGCCTGTTAGTCTTCAAGGAGGCGTGTTTACCGTGGAGGGAGCAGGACTAACAGAGGCCAGAGAAATAAAAACACAGTATGTACTAGTTTTAGAAATTACATAAGTAAGAACACAGTACACATTTCCTAAAGTGCATCAGACATGATCCAAGACATCCAAGTTATGGTTGACTGTTAATATCTCTCTTTCTGTAGTGGTAAGATTGAAGCTGGTCAGGGTGTGACAGTTAAATTCTCCTTCAAACCCGCCCGTGCTGGCCTGAGGAAACTGCTTGTCGACTTTGACTCAGACAGACTGAGAGATGTCAAGGGAGAAGCCTCTATCATTGTTCGAACAAAAATGCGAAATATGAATGCTGTCACAGAAATCTAACCAAGCATGTACAATTTAGAGAACCATAAATCATTTAGTGTGTTTGTAAATAATACCATTAATGCACTATACTTGGCTTGCTTACAGCTTTTTTACTTGTTACTTTTTGTTTTGTTGGCTATTTGTTTATATAAAGACATTTACGTATATTTAGAAATGTTATATATGTGCAACATTTCCTTTATAATTACTTTATGATCATAAATGATATCTTTGCATGCTTTCATACAGATATTGAATATAAAAACCACAAAAGATATTTTTCTACATGTAAAATGCCCAGAAACACTTGTTTACTTTGTACTTTCTGGATAATGTTGTTGTTGTGTTTGAAATAAATGTTATGTAATAATAATAAAAAATATATAAAATGCATGTCATGTTATTTTAGGTTTGGCTATGTTATAATCAGAGGTGGACAAAGTACACAACTTCCTTACTTGAGTGAAAGTACAGATACTAGTGGTCAATTATTATTCCGTTACAAGTAAAGTAAAGACCGATTTTAAGTTGTAAAGACCGAAGTAAAAGTACAGAAGTACTCGTTTTTAAAAGTACTTAAGTCTCAAAAGTAAATGTCAATGCATTGTTTTATAATTGTTGCATTGAATACTTACAGTACCTTATGCCTCTGAATCTATGCCTGCCTACCCTCATATCAATATCAAATTTATTTCTAGAACACAGTTCCAGTAGTAAGATTGAATGTGAGATTGAATAAGTGCACTCAATAACATCCACAATGGTTTCGGTGCCCTATTTAAAGTTTTTTGGCTTTTAGTATGAATATGTTAGCCTTACTGTTATCTATAAGCTAGTGTGCTCCAAATCTCTTGTAAAAGAGATTCTGAATCTCAATGGGACCTCCTGGTTAAATAAAGGTATAAAAAAATAAGCTAGTGTGCTCCAAAGCAATGACAAAATTCGCATTTAGAAGACCAAACCCAACATTGAAAATGAAAATCAGGTTGATGTCAGAAACCATGACGTCAACCCAACTTTCATTTCCAAGCAAAATCCAACTGGATGTTGACACAAATGTTGTTCACAAATGTGAACTTTTATTTATTAAACATTCTACTGATGCTAAAGTCTGTGACATTCCAGTCAAATCCGAAGTTAAATACTTGGGTATAATCATATGTAAAGATAAGAATAAAAGATCAAAACTGACCTTTGAGCCTCTTATTCTGTCTATTCAACGTAAATTTAATTCTTGGTTACAGCGTGATCTGTCTATAACAGGTAGAGTGCTGCTTTCCAAAGCAGATGGGTTATCTCGGGTTATCTATCCTGCAATGGCTCTGGATGTTTCTGTGGAGATTTGTAGAATGCTGGACTAAATGATAGTAAACTTTGTTTGGAAATCTAAAAATCATTTGATTAAAAAAAGTGTTATAATAGCTGATCGGACAATGGGTGGTTTCGACTTATTGGACTTTCCACACTTAATAATTCTTTCAAGATTAAGTGGATAAAATCTTTTTTGAACAACCCTACATCTTTTTGGAATATTATCCCAAATTATATTTTCAGTTCAGTTGGACATTTGCATTTTTTGTTGCGCTGCAACTATGACATCTCTAAAATACCTTTAACTCTTTCTAGTTTTCATAAACATGCTTTAATATGCTGTCCATATAATTATAATTTTTCTCCACACAGCTATTTTATTTGGAACAACCAAAATATTAAATATAAAAATAAATCTCTTTTTTTTTTTTGGTTTGATAAAAATATACTTTTAGTGAGTCAACTTTTAGATGAAAGGGGTGTCTTGCTCTCTTTATGCAAGAATTATCTTTTTGAGTGGCCCCAAGAGAATATGCCATTGTTTTTGATGTAATTCCTGATTGTGTGAAATCTTTAGTCAAACCTGGCCCTAAAGGTCCTTTATGCTCTTCACATTGACAACACTAATCTATTTGTTGATCAATGTCCTCTCAGCACCTTGTCAAACAAGAAAATTCACTCAATTCTTAACAGAGATCAGATTTCTTTGCTTGTGTAAGCTTTTGGAATAACAAATTTGATGATATTGTTTGGGAGAATTTCTGGCTCCTTCAGCAAAAATTATTTTTATCTAATAAAGTGGTTGAAGTCTCAATTAAAATTATTCACAATTGCAACCCAGTTAATTATAAATTTGATAGATGTAATAATAGTATTTCCCCCTTGTGCTCCTTCTGTCATCAGTTTGATGAGACAATTATTTATTTGTTTTGGGAACGTGCATATTGCAAAATCTTTTGGGTTGACTTTTCAAATTTTGTTAAAAGGTAGGCCTATCTATCTTTAAACTTCTGTATAATCCAAAAAATTGATACTTTTTCTTGCCAAATTTTATATTCACAAGTGTACGTTTTCAAAGAAGACTGCTTTTTTCATTTTCAAGAAAGATTTTGATATGTATCTAAATTCTTTTGAGAACTCTAAAAACTCCACTGCATGTAAGACTCTGCAATGGTGTCAGTCATTTAAGCTAATTTAATGTTCTTTATGTTTATGTAATGTAACCCTCTGTATTGTTTATTATTGTCCTTATTTGTATTCGTAAAAAAAAAAAAAAAAAAAGTCCTTGACAGAAATGTAGTGGAGTAAAAATTACGATATTTGTCTTTCAAATGTAGTGAAGTTAAAGTAAAAAGTTTCCAGAAATAATACTCAAGAGTCAAGGCTACAGTAGGCTATCAGTAAATGTACTGTAGCTACACCTCTGAACATTACCAGCGAGCAGGTGACATTTATTACAGGTACATTTCTGAATAAATAATAGCGCCATTGTCATGTGAATGATCAACTCTCTCATATGGCTTAAACTCATATCTATTTAGGCATACTATACTAATCCAGCTGGTCTCTTGAAAGAAGAATGTGGGGTTGTTAAAGTTTGTGCATAAAGATCTTGATCGCCACCTGCTGTGAGGAAATGCTTACTGTCCCTCTCAAATACACAATATAAAGTGTTTTTTTTTTATTTAAATTTATTTTATTTATTTTTTATTGCATCGTTTTAAACGTTTACCTTGCAAAAATTGTACAAAATATTTCATCATTTTATCACATCATAGTTTGAACCCTACTACTAGGCCTACTACTACTACTACTACTACTACTACTACTAATAATAATATAATAATAATAATAATAATGAGAAGAAGAGAAGAAGAAAGAAGAAGAAGAAGAAGAAGAAGAAGAAGAAGAAGAAGAAGAAGAAGAAGAAGAAGAAGAAGAAGAAGAAGAAGAAGAAGAAGAAGAAGAAGAAAGTTAGGCTACAAATGACAAAGCATAATGCATGATCTATGTAAACATACAATAACATATTAAAAAAATATTATAAATCAGACGAAAACAAGCAGATTGTAAATCACGATTGTATGACAAAATAAAGATAATAGATAAGAACGTAAATATTACTGCACTGTTACTTTATCATTGCATCATCCAGTTCCGTCCTTTGCATAGTTGACATATCCAGTCGCGTCTTTGTCTTGACCGACAGCATCCTAAACCAATAGAAACTACGTACACTGAAACATCACTCATCCTAAACCAATCATCTATGTTGTGGGCGGCACTTTGTCGTCTCTCTCCTTCTTTTGGTTTCAACCGGCGTGGGAAGTAGTGTGACTGGCTTCTGAAGCGGCTATAAGATTATTATTCGTAAGTTTCATTAGCTTTATATTTGTTTCATGACGTTATATGTCATTTGTTTTTACTATATATCTTTAAGGACAGTATCATGAGACTGTATGAATCCAGTTACATGGTGGTTTAGTGAATGACTGGATTGTCAGCTAGCCTTGTCTCGCGCTTAGAGGAAGCATGCTATTGTAAAATAAAGACAAAAGAAAAATCTGAAAGACTGTACTATTCAACCGCTTTATGTAAGTTACTTTGACATAATGACTGGATTACTTGTCAGAATCCAGAATGGATGCATCTCCCAATGGAGATGTTGATGTGCACAATGCAGCATAATACGGTAGTCTATGGGTTTGGCCTGTATCAGTGCACTGGTTAATGCAGGCAGCAAAAAAAAAAAACTAATTAGTTTTGTATTTATATATGTGTAAAACTATCATGTAATTTGCGTTTTATGGCTCTGTATTCATGGGAATGGGGTTTTGTAGGTATTGTAGTAAATCGTGTTATACTTCCTCTAGGATCATAGAACATCATTATCTATGGCTCTTCATCTCACATTTTTATGTGCCAAAGCTTTCTTCTATTGTCAGGTGAACCTCCTGTGTGCAGGTCATGGTCTGTTGACTTATTTTGCTCACTAATGTTGCATCATGTTAAGTGCCCGTTGCTCATGTCTTTCACAAAGCATTAGAATGCATTTTACATTGTATTGTTTAACATTTTTATCAAGGATTCAACAAAAAGGATGTAACGTTACCACAGGACCAGTAATTTCTTTTGAATTTAAATGTTTTTAGTTTTTTGCTGCAGTCTTTGCCAGGTCTTTCCTTTAAAATAGATTTAATATCAGTAAGGTTTTTTTATTAGTATGTTAATAAAAGGCTACGAAATAAGTTCCTCTTCACTGCCCTGTGCTGCCTGCTTCGTCATTACATTTACATTTATTAATTTAGCAGATGATCCTATTCAGACTGACTTCAGGGAATATAATAAATGTGATTTATGTATTTACAGTAAATTAATCTATAGCTGTTGTTGAGTTTTATTATTATTATAGATTACATTTTGCAGAAGCTTTTTCCAAGGCTACAAATTGGAAAACATAACGATTAAGTGATCATATGAAGTAACAGGAGCATCACTACATCTTACTTTTGTTGATTGTCCTGTGTGGCTTTATTTTTGTAATGGTTGTCAAATGTTTATGGTTTAATTATGGTATTCAAGGAAATGTTATAAATTGTGATAGTCTTGGAAGCATAATTTAGAGAAGGAAAAAAGTGTTTATAGGAATCTACAGCTTGAGTTGTATTATTATTATTTTGCAAAGAAAACTCATTGGAAAAAAACAACAACCATATATTCTGACACATAAAAACATGATGGGTCGTGGGTCCAGTAAAACCATTGACTGGACAAGCGAAAATGTGTTTCTTATTTTTGAGCACTTATTTATTGTAAGTCAAGTTCAGCTTTATTTTAAAATAATAACTATTTTCAATGTCCACGTCATTTATAGCAAGGAAATTCTGGTTCTCCGCATGCAGATGTTTAGTTAATTGTTTCACAAGGATGCGGTTTCTGGCATGCATGGTTGGGGTGGTTATGTAGTTGTCACTTGGAAAAGGCTGTCTTTATGTTTTGAACGAGTTGTAAAGGGAGTGGTGCTGTAAATACGTTAGGGATGTCTATTGTTCGCTGAATACTGGCACCACCCTCTGAGGAGCTTCCTTTAATATTCCTGCGAAGAAGATTCAAATCTACTATCTTGACATTCACATACAATTTCTGCATTTTGTCCGTAGTGGTAGTTGAACAGAACTTTCAGATTAATTAAATGGCCATTACCCTCTGCTGATTCACCATGGTAAAATAAATTATTTGAATGAAAATTAATTTATTAATATATATCCACAAATGGCCAGCCACAGACTGGTAACATAAAGGTTGTGGGTTTGATTCTCAATACCGGAGGGAAATGTCCGAGCTGCCCTTGAGCAAGGCACCCAACCCCCAATTGCTCCCCGGGCTGCTCACTTCTGTGGGTGTGTTTCCATGGTTTGCAGTGTGTGTGTGTGTGTGTGTGTGTGTGTTCACTACTCACTCACTGCTGCTAATGTGTGTACGCTAACTTGGATGGGTTAAATGCAGAGGACAAATTCAGGACAAAGGAAGAGGACAAAAGAGGACAAAAATTGGACAGATGTCCATTACACATTCTTGATTGTTGATGGTTTCTGCAAGCTGCAGCTTCATCTTTACTCCACCCACTGTTTTTGTAAAACAGGTTTCTGACTCACTGTGTGTTTGTATATATCCCTAGTCCCCTGAGAAAAACACAACCAGCATGGACTCTTCGCTGACTGCTGCACAGATCCGTGAGAAGTTCATTGACTTCTTCCGTCGCTATGAGCACCAGTATGTCCACTCGTCAGCCACCATTCCGTTAGATGACCCGACTCTGCTCTTTGCCAATGCCGGGATGAACCAGGTTAGGAGATTTGAACCTAGTTACATACACTGAACAAAATTATAAATGCAACACTTATGTTTTTGCCCCTCATTTTCTATGAGCTGAACTCAAAGATCTAAGAATTGTTATATGTACACAAAATGCCTTTTTTTCTCAAATATTGTTCACAAATCTGTCTAAATCTGTGTTATTGAGCACTTCTCCTTTGCCGAGATAATCATCCACCTCACAGGTGTGGCATATCAAGATCAGATTACTACATATCATGCTGATCAGACAGCATGATTATTGCACAGGTGTGCCTTAGCCTGGCCACAATAAAATGGCACTCTAAAATGTGCAGTTTTATCACACAGCATATTGCCACAGATGTCGTGAGTTTTGAGGGAGCGTGCAATTGGCATGCTGACTGCAGGAATGTCCACCAGAGCTGTTGCCCGTGAAATGAATGTTCATTCCTCTACCATAAGCCTTTGGAAACCAAAGGCGTTTCAGAGAATTTGGCAGTACATCAACACGGCCTCACAACCACAGACCACGTGTAACCACACCAGCCCAGGACCTCCACATCCAGCATCTTCACCTCCAAGATGGACAGCTGCTGCAACAATCAGTTTGCCTAACCAAAGAATATCTGCACAAACTGTCCGAAATCGTCTCAGGGAAGCTCATTTGCTTGCTCGTCGTCCTCATCAAGGTCTCGACCTGACTGCAGTTCGTCGTCGTAACCGACTTGAGTGGGCAAATGCTCACATTCGATGGCGTCTGGCACTTTGGAGAGATGTTCTCTTCCCGGATGAATCCTCGTTTTCACTGTACAGGGCAGATGGCAGACAACGTGTATGGCTTTGTGTGGGTGAGCGGTTTACTGATGTCAATGTTGTGGATCGTGTGGCACATGGTGGCGTTGGGGTTATGGTGTGGGCAGCTGTATGTTATGGACAACGAACACAGGTGCTATTTATTGATGGCATTTTGAATGCACAGAGATACCGTGACGAGATCCTGAGGCCCATTGTTGTGCCATTCATCCACCACCATCACCTCATGTTGCAGCATGATAATGCACGGCCCCATGTTGCATGGATCTGTACACAATTCCTAGAAGCTGAAAACATCCCAGTTCTTGCATGACCAGCATACTCACCGGACATGTCACCCATTGAGCATGTTTGGGATGCTCTGGATCGGAGTATACAACAGCGTGTTCCAGGTCCTGCCAATATCCAGCAACTTCGCACAGCCATTAAAGAGGAGTGGACCAACATTCCACAGGCCACAATCAACAACTTGATCAACTCTATGCGAAAGAGATGCGTTGCACTGCGTGAGGCAAATGGTGGTCACACCAGATACTGACTGGTTTTCGGACCACCCCAATGCAGTAAAACTGCACATTTTAGAGTGGCCTTTTATTGTGGCCAGCCTAAGGCACACCTATGCAATATTCATGCTGTCTAATCAGCATCTTGATATGCCACGTCTGTGAGGTGGATGGATTATCTCGGCAAAGGAGAAGTGCTCACTAACACAGATTTAGACAGATTTGTGAACAATATTTGAGAGAAATAGGCCTTTTGTGTACACGAGTTAAGCTCATGAAAAATGGTGGCAAAACAAAAGTGTTGCGTTTATAATTTTGTTCAGTGTAAATGGGTGTTTAATTTGTTATAGCAAATTAATTGTTATCTTCATCTTCTCAATAGTTCAAGCCCATCTTCCTGAACACCATCGACCCGTCCCACCCCATGGCCAGACTTCGCCGTGCTGCAAACACACAGAAGTGCATTCGTGCCGGTGGCAAGCACAATGATCTTGATGATGTGGGCAAAGACGTGTACCATCACACTTTCTTTGAGATGTTAGGCTCTTGGTCCTTTGGAGATTATTTCAAAGTAAGGGATAGAGAGAGGTGTAGTATATTGTAAAATCATGGCATATCTCTTCATAGTACCGATGCTCTTTAAAGGAGTCATAATGTGCAATTTTCACTTTTCCATGAGAATCAATGTATTGACTATATTGACTAACGATTATACATTGGCCGGGATGCCGATATTCAAAAGTGAAGCGTTTGTTTACCCCAGGGTTCTTAAACTAGCCAACGTGCACGCGCACTCAAATACGAGATTTCAATTTCTCCCCCGACTTGACGTCAAGACGGGGCCGGATATACCATATATGGACACCGCAGAGGAGGCCCGCCCTGCCCCTCTCCCCATCATATTCAGTCAAGAAAGATGCAGAAACGTAGTGCACACGTGAGTTGCTCTGTGGTCATAATCCACATTCTAATGTTTTTTTCTTTACCCAAAACTGACCAAACTACAAGGGACCAGTGGATGAAATTTATTTTTAATGACGCTGTTCCAACAACCATCTCAACTTGCTCAACGTTAGGTGTCTGCGCTAAACATTTCACAAAATAATCTTTTACAAATTTGGGGCAATATCAGGCGAAGTTGGCATCGAAGCTACGTTTGGAAAAAGGTGTCATTCCAACAATCAGGGACTTGCCTGAATTTGAAACGGTAAGACTGTGTTTTTATTACTATATTTTGTGTAACAAACAGCAGCTAACTACTAATGCGGTTAATGTATGTGATGTAAACACGGGGAATGGACTCTACGAATGCTAGCCACATCTTTCCACTTTGTTTTACACTACAGTAACGATGATAAAATGATACAGCTATTATTTAATATAAACGTATATAATATAACAATGACAACATAACATTGTATTGATTTTTTTATATAATAGATAAGGATAGATAAATTGAAAAAACAGTCAAGAAATAATAAACATAAAGAAAAACATAACGTTACGTATGAAAATTATTGAATGTCTAAAAACCACAACGTCAAAAAAGGCAAAAACAACACATTATAGCAAACGTTAATCTCTATAACCACTGTAAACTGAAAATAAAGTAGACTACATCTCCGTTAATGTAATCTACATTAAATTAAAGCTAAACTTATGTGGTTAGCTCGTTACTGATGTTAATGTATGTCTGTCTCAGTCAAAAAAAATCTTCCGTTTCCAGCTCTGGTTCAGAGTCTGGCTCAAACATATACGGTTGAATCCCGTAGGTCGCGGCCAGGTCGGGTTCATTCACAACTTGCGCCATGATCTCTTTTTGGAATGATATTCTGAAATTACCTGCGGTGTCAAGCCCCCTCCTTCCTGCCACCAATCAACGCGCCCCTCATTTGCATTATTAAAATGACCGTCCACGACAGCCAAAACCTCGCATTAGATCTCGCGAGACAATAATGCATTCAGAAATAAGGGTCAAACGAGCTCTGTGTTTATTTTTTTCCAATTTTTCTTTTTTAGAAGGGCATGAAATGACTATAGTAGAGCGTGGGTATCAAAGTTAATACTACATTATGACTCCTTTAAAAAAAAAAAATTATGTTGGTCTTTTCTCTTTGCATCACTTCATTTCTTTTATTGCTCATTCTATATCTAGCACCTGGCCTGCAAGATGGCACTGGAGCTGCTGACACAGGAGTTTGGCATACCTATTGAACGTCTCTATGTGACTTATTTTGGTGGTCATGCTGATGCAGGCCTGGAGCCTGACCTGGAGTGCAAGCAGATCTGGCTGGACTTGGGGTGAGTAGTACGTAATATGTACAAGGTGTATTTAGTTATGAGTTATTGTGTAATATATTTCTCGTTTGTCTCGACTCTGTCCCAGAATGGAGGAAAGCCGTATTCTGCCCGGCAGTATGAAAGATAATTTCTGGGAGATGGGTGACACTGGTCCATGTGGACCGTGCAGCGAGATGCACTTTGATCGCATTGGAGGTAGAGATGCCTCCCACTTGGTCAACATGGATGACCCGAATGTGCTTGAAATCTGGAACCTGGTGTTCATCATCCAGTTTAACAGGTAAACTACTACTGCTTGTTAACTAAAACTAACATTGGTAAACACTTAATTAAAAGTTCAAATATACTTAGAGATATTATTTTATTAGACACTTCTTATGTAATGTATTTTTCATATTAATGCACAATATATCAGTTATTGACTGAAATTAGAGATGTTTTTTAATTGATGTCAGCCTATATTGGATGTCTAATATTAAATAGATTAATCTTTAAAATAATTATTTGAATCGTTCAATGGATGGATGTTTTTTTGTGCCATTTATTGGTTATCACTTAAAGTTATATATAAATAAAATGTATTTAGAGGTGCTCTAAGCAATGTTGGGTGACGTCACTTGTTGACTTTCGAAGTATTGTCAAACAAATGAAAATTTGCAGGAAATTGATAAAAAATAATAATATTTATGTTACAAATCATTTCTCTTTAAAATAAATAGTTTAACTTTATTTTCATCAAAGAATCCTAAAAAAAAATCAGTTTCCACAAAAATATCAAACAGCAACTGATTACAACATGGATAATAATAAATGTTTCTTGAGCTCCAAATCAGCATAATTAATATGATTTCTGAAGGATCATGTGACACTGAAGACTGGAGTAATGATGCTGAAAATTCAGCTTTGCTATCACAAGAATAAATTACATTTTAATATCTCTTATGCTTTTGATCAAATAAATTTAACCTTTGTGATCATAAGAGACTTTCAAAACTTTCCAAACCCCAAAAAATCGTACTGACCCCAAACCTTTGAACGGTAGTATAATTTCATTATTGAATTTTAACGTTGGTGCTATATTGAAACCTAAAATTCTTTACACAAAGATACTGTAAGTATTCACATATTGTTCTAAATGCATATGGCTTGGCCTCTCCATGCAGGGAGTCGGAGACAGTGCTAAAGCCTCTGCCCAAGAAGAGCATTGACACAGGGATGGGACTGGAGCGCTTGGTCTCTGTACTGCAAAACAAGATGTCTAACTACGACACTGACCTGTTCATCCCTTATTTTGAAGCCATTCAGAAGGTACAATCATTAAAAGAAAAACACATGAGACATGACCAAACTCTCTTTTGCATGTAATTGAAAAAAATGTCTTGGTTCTCAGGGCACAGGTGCCAGGGCATACACAGGAAAGGTTGGCTCAGAAGACACAGATGGTATCGACATGGCATACCGTGTCCTGGCTGATCACGCCCGAACCATTACTATCGCCTTGTCTGATGGTGGGAGACCTGACAACACAGGCAGAGGGTGAGGTGATGGTGTTATGGTTTGCCGTGTACTTGATATACACCCAATGTATGTATGTGACCCTGTTTTTGTGTTCGCAGCTATGTGCTGAGGAGAATTCTACGTCGTGCAGTGCGATACTCTCACGAGAAGCTGGGTGCACAGAGGGGTTTCTTCGCCTCCTTAGTAGATGTGGTGGTTGAGTCCCTGGTAAGGCCTCTAACTCTACAATTTTTTTTCTCTCATAACTTTGTGCATAAGGAACCTCCTGTCTGCTGCTTTGACAGTTATTCAAAGTGGCAGCCAATGCACTATTGAAATGCACTTTCATTAAATGTTTCAGTTCTATCTCTGATGTCCATTTAATGGTTCATGGCTCTCTACAGGGTGATGCTTTTCCAGAATTGCGGAAAGATCCTGATATGGTAAAGGACGTCATCAATGAGGAAGAGGCACAGTTCCTCAAAACCCTTAGCAGAGGACGCCGTATCCTGGACCGCAAGATCCAGAGTCTTGGAGACAGCAAGACTATTCCAGGTAAAGCACATACTACCACACAGATATTCTTTTAAGGCGTCTTCAGACCTGTAAATCGTCTCATTATATATCGGTACAGTATAGGGTTGTCAAAAGTACCGGTACTTCAGTACTGAAAATTTGACGATACCACCATTTCTGTAGTACCGGGTATATTGGGTACCCACTAATAGGCAGCTGCTTTCAGTCGCTTCCATGTTTATCTAAGCGCAGGGCTATATACCACGATATATATACTAGTGTCTTTGAGTATTAAACCGCATGGTCTCAAGCAGACGCATGTTCTGCTTGTTCTGTTGAATAATAACGCAGCATCGCGTTCATAACCACACACACACACACACACACTGAACCACGCGTGACACTCGCAGTGTTTTCAGTCTCTGCTGCCTCATGATTTGAGGACATGAATGCATTAACTACGTCTCTACATCTGAGAGCCGCTCTGAGAGTCTTGGTTTGACATGACTACTGAAACTTAGCCTGACTTCGTCATACTCATAATCTAGTCAGAATGTGAGTCTGATACTGCTCCATTGGGCTGTGATTATGGGGCTTGTGTCAACCGAACCAGGAAATAAAAGGCCTCTGCACTCAATTGGATAGACCTACAACCAATCAGAGCAACGGAGTAAGTGACGTATGTTGAGAGATAGATTAAAGTTGATAGATTAAACTTTCCGAATCCCGTAGGAAGGATGGCAAAAACATCTTTTCCATCGACAAATGCTTTGATCGCGGTTCTCTGTTCCTCTTCTAAAATTAATGCCTGTCTATATCTTCTATAACACACCGATAGCGGAATATACACTACTCAATTCTCCAGCGGCAGCCATGAATTCAACCCAAGCGCTCTGATGAGTGGATGGTTACGTTACAGTTGCTCACATAGATATGATGTCTATGGTTGCTCATCTGTCCATATCGTATAAAGCCCGCCCTGACAATTTGATTGGTCCGAACAATTTTTGTTCGGGCATAATAGCTCCTCAACAGATCGAGTCCAGACCGAACTTCCCGACCAAAAAATGTTGTGGGCGGGGTTCGGGCTGGCATCCAGGCTAACTGAAACTAAGATCTGACTCTAGAATCACACCAAGATTCTTGCTTGATTTTTAGTTGTTTGACCCCTAGAGTAAAGGTATTCGTGCACCTTGATAACTTCATCTTTGTTTCCAAACGCAATGACTTTAGTTAGTCTTTGTTTAATTGAAGAAAGGTTTGCCACGTCCAACTGTTAACTTTATCAATGCATTGGCACATGGATTCAATTGTTAGGCGATAGTTTTTCTGTGGTGTTTTTCTGCCAAAATAAAAGCTCTATGGTTTAACATTTGGAAGCAAAGAAATTAAGACTAATTTTGTAGTATTGTGTATAACTGTCATTGTTTTGTGCAGGTGACACAGCCTGGCTGCTGTACGATACGTATGGTTTTCCTCTGGACCTCACTGCCCTGATCGCTGAAGAAAGGGGAATGGGGGTGGACAGGCAGGCCTTTGAGGAGGAGAAGAAAGCTGCTCAGGTGGAAATCAGTTCATTCTTTTATGCAGTGCAATTTCCATTAAGCACAGAATAATTTCATAGTTATAAAACACAGAGGACTAAAATCCATCTTTTATACTTCAACTATAATGTTTTGGTGCCAAAATTCACATGTAACATTTGACTGATTTCATTTTGACTATTATTAAATATTATTTATAATGACGGCAAAGCTAATATAAATGTAAAAATAGACTATTTATTTTTTAATTAGCATGCACAATTAAAAATCCTATATCAGCCGAAATGGGTCCAATATTAACTGATAACAATAGGTGTTTTGTTAATGTAAATGGGTCTAAATAAATACATGTACACAGTTAAAGTCTCAAGGCAAAGGCTCTGGGGACGAGGACCACATCATGCTGGACATCTACGCCATCGAAGAGCTCAGAAACAAAGATGTCGCTGCCACTGACGACAGCCCCAAGTACAAGTACACTTCAGATGATAATGGCAACTATGGTACGAGTTACACCTTAGCTATTCCTGTTGGGTTTTACAGTTGATTATGCGTAGGTTTTCATGCCTGTGATATTGTGTCTCTCTCAGAGTTTGAACAGACAGTGGGCACAGTGTTGGCTCTCAGGAGGGAGCGTGCATTTGTTGATGAAGTGACCACAGGTCAAGAGTGCGGAGTGCTGCTCGACAAGACCTCTTTCTATGCCGAGCAGGGTGGGCAGAGCTTTGATGAAGGCTACATGCTCCGAGAAAACGACTCTGCTGAGGATGTAAGAAACTTAGAGTTGTTGTGGAAAGAAGTTGAGATGCTTAGTTTAGTTGCATTAACTTTATTTTGCTGTCATGTTTTGTTGCTTCAGAGGATGGAGTTCACTGTGAAGAATACTCAGGTGCGTGGAGGATACGTGCTGCATATTGGTACAGTATACGGCACACTGAAGGTTGGAGACCGCCTAACTCTGCATGTGGATGAGGTATGTAACCAAGCGACTTCTAAAAATGTTTGGTTCAGACAAACAAGAGAGATGGATAGGATGTTATTATGTACATTTATAGGCAAAGATGGAAAATAATGTGGATTGAGAGAGCACAGAATGCAACATGATTCCCCTCTCTCTTTTTCTCTCCTTCTCAGGCTCGTCGTAGGCCCATCATGAGTAATCATACCGCCACACACATCCTTAACTTTGCTTTGCGTTCAGTCTTGGGAGAGGCAGATCAGCGGGGCTCTTTGGTTGCTCCGGACAGACTACGCTTTGACTTCACAGCTAAAGGTGCAATGAGCACAGATGAAGTGCACCGCACAGAAGAGATCGCCTCCAACATGATTCGCGACGCTAAGGTCAGGACCATTCAACAGACTTTCAAAGACACTTTTCAATGAAACGTTCATATTCAAACCGCTTGAAACTTTCTTCACGTGTATTCACAGTCCGAATACAAAACGATAACCTATTGTAAGTTATCCTGTTGAAAGCAGAAATATAGTTTGCTTGTCATTGAGATCTCTTTTGTATTCTTTCATATTTTCTCTCACAATACTTTCTCTTTCTTCAGACGGTCTATGCTCTGGATACTCCTCTTGCAGCAGCTAAAGCCATCCAAGGTCTGCGGGCAGTGTTTGATGAGACGTACCCTGACCCTGTTAGAGTGGTGTCTGTTGGCGTCTCAGTGGAGGAGCTGCTGGCCGATCCGAACAGCCCTGCTGGGTCACTTACCTCCATCGAGTTCTGCGGTGGAACGTATGAACTTTAACAATACAAACTTCAAATTTTCTAGTAGTAGGTCTACTCTAGCCTGGTAATACCAGACTCTGCTACTTCACTTTGCTTCGTAGACAGAGTCTGGCATAGCATAATAAGAAGTGTTTTCTCTCTCGCTAGGGGGCGATTTCTGAAGTTTAAAAATCATTGGTTACCCGTAAGCCAATCAGATAAGTTTATTTATGACGTATGTTATGCGGCGACACAGCCGTATCGAACCACAGACATCATGCATCGAACTCAAATCTATGATCGAACTTCCACTGTAAACACTTAATGATGCGAGCGAAATACCGGAGTGAACATGGCTGTAAACGACTTTTTTAATCGGTGATTGATGTAATAGAAGAATGACTGCTGCACTTGACAGGGCGCAAACAAGCAGAGAGAGAGAGAGCGAGCGAGCCCCGGCCGCGCGCGGCGCGCACTATCACGTCTTCAAACAAACAACACGAGCGCTGTCTTGCTCTCTCTCCCTCGCAAATATTAATCAAAATCAATCGACTAGTAAAAGGTCGGAACACCGCAGTTTCACGTGGAGCATTTGGAGATTTTTAGAGATTAGATCTAGGAACAACATCTCAACACTGAATTATAAAGGCCTGTCTCATATAACGTTAGACGCCTGTCTCAAATACAAGCCGGTGCAGTTCGACGATTTGGCAAATAAAAGCCCGGCTATTATTTGAAGTTTTACGGTATTTAAGACCTGGAAAAGAAAGGAGACACTGACCTGTCAAAAGGCTCCCCAGTTTCTCGCTGACGATCGGTAATAGTTGATAAATTAAACTTTTCCCAAAGGGAGTAGGGCCACAACATCACCTCCATTCAAAATGTTTAATACACACTCTTCTTGTTCAGCTTCAGTTTGCTAATGCCGGGAATATTCTCCACAACAGAGCGAATTGCATCCGTGTCTCGTCCGCGGTCGTTTTCGAAATTTCTCTGACCTAATCTTAAACTCGGCGCTTGGCGAGTACGTCACTGCTTTCAGCCCGCCTTCTGTTCGCTGATTGGCCCGGCTGTTTTCAGGCCGGTGGAAAACAGAAAGATAGACTGCTATCTCAGACTGACTACAGGAGTGAAATGAAATTAGCGGAAGTAGGAAGTCTGACGTAGTCAGGCTAGGTCTACTCAGCTCCTCGCTTTAATTCATGTGTAGCTCATGTAGATTTCTGTAGATTTGAACAAAAATGAATTTTATATTAAATATCTATGTCTATATCTATGCTTCATGAAAATTACTAGTAATTAAAAAAATATTGTTTTTATTAATGCAATTAAAATGTATATGAAAGCCTTGTTAAATATTTTCCTTAGCCCTAATTAATGAACTGTTTTCGGAGTATGGCTACTCGTAGTTTTCTTATTGATCATTTTTACCCATAGGCACCTGCAGAACTCTGGTCATGCAGCTCCATTTGTGATTGTATCAGAGGAGGCCATTGCTAAAGGAATCAGGAGGATTGTGGCAGTGACTGGAGCAGAGGCTCAGAAGGTTGGAGAAGGCGTGGCCAACATGAATATGGTCACACACTTTTATTTTTGACTGATACTTTGTTAGTTTTTAGTATGTGATGTAGGGTGGGGAATCTAGAACCGGTTCTTGCTGTCTGATTTGAATGTGCTTTGAAAGGATGACCTGAAATAATACAAAGATTAAATGTCAATTATCTTTTGTTTTTGCTGTTTGCACGCACAGTGTGGCTAGTGTAGTCTGATTCACAAATGTATCTTTCGAGACGCCTTCATGGCTGATTCATTGAACAAACAGAACCATGTACTTAAGACTTGTGAGAGTTAAATAATATAATTATTGACTGATAATTCATATAGCAATGTGTAAATACACATTCAGAACAGCAGTTTGTAAAAAAAAAAAATTAAAAAAAAGTTTTTTAAAGATTTAAATACTTTTTATTTCAGTATGTTTTCGGACCAATTATTGAATCATTTAGAAAACAGAATAAAGAAGTTCCTTATGATTCCCATTCCTAATAGTTTATGACAGGTGTATGTTTGTGTTGTCAGGCCCAGAGGAAAGCTGACGCCCTGAAGTTGGGTCTAGATGCCATGGCAGAGAAAGTGAAGGCTCAGACCTCCCCAAATAAAGATGTTCAGAAGGAGATTGCTGATATGACAGAGGTGAGATCAACTCAAACATGTTCTGCTCTTGCTTGTATGGTATAAACCTTTTTTTAAGTGTACTGAATCGGTGTATGCATATATATTCAGTCCCTGGGCACTGCAGTGATCTCTCAGTGGCAGAAGGATGAGATGAGGGATTCCCTGAAGGGTCTTAAAAAGATCATGGATGACCTGGACCGTGCCAGCAAGGCTGATGTTCAGAAGAGGGTAAGAAAACATGTTTCAGATGTTTGATGGTTAGTCACAGAGATTATTGGAAAGTCTACCAGCTGTGAACACATGGATTATTTTTAGGTCTTGGAAAAGACGAAGGAGATCATCGACAGCAAACCTAACCAACCTCTAATTGTGATGGAGATGGAGAGTGGAGCATCTGCAAAGGTAAATATCTCACTATCCTTTCAAAATTGAGATTTATAGTTGAAATTAATGCAGTTTTTAAATGGTCTGTGAACGTCTAAAAGATTCCTCTGTGCTTCCACAGGCTTTGAATGAGTCTTTGAAGTTACTGAAGACAAATTCACCACAGACTGCTGCAATGCTTTTTGCTGTGGACAACGATGCAGGAAAAATCATCTGCTTGTGCCAAGTTCCTCAGGTAAACGGGGTCAGAGAGAAACTTATTCTGTGAGCTGGCTTAGGGGTGTCTTTAAATATTTAACAAGATCTACTTTAAAGCTCAGGATTTCTTTTCGTTTTGAAAGAAATTAATATTTTGATTCAGCAAGGATGCAATAAATTGAACATAAGTAACAAAGACTTTTACATACTTACAAAATTTTCTATTTCCAATAAATGCCGTTTTGAGTTGCTGAAAGAGTTAGGCAGCACAAGTGTTTTCAACTGATAATAATAAGAAGAATTTTGAGCACCAATCAGCATTGGGATGATTTCTGAAGGATCATGTGACACTGAAGACTGGGGTAATGGTGCTAAAAATTAAGCTTTGCCGTCACAAAAATAAATTACATTTTACTATATATTAAAATGGAAGACATTTATTTGAAATTGTAATAATATTTCACAATATTACTGATTTAAATAAATTACTCTTTGATGTGTATAAAGAGACTTTCAAAAACATGAAAAAAATCGTACCGAACCCAAACTTTTGAACGGTAGTAAATTTTCTTAATACACATTCCTAGTCTTATTGTGAATGATTCATCAGTGCATACGTTATTATGTTCAGTGAAATGTAACGGCTGGCTTTTTTTAGCTCACCTCTGAAGTAAAATGGGTTTCAAATGCCATTTTGTGTTCAATTTGACATTTAATGCTGGTTAAGTATTACGTTGACTTGCATGGTACTAGAGTGACACATTAATACACGTGTAAAGTATCAATTTAAAAATCACCAATTTGCTCTTTGTGTGTTTTCAGGATGTTGCAAACCGGGGCCTGAAGGCCAACGAGTGGGTTCAGGAAGTGTGCCCTCTGCTGGATGGAAAAGGAGGCGGTAAAGACATGTCTGCTCAGGCCACTGGTAGAAACACACACTGCATACAGGAGGCTCTGCTGCTGGCCAATGAGTTTGCCCACCTCAAACTGGGTGAAAATTAAGGACAAATAGAGAGTTGTGTAGGTAGAGTTTAATCTGAAAAGAGGTCCTTAGTTTGGTCTTAACCCTCCTCCTGTCCTGCTCCAGCTATGCCTGCTGAATTTACAAACTGGACATTCCCAGCTGGTAAATGTAAAAACTGTACAGAAATGTGTAATTTGACAATTATGGATGGGAAGGGAAATAATACCGTCTCAGTTAACTTGGTCACTGCAGGACCACATGCATATATCAACTGATCCATCAAACCGTCCTGACTCTATGATGCAAAGCACATGGGGCTGTGCATGTTTTCTGATTGGATAATTACATTTAGATTGACAGTTTAATGTTGCTAGCTAAAATCATCCTAATGGCCATTGTTATCGTTCTGAACATACGAGGACGAAAATCATTGTCATAAGGTGTCTTTTTATCTCTAAAATTTTCATTACATTTGTAGAATTGTTGGTCTTTTCTCTTTATCAGAATGGATGTTGTAATATTTCAGACAAATTCATGCCAAAACTATTAACCTTTCACTAGACCTTATAGCATCTGTTTTGGGGAAATGAGTCATTTATCACCAGTCACATGAAATGTATCACTTGTGAACGGTAATAAAAAAAGCAATGATTTCAAATGCATAAATGACTTTTCATTGTCCTGTGGAGTGGTGTTTATTTGAATGTGATTGTGATTAAATCTACTGCTTATGATTATTTCAGCACACTTACTCCCCTATGTCCTGAGTGAGACAAGTCATCAATTATTGGCTTTCACTTGGCTTGATCGTTTGCGGTGTACTGCAATACATTAATGACAAAGTTGTACAATATTTGTGTGGTGCTGTATTGCCTAGACTTCCAGACCGTCTTTAGTCTGGCGAATACATCTCTATATTTTCCAAACCTTGCTTTTACGTCTTTTTGTGCCACATTATCCTTGCTGATGAGGCTTCCTAGGTATGTAAAATTGTTGACACATTCCAATGGTTCATGATTGACTTTGATTGGTACATTAGGGATGGAATTAATGCACTTAACTTTGGTCTTGGAAGGACTGATGTTCAGGGCCACCAGCATGACGAAGCCATTCAGCCTGCCGCTCTTTGAGATGTCATTGGAAAAGTCAAGGTCTTCACGCTGTGTGAAGGGGGTCTACTGGATGCCTGTTGTTTTCCACATGATCCAGTCAATGGTGACCAGGAAGAGGATACAGTTTGCCTCCAATCAGACTTTACAGGGAACCATTCTGACGCTGCATTCGATCTTCCTGTAGAACAGCCTCATACAGCGTTTTTGGTGGAACTCTGTACAATACCAATTTCCATAAAGTATCACTGTCGAATGATTTCTTAGTCTATAAAATTGATATGCAGAGGGCTGTTCCTCTCGATGCACTGCTCTGATGTTTCTCAGAGTAAAGAACTGGTCTGTGCTACCTCTTCCACTTCTGAATCTGGCTTGTTCTTGTCTGAGTTTAAAGCCTGTCATTTCTGTATTGAAGAACTCTACAGATGGCTTTTAATGGGACTGAGAGCAATTTGATGCCACTCCAATTGTCTCAACTCTGAAGAACGCCTTTCTTGGGGAGTTTCACAATAAGGCTTTTGTTCCAGTCATCTAAATGTAACTACATTTATCAATAATTCACCAAATTCATCCCTACTTTTCATAATACCACTCTTCCACAGCTGCTGCTCAACCATGCAAACTTATTTTTAAAACTAGCCGATCAATTTTGTTATTCCGAACTCTTAATTTTAAACAGAATATGCTTGTGTTGCAATTTCTATGAATAGATGTACCAGACTTTCAGACATATGCTCCAGTCAAGCTCAGACACTAACTTTACACAATGGAAAAAGAGTGAAAATGGCTCAAGTTAGTCATTGCTTAGTGAGTGTTTTATAAAAGTTTATTAGGATAAAACATTGATCAATAAGTTTTAACATGTTTTAACTGCACAGCACTTCTGGTTGAACGTCACACGCATCAGACACATGACCAGCGTCAGCCAATAGTAAGCCTACAACACAGACGTACGCTATTACACTATGTGAACTATCTCGAGGCCCACAGAGAAGGAAATAAAGTATTTTTGTTTGTTTTTTTGCACACAAAAAGTATTCTCATCGCTTGATAAACTTAAGATTGAGCCACTGTAGTTACTTGGACAATTTTAACGATTTCTTTAACGTTTCTGGGCCGGCAAGTTTCAATCCCTTAGAAGCCTATGGAGTGAGTTTAATTCTAAAATCAGCTCTCAGATTTAATCAAAAATATCTTAATTTGTGTTCCGAAGATGAACGAAAGTCTTACGGGGTTGGAACAACATGAGGGCGAGTAATTCCTGACAGATTTTTCATTTTGGGGTGAACTATCCCTTTAAGATCAGTTTAATGCAATTACAGTAACTTTTTTTTACAATGTAGATCTCACACATCCCAGAATTCAACAAATCCATTATTCATTACTGATGTTTGTGCAGTTTTGAAGCAATATTAAAAAAAAAGAATAACGAGAAAACGTTTAACATTTTAACAGAATAAAATGAAACACCTGCATGCGACATTTTTACATGCAAGTTTTTCCATGTAGATGAAAAAGGATGAAATTGTAATAGTGAACAAAAAAAAACACATTCTGATAAAAGTACATAAACTTTGATTTCAATCAAATCAAGAGTTTAATACTGAGATTGTAATGAAAATGTACTGCATCAAAGAATCAAAAATTGTTTGCTTGTAAATAAATGTGCAAGCACACAAAAATACGCCATTTTTAAATGTGTTTATTTCTTACAGTAGCATAAAGATTAAAAATAGTCCAAATTACACAATGACTGCGGTTGTGAAAGGAAAGAAAAAGCACTGACCAATAGACACAATATCAACACTAATGAGAAGTTAATGAAAGCAAACACTGTGACACAGTGAGGATATGTACAGTCTGTTTATGTCCATTAATCCATTATGTGGATAGAGGAGTTTGTTCTACTCAAATAGACATACTGTAGCCTCATTTTTAACTTCATCAATTTATTTATTTTTTGCTGCCATTTTAATTATTTCTTCAAATCAAAAGGGGAATACCATAAATCCTTTCAAAAATGTCAAGAAAACCAAATGAAACTGCCTCCCTCACTCAACATCTATCCTGGAGGCACAATCATGTGTTTGGTTAAGGAAAACCTAAGTCTTTACAGGATGTGTAATGTTCATCACATTGACAACTTTGCATCCTTTAATCCTGTAAACAATTCAGCAAAAGATGATATGAAGTCCTAAAAAGCTCTCTCAATGTGACAATAAGGATCCACAAAGACCAATAATTTAGTGCTGAGAACATTGGCAAGAACATAAAGAGAACAAGCCAATTTCGAATTGATCTCGTCATGCAATTTGGCCACAGACAGTACATTTCAAATGGAGAGAACAGAGAACGTGGACAATGTAGTCTTTCATAAATTGTTGAGATTTGCCTGAATATCATTCGGCAGGCTACGATGTGGCACAAAAACAAGGAGAATCATCCCTCATAGCCCACTAGTACCATAGGATTACTGAATACGGTTAAGAGCAATAAAAGAACTTCACGAGCAAACATATTTCTTAATCTAAATTTTCTGAACAATAGCCTACATTAAAAAAAAAAAAAATTATCAGGATAAGTAATTGGTTAAAAGTCTTTGGTGACCAACTGCACGTCTCAATATTCTACCTAAGATGGCAGCCATCCTACGTGTCCGTGATATTAGAATTTCACTGTAAAACTCTTATAATAATCCCTCAGAATAGGTCAAATATAATAAAGCCACTGCAGCACTTTGCATTTAATATTCCTCGGTATATAACCGTCAAAAGACAATTACACTTTATTGACCATGTATAAAAGCACTTGTGTGCCACAAGTCTAGATTTTCTAAAGTTTCAGGAGACTTTTCCGACGTGAAAGCGAATGCAGGTAGGTAGCTCTTAAAAAATGAAGAGGGGAGAAAGTTTTCAGGTGAGAGCTTTTCCCACCCTGATCCCGAAGGCACGGCGCTCAGTTTAAAGTAGAACAGACAAGAGGATGAGATGTGGCGCACACAAGCCGTGAATCATGTGTGGGTAAGGACAGCTGGTGGGTAGACGATCCGTGCCCTATTTTAGAGCCCAGATTTGTGCGCGCGCGAATGTGTGTCAATAAATGCTCTGTAAGAAGACTAAAGGAACAATAACATGTGTTTATGCGTCTTATAATGAGGTTAGCGGTGCTCTGGAGAGAGGATCTGTCCAGAAGCGAGGACAAGGCACCCAAGCATGTAACATATGTGCATTTGCACACTGAAATAGCTGATATGTCTACATTTTGAAAAAGAACTTTTGCACCTGAAAGTCAAAACTTGGACTAGGCCAAAACAGAAAGCTACGGACCCCCAAAGGGAAATGGTGAAGAGAGAGGGGAAGTAAAATATATAATATTTCAGTGCTTTTGCGTTCTCTCTGGAATGTTTTACGTTCCCCCGAAACCATGCATTCGCTTGCAAAATCTCTCGCAAAAGCTCTGCATCCCTTTGTGTTTGCTCACAAAAACATCAAAATTTGAGCGCGAATGCAAAATTTCTCTGGGAACGCAAACATTTTACAAGCAAACCCAAAGTTTCTTGGAGGAAAGCAAACATTTTCAAGCTAATGTCAAATGTATCGGGCGAACACACAAAATTTGCGCGAGATCACAAATCATTGAAATAATAAAATCCTCCCATCTCATTTCCCCACCTCATCACCATGTCCTTTAAGGCCTCCGTAGAAAACACTTGGCGTTCACATGGATCTTGTTATCCTTTGTCTTAAAAATGTATAATGTAATAAATTACACAAGAAAAACTATACAAATAAACCAATCACTTATTTTTGATAGTAAATGACTAAACAGCAGCAGAGTGTCTACATGCTTTCAAGAAAACATTTATCAATGAGATCCATCAATTTTACCAAGATCTGTCAGCTAGTTTTAATACATCAGGCTTCATAAATGAAAGCTTATATTCTATTTCTCTCAATGTGACGCTTTTTGCAGTTTCTTTCCATCATTTAACACTATTTCAGTCGGTTAGATTTAAGGGAGTATGTGCTGTAGATCAACAACGAAGCGCTACTACTACTGTTCACAGTGCATCTCTAGAACAATCACCACAGCTGTATTAGCATTGATTTCTAAATGTACTCCACATATTTTGAATATATAGCTCATATGTGTTCATATTGGACTACGTCAGTGGTTTTGAGTATCTGTCCATCCTCCTCAGACCGGAGGAACGATCAGTACTCAGATGTAATTAGCAAAAACTAAAAACGAACCAAAAAGCAAAGTTGTTCAGACTGATGTCAAGCACACAGTGAGAGCAAACTGTTAGCAGGATTATTTCAAACACGAACAACTAAACATAAATTATCTTATAAGACAGAGTAAAGCTTGATTTATGCCCGGTGACGTGAGGAGTAGTGATACGACCCGCCATTATGTCCAAGCTTTTAGTTAAAGGGATAGTTCAACTAAAAATTCTGTAATTTACTCACCCCAAGTCATTCCAAACCTGTCCAACTTTTTCTTCTATGAAACACAAAAGAGACATTTTGATAAACGTCTCTTTTTTTTTCTTCTTCAAATGCAATGGTGCAAAACAACTTTGGACCCAACTGACTTTCATTGAACAGTTTTTTCAAAAACAAAGAAAGTATATATATCATATAGGTTTGGAACAACAAGAGGGAGAGTAAATTATGACAGAATTTTCTTTTTTTTAACTGTCCCTTCAATAAATCACAGATAACTACTAGCGTACTATGATACACTATGGTGATAGGTCTCACTCATCTATCTGGCCTCGGCGTGAGCACACATAAGAGATAGGCGGGAAAGAGTTCTCGTATCATCACTATTCAATAAAAGTCATAAATATGAGTTTATTCCATTCCCAGCACATATACCTAACATGCTGTTTAGTGGTGAGATATTAGTGTTCCTTTCCAAGTCAAGTTCCTTGTCCCAGTTGAGGTAGGCTTGCAAGGAAAAGCACATTTACTAGCGTCTCCTCTCAAAACCACCACATTATGGGGGACACCGTCCACACTCCTGACCTCTCAGGACAGCACAGAATGGTAATAAGATCATGAATCTACTTCTTGATCACGTTTAACAGGCACACTAATTGTGTCAAGTGGATAATGGGTGGTTTTGTTTATGGTAGGCCATCAGTTGGTCCATTTCTTTGCACCTGGTGCCCAGATTCACTTTCCAGGAAACACTGAGATCTTGCCAGCCTTGGCCAGCTTGTCGATGATCTGGGCCTCGTAGTCTGCATCATGGACACCTGTTTTACGAAACTCTCCAGAATAGCGGTTCTGCTCCCAATAGTGGTGCCAGTTTCCCCGACTGTCCGCCCCAAAACCAAATACATTCACCTATGGAGTCAAGAGGCAGAAATCAATTCACAGTCACTGCTTGGAAATGTAAATAAAACATAACATTTTAAGATTACAGAAGTAGTGAACACACACAGGCTCACCAATATTGGACAATAGAAGGTGTGTGTGTGTTGTGTATGTGTATGTGTTGTGTGTGTGTGTGTGTGTGTGTGTGTGTGTGTGTGTGTGTGTGTGTGTGTGTGTGTGTGTGTGTGTGTGTGTGTGTGTGTGTGTGTGTCTCATGTCCCCCTAAGGTCTTACCTCATCACATACATGTAGAGCAAAGAACAGGACGAGCATGCCAGTGGAGGGATAGCGCCCATGATGATGTGTCCAGCGGTCATGGATGTATTTAAAGAAAGCTGGGTTGAAGATCTGAACCTACAGGTTTAATACATATGCAGATTTATAGCAGCACAGAGAAAAAAGATAAAGACTCAATGTGAGATTGATAGTGTTCTATTGTTCAGGGTCTAAAGAGTGTATTCATTCAGAGAATATAAATCTTTGAGAGACAGGATGGGAATATATTACCTTGTCTTTATCCACACGCAAAAACTGCTTCACTGGAGCGTAAGTACTAAGAGAGAGAGAGAGAAAGAGAGGGCGATTTAGAAAGATTATAAGTTATAAGTCTTCCCACTTCTGACATCTCTACATCTTTTCATAAAAACCTTTGAGTTGAACTGCTGCTAACTTTCTATTGTTTTTCAGTGAAGTAGAGAATATTGTTGATAAAGTGCTGATGTGTGGCAGTGAGTGTGTGTGCTTTGAATGATGAATTTATGGGTACAAAACACTGCAGTGTGTTCATAGACAGAATATAATCAATGTCTCAGTGGCCATGCGGCAGCTACTACGGCTTAATTTATTCAAAGAGCAGGAATTGACAACCAAATTTTTATTAAATCCACATTTTGTCTTTAAACTGAACTGAAATACTAATTTATTGGTGAGATGTCACACTGTTAAAAAAGAGAAGAAAATAAACAAAAATATTTAATTAAAATGAACTAATTTAAATCAGTTCTGCAACTATATAGCTTTTTTTCTTAATCTTTGTGTCGGTGTAATTGTGTTTACAAGCGGATCTGGCCGGTGGAGAGAGCACTTGTGATCCACAACAAGTCGAGAGTCTTGAAGGGCACCAGCACAAAGCTCACGTTGGCCGCCAGGTTTTTGGCACTCTCTGGGTACATGAAGTGGTGTGTGGTACGGCTGCCGGCATCCTCTTCGTACCCTACAGTGGGCGCCAGGTTCATCCTGGAACACACAGATCCAATTGAATTAGACAGTGAAAACCCTCTCTCACTTTCACTGAAACAAGCCATATTACTTCGGCATTTCATTATTTTCCCCATGATAAAGTAAAATGAATAAACAGAAAGAGCATTCAGGTTGACAGCAAGCGGCAAAAAAAGCAGACAGCAAGAAACCCTCGCCACTCATTTTAATTGCATAGAAAAGAGTAATCAGGACATTATTCAAAATTCTCCCTTTGTGTTCCACAGAATAAGAAAAACATGGGTATCTGCAGAGTTGTTAAAGTCAAATAAATGTAAGACTTTTTAAGACCTGCATAAATAAAATGAGTAGCAATGTTTCTTAGCTTATTTTATTTAAACAGGCACATACTCAACTTTAAACGAGGGAAAGAGCAAGTTTAAAATACTCAAGACATGTTTTATTCAATACTGTAAATAAGTACAGAAATTGGTTCATGTGATCTCAATACATATGAATTAGAAATCAATCAATATTGAATTTTGCTGATACTATAATGCATTTAAAAAGATTTTTGCAGATACTAATAAAATATATTTACTGAATTTAATGTTGAAATCTTAAATGCCAGATCCTGTTTAATGTGTCACTAAAATACACAAATAATAATAACAGATACAATATTTTATGCATAAAGCATGACTAAAAAATACAAAAACAACAATGTCTAGAATTTTCATTGCAAACATTGTCATAATTCATCAACGGTAGAAGCAGTAACGGTAGATCATTATTGGCATAAATGAGTGATATTCATTGATTTAGAACTGCAAACCTGAAGAACATGCAATGGCACCACATTTTGACGTAGACTGTGCAGCGTTCACACATTTATATAATTAAATCATCACCTTTGAAGTTTAATAATCACATCAGGCCGTATCACGGTTCATCCCCAAATTTAAGACCTTGTGATAATTAAGTCATTGCTATGCCATTTAGGATATTTAAGACTTTTTATGGCCTTAAATTTGATCAAATTAATTTTAAGACATTTTAAGACTTGAGAATGAGGATGAATAAATGACACAATTTTAATTTTTGGGCGAGCTATTCCTTTAAGAGAGACAGACTGCAAGAGACTAGCAAGATGATGGAGAAAGGGTGGATTAGACGGGGTCGGTGTCTGTTCAGGAGACACGTCTTTCAGCGCTTTATATTTTACAGCTCATGTCCTCTCAACAAAATGCTCCGATTAGAAAAAAAAAACCTGCTACCATTTCTCATTCTCTATCTGTATCCTACATGTATTCACTCAAATTCAGAGAACTACCTTACATCACCAGGATTTTGTAACATGTCGAATCTCAAGCTTGTATTCAGGCAGCAGGAATTTAAAAAGCTTTAGATGTAGAGTCCTGGAGATTTTAATGCAAAACAACAAATGTACATGTCATGTCAGCCTGTTTTTCTCTTTATCTCCTTAAGTCTCAAAGCTTGTCTCAAAGCCAGGCAGATGATTTACCAATCAAATCTCAAGTGCTTTTCTTCTTATATCATCAATCTTTAAACGCAGGACAAAAAACATGGCTTAAACTGGAAACCACAATACTCATTTAAAATGAAGATTTTTTTTAATAAAACCACAAGGAAGGTTTATTATTCTACAGCTCGGTTGTGGTGTTTAGTAGTAATACAGTTGCTGATTTTTTTTTTTTTTTTTACATAGCATTGGTTTTCACACCTGCCCTCAAAGTAAAATTATCTTTAATAATAATTTTATTATTACAATTAATTTAAAATAAAGTCACAAATAAATCCACACTACGTAATATAGAAACAGAAAACGTGTGATACATGGATGCTACAAGGATGCTAACTGATTTCAAGGAAAGTACTGTTTAATTACCATTAAAAAACATTTCAGACAATGCAAACTTATATGAGCTAATAAACAGCAACAGCAAACACAATTCGACTGGGGAAGAAAACTCAAAGCATCTCTTAAACAGTGTGAAAATGAGAGCAGACAGCAGTTAAACAAATAAAATAAAGAGACGAGGAGACAGCTGCTGTAGGCCAGAAGAAATAGATGGATTCGGAGGAGGACGGGATTAATTTAAGACTTCACTGAAATAGCACCTCAATTTATACCTCCGTCTCTTTCAGCCTCTCTGTCTTTCTGATCTCTACTAAACATACTCTGTTCTGTCTCCCGAAGGCCATTATTTTACTCTTTTCTTTAAGCAGCAATATGCACAATCTGCCCTTTTCCATGTTCATTCGCCTGAAACCTGAAATTGCAAATGTCAATCCACCATATCTGGCTGTGATCAGTGTCCCAGAAAACAGGACCATTATTGCATACTAAAACTAAGGCGAATACTCCTGATTCAAAAACATTGCTATAAGCTATAAAATAAATAAAACTAGAAATATATTGATACGGATAAAGATGTGGCTTTTTTTTTCAAAGGTCTTGTTCTAGCAAGTTGTCTGTTGGTTTCTCATTTTATTCCTTAAAAGGTTAAGTAATTGTTTTTAATGTTATATCATTACAATAAATATTCTATATAACTAGTAATTTATTTGTAGGTTTATGTTTCTTGACAAATTTTAACACCGTTGAAATGTGCTTTCAAAATATTACTTTCTTTGTTCACGAATCCTAGGCTGAAATTGTGCTGAAATTCAACCAATGTTCTAAATTTGCTCATTTGCTAATTTGTTCTAAAGGAACTATGTATTGGTCAACCAATAGAAGATGATGGGGGTGTAAAGGAAACCCATTTGAAATTTTTTATTTTTTTTTCACCTATAATTCTAATTATTGAAACTAAAAATGAAAAACTAAACTGAAAGATAATAGTTTTTTTATTTGATAAAAGATAACTTTTATATTTTGTTTAAACACCCAATCATAATATTGAATAGGTTTGGGTAACGAACCCGGGTGCCGATATGGAACCGGTACCTAAGTAACCGGTATGTAACCGGACCAAATCAAAACACAGATTTCGGTGCCACTTAAATGCCTCAGCTGTCGGTTGAAATATTTGCACTCTGGTTCTCCAAAACGGACGCAAGCAACACCACCGCATGTGATCGAAAAATTAAAATTCTGCGTTGGCTGGCGCTGCAGAGACAAACGCGTTCAGTGCTGTTATAGCATATCCCAACTATTCTGGGTTTTCAACCACATAAGGTTTATTTTAGGTTTCAGACATTCAAATACACATAATTTTTAGAAAAACAACATTTATAGTTTGTAAAATACACACTGATGACTATGGAAGTGGCAATAATCCTTTAGGTGGCTCAGGGTTTTATTGTAAATTTATGATGTAAAGTTGTTGTTGTTTTGTATTTAGACAACTTATATTTATATATACTTTAAAATTGTAATGTATTAAATTTTAAGAATTTTTTATTAAATTTTTTTTAAACGTTTTTTAGTGTCATTCACCATTTTTTTTAAGCTCTTTTTTTAAAGTATCGGTTCAGGCACCGGTACCATTTTAAAAGTATCGATTTGGCACCGGTATCGAAAAAAACCCAAACGATACCCAACCCTAAACTTGAATATGTATTTAGATCCCATTTCGAAAGACTGCATTTCAAGACTCACCTCATGATGAAGTCGTGGTCATCAATCACTGGACCGTAACCTGCCCCGCGGAGGTTTCCTGAATTCCCCACCACGGCACAGCGCAGACAGCGGGCAGGGTCCCACGAACCATATGGGGAACGGCCTGGAATGACCTGGAACAGCCTCTGTAGAACTTGCTGGATGTTGTGGGGTTTGAATTGAGGCTGCAACATCTGTACAGAGCCCAGAGGGAAGAGAAGGGAGGGAGGAAGAAAGAAAGAAAGAAACTGACATAAGGTTGGGCAGTTACCTTTTAACTTCAAACCATCTGCACACCTGCCTGTGCACACATGCATACTAAATTAAACATCCAGGCAGCCAATTAGCCACTGTGCCAATAAAGCCTCAGCTGTGAGGAATAAAACATTTAAAAAACACATTGAAGACCAGACCTAAAATCTTTTCTTTTGTATTTTACTGACATCCCTTCATTCTCTGTTTCCTTTCCTTTCTTTCTCCTCCTTTATGTCCCCAGTTTATCAGGTCTCTATTGTAGCTAATAATTCTTAGCAGATGTTCCACACCCAACACCAGCCATTGTGTTTAAGAGACTCGGTCAACAACAGATTTTTTTTTAAACTGTACTTTTGGTCAAATAAATCCATCCTTGGTAAGCAATAAAAACATTATACAAAATCTTACCAACCCCCAAAATTGTGACCATTTTAATTAATTATGCCAATTATACTCTGATATTGGAAATACATTTTTCTGATTAGACATTTTCCACAGTTCAATAAAGTCCCAAAATTCAATATTGCCAAAACAATTAAAGTCCCCTTGTAAGTCAATCATTTTATCCTTTAAAACTCATCTTTGATCACCAAAATTACATATTTAAATGTTTTTCTTGAAAAAAAGTCTTCTTCCTTAAAATAGCTTGAATGTAACACTCGACCCTTGCCACATTTAGTATATGCGGTTCTATGAATATGCAAATTAGCCCCGCCTCCATTCACTCACACCAGCTCAGAGATCCACTCGTGTGATTGTGTAGTTTGTGATGTCAGAAACACCAGCGATTTCAAACCGGTTTTTGTCTCTAGTTCATTGCAGTTTAAAAGAAGAGAAATTACTCAGCAATGGTGCTGACTTGCACATTGAATTTGCACATTGTTTGTCTTAAAGCATAAAAAACTAAAAAAACAGACATATAAACAACATTAAAAGCTTGATTCTCACCACAGGGGGACTTTTTTATTACTATTTAGTCAACATCTAGAACAGCATTGTGATAGCATGTTTTTCAAGTGCAAAATTCTGTAGTTTCCATGTGCGGGCATTTTCCCCACCCTCATCCCCAAATCTTTCTGCTTCTTTTGCTTAATGCAGTCCTCCAAGCTCCCTACTTTTAATTTACTCAGTGCAAGTATTACAGACTAACATTTTTCAGCTGACACACTTTTTTCAGACATTACTCATGTTCTCTTGGCTTCGTGTCGCTTTAACATGATGCATAAGCACAACTGCAGACCGCTAACATCTCTCATTAAAAGGAAAGAAGCACAATAAAATAGGTCTCTTTTAATTAAGCACAGTAGGAGTTTTGCAGACTGTTTTGATGTTATTTTGTTTTGTTTTTACCATTTAGGTCAAATGGTCAAAAGCATTTCACGAAATCGAACCACAACAAAGTCTAACCACGTCAAGGGAATGGATTTCTAATATAAAAGCTGCAACTGAGTAACTGTAAGATTACTTACCACCCACCAGTAGTACACGTCTGAAGGCAGCTGGATGTTATCCCGAATCCACACAGGCGAGATGTCCGGGTCGTAGTTCTCGTCGAACCAGTCAGAAACGCCTGGGTCGCCCACGCACCGAGAGCAGGCACATGTCTTCTGCTGAGTGCTCTCAGCTGGGATCACTCGGTGGGAACCAGCATAACTGGGAACTAGCTTAACCCTGCGCGACTCTTCCCATCCCGGGGGTTCAAAGTAAGGCAGGCCGGCTCCTCCTCTCAGGGAGAAGGAGAAGAAGAGCGAGGTGAGGAACAGGAGAGCCAGGGATCCCAAGACCACGCAGACGCGCAGGGAGCATCGCATGCCCCCGCGTTCTCCTGCCGCCACAGCTCCAACGGGCGCCCAGGGCCTCAGCTCACCCGTCCTCGGAGTTCGTGCCCATGTGGCCCATCCCCAACCCCAGCCCAAGCCCAAGCGTCCCTCTCGCTGCGGAGGCACAGACGGCATGCGCCCGCCCCACTGCCATGAACCGGCCCCTGCCACCGTGCCCAACCTGGACTCAGTACTACTTGGCGTACTGAGCGACACAAGAGTTAAACCCAAAAGTGTGTGAATCTCACAAAACTGTGAACTACCACTGCTGATCTGCCGTCTGTCAGTCTTCTCTCAACGTGTCACCGCTGCCGTGGAGCTTTTTACCGCTCTTTATTTTCAATCTCTTCCCCCTACACTATGGGATCTCCTCCAGCTCTCTCTTTCAAGCTTCCGAACTGCCACGGTTCAAACAAACACCAGTCTTTCGCCTCTAAAAAATCAGTCTGCTTGTAGGCGTGTGTGATCTGCTCTATTCTCCTTGCAGTGACAGTTGGAAGAATAGCCCTCTCTGCGGTTTTGACATCTCAGTGCTAGACAAGCTAGGCTGTCATCCGTGTCTGTTCCATTACAGTCCTCTGTGAGTCCAAGTTTGTCACTATAATTTGGTTTGACCGCGTCCGTACGCTCTGTCTACCGAGCCACTGTGCTGAACTTCACAGCCAGAGGAGGAAAAGGGTGGAGTTTTCTCACAGACTTGTAATGAAGTTCTTTTGCAGACATCTTGAATAGCTTTATATTATACAGCACACTAAACTCTTTCCGTCTCATTCATTTTGCTGTAGTTGCGTATTTGTCTTGATCCTTGGTCTTTATGATGTCTTCAATGAAAACAGCTTGCCGATTCAACTTTGAGGATCTTCACTTTCACTGCCTAGCTTCAATTCGCAACTGTCTGGAAAACAGCAGTGGGGTTTGAACATTGCAGTCTAACTGAGCACTTTAGGACATTCTGCATCATAGTTTGATAAGTTGAGCAATTTGACTCTCTCCAGGTCAGTGGATGATAAAAATGAACCAAATAAAAAAATGGACGATTAAAAGAATCTAATGGCTCAAGAACAAAAAAGGGATTTGAGAGCCAAGGAGCTGGATTATAGAAAAAGGCGAACAAAAAAATGCCATCAGATTTTCTTCTAACACTGCATTTGTCTAGCAGCTAGAGGAGTACGTGATCAGGCGAGTGCATGCGAACGTGTGTTGCCGTCGCAGGACTCGCCTGCCAATTTCACGATGACAGCTCTTAACGGAATTGGTGAGGTGGAGAACTCGGATTTCAACAAGGCAATGTACCCTGACCTGCTGTTGTACTGTAATCTCCAAATCTATAATCTCTGGGATGCTGATGGCCCACCTGTGTGAGCTCTCTTTCTCTTTGCCAGTTTGCTGCCGAGAAAACCCGTCAGTCCGAGAGTGTGCAGTGCATCAGAATCATAGTGGAATCCAGCTGCTGTTGTCTTCAGCTGCTCTTCTTGATTTAGGGTGATCTTCCAAACTATAGGGTAACAGACAGAAGGACAGGTGCATAATTATATAGTGCATATCAAGACTGGGATGCAATTCCTAATGGTATTATTTTAAGCTGTGTAGATTTTTTTAGCTGCACAAATTCTATGACAGATTTTCAAATTCAAACTTTCAGAAAACTGCCAAAAAACAGCAGATTATTGGCAAGCAAAATTTAAAATATATATATTTCACACAGTTACATGCCAAAATGTGTTTTGCTCCATCCAGATAATTTTTTATACAAATTACAACAATATGACTGAAACGTACACAGAAAAATAAAGCAGTGTTTTGAAAAACATATGGTTGTTTTTGGTATGTTATGGTTTTTCAACATACCACAAATGTTTCTACAAATGTACAGGGTGTTATAAAGTCTGAGACACACTTAAAGGATTATGAAAAACGTAAAACGAATGAAAAAGTTCAAAATCAATACGAAAATTTGCCGCACTATTACTAAGGTCACCAATAATTTATGTAGATATGAACTAATTTGTATAAAAACAAAACAAATATAATTGAATTAGATCAGATTAGATCAAGGAAACAAACCAAATATACTAAGAATACTAAGAAATTCTGCCACTCTCAATTTTTCAATCCAACGTCAGTCAAATTTAACCCTGATCAAATAATTTTCAAATAAAAATAGTGCATCAGTTTAGAAAAGAACAGGTGGTCTCAGATTTTTGCTGCCAGTATGAGAAAAAAAGAAGAAGAAAAAGAAAAGCATTGTAATATAATCATTACCTGTCATAATGCACCAAAAGTTGCTGCTCAGATATCCTTATGGTTTCTGCCTCCAACTCATATTTTATTTTTCCAATCCTCTTGTTCACTGACTTTTCATTTGAATCATATTCACTGATATCTGTCCCTCGCACACATTTTGTGAAGAAACCACAGTTGAAGTGTTTCTATCTTTGGGGCTCTCTTGTGACCACTGATTTATGTTGAATATTCTCTGTAGAGCATCTGCTGAGCTAAATTACCAGAGCTGAATATGTGGAGCACAGGCATGGACTTAACTGCTCTCACAAAAAGACACCAACCAATTTGTGCATGTTTTAACATTCATTTAAATGCATGTTTGTAAGAACAGTTTTGACAATAAAAGCAATGCAGAATAAACACACATCAGTTTGATGCCAGCAGTTCAATCGTGGATTTAGAAGAATATATTGAGATAGCATATCAAACAAACAGGTGGCTCGTGCTGCTTTCACCGTGCTGCAGATTAAATCACGTGCTTGTGATTGCATGCGTGGGTGAGCCGCTAGAGATCACATAATGCTCTCCCTTTCACTCCAATTAGAAAACATGAATTTCAGATTTCATTTTCTCCGGCAGAGGTAAATGCCTACTTCTTTGATTGAGGCGTTCTCAACCTTAAACGACGCTTCTCTTCAGATGCCCACAATATGAAGAGAGAAACAGAACGAGGCTGCAATGCACAGTCATTTAATGCAATACAGGTTTAATCATGTTTTTTTTCTGCCGCTGGTGCAACGGGAGCATGATCAAGTTTGACGTTCTGAAAGGGATGAACTCGACCAAGTTTCGACTTTTATGTGGGCTCCCAAACTTTGTTCCATTTACCTTTTCGATTTCGAACTCCTTTAGTTTACGTAGCCAACAACGTAATCGTTTGTCGTCAATAAGTCGATGAGTATTGTACGATTAATATTCGATTTAAAATCATTCGGTCAGTAGGCCTTATGTTCTGAGGGATTAATATTCAACTTCTAAAAAATAAATTCGCTCAGTTGCTTGGTTGCGGTTCGAGTTACTTTTAGTTTTAAACTAAAAGTCCAACTAAAAGCAAACTTTTTGTTCCATTTTAATTTTAAAGTCATAATATACCTTCATAATATATTTCCAAGACCCTTGTGATGGTACATCGACTTAAAATAAGTTAAATGACACGTCTGCCATCGCCTGATGGGGTCTGTATCGCTTTTACTGGCACTATGTAACTTCGGGTTTCGGGTAGGAACCCGTGCACAAAAAGAACTACAAAATTCGACTGCTTTACGTCAAGCGCTACAATAATCATTATTTCGTTTTCCGTCGTTTCTGATGTCGCAATACATCATCCTTTCATGAAATCATGTAACATACTCTACCTTGTCTGTGGACATCGTTCATTCTAAAGCCGGTGCTGGATAAACAGCGAGCGTGCGTGCGACGGTAGGCTAAATTATTTACGACAGCGGCAATGGACAATTTCGTTTCCAACCAGTAGGGCGACCGAAGAGGAAAAGTTACTTGGTGTTACTTTAAAGGCACACTATGCAGGAATTCCGTTTTTGTCAAACAGCGACCCCTAGAGTCGCTGTGGAGTACTTGTATTTAACGCTACTGTCTTAAATACCACTCACGCAGAGCGTCTCTGCCATAGACTGGTCTCTGCACTCACGGCCTGATACCCATTTGAAGCTGTTATATTAAGGTACAAATCTTGCATAGTGTGCCTTTAAAAAGGAGATCTAACGCTAAAATGTGTTTTTGAACTCAACCCGATGGCTCGTGTCCGCTGCTATCAGTTTCATGGATACATAGTGTCTCTTGTGGCAGCGCGCGCGCAGTCTTCACTCGGACGCGCTCTTCAATCTATCACTGTTGCGGAGACTCTCTATTAATTCCGGTGAAATCACAAAATAAAATGCACACAAACGCATCCCTGCTTGTTTTATCAGTTTTAAACTTTTTCCTTGCCTCAGCAGACGGAAAAATAGTAGCAAAAGCCTTAGCTCCATGAGTATATCAGAGCCTGTGGTCAAGTGACGGTCGTAAAGCGATACGTTCTCCAGGCATTCTCCAGGTCACATGAACTGGCCAAAGACGGTGCGCCTTCTCCAAACTTACATAGGCGGTATTTCAAGAGGGCAGCCCCGCTCGGAGCATTGATAGTGTCAAGCGCTGTATATTGGCCTGAGGAATCATTTAAAATAACTCATATGCGTCAACTCTTTAGGTCACAAAGTCCGCGGTGTGCCTTTAACAAACTGTAACTTTTAATCTTTTGTGGTTACTGAAAATTTATTTGAAAAAGAATCATAATTAATAATAGCTGGTTAATAATCATTGGCTAATAATTTTGCTATATTCATTTCAATTGCATTGATTTATAATTTGATTAAATTAATCTATGCTGCCTCTATACACGTAAAAACGGCATGAGAGTTTTATGAACAGCAAATAAGTGTGACGCACTGTCTAAAAAAAAAAGTATGGAAATCTGTACACCATATAGAATATAAAATCTCAAATGAAAGGCAAAATCCTCTTAAAGCAGAATATGCGCCCAGTCTATTCAATTCATGCTTCATTTTCTTCACATTCTCTACCCCCATTCAATATCTCAAAATGACAGTCTTCTCATTTATAAAGCCATCAGCACACATTGCTTGCTAGACTCACAACAAACAGGCAGTTGAGATATGGAACCATTATTTTTCTCTTTTGGTCAGCACATCTAAACATGAACTGCTACAAATATTGCTTTCACAGTTGTGCTCAACATATTAACACTCATTCTTGACTCCACACATCTACATATGACACATGCTTGTAATACGTTCTCAAGGATCAATTCAGGCAGAGAACACGAATATCAATTCTTCCATTTCTTCCTCCCTCAAAGTCTGACACAGATATTACACACAAAACATCCACTGACCTTAGCTTACCCTTTTTTTCCCTCTCTCTTTTGTTGTTCAGTTGCTTTTAGTGGGTCTTGACCAATGTGCCTGATCAGCAAGGGTGAGCCGAGCACTTTAGTGTGGGTGTCTGAGTTGCCTTGGCAACGAAACCTCACAGCTGGCTGCAATGGAAATGTAATTGAAAGAGAAGAGCAGACATTCACATACTGGGTGGGCTTGCATTCTCTCCGACTCACATGTTGGACAGGTCGTTCTCAAATAATCAACAGTCAATGCTCCAATTTTGCGCTATAATCAGATTGGATGGAATCAGGGAGGAAAAACGATGCCTGTCCAGTGACTCTAGGGTTAACAAAACTGACAAAACGTGCACTCTCTCTCGGCTGAGGATTAATCTAATCATAAAATAGTAATTTTCAACGGCTTGGCCCTAAGGCTTAATCTAATTTCATGTTTAATGGATTAAACCCTTTTAAAGCTGGATACATTGTTGCTTGTTAGACCTCTCTTGGGAGAAAAGTATGATTATCATGTCTTTTTTTCCATTTAAAAATGTACTAAATTTATGATTTAGCAATTTCAATCAACATTTTCTTCCAAGGTGATCTGGTGTCAGTGGAATGTGTTTTCAGAAGCCTTTATTCAACGATTCTTTGTTCAGTCAACATTTTGAAACTCTATAACTGTGAGAGGAATAGCATTTCATTCTTGGGAATGTGGGCATCATGCTGTTAGTGCCAGTGTATGTTTTCAATCACAAAGACATTCTTCAGATAAATAATCCAAAACTGAGGTCATGATAGTAATTTACAGAGTTCATTAATTCGAAGATGTGTTGTAAAAAATTGGCCCTTTAACCAAGTAAATGACGGAAATGCCTACACCTCTAATCAAATTCAAGTCTCAAATTAATTTTCTGTAGCCTTCAGCTTCAGTCATATTTCCCATTCTGCCTCTCAGAAAATACTGGCTCTCATTTTTATTTCTTTTTCAGTTTCGTCTTATTTTACTCTCTCAAGGGAAAATTAATTTAGCCTTGTGCACTACACATAAAAGTATAACTAGATATAACCTAAGGTGCTATTTTGACTCATCTGAACAAGTTTCTGCCTGATTAACTTAATGTCACAATTATCTTGGGCATAGATAAAAGCTTTAAGTCCTCATCTAAAAAACATCCTTCACACCAAATTTATAATAATCTAATATAAACAAAAACATTCCATGCAATCTCTTTTGACAGAGATAAAAGAAAGAAAGTGTTTGCAAGTGATATTTAATGTCTGAGACTATATTTCATATCAATGAAATGGGGCATTACCCCGAGGAGGCACTGGGTCAGTTATCAGCATACAGCTAAGCAAGCTGTACTCGTGAACTGTGTTTGTGCCCGAGAGCAATGAGTTAACATGCCCTCTTGAGTCACATTCTCCTGGAGCTACTGTTGACCCTTCATCATGCCTTTCTACATCTATCCACAGGGGATGCCAACACCAGTCAGGTCCTCCACGTCCAGCCCGCAGAAGCTGGTCTATTATGACCAACCATGATAACCCACGGACACATTTCTGTAGAAAACAGTCCTCACGGATCTCAAAGGCCTGGGAAGAATGCTGAAGTTTTCAATCTTACCATCTAAATCAGAGCATAAAGCATCTCAAAGAAGCAAACATACTATAGAAGTTAAAAACGATTGAACAAAACAGTTTTGTTTGTCACAGCAGCAATGGACGGTACAGTCACTATGTCTTATTCTTGCATAAACTGCCTCACCAGAAATATGTGTTTGTGTGCCATGGGAGCTCTTAACAGCTGAAGCTGCCCAAGTGTCTGACTCAGCACCCCTTTCCTCGCTTCAGGCTCTAAAAGCTAGTATGTGTGTCTATGTAAGCTCCTATTCAGGAACATTGACTTTGATTTAAGGCATACGCAGGTGAAGTGAGTGAGCTATCAATTACAAAAATTATATATATATATATATATATATAATAATCAAATAACTGTAATTTTAACATCGGTGTATAACAGGGTTTATAGTACCAGGTAGGTTTATTTACATTAGGTTTATTTAACAACAGAAATTGAAAAATCATACATTTATTTAAAAAATATCTTCACTATGAATTAAATACTGATTCTTATTAGAGCAAAAACGTTATTCAGTCAAGAGCAGTGAGTGATTTCTCTTTGTATTTTGTTGTTCGATTAGCATTAAAATAACACCAAGTAACTTTTCCTCTTCCGCTATTACCGCTGTCGTAAATAATTTAGCCTACCGACACGGGCTTGCTCACTGTTTATCCAGCACCAGCTTTAGAATGAACGATGTCCACAGACAAGGTAGAGTATGTTACATGATTTCATGAAAGGATGATGTATTGCGACATCAGAAACGAAGAAAAACGAAATAATGATTATTGTAGCGCTTGACGTAAAGCAGTCGAATTCTGTAGTTATTTTTGTGGTCGGGTTCCTACCCGAAACCCGAAGTTACAGCGATACAGACCATGTCAGGCGATGGCAGAAATGCCTTTCACCCTGTTACGACTTGATGAACCACTGATAAGATTTTGGAAACATTATTTTAAGGTAAACAATGTTACATAGTGTTGCTTTAAGCACACAGTCGGAAGCAGGTTTATTAGGCTGCTGTCACTTTAGGAGCTGCACAGATCCAATATATTGTTACAAGGCACTTTGTTCTTAACTGTTACCTCAATTTAAGACATAACTGACTGTGTTTATGTGAATACTCACCAAGACGGGCATTTTGACATAATTTATATGCTGAGGAAGAGAACTGAATTCGGGATTGCGCACTGTCCGAGAGTCAGTTTTCTTTGCACGCGAGTACTTCGCTTACTGTATACACACCGCCGCCGACTTGAGCTTCCAAAGTTATCGGAAGTTTTTCATTTTCAATGGAAGCTGGCTTCTCTCAGCTGCAAGAACATGTTCCCACCACTTTTTGCCAGGGTCGATTGTGTCCCCACCACTTTTGAAACATCTCGCGGCACGGATGTACCAATACAAATAAATCAAACATCTCCAGTTAACTCTAGTAGAGCGTTCATTTTGTTCGTTTGTTAAAAAAGAGGCAATCTGAAATGTGTTGTTTTTTAAATGAAGTGACCAAAGTGCTCGTTGCCGCTGCTATCAGTGGCGCGGATACAGTGTTCTTCACACGGACGCGGACTTCATTACGTCGCGGAGAGACTCTCTATTCCATACGGTGAAATCACAAAACCTAATGCACAAAAAACATGTCCCTGCTATACAACCACTAATAAACTATCTAGAACCTCTAACATGCTTGGCAAAAGTTCTGCCACTGGACCATTAAAGTACAAGGGGATAACAGTCGGATCTATGAATTTATTCATGTGAAAATTCCCCCAACAAGAACATATATTAGATCTAAGCGACAAATTAAACACAATGTACTGATACTATGTACCCTCCCACACCACACCACACACACCTGGATGTCCCACCCACTTTTTAAAACAAAGTTACGCCACTCCATGTCACTTGTGTAGTCGTGTCCAGTCTAGCCTACTCTTTTTTGTCTGTGCCTCCCTAAAACTTGTAATCTTTTGGAGTGTTAAATCATGCAGTTATTGCAAGCAGTTTCAAAAATGTACATTTGTGATATATCATGCAGCCCTAAATAAAACCTTATATTTTTAAATGATGCACTTTGAAATCATCCCTAAAAAAAGCAGGACAAATGGATAGCTACAACATGGTCAACCTGACCTACCCGCTCCTCACTGACCTTGTCTCCATTGCTCCTTCACATCTCCTCACTGTTCCCCTGTGCCATATTCATGAATTATCCATGCATCTGCGGCTCTACCTATCTACTGATCTATCTACAGTATCTCTTTCTATTTGGCAAGTACAGAAAAAGATGCTCTTTCAGCCTGTGCCCCTTTCTATGTCATACCTCTCCATTCTCTCACTCATTTTTTCATTTTGACAATGTTTTTGATCCCTTTCTCTGCATGACAAGTGTTTCTTCTCCTGTGTTCAGAAATGTCTCTCTCTCCCTCACTCATCCAGTACAGATCCTCTCAGGCCACCTAGACTGGGGCCAGATGCCAAGGCCTGTCGCAGAGCCCGTCGATCGAGAGGAAAACCAGGGGCAACGCTGGCTCTGGAGCACCACAATTCTGACGTCATAAAAAAGTGCTGCAATGAGCGACTATAGGTTGTGTGCCAATTTTACTTTCCCTTTAAGATGTCAACAACTCATATTTAATCTCAACTTCCAGACTGATATCTGGAGCTCCAAAATTAAAATAAATACCAGACCTATTTTGTTAACGCGTCATTTGGGTTAATTTCCAATCAGTAAATGAGGCAAGCAGTTGTGAGTGCTTGTTCAGTGTCACTGCACTAATCTCAATCTAATGTTTTTAAATAGAGAAAGGTGAGAATGTCATGTTACCTTCCTGTCTAGGCTGAGAGGACATTTTTATGGAATCTTGTTTCTGCCCAGATAAAAAAGAAGCTTTTATCTATCAATTCTTTTTTCTCGCAAATTGCGAGTTCATATCTCACAATTCAGACATTATAACTTGCAATTCCGAGTTTATGTCTCACAGGTCTGAGAAAAAAAGTGTCACAATTGGGAGTTATAATTTCGAATTGTGAATTATAAAATGGGAACTGCAAGAGATAAACTTGAAATTGTGAGAAAAAGTCAGAATTGTGAAATTTAAATGCAATTGTAAGAGTCAAAACTGCTAGATAAAAAGTCACAATTATCTTTTTTTTAATACTGTGGCAGAAAAAAGTGTCTGTATATTTGGGACTGTTGCTGAGCGTAAAAAAACATTACATTTTCAGTGATCTGACATGATGAGCATCTGAAAGAAAACTATTCCATCTGTTTGGGTTTGGGAGCAGGTCTCCCAGGGAAAGAGAAACCCAGAGAACTCATGCATGTACGAACACACGCAGATATACAGACAACTCTTGTCTTCAGCAGCAGGTTCCCTATTTGTTATTTTCTGTACAATCCACGTGGCCTCCAAATGAAGAAGCAAACATAACTGTAAATGTTGAGTTGAGCTATATAAGTTGATATAGCTGGATTTCAGGTGTTGTCACAACTATTTGAATTAACCAATTTGAGCCCATGATATAGAAAAAGGTAACCTATTTAAAAGCTCTCATGTGTGACTCGTTGACAGTGTCCTCGCTCTGTACACAGTTAACCTAGTTAAGGCTAAGTCAGCAGGACTTTTGCTGGCTCCTAAAATTCCCCAGGTACTATGTTAGCCTAGTTACAGAAGATGATGAACATCTGTCATATGGAACAGTTGCTCGAACAAGACAAGTTCCCAACACACAAACTCCTTTTTTATCCACTCTTTTACACCGCACTGTAAAAAATAATGTCAGTAAGTCATGACAACATATGTTTTTACACTATTTTAACCTATCAAAATAAGTTAAGCAACTTTTACCTTTTTTAATAAGTTATACAAGGTTCAACTGATTTTTGAAGCCATTTTAATGTAATTTAAGTTAAAATTACATATACATCTAAGTTGATTTAACTAAAAATTTAAGGGAAAATTGAATTTTTAATATTTTTTTTTACATTTGAATAGTTTAGACTGTAATTCCAACTCAAGGACATGCATGTTTAAGAAACACATTTTCACAGTATCAATGTGGCTTTACAACACGCACGGCATAGGAGACTCACAACACTGTTTCCAACTAAAACCAAAAAAACGTTTTATGCGTTTAAGCCATTTATTTATACAACAGTTTTGGGGGACTGAAAACGCAAACTTTTAAAAACGGGTTTCAAAATACACGTAACGATACCGTTATCGTCTGTGTAAACTACAAAAACATGAATGTGTGAAAACGATGACATCATGTGCATGTGTATTACGTGTACAGTAGGTGTGTCGTCTTTCTTAAAAAAGTGACTTTGCCAACTACTGGCCTGGCAGCATAACATGTTGTTTTTTTATCGTTTTCACAGATCCATGTGAACAGGGGATCATTTTGTCAACATTATCATCTTCACACGAAAAAAGAAAAACTTTTCAGTTTTTAGCACATCATTGTTGTGTAAACGAATGAAGCAATCTTTAATAAACTAAACAATCACTCAGGAAAACGACAGGAGAAATAACAAGTCTTACCACAATTAAACTGGCTGGCAGGCAGGCAAACCAAAACACAATGACAATAAAACAGAACTACACAGAACATAACCATTACACACATCTGGTGATTAAAATATTTAATGCTATGATTTATTCATTATATGGTTTCAGCACTAAGTAGGGCTGGGACGGTACTGATATTTTCTAACCACGTTTGAAAAGCAAGAAATTCCTGCGTGAAATAACAACACCCAATACTTCTACAACATTTATTAATGTTAGCATTTACTCATACATTTTTTAGGTCAAAAGTTGTTTATTAACTTACATGAACAAAGGTTAATAAATGCTGTAAGAATATATAGTTCATGATAATGAACTAATGCATGAACTGTTAACAAATGAGACCTTATCATAAAGTGTTAACAAATAAATGCTCTTAGTTGTTCACTTATTTTTATTATTTTGAAGATTATCAGAGTATGTTCTACACGACGATTCCATCCAAGCTTTTCAAAATGTCACGTTAATTCAAGGTGTTGTTTCTTTGTAAATATTTGCTAAATTGACTAGCAATTTTTTTGAGTGAAAATAGTTTTAAAATAAATCCTATACACCATTTTTCAGCATGATATTTCTTCAAAAGAAGAGCCCTATCACCACAATCACTCAATTAACCCAAACAGCAACTGTCCTCAAATTCTGTCACTTAAAAGGGACCAATTAGCAAACGTCAAATTGCATGTCATGATAGAATCAGATATTAATTAAAGGTGTTGCAGCAAAGCCTGTGTTTAGATATTGAGATATTGTGTGATAATAGAAGTTACAGCACCATAAAATGGGCCACTTATCTGAAACGCCATGATATGCCAAAATTCATGTCTGTCTGATTCAAATACTAATAAAAAACTAACCGTAATCAGATAAGACCATTAAGAACAATACTTGAGTGACGTGGTAATTTAGGTCATATGTTATGCAACTCGGTATGGTCAGAACAGACTTTTTACATAATAAACAAATCTAAAAAACATTACATTTCTTCAAAACAATAATATTTTATATATATATATATATATATATATATATATATATATATATATATATATATATATATATATATATATATATATATATATATATATATATAAAAAATATTAAAACAGCAATGTTAAGCAAATCTAGTTTAAAACCACTAATAACTATCTGTGATAATTGCTAAATGCACAATTCTTTGGGGATAAGGGCATGGAAAATGCTGGTCAGCTTAAGTCTATGAAAATCTTTAAAGCACAGAGTTTATTAATGCACAAGTGATGTTGAAACTCTGATACAGCCATGTATCAGATGGCTAAAGTGATTTTACTTGTCTAAAAAATGGAAGGAAATATTGCACTTTTACCATAAGTTTCCACGAGAAAATGGCTGTTAATAGATCTTTAATAAATTTGGTTGTCTTTCTGGACAACGTACTGCTTATTTGATTTCACTTTATTTAGTGTGTCTACTTAAACTGCACAAGCACGAGACAAAGACTTGATTAGGTCACCCTGTCATATTATCAACCCCAAGAAAATCCTTTACTACCCTTCTTTCTTTCCTGTATCTAAGCAACGCTGGCAGATCGGTAAGGGTGGGTTTAGAATGGAATGAGACCCTCACATAAATGAGATGGGTTCGGACACAAAGGGGCAAGCCACGGGTCCCTCTTGAGTGCCTCTATGCATGATGCGGGCCATGGACCACTCAAGCTACATAATCTGGGACTATCTGCTTTAAAAATAAAAAAAGGAGGGATGAGACATTAATGGACTGAAAAACCACATAAGCATTGACCACAACAGGTTATCTTACACAATGGACACAAATCACAAATGTTATGATGCTCATGCTTTCCTTACCTTGCAATGCCTCTTAAGATGCATAACCTTTCATCTTGATGTATTCTTAAAACCGGGGCAGTTTTTAGATATAAAGACACCCACTTCTCCTCCTCTCTAGAATGTAAATTTCTGCAGACTGTTGTAGATGTTGCACTAAATGAAGAGCATTCAGCTTCCATCTGATTGTACACATTAATTCTTTGTCGGTAGTTGTTGCAGCGTCCACGTAATATGTTGATGCAGATGTGCACAAAATGTCCTGCTGTGCGTTATTTTAGCGTCTCTAAGCCCTTGGATAATGTGCAACAATGTAATTCTCACAACGTTGCGTGTAGTCCGTGTGTTGCCCCCCCTCAACAAGACACCCTTACCCCACATTCTCCAATCGCCTTTTACAGTCTACTGGGATATGTAGTTCTTTAAATGATTTATCACTAAACTGCGAACCTTTACTTTGCTCGTGCAGTTACTCAAGTGACTTACCCAAAACATTATTTCTTGTGTATCTATCTACACAACGCCTGGAAAGTGTTGTAAGTTGGTGGCAGATGTTGCGTGCAAGTCCTGCGCCTTTTTGTACTACATTTCCCACAATGCATTTGGGACAGATGGAATTCACAGCAGACCGCTAAATGCTGTGATTGAGGATGCTCAGAGAATATACATTCAATCTGCCCACAACGTATTTAAATTATATATTCTCTCTCTCTATATAAATATATATAGTCCTACATACATATTCTATATGTCTCGTATATTCATATCTGTTGTTAAATGTAATCACTGTCCTGAAAAAAATAACTTTTTTGCATAACCAACAGACACATAGGATACATTACTTTTTATGATGTTGAGATGCTGTTTTAGAAGTCCGTAGCATTCAGGCTGTTATTTTTCCTCGTGTGTAGTTTTAATACGTGGTATTATGGAATTAATTCTCAATGTGCATTCCAGACAAGTCCCAGTTGATGCACTGCTGCCGCCTTGTGGAAATGATTCATGCCTTATTGAGACTGCACAGTGCACAACTAAAAAGTGTAAACTTCACACACTTTTTTAAACAAATTTTATTTGGTCAATAGGCTCTCCTAAAAATGAAAGGAATCCCCAACAAGCTGGTTAACCTGTGTGCATCAATGTAGGCCTATGCAACCACAAACTGCAGAGTCAGAGCCTATGGCGAAGATGGCCATGCCTTTGCCACCAAAACAGGAGTGCGACAAGGGGGCATACTATCACCTTGCCTCTTCAACATAGCTATTGACCATGTACTCAAAAAAGCATTAGATGACAACCCACTTGGAATAACCATCTCTACCCCTCAGAACGACAGATCACTGAACTTACATTTGCAGATGATAGCAGTCCTTGCAGTATTGATGGACTCCATGCAAATAATGATTGATCATATACCCGAATGGCCGCCTCTGTTGGTCTGAAGCTAAATTGTCAAAAATCCAAATACATAACTGCTAACATTGACCCTAAAGGGCCTCTGTCCTCTGTACTTACCCGGCGTCGGCTGGAAATGAATAGGACATGTCTTACGTATGGAAAATAGTAACTTACCACCTTTATGGCCACCCCTGGGCCCTATTGGAAACGCCCTAAAGGAGGCGTTCCTACAACAACAAAAAGATACATTTATAAGACTGCTGAGTCTTTTATCATGGTGCCCTTTGGACTGAGCAGAAAGAAATATGACCGGGATTGGCAAGAACATATTAAAACCTTGGCAATGGACCGAGTACAATGGAAATGCATCACAGAGGATGTCGTCCATACCCAGCTAGGGTGAACAGGACGCTACTAACTAACTAACTAACTAACCTAGGCCTATATTACAGTGTAGGCTACTTTATTGGCATGGTTGTTTTACATATAATCAATGCATAAATAAAACAATGCATTGACAGGAAAAATAAAAATAGGTGCCAGTAGTAATATAGAGCACTAGTGTAGCCAGAAAAGAGTCTCTGGGTGTAGAAAAACTGGGTGTGCCACATTTATTGGCAGATTAATGTGCAATAAACCCACTAACACTAACAGAATAGATTGGGCTAATGTGTAAAACTATACTCAGGCTCGCCACATAACCATAATACTATATAAAATATAACTCAGAGCTCGACATTAAACCATTTCATGTGCTTGTCTTTCAAACAAGTAAATCAGTCAATACACTTGTGTAAGTAAAAAATTGCTTGCCCAGAAAAAAATGCAATAATAAAGCAATATTCTCATCAGTGTTCAGTCAACTTTGACATATTTAAATCTGCAAATTTATATTTTAACCTTTATAAAGAGCATTTTTCCTTAATTCTTTTTAAATATATGCCTTATCTTTCATTTTAAATTCTTGAATTTGATCAATATAATATTGTTTTAATAATAAAACACTATATGGCTATAATATATATATAACAATCAAATTAAATAAATGACAGTGAAAAATACAACGGCATTAAATAATGTTATGAGATTGTTTTAAATATTTTTTGAATATACAAATATGAAATATTGGAAAGAATTATACTTTTAAACACGAAACTAAACCACCAATAGGTGGCGGCAGATCACCGTCTTAATGAGTGAGTCATTGAGCCTTTAATTCAAACAATTCGTTCAAAGCGTTGAATCATGCGCTGTGGTTCTGCTGTGATCTTTGTTTGGAACTTACATCAAAAACTTCAATATTGTGTCTAAAATGTACGTGACTTAATATTAATTACTTGTTTATTAAACTTTTATATTCAATCAGTGACACATTTTCAATCATGATGGTATTCAGCACTCGTGGTCGTGTGATGTTGCTTAACTGTATCACATTATCATGTTATAAATATATTAGAACTCAACTCCACATAATTTTTTTACCGCTGTATGTTAATCAAGATTATTTGTGTGATCTGCGCTCATTTGTTTCCATTTCTTCTCATGAGGCTGCAATTTTCATTTTCCTTCAGTACCATAGACGCCCTATTGACCGCTACTGCCACGGACGAGAATTGGAGCCGCCATCTTAAACCGGTCATCCGCTCCGCTCAGTGTAATCTGAATGGTAGGTGAAATGAGCTGTCAGCGCATTACTCCATTAAATTAATCATATCATCTCACTGAATACTGAACTGATTTTCACGCGGGTTTTTTTTTTTGTTGCAAAGGTCATTCATGTAGCTATGATACAGGACACATGGTTCGGCGTATTTTAAAATCCATAGTAGGCTTAACAGTAATATTCTGATATAAGATATAAAGTGACCAGACACAATATGTGTGATGAAGGATATAATGTATTTTATAAATCACACTATAAATATAATAAAGAAGCAGAAACAGATAGTTGTAGTAAAGTAAGATATTTTATATTTTATGATGACACACATACACACGAACAGACACACAAACAAACACGAACAGAGTGCTCTCTCTCTCTCTCTCTCTCTCTCTCTCTCTCTCTCTCTCTCTCTCTCTCTCTCTCTCTCTCACACACACACACACACACACACACACACACACACACACACACACACACACACACACACACACACACACAGAACGCAGCCACCGAATCCACCGAACGCAGCCACCTGTAATAAAAATTGAGAAGAAGCTTTTCAACGTGTTTGCAATGCATCAGTAATTTCTAAAAATTAAATTCGGACAACATTAAGCCTATACATTATTTATTGTATGTGGATGTGGGAGGGGAAAATGTCGAGACTAAAGCCCTATTTGGATTAACTTTACAAGGGTAGATGGAGCAAGTTAATAATGTAATTTTACCACAGGACTTCTGTAATATCAATAGCCAAATCGCATGTGATAAGATATAGGTTATAAAACTAGAAGGACTCAATTTGCGCATCTCTGACATCTACGCCATCAAGCTCAATTTGAGCATGCGCAGTGCGCTTGGCAATCAGGAAGTGAGTGCTTCTATTTGACTTCACTTTTCTCCGTTGAAGTCTATGGGGTCGCTGTGTCTATTTCTTTTACTGTCTATGGAGAAAACCAAAGTCTACTACAGCAGAATCCCAGACGTAGTACCAGAGAATGTCTAATAAGGGAGAACTGGCACTGTAGGCGAGTGCAGAATGAATGGGAGTCTATGGGTTTCACACCCAGAAACCCACTTTTCTCGGGATATAATTTTTTGTCTAGTAATTTGAATATTGTATTCGAATGTAGATGCAAATAAATTACACACTGCTGGGTGTTAGATTTTTTAGAGTCACTTATTTGCTTTAAAAAGTCTTTTAAAATGTCAATGACGTCATACACATCGTATTATTAGCAGAATGCTAGCGTGTTATGGGCAACAACAACTCAACCTGTAAGAAATCGAAAGGACATAAGTACTCGTTCATTCAACTTTCGACCTATAACCCATGTTGAACTTGCAAAACCTACAATAAAATCTGAGATTTCTCAACGGCAATCGGGTGAAAGAGACACATTTAGCCATCTAGCTCCATAGACTCCCATTCATTCTGCACTCCGGCGATCGCCCCCAGTGGAACTCTGGTGGAACTACAACCAAAATTCGGTTTAATAGGACTTAATAGGGAGTGTCCAGGCTTTCCGTAGACGGGCTTTGGCCAGACTCTATGTACAAATGAAATGTAGGCTACGAGAGTCTGGTGGGACCAGGCTAGCGCGAGCCTACACAGCACAACGTTGTTCCCGTCAGACAGTCAGCGGCTGTTTGTGGATTGGTTGGCACTGGCAGTCCGAATGTCGGCAGATATATTTTTCACGATAATAATTAATACATAAAATGACATTTTAAAATAACAAATTGTAAGTAAACAACAATAGGCCAAGTTTAGAAAAACATTTTTATCAAGACTTAAAATAATTCAGCATCTATTTTTAAAGGGTCACTTCACCCATTTGCATTAAGGTTTGTATTGTTAGAAACCCAGTCATATATTATAATGATGGTGGAATTTTGCTTGTTTTTTTTATGAGATGGGAGAAAAAAGGATTTAAGTGTTTTACTTCCGTCCTATCGTGACGTAAATATCGTCATTTTGCGTCACGATAGGACGGAAGATAAATTTCATTGAAAAGTGTATAGACTACAAACATTAGCTCATTATTATTCAAGGGTGTGGGACCCACTCACCCTACAGGCCTATTACAGATCAGTGGGTGGGACTTCACTTGCAGAAACCGAAATCAATATCCGCCATCTTGTTTTTGGAAGCTAAGCTAACAAGCGCTGTGGAGATAGGAAGTATGACAATGACTGAAGAAACTATACATGATATGGAAGAAGAGGATTTTGAAAGTCTGCTGCTCGAATCCGATGTTCGTGGCTATCTTTACGAGCCGCAATATAGTGAAGAGCAGCTGAGGCTGATGGAGGAACAGGAGGCGGCTGCCTGTCGCGGTCGAGGGGCCCGGACTGGCTCGAGCTGAGGCGGACTGCTGTGCCTGTGCTCTCGCTGTGCGCTACGGACACAGATAGAGTCCGTCTGCTGCAGAGAATTTCAACGAAGGGACGTTTGTGTTGTGATGTGAACCACCATAGTTTCGCCTGACTGAACATCCAGGTATCATGCAGTAATACACCATATTCAGAAAGAAATACAAACGAGGAGTAATTCACTAATGAATTTGCCAATGTAACTTAACGTTAACGGGGTTTGTTGTTGTGGGAAGAAGGAGGCTGGAATCGGCGAACATTTAAACATTTTAATAGTAAAATGAACAAATACACAACGAAAGTATAAGCCAACAGCCCCTCATTGAAGACTGAAGTCCACACACAACATAAAATCAGGCCTGTTCCTCTCTCGATCTGCCGTTTATGCTTCCGCTCCTCTGTGAGAGATACGAGACCGGTCGGTGCGTCTCTTTACTTTCATTATCACTTACTAGAAATTTTGCGTGAAATGAATTTCAAACTCTGATGGCAGCTAACGTTAGCCTTGTTGACGAAAGAATGATTTCTTTGATGTGCGCGCATTTCCGGATTAGTGGGTGTGGCTTGCGGAGCTGTGCAATGTGGTGCATTGTGGGTGTTGTAGTCTTTCATACAAATGCACCCTTCGGTTATTTTCTGTCTTTTCTCGGTCAAGAGGGCAACAAATTCAAAAATTATTTTACATTTCGACTACATATATGATCCACTTTCAATAAAGATTCATGTTGAAATGGGTGAAATGCTCCTTTAAGTGTTCCAGCTGCCACTGTGGGTGGCACAGGCACACCCTTGGCTACGCCTATGGCATAGAGCCTAATAAATAAAAAAAAAAAATAGAATTAAAAATGATTAAAACAAATAAAAGACAAATAAACATAGGTTACATCATTCGCCCCTTATTACGCCTAAATAAATATGTTGCTGTAATGGTTAAAAAGGTAGGCTATTATCAGACGCATGACATTGTCAAACCCAAGAGTTTCTAACCACAAATAGTGGTAGAGATTGTGGTCATCGTTTTATACTGTAATGGAAAGTATGAAACATTTTGCCTTTAACAGTATGTGGTTATTTTCTGTGATTTCCACAACCACAGTGTGCAAACCTTTCTCTCACGCACACGCACAGAGAGAGGGAGTATGCTGCCTTCACTTGCTATCGGAAATTTCCTACTTCCCACTTCTGAAGTCGTGATTACGGCCTGCCTAATCGCATTCAAATCTTGACTTGAAAGTTCATGTTTAATTTTTAAACTGTGAGACTAGTATTTACGATAATAGCAAGTGAAGGCAGCATTAAAACTTTCTTTTCGGAAGAAACTGGTTGCGGTTTCTTCTTTTTTTGGCAGTTGGCAAACAGCCTGGTTACGGTTTAGAATACAATATTGTAAAGTAAACAGAATTTAGTTTTTCCTTATCAACACGATGGCTTACAACGGTGGCCAGTTATTACAAAAATAGCATGGTTATATAATTATGGAAGCTCATTCGAACAATTCTGAAAGCTTTTTTAAACGGTTTTGTCACTTTGTTTGTTTTTTTAGACATGGCCATTACCGGTGACTGCAGTAACTTTTCGCCTGTTACTTAGGCAAAAAAATATGGTTACCATGGTAAATGTATGAGATTTCTAAATCCGTGGACGCAAGCTTACAGTTGCTACAGTCCGTTTCTGTCTGTGATCCTAGACTCGATGTAAATGGGTTATACAATATAAATAATACATTAAATAAAAACAAAAAAAATCAAATAACATAAAACTAAGAAATATATAAAAGAGACATACACAAGAAATGTTTTTAAACGTTTCTACCAAATCTCTCGTTTCTCCTTTTTGAGGTCGATCTTTCCTCTCAGGCATGTATTCGGACAACACTTCTATGCGCCACAGAACTTGGAGGCCCTCTGTCGTTTCAGCGCCGTTTGAAATAACGAGCAACCAGGCCAATGAAAAATTTAAGTTTATCATCTGATTGAAATCTACAACATCCTGGTTGCTATTTCGGTAAATATGTTTCATACAATTCCCGAATAACTCATACTGCTTAATCGTACTAAAATCTGTGTTCGTAAATTAAAGTTATAACCTTTTTTTTTTCCACAAAGTTTGTTAGCCGACTGGCTAATGCTGAATGGACTGAGTAACGCTCGCAATTTCAAAAAGTGCCGTTAGCAGGAAATGATTATGTGTTACATGAAGTACAACTACAGGAACACTTATTTAGCTAATTGTGTTTTTATGTATGTTGTGACTCGACGAACGATTTAAAGTGAAATTCTGAAACGTGCTTTCACAATGCAGTTTTCAGTTTGTTATACATAAATATGGTTTGATTTGGTTCTGCTAATATATTGTTTACCCTATATTTATTTTGAATGCCGTCATGTATAATTTCCGCACACCGGCATAATTATATTAAGCAAAAGACCACAACTGGAACATAGTTATACAGTGCTTTGAGCGTGGCGTTTCTGTGCGTTTAGATGGGGGGGAACCCCCCTTTTATTGCTTTGGATTGTAACCAATCGTTTTGCTGTCCTCACCTTTAATTTCTTTGTTTACTTTGGTACTTATACAATCTCTTTGGGATTTGCTTGCAGGTGCTGGTTTAGCTCTTTGTCCTGAGCCTCAGGTCCAGTGACAGCAGCCATGTTTCTGTACAACCTGACCCTGCAGCGGGCAACTGGCATCTCCCATGCCATCCATGGCAACTTCTCAGGTACAACACTGAACAACAACACTGAGTCATGGGTAATTTCTTAAAGTCCCCCTGTAGTAGGGTGACCATATTTTGTCCTGAAAAAACAGGACACTCGGCCCGGCAAACAGATAGGCCTACTCAAATGATACTCGAAGTTTACTCAAAGAAACCTTATTAATTTCAATACATTAAAAGTAGGTTATTCCTCCTCTGTATGGATAGAAATTTGTTATATTGTTATATGAAAACAGTAGCCTGGGTTTCCCCATACTGCCTTACCGCAGCGCGATTCAATTCACGCTGAAAGGCAGTCTGGATACCATGGCCAGATTTTTCGCCTCATTTAGGAACCAATCACAGAACGGGATCACAGAACGGGGAGGGAACAGCAAGACGATGACGACATATGTTGGCTATGAGCATTTGATAGACATTCTTAGCACCAATAAACAGCGCCGGGCATTCGTAAACCACGCCTCAAATACGAGAAAATGTACATGTGGTTCCCAGACCCAAGTCTCAACGAGAATTGGGTCTGGCGTTAGCCAGGCTATGAAAACAGGACATGTCCTGGGAAAACAGGACAGTTGGTCACCCTACACTGTAGTCAATAATTGAGTCCCTTAAAACTAATTTGATCAACAAAATTACATCTTTATTTATTTGTTCACTTTCCTTCATGCCTTAAAATAGTTTGAATGTAACTACACCCTTGCCTTATTTAGTATAAGTGGTTCTATGAATATGCAAATTTGCCTGCCCCCACTCACTCGAATGATCACATGTTGACGTGATTGGTTACAAGGTAACGTAGACTCACTGTATTCCGGACACTTGACCTTTTCCAGCAAATTCCATAAACGCTTCACGGTCATTGCATCTATATATATCCGTGTCATCTTTGCCGCCGCCTCTTTCAATTCTGACCAACCCAGCTTATAGTTGTCAAATGTATGTGTTTTATATTAGAAATGACTCCTCCTATCTGTCCGAAACACAGCGTGTAGAAATTTTCAGCCGTCCGGAACACATGGAGTCTACGTTAGTTTGTGACGACAGAAACACCAGTAATTTCAAACCGTATTTTTGAGACTCTTTGATTCACTGCAGTTTTAAAGAGAAAATACTCCTAAAAACACCACATAGACATATAAACAGCATTAAAACCTTGATTTTCACCACATGGGGACTTTAAAAGCAATGTGCTTTACTTATATTTTGTTGGAGAAATTGTTATTGTTGTATTAAATTTAGTTTTCTTAGTATTATGATGTATATCTGAGTAAAATTACTTCTCAAACAAGAGAAAATTTAGTGGGGAGGGGGCTTTTTGTTCATCTGATTGTTTTGGACTGTTGCGGAGATCTCATGTGAGTGACAGGTGTGCCACCTTTGTGCCATTGAACATGTCATTGCAAGTTGGAGGGGAATCATCTTGTTTAAAGATTATGAGGGCACATGAATTTTTAAATGATAATGATGTGATTGGAAAATCCCATTAAAAAACAAGATTTGTCAATTTTGGTTGCATGATGACTTTAAGTTTAAATCATAAGTGGTGTTTCTCTTTTACTAGGAACTAAGCAGCAGGAGATTGTTGTTTCCCGTGGGAAAATCCTGGAACTGCTGCGTCCTGATGCCAACACAGGGAAGGTCCACACGTTGCTTACTATGGAGGTGTTTGGTGTCATCCGATCCCTCATGGCCTTCAGGCTAACGGGTGGTACTAAAGGTGAACAGCTTGGTTCTAATTGTTGTTTTGCATAGTTCATATGTAGAAATTAAAATTTACATGGATCTCATTATGTCATTTTAGACTATGTTGTGGTGGGGAGTGACTCTGGCCGTATTGTGATCCTGGAGTACCATCCCTCCAAGAACATGTTTGAAAAGATACACCAGGAGACGTTTGGCAAGAGTGGCTGCAGACGTATCGTGCCAGGGCAGTTCCTCGCTGTGGACCCAAAAGGCAGAGCTGTTATGATAGGTATGACTACAGAGGCTCTGTGTTGTAAAGGCTACAAGGTTGTATAAGTTTGAGATGCAGTAGGAAAAACAATAATCAAAATATGCATTGAAAAGCAAATGCAATAAAGCAGCATTTTCATACGTAACCCATTTTATAATTTGAACTATCCACTTTTTCCTCTCCCAGGTGCCACAGAAAAGCAGAAGTTGGTATACATCCTGAACAGAGATGCAGCCGCCCGCCTTACCATCTCCTCCCCTCTAGAGGCCCATAAGGCTAATACACTTGTCTACCATGTGGTTGGTGTGGATGTGGGCTTTGAGAACCCCATGTTTGCCTGCCTGGAGATGGACTATGAGGTCAGAGTCCTTCTTGAAAAATCATCTAGTGCAGGGGATCTCAACTCTGGCCCTCGAGATCCACTTTCCTGTAGTTTTTGCTCTCCTGCCTGTATCGATCTAGTAATTATAAAGACATTGATTAGCTTGTTCAGCTGTGTTTGATAAGGGTTGGAGCTAAATATCTGCATGAAAGTGGACCTTGAGGGCCAGAGTTGAGAACTCGTGCATTGGTTCTCAACCAGAGGGCTCGAGCTTGAGGCTGCAGGATGTCTTCAAAGTAGTTAAAGTAATGCATTAATATATTGAAATGATCTGAACTTAATATAAATTAAAATGTTTATACAGATCAAATCAAGATGATTAACTTCTAGAAGCACAAAATCATTTCTACTCACTTACATGGCATTAATGGTTTTAATAGGAGTTGGTATAGCCTACATATTCAAGGGAGTGCGAAGATCGGTTGTTTATGATCATATGTAGTGGGCCAGTCTGGGCCAAAATGCCAGGGCTGATTTAAAAAAAATATTTTTTATAAATATTTTTTTGTCCCAGCCCTACATGTAGCCAATGTTAATGCTGCTTAATTTGATTTTAATTTTTCAAATACCAGTGATGTATGTCTCTAACCCATAGTGGTAAATGGTTTTGCAGGAGGCAGATAATGATCCCACTGGAGAAGCTGCGGCAAACACACAGCAGACTCTGACCTTTTATGAGTTGGACTTGGGCCTCAATCATGTCGTGCGCAAGTACAGCGAGGCACTGGAAGAACACGGCAACTTCCTCATCACTGGTTCGGACCTTTCAGAATGTCAAAATAAATTTACTTGTTGGATAAGAATTCACAGAATGTGTTGCAATTCCTTAAACGGAACACTTATCTAACACTTGTTTCAAACGTGTTGCAATATCTTTATCTAACACTTTTTTCACCTGATTTTAAGTGATTCACTATTGCATAATTGTTTTTGAAAAAAAAACTTATTTTAGAAAAGATGTATTTAATTGATCAACTAAGTTTATTAATTTTACTAAAGATTTCTACTTCAAATAAATGCTATTCTTTTGAACTTTCTATTCATCAAAGAATCCTGGAAAACACATTTCCACAGAAATATTAAGCAGTTCAACTGTTTTCAACCTTATAATTAATCTGATAATGCTAACATGTTTTGAGATGTTAGAATGATGGAAATTATTTGAAATTGTAATATTTCACAATATTAGGGGTTTTACTGGATTTCATCAGTTTAAGAGGCTTCATTCCAAAAATATTTGTAAAAAATTGTATGGACCCCAAGTTATTGAACGGTATTGTAGATTAAAATAGTTACGTTCTCCAGTGTGTCAGAAATGATGAATATCTTCATGTCTCTTCTCTGACTGTTTGGTGAAGAGAATGTTCTGATATCTGATCTTCATGGACTCATGGGATGTTTTGCTTTCAGAGGAGAAAAATCCAGCCTAGTTTCTGTGTTAATCTGACCATTTCCCTCTTCGTGTAGTTCCTGGAGGTTCGATGGTCCCAGCGGTGTGCTCATTTGCTCTGAGAACTATATCACCTACAAAAACTTTGGTGACCAGCCGGACATCCGTTGCCCAATCCCACGCAGGAGGGTGAGTTTGTGTTGTCTGCCCCTTTACAACCCTCCGTTTGGGGACAATATACTAAACATCAACTTGAGGTGTCTTAATCGCAGCTTGACAGCTATTAGTATTGAAATGATGAGCTTTCATGTCTCTTCTCTGACTATTGAACTGGAGACTCATAAAGACCTCTGATCATAATATTAATTTTGGACCTCATATGGTTGTTTAGTTCTCAGTCATTGTGTTTGCAGAATAGATTAAACAGATGTGTGACCACAGCGCCGCCTTCTTTCTCTGCATCTTTTAGAATGACCTGGATGATCCTGAAAGAGGCATGATCTTTGTCTGCTCTGCCACCCACAAGACCAAATCCATGTTTTTCTTTCTAGCCCAGACAGAACAGGGCGACATCTTCAAGGTTACACTGGAAACTGATGAGGAGATGGTGAGCACACAGAGCTAATGAGCCTGACTCTCATCCGTTTCTTTTTTAAGCAAGTGAAAATGTAATTGCTTTCAAATATTTGTTGTTCCATTCAAAACGGAAAGTCAGAATTTCTAACTTCCTACTTTGAAAAGTGCAATAAAATGCCACTTATAGGTGGACTTGGATTCTTTCAACCCAGGCTTTAAAGAAATATGGGTATTTGACATCACCTGAACACACAGTTGATGCTAAATATTTACTTTTAAGCAAATATTATTCCGTGAACAGTCAGTGTTCCTACATTATGCAATCATTAAACCCTTTAAACAAATGTTTGCATTGCAGATAAAGGTGTGTAAACCACAGTAAAAAAAATCTGCTTAAAATTGCACACCTGCAATACAAATCCAATATCCAATAGTAAAGTGAATTCTGTAATATAACATTGAGTTTCCACAGAACTTGAGAGAGATCTGTGCTGAGAATACACACGAGAGGTTGAAAATGCTGGAAAGTGATATGCTATATATTTGGATTATATAGTCTGTTCATATTTTAGGTGACAGAGATCAGGATGAAGTATTTCGATACCATTCCAGTGGCCACAGCCATGTGCGTTTTGAAGACTGGCTTCTTGTTTGTTTCTTCAGAGTTTGGAAACCAGTAAGTCAATTTTATATCTTGTACATTTTATCACTCGCCTAACAATAACTAGGACTGCACGATTAAACAATCAAAATCAAACCAAAATTGTGATTATGAAATCACAAAGGCTGCAATTTTTCATTAAATATATGCACAGCGTGATCAGTAAATGTTACTCCATCTCTGAAAGTACTGCGAGATTGAGTCGCTTCTGCTGTTTGACGCGTTGCTTTTTCAAATGCTATAAAAGTTAAGAGTGATTCAGCGGCTCTCAGAGATTCTCTCTCTCTCTCTCTCTCTCTCTCTCTCGCTCTCTCTCTCTCGCATGTCTTTTTAAGTCTTACCAATTTAAACATTCAACTAATTTTAAACTATTCAGTACTTACACGCTCTCTGAGAGATGGTTTTCTCTGCACACATGTAAAGCCGCATCACAAACAGCTTGAGAGTAAAATGGTCAAACCTCTGGTCTTGGTGAGTATCCTGGTAGTCAGTTGGTTATGTCTTAAACATAAGCATTTGATGTGTAACAGTATAATAGAACTGTGCACTAGTTTTTAAAGTGACAGCAGCTGTGTCTCATTAATGTTCATAAAGGAATCAGGATTAATAGCCTATGCATTTAATTTATACAGAACTAAAAACTGTTATTTTACATTTGATTACTTTAGTATTCAGTAATACTACAGAAACTGAATAGTGTTAGACCTACCCATAAATCTTCTCTTTATTTCATTTTCATCTTTATTTATTTGTGCTACTTTTTAATCAAAGATTGAAATCAAGCTTCCTTGTGTAAACTCTTGAGCAAAAAAAATACTCCATTGTAAAAACACAAATAAAAGTGAGCAAAAGAAAAAGTGAGTTTGAGTGAGCAAACATTTAGGTGAGATTAATGTAATTAAAAAATATATTATGGACCTCAAGCTTTTGAACGGTATTGTAAATTAAAATAGTAATGTTCTCCAGTGTGTTCAGAAATGATGAATATCTTCATGTCTCTTCTCTGACTGTTTGATGATGAGATTGTTTTGATATCTGATCTGTGCACTAGCTTTTAAAGTGACAGCAACCGTGTCTGTCAATAATGTTGATAAAACAACAAAACATAGCTTAATTATGAAATCAAATTATGAAATGTTTTTCTCCAAAACACGTTGGCCACAATCATTGGCACCCTTTTATTAAATAGTTGATTGCAAACAATCTCCTTTTGCCTCCTATAATGCCTGATGAGTTTGTAGAACACTTGACAAGAGATTAGAGACCATTCCTTCATACAGAATCTCTAAAGATAAGTGGAGATCACTTCACTCATCAGGTCAGGGAACTGGGACGATCATGGAAGAAACTTAATTTTGTGCTCCATAACACATTTTTGTGTTGATTTTGATGGTTGTTTTGGATCACTATCTTGAAGGAATATCCAACCACAGCCCATTATAAGATTTCTAGCACAAGCCGTCAAGTTTAGATTTTTTTTTATCTGTTGGTATTTGATAGAATCCACGATGCCATGTATCTGAACAAGATGTCCAGGACATCCTGCAGAAAATATGGCCACAACATTAAAGATCCAACTGTATATTAAATTGTACACATGGCAGTGTTTCCCCTAGAATTTTTTTCAGCAGCGGTGCTGTTACGTGCCGGAAGCTGTTACCAAGCCGCGGTGGTTGGGGGCGTGGTTTTTTTATTTTTTTTATAAATAACCCCTTCAATTTAAACCATGACTTCTGGCAAGATTAATTGCAGCACCTTCAACTGGTCACAAACAGAAAACTTAATTTTATAATTTTTGACAGGATTATTTATGTTTTTATTGTTAATTTTCAGCTATAAGGTAGAAATTGATAGGGGAAAAATGAAACGTCACAACCCAGAAAAAGATTATTTACAATTTATTAAAAAAAAATTCTTAATGGCAAAGGCCACACCCAATCTGTGAGTACTTAATTTTTCTGGGCTTTTCATAAAAGATCTCTAAAGGCTCTTCTTTGGTAATTGAATGCTATTGTTGGGGGGCCATTAATGCTGACACACATCTTTTTTTTCTGTAACACACTTTAACACTTAGATGCATAATGTAACCAGTACTTTCATTTACTTTATCCTGTAGACATTTTGGACATTAAAATCCAAATAAAACTTTTCATTAGTTTAAAACTTCACTACCCTCCAGGGACGTGCAGAGAGTTCATCGGGGACAGGAGCTAAAATGTAAGAAAGGGGCAATATGTATAAAAAAAAAAAAAAAAAGTATGTGTGAGTGATACTATTTTATGTTTTCTTATGCTCATCTAGCCTGCATTTATTTAATAAAAAAATACAGAAAAAAACAGTAGCCTAATATTGTGAAATATTATTACATGTTATTTTTTATTAATCAAAGAATCTTTAAAAAAAGAGCATCACCTATTATCTGAAGGTTCGTGTGTGACACTGAAGCCCCGACAAACCCCCTCTCTCTGCACGCGCTTGCTAACCTCAGCTCCTCCATGGTCCCCATCTGCCTTTCTCTACACCAACCAGTTTAGTAGACTCATCTGAAAAATTAAATAAGATTTAACTATCAGGATTATGAGCAGTAGGCGATACTTCCTCGTCCTCATGGAAGAGTTCGTACCGCTTTCTCCTTTCCACAAGCGCTCGCTCTCTCGTGGAGTTTCTCGTTGCTATGCAACCTTTTGAACAGAGGCGCGCTTGGAAAAACGAGCGCGCCGCCGCCGCATCACTTCTATAATGAGCGCGCATGCCGCATTTGAAATAACGAACGGCCCCTTATGGCAACGTGACATTAGCCTAATCGAAAATATTTCCATATGTGGCTCTTTCCTCCGTTCTTGTCAACAAGTGGATTCGCCACCGCATTAGCAGCGCTGCGGGTCGCCATGTCTGTGTTTTTAGGTGCATAAGTGAATGAAGTGAATGTCATGATATTGCTGATCATGGAAAGATTTTGCAGCGCCGCTGCTGAATACATGGTAGGGGAAACACTGCATGGGGTACTTTTTATCCTTGTGTGCACCAAACCATTTAGCGTGTTTGCTACCAAAACGTGTTTTTTTTTTTTTAACTGAATACTTCTGATTTGGTGGCATTTTCACCAAGTGTAAGTGCAATAACTAGCTTATAAAAGCTGGTAACAAGAGGGTGGAATGTGTGGGAGCAGTAGTTTGAGTAACCTGAAACCTAAATGGTTTAAATGTAGCCATACTTCTCATTTTCTGTTTAACCTAAAGCTTTTCAGTAATCTGCACTGTTTGACAGATTGTGTTCTTTGAAAGTCTGAATCTAAAACATTTTGTTTGTTAGCTACCTGTATCAGATTGCCCACTTGGGTGATGATGACGAGGAACCTGAGTTTTCCTCTGCTATGCCTCTGGAGGAAGGAGACACATTCTTTTTCCAACCACGTCCCCTTAAGAACCTTGTGCTAGTGGACGAGCAAGAAAATCTTTCCCCCATCATGTCCTGCCAGGTGTGTGAAAGTGTTAAATTTTAAATCTGATGTTTATGCTCAAGCTGGGAATTACTGATGGGAAGTGGGATTTGAAGTTGGCATGAGAACAGATGCTCGGGAATAAACGAGCTCTTGGATGACTGTGCAGTATTGAACTGCTTATTTTCTAGTTTCCAAATTCCAAAGTGTTTAGTCAGACATCAGTATGAGTAAAAGAGCATGTGAATGCTTCAGACTTCCCCTCTCTCTTGTCTTTTTACATCAGTTCTTGTCATGTAATGATGGAAACGGATGCCTCTGTAGGAAGTGTTGAACCCACAGACTTTTTTTTATTTATTTCGTTTTTTTATTAATTAATTTATTGTTCTGCAGATTGCTGATTTGGCTAATGAAGATACCCCACAGCTGTATGTGGCATGTGGCAGAGGACCCCGATCTACACTGAGAGTTTTGAGACATGGACTGGAGGTTTGTGATGCTAGAAATCACATTTCTGTGGCAACTTTCACAACATAGTTGCAAAATGGAAATTTGACACCCACTGCATCAAAGAAAACCTACGCAATTAATGCGGTTTTAACAGATCCGTTTCTAGGTTTTTCCAGAGACTATTAATATTTCAATGTGTTAAGTGCATGTTTTTTTTTTTTTTTTTTTAGGTGTCAGAAATGGCTGTTTCTGAACTGCCTGGTAACCCCAATGCTGTGTGGACTGTCAGGAGACATGTAGAAGGTAAAAGATCAGCTCATGTAAAGTAGAGGTCGACCGATAGTGGATTTTACCGATATTTAGGTTTGACTTAACGTGCTGATAAACGATTAATCAACCAATATTTTTAAAATGGATACTGGATATAAAAAAAAAACATAACACTAAAGTAAAACACTGCCGAACTGAAATGTGCTATATGAAATCAATATCTAAATATGAATATATTAAAATGAGAAGTTCTACAGAACGAATTCTACAGAAAATAATTTGAACATTAAAATATTACAGGTGTCTTTAGCTATAACCTAGAAACATATGTACATTTCATAGGTAACACTCATAGGCATTTTTTTACAGCATGTATTAATATTTGAGCAAGACAATTGTAGCTTGATCATTTATGTTAGTTCATAGTACATCAACTACGGTTAACAGATCAAATAAAAATTAAAACTCAATTTAAAATGTATTAGTAAAATGTTGAAATGAGCAAACTAACAATGAACAATACTATATTTATTAACCTTAGTTAATGCTAAAATTATCTTTTGTAAAGTGTTACCATTTCATATAAATCCAAAGAGGCTGCTATGCCTAAAGATGGCCATCTTTAAATATCTGTGATGGCCATCTTTAAATATCTGTAAAGGCCAGAGCATTCAAATTGCATAAATGTATAGTCTCTCACTTATTTGCTTCTATATTAGAACACTTGATTATCTAGTCAAAATAACTATGTATTGCAGTGATAAAAAAGAATAGAATCAAAAGAGTTTCTGATTTGTTTGTTTCTGTCGGCTGCATCAACATATCAATGTTGGGAAAGCAATCACGTCACTAGCTTTAAATATGCAACTTCGCCGGCTAATGAATGCATAAGTGACCAGGTGGATATAAACAAATGCAAAAAGATGGTAACAAATGTGACATTAAACATTCGGGTCATATGTGCATGTGTTTTTGTCACATTGTTTTAACCGCTTGAGGTACTAATGTTAGAGTCCTCACAGCCTCGACGGCAAACATACATCTGTTCTTACTCTGCTAATGTAGCATCTAGTCAACAAATTAATTACTTTATATTGATATGACAACACGGACTGTAGTATTCTGTATTCTCACTGTTTCGCTGTCGGTGTTTTAAATGCGCATCTGAAGTGTCAGCGCTAGGGATGTCTTAATACCATTTTTTTCTGAACCGATCCGATACCAAAAAATCTGAGAGTCAACCGATCCGATGCCAGCGCAGTTTTATAATTTTTTTTTATTTTAAATCAAGTAGAATTTCTATAACTCTGTGTGTTGAACTGATAATCACCCTTTTGTGTGTTAAACACAATCTACTTAATACAGACAACTTCATTATAAATAAAAAAAATTTGATCATAACATCTATGACAAATTCTATTATAAACTAGATTAGTGGATACCTCGAGTTAAATTTAGTCTAGAAAAATCACGAGTGCACAATAATTGTATAAAATCTCAACATTTAGTGAAAAAAACCCATTATTTAGTAACAAATAAAAGACAAGTGTAGCACTAAATCTGTTAAAATGTTACACGTTGCTCTTTGTTTTGTTGTAAAATACTTTCATGAAAAACAAGATTAAAATCAACAAGATCAATTATTTTATATATAGTCTACTTTAAAATTAAGACATTTTTTAAATGTATAGTGCAGCTGTTTAATGAGGCAGCAACATATGATAGATAGGACAGAACAAAAAAGGCTATTAATAATCTTTCATTGCGCAAAAGTATTATGATATGGGTTACACTTTACAATAAGGTTCATTAGTTAACATTAGTTAATGTATTAACTAACATGAACTAACAATGAGCAATACATTTGTTACAGTATTTATTAATCTTTGTTAATGTTAGTTAATAAAAATACAGTTCATTGTTTGTTCATGTTAGTTCACTGTGCATTAACTGTTATAAAATGCTGAACTGTTATAAATGCTGAAGAAGAATTGTTCATTCTTAGTTCATTCTGAATGCTTCGGTTTGCATGTAGGGACCCTGATTATGCTACCGTGTTAGTGTTGGGCTATTTTGAGCCTTGTTAGTGGTATTAACTAGCGATTTTTATAAATTAAAAGCGTTATAAGCTAAACAGTTTTCAGAGATAAAACTCTTTACATTCGATAATCATGAAAACAAATCTCAGAACGGTTGACTATGTACCAATGTGTAATTAGACTAAAGGTTCAATTTGCGCCGGAGTTGTCCTTTAAGGGCCGTACACACCGGGACGAATATTGGCTCGCGTTATTCGCCAGCGTTTTTTCAACGCGCTTTTTTTGTTCACACCCAAGCGATTTTTCACTGACGATGAGCCGAGTGAACATGCAAATTCATTCCCTGACATTAGATTAATGTAAAACAGAAATACCCCGGTACAAGCCTGTGTACATGAAAGACAATTAAGTGAAATGAAACTCACCATCAAGGCCCATTTGCTCTGCAATACCACTCCATAACAGTTCTCTTTTATCAAGATTTTTGTAGTTATATAGAAGCATATAGTTCTTTGTTCCGACACCGAGACCAGCAGCTCTAAATTAATCTTCACTTGATTCTTCCCGGCAGTGTAGACGCTACTTGGCGTATATCTTCTTCGCCGTTACGCATGTGTGCTCGGCAAGACCGTTTTGTGTTTGAGCGCCAAGTTGTTTTTCATTGTGACTTCAGAAGCTCCAGACACGTGAGCAGAAGCACCAATCTCATTGGTCAGATTATTTTTTAATAAAAAAAATTAACCTGAGGCGTTTTTTAAAAAAAAAATGCTTTTACATGTGGCGTTTTCGCATTGGTGTGCACACTCACATTGGCGCCCTTTGTTTAGTCACGAGGCGTTAAACTTCGGCGAATATCGCGCGCAAAATTCGTCCCGGTGTGAACAGGCCTTTAAAGTAAATTGTAGGAATGCATTTAAACCCTTTTACGTTTTGACTGAGAAGCCAATATGGCACAATTGACCGTTTGCAAAAGCCACGCCCCCTAGTTATTGTTGCTACGCCCGTCAAACAAATGGTCAAACACGACCAGCGCCACAGATTGCCATGAATGGAAGAGGTATACCCGTGCGTGTCAGTGACCTTTTTTCGAGCAATTACCTCCGCGATATCCTCCAGATCGAGGCAAAATGGGTTACAGTATGCAGTGGAGGGATATATTCAAAATATAAAAATACGCAATGAAGGAGACATGACTACTATTGAGGCTAATATACCGGTCTCAAGCGAAATCTGAGAAACCCCATGACCTGTACCTCAAATGCAACCAGTAAATTACAGCCTTGAAGAAGATTTAATACGCTGGTTCAGTCGCTAATTGTTTGGAGTTAGAAATATATAATTCGCGCTGCATATTTAGTAATTTTGCCTCAGATACAGGATTATACATTCGCTTTAACAAGCAGGTTTTTCATTACCACGGCAACCGCTTGCGTGTCATGCTGAATCCGATTTTCGTGTTTAAAAAGTAACTATACATAAGAACGGAAAGATGCAGATAACCATACATTTAAGGTTATTTCTATTCATTACGATATTGATTACGTTATATGAACTGATGTTGTCAAGTAAGCTTCATGCGTTCCCCGTTGCGAGCGTGCACTCTTCTAAACTGTAGTCTACAGGTCCTGCACTGCTAGTGACTGCTGCTCATTTCCCCCCGAAAATATCACGTTAACAACAACCCTTTAGAAAACGTACTTCCTTTGTGGATCCTCTTGATCTGCTCTCTCCATGTTTCTTTGACTAATCTCAGTGTGTCAGTCTCATGCACGCTGTTCGCGAGTGAACCATGTTCGACACATGTAACTGGGAGTGGGGCCGTCCACACTGTTTTATCCATCGTAGGCACCGTTCACGTTGTGTTTTCGGCTTTGGGAACGAAAAGAACACAACTCCTCCAGACAATCTCTCGGAGTATCTAGTGTCCGGTTTACAAACGCAGTGGGCGCACCGCTTCACCAGCTTGCTTGGAGTCAATGTTTGACGGAGCTGCTCACATAGTAACGGTTGCTATGATGTGTGATTGGACAATGGCCGTTTTGGGGGAGGGGCCTGCGAACGGTCAATTACATCTCTTGTTGTAGACAGAGTCCTGCAGGACCACATAATGATTTCTGGATGCTCAGTTATATTTTTGTAAGATTAAAGGGCTTACATGCATAGACTATTACATTCTAGGTTCTCCTCTTGAAGTATAAAGTCAATGAAAAGTTCTTACAAGTCCGAGCATGCTGAAAAACTAAGCCGTATTCTACTGGATCAACATACAAGGACATTTGCTTGGCATGCACAGTGCAAGTTGGCCCTTCAGGAACTGTCACTTGTCTGCCAGATATTTCTCTGAAATCATGTGATTTGCTTTTAGATTATTTAGCTTGTACGTGCAGCCTGAGCTCTGCAAGGTTTATATTGTGGTCTGTGTACTTGAGTGTTTGAGTGAATCAGTTTCATTTTGACTCTCTGCACTATTTTCCTACCTCTCAAGACTGTATTTTTTCATTCTCAATAGGCCTTATTCACTGTCTGTTGTTAATTTATATTTATATAATTATTTTATATTATATTTTGTACATTACAAAAAGAGATGGTTCAAATAAAAATGAAAATTGTCATTTGCTCACACATGAATGAATGACTCAGGGGTTGGAGTGACGTTTTTTTTTTTTTGTCATGTAGTAATGTTGGTTTGCATTTATGGTTGCAAATTAATGTGGCAAAGTTTCCAAACAAAGAACTGTTTGAACATTGAGTTTCCTGTTCACAGATGAGTTTGATGCCTACATCATTGTGTCTTTCGTTAACGCCACCCTGGTGCTTTCTATTGGTGAGACTGTGGAAGAGGTGACAGACTCTGGTTTCTTGGGCACAACACCCACCCTGTCCTGCTCGTTGCTTGGGGAAGATGCACTTGTGCAAGTGAGCGACGTTTCCCTGCCCTACATGCATGAACTATATACCTCTGAACTACAGTGTTAAATTACACTTTGATCTCTGTGTTTTTGGCCAACAAGTAGATAAAACCATTATGCTCATAAAATGTTCCATTATTTTCTAGTTTTGATTGGGTTTTGTTTCATTTGCTGGGTAAAGGTCTATCCCGATGGGATCCGTCACATCCGTGCGGATAAGAGAGTGAATGAATGGAAGACTCCAGGGAAGAAGACAATCGTCCGATGTGCTGTCAATCAGAGGCAGGTGGTCATTGCTTTGACTGGAGGAGAACTGGTCTACTTTGAGATGGATCCGGTATGTTGGTGGTCATTTATCTGTCTTGCGTTATCACCTGAATTTTCATCTTTTGTTTGATTGTCTTTCGATTATGGTTTCTCTCTTTACAGTCTGGGCAGCTAAATGAATACACCGAAAGGAAGGAGATGTCTGCAGATGTGGTGTGCATGAGTTTGGCAAATGTGCCACCTGGTGAACAGCGTTCTCGTTTCCTGGCTGTTGGATTGGTGGACAATACTGTTCGTATCATCTCCTTGGATCCATCTGTAAGCTACCATTTGCTTTTCCATTGTCAGCTGATTTGGGTATTAAACAAGGATTCCAGTTACTGTGCCCACTGAGCACTGGCTGTACAAATACTTTGTGTGATGCGTGTAATCTCTTTGTTGCACAGGACTGTCTGCAGCCATTGAGTATGCAGGCTCTTCCCGCCCAGCCAGAGTCTCTTTGTATTGTGGAGATGGGTGGAGTGGAAAAACAAGATGAACTTGGAGAAAAAGGCACCATCGGCTTCCTGTACCTCAACATTGGCCTGCAGGTAAGACACTCTCTTGCTTGCTCTGGGTTGGTAACATAAAGGTTTCGGGTCCATTCCCAGCTAGTGGGAAACAGGAAACTGATCACTTTTCAGTGCATTTGTGTATTTGAGCAAGGCATGCACCCTTTTGCTTCCCTATGTTTTTCTCAACAACAAACAAAATCCTCCCTATGATGCCAAATATAGTATGCAGTGCATAAACTTACAATGTAGTGCAGTAAACGCACATATTAGACTGATATATATGTATTTCTAAACTTTTTTTTTAAATTTTTTTATTCAAACTGGTTTTTGAACTGTAAAGTTGTTTAAATCAGTTTTTACAGACTGGAATGTTACAGTAGATATTGGTATTTCAAAAGAATGCAGATACCTAAATGTAGGTCTATTCTAATACCAGAATTTTTCTGAAATTTTTCCTACTGCTGATTCCAAGAAATATTTAGAAAAGTTTCCCTTTCCCCTTTTTTTTTCTTCTCTCTGGCAGCATATTCAAAACTTCTCCAATCATTTAGTATGCTTAAAGGATAATTCCGGTATTTAACACTTTAAGTCTATTTTCTAGTTTGTTTTGGATGAACTAGAGTGGTGGACTTAGAAATGTTGACGATGGGTCCTGTCTCGACTTTTTGACTATTTTAGGATCGTCTCTGGGCGCTTCAGAGTGGTTGTCTACGAGCATACTGAAACATGTGCTTAAAGGGTTAGTTCACCCAAAAATGAAAATTAAGTCATTAATTACTCACCCCCATGCTGTACCAACCTCGTAAGACCTTCGTTCATCTTCGGAACACAAATAAAGCTATTTTTGATTAAATCTGAGAGCTGGGTCACTGCTACATAGGCTTCTAAGGGAATGAAACTTGACGGCCCAGAAAGTCATTGAAGAAAATGTTGAAGTATTCCATGTGCCTACAGTGGCTCCACTATAAGTTTATCAAGCGACAAGAATACTTTTTGTGTGAAAAAAAAACAAAATAACGACTTTATTCGACTATTCCATTGCTTCCATGTGGGCCTGAGACGAGACTTCAAGAGATTTCCAGGACGCATGCGCGAGAACTGACGCTTCTTCCTCTGCTTGTTAGACGCACGCTGTGTAGTAGAAGAAGAACCTCCGTTCTCGCGCATGCGTCCTGGAAATCTCTTGAAGTCTCGTCTCAGGCCCACATGGAAGCAATGGAATAGTCGAATAAAGTCGTTATTTTGTTTTGTTTTTTCGCACAAAAAGTATTCTTGTCGCTTGATAAACTTATAGTGGAGCCACTGTAGGCACATGGAATACTTCAACATTTTCTTCAATGACTTTCTGGGCCGTCAAGTTTCATTCCCTTAGAAGCCTATGTAGCAGTGACCCAGCTCTCAGATTTAATCAAAAATATCTTTATTTGTGTTCCGAAGATGAACGAAGGTCTTAAGAGGTTGGTACAGCATGGGGGTGAGTAATTAATGACTTAATTTTCATTTTTGGGTGAACTAACCCTTTAAAACAACACTTAACATTATCTCTCAAATTTGTGCAACTCACCGAGTGATTAGTGGTGTTCGTTGATGATTAAAAACAAATATATCGGCGCAATGTATGCTTTCAATCCGTGTTATTTACTATAGTGGAACTATATTTTCAGATACCTCACAACCGCGTATAAACTTCCGCTCAATATTTGAGTCTGAAGCTTTAGCACACTCCCGACCACTTGATGGCGACAACCACTTTGCCGCAGTTGCTCTGCTCACGCTAGCCGCCTGAGAGACGGAGAACCGAGCGAAAAGACTACAACCAAATGTAAACAGCAGTAATTATCAACGAGCACTGAGTCCTTCAACAGACATCAATGGAATTTTAAAAAATGGCAAATAAAACACGACAGAAACTGTATTTCGCTACGCTACTTGTTTTGGATCATCAACGAACACCACTAATCACTCGGTGAGTTGCACAGTTTTGAGAGCTAATGTTAAGTGTTGTTTTAAGGACATGTTTCAGTATGCTCGTAGACAACCACTCTGAAGCACTCAGAGGCTATCCTAAAATAGTCAAAAACTCGAGACAGGACCCATTGTCAATTTCTAAGTCCACCACTCTAGTTCATCCAAAACAAACTAGAAAATAGACTCAAAGTGTTAAATACCGGAATTATCATTTAAACCCTCCCCCTTTCTTGCAATTGACTGCAAGCTCTCATTCAGATCTTCTTGCATCCAATCAACAACTGATGGATAATGTAGCAGTACTACTTTTTCTATAGTCAGTCAGATGTGAATTTTAATGGAAGGCACACTCGTGAGCACCCCTCGACAACCTGAAATGCAAATGGCGCACTCTGTTCTATTGCCTTTTCTTTGCTCACTATAAACATCACAAGATTACTTCAAGTGTACCATTTGGAACAAAGCCTTTAAAAAGAAAGCCAAAAGAACGGCAATGTGACTCCCTTTTTTATTACTTGATGACATGACTTTCCTGGACAATCCTTTTCTTCCTACTATAATCACCTCTTTGTTTTAGAACGGAGTGTTACTGCGTACTGTTTTGGATCCAGTGACCGGGGACCTGTCTGATACGCGAACTCGGTATCTCGGCTCTCGTCCCGTCAAGCTTTTCAGAGTCCGGATGCAGGGCCAGGAAGCTGTGAGTCACGTCTGCATTATATGTCTGTTTCAGTGTTGCACAGCTTGCCAATTTACTAACCATCATTTGACCTTTAACTGCGCAGGTTCTGGCCATGTCCAGTCGTTCCTGGCTGAGTTACTCATACCAGTCTCGTTTCCACCTGACCCCCCTGTCATATGAAACCTTAGAGTATGCATCAGGCTTCGCTTCTGAACAGTGTCCTGAGGGTATTGTTGCCATTTCCACCAACACACTGAGGTAAACACACATACTCCTACTGTGTATACAGTACATAATCGCTACTTTTTGAAACTTCACAGATTTGTGAGAACATTAATGTTGAGCATATTGTGGATGGTTTCGTAGATGTCAGTTCCAGTAGTTTTACTCCTTTAATGTGTGATATTTATAATTTACCAATTGATCTGATACTCAGATATAGCTTTAAAAGTAAATGTGTGGAAATTAAGCAAATGCTGGTTTCTAAACTTTCTGTGAAATCAGTGAAACATTTCCTGTTTGTATAGGAGGTATGTACTAGTTGCCCATTTTGTCTAGGGATCTCTTTTATATCTACATGGTTTGATTTTTATCACTGCTGCCTAGGTCAGCTGGCATTTTATCATGCCTGATTCTGTCAAATTTCAGCCAGGAAATGGGAGGTTTTGGCTTCCTGAATTTAATCTTAAACTGATGTTTGTTTTTTTAACTATTCTTTAAAATTGATAGCATTGTGGTCTTACCTTCTCATCCCTCCCTCTCTCCCTCCCTCAGAATTTTAGCTCTTGAGAAACTGGGTGCCGTCTTCAACCAGGTGGCATTCCCACTGCAGTATACACCTCGCAAGTTTGTCATCCACCCAGAAACGAACAACCTGATTCTGATTGAGACGGACCACAATGCCTACACTGAAGCCACCAAAGCCCAGCGCAAGCAGCAGATGGCTGAGGTCAGTGTTGAAGATTTTATTATTTAGGAAATAAGTAATTTAGCTATATATTAGGATACTATTATTTTCCTCTGTGTGTATGTATGATTCACTTTGGAAGCCTGCCAGAAAGCTGAGACAACAGAGAGCGCTATTTCAGTATGTCACATGGTACAAAAGTATTTCTCAAAATATCTATAGAAAGTGTTACCATTTTTGGAAAGGATGAAGGTATATATTGAGAAGCCAGCCACTGGACTGGAGTGCTTTTCTGCAGAAGGCGCTCGGCTTTGTTTGTGAATATTTCTGACATTAAAGATCTCTGAGAAATCATTTCAAAAAGACTTCATCAGTGAACCTGGCCTTCACATGGCAATATTTAAGGGATCGTTCACCCAAAAATCTAAATTATAATTTACTCGTCCTCAAGTTGTTTCAAACCTTCATGAATTTCTTTCTTTTACTGAAAACAAATATATTTATTTTTAAGAATATGGTTAACCAAACAGTTGATTGGCCCCACCCCCATTCACTTCTATGGAATGGGAAAAAATCCTATTCGGGATCAGATTTTTTTGGATTTTTTGGATTTCCGCCCTGAAAAGTATGACCCACATGAATTGCATAAATGTGAGGGGAAAAAAATGGTTTTGGGAAGGTGTGGTGGTTACTTTATGGTGATTTGAAATTGTGAAATGGCCTCAGGGTTTCCCGCAGCACTTTGAAACTAAGGCGGCCGCCTAAGCAACACACGCCTGCCGCCTTAACTACGTCGTCAAAAAAAAAATGATATGAGCGATATCCACCGTGTTACTCTGTCCTGATTACTCCCTTTCAATCTTTAAATATGTGATAAGCCTTCGTGTTCGCTTCAGTCTTGTTATCAGTGTGTTCTTCCACAGCGGTGCGAGCGTGTGTGCACCGTTACTATGGTTACCAGGCAAGTGAGTTACAGAACAAGATAGTACCCAAGCGTAGTTTGTCGTCTGAAATAGGAAAGTTTCAGTTTAATCCGCTTCCAACACCAAATCAGAGCTTTTCTGTTAAAAGAACATGTTTTCTACCCGGTCTTTTCAATAGTATCTGACAAACATGCGTGCACGCTCTCTACTAAGGCTGTCACTTTTGAGAAAAATCACATTCGAACGGATATCGAATATCAAGCAATATATTCGAATATCTACGAGTAAAATGTAAAAGTTAATGAACAACCTCGATCCACCAGGAAACGCCACATATGGTCGCTGAATTTAACTGTGCTTCATGAAGAGTTTTTCTTTTGCGTGAAGAAGCCGTTCGCCGGAGATTTGTTAAAAGATAGCGGAGTATTCATGATTCATGATACACACATTCATACCAGTATAATAATCCACCTCTCGCCGGGTCTGGGTGAGTAATTTACTCTCTTACCTTTGTTCTTTGACACTTTAAGACCAACCGTTGTTGCTGACAGAGACGCGATGCCACACAGAGATGGATCTGACATGCGTCCCATTTTCTCGCAAATCTCTACGTTCATTTAAGGCTTTATTTAAATAATTTTTAAATAAAGACTGCTCTTACATTCATTTGACATAATTTGTGTGTTATGGTTTGTTCAAGCCTGAAAGAGAACTCGATACTTAACACGCGTCTTTTCTGTGGGTCGTGTGTGTGTGTGTGTGTGTGTGTGTGTGTGTAATAGGCAGGAATTATAGCGCGGTTTCTTTCGTCTTGTCTTTATCTTCCATTTTCAAAACAAGCTGGCTATATTGGCTATTATTCGCTTGATTTGGACTCATGGGCCGACGCTACAATACGTTTAGAGCGGCCGCTACTGGATGAGATGGCAAACAATAAATAAATAGCAAATGATAAACTGTAAAAAATGCGCAAAACATGGCACTTTAAAAACCGGATAGTTTATTTATAGTTCGATTTCGGTTATTTCACGTCATATTCGAATGCATATTCGAATATCGAATAAAAAGTGACAGCCCTACTCTCTACACTGCTCAAGAAGCGCGGATGATCTGAAAACACAGACAAAATGCAGGCTGATATCCAGCAGTGTTTTTAATGTTGATCCAATGTTTCCCGAATAACCACACAATTTCAAATGTGACATTGATTATACAACAGTTAAAAAACAAAACCAAAGGGTAACATTAAGTGATTTACTACATTTAAAACAGTATAGTCAGGCTTATTGCTCTATTTTGCAACGAAATCTGTGGCTTTGAACGAATCGTGAGATTCAGTGAATGACTCTGACTCACGCAATTTTAATATAATATTTTTATTAATAAGCGATTTTTAACATTGCCTATTTATTGAACATTGTTTTATTTAAGGCATTATTTATTTTTTAAAGGTATTACAAAGGTAAAAAATGAAATATTGTCCCTTAATGGAAAAGGTGTGACTGCAGTCTAAGTGGAAGAGGGGTAAGGCATAGGGATGTTAACCGATGACCGTTTGACCGTATCAACGTTAACCGATCAAAGTTGTCGGTAGTCGGTTAAAAAAAAAAGTGATCTCTAAATTAGGCTATTATAGAAAGTGGACTAAACGCTACTACAGTTAGCCATCTCATTCCTAGATATTTTTGTGTGAAGTGAACAAATCCCTCACACTCAATTTTTCATAACCTGCCTGTTTGTACTTAATAAAAGGTTTGCGAAAAGTAAAGGCTTAGAGCCAGGGCAGAGGACAGGATGAAGCGTGCAAAGAAAAGTAGTGTGTGGGACCATTTCACCAAAAAGAATGACACAGATGTAAGTTGCGGGGGTAACAGTGGTAACAGATAAGGTGATGATGATCATCATCTTTCTTTATTATTGTTAGCACTACCTCAAACTAAAGCAGCGTCTCTTCGGAGCTGTCATTTTCTTAAATGAGCCGCGGCAATGTTTCAAATGAACTTCTAACGCTAGACTAACGCCTTCAATGCGATCACCTTGTGTACCCAGACCATTTCGAAACTAAGGAGCCATTTGTCCTCCGATTACATACAAGCTCATCGGCGCCGCGTTTGCGGGACTCATGTTTCGCGCTGTAGGGGGATTTTTAAAAAGTGACGAGTGGAAGGGCGGCGCTGGGGCAGTGTGTGTGTGAGCGGGAGGCAGAGCGACAGAGTTGCGAAATTGCAGGCGCGGCTCGAAATGGCTGTTATTTCAAATAGTTTAGCATTTTAAACTAATCGGTTAACAGGTTTCAACCGGCTAATAAGGCTCGGTGGTCGGTCAAGAATTTTTTTAGCATCCCTAGTAAGGCACTCCAGGGCTCCAGACTAACTTTTTCACTGGTTGCACTGGTGCTACCAACTTTCTGGTCGCACCAGCATATGATTTGGTCACACCTTTTTTTTTTTGCTACATGCCATGAGATTAATCAATGCATGTTTAATTGAATTTAATGGACAAAGGCTAGCAAAGGCTTTCTGGGTTGCAGCATAAATACCTGTAATATATTATATAAAATCAAATGTAATCTAGGGTAATTATTACTGCCAAATTTCAGGGTTTTCATGGATTTTGGACAGTAATTTTAATATGTAATTTTAAGCATTTTACATTTGAATTATACTCTCTAAAAAATGCTGGGTTGTTTCAACCCAAATTTGGGTCTAATATGGACAAACCCAAATCATGGGTTAAAAATGTAATAAAGAAAATTTACATTTAAAAGTGAAAGTTGAAGTTGGGTTAAAATTTTAAATTTAAGCATTTTACATTTGAATTATACTCTCTAAAAAATGCTGGGTTGTTTCAACCCAAATTTGGGTCTAATATGGACAAACCCAAATCATGGGTTAAAAATGTAATAAAGAAAATTTACATTTAAAAGTGAAAGTTGAAGTTGGGTTAAAATTTTAAATTACATTTTTAACCCAACATTTGGGTTTGTCCATATGTTATCCCAATGTCCAATTTGAGTTTAAACAACCCAGCATTGTTTATAGTGTATACAGTCTTATCTATTTACATTTGAATTATATTCTATCTATATTCTATATGTCTGTCTGTCTATTATCATCTTTCTATCACCATCAACTTTCTATCTTTTAAAAATCATTAAACATTCAAATGTATGCATTAGGCTACATTTTGAAAGATTAGAGTATTATAATACGCTGATACAGATTTTCATTATCAAAGTTTATAGTTGTAACAAAAATCAGAAATCTCACACTCCTTACCTTCTGCATTTTATAATCATTTCCTTTTCCTCTGTCGAGTGATTACTCTCATCTAACCGCTGAAAAGACGTAGGAAGGGACACGGTGTTTCGTGAGACCTTTTCATTTTTATATGCCTTAATTCCTGAATTTGTAATTGGCGCGTTTCACCATCAGTGTGCAATGTGCGTGACGTGTACGTTCGTCAATAAGTAAACTGCACGTGTCTTGCGGAAGAACACTGTAGCCGGAGCTACTTCTCTCCGTTAATGTCTATGGTGAGTCACGCAGGCACTGGGCAACTCCGCAGCCGAGCCCGGGATAAAATAGTCAGAATATAAACACTTATTATAAGCGTTACCGTAGTGATTCGGGATAAGTCAAAAACACGGTTTGGAAAATGGATTCATGATCCACTCGTTCATTTTGAACACAAGTTACGTTACAGAATGCAGCAGCTGCTGATACAACGGCGTTCTGTTGCGCGAGCGTCCACTCGTACAAATGCGACCACATACAATTTTAACTCGCACATTCTCAAAAAACGGTCGCATATGCGACCAATTTGGTCGCAGTCTGGAACCCTGCACTCTAAAAAATTGAAGAACCAGGGAACTAAGGAAAAGAGATATGTAGAATTGCACATGTGCTACTGCTAAAGAGTGCAATGTCAATAATTTCTCAATCTTAATTGAATTGGCCTAGATAGAATAATTATGACATTTTCTCTCTAAAGACTACATATAAAATAGCTACCTAAAGTAACTGAAGTTTGGCTGAAAGTAATGACTAAAATAAGTTGACAAAAAATGCAAAGACTTTTCGTCAACTAACTTACTATTAGATGTAATGTTATTACCTTGACACCCACCCACCTAGTGTTGTCAAAAAACTCGGTACTTCGGTACCAAGTCGGTACTAAAAAAATTAAACGGTTACGGTACCAGCTTTTCTAGGTACCGAGTACTGGGTTAATGATGCGCTGTCACAGTTGCGTCCTCTTTATAAAAACACTGAGATATGGCAACCGGCGCTGCTAATGCAGCGGCTCTGAATCCACTTGTTGACACGAAAGGAGGAAAGAGCCACATATGGATATATTTTGAATTAGGCTAATGTCACATTGCCATAAAGGGCCGTTCACATAGCTCTTTTTTTGCGCGTGCAAATTTCAAATGTAGGCGCGCGGCAAGCGCGCTCATAATAGAAGTGACGTGCGAGCTTGTTTTTCCATGCGCACCACTGTTCATGGTTGCATAGCGGAGACACGCGAGAGCGAGCGCTTGTGGAAAGAAGGAGAAAGCAGGGCGAACTGCACTCTCCGTGATAACGAGGAAATATCAGCAAAGAATTGATGGCAGTTTTGGATTAAATAAAAGTAGCCTACAGTTAAGTCAAATAAAACATGCTTTATCTCCTGTATAGTTTGGTAACGCTACAATAAGATACCTTTCATTAACATTAATGCATTATCTAACATCAACACATTGAGTGAACAATATATTTCTACAATTTTAATGTTGGTTAATGTTATTTAATACAAACACTTGATTGTTCATGTTTTTACACTTCATTCATTGTGCATTAAATTATGTTAACAGAAACAACTTTTGATTTTAAAAATGTATTAGTACATTTTTAAATTAACCCCAAGGAGAATAATTGCTACAGTATAATATTATACATTATAAACTAAACAAATTATTGTTTATTGTTAGGTCATTTTATCTAATGTCATCTATCAAATAGAACCTTTTTGTAAAGTGTTTTTAATACAGTTTCCATCTTTGTAACCATGATATACACTTTAATATATGTAAATTTAATCAAAATTAAGCTTGGCTACTGAAATTGGTACCGAGAACCGTGGATTTTCACTGGTATCGGTACCGAATACTGACATTTTGGTACCGTGACAACACTACACCCACCCAATCACGCAACGGTTTAAATGTAATTATGTAAGATTATATAAATAATCTTTGTGCTGAATGTTTTAGAGTACTGTTACAGCACTGTGTTTTCAGTTTCAATTCACAGTAACAGTACTGTGTTTTTGAGTCGCTTATTATTTGCATTTGGGGACGCAACATTTGTCATGAAGATCGTTTAGAAATCTGTTGTTGTCAACAAAGGGAAGCGATAAGGTCTCCCTGCTGTTTTCCGCCAAAACTTTTGAAAACAAAGAAATGACCATAAATGTAAGTATTGTTCTGTAACATAAAATAAAAATAAGAATGATGATAATTAACATTATTAATAACAAGTCTATTAATACTTTTTTATTATAACAAACGTAATTTATAATCGTGATATAATATAATGCATATTTTTACATTACAACAGTATGTATTGCATTATATCTTTTGTTAAAAAAACACAGGCAAGTGATCAGCTAAAGACAAAAGAGGAAAACCTGACCACACACACATATAAATATATATAAATATAAGTTATATATATATATATATTAAAAACAAGAGGAAAAGCTGACCACGCCCCCAACAATTTATATATATATATAAATTGTTGGGGGCGTGGTCAGCTTTTCCCTTGTTTTTAGCTGATCACATGCCCGTGTACAGCAGAAGAAAGAAATTAATATAGGTTTGGAATAACTTGATGGTGAGTAAATGATGACAATTTTCTTTTTGGGCGAACTTTCCCTTTAAGAAACAATGCTTTTGTCTTCATATCCTCTAAAATTTTTTCCTTATCTCCATCTATTTTTCCTTCTTTCTCTTCTGTCTGACTCGTACACTTATTTTCTCAGTCTAATCATTGTCTGAGACAGAATTTCATTGCTCTCTTGTCGGAAGTTGTCAGTCATGACCATTTTGCGGCCACCTCATCAATCGCGTATGTTTGCAAGGGTAATTCCATGTTGACGAACCGTAAAAGTGACAAATACTGTAAAATGGGCAAGCCATGGTTACTGTGGTGGTCCCTCAAAGATGAATCATATTGATGCAGTCCTGCCGGTGTTCGAGTTCGATCTTGTAAGAATAAACAGTCCACAACTGTGGTGTAAAATGACTGCTTCTGAATGTATTGTTTAACATTTTCTCGTTTATCTCGTAATCTCAAAAAGATTCTTATGTACACTTTGTGGACGGCCCTTTATAATTAAGGGGTTTGGTTTTGCCCTTTAATTTCAGTGAAGATGAATCTTAATGCTACTACATAGAATAAAATTCTAGAAAATGTTGTGCTTCCAACATTGTGGCAACAGTTCATGGAGGGCACTAGTCTATTTCAGCCCTGTGTATGAAATGATTTAGTGGTTCTGGTGTGGTGGAACTTAACTGGCCTTTACAAGCCCAGACCTGAACCCCACATAACTCCTTTGGGATGAATTCAAACTACTTGACCTACCCCAGAGCCTGAGCTCACTGATGTTCGTGTCTGAATGGTAGTAAATGCTCACAGCCATTTTCCAACACAGTGATACTCCTGTTAGCGGCTAATTAATGTCAATTGTTTGAAAATTAGGTGCTAAACAAGACCTTAATGGTTTACACTTATTTTTAGCCATATATTGCATCATATAAATAAATTTTGTTTCTGCTCTACAGGAAATGGTGGAGGCAGCGGGGGAGGATGAAAGAGAGCTGGCTGCAGAAATGGCTGCTGCTTTCTTGAATGAGAACCTGCCAGAAGCCATCTTTGGGGCACCTAAAGCAGGTTCTGGTCAGTGGGCTTCTCTAGTACGCATGATCAACCCCATCCAGGGCAATACACTGGACCTGGTGCAGCTGGAGCAGAACGAGGCAGCTTTCAGGTGAGGAAGCTGAATTATGGATTAAAGGGGACATATTGGACAAATGGTATAACGTGGACTTTTATGCAGACTTGCACATGGGTTTACACTTCAAAACTCTCTTGCTCTTCTGCCGTTAAGTTGGTCTCTTCCATGTCCCACCTATTTCTCTTATCTTAGTTCCTCTTTCCATGTGTCTTTTGCAGTGTGGCCATATGTCGCTTTTCCAATGGAGGCGATGACTGGTATGTGTTAGTGGGCGTTGCCAGAGATATGATACTAAATCCGCGCTCCGTTGGTGGAGGATATATTTATACCTATCGGCTAGCTGGAGGTGGGGACAAACTGGAGTTTTTGCACAAGGTGAGTGGAACAGGAAATGACTTGGCACGAAACTACTGATTGGTCTCATGTGTTAGCTGGGGGCTCAGGAATGTGGAATTCCCCGCAAATCATTAAATGTGCCCAAGAAATCCATTTAAGCTTAGCAAATCACAAAACTTTACTTTATGGTGTAGGTGTTTAGTCCATGACCCAAAAATGCCGTTTTGAATGTTTATGGTCCAGTTAAATCTTTAATGATGCTCGAATCAAGCTGTGTATCAAAACCATATGTTAAAAGGTACATTTCTGATCAACTTCCTCTAAAACAAGACTTTAACTAAGACTTTGGTTCTGATTGACAGACACCCGTGGAGGACGTGCCCCTGGCTATCGCTCCCTTTCAGGGACGAGTGTTGGTTGGAGTAGGCAAACTCTTGCGCATCTATGACTTGGGAAAGAAGAAACTTCTCCGCAAGTGTGAAAACAAGGTGAGGATGACATGTTTGATGTCTGAGGAAATGATTTTTCCCCTTAAAGCATTGAATAATATGAAAGTCATGTAAATGACACACTACTCTTGTATATTTCCAAGACCCTTGTGATGGTACATCGACTTAAAATAAGTTGTCTGCCATAGCCTGACGGGGTCTGTATCGCTTTTACTGGCACTATGTAACTTCGGGTTTCGGGGAAGAACCCGTGCACAAAAAGAACTACAAAATTCGACTGCTTTACGTCAAGCTCTACAATTAGTGATGTTACGTTCGTGAACGAATCGTTCTTTTAGAACGAATCTTTTAGGTGAACGAATCATTCTCGTTCACGTTATCCATTGACTCATATTTCTCGTTCACTGAAATTCCTCCCTCCACCACTGCGCGCCGCTATTGCGCGCATGCGCAGCTCAATGAACCGTGTAGCTCTGTGGACCGTTTCATCTGTCAAAGACAAAGAGTGACTAAACCTCGAGCCAATAGCCTTCGAGTATGATAGGAGGACGGAGCATGTGATTTGTTGAATCTAGTGAACGAATACGCCCTTTATTGAGTTGCTTTGAGTTTGAACAAGTCAAATGAACTGTTACATACATCTCGTTCGTGAATGAAAGAACCAGTCTGTTTTGAGTCTGAACGAGAGAGAGATCTCCCGTTCGTGAACGAATTGAACGAACTGGTTGCTATACCCTGTTCGTGTACCAGGTCGGTCATTCTGTCAATCTAGTTAATCAATCAGCAGAAAGTGAATGCAAAGCGCGGGTATCCGTACTGTGCACGCGCAATTCATATCTTACATACAGAACATAACTCCTCGTTTAACTCCTTCTGACCAAACAAATAAAATGTTAACTAGTAGCCTGCCTAGTATGCAAACAAATTAAAAAACACTTGTGATTTGGTCATCCGAAAAGAGTGTAATTTAAAAGATAAAAAGAGTGTAAAGACTTTGATCGCTTATTTAAACTTATTTTATCCATTTAATGAGTAGGACACCAAAAGAACTGTTACACACATCTCGTTCGTGAATGAAAGAACCAGTGTTTTGAGTCTGAACGAGAGAGAGATCTCCCGTTCGTGAACGAATTGAACGAACTGGTTGCTATACTCAGTTCGTGTACCAGGTCGGTCATTCTGTCAATCTAGTTCATCAATCAGCAGAAAGTGAATGCAAAGCGCGGGTATACGTACTGTGCACGCGCAATTCATATCTTACTGTACATACAGAACATAACTCCTCGTTTAACTCGTTCTGACCAAACAAATAAAATGTTAACTAGTAGCCTGCCTAGTATGCAAACAAATATAAAAAACACTTGTGATTTGGTCATCCGAAAAGAGTGTAATTTAAAAGATAAAAAGAGTGTAAAGACTTTGATCGCTTATTTAAACTTATTTTATCCATTTAATGAGTAGGACACCATTTTTAATAAAGTCAAATCAGTTTTTATTTTGTAACAAGTAAATATGTTAGTTGATCAACACATTTTGCCGCACCTGCTGCTGACGTATTTGTGTAATATGAAAAAAAAACAACTGAACGAATCAGTGAACGAATCTGAACGAATCATTTTGGTGAACGAACTAAAAATGAACGAGTCTCTGAAAAGAATCAAACTTTCCACCACTATCTACAATAGTCATCATTTCGTTTTTCTTCGTTTCTGATGTCGCAATACATCATCCTTTCATGAAATCATGTAACATACTCTACCTTGTCTGTGGACATCGTTCATTCTAAAGCCGGTGCTGGATAAACAGCGAGCATGCGTGCGACGGTAGGCTAAATTATTTACGACAGCGGTAATGGACAGTTTCGTTTCCAACCAGTAGGGCGACCGAAGAGGAAAAGTTACTTGGTGTTACTTTAATGCATAACCACATAAAAACAGAAGTTTAAACCACAAAGTTTGACAGTTGTTATTAGGATAGAATATTTCACTCACTCCAATGTTTAGGGTAGAGTACTTCTCTCACTCCAATGTTTAGGGTAGAGTACTTCACTCACTCCAATCTTTAGGGTGGAGTACTTCTCTCACTCCAATGTTTAGGGTGGAGTACTTCTCTCGCTCCAATGTTTAGGGTGGAGTACTTCTCTCGCTCCAATGTTTAGGGTGGAGTACTTCACTCACTCCAATCTTTAGGGTGGAGTACTTCACTCACTCCAATGTTTAGGGTGGAGTACTTCACTCACTCCAATCTTTAGGGTGGAGTACTTCACTCACTCCAATCTTTAGGGTGGAGTACTTCACTCACTCCAATGTTTAGGGTGGAGTACTTCTCTCGCTCCAATGTTTAGGGTGGAGTACTTCTCTCGCTCCAATGTTTAGGGTGGAGTACTTCACTCACTCCAATGTTTAGGGTAGAGTACTTCACTCACTCCAATGTTTAGGGTAGAGTACTTCTCTCGCTCCAATGTTTAGGGTGGAGTACTTCTCTCACTCCAATGTTTAGGGTGGAGTACTTCTCTCACTCCAATGTTTAGGTTAGAGTACTTCACTCACTCCAATGTTTAGGGTAGAGTACTTCACTCACTCCAATGTTTAGGGTAGAGTACTTCACTCACTCCAATTCACTCACTCCAATGTTTAGGGTGGAGTACTTCTCTCACTCCAATGTTTAGGGTGGAGTACTTCTCTCACTCCAATGTTTAGGTTAGAGTACTTCACTCACTCCAATGTTTAGGGTAGAGTACTTCACTCACTCCAATGTTTAGGGTAGAGTACTTCACTCCAATGTTTAGGTTAGAGTACTTCACTCACTCCGATGTTTAGGGTAGAATACTTCACTCACTCCAATGTTTAGGGTAGAGTACTTCACTCACTCCAATGTTTAGGGTGGAGTACTTCACTCACTCCAATGTTTAGGGTAGAGTACTTCACTCACTCCAATGTTTAGGGTAGAGTACTTCACTCACTCCAATGTTTATGGTAGAGTACTTCACTCACTCCAATGTTTAGGGTAGAGTACTTCACTCACTCCAATGTTTAGGGTAGAGTACTTCACTCACTCCAATGTTTAGGGTAGAGTACTTCACTCCAATGTTTAGGGTAGAGTACTTCACTCACTCCAATGTTTAACTTAAATCAGCTTGCTGTCAAGTTTTTCTCTCACACGGCCATACACTGTAAAGCCTGAATTTATTTGAGAAAACCAAATACAATGTGTACAACAAATACAAGTGGATAATAAAAACTTTATTTGAATCTAGGGCTGTCACAATTCCTCAATTAAATTTCAGTACTACATTAAAAAAAAAGAATCCTTGATTGCAATTTCTCCGTGTCAAGTAACCGGCAAAATACTGGAAGTGGTGCATTCCACGGACAGGAATCCATGAACCGGATAATTAGACTGTTTTCTAAGGCTGCACAATGTATTTCTAACCATTTAAAAAACATACTATAGCATATTGCTATTGTGAATTCACAAAGGCTGCGATTCAATTAAATAAATGTATACCCTGTGGGTTTCGTAGAGCGGCTCAGTTCACACTAAATGCTGCTCCACATGAACTCGTCTTTTACTTGTGTGGAGCGTGTCTTAAACTCTGCATATGCTGTGAGTTTTGGTTGCTTATAACATTCGTCTGAGAATGCAATGTGGGCCATTTGATCATATTTGTAAGGTAAATCATTTATAAACCTACATCAATATGTTTCTAAATAAGTGAACTGTTGGTTCTCTTACGAGAGTATCTCTCGTACTGCGTAATATCTTACGCTATGGGGGAAAACTCTTTTCCTCGAGATATTGAAGCCAAAAATTATCCTTAATTTTAAATATGCAAAACGCTTTGCAGCAGCAAGCAGACAAGGGCGAGACAGCTCGCACGCCCATTGGCTGCCTTGCTGGAAAAGCTGCAGCCTATCGAGTGAGGCACTGCGTGACGTAATGACGAATGGGGACGCTTCGCGCCCATTTCGTCATGTCCCGCCAGTAGAGGCGTGGTCTCGCCCTATAAATACCCCCTCGATAGCTGTATTTCCTCTGATTTTTCTACTCTTCACGCGAAGCTCACGCATCGCTGGATCCAGAGTGAGAAGCCGCGCCGTTGACTTGTAGCCTTATCAGCGGGACGTGCCATCATTGTGAACGCTTGCCTATGGTGACTCTGCGGACTCGCCTAGCTTCGTTCTCCGAGCCCGCATCCCAGCCCGCCGTGATGCCGCGCCGCAAGAAGCGCCGCGCCCAGCGCGCGCCCGAGCTATTTCCAGCCCGCCAAAGCTCGCCGGTTCGCCCGCCAGCTTCGTCGGCTTCGCTCGAGTCGCTCCCAGACGGACAGCGGCCGCCGTCTGCCGCCGCGTCCGCACTTGAGCTCGACGAACTTACCGGAGACGGCATTGAAACTGAGCCGATGCGTCCGCTCTCTCAAGCCGTGGATTACATCGGCCTCGACTGAAAGGCGCTCGCGCAACTAACGCGCAATAGGCTGGACGGACGCTTTCTCGGGAAAGACGAAGCTCCGTCACAGTCGAGACCCGCGCCTTTTCCCCCCTGAATGGTGAGATACATTTGTGGCTAACGCTATCCGAGATGACGGAAGCTGAGCGCTCCGTGTTCCTCGACGTTCTCGCTCTGCTGGACGCCGCCCCCCTCAGCGCGGGCCCCGGCCGAGGATTGAGATAAAGCCCGAGGTCTCAAGGCCTTCCTAGTCTCTCTAGGAAAGCGACGGTGTTCAGTTCCCGCTGCGGCCGGATTTCCACCAAAACTTCTCGCTCGTTCAGTTCCAAGCAATGTGACTGTTCCAGTGTATTTCGCAGTGAGCAAGCTGGTTCCACAGCCCGCTTGCCTGCGCACAAAGGCCGTCGTTTCGGCTAACTAGCAGCGCCGCCAGGCCCGAGATCAAACACCGCGCTCTCGCTCTGCTGGACGCCGCCCCCCTCAGCGCGGGCCCCGGCCGAGGATTGAGGTAAAGCCCGAGGTCTCAAGGCCTTCCTAGTCTCTCTAGGACAGTGACGGTGTTCAGATCCCGCTGCGGCCGGATTTCCACCAAAACTTCTCGCTCGTTCAGTTCCATGCGTTGTGACTGTCCCAGTGTATTTCGCAGTGAAGCAGCCGGTGTCTCAGCCCGGTTGCCTGCGCACAAAAGCCGTTTCTATGGCTACCCAGATAAATCCAATAAAGAGTGCATTTTCTGGTGTTCCGGCCACGGCCGATGGTGTTGCGAGTGTTGTAAGAATGCCCACGTCCCAGTGCCCATTCCCACACCCAGACACAGCCCGCCACGGTGCAGGGCTAGCACAAATAAAACCAACTCATGTTGGTTGTGCAGAAAATGTAGTGAACACGCCCATACAATGCCCGCTTACACTACACGATGCGTGTCCCTTGGTTTCTGTAAAAACGAAACTAGCACACATTTAGTCGGCGCGAGCCGACAGTGTTCTCAGTGCAGTAAATGTGCCCGCTGTCCCGCATTTCCTCACTGACACGCCGAATCCCACGGGATTCACCCCCGCTCGCTTTCTATGCACAACCCGTCACAGAGAAGCTGAGCGCGGCCAGGCTGCCCGCTGTGATTAGCGCGCACCTCGCACGCTGTGAACACAGCGTTGATTCAGTCGGCGCGAGCCGAGTGTTCTCCGTGCAGAAAACGTGGCCGCTGTCTCGCGCCCGCATTTCTCACAGCCACTCCGAATCTCACGGGATTCGCCCCCGCTCGTTTTCTCTGCACAACCCGTCACAGAGAAACTGAGCGTGGCCAGGCTGCCAGCTGTGATCAGCGCGCCCCCCGCCTCGAACGCTGTAAACACGGTGTTGTGTTCCCAGTGCACAGGGGCTCTCGAGCCGCCGTCCTGCCGCGGCCAGAGCCCAGATTTCATTCTACCCCTAGCTATTCACGCAGATGCGTGGTCAAGGCTTCCCGGGGTATCAGAATGGGTGTTGAACACTATAACGAGAGGCTGTTCGCTACAGTTTGCTCGACGCCCCCGCCGTTATACGGCGCGAGTCGAAACTACGGTGTAAAGCGAAGTGTTTCATCTACTTCGAGCCGAGATAGCGAAACTACTGAGAAAAGGGGCTATAGAACCTCTATCTCAGGGCGAAGGGGGCTTATACAGCAGATATTTTCTGGTACCGAAAAAAGATGGTGGGCTCAGACCCATTCTAGATCTGCGACTGCTGAACAGAACGCTCGTGAAGCGCCAGTTCAGAATGCTTACGACCAGGAAAATCCTCGCGCAAGTGCGCCAAGGAGACTGGTTCATGTCAATAGATCTGAAAGGCGCCTATTTTCAAATACAAATAGCGTCCCATCACAGGCGATTCTTGAGATTCGCCTTTGAGGGCCAGGCATATCAATACACAGTCCTGCCGTTCGGCCTGTCCATAGCACCCCGTACGTTCACGTAGTGCATGGACGCGGCCCTCGCCCCCCTGAGACTTCGGGGCATGCGAGTTTTGAACTACTTGGACGATTGGCTGATTCTAGCTCGTTCACGAACGGAGCTCATAGAACACAGGGCCGCATTACTCGAGCACCTCGAGGAGTTGGGCCTTACAGTCAATTGGGCGAAAAGCTCACTGCTTCCCAGTCGGAGAATTTCCTTTCTGGGAACAGTGTTAGACTCGCTATCCATGACAGCACGCCTGTCACCGGAGCGCGGATTGAATATTAAGCACGTCGCGAGATCCTTCCGCCACGGCTCTATAGTCCCGCTCAGAAGGTTTCAGAAAATGCTGGGTCTGATGGCCTCAGCAGCCTCCGTACTCCAGTTGGGCCTGCTCCGCATGCGCCCACTGCAGCTATGGCTAAAAGCACAAGTTCCCCCAAGGGCGTGGACCGCAGGTCTATTTCGCCTCAGGGTCAACCTTCAGTGCATTTTGGCTCTGAAACCATGGAAAGCAACCGACTGGTATCAGTCAGGTGTGAGTCTGGGGATCCCCTCGAGTGTGAAGGTGGTGTCTACGGACGCCTCCACGTCGGGGCAGGGAGCGCTGCTCGAGGGCAGACCGCTAGCTGGCCTATGGTCAGTACGGGAGAAGCTCCTTCACATAAACTGCTTGGAATTAATAGCAGTCGACAAAGCGCTACGGCGCTTCTGTCCCCAGATAAAAGGCCACCACGTATTGGTCCGGTCGGACAACATGTCAGTGGTGGCGTACATAATTCGCCAGGGCGGCGTCAGGTCCCGAAACCTTTACAGGCTGACGGGACGCCTCCTGGTCTGGGCTCAGCACAACCTGCTCTCGCTGAGAGCGGCGCATGTGCCTGGTCACCTAAATGTGGGGCCAGACAGGCTGTCCAGAAACAACGTCCCAGCAGGAGAATGGTCTCTGCACCCGCAGACGATCCAGCTGCTGTGGGAAACGTTTGGCAAAGCGCAGGTGGACCTGTTCGCGTCCCAAGGAAACACTCACTGCCCAAAATTCTTCTCGAAATGCCGGGAGGCGCTGGCCCATGTTGGCCCCGCCGCCCCCTATATGCTTTTCCCCCTGTCTCACTCCTGCCTCAGGTGTTGGAGCGAATCAGGAGGGAGGGATGCCCAGTGCTACTCATAGCTCCGCTCTGGACAAACCAGTCGTGGTTCCCTGTCCTGATGCAGCTGACCAGCGCTGTCCCATGGCCTTTACCGCTGAGGAGAGACCTCCTCTCTCAGGCGGGAGGCTCGATTTGGCATCCTCGCCCGGATTTGTGGTCCCTGCACGCATGGGCCATCAACGGGTACCCGCTGACCTCCCAGAGGGAGTGTTCAACACGATCGCGCAGGCTAGAGCCCCGTCTACCAGACGGCTCTACACCTCGAAGTGGTCTGTGTTCTCTGCTTGGTGTCAAGCGCAGAGCTTTTCACCTGTAGACTGCGGGGTTACGGAAGTGCTTTCCTTCCCTCAGGAGCTACTGGATAAGGGCAGGACCCCTTCCACGCTCAAAGTATACGTGGCGGCCATAGCAACGTTTGCAGAACCGGTGTCTGGCCAGTCACTAGGAAAGAACGACTTAGTCGTGCGTTTACTTAGAGGAGCTCGGAGGCTAAACCCTCCCAGGCCCCCTTCAGTCCCGGCTTGGGACCTTTCCACGGTCTTGGAGGCCATGAAAGGCGCCCCGTTTGAGCCGATCCAGCTGTCGGACATGAAGCACCTGTCCCTTAAGACGGTGTTTCTATTGGCTCTCGCTTCAGTGAAGCGTGTAGGGGACTTACAGGCGCTTTCTGTAAGCGCGTCATGTCTGGAGTTTGGGCCTAACGACTCAAAGGTCGTACTCAAACCGAGGCACGGCTACGTGCCGAAATCCCTCAATACACCGTTTAGGGCCCAGGTAATTTCCCTGTCTGCCCTTCCGGTTCTCAATGAGGAGAGGGACGCGAGTCTCCTTTGCCCTGTCAGGGCGTTAAGGGCTTATGTGTCCCGCTCGGCTGGGTTCAGACAGACCGAGCAGCTTTCCGTGTTGTTTGGCGGCCGTTCTAAGGGACTTGCCGCTTCAAAACAGAGCCTATCTAGATGGATAGTGGATGCCATAGCGCTGGCTTACACTTCCAAGGGCCTGCAGTGCCCATTGGGTGTCAAAGCGCACTCCACGAGAGGCGTGGCCTCGTCGTCGGCATGGTATAGCGGGGTCTCCCTGCAGGATATCTGTACGGCTGCGGGCTGGGCCTCGCCGTCTACATTTATCAAGTACTATAACCTGGAGGTGCCCGCCTTACAAGCTAAGCTTCTGGCGGTCTGAACTTCGGGCTTATCGGCCGCCATGCGGCTTATGTGTACCCCTACGGGTCTGTTACCCCTACGGGACTTTTATGAAGGAGTGATGCTTCTAGCCTCTCCTCCTCTACTCTGTGTGAGTTGTGGTGATTGTGCACTAGATGCGCCCCGGGCTTGGCCCCGGGACTCTGGTGTTGGATCCCTGTCCGCACGGCGTGTTGCATGGTGTTCCCCATAGCGTAAGATATTACGCAGTACGAGAGATACTCTCGTAAGAGAACGTACTCGGTTACTAACGTAACCTCGGTTCTCTCTAGAGAGGGAACGAGTACTGCGTATCTTGCCGTGCTTGGAATACGCTCTGGTTCGCTTCGGCGTTGAAAAATCAGAGGAAATACAGCTATCGAGGGGGTATTTATAGGGCGAGACCACGCCTCTACTGGCGGGACATGACGAAATGGGCGCGAAGCGTCCCCATTCGTCATTACGTCACGCAGTGCCTCACTCGATAGGCTGCAGCTTTTCCATTAAGGCAGCCAATGGGCGTGCGAGCTGTCTCGCCCTTGTCTGCTTGCTGCTGCAAAGCGTTTTGCATATTTAAAATTAAGGATAATTTTTGGCTTCAATATCTCGAGGAAAAGAGTTTTCCCCCATAGCGTAAGATATTACGCAGTACTCGTTCCCTCTCTTGAGAGAACCGAGGTTACGTTAGTAACCGAGTACGTTATCAATTTCAAAATAAAAGTTTTAAACCTCGCTCTGAGTTTGCATGTTTCGATGTCCACCTATTCTTGTTCAATAAATGACAGTGGCTGTAGCATTTCTATCGTAAATTAGTTTAAGTGAATATTTGAAATTTCTTTTGGCCAATAGTTTATTTTTATTTTTTTATAAAGCAACAAGTACAGCCCAAATTGCTGCAAACAAGGATTTGATCTGTTAAGCGTAACAATACTAGGCTGTATATTGTAAACTAGGCTCTGCAGGCATTTATTTGGGGGTGTAACGATACATTGTTATATTGAGAGAACGCGATCTAAAATTGCAACGATATGTATCTTTGATGTAAACAGTATGATTTGCATTATAGTTAGTTATATCCAAGGCTCAGTTTTACTGTATAAGATATAATTCACCCAAAAAATTTAAATTCGTCGTCGTTTTAAACCTATAAGATTTCTGCTCGACTTCTAAACACAAAAGAAGATATTTATGAAACCTGAGAGATTTCTGTCCCTCCATTTAAAGCTACACTAAGATTTTCTCCCATCTAGCGGTGAAATTGTATATGACTACCAACTGAATATTACTTTCTAGCCCCTCCCATTCCAAGGGTGTTTTAACTCCTACGGTGGCCGTATTATTCCAAGATTAACATGGCTTCTAGTTCGATTTTGTCCGTGATGAGGTTACTTTAGAAAACTATTACAAATTGCATTTAGTCATTTAGTCAGTTAACATGTAGGTTATGAGCTCTATGTAAAACGAAGAATAGTTTCAAGTTTTCGTTATTTTGGTACCATTTCATTGCTAACATCAGCTATCAGTTTCCCAAACTAATGCAAGCTAATGTTATTAAACTATCAGTGCTATCGTTATTCTGTATATTGTATGAGATTAATAGTGTAAGGCAATGTTTATAGTGTGGGCTGTGAGCAGAGTCAGAGATCAGTTGATGTGACGGAGGTGTGAGGGATAGTTAAAGGTAGAGTGAAAGGTAAACTTGGCGACTCTTACATATTCTCGAGAATAGGCATGATCCTCCATCTTCAACAGGCTTTCAAATCTTCCTACAGTCGCGAGTAGTCTCCCCCTCACATTCGTCACGGTGCCACTGACTGTAAAAGCGCGAAAGGCAAAGCTTGAATTTGCAGATATGTCCCTCTTTGGCTAATGTATTTTCAAGATGGAGGCGCAACATGGCTGCCGCCATTCGAGCGACTCCCTCTAATGTATTCTGAATGGCAGATTCTATGCTAATGAGAATACTTGAGAATACTTAAAAAATTACAGTGTAGCTTTAAAGTCCATTCCTCAAACTTAAAAGATCCCAAAAAAAGTAAAAAATAATCAATCAAGTGGTCCAATCCAAATCCAAGTCTTTTGAAGAGACCTGCTATTTTGGCTTAAAATATTGCGATAGTATCATATCGTGAGTTCAGTACAACAATTTGAATCACGGTCGAATCGTTACATGAATGTATCGTTACATCCTCTATTTATTATAATACATGATGTACATAAGTTGATTGTTTATATTATGTATTTTAACAGTGTTGTTCTATAAAACCATATGATAACTTGCTTTTAAAACTTTATTTGAACCAAATATTATTGCCTTATTGTTAGAATTCATGTATTTTAAGTCATTTTAAATGCTATTGTTTTTTTTTTTTGTGATGATGATGATAATAGTCCTATTTCTCAATTCTCAATCAATTATCTATTACCAAAGTAATTGTTAGTGGCAGTGACATTAGGAATGTTTTATTTGTTTGTCTTTGACAGAATTTTTTAAGTGGTAATTTAACTCCTTTTCTTATTCTTGCAGCATGTTCCTAACTTGGTGACGGGCATCCACACTATTGGGCAGCGTGTGATTGTGTCTGATGTTCAGGAGAGCCTATTCTGGGTGCGCTACAGACGCAACGAGAACCAGCTCATCATCTTTGCTGACGATACATATCCTCGCTGGGTCACAACCGCCTGCCTGCTCGATTATGACACCATGGCTGCCGCGGATAAGTTTGGAAATATCTGTGTTGTGAGTATTGTCACCTGTTTGCTTTTGAGAACTTTGAGATCAGTATCACAGATTTACCAGATACTGTTTGCCAAGTCGATGTAAATCAACTTTCATTTCAGGCAATATTTTAGTATAGATGAGTTTTTTAACATCTAATATATTGACGTGTTGTGCATCTTCTCCCTCCATTGCAACTGCTAATAAAATGACATGTAAATTCAGGAAAAAATTAAAATTTAAGTGTCGTCATCATCTGTATATATTTGCAACAGAAGTAAACTGCATACTAATTTCATATAAAAAATATTCAGGTTCGCCTGCCCCCCAATACCAGCGATGATGTTGATGAGGACCCCACAGGGAACAAGGCATTGTGGGACAGAGGCTTGCTTAATGGAGCATCACAAAAGGTAGAAGTTTCTGCTACCCTCATTTCTCAATACCTCATGTCCCACTGGTCCCGGAAATTGCTCGCAAGACCTTTGGCACTGAGCTGTCCTAACCGCTTGTTTCTCATTGTTTTTGTCTGTCTGGTTGGTTTTGCGGCTGCGGTTCTCCTTGCGCGCACACACAGACCTGCACCCCAAAACATTTGGCTGGAGTCCATGCCCTGCTCTTGTTCTGAAACCTCAGCATCAAATTTTGTCCTCTCGCCAGAGATCATTATGTGCAGATTAGTAGCATGGAAACATTTAGTTGGACACAAGGGAAAGTCCCTATTTGCACACCAATGACTTGCGTCTAGCTTTGACGGACATACCTAAAGCATGTGTAATTAAGACTGGGTGGGTTGGTGAAAACATTATTGTGGAATTTGACTAGGGATGCACAATATATCATGACCATATCAGTTATCAGCCAATAGTAGTATTTTTTTTTTTTTTTTTTTTTTTTTTTGTAATTTGCTGGAAATCTAGTGCTAATTAGAATGCACTAGCTAATGCATATTGCTTATATATATAAATAAAGGGATAAAGGGAATAGGACTCTTAAAAGGTTAAATATTAAAGAACACTTTCTGTTTAACAGCATATCTTAAAGTTCTGTTTTGTTGTTATGATAGGAAAGCTGTATGCGTTTAATCAGAGTCAAGTTCATTACTTTGAAAAGTTTACACCAGATTTACACTAAGTAACCAGTAAAGATTATTTATACATAATGCTCTGTTATTTAATTGTTTCAGTCCACACACAGACTCTCTTGTCTAATACTCCAACATCTTTGTCATAGCTGTCGTCGTCGTCTGTGTACAGTAGTCAACATCTGAAAATTTATGTATAACTTTGAGGATAGGTTGTGATCTACTTCAAATGTTCACTACTGTGTGTATATATATTTAAAATAAATTAGTTTAACATTATATTAGACCCATAGTGCATTAGGTCTTAATATAATAAACCTGCTGCAATTAATGTTAATTAAACAATGAAAGATAAGAGGGAATCATCCACTGCTCTTGACTGAATAACTTGTAGCTTTAATAATAATCAATTTATTTAGAATTACAAACCAGAATCCATTGTCACTTAAGCATATTTTGATGGACTGTGATAGATTGAACTCTTTATTTTTCAGTTATCTTTATGAAAAGATTTTAAATCGGGTCTAGTTTTAGAATTTTTAGTTAAATAAAAATCTTTCTCGCCATGAATATAGACAAGGTAGCTGGCATGGCGTTAAACTATAAACAAATTTTGAATAAACTTTAATGTTTTAAATAAACATGCTTCTGAAGACCCAATTTAATCCATACCTGTCATTTTCCTTCCCTGTTAATCACAGGCTGAAGTGATTATTAACTATCACATAGGAGAGACTTTGCTGTCCCTCCAGAAAACCACCCTCATCCCTGGAGGATCAGAGTCCCTGGTGTACACCACGCTATCGGGAGGCATTGGCATCCTGGTGCCGTTCACCTCTCATGAGGTACAGTTCCTTAAAGTGTTAACTAGTAATTGCATGAAATGTGCTAATGTGCAATGGTCTTTCATAATTGCACGAGGAGTGCTAATGTGCAATGGTCTTTCATAAATCTAAAACCACTGAAGCAGAAGAGGTGAAGTCCTCTGATCTGGGCACTTGCATTCAGGCCATCAAAGTAGAGACTTTGACTTGTATGGTGCAACTTTAGTTATCAAAGTCATTAAATAAATGATTGAATAAAGGTTGGCCATATTATAATTTTATAATTAAATAAGGTTTTTATTTGTCTCATCTGTCTTTAGGATCATGACTTTTTCCAGCACTTGGAGATGCACATGCGTTCTGAGTTTCCCCCTCTGTGTGGTCGTGATCACCTCAGCTTCCGCTCATATTATTTCCCAGTGAAGGTAAGGACCAACACGCAAGTTAATACATTACACAGCTTTAGTATTAACCAGGGATGGCTCTATACCCCTTTTTATATCTGATACAAATACAGATACTGCGACTGAGTTTTCTTCCGGGAACGTACACGTCACAATATTCCCCATTTTAATAAATCCCGCCCAAGGCCACGCACAAAAAAGTGGGCACGGCCTGGTTGAGTTGTGTTAGTAGTGCATTTAAACTCGTGGTTGGTAAGGGGCGTAACTTTTCGGAAACGCGCTTTATGCGGTTGACCTATCACAACACACTGATCCAGCCGATCAATGAGAGTATGTTTAGCTCTCTATGAAGCTTCCCCTACCGAAAAGTGCAACTGTGTTAAAGACAGACTGGAAATAAAAGTGCTGTAACAATGTGCAAAAGGTGTTTTTTGAACATTCGGAAACTATTCTAGTTGACCCCAAAATCAAGACTTTTAAAAAAAAAAAAAAAGCCCTAGTATTAACCGGACCTTTTAGTTAGTTCTTAACTATCCACTTATACTTAAATGCAGAATCTTAAATGAGATGGTAACCAATATACCTTAATTTTGCAAAGACTCAAGACTATTTAAGTCCCTTATTGGTCATTTTTGTCATTGACTTTGCTTGTATGCTTCTAGAATGTGATCGATGGAGACCTGTGTGAGCAGTTTAACTCCATGGACCCCCATAAGCAGAAGAGTGTCTCTGAGGAGTTGGACCGCACACCCCCGGAGGTGTCGAAGAAACTGGAAGACATCAGAACACGCTATGCCTTCTAGTGTCTTTACATCTGGCAGGAGCACCATGAGAAAATCAATAGTTTTTCTGGGCTTCCCATGGCTGTGGTCTCAACTTTCCTACCACAACTATAGTAACATTTTGGTGACAGCTGAAGGAAGTTCCCCCTTTAACTGGAGCCAGCTGGAAGCAGTCACAGTCCCAGTGGTCAATGACCTTGTGCTGGATGAAATGACTGTTGGTACTGTGCTCAGTACAAAGCATCAGTTTTTAGATCTTACTTGAAAAAAAATATTTTTGGAGGAATGTTTTCATGCATAAGACTACATCAGTGTGGCTTTTATATGTATAGACTTGAAAAATGTCTATTACTAATTTTGTAGCTACCTTTTGTAGCTAAATCCACATTTAATTGTATGAATAAGTCTGCTTAAAATATTCCATCATTCACATCTTGAGTATTTAAATTGTGTATCTATCTTTTGAAGATTAAAAATCTGGTCCTACTCTTGTAAAAACGGTGAAATTGTAAAATAGCTTTAGTTTTTGTCTCTGTGGAAGCAGCAAATCTGTTGTGGCTTTTAATTTTTTTTTTTTTTAGCCATAATCATCCAAACCTACAAAAAGAAATAGTGCTGTTTGTCATGAAGTGTGAAAGAATTTGTAAATAAACTTTTTTTTTACTTTCTCATGTGTTTCCGTGTTTGTCACAAGACTTGCCGTTAACTGAGCCCTCAAGCAAAGCAGGTTTTCACTGTTTTCCTAAGCTTTTTTTTTCTTTTTTTCTTTTTCTCTCTTTTAGTAAAGCTTCTACATCTCTTCTCATGACAGTGAGTCATTTTGTGTTTGCCTTGAAATTATTATTCAGTCTTGGTCACGGCTTCATCTCCTTAAATTCACCAAATTTTAAGCAGAGTCATTTAAATATTTTGGATACATTTTTCATAGATTAATCTCATTGCACTTGACCTGACACTATACTTAAAAAATGTGTTGATTTGAATTTTTTATGGTATTTTAAGATGACCGACCAACACTGGCAGTGTGTGATATGTCACACCATTCTCTTAAGAACACATTAGGTTGACTACTGCTATAAATTAAAGTTACAGCTGATTTTAACCACAACCAAATATGTAGATTGTTCTTCTTAAAGTTCAGAATAATGAAAGTCCGCACTCTCATAGGGCTATATTTGTTGCTGGAGTTAAAAGTTCATTATTGTAGATAAGGATTTTTGGCAACAGTCCATTCTATGAATCAATCTTGTGTTATTTTCTTATTTTAATTGCTTTGGTCAGTGGAGCCTCACAGACTGTGATGTATATTAGTATCAGAGTGAGTCACATCCTGATCACACTATAAAGCCCACTATGAACCAGTTTCCACCATTCCACCTACAGTTCAGTTATCACTTTAATTGCCCCCTTAATCAAGAAGAATTCATAAGTAGTTTTTTCTTAAAATTTCCAAAAATGCAAAGTCATGTTGTGGATTGAAGGTACAGAGCTGAGCAATATGAGGAAAGCCACTATGTTTTCAAGCGTGTCTAACTGTGAGGTTGTTCTAGTCCAGTGTGTAAAGTGAAAAAAAAAGTATGCTCTCAGATTAAACATTTTACTATTGCAGTAACCTCAAATAGCTTCTGACTGCTGTCAAATGTTACAGTTGTTACCATGATTATTTTAATTTATAATCTAAATCCTGGTTCCTGCAAGTCACCAAATTCAGGCTGTATGGTTGGAAAACTCTCGAAGTGTTTGTGAATGCACCCCAAGATTGTTGGGGAATATCTAGGGATATTCTCTTGGGGTCTGTGATGATGGGGCCCACCCAAAAAATCAGTCCCGTTCTCTGACAGCACTGCTAACAAATAAAAAAAGTCATAAAAGTAGGTTGAGATATTGTGGAGGAGGGTGTTTATAAGCTGGTACACATTTAGAAGTTTTATTTCGCTAATCTTCCTTTGGGGGGTTTCCATATTGATATGATGTAATCTGGGTTGACAGATGGTGTTTTGATTACTTTTTTTAATGTTTGGGTGGGGGACTCAGAATGTCCCTCTCGTTAGGTCTTGAGTGGATTTGGCCTTTGTTAGAACAGCAATAGAAAGATAGCTCTATCGACAAGGGATTGTGCCCCTAAAGAAAGATTATAGGTACTACAAAACAAGGGGGCCATTGTGGCAATTGACAAAGCCATCATACGACAAAGCTAGCGTGTGTGCGTTGGTTGCCCATATGCCCATTGTCCATTGTCTTGCGAGACGAGGCACTTCAGAGTCCGAAAAAGATGTTTTGTGATAAAATTCCTAAAAATGTACAACTGTGCCATGCTTGTCAGCACAGACCCACAGTAAATATAGGGAATAAATTAGAAATGTGCGTGGGTGAATGGGGTTTACAGGGAGATTGGGCAAAGAAGACACTCTTGAACTGATGCTTGTTTCTTGACTCATAAAGGTGATATTGTTGGCTGATTTGTTTTGCAATATTCTAGTGGACCAATTTCTGGTCTGGTGTCAATTTTGTGGTCATTTTTACTCTTTTATATTTAATAAACTGCAGAGGTTGAGTGCAGTATGTAGCCTACTTTCAGGTGGGTCAACTTTTTTGTTGTTTATTGGCAGTTTTGAGCACAGTATTGTCTTGTCGTAAACATAATAAGACCAGATCCAATTTTGTTATGTTTAAATATATAATAACTTGATAAATAATGACAGACGATTGAGCAGTTTCTTCTATGGTTGCCTCATCGGGACGATATCTGTTCCACATAGCGTGTTCTTCTGACTAACTTGTAAACGTTTGTGGTTACTGAAACTTATTTACTGGAAATATAATGGAAAAATACTTTTAAGACCCCCAACGAACAAAGGCGGCAGTAAAGGTCTCTGACTGTTTGTTTTTCTCACGAAGGTGAAACATTGTTGCTCACATATCCAGCCACTGATGAGTTAATAGTTTATGTAGACCCAAAGTGAAAGTAACAGCCTCATCGACTGTCGCTCTTTACTCAGCGTGTTCTTCTCGTGCTTCTTTCGCGCTGAGAAGTCTGTAGGCGGGTATGCATAGCGACTTAACATAAAAACGTAACATAAAGAAAAGGGAGTTTCCGACTCATCTGGAAGTTGCATTGAAAAAGGAGCGAATTTACTACTCCGTCCAGTATTCTGCACCCCTGGAAGTGTCAGCGGTCATATCAAGAGGGTTAAGCAAACAATCGCATGTTTATTGAAAGTACACTGCTATGGCTTCCTCGTGAGACAGCCTAGGTCATCGAATCGAAAGGTTTGTGGTTTATTTGTAATCCTTGTGCTGTCGAATTGTGTTGCGTGTTAGTGCGTTTTATATGGGAATGAAGCGCAACAAGGCGTTTCATAGGATATAAGCCAAGATCCAACGCGGTCCACTGACAGATCGCTTCTGATTTAGATTAGATTACAGGTGAATTTACAAGATGCTCTGACAACAAAATGTAATCGATACATCAACACTTTTATGATGTATATAATGTATGTAGGCTATATATAATGTATAATGTGTGTGTATAGGGTATGTATTTTTATATAGCCTACAATTTTTTATCATAATAGGCCTACATTAAAAACCTCTGTCGTTCATTAATTAGATATTAATCAGAATTTAGTCATATACTTATTATGTAAGCATCATATAAATGTATTAACTTGACTGCCAAAATGTATGCAACTATTCCAGTATCTACATCTGAATGAGGCAGTTGGCACATTCATGTATTAATCAGGATTTTAAGTCACACAGTTCAGAATTATATTAGACCTAAACGTTTATTTATTTCTGTGCATGTCCAAACTAAGGTAATCTTGGGTGATATCAGGCACAGGAAAACGTTATGCTGTTGTATAAACAATATTTGGAGCAATGAGGAAACTAACATTGTACAAAGAAAAAAAGAAGAAAAGAAAATAGCTTGACCCACATCTTGCAATTAAAAATTAATGTAGCATAAAAAAATGGCATCTCAAGTATATCCTTAAGTTTATTAAAGGCATAACCAGAATATTGGCCCTATTTGGCAAATGATGTGCATATACAACTGGTAATTATAGCAATAGAATAGCTGGCTTAAATAACACTATTTGATGAAATATCAGTATGTTTCTGCAATGACTTTTTCTCAAAAGGTTTTGTCAAAATCTACTTTAGAATAGGAGAATCAAATAGATATTCCAGAGAAAACGGATTGCGAAATAGAAACTTATGTTAAAATAGTAATGAAAACATTGTCAGATAAAAGATTTTATTTATTCTGGCTTGTGTTCTTTACCGTTTCTTCTTTACAGATCCATATTTTTATTACAAGTAATGATAATTGTTTTAATTTATTTTGATAATATTATAAGTTTATAAATAATATTTTTATATATTAAAAAGTGTTATACATTTTGATATTATTATAAGTAAAGACATTTCTGATAAAGCTACAAAAATGTTGATTAAAAACATTTTGTTCCATGTTCATCACATGGATATTAGTCAGAAACTTGCTGTCATGTCAGAATGGTGTTAAATTCCCATTAGGACTAAAAGGAATTTAATTTTTTTCTTTAGAAAAAAAGCAAAAAGAGACAACATCTGGATTTGTTTTACACAGCTGCACAGGCTGTGTAGGAGAAAAACAGTGGAACATTATGATAGAGCTCCAGTCCTTCAGATGAGCAGTGAACCCCTTTCCTGCTTCACTATGATTTTTTACAACTTTTTTGGCCATTAAAATCAGATATGCCGAATCAGTCTTTTCCGATATTTAAGTATTTTATCATCCAGAAGGAGAGTAAATGAATGCAGATGCATGATGATCCCTGGTTCTTCTTGTCCAACATAAAGTCATGTAATGGCAAGTTAAAAAACTGGCATTCAATCTAGTTTGATATTTGTTCTGACTGTATCCTGTCTTTCTTTTTTTTAATAGAGCAAGCGTGCATAAGAATTTTCTGGAATCCAGACTCATATTACAGTGCGAGCAGAGAATAAGCAGAACCATGATCCAGTTTGAATGCCGGCTCCTCAGGGGGCTGCTGGGTAAGTAAAGTCCAGTAATTATGTGATTTAATTTGTATAATGCTAAGTATTGTGCCAATAATACATATGAGGATCTTCATTTGTGTGGGGAAATTTGGATGTGACAGTACTATACATAAATATTTCAGAAGTGGCCCTTCAAAAAAATTAAAGTGATTGATTACTTCCTCCGCTAAATGGAGAGAGACACTTGTGCGTGTATGCAAAAAGGACAAACACTGATACGCCTAAATGAGAAGAATTTCTCTGGCTGATTATGTGAGCTATCTTAGGCAACAGTTTGCGGTGTGGTTTCTACATCTGCGTATATTGTCACTTGTTTCTTCTGAAACGAATGTCAAGCTAAACATATGAGAAGAGCCACTGCATATGGTGCTGCTGAAGGACGAAGACGTGACTGTTAATTTCACCACATCCTGTGTTCAGGAGAGAAAAAGAGAGAGATCGGAGATAGACAGATGCATAAGGTAAAAGAGAGGGCAAGGAGGGGGATACCAGGCCAAAAAAAAAGCCAGAATAACTTTGATGGGAGGTGGGGGTTGAGTGGTCGGACACCAGTAAATAGCCCAGGTTCTGCGGCATAACAGATTCCTCTGGCCCTCGGAAGTCTGTTTCATGGCTCGGAGACTTTGCTGACTGTCAGTCTCTGGGTAACTGCCCTATAGTGCAACTCAACCACAGAGGCGAGCCGCACTGTGATCCACAGCAAAGTGACAGATAAATGCCGGTGCCCTGACTTTCTGCCCAGGGCTAGCCAGCCACAATCACTTATCTTTAACAATGAAAAGCTCCAAAATAGATAGAGGATCAGCCTCACAGTTCATCTGCTCGAAAAAGCTCCCATCGTCTCATGCATTTTATGTTTTTGTGGAAAGCAGAAGCTCTTCTGTTGTGGCATTATGGCTCGTTTTTTTTTTTTTTTTTTTGCAGCACCACCTTTTTCTTTGTAAGTCGGGCTGTGGTTTGAGGTTTGTGAGTGACACTTGTCGCAGAACCAACCTTTGACTAATTATTTATGCAACTTTATGCGTCATTATCTTCTAAAAAGACATCATACCAAAAGTCAGCAGAACAAAATGTAAAAACTGTTAATAGTTATGATCAATAAATTGAAATATATACTCCATCTTCAAAATGTTTTGAAAAAATGTATCATGAAGATGTGCATTGATACTAGACATAAAGGTACAGGCCTTTTAATTACAGATAAACTAATTACATTTGGAATTTTTGTTCTAAATGAAGCTGAATGTGTTTTAAAGATAGTCAAACTGTGTTATGCTATGCATATTTTGATGTAAAGTTTAAGTACAAAACATTGATCATTTCATAATATTTTCTTCTTCTCTCCCTCTAGGTTTTATTTGTCTATTACCAATGTGCACGAGTGCAGCACCAGACATCTGCAATCCTCTGAGAACAGTACGGGACAGCCTAAACTCAAGCCTACGGAGACGTTTTATGGTATGGACAACACTTCAAGTATGGGCCCGGTTTCACAGACAGGGCTTAGATTAAGCCAGGGTTAGGCTTTAGATCAATTAGGGGATTTATGTAGCTTTTATAAACGTGCCTTAGAAAAACTCATTGCTTTGTATCTTGAGACAAAACAATGGCACTGACACACTATATGAGTGCAAGTTGCAGTTAAAACAGCTCAAACATGCATTTTAGTCTGGGTCTAACGTAAGCTTTGTCTGTGAAATTAGTGGATAGTGTTATATTCTGAACAATTATGGAAAGATAATGAGAACAGACATAAAAAAAGAAGAAAAAAAACAAGTTGCATAAAGTGATGGTTGTATAAATGTCTAGCATGAGGCAGGATGAATGGCATGCCAATAAAATTATTTATTTTTTTACAGAAAATGAACTTTCCTATTAACTATACTATTCAAGTGCATTATGAGGAGGTGTTCAGACTACGCAACATCAGTAGACTGGTAAGTCTTTATCTCACTGACACTGTCCCCAACTAAACCTCTGACTCACTTTCCATCATGGCTTAAAGCCACAACTTCCCACACCAATTACCTCATAATTCCTGTTTGCCGGCTTTCACCCGAGATTTTACACTCGTGAGTAGTGACTTACAAAAACAGTCAGATTGGAGTCACATTTTTAGGGTTTCTAAGGGCTTTAAAGGCCTATGACTCAGCATTTGCAAATAAACAGGGGTAAATCTCACCGAAACAATTCATAACACTGTAAATTATTGTATTATAGTATTATATCAAATAATATTTTTTACTATAATTTTTTTTAAAACAAGCATAAACACAAGGCATATACTATGCATAAATATTTTACAACAAAAATAAGATATACATTTTTAACATTACAATAATGATAATTGAATATTTAATTTTACTGAAATTTTACTGAGATTTACTGATTTTATTAAATTAGTGTCACGTTTTGATGTTTTGAGTTCTGTTTTGTATCTTGTCTTCCCCTGTTTTTTGTGACTTTTGGTTCAGTCCTGTTAGTTTTCCCGCCATGTCTGATTAGAAATTCCCTGCACCTGTTTTCTGTTAATCATCCCATTAGTCCCTGTTCATTTAAGCCCTGTGTTTTCCCTCAGTGTTTGTTGGTCGTCGTCCGCGTATGGTTGTATGTTTTGAAGTCCTGGAGTTCCCTTTCCTTTGTTCATGTCTGTTTTTGGAAATTAAGTTTGTAAATAAATACCTATATCGCCATTCCGTGTCCTCGTCTTCAGCACCTGCACAGCAACCCTGACAGAACGACCAACCTTTAAACTGAAAATGAGCAAGGTGAGAAGAGGAAAGAAAGAGGTGAGCCCCATGGAAATACCAATCCTCTTCCAGAAGGAACTCTCTCTTGAGGAGTATGCGGGGCGTTACCTAGCCTTCTATGATGATGTGACTTTGGAGGAGGAGGAACTGAAACAGAGTTTCTGGGGTGGTCTGAGGGACCCGTTGTCCCAGATAATTTTGGTGAAGGACCTCCATCTATCCTTCCTGGAGTTCGTGGATCACACGCTGTGGGCGTGTGGATCAAACTACCACGTGGAAGATCTACCACTCCAGCCAGTTCTAAGTCCGGTATGTCCTGAGCCCATCACCTGCACGCCATCGCCTGAGCCCATCACCTGCACGCCAACGCCTGAGCCCATCGCCTGTCCACCAGAGCCTGCACACCGCATCAGCCCTGCCGCCAGATCGGTCCCTGGACTTCCCCGGCTGATATCCGGTATGACTGATCCCCCACTGATATCGGTGCGATTGGCCAAAAAGAAGGCTGCCGAGGCTGGGGTTCAGGTCAGCCACATCCAGCCAGAGCCTGAGCCCGTCGCCTGCCCGCCTGAGCCTGTCACCTGCCCACCAGAGCCTGAGCCCGTCGCCTGCCCGCCAGAGCCTGAGCCCAGCCCCAAGCCCCCTGATGTGCTGGCCCCGTCCAGTTCCGAGTCCCCCGATGTGCTGGCCCCGTCCAGTTCCGAGTTCCCCGATGTGCTGGCCCCGTCCAGTTCCAAGTCCCATGATGTGCTGGCCCAGTCCAGTTCCGAGTCCCATGAAGCGCCAGAGCCAGAGCCCGTTGACCCAGCGCCAGAGCCAGAGCCCGTTGACCCAGCGCCAGAGCCAGAGCCCGTTGACCCAGCGCCAGAGCCAGAGCCCGTTGACCCAGCGCCAGAGCCAGAGCCCGTTGACCCAGCGCCAGAGCCAGAGCCCGTTGACCCAGCGCCAGAGCCAGAGCCCGTTGACCCAGCGCCAGAGCCAGAGCCCGTTGACCCAGCGCCAGAGCCCGTTGACCCAGCGCCAGAGCCCGTTGACCCAGCGCCAGAGCCCGTTGACCCAGCGCCAGACCCAGAGCCCGTTGACCCAGCGCCAGAGCCCGTTGACCCAGCGCCAGAGCCCGTTGACCCAGCGCCAGACCCAGAGCCCGTTGACCCAGACCCAGAGCCCGTTGACCCAGACCCAGAGCCCGTTGACCCAGACCCAGAGCCCGTTGACCCAGAACCCGTTGACCCAGCGCCCGTTAATGTCAAGTCAGTTCCCGATCATGAGCCTGTCCTCCCCAAGAAAATTTTGGGGGGGCGCTATACGCCTTCACCGTGGCCGGCCAAAGACCCACGGAGGCCTGAAAAAAGTTCACCACCAAGGCCACCCGATGGGTCCTCACCACCATGGCCACCTGAAGGGTCTTCACCGCCGTGGCCACCTGAAGGGTCTTCACCGCCGTGGCCACCTGAAGGGTCTTCACCGCCGTGGCCACCTGAAGGGTCTTCACGCGTGCACCTGAAGTCTTCACCGCCGTGGCCACCTGAAGGGTCTTCACCGCCGTGGCCACCAGAAGGTCTTCACCGCCGTGGCCACCTGAAGGGTCTTCACCGCCGTGGCCACCTGAAGTGTCTTCACTCGCGTGGCCACGCCACAAGTCTGCACCGCCGTGGCCACGCCCACAGTCTGCACCGCCGTGGCCACGCCCACAGTCTGCACCGCCGTGGCCACGCCCACAGCCTGCACCGCCGTGGCCACGCCCACAGCCTGCACCGCTCGTGGCCACGCCCCACACCTGCACCGTCGTGGCCACGCCCACAGCCTGCACCGTCGTGGCCACGCCCACAGCCTGCACCGTCGTGGCCACGCCCACAGCCTGCACCGTCGTGGCCACGCCCACAGCCTGCACCGCTGTGGCCACGCCCACAGCCTGCCCGCCCAGGCCCTCGTACCTGCGCCATCCCGTCGTCAGCCTCCAGGCGCCCACCCTCCCACCCTTTGGATGTTATACGGCGCGAGGACGCGCCTTTGGGGAGGGGGGAGGTACTGTCACGTTTTGATGTTTTGAGTTCTGTTTTGTATCTTGTCTTCCCCTGTTTTTTGTGACTTTTGGTTCAGTCCTGTTAGTTTTCCCGCCATGTCTGATTAGAAATTCCCTGCACCTGTTTTCTGTTAATCATCCCATTAGTCCCTGTTCATTTAAGCCCTGTGTTTTCCCTCAGTGTTTGTTGGTCGTCGTCCGCGTATGGTTGTATGTTTTGAAGTCCTGGAGTTCCCTTTCCTTTGTTCATGTCTGTTTTTGGAAATTAAGTTTGTAAATAAATACCTATATCGCCATTCCGTGTCCTCGTCTTCAGCACCTGCACAGCAACCCTGACAATTAGGAATGCAACCCTTATGTCAAAATTACATTTAAAATAAATAACAATTATATTAAGAAAGATTATAGAAAATGATTAAAACCGGAGCCACCTATGGTTGAAGAATGGATACATATATTAAATAATATACTATATATATGTGATGGAAATAATTTTTCTTTGAGTGAATGGGCTGAATACATTAAACCCAAACAATCAGACTTTTATTAAATGTTAAACGGTCTGCAAGGTCATTTTCTTAAGGATTATAAGTTATATTGTACATAGTTTCTGTTATAAAAAGGGGGAAATAAAAAAAACATTTATAGAAAAAAATAATTTTGACTCCAGAACTGATAGCTATATCTGGTGTCTGGTAATAATTGTGTAACTACAGTAATAATGTTAATAGTAATAATACTAATAATGTTCCTGTTTTTTTGCAGAAATAACCTTGTATTAAGGGGGAAAAAGAGAAAAATATATCAGAAAACAAAATAGTTACATTTGTCAATTGATTTATAAATTTTAAATTTGGTGTGTAACTCCTGTGACCTTAAAACGAAAGATTATTTTCAATATTACGAGACTCTGACACTAAAATAATACATGTCTGTAAATCACAACCATTCTAATATAATTGAACATTTCCCTCATTATAGTTCTTCCTCTCCTCGTTTCTTCTCTCTGTTCTCTAGAATACGAGTAATGAAGATGAACCAGTGCAGACGAGAGATCTACAGGATTTGTGGCTTTTGGTTACCCAGCAGGGTATACAGAGGGTTTTAAAGGTGCTGCCAGAGAGACATCCTACACGGCGTAAATACCTCTCCAATCTGGAGAAGCTCTTCAGAAATTTTGAGGCGCTTTTTCACCAGTCCAGAGATCCAGAGGTTAGAACAATGATGTAATTTCTGCTTTCTCAACAGCATTAGGTTAAAAATCATTCCGGCTGCCACTGCTCACAGTATCTCAAAGCTAACTTCTTTTTCTGCTTTATGAATACGGTTTTAATGAAAAAGAAACAAAAAACATATAAGCTTATTGTTTTCTTGATTTGGTAAAACTTAACGCAGTCTGACCTCTTGGATCTGTGTTACTAATGTTATTTATGCAAGCAATTTTTCTAGTATTTAAATTCATAATGTTAAAATGTATGTGTCTTTGTACCTGTTTCAAAAAAGAGAGTTCGTCCAGAGATCATACAAAACATCTGGGATCGATTGGAAGACTCATATTACCAGGGCTGGAAGTCTGTTAAACCCAAGTCAATACTGGATAACAGTTATCGGACCATGCTTTGCCTATTCAAAGAGTGCTTCTCAAAAGAGGATGACAATTATGATTGTAAGTGAATGGAGCTTATTGTTTGTTTTTACATTAGAGTATTGATCTGCTAAATATTGATTGGTTAAAAGACCCACTGAATTAATTCAACAAACACAGACTACTTTTTTTTTTTACATTTGGAATTTTTTTGGGAATGATGGTACTGACTTACTCATTGAGGGTTTGAGGCAAGACTGTTGAGGTCCATCTAATGATTGCTACCACTTGGAAAAGTTTGGGGAATTTTGGAGTCCAACCGCAAGAAGGGTTCTTCCACTAGTCCACCAAATTTTTGTTGATAACCTTACGCAATCCCAAAATGTATGCACACAGTAGCAAAAAGAAACGTTTGCTGCTTGTTGATGCATGTCTGTGGTCAAAAATCAGCCTTTATGAATGAGAAAAACTTTTAGGGGTTTGAATCAACATCTTTATCCCCTCCATGATGAATGAGATGGTGGCATGATTCAGGCTTTGAGGTTGTCTGAAGGATGTAGTGTACCTTAAGAAGCCCACATGTTTTTACTAGCCTGAACATGCCCGGTCTGTGCTTTCTACCAATTCTTTGGGAAAATGACAAGTGTGATCATGTACATTGTTTTTGTTATCGTAACGATTTTATTCAGACAATCTAATGAGCAACTCTAAATAACAAAACGTGACCACTTATCTTTGCTCATTCTCTTTGTTTGTTTCTAGATTGTGAAGTCCTCAACAGGAGGAAAGAGAAGAAAACAACATAGCAGCAGATGTAAGCGGATCTGATCCTGTCTTCATGTTGCTGGTGTTGGTGTAAAAGGGTGTTTCCCGGTTTATGTAGTGACACGCAGCATGCTTGTGTGCCTCTTGTCCTATAAGTCACTGACTGTTACCCATATGGAAAAAAACAGCCGTCACACCTCTTGGAAGACACTCTACTGACCCTGCAGCTTTTGCTCTCCGTCATTCAGAACATTCATACCTCCGCTCCGTCCACCCGCCCGCATATTGCATATTGATGTATTATTTTGCTAAAAAGGTTAATGTATGCACTGTGCGTGTGCTCTATGGAGAAGAGAAGCTTTGACTGTTCGCTGTAGCATTTTCTATTGGTAATTCCAAAAAAGTCTTTGCCACTGACTTATATTTCTGAGGAAATTAAATATTTTGTCCATGGTGAATGCCAAAACAGCATATTATCAAGCCACTTTGTAAATGTTCTTGGTAAGATTTAGGTAAGATGTATGAGTTACATGGAGCTTCTTTTGTACACATATCATTTGCATGCAAATGTTGTGCTGACTGCTGGCTTAGTCGGTACCCGTTGGCTCTTTACTTTGTGCTTTGCTGCTGGTTTAATGTTGAAAGTTTGCACCAAAGTACTCCAATAAAACGCTTTTTAAGGGGACAAAGAGGGTTTGATATCAGGTTTGCATATGTTTTATACACAGATTTTAATCTAGGTTATTTATTTGGACTCCTGTCACAGAATGTTCTGGTAACTGTTGTAACATGGCTTGGAAATAAATCTCCCACTATCACCCCCATGTGTTCATATGTATCATTTGTTTTAAGATATGGGTTTGGTTTCTTTACAAACACACTCACCTTTCACACACATACCTGATGGGTTTACAATATCAGAGATAAATATCACAAGACACATTTTTATATGAAGGTGATGACATTAGCAGATTAGGTTACACTTTATTGTTACAGTTAAGTACTGAGTAATAATAATTAACAACATGTACTAGGGTAGAATTGGGGTTTGGTTGAGGGTTAATTGCATGAAATTTATACATAATTTTAAGTACAACATGTAACAATGACACAGTAAAATAAAGTGATACCCTAAATTATTTGATATAGCTAATTATAAACACTGCAGACTAACCCTAAAAGAAAACTTTTGAATTTTAAATATAATAATAATAATAAAATAATAATAACTATAAATAATTGCCTTGGCAACAAACTGAAATAAATTAAAATGAACTAATCAGGAATAAAAATGAAGCTAAACAGAAATATATATATATATATATAACAAAATGATAAAAGCACATAACAAAATTGCTAAAACAAACTCAAATTAAAATGAAAACTGGAATATAAAAATAAAAGCTATATTAATAAATATTATAACAATTTAGAAATAATATTAAAATTGCTCTAGTTCTGAGCCATGAGAAGTGCTGAACGTTTAATGTCCTCTATGGCAGTGGTTCTGTTTTACTCTAAAAAGTAGAACAAAAACTAGTCAATAGAATAGAATAGAGAATAAAATTCACATAAAAAATGTGATTACAGAATTTTCCAAAATTATGTTCTTCAAAATAAAAAAAATAAAAAAACAATTGTTGAGGGGACAAATTAAAATAAGAAATATGTTTACATATTGTAAATTTTTATTTTAGCCTTATGGGTATTTAGCTTCGATTATTAATAGGCTATATTTTCAGTCTTTTTAGCAGGACCCCTGGGAGGTTTGCTGAGGCCCCCTAATGGACACGTTGGTCATTGCTGGGCCATCTATAAAGATTCTATCCCAGTGCCGAGTGAATAAGCCCTGCTTAAAATGTTCCACATTTTTTTCTTCTAATTTTGCAAGCTCGTCCCCAAAGTAAACACTAGCTAGAGAGTACACAGTCTAAATTTGGCCGCATTCCGCGGGGTTTCACAAAAGTAGGCGTTTCCGTTTGCATTTCAAAGATTGTTCTAGTTTACCTGCCGTAGTTCCAACTTCCTGTTTTCATTTTTCCAAGTCTGTCATACGATGAAGGCATTCCTTACACAACTATAGGTCACTGCGAATACGAGTTTTAAACTTTAAACGTCTATCCAGCATTTGCACAATGTCTTCCAACAGTGGTATTCAAATCCCCAGCCGGCTGCCTCTGCTGTGTACTCATGATGGAGTGCTGTTACCCGGCTCGACCATGAGAATCAGCGTCGACACGGCGAGAAACATGCAGTTAGTGAAGAGCAGACTGCTAAAGGGGACCTCGCTGAAAAGCACCATCATAGGGATTATTCCTAACACTAGAGACCCCGAGCACGACAGCGATGAGCTCCCGTCCTTGCACAGGTGTGTCTGCGCTGTCAAACCCGCTGCAGGTCCAGCTACTGTCATTACGAGTTTCTTTATTACTTAGTCATTTATTATGCTTTTATAATACAATAAGTTACTTTTATTGTATTGTAAACTTTAGTTTATAATGTGTAACTTTGATATTTTGCCGGAAACTTTATGGTTAACTTTCCATGGTGGTAATGTTTGTAATGGCGATGACTGACATTGAGACACTACTTTGTATTCACTGAACTTTACCTTTGTGTGTTTATAGTTGAATAACCCTGTTCAAACATGCATCTACATGCCTATGCTAGAGACTAGCAGTAACAGTGTTTGTTTTCTAGAATAATCGTTTGAGCAGCAGATGCACTTTAACCTTGCGAATCTCTGCTCTCAGCGATCAATGGCTCTCCAGGGTTTAATGTAAAACATGGACATAAGAAAGGAACACAAGCCTTGAAGTCATGTAAATGTAACAAAAAGTTATAATATATAAATATATATAGTGCTGTGCAAAAGTCTAGTGCTGTGCAAAAGGCCACCCCAGCTTTGTTGTTTTAGCAATGTTTTAATGACCTCTTTTTTTATTAAAGGGGGGGGGGGGGGGGAAACACTCAGTTTCAATCTCATGTTAATCTTGTGTAACTATAAAGTAGTATTGCATCCTTCATATCTCCAAAAAGTCTTTAGTTTTATTATTTTATTATTAGTTTATTATTTACACTTTTTTGGTGCCATTTTTTTATTGCAGCGCAGCCGAGCCCAGCGCTGAGCGCTCTGATCTCTGGCACGCACTAGGCTACAGATGCGTGCGCGCCCTTCTGGGAGAAGTGCTCTTAAGACCCGTATAAGGAAATTCCGCCCCACTCTGAGGTCACACAGACCTATACTCGAAAAAAACTTTCCGAAACTTGTGACAAACCGGAAGGAGTATTTTTGGAACAGAAATACTCCATCAAACTTACCATAGACATACACACTAGACGTCACCTGGGGGTTCTAAGCATGCGTCAAAACCGCCGCCATCTTGGAACAGGGGTCTTGTCATAGGAAGTATCTAGGTAACGCTGCTATCTCCGCCTGTACTTCAAATTCATGGATGATGCCGGACTTTTGTGCTGCGTATGGATGTTCACGAACGAAATCTGAACTAGGAAGAATGTTTTTTTAAAAAAAATTTTTTTATATAAATTTCTCTGGACTCAATGATAAATACATGTCTGACTGTTGGAACGAACCACAAAACTAGAAAATCGCATTTATGACGATTTATGGTGATTTTATTTCCGTTAGACCTTTGCCTATACATTGACGCTGATGCATAAAGAGAAGGGGCTCCCCTGTTCAAAGATGGCGGCTCTGTTGACGCATTCGTTCCAATGAACTGCTGTAGCCAAGGTCACGTCTAGTGTATATGTCTATGCAAACTTACAACTTCAGTTTTGAAACTTTGTCCATGTTTAGCATGGGAACCCAACTCTTTAACAGTGTAAAAAACTCACTATGCATGAAACAGCATTTCACCCCCCCTTTAAGATACAAACAGAAAATACAGGAAATATGTACACAATAAGTAAAAAAAAAAAACATCCTGGAATTATTCCAGTTTTTCAAAGAAGAAACTGAGAAAATTCTCATCAGATTTTAAAAAAGTTTTCTTGTTTTTCCACTCCTTTTCTTTTCCATTTAGGTTTAAGAGAAATACTTGCCACTTTAGCCTATAGAAGCCATTTTTTTTTTTTATATTTACCTGGTAATACCTGTATTTTCTGGTCATATTACAATAAAGAGACTGTGAAATAATTATATATGGTAATAATTATGTTAGGAACACCTTGCTAGTATCGGGTTGGACCCCCTTCTGACTTCAGAACTGCCTTATTTCTTCCTCATGGCATAGATTAAACAAGGTGCTTGAAACATTCCTCAGGGATTTTGGTCCATATTGACATGAGCTTCACACAGTTGGTGCAGATTTTTCTGCTGCACATCCATGATGCAAATCTCCCGTTCCACCGCATCCCAAAGCTGCTCTATTCGATTAAGATCTGGTGACTGTTGAGGCCATTTAAGTATAGTGAAGTCATTGTCATGTTCAAGAAACCAGTTTGGAAACTACAATATCACAAATTAGATTGGACAGAAAGCAAAACTTAGGCCTCAGTGCTTAGTTTAATCTATACTTCTGTCTTCAAACTTCTCTTTTAATCTGTGCTTCTGTCTTCTGTCTCAGTATTGGCACAGCAGGACTGGCAGTACAGGTCGTAGGCAGCAACTGGCCAAAACCGCACTACACACTGCTCATTACGGGCTTGTGTCGCTTTCGTGTGACCCAGCTGCTGAGAGAGAGACCTTTCCCCATGGCCGAGGTGGACCAGCTTGACAAACTGGAGCAGTACACAGAGGCAGATTCGGCTGATGGAGAGCTGGGAGAGCTGGCACAGAGCTTCTATCAGGCCGCTCTACAGGTCAGCAGTGTTTGTGCTGTGATTCTGTTAATAGTCTATAAAACTTACTTTTTCCACAAGTCACAGATATTATTCACTTGATACACCTTTGTATAATATAAGATTAAGTAAGATTTTGAAAAAGTTTTTGAAAGAAGTCTCTGCTCACCAAGGGTGAATTTATTTGACCAAAAATAAACAATAATGTTGTGAAATATTATTACAGATCAAAGTAACTGTTTACTGTTGTTAAAAATGTAATTTATTCCTGTGACGGCAAAGCTGAATTTTCAGCATCATTACTCCAGTCTTCAGTGTCACATGATCCTTCAGAAATCATTCTATGGTGCTCAAGAAACTTTTCTTGTTACAACCAGTCAAAAAACTTTTTTTGTTGTAAAAGCCGTGATACTTGAATTTTTTTTTAAATGGAAATCTTTTGTAACGTAAATGTCACTTTTGTGGTTAATTTTTTTTATTGAAGGGAAAGGAAAACAATACAACAATAACAAACAATACAGAACTTTCATTCACAGCTACAATTTATCCTTTTCTCCTTTTTTGTTTTTTCCTCCCACTATAAATGTCACTTTTGATCAATTTAATATGGAAGCTTGTTTCCACCACTTTTTATCTCATAATTCAAACTTTTTTCTTGCAGGTGCGAGTTTACATCTCACAATTCTTACTTTTTTTCTTAGAATTGCGTGATATAAAGTCGCAATTGTGTGTTATAAAGTCAGAATTGTGAGATATAAACTCGTAGAGAAAATATTTTTTTAATTTCTGTGGCGGAAACAAGCTTCCATAAATTAAATGTCTATGCTGAATAAATGTATTAAGTACCTTCAAAAAAGATCTAACCACAAATTTTTGAATGATAGTGTATATTTACATATGCACTCACCTAAAGGATTATTAGGAACACCTGTTCAATTTCTCATTAATGCAATTATCTAATCAACCAATCACATGGCAGTTGCTTCAATGCACTTAGGGGTGTGGTCCTGGTCAAGACAATCTCCTGAACTCCAAACTGAATGTCAGAATGGGAAAGAAAGGTGATTTAAGCAATTTTGAGCGTGGCATGGTTGTTGGTACCAGACGGGCCGGTTTGAGTATTTCACAATCTGCTCAGTTACTGGGATTTTCACGCACAACCATTTCTAGGGTTTACAAAGAATGGTGTGAAAAGGGAAAAACATCCAGTATGCGGCAGTCCTGTGGGCGAAAAGGCCTTGTTGATGCTAGAGGTCAGAGGAGAATGGGCCGACGGATTCAAGCTGATAGAAGAGCAACTTTGACTGAAATAACCACTCGTTACAACCGAGGTATGCAGCAAAGTATTTGTGAAGCCACAACACGCACAACCTTGAGGCGGATGGGCTACAACAGCAGAAGACCCCACTGGGTACCACTCATCTCCACTACAAATAGGAAAAAGAGGCTACAATTTGCAAGAGCTCAATAAAATTGGACAGTTAAAGACTGGAAAAATGTTGCCTGGTCTGATGAGTCTCGATTTCTGTTGAGACATTCAGATGGTAGAGTCAGAATTTGGCGTAAACAGAATGAGAACATGGATCCATCATGCCTTGTTACCACTGTGCAGGCTGGTGGTGGTGGTGTAATGGTGTGGGGGATGTTTTCTTGGCACACTTTAGACCCCTTAGTGCCAATTGGGCATCGTTTAAATGCCACGGCCTACCTGAGCGTTGTTTCTGACCATGTCCATCCCTTTATGGCCACCATGTACCTATCCTCTGATGGCTACTTCTAGCAGGATAATGCACCATGTCACAAAGCTCAAATCATTTCAAATTGGTTTATTGAACATGACAATGAGTTCACTGTACTAAAATGGCCCCCACAGTCACCAGATCTCAACCCAATAGAGCATCTTTGGGATGTGGTGGAACGGGAGCTTCGTGCCCTGGATGTGCATCCCACAAATCTCCATCAACTGCAAGATGCTATCCTATCAATATGGGCCAACATCTCTAAAGAATGCTTTCAGCACCTTGTTTAATCAATGCCACTTAGAATTAAGGCACTTCTGAAGGCGAAAGGGGGTCAAACACAGTATTAGTATGGTGTTCCTAATAATCCTTTAGGTGAGTGTGTGTATAATATATATATATATATATATATATATATATATATATATATATATATATATATATATATATATATATTTATATATATTTATATATATATTTATATATGCATATATATTAATAGTAGTATTATGTATTTAATTAATTAAATAAATAAATGATCTTTTTTATTTACCTACTTTCACCAAATACCTCTTTGAGGAATGATATCCAGCATTAGAATTTTATATTTTTTTGATAAGTTTAAATAATGGTAATTGATGGCTGGCAGTCAATGTTTTCAAAAAATATAAATGCTAAAGATATGTTTAAAAAAAAATCAAAGACATAATTTTTTCATGATTGAAGAAAAGATGAATGGAATTGCGAGTGTTTTTCTCATTTGGCACCAATCCTCTAAACAATGAGTCATCATTTAAACTGAATGAATATAAAGGCTTCATTCTTTACCAAATGATAGAGAATGATTCATTGCATGTATTGACCGTGTTCTCTGGCCTCTCTTTGTCCAGCTGGTTGGGATGTTAGACATGTCTGTGCCTGTGGTGGCTAAACTCCGGCGTCTGTTGGACAGTCTGCCTAGAGAAACCCTACCAGATGTCCTGGCCTCCATGATCCGCACTTCCAACAAAGAGAAACTGCAGGTGTGACAGTAATAAGGGTTATTGTGCACGGTTCTAGAGTCAGTATGAGTGTGATCATGCACCATGTTTAAACCTAAAAAAAAAAAAAAAATTCTGAATGTGCTGATGTCAGGTGCTGGATGCAGTAGACTTGGAGGAACGGTTTAAGAAGGCCCTTCCTCTGCTCACAAGACAAATTGAGGGGCTCAAGTTACTGCAAAAGACACGCAAACTCAGACCTGATGATGACAAAAGGGTAGGCCAACATTTGTTTCTCTTTCTGCACAGTCACCTTCCTCCACAACTTCCTGCTCTATCACAGAGATCTTCTCCTTTCTCCTAGGTGCTGGCCATCCGTAAAGGTGGTGTGTTCCCAGGTCGTCAGTTCTCGCTGGATGAGGAGGTGGAAGATGAAGATGGTGATGACAATGTTTTGCTGGAGAAGAAGGTGAAGGCAGCAGCTATGCCAGAGGCTGCACTGCGCGTGTGTCTCAAGGAGCTCAGGCGGTATGTACTGGTTATTTCAGATGAAACCACATTTCACAGTTGCCTACGCACTAGAAAGCAAGGGACTTTTCACTGACCAAGTTGTTTTTAGACAGATTAAAATGGAAGTAATTATCTTTACAGTTTAATCATTAATTTTATAAATGGCACATTCACGAATACATCCTATTTGTATCTTAAGAGAATTTTTTTTTTTTTTGCCACAGATTAAAAAAGATGCCACAGTCCATGCCAGAGTATGCCCTCACCCGGAACTATCTGGAGATGATGGTAGAGCTGCCCTGGAGCAAGACCACCACAGGTAAGGAAGCTTTCTCAAATAGAATGAAATTAAATGTATCTGTATTTTTGTATACATTGGAGTTAAGTTTCCAAACACTGTTAAACACTAATGATTCATTATTACAACTATTTATGTACAACTATACTATTTTATATAGTACTAAATATATGATACAGTATGTAGTATAATATTTTTAAATTGAGCAAATACATAACCAGCCAGTGTTCTAAACTACTTGCTTACCTTATCTCGATTCAAAACAGTAAAGGCCATTGCACACTGAGTCCGAAATTCGCATCCGAAATTTTCGCACTTTTAAAAAAAAAAATCGACCTCACGTTATGTCAATCACGCTTGCACACTGCCTCCGAAACTTTCGTCCGGTAAAAAAAAATTCGGATCAGGTTCGATTTTCTGCGTTTTTCGCATCCACAGCCAGCATTTTGAGAGGTTTTTTTTTACTATTCAGACCCACCGACCGTACAAGCGAACGACACAATCCAGAATGGCATCTGATAAGTTGATACACTTCGTCTCGCAGCACAAAGTACTGTATGATAAACAAACCATACAGCTGTTCTGTCTGCCCAGCGTTTCTGCCAGCCGTGTGTGTGTGTGTGTGTGTGTGTGTGTCTTTTTTGGTGGTCTTTTTTTAATATGTGGCTCAGTATCGCTAGCAAAGCATCGAAACTGTTCCTTGACATTCTGAGGTAAATTTTGAATCGCTCGGGATAATTGCGCAACTCCTTGATGAGCTGAAACTCTCCTTCCTCTCGGCACAACATTGGATGGACCCTCTTTTTCTTTTTCTCTTTTAAAGAAGAGAGAGGGCAACAAAATCATCCTCACTGCTTGACGAATCCATTTTGTATTTTTTGCGTTTTTTTCCGCAAAGGTTTAATAAATACGCATCGGACTCAGTGTGCAAGGTTTCTGTGCGTGACGAATTTTTAGGCTGATGAACACGAAAAAACGCATATGAAAAAATCGGACTCAGTGTGCAATGGCCTTTAGCTTGTAATAATGTTTTTAATTCCAGTGGTACTGGTGGATTTCCGTGGGAAATTCGAGCATGTCTTTGCATCATTACGTCACATCTTCTGTACACATAAAGAAGGTGTCCCGGCTAGTAGGCTATATTGCGTTTGAGGGTGTTGGAGGTGGAGATTTATAGCCTTTTCTGACAGCACTTGATATAATTAAACTTTGATGGCGGATCCAGATAGGTTCAAACGACAATCACCAGTGACAAATGGAGATTCACCCGTTGTAAAATGCAAAAGACTTTGTTCGGACTTCGGAGTGGCTACAGAAAAAAAGAGACTGCAACCGGCCCGTGCGAAAACAGCGATAAAATCGGAAGGGCAAATGTAGTCACGCAATGCTGATGTTGTTAACAATAACAAGAGTGAGAACAACAATTTGAGAACAAAGTATAATTTGCATGGTTTGACGTGATATGATAGATAGATTTAATCAGCGCAATTTACATCAATGCTTTTTCCCCCTTAGTTAGTGAAAACAAAAGTGGATGTTACTTATTTGTTCAGATGACATTTTCCGGTGAAAATTCTTATGTTGGTCATACTTCCAAAAAGTAGAATCTGTGATTCCGAATGACAGTATCCACACCAGCGCGGTGACTGACAGCCACACACTCTCCTCAAAACATTGGATTCATCCGTACATTGCCGTGCCGAGTCACAACCCACGTAAAAATGATAATTCCACGAATAACTACAATTGCAGATTTCAAAAGTCAAAGTATTTCATTATTTATTGTAGTATTTCTGCATGTTAATTGCTCCATCCATACATACACGTTTAAATAAAAATTTAGTAACTATTTGTTACACAATTTGTAATTGTAGATATATTGTATCTAAATGACATATGCTAAAACATTTTTTACCAATGTTTTGTACACTACAGTTTTGTACATAACAAAAGTTTGGGGTCAGTAAGATTTTTATGTTTATGAAAGAAATCTCTCATGAATTAAGAAAAACTATTTTCTATTTTGATGTTTTTAAATGTAATTTAAAAACTCCAGTCATTACTCCTGTCTTTAGTGTCACATTATCTTTCAGAAATCATTCTAATATGCTGATTTTGGTGCTTAAAAAACATTTATTATTATTATCAATGTTGAAAACAGTTGGGCTGCTTAATATTTTTTAAAAGGTGATGCACTTTTTCCAGGATGCTTTGATCAATAGAACGTAGTTATTTGAAATATAAATATTTTGTAATATTATGAATATTACAACTCCTAATTTTAATTTAATTTAATGGCATTTGTGAATAAAAGTATTAGTATATTCATTAAAAAAACTGACCCCAATTTTTGAACTGTAGTGTGTATATATATATATATATATATATATATATATATATATATATATATATATATATATATATATATAAATATATTTACTAAAATAAACTTTTTGAAAATGAATTTAAAGAAATAAATAGTTTAATAAAATAGTAATAGTTTAATAAAATTAAATAGTAATAGTTTAATCAAATTTTCATTTACAAAAAAAAGTCTAATTTAATCCAAATGCTATTGTCTTGAGATTTCCTCCAAAATCTTTTTAATTGTTGATAACATCTTCGTAACTTTAAATTAAGCTTTTCATGTAAAATCAATCAGAGAGTTTGCTTACACTGCGTAGCCATCAGCAGAGGGAGACCTTTACCACATTTTGTGCATGAATTGCTCAGTCTACTGTAGTGGTGCAGAGGCATTTGAGCTGTTTACACGTGTTATTCTTGTCATGTTGTACATGGCCACATGAGGGACTCTGAGAACTCCAGTACAGTACATGTGATCCTGCCAAGCATAGCTAGAGTGTTGGACCATATGTTGAGAAGCATTAAACACCTTTCTATTCATCCATTTTCTTTGCTTTATTTTCTATTATCTCATGTGCATGATTGCAGCTATTTCTTTTTGTTTGACCAATTTTACTGACACACTTAAAGGCATGTAAATAAAGTGTATACATTACCTACTATCCTGAGCTTATAGCTTGCCTTGAAATATGATCTCTGACTATCTACAAAGAACTCAAACAAACATGCGCTGATGCGCATGTGATTGAATGCTCTCATACACACATCTCTGAGTTTCCCTTGCTAGATGTGTTACAGACCTTGGGGCTGTAATTCTGCTGGGAAAGCCTCATGTACATGAAGTGCATTCACAGTCTTTTAAGCTCAGCACTCAAGGGTGGGACAGCATTAGAAGAAAACTGATTTAGTGGTTTAGATCAGCGTCTGAAAGCTGGGAATAGAGAGGTCTGCCCTTACAAGAATGTTCTCCTGTAAATGCAGAATTTGACAAATCATGATTTGTGAGAACCATAAAGAAAATTCTGTGCCCAGTTTAAGTTTACTTTATGAGACAGCTGCACATATGTCTGTATCTTATTACATGAGGTAGTGGAGATGCATATGTCTTTGATAAAATACTCGCATTCCTTTCCCAATTTTTACATTATGCGTGCAATCAAGGGCTATAATAACTGTTTAGGGTCTGCAATATGTTTTTGAAAAAATGTCTTTTATGTTGACCAAGGCTGCATTTATTTGATCAGAAATACAGTAAAAACAGTAATATTGTAAAATATTATTACCATTTAAAATAACTTTTCTATTTTAATATTTTTTATATAATTTATTCCTTTGGTGGCAAGTCTTCAGTGTCACATGATCCTTCATAAATCATTCTAATATGCTAATTAGGTGCTCAAGAAACATTTCATATTATTATAAATGCTGAAAATAGTTGTGTTGCTTAATATTTTTATTGAAACTGTGATACATTTGTTTTTGATAAAAAGTCCAAAGAAAAGCATTTATTTGAATCTTTTGTAACATTATAATTGTCTTTTAGTGTCACTTTTGATTAATGCACTGCACCCTTTCTGAATAAAACAATTCATTTCTTTAAAAAAGATATCGTATTATACACAATATTTTAACTATATAACACATTTCATTGTTATCTACTTAGATTGCCTGGACATCCGTGCAGCGCGGGTGCTCTTGGATAATGATCACTATGCCATGGAGAAGCTGAAGAGGAGGGTGCTGGAGTATCTGGCTGTGCGGCAGCTCAAGAGTACCCTTAAAGGGCCCATACTGTGTTTTGTAGGACCCCCCGGTGTGGGAAAGACCAGCGTTGGGCGTTCCATCGCTCGCACACTGGGTCGAGAGTTCCACCGCATCGCCTTGGGGGGAGTCTGTGATCAGTCTGACATCCGTGGCCACAGGTAAGAGGTCACCATAATGGTAGGAGACTCAAAGTCTGATCTTCAAACAGGCATGGTACATGATACATATAGTCTCAGTGTCAGACTGCTTTGAGGAAGAAACTGTAGTTGGTCATTATACATGCAGGTCAAGTCCTTTTGTCACCTGTTCTTGGCCAGAATAAGCTGTGGACCAGACTTCATGCTGGTAGTCAAAAGTCTGACTGCACGAAAAATACACACTGCCGTGCAAAAGTTTGAAGTCTGTAAGATGTTTTAGAAAAGAATTATGTTATGCTCAACCAGGCTGCATTTATTTGATTAAAAAAATACAGAAAAATTTGTAAATGTTCATTACTAGTCTTATGTGTCACATGATCCTTCAGAAATCATTCTATGTTGATTTGGTGCTCATAAAATAGTTGCTTAATATTTTTGTATAAACGGTGATACATTTTCTCACGATTCTTTGATAAATAGATGTTCAAAAGAACAGTATTTATTTGACAGACTTTTTGTTTTTTTAACGATGTAAAAGTTTTCGCTGTCACTTTGTCACAATTTAATGCATCCTTGCTGAATAAAAGTATTCATTTCTTAAAAACCCATAATGACCTTAAACTTGTATACTATATAAACAAAAAAAGGCTATATTTCCACCGCATTGCTAAAACCCTGTGACCCAACCCTCCTGTTACTGTGATTAACCTGGGTGTTACGTTACTAATCCAAGATCCTTCAGACGTTTAAACCTCGAGCCATTCAAGCTTTTGTTTTGGAATAAAATGGTGAGTCATAACCAACATGTGAAGCATGCAGTGATATAGATGCGTCAGATTGAGGTGTTAGGCAATGATGAACCCACCAAAGAGACGTGATGTGGTGACCTTTCAGTGACGAGTGAAACTTTAAACCTTGACCTGCATTGTGATTTCTTTTGATGTTCCCTTTGATCTCTTGTCACTATAGAAACTAGAAGGTGATAACATCATGACACCCTGCAGGCCAGGACGAGCCTCTGTGTTTTCTAATTGGTCAATGTCAAACTTCACACTCTCCTATGGAAAATGTGTCTTCTTACGAGCCCTTTCCCCATAAACTCTGCATTTGTCTCTTCACAACTGCATTAGTTTACTACACTAGAGTGTTTAAAGTTTAATGACAGTCTTACACCCCCTAATGACTGTAATTAGGGCACAACTCCATCCTGTTTGTCTTCGCATCCTGCCTATTTGGTAGTTCAGAAGGACGAAATGTTAGTTTACTTTTTCGACCCCATCAGATGCACTCAAGCGCCATCCAGAAACATTGTCAAGACGTTATTCATTTCATTTTTTCATTCATGTAATTTTTTATCACCTACGCAGACCACCAATTATGTTCCAGGAGGAGGAAAACCTACTGACAACCAATAGTACAGCGACCTGAATAGAACTGCATCAAAACAGTTCCAAGATTATGATCTTCTTTTTTGTTTTGTTTTTACACACCTCAGTCCTGATACACACCTTTTTTCCACTCCATATTTTACCTCTCCCTCTTGCTACTTATTTTCCCACTCCAACTTTATCTCCATGTGTCTCCGTCCTCAGACGCACGTACGTAGGTAGCATGCCTGGCCGCATTATAAATGGACTGAAGACTGTTGGGGTAAACAATCCTGTCTTTTTATTGGACGAGGTGGACAAACTTGGGAAGAGCCTGCAGGGTGATCCTGCTGCCGCCCTGCTGGAGGTGAGAGAAACTACATGTAGGTTACAGTACTGCTACTTGCCTTGACCACAGTCTCACACTACAAGGGGAAAAAAAAAATTCAAAAACATAGGGAACTATACAAAATAAAGTTTACCTGGATGGAAGGTTGTATGGATGGGTGAAGGATGAAAGGAAGGAAGCATGGATAAAGGATGGAAGGCTGGCTGTATAGATGTTTAAGGCTAAAAGAAAGTTTTAAAAGGCACTCGAGGGCAATATTGGCCTTATCTAAGTGGATGGATAGTGTGATATGATTTCAAATTGAAAAACCGGAGATGGAATAGTGTAAAACCGACATAATTCTGACAGGACAGGTCGCTCCGTTCCAGTATGGTATTACCCAGACTAACTGCATTACAATATATGCCAGGATACCGAAAGAAAAAGTTTTTAAAAAATGTGTTCATGTGTGGTCTACAAGATAATTTTGCATGCAAGGTTAGTGCTTGCATACCATAGGTTGTACTTTCTGTACACAATATCACACACACATCACCATTTGCATACACTTGATTGCACATGAGCCAGTTTGTTTCCACTGAGATAAATATCCAAATATGTCCATGCATGCTCTGAACATCTGTGTATCTGATCTTACCTCTTGGCATGACGTACTTTTACAATTATTCAGAGCGAGAGAAATGTATCTACCAATTTCACCAGAGATCAGCAGTCTGCATCGTGTAATCAGAAGATCGCCACTCAAAAAGCATCCAGGGAGTGACGTTCATCTCCTATTGTAAAGCATGTGAGCTCTTTCATTGAGCTTTAGATAGGATCTGGAGATAGGAAAGTTCATCACTGGGCGGACGTGACCTGACAACAAGCTCTGCAGAAAGCTCTGTGATTTAGTTTGTCACAGGCTGAGACAATACACTCTTTATTAGGGCAGCATTTCAAAATAATTTTTTTAAAGGCGATTGTTTATAGCTATAACGATCTTATTTTAAACCCTTAACCCTGAGTATTAAAATTCAGCACATAACTCATGTGTCATACCTCATGGTGCATCTCGTAGAGGTGTTATTACTTGACTAAAGGCCCGTTCACACAAAGGCTCATTCATCCGCTGAAAAAAAAATCGCTCTGAAAGTGATTCCATTGATTTCGTTCTGTGCCATTATAGTAATAGTTGTGGTTTGGACTCTGCTTTTATTTTTAATTGAGAATGATATTTAAAACCTTATCTTTATCATTATGGTTATAATAATCGTCTTTGGTGTGAATGCTTCTTAAACAATCAAGACTCACGATATCCTTTTTTTTCAGTTTTGTTTGTCATACCATTGTGGTTGTGTAATTTAATTAAATATGTCTAGATTTAAGGTGCTGTCACATTAGCGAAATTCTGTGTGCAAAAAGATCTATTGTCTGTTATCAATAGTTTAGTGATGTATGAAGCACAGCTCACACAGAAGTTACTTTCAAACCAGGCAGTGTTCTGTTGGTTAACGTGATGAATTCTTGTAACCAACATGAACCCGCTGCGAAATCTACTTTGGAAAAACTTCCGCCCTTAAACAAAATCCCTGATTGCGCTGATTCCTGTTAAAGTAACACTATGTAGTTTTTTAACCTTCATAATATATTTCCAAGACCCTTGTGATGGTACATCGACTTAAAATAAGTTAAATGACACGTCTGCCATAGCCTGACGTGGTCTGTATCGCTTTTACTGGCACTATGTAACTTCGGGTTTCGGGTAGGAACCCTGCACAAAAAGAACTACAAAATTCGACTGCTTTACGTCAAGCGCTACAATAGTCATTATTTCGTTTTTCTTCGTTTCTGATGTCGCAATACACCATCCTTTCATGAAATCATGTAACATACTCTACCTTGTCTGTGGACATTTTTCATTCTAAAGCCGGTGCTGGATAAACAGCGAGCGTGCGTGCGACGGTAGGCTAAATTATTTACGACAGTCGGCAATGGACAATTTCGTTTCCAACCAGTAGGGCGACCGAAGAGGAAAAGTTACTTGGTGTTACTTTAAAAATGCTTGTGAGTCAGCAGTTTGAAACAGACTCACTTAGTGAATCAATCAAACCAGTTACTGACTCCCTCACTGAACAGTGAGTCATTTTTCAGATATGTCTGCTTCAAAATAAACTGGGTATAATCAGGCCGTGTGTCCACCAAAGCGTTTTTAGCCAGCTGAAAATTCCAGGCGCTCTTTTGAAATATTTTTCATAATAATATTGTGGTAGCCTGGAGATATCATTTTGTATAGACATGGATACTCAAAAGACCAGCAGTATTAACTTTTCCTTCATTGTTGTTGTACAATGAGAATGTGATGGTTGGTCGGTATGATATTTTTTCCTCCCCTCCTTAACTGTGATTGGACGGCATGGTAAAAAACGTACAGATGATTTTTATACATAAAAGTTTGCGGCTAGCTAAACAAGCCAAGCGCAATATTTAGTGTGGAGTAGACACTCTGCTCCCATAGCAAACTTGAATCCTTAATATAACAATAAATAATGACCGTGTTTGTTTTGTCGATGTACCATCCAGTGCTGATTCTAACAGAAGTGGTTTGAGGAGTCTGTTGCTATGGTTACCTCCTCAGGCTAGAACAGTCAAAATCATGAGAATCATGATTGAATTATCAACAGTTGATCATGAGATCTATTTGATGTGCACGCTTTAACTTGTAAATCTAACTTTTGTGTTAATACCTAAATTTGTGCAAATGAACTGTGGTCATTTTCAGGTACTGGACCCGGAGCAGAACCACAGCTTCACCGACCACTACCTCAACGTGCCATTTGACCTCTCGCAGGTCCTTTTCATTGCCACCGCAAACACCACGGCCACCATCCCCCCTGCCTTGCTGGACAGAATGGAGGTCCTCCAGGTGCCAGGTCAGAGTTCAGTAGCGGACAAAAAAACACAGCAGGACGTGGCGTTGATGATGTGACCTTTTTAGTGATTAATTCCTGATTATTTTAACATGAACTCAATTAAGTCTATCCTACCACTGAGCAGATGGTTTTGTAGTTGAATACTTGATTAGTTGATTGTAATTTGTGTTCTGAATATCAGCATGTGTGTCTCATTAGGGTACATCCAGGAGGAGAAGGTAGAAATCGCCCATCGGCACCTGATCCCTCATCAGCTGGAGCAGCATGGGCTGACCCCGCAACAGCTCCAGATCCCACAGGACACCACACAGGAGATCATCAGCAAGTATGCACACACACACACACACACACACACACACACACACACACACACACACACACACACACACACACACACACACACACACACCGTTTTGTGTTCTAAAGAGGTTCAGGCTGATAACTGCACTTTTAACCCATGTTGAGGACAGAAGGACAAGATTAAATTGTTCAGACAGGAGCAGTCATTGTCAATTAAGAACTAATCACACACACTAACAAATGAGTCCCTCTCTCCATCCATGCACTAATATTCTGGTATTTGTAAGTTAACATGCCATATCATTGACTCTGAATGGTGAATATATTGGTGATATATGATCAACATGATCAACAGAATGAGTTTCTTTGTAAACACCAATAAATTTAAACATTTACATAAATGAAAATGAAAATAAATAAATAAATTCATATATATTATATATATATATATATATAAATAATGAATACATTTCTAAATTTATAGTGCTGTCAAATCGATTAACAACATCTAACATATATTTATATATATTTATGTCTGTGTGTGCGTGTCTGTGTAAATGTACAGTATATACACACACTGACATATATACAGTATAATATATATATATATATATATATATATATATATATATATATATATATATATATATATATATATATATTATAAATTCACATACATATTATGTAAACACATACTTTTATGTTCGATGCGTTAATCATGATTAATCGATTTGACAGCACTACAAGTAAATGAAAATATGAACAAATAACAAAAATAGATGGCAAACTGAAAAAAAAAAAACATTCAAACACACAAAAGTTTGAATGTGTACATTAAGGCTAGAAGGGAGCATAACATTTCAGAGAATGTAGCGTCTCACTGTTAAGAGAGATTATCTGGTGAAACAGGAACAGTGGGGCAGTTTAGGTCACAGCCGGGTCTCCTCCTGTAAACTAGATCCTCTGCTGTCTCACTCTCCTTCAAAACCATATCTTAAGACAGGCTGCCAAACTTCTCTTCTAAAAGTCTGTAGTCCACCAGGGATCGTCAATTAGAGACATTTGCACAGCAAACTAATTAATTACCTCAGAGGTTGCTAATTTGGGGATGATTATCTGCTAAAAAGCAATCAATACATGGCCCCGGCCCAGCAGTAAATGACAGAAAGATTTGTGTGTGAATGTGTTTGTAGCTACACACGGGAGGCAGGCGTGCGCTCTTTGGAGAGGAAGATCGGGGCCATCTGTCGAGCGGTGGCTGTGAAGGTCGCTGAAGGTCATAAGGTCTCTAGCGCTGAGTCCCCCACGGAGCAGCTTGCAGGTAAAAGTGGGATTTTTTCATCTCGCACATCATTGTAGTTTATGGCTGGAATTACAGCAGCTCCCCCAGGCTCTGCTTCAGTCGTAGACTCTGGATTGATTGTAGTAGCCTTTGGGCAAAGATAAAACTGTGCGTCCCAGTGTGTTCTTGTCTTTGATGCATCCCGATGGCTATCTCCACCAGTGGCGGCGCCAGGGGGGAGCTAGGTGGTGCTGTAGCTCCCCCTATAATAGCCATAGCACCCGCCCAGCACCCCCAAGAAATGTCTGTGATTTTTTTTATATTTATATTTTAATGTCATCTCATGTTTGAATAGTCTTTTCATGTTGCTAAAAAGGGTATTAAAGAATAATTAAAAAAGATATATTTAGTCTAAAAAACATGAGGCCCAAACAGGCGATCTTCTTTGGCCAATGGACGCGGCGCCCGGTGAACGTTTGCAGACATCCCAAGTCTCACGTATATAGATAGCGGCTCCCTGATGGCCGCAAATTAGTTCAAATCTCGCGGAATCTAAGCTCCAAACGTGTAGCGCGCGCAAGACACAAAGAGCGAGAGACCTTGCGCGCGGTGTGTGTGTGTGTGTAAATGTGCGTGTGTGCGCATGAAGCGCATGTAGCGCGCGCAAGACAGAGAGAGCGAGAGACCTTGCGTGTGTGTGTGTATAAATGTGTGTGTGTGCGCATGAAGCGCATGTTGCGCGCGCAAGACAGAGAGAGCGAGAGACCTTGCGTGTGTGTGTGTGTGTGTGTGTGCGTAAATGTGCGTGTGTGCGCATGAAGCGCATGTAATGCAACCCCCCAACCGTCAACAAAACCGAACTATCGGCGCAAAATTCAAAGCACCGTCTATTAAGTGTTGAGCATCCCCATAGCACCTGCAACAGAAAATCTCTGGCGCCGCCACTGATCTCCACCAACAGTGAATTCTGATTGGATTAAAATACTGCACCACAATAGCTACACATTACATGGTAAGTATGTTCTGATTGGCTAGGATGACACTTTGTGCAGTATTTTGCTTTCTTTGAGAACATGTTGCTGGAAACTAGGCTTGCTGTGATAGTCAGTGTTACACTGTGTTCAACCGCACACCGATTACATCACTTGCACAGCCCCCCACCGTCGTTTTGATTTTTTTTTAGTAATAAAAATAGTTTAGTTCAGTTAGAGAACAGACACTATGATTAATTAAACTGAACCCATCTGCTCAAAGCAGTAAACAGATCCGCAGCAGGTGTAAGATTTCATTTATCACATGACGATAGTGTGGCGAGCTGACTGACTGATGGTGGAAGATTTGGTTTCAAAGTGAAATGTATAAGCACCTATTTGATAGGCGGCATTACCTGTGGGAAAATGTCATCATCATCACATCCCTACTGGAAACTGAATATATTAAAATGAGAAGTTCTTAAGAACAAACTCTACATAAATATAATTTAAACATTAAAATATTACCGGTCAAATATGTGTTTCTTTAGCTATAACCTAGAAACATGTAAATTTCATAGGTAACACTTTGCAAGTCCCATTTGTTAACAAGGATGTATTAGCTTGCTTTCATGAACTATATGCATTATGCAATATACGTTTTTACTGCATGTATTAATATTTGAGCAATACAGTTGTACCTTGATCATTCATGTTAGTTCATAGTACATCAACTAAGGTAATAGGAGATAAAATAAGAATTAAAACTCAATTTAAAATGTATTACTAAATGTTGAAATTAATAAACTAACATTAAATAATACTTCTACAACATTTATTAACCTTAGTTAATGCTAAAATGGAATCTTATTGTACAGTGTTACCATTTCATATAAATCCAAAGAGTCATGCTTAAAGAAGATGGCCATATTTAAATATATGCAAAGGCCAGAGCATTAAAATTACATAAATGTAGACCTACCGGTATATTGCATGTATAGTCTCTCACTTTATTTGCTTCTATTTTAAAACACTTGATGATTATCTAATCAAAATAACTATATGTATTGCAGTGATAAAAAAAGAACTGAAATCAAATGCGTTTCTGATTTGTTTGTTTCTGTCGGCTGCATTGACATATCAATTTTGAAAAAGCAAAACAATTTGCCCCTCCAAAACAATGGTAGGGGAAACACTGCTTACTATGAAACACTTTTCAAAAACATTAAATTGCGAAACTTAAATGAGTCAAAAAATCTGGCAAGATTTAGGTTTTTTGATCTCGCTTGGCCATTTAACGGTTGTAGTAGTTCCCCTTGTCTCGGCTCCGCACTGCTATTTAGATATATTATTGGCATCTGTATTGTCCTTAAAAATCCCTATAATGATGCACCACTAGTCTCGCAGCTGGTAAGACACTTGTGTATTTAGCCTAATTAAAAAAAAAAATCTGTAAGTGTATCATGCTTCACTCTCCAACAGCAGCAACTTAGGAATGGTTTAGCATTCTGCCACATTCAGATGACTGACTTCAGCACAATCCATAACACATATTTTGTGCACCCTTGCTGTCTCACACAGACAGAATCAAGTACACACTACCTCTAGATGTGTGTTCAGACTAAAGAGCACGTGTAGGAACCCCATGCTGAGAAAATATCTAACGTACAGTCACTAAAACTAGTCTCACACATTATGAGAACCTCAGCACACACATGCACATATTGGTCATCAATCTCTCTAAGCACGGGCCCCCAGAGGGGTGGAGGAGGGTAAAGCGTGCTAACAGACGGCCTTAGAACCCCCCTTCACCGTCCCGCTGCAGCTGCTCCTCTGTAACAGAAGTAACAGCACAGCCAGTTAACGCTCTGTTTAGATTCTGATTTACCCCAACTATCCTGCATGGCCCATGTGTGAGATGAGATTTAGAGAGACGAGGGTCAGGTTTTCTTTTTTGCTTTGCTTTATTTTCTATTCATTTTTTCAGCAGGTGTTATTCCTAGTCTTTACATCATGACAGCTGTCGCATGTGCTTCCTGCTGTTATATCCACTCTCTCAGTACATTTCGGCCCTCTTATGGTTTGCATTAACCTCCTAAGTTACAGGGAAATGAAAGAATCGGTTAGTCAGGTAGCAGAAAGTCTGATGCTTTTAAAGGTGTACTTTTTGTTTGTGAAACACTATTCAAAAACATGATATGGAATATACTGTGCATGCGGCATCAGGCAAAAGTTTTCAGTTACTAATAAATAAAGCAAGTAGAATTTGGCTGGTCATGTGACCAACATGCATGTCCTCGTGAAGCATTATTCATTTTCTAATGTGTAAATTAAATAAAATTAATACTTGTAATTAAAAGTACCGCACTTATTTCATCATTATAATATAGAATAGAATATATGTTCTTATGTTTAAATAAAATAAAAATGAATTAATTAATTTTATGTGTCATGGACTGTCTTGGTTTACGGAGAAAGTTAATTTTGAAAAGCAAACTTTCTTTCCTAGAAAAATGTGCACTGATCAATCATGCACATTCAAATCTTATAAGACAATTTAATAATATCTTTCCTCAGAATGGCATATTTCCTTCTTTGTTCTTCAGAACACGATTCTCCTCGTTTGCATGTCATTAACAGTCTAGTCACATGACTTGTGGGCAGCAAGGGGCATGTACATAATTGTATGTCTTGCCAAGGGCTAATACACAACACTCGCTTTCAGAAAAATAGACACATAAACATACTCTGTAAATAAATACACCCTTAAGCTGCTTATTATGTATGATATTAAAACCTATAATTCCTTTATGGATCCTCCCAAAATTAAGATAGCACCTGCTCTCCGCCTTAGCTGGACCCCTGTGGCATTTTTCTACAGCCTGTAATTCTCCATTATTTCAGACAGCTCTCTTTCTTGCGTTTTCTTTCACTTTCCCCCCCTCCGGCCTCAATGTCTGTCACCTTCTTTAATGAAAAGCCTCAAATAGACATGATAATGGAAGTGTTGGTGCGATCAAATTTTATAGTGCTTTTCCCCCACTCGCAATTCACTTTTCTACATATGCTTTTATCTCTACTTAAATGGAGTTTACTTCTAGTCCATGAAATGTCAAACCTCTTTTACATTGACACCAGAAGGTTTAAATTGAAGAAAACCCTAGAATTCCACCAAAGTTTTCACCCACCTTTTCTCTGTCTCTATCTTTTAGACCAGAATACAGAGAACAAGGTGGAGGATTCTGGGATAGCGGCACCTCCAGAGATGCCGATCGTTATTGACCACATTGCGCTTAAGGATATTCTTGGACCGCCACTCTTTGAAATGGAGGTTAGTATTAAATAAATGCCAGAAAGCTTCTTAGTTGTGTCCCAAATAAGGCACTATACACTATGTACTCAACTGTGTAGTGTATGAACTTTATATGGTTATTTTGTCATTCTTAAAGGAACCGTATGTAAGAAATGTATTTCAATTAATCATAAAATGGCCCTGATATGTCACTAGACGACATGTTCATTTCAAATACTTATATCACTGACAACAGTAGTCCGGCCAGGATATTGTCATTTAAAAAGTGAAGTTGCAGCCCTAAACTGATGTTGATGTTGTCATGGTGTGTTTTGGTCTGATGCACCACCCTCCACCTATCTACCAATCATGAAGTCAGTAGTGTTGCGGCATCCGGGTTGTCAGCTCTGCTTTAGTTACCACAGCTGCAGCTACAAACGTCTAACGTTACGAATCCAAAAAAACCTTGTAATGATTCCGAAATACTTTGTGACAAAGTCCGAAATAAAACAAGGATTTGTATAGGAGATGCCTTTGAAAGATGGAGACGGCCTACGTTCCTGCTGGATCCTGCAGCCTATCTGGCAACCTCGAGTAAGGGGGAGGGGATACACCGCTCTACAGTCATTTGAAAGTGATTCCAGTACCAGTTTTGGCCACAATCTTTTGGCCAAAATTCCTTTAAAGTGTGAATTATACTACAAAATGGTCACAGTAAAGACATTTATAATGTTACAAATTATATTTGAAATAAATGCTGTTGATAAATGCAAGCTTGATTAATAATAATGAATATTTTTTGAGCATCAAATCAGCATTGATTGTTGTCATATATATATATATATATATATATATATATATATATATATATTTTTTTTTTGCCATGTTCAGATAAGCATGTGAAGTATGTAATCAGAGCTGTATGTGTTTGTAGGTCTCAGAGCGACTGACCCTACCAGGTGTGGCAATCGGGCTGGCCTGGACTCCTATGGGTGGAGAGATCATGTTTGTGGAGGCCAGTCGTATGGAAGGAGAAGGTCAGTTGACCCTGACGGGACAGCTGGGGGATGTCATGAAGGAATCTGCCCGTCTGGCTATCAGCTGGCTCCGCAGCAATGCCAAGACTTACTTCCTCTCCAGTGGTAAGTAATAGACATTGACTATCCATACATATGTATACTACCGTTCAAAAGTTTGGGTTGCATTTATTTGGTAAAAAAGTACAGTAAAACAATTTTTTTCATATTGTGAAATATTATTACATTTTAAAATGTTATTTATTGCTGTGATGGTAAAGCTGAATTTTCAGCATCATTACCTTCAGTCTTTATGATCTTTTTTAACATTGCACTACTGCCACTTTTAATCAATTTAATCCATCCTTGCTGAATAAAATAATTTCTTTTCTTTCAAAATAAGAGATTACTGACCCCAAACTTGTGTATGGTACAGCACTTACAGCAGTCATTTATAGACATAAGTTGTGCTTGACTTAGCTTTTAGTTCAACCACATTTTATGTTCATAGTTGACAGAGCGAGACTGATTTATCACGATGTTTGTGTTTGAATGATGATGTTGTAGGCAGCGCTGATCCTCTGGAGGGTACCGATATCCACTTGCACTTCCCGGCAGGGGCCGTCACTAAGGACGGACCCTCCGCTGGTGTTACCATAGTAACGTGCCTGGCCTCTCTGTTGAGTGGGCGTCTGGTGCGCTCTGATGTGGCCATGACTGGAGAGATCACTCTGAGAGGACTGGTTCTGCCGGTGAGGAACCTTAAACCGTTCATCATCAGAGATGTTGCACGTCTGAGCTGACACGATATATCTTGTCTCTCTACAGGTAGGAGGTATAAAGGATAAAGTCTTGGCAGCTCACCGGGCCAATCTGAAATGCATTATCATCCCCAAGCGCAACGAGAAAGATTTGGAGGAGATACCAGCCCATGTGCGAGCCGATCTGGATTTCGTTTTCGCCAGCACTCTGGATGAAGTCTTGAATGCGGCCTTTGATGGCGGCTTTCCCTCAGCTGTCAGTCATCCACAAGTTGTTAGTAAACTCTGAGACTGTAGTTGCTAGATATGAAGACTTTTTTCCTCATGTACACTCAGCACTTAGTTTGTCATCGTTGTGGCTTATCAGCTTTAAGCGCTTGTACTCTAATTCACTGATTTAATAACCTCTAATTTAATAATAGAGGACTGAGTATATATTTGTATATTCTTGTAGAACTGACAACAAAAGTTAATCTGACAACTTTGAGCTGCTTATACTGTTGATCATTATTCTAATCCAGCTTTTTAATTTTTTTTGAAAGTTGTGATTTAACCAACTATTTAGTGATCCTCATAAAATGAATTAGATTAATGAATATCAAAGATCTTAAATATGAAGGCTGAAATGTATGGTGACAACGAAGTATAATTTAAAGGGGTAAATTTGGTCTTTGAAATTTAGGGTAGCATCAAATAATTGCCTGAAAACTCATTGTGTCTGTACAGGAAATGTTTCTAGAATTGGTTTGCACCTTCAAACCATCATTCTTCCTGTGTTTGAGTTGAGTTTACAGTCACCATTGCAGTGATGATCATTCAATAGCATAATGCTAAAATAATCTGACCTTTTATATTTAGTTAGATCAGTATTTTTAAATGCATCAGTGGCTGTATTCACAAAACATTTTACCACAGAGTTCTCCTAAATAGTAGTAAGAGAAGTTCTTAGGAAAGAGTTTCTTTTGAAAACCGATTCACAAAGCTTCTGAGACCAACTTTTGCTAAGAAACAGAAAAATCTTAAGCTTCTCCAGCTGGAGAAAGGGTGGCGCTGACCTCATTGCTATGGATGATGTCAACACGCTAACTATGCCCACAGTGATTGGCTGATAGGGGAGGGGTTTCTGTCAGTGATTTTGAACAAAGTATCATGTTACCATTTTCAAATATAGATTTTAAAATGTAGGCAATGTGTCACTAATTAAACAACGTATGTTCACCTAATTGTCATCCTTACATGTCTGCATCTCGAAAGATTGCAGAAGCGACAAATGTTTTATAGAAAATGTTCTTGAAAAGCGCATTCAAATGGTCTATCCAATCAGCTCGAGAGGAGACATGTGGGGGAGTAATCTGGGTTAAATTCCAAGCTTGGAGCCTTCAATACACTTAATTTACTTTTTTACTCTGCTCGATCCTTTATGTGAACTTGTGAAACTGCCACATGTAATCGGACATTTTATTTTTTATCGTCAAAGATTTAGTTTTGGCTTTTTATGATAGGACAGTGAGTAGACAGGAAGCGAACGGGATCAGGAGAGACCCAGGAGCCGGAACTTGAACCTGAGGTGCCCACAAGCCAATCAGAGCAGACGATATGACATCGGATTGCCTGCAACAGTTATTTTAGGATTGCTTGTGATTTGTTCAGTAATTTAGGAGTCCTCTTGACTACCCCTAACTTTTAGCACTGAAATGCTTTATGAAAAACATTTAAAATTAAGGACTGACACAGCCTTTATTTTTAAGAGTAGAGAGTTAAGAGCTACTTTTAGCCTTAAGATGTTTTGTGAATACGGCGCAGATGAATAAATATGATTTTATAGTTTTCCATTATCTTACATTTATAACTTACAATAAAAAATAAAAATAGACAGTGTAGCAGTGCACTAGTTGTCTGTTCTACCAGGACAGATGAAATGCTGTAGAAGTGATTCATCTTGGCAACTATTATTATAGGATCGCTGTATTTGTAGTTGTCATGCACATGATAATTTGCTATGCTATACTGCAAACAATGCTGACATTTTACCTGCGTTTGGGAGTTATAAACAGTTAATGCATTCTTCTCAGTGACTGTAATACCTGCATGACAGCTCTGGCCTGAAAACAGAAAACATGTTTGGAAATGTCAAAAGATGTAGACTAACCACTTTCACAAAAGTCGGTCGGTTCCACATGAAGAGTAGAGATTTGTGAGAAGCCCTATTTCCCTCACGCTTTGTTCTTGAAACAGAACCTGTTTTTAAGCAAAAGTGTGTAGACACAGCTATAGGATATTTGTAGGTTGATCTCCCCAAAAAGAATAAATGCTGCATCCTGACTAGCAACATTGCCTCAACCAATGGCATTAGAGACTGGAAGACAGAAATGTTGCAAAAAGCTGAGAATCATTTTGCAACTCCAAATAATGATATTAGCGACACACAAATGACACATTTCAGCATTTAACGTTGAGGGAAAATCCTCCCAGGATGTTCATGTCATTACCAAAACATCTAAAGCAAGAGCACAATACATGTCATTATATTTCCTCTGAGTACAAAAAAACATGCCCACTTTGTCAGCAGTCTTGGTTCTGTAAGTTCATTTTCTGTATTAAAGGGGTGATGAACTGAGAAATCAAATTTTCCTTAAGCTTTTGACATCTGAGAGGTCATCATATTATAAGAATATCCTGTAAGTTTCAGAACTGAAAACGTTCTTGTTAATCCAATAAATGCTTTTATTGACACCAGCCTCGTTTTTCAAAGTGGGGAAATATGACGTCAAAGAGGATAAAAACACCCCCCCCGCAGAAGATCATCAACGCCTACTTCAACACGGCCGGTTTAGCCCCGCCCACTGATTCGCGCATTTTACACGCATACATAGCTAAATAACATAGATCCTACCTCGTGATGACAAACCAGATCGAGCTACCGAGCAATACAAAATATTGTGCAGTGCCTGGTTGTGGAAGTACACAGTCGCTGCATAAGCTTCCTGTGGATTCCAATAGGAGTGCATGGATAAACTTTATTTTTAATGACGTTCCACTCCAGCTGATGAGGTAAAACATTGTCGGTCTGTTCGCTTCATTTCACTGAGGATTTTTTGTAAACAAGACTGGATTTGCAGACTGATTAAGAGTAAAGAACGGTGCTGTGCCATCTATATTGGATCTGACAGGAATTGCAACACCTGGACTCTGCGTCGAACATGTATGGGCGAATCATTCCGGTTGCCATTTTACAACATTGGACGTTTTCAAAACAATTTCCCCAAGTGCATCGACGGGTGAGTTGAAACTCATAATATGCTACACTGTTATCCATTCACAGCAGTGGGCGTTTACTTCCAAGTCTTCAGTGCGAGACGCCCATAAAAACCGAGCGTTTTTCAGCTAGGCTTAAAACTAGGTGAGAAAATAGCCTATTACTCATTAATTTTGATGTTTTTGAATGCAAAAACCAAGCGAACGTCATAAGTTTACCTCAGACAACAATATAATAAGATTTAAAAAGCCAGTTCATGACCCCTTTAAGATTTCAAAATACTCGTAAAAGTTCAAAGTAATGAACCACCTAGTGCAGATTAAACAACTTTGAAATTAAGCAAAAAAAACCTAAAAAGGTGCAATAAACTATTTCTGAGAAACGCATTTTGTAGATCGGGTCGGACCAAGCACCACAACACACTTGTAGCCAAACAACAGAGCGTGTCCACTCATGCATTTTCTGTTCTTCCATGTCATTAGTTCATCAACTTAAACTTTTTTTTTTTGCAAAGCATTACTTTGGTATGATAGAGACATCGACTGTTGAATTGCGTGTTCATGCATTTTGGGGGCGGAGGAATGAAGGTAGGGGTGTGTTTGGGTTGATTTAAAATGTCAAGTTTCACAGAAATCGCTTACTGCACCTTTAATTTATATTGAGAAAATTAACTGCAGCTCATAAAGCATTGCATGACGATAAAAAAAAATCTAACTAACATTTAGCTATTAAAAAATATTTTTGAAAAAAAAGAAAGGTTTAAATCATACTAAAATATTTACACTAAAAACCCGTTTTAGGAGAAGGGGGAAACAAATAAAGCCTTCATCACCATCATCTGTAGCTTAGAATGAGGAGTGAGAAAATGGGTATGAAAAAGATAGATTTATTTACTGGCAAAATAGAACAAAACAAACAATAAAACAAATAAAATTAGAGATCAGGACTAGCAACAGTACAATGTATCCACAGAGATGTTTGGCTTTGCTTCACCCTATCCTTGCAAAAAAAACAAAAAAAGAAACACAGACATACAAAGAACAACAGCAACAAAAATATTGACTTACAAAAAGAGAAAAAGAAGACATTGAGGTCTTCTGTGAAGAACAACACTATCTAAAAACACTGAAGATTAGCCACAAGGTTACAACAGCCTTTTCATTCCATTTTCTTATAAGTCATTACAAAATGATAATTATGACAATATCATTATAACTGTAATAATTGCCACTGTTCCTAGCCTGATATTCAGTGCAGTGCTTACTCCACTGTTTGTGATGGAGGGCTACCATCTCAGGAAACAAAACTTATGATCTCATGCATCCTGCACAACTTCAATCTAGCCGTTAAAGAGCTTTTTATATTATAACAAAAGAAGTGTGGCATTGATAAAAAATAAAAAAAAAAGACTATTTTTACAACCTGGCTTGATGTGCGTGTGCCAAGTTATGAAACTATCCCTTCAAAAACAAACAGGAGAAACACTGCAATGATAGGCAGAAACAAACAACCTCTAAAATGAAATCTGGACTTGTTATAACTAATCCAGTGGTCATGCACCAATTATCAAAACCTTTCTGCATCATACTCAAGGTAGGGAAAATTAGAGGAGGGGGAAAAGGTGTGGTGGTGGGGGGGGGGGTTCATAAAACAAAACCTAATATTTGAACATGAACGTTAGTGTTTTATCTGAACTGAAATGTGAAACGTCTTGGGAAACAAAAACAGAATGAAATGCTCTAAGGGTTGCACCTTTTGAGCAAACCCACCGCAAAATTGATCAATATTCCCAACCGCCATCCAGCTCTGCGTGCTGTTCCTCAAACCCTTGTTCCAAATGCCACATCTGCAATTGTCCATTCCACATACGTGGCTTTCCTATGCCTTCGAGGGCAATGAATGTTGCTCTCAAAAATATAGAATACATTAATTATTTAATTTATATAATATTGTAGCATAAAACTGAGAACCCAGGAGTAAAGTCATGTTTGGTTGGATGTGCCAAGCACCAACCAATTCGTTTTTTTTTTTATTATGACTATTTGGAACGTACAACAGCAAAAAGTTCCCTAGGTTAGCTACTCCCCCGTCCCCCAAGCACAACTCAAGGTATCCTGCGGTGTTTTGAAATGTCTGGTTTCATGTTTGTGTGTGTTCAAGTATGCACGGCTGTTAGTCCTCAGCACATGGATATGGTGACATTGATGCCCAGGTTGCCATTCTCTGCAAACAGCTGAGCAATGGAGGTGTCAAACACCAGGCAGTCACTGTTCATGATGGCGGTGGCAATGCCCTCATGAATGGAACGTGGCGTCGCCTCCCAGGTGAGCCGCCGCCGGTGGCCGTTCAACTCCAACCGGTAGGCGAAGTTTTCCGCTTGTTTTCGTGTGCCGATCAGCTGCACGATGGCAAAGAACTGCTGGTGGCCGTCATATTTCTCCTGCTTCTCCAGCACGAGCATAAAATGGAAGCCGAAGCATGACTGCATCATGACCCAGTCCACTGCCCCAGGCAAGTTGATGTCTGTGGCCAGGAAGACAATATCCTCACCTTGTAGCGTGGTTATGGACTTGTGCTGGTGCAGCAAGTGAGGCATGACGGCATCGAGAGATCCCTGCCACTTGCAGGAGGCGCCAGGACAAGGGCAAGAGTATGGCCGGAATTCACAAAGCTCCTCGTGTTCAGCCTTGTCTGTATGCGGTAGGGTAACTTCGCAGCCTGATGAGGCGTACTTGCAGGGGAAAAGCACTGAGTTGGCCACTTTCTCCATGGCCAAATTGCGGATTGACCCAAGTGGGCCTCTGCAGGTGGGGCAGCAGGTGAGTTTGGGCCGGCAGTTGCTACAAACCAAATGGCCGCTCTGGCACTGCAGGATGGGCGGCAGCACATAGTCAAAACAGACAGGACACTCAAATAGGCTGGCGAGGTCACTGTTGGATGCGGTGGTGCCCGACAAGGTTGGGACGCGCTGAGAAGGGGGACACTTAGAGGTTCCTGTGGGCAGCGCTGTGGCAGTCTGGCGACTCATTTCTAAAGAAAAGGAGATAAAGAAGAGAGTTAGCTTGGCTAACAGACAACCATAAAGAAATGGAGGTGCACACATTTAACAAGGAACATCCACAACCAGCTAAGCAACTGCATTATGCATGACAGCAGAGATCAACTAGCATCTAATGCACTGATCTGAGCACTTTTGCTTCCGGAAAATAAAGTAGACATTTTAGAATGTAGCCTCAGGGTAAAAATGTACACGTTTCTGCTGATTTCACCAGTATGAACTCCAAAGAGCGATGAAAAAGTCTCAACAGTGTTGTGAGCCAGGCAATGGCTGTTCTCCATGAGTGGCTCAGAGATATAGCAGTCTAGTGCCACCGATAAGTCAGACAAGGGCCTCTAGGGAAAACTTGGGGCAGCTATTTCTGGCATGAGTAAAATGCACAGATTTTCACGCCTCGCCCTTTAAAAAAAAAAAAAGCCAGACATGGAGTGGACTCAGAAGACCAGAGCACATGTCTACTGCAAGAGTGTTCCTATGGCAACAAGCTGCTGTGAGAAGTGTGAATGTGTATGGGACAACCTGTGTAGAGAAGTATAGGACATGGGATGGATTCTTCCCTAATTCATGTCAAAAGGAATGGTGAGACGGTGACCCAACTGTAACACCCTACCGCTATATATATATCCTGCTTCTACACATCAGTTAATAGGAAGCACAAGAGCAACTGTAAATCAGCACCAGGGAGCAAATTAAAAAGACTGATTGCAGATTTAACACAGACATAAATTAAGTGAGGAATAAAGAGACTACAGAACAAAGGAGCAGTGTGGCAGGACCAGAGCATAGTAAATCGTCTCACGTGGAGGAATAAGGACAATGCCAGAAAGGAGGGTGGGGGTGTGGGTAGACGGCGAGCTGTGCGTGTATGTAGGTGGCTTAGAATCTGCTAGTAAACACATCTGCTCTGATAAAGCCAAGTATTTTCAGCCCCCTCAATGAGCAGCTCTCAAGCAGGCCAAAATTAGTCAAAGCACAACAGCTAACACCATGCCCTCAGTGTCTTTCTAGGCTTGTAGTCAAAGACTAAGGGATTAGAAATGCCAAAAAACAGATAAACGTTTGTTTCCAAATGTATCATTGCATATCATATGATTCCTAACATGATTTACACATTTTCCTGGATCAACATCCATTGGTCATGGCACATCATCCAATCAGAAATCTCAGATTTTAGAAGGGTTAAACTTATGTTCTTGAAGGACATATTTTACAATATCATTTGACAGATGTTTATATCCAAAGCAACAGTGCATTCAAGATATACATTTTTGCAAGTTCATAAAAATCTAACCCAAAATCTTGGTGTTAATAGTCTAGCACAATACTGCACTGTTTGAACAACAGGAACACCGTCTTACTTGGACAAGTCACAGTCATGTTGTGCATGCTGAATGAACCTATGATTCTTGCTTGAGTGCAGGAGGTGTGTGTTCAAATCCCAGACGAGCCCCCAATAACTGTACACATTTTAAAGAAACAATTTACAGGTGACCTGTTAACTTGTTTCAGGTGTGTCCAATCCTGGTCCTGGAGGACCACTCTAAACCAGCTAGTCAAGGTCTTCAGGATTAGTAGAAACTCCACGCAGGTGTATTGGGGCAGGTTGAAGCTAAACTCTGCAGGATGTTGGCCCTCCAGGAGCACGACTGGACAGACTTGGCTTTTGTTGAGATGCGTGTCCATATCCAGAGGAGATGTCCGATACAATGAGAGAAGCAAAGACAGCCTGTCTGCTTGAAGTTAAGCCAAAGAGACAGTAAGCCAACCTCCCACCACGAAACAGTCGGAGCAGCTGATGGCTGTCGTACACTACTGTTACAACAAGGCTGCTCCATTAAGCTGAGGTTTTAACAACAGCTGAAGTGATGCATGAGTCTCACTAAGAGAAAAAAAAGTGAAAATTAATTGAAAGGGAATAGTTTGGGAGATAGTGCTTGACTTGTGAGAAAGGATTATTTATGGACATTGACTTTTGTAAGTTGTGGTTGGCAGGCAAAATATCCTGCTTCTGCCAAAGCTAAATATAAGGGGGGCAGCATTCCAACGCAGCATGTTTAAACATCATGTTCTTCATCTCATGAATAGTCTTATCTTAAATAACCTTCAAAGTAATGAGCAAGAGTAATTCAATTCATTTATTAATACTCATTTGTTCCACTTCAATAGTTCCACCAATGTTTAAATAGTGAGTCTAGGAAGCACTGTAGAAAAATCACATGGCACATAAATATAGTAGACTTGGGTTTTAAAAAAAGAAGAAAAAAAAAAAACGTCAACTTCACTAAGGATTTGTTTAAAACTTTGGAAGAAAGCAAAGCGTGGTAAGAGCCCTTGTGGCATTGCTGATTTTTCTATTTGTGAAGTTCTTCATCTGGGAATCAAAATAACTGTGGTGCGTCTCTTTTCTCAGCAGTGCTGAGCTGCTATGTCAGTGGAAAGTTTGCAGTCCATCACATATAACAGGAAATCCTGTAACCCCAGAGGAAGTGGTTAGAGCAGACTCGTTGTCAGGTCTTCTAATGGAGTTAGGAAGAACAAAAGGCAATGCAAGTGGCCTACACTGCACAAGCTGGAGTTTAAGAATGGTGTAATGTCCCAGACAGTTATTTTGTGTCTCGGGTAGACAGCTAAGCCAGGTAACTTTAATACATCAGATTAATGGAGCCTCAGCAGAAAACATCAACATTAATGCTGAGGGGGAAACATCAGCATTAGTGCAGTGCTGAGTCCAAGCAAGGCAGTTGGACAAGTCCAAGGACCAAAATACACTGAGCAAAAAGCTCAAAAAGGGCAACAAAGTTTATAGCTAGCTACCCAAACCACATCTAGTTTAAATGGCAGACAATTGGAAGCATTACCACCTAAAAACCTGTATTAATGGCACTACTTGCTTGCAATGCTTTGGCCAAGAATTTGCATTTGCCAAGAAAATGCATTTGCATACTTGCATCAACTGTGTTTCTGTAACCTTTGACTAAAGAATACTGTGAAGTTTAAGCCGACCCAATACTAAGACCTACTGAGTAAACAAAGCTTTTGATCACAAGGACCACCATCATTCTGTGAAGCTGTAAAAGCATATTATACAAGTGTGCATCTCAAATTACAAAGTTTTGCATAGAGAAAGTGAGAATTCTAAAGAGACCTCAAGCCTAAAATATTTTAATAAAGCTTATTGCAATTTTGTAACTTCATTACTTCAGTTAAATAAACATTTGAAACAAAGCTTATTGCAATTTTGTAACTTCATTACTTCAGTTAAATAAACATTTGAAACAATTAGGACTATATGGAAAAAAAGATTGATATGTAAGGGGAAAAAACTATTTTTATCAAAGTTTTGCATCTTAAGAATCTTCTATTTAAATGTAACTATGAAATTGGTCCAAACATGATAACATGATTATTTGTAAGCTAAGATATTGCCAGATGTTAACATCAAAGAAAGTCATTTTCAATGGTGCTTGCTTAACTAACCACTGCTACAAACATCTACATTAATTAAACACTTAAATACACTTGATGTCAGACTCCATGGAGATGTTTGTGGTCAAGAGCTGTGTTCACTCAGTAGGTGTTACCATTGGATTTAGGCTTGCTGCAGTCTTTGTAATGTGGTTAGTGGTCTGCGACATTCTGTAATGGGAATTAGGGGACAGATTCCTGAGATCTGAAGTCAGTTCTCAAAATTGATAAAAGCTCTGTGGGCTATTTAAATTTAGGATTTAAAATTTGACTAGCTCTTTCACTTTCTCTATGAGGCTTATATGTGCTGTGGAAACAAACTTGTACACAGTACACATGTATGACTGCAGAAGGGGTTTGTGGGATATATTCTGGGATACGTTCCAATAAAATTAACTGCTTTTGGTCTAGTTTAATTTGTAAACAGCGTTCTGGAACAGTTCTCTGGAAGAAGCCCTTCTATATTTGATGGAAAGCACAGACAAGAGGTTCAGTATTCAGGGCTCTAGTGGATGAAAAGATTAAGGCCAAGGAGATGGTAGCGTGATGTGGCCCACACAAGGGATCGTTTTGGTAGAGATGGGTCACTCTGCAATGTCTAATGGTTCTGCCTGTGGTAACAGGCTCAGAAGGAATGGGAGTTTGATAGTACAGATCTGACCAGCATGAATACATGCACAACCCCTTATCACTTATCTTTCCTCTACCACTTCTCCATTCGCTCCACTAAGAAGCCTTCCACATCCCCATGAACTCAAGCTAAAAAGTAAACATCAGCTGAACATGAATTGAAGCATCACAGCCAAAAAATACCCAACCCTGTTGCAAGTTTCAACGAACCTACATTTCCAAAAGCCTGCACATTGGCAGAGGATTCTGCTTAGCTTAACCCAAACAGTGTGAGTGAGTTCGGTTTACTGTTATTGTATTTTCAGAACATGCACAGTGGGAACATAAAACTGAATACTTGCCTTCGTCCATATGATTCCCAAGTACGTCTTTCTTTTTTCCTTGAAATGTGTGGACCTCTGGAAAGAGAGAGAGGTTTTGTTAGTTTTGTAAAATGCATAGATAGATCTGGACTTCTGTCATTGTCTTTTTTCAACTGCATTCCTGGTTTATTCAACTGAAAAATTTTTTCCCCAAATAATAAAGACAGGTGAAAATCAAGTCTCACCGGTAGTCAGGGCAGCAATGCAAGTTAACGTGTTCTTGAGTAACATTTAAAAAAAAAAAAAAAACGAAAAAAGTTTTCGTGCTGTTAAAGTGTCATTAAGTTCCCACGTCAACTAAACTACTTGGGTGTTCCAAATCCTTCTTATCAACAAAGCATCTTTCTTAGACCAGAATGACTTTCTAAACACCAACACCTTTGTTTTTTCTATAGCAACTGTACAATACAGTATAATAACAGAAGACTCAATGAAGCCGGGAACAATACAAACAAAACAAGTAAAACAGATATTTCTTCATACCGTGATGTTGAGAGAAACAGACACACCCGTCTAACGGACCTCCTTTTAGTGCCCCTATGAATACAACTAGGACTGGGCGGTATACCGAGTTTGTTCGATATACTTTTCTTGTACAGAATGAGGCAATACAATTTATATCAATATGTTAGTTTGGTATTACGAGCAAATCTGAAAACTAGCGGAGGACACAGAGTGAGCAGCTGTGGGGAAAGTGCATAATCCAAATTGTCCTAAACATTAGATATGCTTTATATTATTCAGAATAACTCGTAAGATATAGTTATTGCATGTAGTTCAACGCAGCTAGCCTAGTCAGATGCTCTGACAGATATTTGTACTGTTTATTGCATATATTGTTTTTCTTCTGTGCATAACCAACATTTACAGATGGAGAATACATGGAAATGTAAAAGTCATGCACATATTTCCATTTTGCAGTCAGGAATGGACGAGCCTTCTGCAAGCAAGTCTCCGCTAAACTACATTTTGCAAAAATATTTGTTGTAAAAAATGTAGAATTTTAAACCTACAAATAAGTGTATTTGTATTATAGCAGTAACTGTAAATTGAGTATTGTAATGGGGTAGCCTAATCAAATGTAGGCTAATTTAACAATTAGTGCTTTTGTTTTGATTTATTATGTAGCAATTCGAATGTATGCTTTAAAAAACTTTTTGTTTTAACCCTTACAGAAAAAAGGTGCTTTTTTTTTTATTCAAATAGATTTCTGAACTATGACCATATTGCCCAGCCCTAAATACACAACTTCATATGTTTTTATCTTTTGTAATGTGAGCCCCTGTTAAAGCAAATACTCACGGTGGGCAGGACTAATGCAGAGCACAATACCGGTTGGGCTTCACATTGATTTCTCCACATTAGGCCACACTTCAATATTTCATCAGAAGCCATTCAGAATGGAAGGACGATCAATATGCATTAAAGTATCTGGTGAAATTATTCAGCAGATTAGGTGGTGTCGAAGTCCAAATCTGGCAGATGGTCAATAGCATGGATCAGCATGACCAAAAGCCAACAGGGACTTAAAAGCTGAAAACTCAATTTTGTTTTGATATCAACATTTGTAATTGACTTAGCTGCTAGTATGAGAACATCATGACAAGTTTATGAAGTCGTATAGTGACCTTTATAAATCTCAGGACCAATTCTATGTCATAAAACTAATGCAGTCATTTAGCCACCAGCAAAAACCTATGGCATGAAAAAATAAAATAAAAATGTGCGATGAGGTAAAGAAATATAAATGTATTGTGGGTAGTTGACAAATGGTTGTTGACATTTTTTTGGGAAATGTAGGTAATATTCATATTTCTTGTAGGGGATTCTAGTAAGCAAAAGTATATGCTTTCAGGTGCTGTAACTAGCCACTAGGTTTAATCAACATTTAATTTAAATGGAAATTACTAAAATCAAATCAAAACATTTTTTTTGAATAAAATAAAATAAAATGGAAAAATAAAATAAAATATTTCTCTATAAATGACATTTAGAAAAGGGTCATTATTGAGATAATTGCATAATAAAATATATATTTGAGATTGATAATAAAATGAAATATATTCTTTAGCATTATGTATTCATATTTTTAAAATATTTTAATACTTAGGTAGTCGACATGATTTTATTGTCTCTTGAGGCCATCCTTAAAAATATTTTGGTTTGCAGTAACAGCAAAAAAAAAAAAAGGGGGTCGGTAGGTAGGCAAATATTTTTTTTTTCAAGATTCAATGTAAAAAAAAAAAAGTAAAATTTTGGTCATGCATTTAAACAAATTTGCATATCGTGACGTCACTGATTGTGTCTTCAAACCGTGCCTTCTGGCGCACCTTTGAAAACCTCATTCTGATGCAGGTTATATAGATATGTCAAAAACATTTTTATTACATTAATTCCAGCTGCATTTATTTGATATTTTTTTGTGACAAAATCAAGAAAAAAGAAGCCACTAGATTTCAATGAAAGTGGATTTTCAGAGGTAAACAAATTAAAATGACTTCAGAATTCACAAAATAACAGTTAATTAGATTATAGGCCTGGGTGAAAAATCGATTGAATGAATTAATTCGAATTTTTTGTTGCGGGCGATTTAAAAAATAAATAAATCGAGTTTTTGTGTAATGGCGCATATTTGGCCCCCCGGAGTTTCCGTAGCGTTAGTTTCCCTCACGTCACGTAGCAGAATGGCAAGCGACGACGACAACAACAACATCAATGCACACACGAAACTGCAACAGCATACAGCATGCGACAACATGGCTACCGGTGAGAGTGGGAAGTTTGTTCCTTAGCATAGGAGTGAACTCGAGCTTATAATGCCCGAGCGGGTCGGGCCGATATTTCCAGTCACAATCCTCGGGTCGGGCCGGGCCCTTGAGAGACGTGCACTGCCAACGCAATAGAGTGCGGCGCGGGACTAGAGTTGATGGCAGAGCGCGCGCGCGCGGTAATGCACTCACTCTGTGTGTGCGGTTTGCGGGAGAATAAAACAGATTCGCGGGACTCCCGCAAACTAGAAATATCTATGATTAAAACATAAAAATAATAAAAATCTCAGACATGTGTGTTGATTTCTTGAACGCAATGGCCAATTTAAGCATTTAAGACAGACTCCCTCACCGCTTAAAACATACTTTTTGTTCAGTGCTGAATTCTGTATGCTGGCAAATCCTCTAATTATAACAATTTTCCTCAGATTTTATTTGAATGTATTGTTAATGCTTTAGAAAATGGTGCTATGTTTGTCTCTTTTTAGTCTAGACAAACATAGCTGGGACTTTGATTCCAAGAGGGTGTTCATTTATTTATTATTCATTCCAGAAATGGGGGTTACATTTGTCTTGCTTTTGATTTTGATTAAATAAATTAAAAAGCATTAAATGCTTTTGATTAAATAAAAGCAAAATTTGCTTAAGTTGTCTGCCGTTTGTACTTTTTGCTTTCCTCAATAAGTAGGGGGGGAAATCGTAAAAAAATCGTAAATCGATTTAAAAAAAATAAAATCGGAGATTTTATTTTTAGGCCATATCGCCCAGCCCTATTAGATTATGCAATGTAATACCTATGAGAAAACATAATGTGTTACATTTGGGATGTTTACATCCATAAAACAATTTCAATTGTGTTACTAGTTTACTGGGTCATAGGCTACTGTTTTACTTGCATCCACCGCTAGGTGTCAATTAGGGCTGTCACTTTTGTGAAAAAATCCTGTTCGATTTTTGAGACATAAGTGTTCATTGAATCGATTGTAAAATCGATTTTTTTTCCGTGTCTAAAGACGTTTCCATTTTCAACACCAAATATAGGCAAATCCGGAAAACTAACATGCATGCATTAGGACGAAAGAGGGAGCTTGAGACGCGCAGCGCCCACAAGTCAGCAATATTCCTGATGATTTATTGGCGTGAAGTTTCGTGCACAATGACAAACAGGAGTGCAACATTCAGGGATTGAAATTAACACCCTCAACTCGCCAAATGCGGGTAAAAATGAACTTTAGCGGCTAACGCTGTCAAATCAGAGGCGTGCGTCTATGTTTACTCACTTTCTTTGCTGTGGAAGTTCGTGTAAGCCAAATCTGTGTGGATTCAGCGCAAATACGCAACTCGTGAGTCCTCGTCATAGAGATATACACATCTATGAGTCCTCGTGATATTAAATACAGCATATTGCCCAGAATCTGCGCATTTCTGGCTTACTTGAACACACACGTCACTAAGCAACGGCTCTGGCAACAAATAACGGCGCGCTTGTTCACTTGCCTTGAAGTAATAGCGAATATTAAAAAGCATTTGGTTAACAGAAAAGACATTGTTATTTTCCAACATCCTACATGTTCTATTGACCTGTCCACCTAAAACACATTTTTGGTAAAAAAAAATACATAAAAAAAAGGCTGTTAAAATCGATTCCCTATTTTCGTTTCGATACTTGTTGTTGGTTGGTCCGATCGATTGTGCAATCGATTTTCGAACGTAAAGTGACAGCCCTAGTGTCAATGCAACCTACAAATCAGAGACCAGTTACGTTCTTTCGGCTGTCGCTTTTGTGAAAAAAATCCTTTTTGTTTTTGAGACAAAAGTGTTCATTTAAATCGATTGTAAAATCAAGTTTTCATGTCTACAGACGTTTCCATTATTAACGCCACATATTATAGGCAAATCCACGGACAACTAACAGGCATTAGGACCAGATTAGGACGAACGTAAAGAGAGCGCATGAGACGCGCACAAGTCAGCAATATTTCTGATGATTTATTGGCGTGAATTTTCGCGCACAATGACAAACAGGACTACAAAATTCTTGAAAAACAACACCCGCAGCCATCATTACCAAGCGCGAACCACTGACAGTGAATGAAACGAATCGAACGTGTCTAGGCCATATGTGACGTATACCATGGTGTAAACATAATCATAGACGCCGCGGGTTTATATCTAAAAGAAAGAACGTAGCCTATGTAGGCTTTTTATATTCACAATACTTACTAAAATATTATTAATATTATATTATTGCATTTGTATTAGTTGTTTGAAGAGTAAAACATTTTTTTGGTCGGTCTTAACGCAAGTTTACAATCGGTAAGTTGGTCGGACTAAAAGGGAAAAAAAAAAATAATTGGGTCGGTCCTAAATTGACAGGGTCGGTCGGGTTACGGCAAACAAGAATATTTTTAAGGATGGCCTGATGTACAAGCCACAGAAACACATTATCCTCCTGTCTGTGAGTCATAGTTCCCTGAGCAGGCAGACGAGTCACAGCATGCCCTCACTGTACCGTCCCCCTTTAGTGTTCAACACTCCACACCAATTCCAAACACATGCATGTATAATCCTAGTATGCACTACTACACTACTAACAGAGTGAACAGAAAAGCACCGCTGAGTACAAGACACTGGAACAGCTCCATTGAAGTTACCCTTGCGTGCCATAGACTCAAACTGACAACAAACACACACCTAGACAAAGAAAACAAAATCAAGGATGGGAGGGTTCTCAGCATTTTCCAACAGAGAAAAGAGTGTGTTGTCTCTCTAAACAGACAACATTTCCTTCGTTTACAGTAGAAAGCATAGGAATGTAACCAGAAGCCCAAAGAAAACAAGGTTTGTGTCAAAATGTCTCTGTGTTTTTTGGTACATACTATACAATGAAAGTCAATGGGGCCCAATGTTGTTTTGAACTCCTTTGACTTTCATTGTATGGACAAAACAGTCTTTGGCTAACTTTAACACAGTGAAAGAGATAAATGAAATGGCCTACCTCTTACAGGCGAGTTAGTGGTGGTAGTAAACAAGAGCATATGTGTTACCTTTAGGTTTACTAGCAGTTCGGGCCGCAATGCAAGAGAAGAGCTTGAGCACCCCCTTCCATGAGTACACAGGCTGTAGTCTAACCGTAGCAGACATGGGGAGCAGATTGACTCTTCATCATACTCTTTACATAAGAACAAAAAGGTCCCATAAGACAGAGTTCCTCCTTTCCTGTTTCACTCGTTTTCCTACAGTCTTATTCTAATGACACGCAAGATAGAAACACAGCTCCAACAGGTCGCCTAGAGCCACTGTAAGGTATCCCCACCACCAACCCCTCCGAAGGAGGAAGGGATGAGTCCAGAACACCAACACACTCGTGCGATTTGCACAATTCCAGCAGCCGTTCCTTAAAGTGGAGAGCAAGAAAATTCCTTCTTAAAAGACTTGCTTTTTAGCAAAGAACGGCTCAGGATGAGTACAAAAAAAGTACAGGAAGTGGAGGAGAAAAAAGGATTTGCTGTAATCTAGGAATGTTACACAAGTAGATCCAGTTTCCAGCGTCTGGAAGGAGACTTAAGCAGCAATCCCAGGGAAGAGGGAAAAAACTAAAAACAGGGTTAAGGAGTCGAGTCGATCGCGTTTTCCTCCCTTTAAAAGGACATTCCAGGACTCGTTTGAGAAAGACCACTCCCATGACTTTCAGAATACCCGTCAGCTCGGCAAGTGAAGACGGGGAAGGAAGAAACATGCTGTTGCACAGAAGAGCGAACTCTCAGAACGACCGCAGAAAGAAGGAGTCTCGCCTGCACCGTCACCACTGTTGCCTGTGGGTTGAGGAGTCAAATGCCAGTCTGAAGTCAGCATGCTCTCTCTCTCCTTTTCTCTCTCTCTCTGAGGACTAGGAGTGGGACCGGTTCATGAGCCCAGCCGTGTCAGATTACACAGCTCCTCCTCCTGCCGCTGCCTTTATTCATGTCGACCAGACAAAAGAGTCTTTACAGCATGGCACCTCTACGACAGCCGGCAACTTAAACAAAACACTCCACAATTACACACGTTGCTCATAAACGGCACTGCCCATAAATCAGCATTTCTATGCTTTTGGGGTTTTGTCACTTTAATGTCTTTGACAGTGTTGGGAAAGTTCATTTTCTACATGAACTAGTTCAAAGTTCAGTTCACACATTTTAAATGAACTAGTTCAGTTCATAGTTCATACTTCAAAAAATGAACTAGTTCATAGTTCTTTTTTTCTAGTTCATAGTCCATATGTTGCTGCGAGCTTCTTTTTTTTATTGCCACAGCCCATATACAACCACAGACAGCAATTATTTTATCGACTGGCAAAGTTTGCACAGAAATGTAAGATTTTCCATCCTCACCGACCTTGTCATTAAACTCGTTTAAATGATCATACGACGCCTCGCTCGCTGCTTGTCGACTACATGCTGCTTTTTGTTTTGATGACGCATGCGGCAGTGCGTGCGACATGGTGGCTGATGTTGCCAGATTGGGTGTTTTTTTCGCTACATATTAAGGCGTTTTCGCCTGGAAGGCTTTATAGAAATCTGGCACCCTATTGAACGAAGTTAAACTGAGAGAGCGTGCGTTCACAGACACCAGAATGAACGCGTTCACAGTAACGTTCATCAGGCAGTAATTCAGTACGTTCAGTTCACGTTCGCCCAAAATATGAACGAGTTCATGAACTATCGTTCATTGAACGCGTTCAGGCACAACACTGGTCTTTGAACATAGAGAGGTAGAACGTGGCACATTACAACAAATCCAATATCGTCAGTCTTAACTGCTATAAAGAAGCTCAGTGTAGAGCCACATCATACACCACTAAGTATCACCTATCACCACTTCCCAAAATACCCCAGCACATGCACACATGCTTAGAATGAGGCTGATTAAAACAATCTGACCTTTCTGCTCTTGAAACTGACATTAAGGCCCAGGCGGTGGCCCCATATCAGCATTTCAGTGTGACACTACAAGGCTCTGACCATCTCTTGTGACCTTTGGTCCCTCAGCCTCCTCAAAACATGCCCTGCAGATTTAACTAGCGATAACACGACAACCAAAACATTAAATTCCACAATGTGTGCTCATGAAACCTCTTATTGAAATCCTTGCCATTATAGCCACAACAAATGGTGTTCATCTTCAGACAGTCTAACATCTGTTCATCATAGAGCTGTTAAAAACAAGAATGGACATACAAAAGAAATGAAAGCCTTTCAAATTATCAAAGACCATTTGCCTTTTGTTCCAGTGTTGCTACATTATTATTTGAAAGGGCAGATGTGACGGGTCATGCATGTAAAAAGGGTTTTGCCTAGTCCTGCCTCACGTACAGTGTGACTGAAACACCTGCGGGCATCCTGCTCCGTGGTAAAGGTGATTTTTCTAATTTATCACCAATCTGTCTACAAGGATACAAGGAAAAACATCTTGCCATGTTTTAGGCAAAAAACAAAACAAAAAAATACGATAAATGAATGAAACGATGAAAAAAAAAAAGATCTGCATCTTATGTATTTTTGAGTAAAATAATAGATCTAGAGTGACAAAGTACAATAATTTAAAAAATAAATAATTGAATGCAAACTGTAAAACCAGACGATTACAGTTCATCTCTGGAAACAAACACACCATGTGCTCCACATTGCCCCCACAGGCCCAGATCATATGGCGACAGCAAGATGTTTTGTTAATGGTACAAATCTGCAATCAACGCAGAACAAGCACTTGTAAACAAAAGGGCTGAGGGCAAGGCAGAGATTATTCCCAGTATTACCATCTAAATGAAGACTCAGACATGATATTTCCATGCAGGTCATTGTGCTCCGGGTAGAGTAAACACCAGAGCTCCTCTCCACTACAGGTGGAATGCAAAACAAGTTTCAGTGGAAAATAATATATAGGATAATAAAAAACACACACACAACAACGAAACCCATCATCAATACAGTTGTTTTGCATGAGAAATGGCTTTTGCCTTTACTAAGTCTACGTAAACGAATGGCCTTTACACACAAGAACATTGTAAAATGACAGCAGGTCATCCACAGCCTCATTTCAGTAGGGTTGGGTATCGTTTGGGTTTCTTATGATACCGGTGTCAAATCGATTCTTTTTAAACAACCTCAAACGATACTTAAAAAAAAAGGTCACAAAACAATGGTGGATTACAGTTACAGTAAAACCTAAGCCACATAACTACAACAATAATTTTAACACTAAATAACAGTTCCAGTACACGAACATAGCCTGGTCCCACCAGACTCTAGTACATAGTACAAAGATTACTGGCACTTTTTGTACAAAGAGTCTGGCACCGCTCCATTGACAAGCGTTAAAGGATTAGTTCACTTTTTAAAAAACTTTTGCTGATAATTTACTAACCCCCATGTCATCCAAGATGTCCATGTCTTTCTTTCTTCAGTCGAAAAGAAATTAATGATTTTGATGAAAACATTCCAGGATTTTTCTCCATATAATGGACTTCAATAGTAGCCAAAACGGTTCAAGGTACAAATGAGTTTCAGTGCAGCTTCAAATGACTTTAAACCATACCAGACGATGAATAAGGGTCTTATCTAGCGAAACGATGCGGCATTTCGAAAATAAATAAAACAGTTAAAGTTTTATTAGGACAAATGCTCGCCTTGTTCTGTCCTGAGATGCACGTTCGTGATTCTCCTGTTCGAACTCGTTCATCAAAATGAACAAATCTTTTTTCGAGTCATTTTATTCATTCAACGAACGAAATGACTCGAAAAACAAGTCTTTTTTCTAGTCATTTTGTTCATTCAACGTTTCGCTAGATAAGACCCTTATTCATCGTCTGGTATGGTTTAAAGTCATTTGAAGCTGCACAAACTCATTTTGACCTTGAACCGTTTTGGCTACTATTGAAGTCCATTATATGGAGAAAAATCCTGGAATGTTTTCATCAAAAACCTTAATTTCTTTTCGACTGAAGAAAGAAAGACATGGACATCTTGGATGACATGGGGGTGAGTAAATTATCAGCAAAAGTTTTTTAAAAAGTGAACTAATCCTTTAACTTCCTTGTAGGCGGGTACTCTATTGAAGTCTAAAACTATTGGATCTGCCCAGAGTTAAGCCCCTTTTCCCAGGACATTGCCAGAACGCTGCCTGTGTGAACAACACAAACACGACCCGGGATTGAAGCCGGGTTGGGGACCTAGTAACATTGCCGTGTTCAGCCCCAGAACGCGCGCTGTGTGAACAAAAGCAGCAATCAATGCCGTGTCGTAATGATGACGCTAAAGTGAAGTGAAAGCAGGCTAGTGAAACGGTACGTAATGCGCTAGTTTATGATCGAATCAGAGAAGAAAAAAAATGCACAAGCGTGGTTTCTCGAGAGAGAAATCGCAGCTCATAAGTAGGGCTGGGCGATAAATCGATTTTATCGATTAACTCGAATGTGTAGCTTACGCGAGTTTACGCCGATTTTTTTGAATGAAAATCGGTTTTCTCTTTAACAACCGCCGACGCGCCCATATGGGCTTCCGTAGTTCCGACCGCGCTCAGCGCTTGCCATGATAGAGATACACAAACAACATGGCAAATGAACAAAACCGCGGCAGCAGAAGCACACCCGCCGAAAACATTTACAAACTGAATCTGCAGGGCCGCCAACTCTCACGAGTTCACTGAGAGAATCGCAATTTTCACTTTTTACACGCTCTCACACACACATCCATTTCCTCACGCAGAGAAACATCGCGAAGCAAAGAGGAAACTGACACCGACATACCAGACAGAGCAGGTTACTGTTGATATGAAACAGATTCTCGGCTCTCAGATTCTGTTAATTTTATTACGAAATTCAAACAATAAACACCGTTTTGGCGCTTGTAAATGTGACGTGAAAGATCGCTGACAGATCTCAGTTCAAGCGGCACATGAACCGATCATCTGTTAGCCTACTCTTCACTACTAACTTACCCAAATGTAGCTAATGAAATCAATCCATCAGTGTTTTTCAACCGCGGAAAGATGTCCATAAAAAGAGGTCCATAAAACAGCTGGAGAACAACATGTGTCACGTAACGTTACATTTACCTCAGGATGCCGTTTAATGACCCATAGCACGCATGTTAGTTGGACTTAAAATAATTGCTATAGAGAGGAGTATTTGGCTAAATATGATAACTACATATGATAACACATTTATTATATTTTACCTATATCATTAAAATATTATAACGTTTGTTATTATAAAAAACGCATTATGTTTAATTTGAGTTAGTTTTAACCTTTAATAATACCAGCTGACAGGGCTCTCTGTATGTTTACAGCATTAGGTGATTTATTTTTGGAGAACAATTAACATAACACTTTAACATATCTACTGTACCTAATATTTATCCAAAGGAATTGATATTGAATCAATATCAGAATCAAAATCACATGAATTGAATTGAAATTGTGAAATTTGTGTTAAGCAATAATAAAAACAGTAGCATACCAGTCTTTATGCATGTAAACATTGTGTTTACATAGTTAATAAACTTGATAAAATGATGTTTAGTTACCAAATAATTTGACAATCACAATAAACTTCTTGTGATGCAAGTTTTTTTTTTCTTTACACATCCCCCCAATCCACCCATTTTATGTTATGTTACATTTACACTGGCTATTTACAATGACAGGACCCTCTGGTCTTTTTGGGTTGTTGTTTCTGATTGCACTTTAATCCAGATAATATCCCAGAAGGGAATATCAAAACAAAATAAAGTAAAAACTTGTTTTGAACAATTTCTTTGTCATCTGAGGATTGATTTTAAGTAGGGAGAGAAAAAAAATCGATTTAAATCGTAAATCGGATTTTTTGTCAAAAAATCGGGGATTTTTTTTTTAGGCCATATCGCCCAGCCCTACTCATAAGTAGGGCTGTGCGTGCAAAAATAACGATACAGCTAACTATCGCGATATTTTTTTTCACGATAGTGTATCGATATTTCAACCTCTAGTATCGATATTTAAAAATAAAATAAAAATACGTGCCATGGAGACCGGTGTCTGCGCACAAGAGAGACCGTGTGTCCGAGCATTAGTATGCGTGTGCTCTTTTAGACACACTCGTCTCTCTCGCGCGCAAACACCAGTCTCTCTCGCGCGCAAACACCAGTCTCTCCCTCGCGCAAACACCGGTCCTTCTCGCACGCTGACACCCACACCGGTCTCTCTCGCACGCAGACACAGGTCCTTCTCGCACGCTGACACCCACACCGGTCTCTCTCGAGCGCAGACACCGGGCCTTCTCGCTCGCTGACACCGGTCTCTCTCACGCGCTGACACCCACACCGGTCTCCCTCGTGCGCATACACCGGCCGGTCTCTCTCGCGTGCTGACACCAGTCTCTCTCGCGCGCAGACACCGGTCTCCATGACGCGTCCAGTTGTCTCTCATATAGCCTACGGCCAATGTCTCAGAAGTTGTCTTGGGAGTGAGAAAATGGCAGAAAATTTAAAAACGCCTGCAGCTTTCAGAGCCGACGTGTGGAAGCACTTTGGTTTTAAAAGTAAGTTGGGCAGTAATGAACTAGATAAAAACAATGCCATTTGTAAACTGCATCTACATTTTTAGTTTTTAGTGATAAGCACTTCATACATTTCAGTGTGTTCACTGTTCAGTGACTGTACAATGCATATCTTTGCGAATAAATTGGAATATACGTTTTTTGTCTGCTGAGTTATCAATATGTGATATATACAAGTTGTATATTCAGCTCAATTTTTTTTTACATTTTGGATTTAAATTTTTTTTTATTGCAATATATCGCAATATGTATCGTATTGTATCGTATCGTGATATATCGTATCATGACCCATGTTGTGATATGTATCGTATCGTGAGGCCCTTGCCAATACCCAGCCCTACTCATAAGCAAACTTAAGACGCTGCAAATACATCGCTACAAATACAGTATGGGATTAAAATCAGCGAACATCAATGTATAGGCTTATGGTGTGTCCACACCGAACGCAAATTTAATTTTTTGCGCGAGTAGATTACATACAAAAGTCAATGCAAAGACGCGAATAGACGCATCATTCGCGCCGGGCGTCGCGAAATGGGCGATGCGTTTGCCGCGATCGTCTTCCGCACAAGTTGAAAATTTTGAACTCGAGCGAATGTTCAAGCGTCTAACTAGACGATAAACGCGTATTTGACGCTCTATCCGCGTTCGGTGAGAACACACCATTAGTTGAACCTTGTTTCAGCGACGCTTGGTGAAACAGCATGGAGTGGATGTTTTCGGTTCAGATTCTGAATCATTGAAGTCGTACTGTTGTGGTATGCAGGGTGGGAAATTAGCAACTTTGCCTTGTATACCAGCCACGCGTGATTTTTTTTCCCAAAGCACTTCAGCGGAAATCCCGCCCTGCAGCCGATTTCATTGGTTTAGGTTACAGTGACGGGTAGGTTTAGGGATCAGGGTTGGGTGTAGGCAATCTGACATGACCAATGAAAACTTCAGAATCGGCTGCAGGGCGGGATTTCCGCTGAAGTGGTTTGGGAAAAAATAAAATAAAATAAAATACTTTAAAAAAAAAATTCACACACCAGCCACAGTGGCTGGTAGATTGTAAAACATATTTTTATTGGTTACTACTTAAAACATTCCTTGTAACGGATTGGACAGCTTTTGTCAAAGAATGCTGTTGCTAAGTAACAATAATGCACTTTTGTCGAGTAACTAATTTGATTGGTTTACAGCGGACCGTGACACATATAGCTGAGGTACAGACGAAAGGAAAATTTAATAAATGTGGAGACATATACCCGGTGTTAAGAGGCCCGCCGTGGAGTCAGCAGTAGCTATGAATGTACAAACTGTTGAGGGCGAAGTAAATAAAAAGAAGGTACTTTTCGAACAAGTGGCGCATTAATGATGAAGGGAAAACGAGGGAAAGGTTAGCCTACCTTCCCGTCGAACAGTCCATGCACTGTACTTACTGTGTATAATAATTAGGGATGCACCGAATATTCGGCCACCGAAAGACTTTTATTACCGAAACAATACAGCCGAAATGTTGTGATGACGTCGGGTTTATTTATAACCTGAAATCCAAACATTCCGATCACTACGCTGAATATGAGAGGAACACGGCCCAGAGAGAGAGAGAGAGCGCATGAGAGGTACAGAGAGAGAGAGCGCGCAAGAGGTACGGAGAGAGAGAGAGAGAGAGAGAGAGAGAGAGAGAGAGAGAGAGAGAGAGAGAGAGAGAGAGGTGCTCTGCAATCAAATACGATTTTAAATAGGCTTAGAAAAAAAAAAAAATAGAAAAAAAATAGAAAAATCACGTGTGGCGAACCTAAATGCACTTTGAGAGAACATTTAATTTTAAAACCTTTCTGCAGGCCAATAGGCCTGTACATTATTATTTAATGTACACATGAGTGGGGTCAAGTTACCATTTTAGCTTGAATTTTATTTTATACTGTGCATTGTTGCAATTTGCTAAATAAATATTTTGGATCATTTGTAATTGATTTATTCTTTGAAACTTTAATATTAATTTATGCAATTGCAATGCCTTGATTTTAGTAAAGTTAGTACACAGTCATAGCCATAAATGCAATGGTAGCAGCTAGGCCTACTAATAATTGGCATAATTTATTTCGGTGTTTCGGTTTTCGGCCTTGGTTTCCTCTTTTTCGGTTTCGGCCAAGAATTTTCATTTCGGTGCATCCCTAATAATAATACTTTATAAATTTGAATTCCGGGAAAAGTGGCTGGTAAAAAATATAAGTGGCTGGTAAAATTGGGCATCCACCAGCCACAGTGGCTGGTGGGCAAAAAAGTTAATTTCCCACCCTGGTGGTATATGCCAGATCTACTTTGCAGTAGACACATTGCACCTTGTTCTCTTCCTTTTTAAGTATGTAATGATCCCAAACTTCAGACATTCTCTGCCGTTTACTCTCCGCCATCGCGCCAACTAAATTCAAAATATATCACGCACTATAGTGGCTATCCCTGCGCGTATAGTGCGCGTCATATGAATTTAACGAGGCTTTGAGGCAGAGTTTTTGCCTCGAGGAATTTTTGTAATCGAATTAATCGAGTAACTCGAATCGTTTCAGCCCTAAAACTGGGTCATTTGTTAGACTTTATTTTAACTCATCATTTGCAAATTGATGATGTAAAAGTTGAGACATTTTTTCAGATTATATGCCTGTCACTTTTAAGACATCGACTGGCATTCAACCTGTGCTTTTGGATGACTGTGTGCTGGTCAAGTGATTCTACAAATGTTGAATTCTCTGCGCTGTTTAAAACCAAGTGCAATCTTGACAGGCTAGAATCTTCTCTGCTGCTTTTAGGCATGGATGAAAATTGGACTTTGTTAAAAATCCACCTGTGTTGATACTTTTAATTTAAGTTTTCTGGGTCCTAACTAGGGCTGGGTATTGTTAGGAATTTCACAATTCGATTCGATTTCGATTCTTGAGGCTTCGATTCGATTTCGATTCGATTCGATATTGATTTATTAGCTTCGATATCGATTCAATAATAAGTAAATACACAAGTAATTAAGTACATGGGTATATTTTTAAATAATGTGTGCAGTATTACCAATGTTTAAGTACAAATTAACACAAGCATGTTTCCTGTCATAATTTATTTAGTAGAACAAACTGTACAATATTGTACATGTTGAATACAAACCACAACTGTAACAAACAGGTGCTTTATTAACACTTCTAAAGTGCATGTAACTGTAAGTAGTAGAACGTATATTTCTTCCTATACATTCAAGTTATAAAAGAAATGTAAACAGAAGCACAAAATGTGCATATTCATAAAACAAAGTGCAATCATAGATATTATAACATTACAAAGTGCTATTTTGTCAACACAATAAATAACACTGAACAGCTGATCAGAGAACCTTTGGCTTATTTACTGTGCCTATATGTAGGATACATTACAGACATGTCCGTCATATAACTCATAACATTTTAGTACAATGTATAACGTTAACTCTGAAGCATTTGTTATCAAACTAGTGCACATGCAGGTTTTTTGAACGTTGCGATGGTCGTCTGTTATATAGGACAACTTAGTTTGAATAAACGTTATTTTTGCCGCGCGCACCTTCGCGCTCGTGCGGATTATAGACAGTAAAAGAAACGGACGCGTCTAGTATGAACAAGGCTGTACTCCGTGTCAGCGCGCGCTCTGGCCGGTAAAGGGGCACAGACCTCTCCCCCGAATCATCTCCAGCTGTAGCAGCCTCAGAAGCACCACTAACTCCGCCTCCGTTTCCCTCCTAAGCTGATATTAGTATTTAACATAGACATCATGATGTCTACGGTATTTAAACATTCTCTATGATAAAAACAGCGTCTTATACAACGCTGAACACTCTCACTAGAGTGTTGCCTACAGCGCCGCCACTGGCCGGTGGGCTGAATCGATTCATAGGAATTTGATGAATCGATATTGAATTGAGAAACAAATAATTGCAATGCATTGATGAATCGATATTTTTACCCAGCCCTAGTCCTAACGGATCAATACAGTCCAAATCCCTGGTTAAATGAAATGACTCGTTCCCTCAGAAGACAGTGTAGGTAGGCAGAGAGAAGATGGAAAAAGAGCAAACTCCAAGTCTACTATGAATCCCTCAGAGACTCTTTATTCCAATTCCAGAAAGCCGCAAGAGATACAAAAAATAATTACTTTTCTAACATTATTAGGGATAATGCTGGTAATCAGAAATTCTTGTTTTTGATTATAAATTCTGTTATTAATCTGTTAAAACACACACACACCAAAAGTCCTCACTGATTTCATGTGAGGAGTTATATTTTTTCAGCCAAAAGATCAATGATCTGAAAAAAATAAAAAATTCTAATAGAATTTTATTTTTCGAATAATTAAAGATACGTGCACATCCATAGTTTCAATCCTTTGTAAGTGATAAGTAAGTGATAAGTGATATTTTTCAGTCAATTATGAAAATTCGACCTCCACTAAAAGACGCCTTCCATGGGGTGTACCGCAAGGGTCTATTCTCTCTCCGACACTTTTTTCTTTGTACTTGCTCCCATTGGGTAGTATTTTTAGAAAGCATGGAGTATCATTCCACTGCTTCGCCGATGACACTCAATTGTATTTACCACTAAGAAACCCGACGAAATCTTTGGATTGTCTTTTAGCTTGCCTAAATTATGTTAAAAACTGGATGGCAAAACATTTCTTAATGTTCAACAGGACAAAACACAGGTCATTGTGTTTGGCCAGCCAAATGCCCCTACCAAGGTCCTTTTAGATTTGAGCCCATTGGCGCCTTACTGTAAAACGTCGGTACGAGATTTAAGCATCCAAATCGATGATAACCTAAAAATGGAGAAGCATATCAATTCGGTGATACGTGCTTGTTTTTATAATCTGTGTCTCCTAGTAAAAACTAAACCTTTCTTATCAAATTTAGATTCATACTTTTGTTATATTGCGTCTTGATTTTTGTAACTCCCTCTATTGTGGTATCTCTGCCGCATCCCTGGCCCGTTTACAATCAGTGCAAAATGCTGCGGCGAGGCTGTTAAAGAGGATCAAGACATACTCCGATTTTAGCTAATTTGCGTTGGCTCTCTGTTCATCTTAGAGTCAAATATAAGATTTTAATGTTTGTATGTTTGTATCAAGGCGCAAATTATTGACTGCTATAACAGGTCATCTCAGTGTGGTATAGGCTATGTGGTGTGAGATTTGTAACTTACTATTAGGCCTGCACGATTCTGCACTGTAAAAAAAAAAGTTGGATTAACTTAAAAAAGTAAGTTACCTGGTTGCCTTAATTTTTAGTTAATTGAAATTAAAACTGAGTTTATTACAACAAAGGAGATTGGTTTAATAAATAGAAACTCAAAATATTATGTTATCTGAACTACATTAATTATCTAAGTTGATTTGACAAAATATAAAAAGTTGTGATAACAAATCACGAAAATAATTTTTTACAGTGTGGGAAAAATATGAATCACAATTTTTATAGTTTAGAATTGATAGCACGATTCTCTGCAACGAAGAGAAGTCTCATGAAGTGTAATGTTTATCCGAACTACCGCGCTCGCTCGACGAGTGAAACACGTGACTAAAAGTTACTTTGTCATTGGCTGAGGGTGAAGCCCTGAACTTTGTGAGAGCTGTCCTTTCAAAATAAAGGGCGATTTTTTTTTTTTTTAAATCAAAGTCATTTAAAAATTAAATCGTGAACAGGGTGAATCGAGATCGCGATTTTATAACGATTTATCATGCAGGCCTACTTACTATGCATGTTTTATATTTAATCTTTTATTATTTTAAATTTAAAGCTTCATGCGCACGCATTTCAGGTGTCTCAGAAACCGTCTCTTAGACAACACACGGATACTGTTAGGAGTCCTCGTTCACCGCTTATTGCACTTGAATGGTTTAAAATCACAAGGCTTGAAAACGCATTAAAATTATAAGCTTTCATGACTGCACAGTAGTCTGGGTTTCCCCATGCTGCCTTCCCGCAGCTCGATTTTATTCACGCTGAAAGGCAGTATGGATACCATGGTTCAGATTTTCGCCTCATTTAGGGAACCAATCACAGAACGGGAATGAGCAGCAAGACGATGACGACATCTATGTTGGCTAAACTACGTACAGGCGCATTTGATAGACATTCTTAGCACCCAATAAACAGCACCGGGCATTTCGTAAACCACGCCTCAAATACGAGAAAATGTACATCTGGTTCCCAGACCCAAGTCTCAACGAGAATTGGGTCTGGCGTTAGCCAGGCTAACTGCACAGCACGGCAACATCACATGAGCGTAACCGCGATAGAGACGATAGTCCAAAAATCTCTACCAGTTGATCGTGTCTACCGCTATATCGCCTGACCTTATGTTCATCTCCAAATTAATGGGCCACTCACTTCAAAAGTGAAAAGAAGCAACAAATGAAGCAACAAATGAATACAAACGGGCATAACATGCACATTGCACACACTTCATTTGTGATTCTATCCCATCCATTATCTCTTGCTCATCTCTATGATACCTTCTCAATGGACAGAGTCCATTAGAGCTCTATCATGTAACTCTATATACAGCAAAAGCTCAGGGCAAGGGCTGCTAATGTAACTAGCAGCTATAACTAGTGGTCAACCAATATTTTTTTTTTGATGGCCGATGCCGATATCTTAGAGAGCATGGTGGCCGATATAAAGCCGATACACACACACACATATATTATATATATATATATATATATATATATATATATATATATATATATATATATATATATATATATATATATATATATATAGGCCTACTTTATATTTATTTTAATCAGTATTAATAAATTAAAAATAACACATCCTTAAAATAAACATGCTTTTTACTTTAGATGGCAACTTCTTGAATCTGCAATCTTATTACAGTTTCACAAAGTAATCGTTTAAAAACATATGAATGTGAGAATGAATGTGAGAATAAAAAGGAAGTAAACACTGTAACAGGGCACTCAGTAATCTTGTAATTTTGTGCGGACTGGTAATATTTTTTTCATATAAAGACAAGATAACTAATTGTATATAGCACACAGTTAAAACGATATGCATATGACACAGTGGGATATAGCACAGCATATTTTAAATTTAAGGATTTAACATTTTTTGATCGCGTCTCCTGTGAAACTGATCTTCTGTTCACATTCACTCACTTCGCACGGTAACACGTTTATGCTACAAATGCATAATTGATTAAATCTGCAAGGTTTGTGAAATTTTTATTAGAATGTTTATTAGATATTCAGAGATTTGTTAAAATGATGTAGATGCGCATTTGCTAAATGTTGACGGTCAAAAGAGTATTTTAGCCTGATTGTTTGTAATATAATAGCAACACTTTACTTTTTCGCATACCATTTGCTTTCTTTGTTTACCAGTTCTGTCTAACAAAGTATTAGATATGACTGACAGAGATCGTAAACTAATGAAGACGGAGAATGTGAGTGAGCGTTGTGTGATCAGGCGCTGATGTACTCTCAGGCGCTGAGCGCCACACGTCAAAATATAAGTCTGGAGCGCCGTCAAAATAAAAGTCCCGCTTCCAACACATCAGCCAATCAGCAGGGCTCGCAAAATTTCATAATTGCTTGTAGCCCTTCGGGGAGTCACTCTTCAAATGGTGGTAGCCCGAAATTAATTTTACTAGCTCAAATAAAAAGACAATTTTTAATGTAGAAAAATCAAGACATCAAAAACTTTCAAAACACAAATAGGCTATGTGTAAGTGTAAGCTCCATTGTTTTAAAGTCTGACAATTTTCTGATGGAATAATTCACATATTGAAGTGTAGTCAATAAATAATAACAATACCAGACTTTTTTGAGGCAAGTAAGTGGTGCTCTAATCATTTTTATGCTGTTTATAGCAGAATATATGATGGCCAAGTCACCTTTATCTATGCAGCGCTTTTTACCATACAGATTTGATTCAAAGAAGCTTTACAGTGATAGTGTGTTAGCACATGGATTGGACAAAATGAAAATTCTTGGCCGAAACCGAGTACCATTGCATTTATGGCTATGACTGTGTACTAACTTTACTAAAATCAAGGCATTGCAATTGCATAAAATTAATCTTAAAGTTTCAAAGAATAAATCCATTACAAATTATGCAACTATTTATTTAGCACATTGCAACAATGCACAGTATAAAATAAAATTCAAACTAAAATGTTTAACTTGACCCCACTCGTGTACATTAAATAATAATGTACAGGCCTATTGGCCTGCAGAAAGGTTTTAAAATGAAATGTACCCCTTCTTGAAATTTCGGCATAAAATGTTTTGCAAATCATCACAACATTTTGGCCGTATTGTTTTGGTGATAAGAGTCTTTCGGACGAAAATGCACTTTTGGGCCATTTCCGGCCGAAAAATTTCGGAGGCCGAATATTCGGTGCATCCCTAATTCTGACACGTGAAGTAAAGCATAAATGTGAAAGTGGAGCTTTAATTTTTATTGTGCATAGGTATAATTTATGGGTGGGCGCATGTCCCCCACCACTTTGTGACACATTGAGGCACGGATGTACCTAATAGAAAAAAATAAAACATCTCCAGTTAAATAGTAGAGCATTAATTTAGTTAAATAAGAGACAAACTAGCGCTAAAATGTGTTTTTGAAATCAAGCTGAGCGTCAACGTCTTCACTCGGACGCGCACTTCAATCTATCCATACTCTATACTCTATTCGTTCCCGTGAAATCACAAAACAAAATGCACAAGAAACGTGTCCGTGTTTGATACTGTAAACGCTGATGAACATATTCCGTTGAGAAACTGATGAGAAAAAAAAAGAAAAGAAAAATCTATACGCGTGCGGTAGGGATGCACGATGATATCGGCACGACAACGGGATCGGCCAATAAAAGCTAAAAAAGAAATCAACAGCAGATATTAATATTTCTGCCGATGAGCCTTTCCGACAGGGTGGCGGGTTTACCATGCGCACGTGATGACCGTGAACGTAGCATGAGCTGACATGTCGGCTGTGTGGAGGAAAAGACCTATGGAAAATACGCGCGCAAGTATAGAGTTCTCATTCGGGTTTGAACAAACCATAACACATAAATTATGCCAAAATGTCTGTTTTGTCGAGTGTTGTCATAAGAGAGCAGTCTTAAATGATTTAAATAAAGTCTTAAATGAATAGAGATTTTTGACAAAATGGGACGCGCGTCAGATCATGTCTCTGTCAGCAGCGGCTGCATGGTCTTAAAGTGTCATTAATGTTAATCAAAGAACAAAGGTAAGAGAGTACAGTGACTATGTTTACATGCAGCCAATAACCCGTTGGCTTGTAACCCGTGGACACAAACCACCCCAGTCATTCTAGAATGATTCATTCTTTCCAAATAGAGAACATTCATGGGGGGTGGGGTGGGGGGTTGGGGGGGATCTTCAGAATCATTTCAGACAGTCTTCTTAATGTGAAAACACAGCCATTATGCGTCAATAAAAGTGCCATGATAGTTTGATTGTTGCTTTTCCAAACATATTCTATGTATTTCAGACGCGTCACATCCATAACGGGCTTTTTGTCACATCCATAACGTTGGTTTTTCCTCATAATACACTTCATAAAAATAAAAATATTTTAAACATTGATATTTTTATGTTCAGCTAAGACCCCTTCATCATGTGGATAGCAATATTTATACATTGGATTTAAAAGTTCACAGACTTTAAAGGAAATCGAACAGTATACCAAAAACTCTGTCATTTCTCGTCACATCCATAACGCATGCATATTTTCCTTTTTTGGGGGTGCTTAAATATATTTTAGAAAAACATATTTTGCCTGTCAATTCCCCAGATTGGGTGCTCTGAGAATATGCATTTCAAACTTAAATATTATAAGAAGTTTTTTTTTTTCTGAGACATTTCACCTGTCATTAAGAGTTCAAATGTCACATCCATAACGCTGGAATTGCCCATTATTTAAAAAAAAAAGACATAATGTGCATAAAAGTCAAACAAGTTAACTTTAGGTAAACAATCCAGTACACAGAAAATCAAACTGCCAGTTTGGGGTTGTGATTCACAGGTTCTATAGTGAGCAAATTTGTATGCTCAAGTAGGCCATAATAAAAGAAAATACATAGCCCCTGTCACAATACACAACACATAATGTGTCCAATCTCATTTGTCTATGTCAATAAAAAAATGCTTGCACTTTTCCTAGTACACAGGGTACGTCCAACACGTTTTGTGTTGCAAAAACACAAACACGATTCCTAAAGGAAACATTGAGGAACAAATGTAAATAGTCAGTTAAAGAAAAGACATAGCCCCCCCTGACTGTCTGTGACATCTAGGCTAATGCATAACACATAAGGTGCAATCTGAGGTGCAATATGTCATTAAAAAAATGCTTGCACTATTATTCATACACAGGGTACATCCAACACAACATACCGTAAAACTTCAAATAATAGCCGAGTCCCAAATAGACGCATGTCTCTTTTACACGCCTGGTGCGGCGACAGGTTTGGGTGAATAAAGGCCGGTCTCAAATAAGGCCGGGTCTGTTTTGTAGTATCGGGTTGTATTAATCTTCTAAAACCCATCAGATCGTCGCTTTTTGGCACCGCCAAAGCAAATTTGTGTCCCGCCAAAGCCTTTTTTGATCGGTGAGTGATGTAGAATGACTGCTGCGCAAACGAGCAGAGAGAGGGAGAGAGAGCCCCGGCCGCGAGCGCGCAACTCGCACGTCTTCAAACAACACGCGCACTGTCTTGCTCTCTCTCCCTCGCGCATATATTAATCAAAATAGGTGAGGAGGACACTAGTGGTGCTTCTCAACATAGCCATCTAGTGGTAGGGATTTAAAAACAACATAAACGGGAACCGCGGTCTTACCATGAATATTTTTGCTCGTAAAAAAAAAAAATCGAGATTGCGTTTTTGAAAATCGATACAGTATTGCAAAATAAAATATCGCGATACTCAAGTGTATCGATTTTTTCTTACACCCCTAGTGATTTGTGTTCTGCGCATGTTCTATTTGCAAGGAATCTTGGTCTTTTGAGTAGAGAAACTTCTCGGCGCATACAAAAATCCGCGTGCAGTCTAACGGAAGTAAACATGGCGAGACCAGGCGAGACGCAGCACAGCATACTTTTGGATCGATGTAACGTTACCAGCATCAAAGCGCAAACAAAGGCGATCGCTATCTGTCCCGAACTATTCATTATCCGCGTGCTGCTGTTAATGTTGTCTTTGGATACAGGAAGAAGAATCGGAAATGATGCATATTGCGTCTTAAGGTTGTCCGTACGTCCAGATGCTAACCGCGCGTCGCCGTTTACATCGGGATTTTGCAATTCCATGTATACAGGAGAAACGCTCTCTGCTCACGCATGTAACGCATTATTCCTAATGTTTTAGAAACCCGAATAGTGACCTTAACCCGACAATAACCCGAAAATTGGCTGCATGTAAACGTAGTCAGTGTTTCCCACAGAATGACAGTGTAGCTGTGTTGATATTGACTACCAGCTATACAGCGTGCTAGCCTGACTACGTCAGACTTCCTACTTCCGCTAATTTCATTTCGCTCCTGTAGTCAGTCTGAGATAGCGGCCTATCTTTCTGTTTTCCACCGGCCTGAAAACAGCCGGGCCAATCAACGAACAGAAGGCGGGCTGAAAGCCGTGACGTAGTCGTTAAGCGCCGAGTTTAAGATTAGGTCAGAGAAATCGAAAACGACCGCGGATAGGGAGACGCCCTGACTGAAGCTGAAGCCCGAACAAGAAGAGTGTGTATTAAACATTTTGAATGGAGGTGATGTTGTGGCCCTACTCCCTTTGGGAAAAGTTTAATTTATCAACTATTACCGATCGTCAGCGAGAAACTGGGGAGCCATTTTGACAGGTCAGTGTGTCTCCTTTCTTTTCCAGGTCTTAAATACCGTAAAACTTCAAATAATAGCCGGGCTTTTATCTGCCCAAATCGTCTAACTGCACCGGCTTGTATTTGAGACAGGCGTCTATATGAGACAAGCCTTTATAGTGTTGAGATGTTGTTCATTGAGATGTTGTTCCTAGAGTCTCTAATCTCTTAAAATCTCCAAATGCTCCACGTGAAACTGCGGTCGTACGATCTTTTACTATCTTGTCGATTGATTTTGATTAATATTTGCGAGGGAGAGAGAGCAAAATAGCGCTCCCAGAGTGCGCGCGCGCGCGTCTTCTCTCTCTCTCTCTCTCTCTCTCTCCCACGCCCTGTCAAGCGCAGCAGTCATTCTATTACATCACTCACCGATCAAAAAAGTCGTCGACAGCCATGTTCACTCCGGTATTCCGCTCGCATCATCATGTGTTTACATCAGGTTACAGTGGAAGTTCAAGTTCGATCATAGATTTGAGTTTGATGCATGATGTCTGTGGTTCGATGCGGCTGTGTCAGCGCATAACATACGTCATAAATAAACTTATCTGATTGGCTTACGGTTAACCAATGATTTTAAACTTCAGAAATCGCCCCCTAGCGAGAGAGAAAACATTCTCTCTCACGGAGAGAGAGAGAGACGAACGAGAGGTAGTGCTGCGTGAATACACTACAACGCTCTGCAATCAAATACGATTTTAAATAGGCTTAGTAAAAAAAATATCAGCGTTGATATTGTGGCGGGCCGCCACAAATAAATGACCATATGGGAAACCCTGGAGTAGGGATGGGCGATATGGACTTAAAAATATATCACGATATTTTCTGGCATTTATTGCGATAACGATATCAATGACGATATTTATATAATACCATATTCACCACTGTTTTTGGCTACAAGTGATATCTGCATGCAAAGTAAAATGTACCCTTCAATAGGCTCCTATAAAATACCAATTACCGTACATAAAATAATTTTTAAAAAAAAACAGTAAAAATCCAAACACCATCCCTTGCAGAAATGGAAAAGTTGCATACGTTTCTTCTGTAAAAGTGCAGATAATGTTTAAATAGTGCAACTATACTGAAAAACATCACACAGTAATAATTCAAATAATTTACAAAGTTGAAATAGTTTGAAATAGTTATAGGCCTACTAATACTAGCTACTATGAATTCTGATACTAGGCCTACTAACAATATAAACCGCACTAAGGATTGATGAGCTGCTGGGTTCATGAATATTATCACGTCTGCGTTTGTGCATTAGTTTCTGCTTGCTCATAAAAGCTGAATAATTCCAAACAAACTCCATTATTTTTACAGGAAAATACAACAAATAATAGAATTTACATGTAGACGTCACGTACACTTCAATTCTGCGTGGTATGTAACTCTCTCTCTCTCTCTCATCGAGTGTGTGAGAAACACTGAGCGCTCTCAGCAGTGACAACAAGTCGTGCGCGTCACACTAGTGTTTACTGCCCGTCAAATACACTGTGTATTCATTGAGATGAACTGATATAGTGGGCTTTACCTTTACGGATCACTTGACGGAGAGCGACACTCAAGCGCTCAGTCAGTGTTCGGCGAGATGGGAGGGTGAAAATCTGTGTGTACCAGTTCCAGATTGTAAAGGTAGTTAAGTTACTCGTTCAGCGATAAACTTCACCTCAGCTTCACGTCCGCCTTCCGCCATGCGCGTGAACTGCGAATGGGTCCCGCGTCATAGGCTTTATCGTTATTATCGCGGGAAGACATTCTTATTGTGAGGAAAAATTTTAACGATATATCGCAAACGATAATATATCGCCCATCCCTACCCTGGAGTAGGCTAAATTACTCACTCAGACCGGGAGCCAGGAGGATTATTATACCGGTAGCCCAGCGGATCCCAAACTTTTTTTCCCTGCGCACCCCCTTCTAGCCCATGTCCCAACCGGGTTGGCGCCACCCCAATCCCTACTTCAAAAAAAAAAAAAAAAAAAAAAAACGCAACAAAGCTGCGTTTTATCGCCATATAAAGACTCATGTTTAATCATGCGCAAATAACCAGAACACGCATGACAATAACAACATCAACAAAGTTTCAATATAATGCAACAAAGCTACACACCAGCTTCCACTTTTAAAGTGTAAATTGCAGGTTAACCACCACAACTGATTAATGTGTACATTAAAGTGCCCAATATGTATATATTTAAAAATTTCTGTCTTAAAATGCGTTAAAATAACTTTTATTGGGGTTTCTTCAAAGGTAGCGTGTTTTTTACCGTAACTGGGTGATGATGTCATAACAGGGAGCTGCGGACAGCTATGCACTCACTCCGTGTGTGCTGTTTGAGGGAGAATAAAACGATTTGCGGGACTCCCGCAAACTAGAAATATCTGAATAAAACGTAAAAACTAATACAATTTTATTCATCTGTTGCAGAAAATCAATAAGAACATCTAAAACAAAATAGAAACGGTTTACAGGCAGAGTTTCTATTTCTAACATGTCAGCAGCGAGGAGCGATGTAGCCAATCACAGCCATATGTTTGATTTCTTGAACGCAACAATAGCCAATCAGAAGCATTTACGATGGACTCCCCTCACCGCTCAAAACAGACTTTTTGTTCAGTACTGAATTCTGTATGCTGGCAAATCCTCTAATTATAACAAACATAGTGTAACGTTATATATTATGAAAGCTTCATTGATAATAACAGAGATGTGTGAGATCGCGATGAACTGATGTCAGCTTCATGCCATGCACGCAGTAGCCCGCTTGCTTTTATGTTATAACAGCGACACGTAGGCTAACTTGAAAGTATGTGGAGGTACAGAAAAAAAAGTATTTTTGCGGGCGGGAGCGGGACAAAACATGAATGTTGCGGTCGGGAGAATGTAATTGAGCACGTCAGTTATAACGACACACGTATTCAAAAATAGCCGGGTTTAAACCGGGCTCGGGCTCATAATTACAGTTAATGTGTCAGGCCGGACTCGGACACAGCGGGCTCGGGTAACGTTAGGGTCTTGCTTGATGTTTTGGGCCGATCTAAGCTCTACCTCGGGTAAGTTATGCTAACACTTACAGGCACGAATCAGCCGTTTGTCCTTGGGAAACTTGTGGAGCCTCTCCCCCGTTTTTGGTGTATTCGTACATCCTGCACAAGCACAATAGTTAACCATTTTCGCTAGCTAGGTCTCCTCCAATATAACGTAACTCTAGGCTTGGAGCATAGACCGTAGAAGCTTGGAGTCCCTGTTATGACATCACGCCCAGCCTAGTGGAAGGAGGGGGCGTGCTTAAAAGCACTGTAAAACGAACCAACTTTTCATTATATTCAGCATTTGGTATAAAAAATATTAAAAAAAACAATGGTGGGCGGTTCTTATCTTTATATTTACTAAGCACATTGCATTATCTTCGTGACGATTTTTACCTGAAATTTACACTTTAAGAGGATGAGTGATAGACACAGGCTCCGTAACAGAAAGCACGGTTATTTTCAGCCGCGTAAACAGTTTACCTGATTTCAGCCAGTTAAGCATATATACATGTAATGAATGAAACGAGTTGCCACGCATATAGCTTAGCGGCTGCAGTGCATAAAATATAGCAGCTGTCTTCTACGTTTCTATCAAAAACTAATAATTTATAGTTTTTTTTATTTAAAATAAAAGCGATTACAAAGGAAATGTTTGCTGTTCATGTTTTTTATTTTTATTGTATGGAAAAATAACACTTAAAAAAAACAGACCACCATTACATTTTTCCTCTCGCCTAATAAACATGAATGCACTCCGCTATCTTTTAACACATCTCGGGCGAACGGCTTCTTCACGCAAAAGAAAAACTCTTCATGAAGCACAGTGAAATTCAGCGACCTATGGCATTTCCTGATGGATCGAGGTTGTTCGATAACTTCATTTTATACGTGCAACTCACGTAGCCTATAAGGACACTGACAACGCGCTGACAGACAGGACCGAGCAGGTAATATTTAATATGAAACAAAGTCTCAACTTTCAAATTTGTTTAGTCAAAGAAAATTAAACATTAAAGAGCCACAAAACGGTAGGCCTATTTATTGTGTCATGAGTCATGACAGATTGCCTCAGTTAAAGCCAAGTTCAAATCCACCGACGTTAATCTACTAACTCTCCTGACTGCTTTGTCGGACAAAAATGGTGGATTTTGATTGGTCATATCGCATTTCAAACTCCCTGCGAAGAATGAATTGACGCTAATTTAAAAGGGTAAAGTGAAGTGCACACTTACGCACCAGTTTTTTATTAGCGATTTTTAAAAAAAAGTTTAGTTTTCAAATTAGCGCCAATTCAGGGCACAATTACAAAACAGTGCTGCTCCACACGACCGCACCATTACGCAAGCCCGTGCAAACGTATGCATTTTACGATTGCCCCCGCCGGTGATACCGTTATTAGACGTCGATTAACCGGTGGGAAAATATCCTCACCATCACATCCCTACTCCTAAGGACTGAAGTTTGAACTTAAAAATAAAATGTGGCACAGGCATATAATTTATTCAAAGTGAAATAATTCATCTATTTTTCAGGGGTGAATGTCTGTCTACATTTGTAAAATTATATATTTATGGTAGAATCAAATGTTTGTCTTTTGTATTGCCCTATCTACAACACATGAGTGTAATAACGTAAAGGTAGAACAGGAGAAGGAAATTTGATTTGATTTCTCTTCAATAAAATCAAAATGTATATGGAAAAATGTGTATATACATCGGTATCGTCAAAAATGAGTTTGAAAATATCAGCATATCGAGTATCGGCCGAAATCCAATATCGTGCATCCCTATTCCCTAGCATGCGGATTAGAACCCAGAACCTCTGACACGCTTGGCAAAAGTTTTAAATCAATGATCTATGCATTTATTCACATGAAAAAAATTAACAATATTAGTAGATCTCATTAAAAGACTAATTAAACCCAATGTAACGTTACTATTGAAATAGATTTCTAGACATTGTAATGTTATTTTTTTCTAAAATGGTTATTGTACATATATCTGATTTTGCATTGAATCAGCCACAAGTATTATTTTTTTTGACCATATCACCCAGCCATAGTTACACCGAACACCACTTTGAAGAATTGAGGGTATAGCAAGTATAAGAGGTGGAAGAGCGATGCAATGGGATAGAGAGTGTGAAATGGTCGATCCCTGCTCTATACTCCCATTTCAGCTATTCTAGAAGGGTCAGATTACCTCACCATTACCCTGGCCTGAAGCTGTGGAGCCTAACTCTTAAAAGACAAATGTCATTTCTTGGTCACATTTCTCTGACCAAGTGATCGTGCAGCTGCCCCATAAAGACAGTTTGAAAACACAAGAGTCACAACAAAATAACCCCAGTCACTGAATAACACTCTAAAGAATAATACCCAACAATGCAATTTAACAGAAACAAATGTCTTGCAAGTCAACACATAGGCCTAATATTTTAAATGTAGGCATCAGAAATAGCCCAAATAAAAAAACATGGCCATTTAGACAGAAAAACAACTTTCATTGCCTTCTGAAGATCTCACTAAAGTCCACAAAGCTCTACAGAAATAATCAATAACTTTGTGATGAACACTCATAACATGATCTCTAGTTCACTGCTGAGGTGTAATGAAAGCGAAGGATTGCATTTCCAAGCATCAGGACACACGTAGACAAATCGAATGGGTCCCAAATTAAAGGCAGAAGGGTTTATACATTATTAACCTTATGCTTTCTGCATTTCTCAAAAGCATTGTGAGCTAAGTTGATATCTATTATTTACCCTGGACAATCAATCCTTCATCAATCCAATAGAGATGTCAATCAGCAAATGAGATATCACAGAAAGATGGTTTATTTACAGCACTTTAAATAAGTAGCCTGAAGGTTCTCTTAAAACATATTATACGCTGCAAAATATCATGTCTGTGGAAACAATCCAGTGTTTATAACAACCTTACCTTTCTAAAGATAGTAGAATAAGGTTAGTTACCGAAGGGATTTGACCCTCTCCTATCTAGCTATTGCTTCAACCAGCTGCAACTTAACCTCAATTACTGTAATCGATAGGGGAGGTGCTTAAATGGATCTTTAAGGATAAAGAACAACGAAAACAGTACAGCTCAATTCGGTTGCAACAAAGATGTAAGCAAAACATCTCCCTGGCAAATCGCAGTCGCTTTGTAAACAAAACGGTGTGGTGATCCAGATGCCAAGTTCAAGGCGCCTGTGAGCGCGGAAGCTTAAAATAAACCCCGTGTGTAGCAGAGACACGGGCATTCGTGGACATTAAGCTTCTTTAGGTCTCAAAGCAATCACATGCACACGCACATCTGATGATTTTTCTGTAACATCTTGAGTCTGAGAGAGTCATGTCGAGACTCAACACCAAGTGTCGGTTGACGGCTAGCTTTATGCATGCATGTTTTCTTTAGGACTGATTTCCAAATCATCATTACTGGGTATATTGACCATAACGGTGATAAAATGGTTCCTACATCACATACTAGCCCAGCTAGCCCTGTCTCTATGTGCATGTGTATTTAATGCCAGGATTATTTTGCAGAGAATAAGTAACTGTCAGCCAAGCCAGCTCTCTTAAGCTTAGAAATAGTCTAGTATGATTCAACGTCAATTAATGAGGCCTCAAGCTTACAACTAAATATTAAACACAAATAGCATGTCTGCATGCATGCATCCGATTATTAACATTGGAAAGAACTCCGATGGTTAGATTGCATTTAATTTCATCACATTAACAGTGTCTCACTTAGCACAAGCATAGAGAGCTAGCAAAGCCGGGCTAATAATGGTTGCATTGACCAAATCTCAGCGTTTAAGAAATTAAAAAAAAACATTTTAAAACCAACTGGCTACGAATCACACCGGGAATCGTAATGTGTTGATAGAAAATAGGTCAAATAAATGGTGTATTGATGAGGAACACAGTAAAAGGTTTGATAGCATGGTCGGCTAGCCGCTTTTTAAGCTAGCTAGCTCGCTAAAATCAACAACAGAGCCATTATCCTCGAATGAGGGATTTAAACACTGCACTTACCGCTGGAAAAATACCTTTCTGCTGCCAAACGGAACAATTAAAAAAAATAATCCACTACACGTCGGTCCTCGTCCGTTTATCGTTTTGGATGTTTGTGTTTCCACATTCGCTAAAAGGAGACGCTGCTGTCGCCCGGCAGTCTCGGTGTCGCGCACTGACTGAAGCTGTTGAAATATATTTTTCACGGGAGCGGCGCTACAAGTCACGTGCGTCAGCCACATGAACGCGGGAAGGAGAACAACGTTGGGTCAACAATTTACCGGCCATTGACTGTGCAACAGACTAGTGATGGGTTGTCCGTCTCATTACATTTTTACGAATCGGTTCTTTCAAACAGTTCATATCAAAGAACCGATTCAGAAAACCGTTTCAACAGCAACACGTGGCCTCTGACATTCCATGTTTAGTGTAAAATGTTCGAATAAAATCACATGCATTCACACCGTATATGTTTTATTATATTTTTCACTTAAGTTGTATAACGTATAAGTGTGCGTTATCAGACCCGTCGCCAGACCTTAGTCTTAAGGGGGCATTAAATGCACGAGAGGGCACAATTATTATTAGCCTACAGTAGCCTACGTAAATTTATAATATGATCTTATATGCATACTACTATGATGCAGACGCCTTTGTTAATGTTTCTTACTTCCTCACATTTATACATTACATTAATCACTTCGCCAACATAGGTCTATTTTCAATTCAAAATGTCGAAAAGACACAAGACACATTCACTCTTGTTTGTAGCCTAGGTCTAATATGTGTTTAAAAAACGTCATATTGCCACGTCATATTCAGGTATGAATGATATCATAATTTAAATGACAGCATATTTTCAGTTAAAAATGGCGCAATTACATTTGAAAATATGTAGGCTACAGTCTGACATCTGATCCGACAGGTTCGCTCTTTTACTGAATTAGTGCAGTTCTTGAACGAGTCATTCATGTCAGTTCTGAAATTTTTTTTTTTTTTAAATACCTTAGGCTACTATTCAAAGGAAGCTGAAACTGTAGCCTATATTATTTCTATGTATTAGTCTTCATAATTGTAACAATACGCTGACGCTCATTTGAGCACTTGTGTTACTAAGGTGTGTCATAGTTTGTGACGTCACGTGCTGTAATTGTGCAAATAGTTCCTTTTCCCATGCCTGTCTATTTTTTACTGTCTGTACTCTTAAAGGTTCTTAAATTATTCATTGATGGAGGACTCCTGAGAGTTCCCCGTCTAGAATGAACAGAGAGATATATCTTTACCTGTCATTGGGTGCAAGTCAATACTTCAAGGTATCATATTACTGATTATCACAATAATATGTTCTACATGTCACTTCTCATGAACAGACAGTGGTTTAGTAGTGCAATTAACAGCTGCTGTTTATCTCAAGAGACGTGTGCCCAGTCTGCCCACCTTTTATACTCCACTGCACACTAAATAAATAATATTAGGCTATTGTACAGCAAATAACTTTAATAAAACTGCAGTTCAACTTTCATGGCTTTTTAAAAAATTTAGATTGGGTAAATTCAGGTATAAATTGGACCGCTACAGAAACATTAACGTTAAAATTTATCTGAATCCACACCATATTATTAATATAATATAATCATATTTATTTAAATTATCATTTATTTAATATCCAATACCTGTAATAATGCAATTTTATTGTGCATGGAGTTTGTTCCATATTTTTGTTCCATAGTTACAGATGGTAGGAAAATAACAATATTTATTCATGCTCTGTCAGACAGAAACACATTAGCAGTCATTGGTCATACAACCACTGTATTTACCTGAATTGTGTAAAACAGGTGATGAAAGTAGGTGAGAGTATAATGTACTGGGAATGGAAAAAAACACACCTGTCTGTCAGTAGAGCCAAACTATATTACAAACATGTCATTATTGTCTATGACTGTAGACTAGACACACCTATGGAAATGTGTCGATGAAGATGAACCCACACCTGTAGTTGTATATTAATAATGACTAATTATGAGTCATTTGTTAGAGATACATCACAAGCATATTTTAACATGCTTAGATTAGCTGCAACCTAAATAATGCACTCTAAAAGAGGACAGTAGCACTCTCACTGTAATTTAGCCCTGTGCTCTTTTAAGTTTCCAAAATCGCCAACTCAGCCACTGAGAGGAAATGACATCATTGTTTACAGTTCTGCAGCAGATGGAGGAATAGGGTGTCCCCTCCCTCAGCCACGGGAGCAACCAGTGTGCCACTCTGATGATTCAAAACAGTGTGTAGTCACAGTCTATTTTCTCTCTCCCTTAGTACAGCCCAGTATGTTCAAATCCCAGAGTACTGCTCTCACTGCATCACTGCTGCTTGAAACTGCCTTGTCGGCGAACTCCTGAATGAAGCCACTCCTTCTTCACATTGTATAAAAATCATTGCATTTATTGTTGTGTGACATACTGTACCCCCAAATATGATGATATTCAGGCAAGCATCCCTCTTTCTATTCATTATATATATATTATATATATATATATATATATAATATATATATATATATATATATAGCAGATATTTTCATGTATAAAGATCCATTACTGACATTTATATTGGTATATATACTGTAAACTTTAACCCCCAGTTTCAAAGACAAGGCTTAAGCTAGTCCCAGCCTAAAATGCATGTTTGAGCTGTTTTAACTGACATATCTTAAAATATGTCAGTGCCACTGTTTTTTCTCAAGATGCACACCAGTACTCTTTTTTTCTAAGGTACATTTAAAAAAATTACTTAAATGTCTTAATTGAACTAAGGCCTAATCCTGACTTAAAGGTGCTCTAAGCGATGTCACGCGTTTTTAAGGCCAAAACATTTTTTGTCACATACAGCAAACATCTACTCACGATCCGCTAGCTGCCTGTCCTCTAAACACACTGTAAAAAAACGCGATCTCTGCAGACACCCCAGGCTCCACAAGCGGCTACAAAAACAAACTCTTTAACAAACTGTTCCAGCCAATAACCGACAAGAAGGGGTTTGGGGGTGGGTTTAAGGGGTTAGTGCGTGGATGAGGAGGAGGGAGGGTCTAGCTAGCCTCCGTTTTGTTTGACAATAGTTCGAACGTCAACAAGAAGTGACGTCACCCAGGATCGCTTAGAGAACCTTTAATCTAAACCTTGTCTGTGAAACCAGGCCTATCGCTTAATAGGGAATGTGGAGATGACGTCACGCCGTGTTGCATTATGGGTCCGCCGCCATATTTACAGGATCGCGCCCAATACCGCTGTATTTAAATGCGTGTGTTGGAGGCTGTGTTTGGATTTTCTGTCGAGATTTTAATAAACGTCGATATGGTTGTTCAGTTCAACTGCCATAGCAGGTCACACGATCGTCCAGGGAGGAAACTGAACAACGGAGTATGTTTTTTCACCTTTCTTTCTCGGAAAAACAACAAGGGAAGCAGGTCGAGGAGCTGACGAGAAGACGCCGGATCGCCACAACCATGAGGAAAAACTTACTTACTGTCCTCCACTGCATACTACGTTTGTTAAAAGTTGTACAAAGCAAGAGGTTGTGCATTGTATATTCCTCGATGACTAACATTTTAGGAGGATAGTTGATGAATGATGTTGAATTTGTGGTTAATGTTAGCAGATGATAAAGCCAGGACACATTGCATGAATCATATTCTATTTATTTTCAATTAACAATTTGCTTTAATATTCTGTACATCTTTTAACATGCCTTTTTAAAAATGTCTGTGAATCATGATTTTATATATCTGCTTAATAAATACATCAAGTGACTTCTCTGTTTCTGTACTGATTGCATCCACAGACCCTTTAAGTAACGTTACACATAATAATGGGCAAATATACATCAAACTTTTAAAATAAACGACCAAATACTCTCATTTTTACATTAAATGTTGACAATAAGGCACAGTTGTATTTAACAAGTTACCATATCTTGTGGCATTATAAAGTAATGTACAATTTTCTTTTTATTGCACAACCTATGAAAACTTAACATATGCTGAAAATAGCAAGCTAACATTAACTACGAGAGCTGCTTTTCAGGTAAAATAGCTTGAACTTTATGTACAATGGTAATCAACTTAGCATATGCTTCGAACACCAAAACTAAATCAGATGTATCGACGTTTTTTATCGCGGATAGTTTGTCCAAATAGTTTTTTGACAGTGGCATTTAGTTAATACCAGTAGTGTCCCTTCTCTTTTTCTTTACACATCTCCATTTCTTCCGTTCTTCTTAAATTTTACCTCGTTTTAGCCTAACACCCACTATTATACCGAAGGTAAACAGAGATCGTGCCTGTAAAGATGGCGGCCACGTCCCATAATGCAACACGGCGTGACGTACCTCCGCATTCCCTATACAAAATATGACTTTTATTAAAAAAACTATTCAATTTGATGGGAAATTTACTTAAAGCAGACTTTTTAGTCATGCTTTTTAATGTGTTACAGTTAGGGAAAAAATAAACTAAAAAACACACAAATTTGCACATTTAAGGCCAAATAATCGAATACAATAATCATGACTTATCTCAAGCAAACTTGTAAGATTTGAAAAATGTTACCTTTTTTAATTAATAAAAACTAAAAAAAAAAAAAAAAAATTATTTGTTATACTTGCAGTTTCTGTTCGCAGGTTTTAGATACAGTCCATGACCACAAACTATCTAAACTATGCTGTTTTTTTCTGGAACTAATATTATCCACATTCCTCAGCTCGCTTCAGCCTTCCTACTAATGATAATCTGTGTTAACAATGCCTCTATTCAATGAAGTCTATCAGAACCAAATGTTTCCATGCATACTTGTTCTACTTATGAATGACTAGCTGATCTCTTCTGATCTTCTGTTCAGTCAATCTTGCGTCTTTTATTTGCAATAAAGATCTGGCATCTTTGGCATGTTTATGGTTAAAGATTAAAGGGCTATATGACATCCTGACTGGTAATCCCACCAGATGCTGCTCCCATCATTGCTGGTTTATCTTAAACCAGTGAGTTCAGGACAGTGGGGGAGGGTGGGTAGGGATTACTTTGACAAGTTATGCAAGCACGCTTTCCAACTAAAGAGAGAGAGAAAGAGAGGGATGGAGATTAATGGAGACGGTGGATATTTTAGTAGGTTTAGAGAAAAAAAGCAATATTGGAGAGGAGAAATCCTGTGTTCCTGAGAATGCTGAGCTTTTCTGGAATGTTGATGGTATTTAAACCACCGGCCCATGACTGGACAAAGAAGTTTTTTTTTTCTCCTCTCTTTTCAGCAGAAAAAGGGACAGAGTGGGAACAGATGGTATAAAAAGAACGGTTTAGGTCTGGAAATTGCTGTTGAGGCTTCTCCAACCGAACCACTTTTCACTAATGACTAAACAGTGGCTAATTTTTGTATGCTTAAAACTGATGACAAAATAATGCTGAAATTAAGAACCTACCAACAAGATTCAATAGACAGAAAGAGCAAGTGAACAATGGGAACATATTACCAGTTAAAAACACTCACTAACCTTAAACATTGAGAACTCATGCCATATGCAGACCCTCCTAAACATTCCCCATTGTGCTTTCACAAAAGTCAAAACTTTTTCAAAGAGAAACATTCTTTCCCAATCATTTTAATAGTCTGCAATTGACCAGTCAAATTCACTTAAAGGCGTGCAGGATTTGCATAATGAGGTAGGTTTCAGTTTGTTCATCTTGTGCATGAGAGACGCGTGTAGGTTCAGGGACACCCCTATTGTAACGCTGCAAAAACTAGTTTCCTGAGTCCTGACTTGCTGGTGTTATTGTTCTGAAAGTAACCGTGGTTTGTACTTCAAATGAAATTGATGATGGGGGGATTATTCTGAGTACATTCAATGATTTCGGTTCAAGATATACTGATATTACTCATATACAGGCAAAGTAATCCAATAGCGTAACGTCACTGCTCTCATATATGCTTCACAACGACTGACTACTGCTTTTGTATGAGCTCAGTCTTTAAAGCTGTGATGTCGCCCCCTACCGTCAGAGACGATATAATGCAGAAACACCTCTACACAGAGTACATTCTCAGAGTAAATAATGCAATCCAAAAGAGTTTCAAATGCCCATTTGAAATACAAAAGAAACGATACTTGCTTATTAAAAAAGGACAGAATATAGAGATCCTGATAAACACATATTTGGCCTTTATTAACACTGCCTTCCAGAAAAAGCAAAAGGTTTTCTGCAGCCATACTGTGAGATACCCACAGTACCTGCCGAGTCTGTGACGCTTCCGTGGGTTTAACGTCTATGCATTTTCATTAGCAAAATTGAATACCAATTCACAAAACGCAACGCTAAACACATTTCAGTGATGTCTTAACAACGCGTTAACAATAACGGTGAAAATTCTGAACTATGATTAAAATTTAGTGGCAATGATATGCTCAAAAAGAAAACTACGTTTTTCAACTGTGCATTGCATTTTTGTAATCCATTACATAATGAGGTTGGTAAGAGCTGGTAATCCCACAGCGCCCTCTGATGTTCGTAACTGGGACAAAGGTTTACTTTGATGATGGCTCTGGTTTCATGTTTTCAATATGACAGTGACTTGCACAACAGGAGGAGGAAGAGATGTGTCAAGGTCACGGAGTAATCTGGAAACTTTTTTAGCCATTTAACTGTTTCACAGTCTCCTGGGTCATACAGGGGGTCTTCAATGATTCTTAGAAACAACATACCATTTTGTCACCATCACCAAAGTTAACAGGAACTAAAATTAGTGAACAGGAAATGAGCAATTTTATCCTGTAAGCAGATGATAGGGCACTTCAGTAGGGCACTTTGAGTGACTGGAAACTAGTACTCATTTGGCTCAATAATGTCAATATTTACAGAACAGAAGTTACAGAAAGCACAATCATATCAAAAACAGCAAATCAACTTTGTCCTCGAGCAGTAATTTGAGCAAAACCAGTTCAAAACAACTGTAGCTGGAACACCAGAGATTTCTGAATAGATAATTACAGAAAAGGAAGATTTTTCTTCATGAATATTTACATCAAATTTATGCCATTCGGACTATACACTCTAGTATATTTAAAGCTGTGTTTAAGCAATTTATAACTTAGGTTTATTGTGCTTGCAGTCGTATCTTCATCTAAATTAGCTGACAGAACAGTCCCTTGAACAAACCTTGAAAAAAAAAAGCTTGTAGCAGCGCAATTCCATCATGGTGTTCCTTACAAATAATTAAGTGAAAACTGTAAATGTGTGTTAAAGTGTGCATCAGCCTAACAAGAGTCCAGAAAGCGCATTCAGGTCCCTCATGTATGGGTTGTCACTGAGGATGCGGTCAATACGCTGCTTTTGGTCAGGAAAGATGTCGTACAGCTTCCTTTTGAGCTCTGTGGTTTCTGAGGGCGACCGCTGGGGGGGAGGAGAAGGGGACGGTCGAGGAAGGTGCCAGTCTGGAGGGCCGGAGTGTGGCCAGAGGGAAGGGGAAGAGGGATGTGCTGTGGTCTGTGCTGCCGGGCCGTAACCTGACGGGGTTGCCCGAAGGTCTGTCCTCAGGGGGGGCATTATGGGACTACCTCTGTGAGAGGACAGAACAGTTATGAGGAGTTACGGACAAGACAGCAAATGTGTGGTAACCACTGGAGTGTTTTTAAACTCACCGACTGCCTTTAAGTAGAAACTCGTCTAGGTGAGGTCCATGCTTTCCGAGTGGGTCATCGGGATCATAAAGTGATCTTCTACGAAGGTGAACTGCAAGAGTCTGAAAAATCAATAAAAAGAGCTGTAAATCTAAGCAAACAGGAACGGAGCACACTAAAGGTGCATCCATGTACACTACCATTCAAAAGTTTAGGGTTGGGGAGAATTTTTTTATTTGCATGTTTTTGAATGCTAAGAATGCTTAAGTATCTTATGCTCACCAAGGAAGCATTTATCAAAAATACAGTAAAAACATTAAGTTTATTGTGAAATGTTATTATAATTTAAGATAACCGTTTTCTATTTAATATATTTTAAAATGTAATTTATTCCTGTGATGCAAAGCTGCATTAAGCATCATTACTCCAGTCAGATATATTTTTATGGAGACTGTGAAAAAAACCCTAACTTTTTGTAACATTTTACATCTTCACTGGAAGTTAGATCAATTTAGTATGTCCTTTCTGAATGGTGTCCTTGTCTTAAAAAATAAATAAATAAATTACTGACTCAAAAATTTTGATTGGTAAAGTACGTAACTAACATTAGGAATTGAGTGAAGCACTGATGGTCATCTAGACATCTTACTGTAAAGATGTTGTTCTTACCTCTCCAGAATAATCCTCCTCCACGCATCTGACTGGCTCACAAAGTCCCTCAGGTTGTCATTGGTGACGATGACCCCTCCTGTCTTCTCAGCCAGATGAAGCAGGAACCTGTGAAGACAGTCATAGATCAAGCAGGGCTCAGAGAAAGAACCTGGGCCTATATAAATTGTGTACAAAGTAAGGTATGCACAAAGGTTTTGATTTTCCAATCCTACCCACTTGCTCCTGAAATAACCATAAATGGAGCATACAACACCTGTTTTTATTATTCATGACCTCAACTTCATATTTTTTCCATACTGATATTGGCATCTAGAAACATTGATTGCATTTAACAGTGCTAAAAATAGTCATATAGATGATATGCACAGTAAATATGTCTGTATATATTTGTGGCATACGAGAGACAAAATGTGGTGCATATATTTTTACATTTCTGATGTGTCCACAAGACATAGTTTATAATTTTTTATGTCCCATCACCATCCACAAACATTTCTGTGATTTCCTGAAACATCACTGAAAATCTATATGCAAATGTATCTAATTCACAAGCTAAATACTATTTTGTCTGATAAGGAGTCTAGATGACTCCTTTATCAGTTTATAATAATAATTGATTTATTTTAAATAGCGCCTCCAAGTTGCTTTCTCAACGCGCTTTACAGGCAAACATAACAACAGAGAAAACTACAACTAGTTTACCTGTCATCATGGGAGGAAATTCTCTGTCCACACACTTCTCTAGACGGGGTAAAAGAAAGGAGTCGCAGGTTCTCCAGCTGGATCAGAAAGTGTTGTTCTGTAATAATAAGGACAAGGCATCCTATTTTTAACTGGAGATAAAATCATATGTATGTAAATAAATAAATAAAACAGAGAGAAAGCTGAGCTCTTACCAGTGATGTTGGGGTCTTTCTTCTGTCTCCACTGAGGAACAAAGACAGTGATTTCTCTGTGCCCTCTGCGCCAAAAGGCCTCTACAGCGATGGCAATCCCACGACAAGAAAAGATCCGATGGAGTCCATGCCTGGTGAGAGCAAATAGGTAGGGTCAACGGTCATGATCAGTTTGGAATATCATATTTTAGCAGTATATGCAGTATCTACACGCATGTTGTGCAACGTGTGAACATTTTCTATGTTCATAGTGTATTTGGATGGCCTACTGCTTATGCCAAAATGTAACTCGCAGTTCAACACTTTCCACTTTACTCTTCACTTATGGGTGTGCAGCCATAAATATCAACCACAACTTGTTTTTCAATCTCATTCTAGACTCATATTTGACAGAATTGTAATTAAAATGCCACATTACTAAGATGATAATTGGATGACAGTTGCTAAATTTAGTGAGGTCATTTGAAAATAATATAGGCTACTGATGTTTGAAAATTTATCATCATTGCATTCTGCAAGCTGAATTTTTAAATAGTATGCAGTATATACAAAATATTCCCAAATGCAGCAAGAAGTCTACAATCACATTCAAACATGCTTAATTCACCTAGAAGGCCGATTGAAATAACCAAAGACCAAAGTTCCCTCTTGAATATCAATTTGCTTGATCAGGAAACAGCTCTGCATTCAATTTCACAATGCATCTACCACTGATAGAGAGATATGTACATATGTAAATGCATTTGAGAACAGTGGTCAACCATTTACTTCCTTTTTATCTCGGCAAGTCTCGATTAGATGCAACTGACGCAAAAGGGTGCAAAGATAGACGCACATCTCCATCTATTCAGAACGCTCAGAGAGAATGACACACGTATACAGATGTGCAGCCAGCCATGTAGACACACACCCACCCATCCACACAAAGACACACATATGAACCACAGAGGGGTCACGGGGAAGTTCCCTCTACAAGAGAAAGTTATTTTAAACAGGAAGTGTTACTAAATCAACGATCGTTGACGTAAAGAGTCAAATAACTTTCCCAGTCTGGAAATGTAAATTGCTAAATATGCAAAAATACCTTTCATTTCTCCCTTGTATTTCTGACAAAAAACACCAAATAAAAAACCCATGTGGTTCACCTCTAACTCATCCTAATGAAGACCTTATCCAGTGACTGTAGACTCTGACCTGATTATCTTAAACTGAAAGGACAGGTAAGAGACCCGTAAAGGTGGTTCTTCATCTGAAATGACTCTAGATTGTGTCAGTACAGACTGACACCGTATCTACACTTGGGTGCCTGGGTTTGAACACACTTTTCGTGTATGAAAAGTATCTGAAGACATGATGGGAGGCAAAAATCACAGGAAAAGCTTGACGTTAGTGGTTGACCAATATTGTTTTTTGATGGCCGATGCCGATATCTTAGAGAGCAGGGTGGCCGATGGCCGAAATAAAGCTGATATTTACAGGCCTATATATATTATATATACACATACATACACACTTTAGATTTATTTTAATCACCATTTAATAATTTATAAATAAATATTTTAAATAAACATGCTTGTACTAGATGGCAACTTCTTGAATCTGCAATCCTATTACAGTATTTTTTACAAATAAAGCAATTGTATAACAAATTTATGAATATGTGAATAAAAAGGAAGTAAACACTGTAACAGGGCACCCAATCTGGTAATCATATTTTTTCAAATAAAAACTTTTTTTGACTGAATTTTGACTAGGTAACACTAATTTTAGATACAGCACACAGTGAAAATGATATGAATTGACACAGTGGGCAACTGGATATAGCAGAGCATATTTTAAAATGAAGGATTTAAAGTTTTCCGATCGTATTGTCCCTCATAACCAGTAGTATAACAAGCCTATAGTAGTTTGATATGACAGAAGAAAACAGAAAAGTTTTGTGTAGGCTTTCAAAACACTCCCTCACCTTGCTCATCTTCAAATGGACATTTCTCTGAACCCGGCACGTGTGAAAACCAACACATGCAAAATCTGAGGTTAAATTTAATTATTTTGTTTTCCGGTCCAGATATAGCTACACTTTTCAAAATAATATGTTAATTTTAAAATGTAACATTAACATGACTAATTTAAATGATAGAAAATTATAAATTCTAATTATAGAAAAAAACAAAAAGTAAATAACCAGTATTTCCAAGTCAGCTAGCAGCAGCAGTATCGGTTAATTGGCTAGTCAAATAGTCTCGCACATCCCTAGTCTAGATATGTGTGAGGAACATTTCCTTCCAAAACAACCATACCACCTGAGAAACCAGAGATATGAGAAATGAAACTAACAAAATCCTAGACTTGTGCCAAACCACATCAACATCATTACAGCAGGATCAGGAACTGTATTCGTTCGGTTCACATGACGTCACTGTAGCTTTGCGCCGCCATCTTTACGACCAACGCTCTCAGTAATGCCTGCAGAATGTTGTGCAGTTGGCTGCAACAACAGCGGAAAGAGGAACCCCAAACTGGTATTTTATTATATATAACAAAAGAAAAGGATAGAAGAAAGAAGTGTTAAAGGCTAGCTGTCATTCAAAGAGATCATCGCTGCGCATGTTTCATATCATGTCTCATCGTTATGTGCGCACACACACACCCGACGCGAAGCGTGCGGCCATAGATCCCCTATACAGCGCGCGAGTAATGAACTGAGCTCTGTGTCATGTCTGAATGGACAAATACACACAACATTGTTTAAATGTCCATTTTTTTTATCGTGCGATTCTTTGATTTATTGACTATCGCGTCAGGCCTAATCCAGATTAATGACAGACTAACGTTAGCCGTGGCTGGCAAGCTACCAGCTGTCAGTTACTTCTAGCTAACAACGCTACCTAGTCAGAGCAAACTTCCACCAAAGTCATACTTATATATATAATACCTACATTTCCCATGATTAAATATAAATCCTTGATGGCCAGGTGCCGCACTTTTACATCTTTTACCCACCCAGCCACAGCATATGATATGTATCGTAGCCTACTCTTGAAAGCCTTCAAGCGATCCCCACTGAATGGGAGAGGGTTATGCACAAGATATATGGACTAGAGGGCAAGTCTGGGGCAGATAATAATGGACAAAACAAAACTGGGGGTAACAAATAAGGATCGGAGCCTAAAATTGTAATTTTCTCCAGGTATCTCGGTCTCTCTCATTCAAATGGACATTTGGGCGGCCATACCGGGCGAGATCGGTTGTAAATATGGCGGCGTTCTATTGGTAGTGACGTAGGTGGCATCTATGAATATACGTTGCACCAGTTTCAACCCATGACCTTTGACCTCTCCTTCACAATGACAGCTCATCTTTAACTGCAAGATATTGAGATCCTTTCTGACCTGCTGTGGCAGCAGCGGTTCTTGGTAACTGCGTATTTGGGCTACTATGGCAACAAGATTTCACCTGAGGATTCATATCTCAAATATCATGCAAGCATACAAATCAGCCATGAGAAACCGTGTGAGCTGTTGTCTTCAAGACTGGCTGAACATGTGATAGTGTGACTGTTCTGTGCTCTGCATGGATAATATGGCGTAATTAGTTACACATACACCTTTTGTTCCATGCTATTATTTGAGTGGGAACATTTCTTAAAAACTGAAGAATACTCCATGTTTCAAATCTTTCTAGTATATGCCCACATCTTTTGTTGAAGAAAAGGTCTCACGTTATAAAAACTCCCACCTAACAACACCTTATCCCACGATTTCTATCACCAATAGGGTCTAAAAATATATTTTCCCTCTCTTCACCCCTGTATAACACCTCAGTTTCCACACTAGTATTTCTAAGAAGCGCAGTCACCTCCGGTAAGCCACTTAAAGGGCAAAAATAAGGGCTGACAATGGGAGAGACCCACTGAGAGGTTGCCTTTTAGGTGGGAAGGAGGAAGAGGGTGTGGGTGAGAATGACAGAAAGAAAAGAAGGGGGTTGCACCTGGTTTAAGGTTTTCAAACACAAACATTTACAGACTACGGTTCAAAAACACTCACAGACCTTACTGGAAGTGACTTACTTTAACCTTTATGGGTACTCAACATTTTCACACCCTCAAATTGTCTCCAAAAAAAGCATCAATCACATCTGTCCTTTACAATGGTTTCATAAAGCAAGCATTAATTAAATGCTGAACTTGAAATACTGAATGCATCATTTAGTTTTAGCAAGTTTAGGTCACCTAAAAACCTGTCATTTACTCACTCTCATGATGTTCTTTCTCCCAAGGAACACAACAGGAGACATTTTAAAGAATGTTCACACTGTTCCTTTCCAAACAATGAAAGTAGCAGTGACCGGGATCTGTCAAGGACAAAAACACCATAAAAGTAGCCCATACAATGCTATATTCCAAGTCTTCAAGCCATACAAGAGCACAGTACAAAGTATCAGACTAAAATTTTAGTCTTTCCCTCACATAAAACATGTGTGCTTTTAGAAGACATCGAATATAGCACATAAATTGCTTATTCATGGTGCTTTTTGGAGGTATAACTAGTTTGTTGTGCTGAAGCATTCGTAATAAATGTGCTTAAGAGAGTGTGCGGTAATATATTTTTTGCATTAAGCAACTAGCTGTCAACCAATTTTCTAACCTCAACTCCTTCTTTCAATAGCTGTATCCTACAAAGTTGGGTGGCTAATGCCCAAATGTAATGTCAATGTTAGAAAAAATAAATTTCTCTCAAAAATTACCTAAAGAACCGAAAATAAATGGTTTACTAACCATTGACAAAGCTGCAATTAAGGACCATTTTTATATTTTGCACAACATAATAAACTACAAAAAACGTACATAATCTAATAATCAAAACTCATGCGCACAAAACAAAGTTAACTAGTAGTTTCAACGTTTTTTTTGTCTAACCTTGCCATCTTTATACAATTAAAAAAATTATAACATTTATTATAAAATGCTCTTAATATGCTGAAAAATAATACTAAATGCATGGAAAAAATAAAACATATAAAGGCACCACATGGTAACTTGTCACAAACCTGTTTTAGTTAAACAGTCGAGTCATCTGTACAATAACTGTATTTGCAGCATACTTTTTTCTGCAAGAAGTATATAAATACAAGTATCTACTTTGCTGCTCAATGTGTTTCTGCTACTGTTGCTAATAACTGTCATTGCAGCTCTTAATGTGGCACTTTAACAGAAGAGAGATGCAACACCCACAGAGCGGAAAGGGCTTGAATGAAGCACATTTGGCTCTAGATAAAAATATTAGAGAATGTAGTGGTGACATATCATTACTGTAAACAACTCTGAGCACTTGTGGTGCTTTTTGACGCGCTGCTCACTTAATTGACAAAATGGCACAATTATGTTGTCGCTGACCTACATGAAAGAATGAGAATTGTAAATGCCCCCAAAAATGATACAAATTGGTGGAGACTTACGCCATTGCCACATTGCTGCCATCAATGATGATGTGTCGCAGATCAGGACAGCCCGGTTCGTTCTGTAGTACTAGTCGGTAGGGGGTTCTCAAGGACTGCTGAAAACGAGACATGCCGGTGAGGGGTGCTGGTTTAGAGGTGCAAAGTGCCTCAGAGTGAGGTAAAGGTGCCCTTCCAGGAAGCGTCTGGTAAGAGCAACCTGGTCGTGTGTCGGTGGGCCGAAGAGGAGGGCCTTGAGAGGAGCTGCGGAGATTGGTCATATTCTCCATCCGCATAGGAACCATTGTTTGAGAGCTACCGCGGGGTAGATAATCAAACCGGGGCTCTGGCTTCAAATCAAGTGCAGCCATTCTGGGCTTCCTCTCTATCTCTTTGAAGTCATTATCATCGTCGTCAATGATGATCACTTCACATATGTCGTCCTGTGCGCCATTGTTTCTTTTAAGAGTGGCTGAGGTGAGTGGCATGCAGCTTGTCTGGTTCTTCTGACCTATGCCATTAGTACTAGGAGGTCTAATGTTTTCTTTGCACTTGATCTCTGCGAGATCTCGCATCTGCACCCGTTCCTTCTCTTTGAGCCTGTTGGAGCTGAATGTAGATGAGGCGTTTATGCAGGATGATGGGTCTGGTTTGCAAGAGGTGCTCTGGGCTCCTTGCGTGCTCTGGGTCTTCTGGGTCTCCCCCACAATTCGTTCCAGCAGTAAAAACGTATCCTCTGTCTGCCCCGTCTCCCGTACCACCCGCTCCACCACATCCTGCTGGTAGCCCATGGTTCGGAAGAAGTTAACAAGACAGCGTAAGTTAGTCTCAGGACTCACAGCCTCATTTTCATTTGTCACTTCACAAGCAGCTAGTGTCCCCTTCGCAGACGTAACAGCCGGAAGCTGCCGTTCTTCCCTCTGCTCTTCTTCTCTCCTCTCCAGCGAATATTGTCGTTTAGTGTCCCTCTGCTCGCTTTCAGAGGACCGCCGCTTGTTGCAACGACCGTTGAAACCGGGCATAATGTCAGGAGTGGTCACAGGACCTGAGGTTTTGTCCTCAAAAGTGGTGTCCAGGATACGGTTGGAGAGGTCAGTTACGGGTGTGCTGGTCTGAGAGCGGTCCTGCTCAAGGTCTATGATAACTGTAGGTTGTGTGGGGCTTTGGGCTAAGCCCAAAAGTTCCTCTTTGAGGGCACTGGGCAGCAACAGCAGTTCCATTGCATATTTATCAGCCCGGTCCTCTACGAAAGTCTTAAAAGTGCGCTTAACCAAGGGCTCCCTGTCAGCTGGCAAGCTTCGCTTCTCCTGAAAGAGGGCAACAAACTGTTGAACGCGACTTTGAGCCATGACGACAGCCTCCGCACACCCGCTTAACTTCAGACGGCCTGGCTCAACAACTTGGACCTCTGCACTCGTGTCTCTAAGCAGCCGGTCCAAAAAGAATCCACGAGCACCAGCGAAAATGCAGTGCATGTCCACTGGGTACCGTTCTTCTTTTTGAAGTTCTGGGTCACACAGACCTTTCACATATTCCTGCAAAACAATCACAGGAGAATAGGATTACAAAACATAAATTTCAAAAGATAGAAAACTGCACTTCTACAAGCAGTAGGGTGACATAACACAAGCATAATGCTCTTGTATTAAATGGTTAGTTGACCCAAAAACGAAATTTCAGTCCGTTTTACTCAACCTCATGTCGTTCTAAACCCGTAAGGTCTTCGTTCATCTTCGGAACACAAATGAAGATATTTTTGATATCCATAATAACGACTTTATGCAACTATTTCTTCTCTTCCCTGCCATTATCCAACGCCGTTTACGTTTTGGACAATGTTTTAGACAGCGTAGAAGAATGACAGGGAAGAGAAAAAATTGTTGAATAAAGTCGTTATTTTTTTTGTTTTTTGCGCAGAAAAAGTATTCTCGCCACTTCATAAACTTAAGGTTGAACCACTGTAGTCACATGGACTATTTTACAATGTCTTTACTAACTTTATGGGCCTTGAAAGTGGTCGTTGCGTTGCTGTTAATGTAGGGGATCAGATAGCTCTCAGATTTCAACAAAAACATCTTGATTTGGCTTCCAAAGATGAACGAAAGGCTTACGGGTTTGGAACGACATAAGGGTGAGTAATTAATGACAGAATTTTCCGTTTGAGGTGAACTATTAATACTCTCACAAGCAAAACAAATAAACTGGTTTCTTTACTTTAAACTAGCATGCATATATGATTTGATCAAATGATCAAACGACCAAGAGCTTCATCATCATTCTGTGGGAGATTCCACATGCTCATCATTGTATCGATGAAAGTGTGAATACATATCCAGGTATGCAAGCATGACACTACACCCAATGTAGACTGTTACTGGTTAAACATAGCTACTCTGTGTTATGCATTTCACAATGTGTCAACACAGAGCATAAGTGAATGTATTATGTGCTAAAATATTAGTATACGTTTCAGTATAAAGTGCTTCTGGCTGTACTCTTAGTGTGATTATCAAATCTCAAAGGCTGCGATTTATAACATATATATATATATATATATATATATATATATATATATATATATAAATAAATCTCAAAGGCTGCGATTTATATATATATATATATATATATATATATATATATATATATATATATATATATATATGCATGCTGTGTTTCAGTGAAGGATGGCACAGCTCATAATAATAAAACAGTGTTTTCAATGTCCCAGATCTCAGTAAATGCGGCTTCACGTGGTCTCCATATCTCAAGTGCTGTGATACTGCATACAATGTGCATTTGAAAACAGAATACCTGCCATTTTTTTCACCATATTTTTTAATGAGATAAGCTTATAAACCTGTTGCATGCCAACAAAACCCTGTGGTTTTCCATCAATAAAAGCTCACTGGTTTAACATTAGAAAATTAGAGATTGAGAGACAAATTGTATTGTCATTTTACAGCTGTACTGTATATTATTTTTCATAAAATACTGTTTTTTATTTTACAGTGAAATAGTCTTATATTAATTTTTCATATATTGATTTGTACTATTATTATTTTATAGCCATATTGATGTATAATGGCAAAATCATTGGCCAAATTTAGTAGCCAAACAGACAAGCACAGAAAACCTGGAGCTCTTTAAAAAAAAAAAAAAACATTTCAAATCAAAAACGCACTTTTTATCAGAAAATAATGAAATTTGATTTTTTTTTTCTTCAAATCGTGCAGCCCTAAAAGTACTATATTCTAAAATGCACTAAAGTGGTTAAAAATAATGAGGAGAACTGGGCTTCTTTGGTGTTTCGTAACTTCATAGTCATCATATTGATGTGATTGTGTGGCTTTGAGTAAGTGGGTGGGCCTATGTGGCAAACAGCTACCAGTTAAAGATTATAAGTTGAAAAAAAAAAAAAACAACAACACAGGAACCCTTTGGGGTGGACCATTCTGCCACATCTCTGCTGAACTTTTTGTTTCTTTGATCTGAGCGAGCAAGTTACGGTAAAAGAAATACTCATATACAGTACCAGTAATGACAGTAGGTTAAAAGCCACTACACCGAGTAGTAACTAAAACCGAAAGTGAAATATACTGGGGGCCTCCCATCTTGTCCTGACTAAGCAAACAGATCTCTGTCAAAGACCCATGAGAAAATTCTTGACATAGTTTGGATGAGAAGCAGATACCAGGTTATTGTAATTCAAACAGGAAGAGATATTCAAAAAAGTGAATTGTGGAGAAAAAAGCTTTTAACATGTGAATGTGATTTTAGTTTTGTGGTTGGGAGTTATTATATTTACACCAGTGAAAATATATAACAAATATATCAAAATGTTTAGACAATGAGGAAGTGCACATGGTGAAATGCATCCAATGAGTGGTTTCCGTTTCATGGCTTAACAATAAGGATATTCCAGGTTTACTGGCACTGGTGGTTATATTTCCTTATTAAATCGGACTACAATTGCAAACAATGGCATGTCAGAACTAGGTGATGACGCCACATGTGTTCAGTGAAAAACCACGTCTTTTGTTGCTGTCTTGGAAACTCATATTTTCGACACCATATTAACGGGAAACATCGGTGTGAAAATGTACAGGGTTGGATCATCTATAAATGTGTATGAAAGCTTAATGTGTTTCTGTCTGCTGAGACATTATGAAATACACTGACTGATCCCATTGCATTGGCTATGTTGGATCTGTGTGGTTTGGCAACAGTTATTCCCAAATGATAAAATACAGTTAAACTCTGATGGGCTATTCAAGCAATATCACTTACAATTGTGCTGTTGGCCTGGGATTTGGCCAGTGTGATTCACAGGTATGAATCACAGCCTTGCTCATGTTAAATCAATGGTACATCATGACTGTGAATGTGATTTTAAGGGCCGGTCTATCTATGACTAAATAGACTGAAGACTAAATATCTAAATAAAAAATAAAAGTTGTCTGAAAATGAACATTATTTTAGTAGGTTAAATAAAAGTCTGATCAAACCATTTTTATGGGGTCACACAAGAGATACTATAGGACACACTATGTCAAATAAAGACAAACATGTTATCAGACGCAGCTGAGTTCAGTGACAGCTTCCTCTAGATATTACGTTGCAACTTTGCATCAAAAGAAGTTTAAGGTCATCGACTTTTCACTTCTGACAGTCAAAAAAAATAAAAAATAAAATAAAATAAAAGACAAGACAAGTAGCAACATTGTTTACTATAAACATCTTCAATTAATTTACCTTCGCCTTAAACACATCCTCCTTTTTCCCCTTCAGCTGGAGCCAGATCTGTCTGGAAGTCTTACTTCCGTGGGCTCCAGTGTGATCCAAAAGCCCAATAATCGTGAACGTCACTTGGAAAACATGTTCGACCTTCGTTTGCTGCCTCTGAGCTCGGTCTGCTTGTCCTCATGCACCGTGAACTCGTCTATGAGCGGCTCTGCCTGCGAAACTGCTGGTGGTCGGGGACTGCCTGCCTCTCGGCGGCTCCGTACAGGTTACCTCGGTGATTCGCTTCATCCCGAGGAGGGGCCGCGTTGTTGACATTTTATTTTTTTAGCTGTATCAAACTATGTTGACCAGGGCGACTTCACTTTCAAATCCACTACTAGTAAAATTAATCGTTTACCCCTTTCATGTTAGATTCCCGCTCGCTGTCTCTTGACGTTTGTCAACAGCGCTGTAGTATCTGTGTTTTGACGTTACTCTCGGTTAGCCTGCTAGCCTAACATCTCAAGCAAGCCGTCGCACCCGGAAAACCCCACGCACGTCATCAGCAGACGACGACGTTGCTGATATGTCTTTGCTCTGATTGCAGATAAGAGTCTGTTGCTAGTAGTAACCATAGTTTACGCCAAAATACAAGCAAAATTATATACTCACCCTTACATGGAAGGCCCGAAATAAACATGCTTTGACCAAAATACAATTATACGATTATTATATAATCACCCTTACATGAAAGCACCGAAAAAACATGCTTTGATAAATCCTAATTATTACATAAAAACATTACATTTATGAGATATTTAATCATAGTTATGTATTTTTATCATTATGACGTGAAAGTCATAATTATGAAATAAAAAAGTTAAAATTATGAGACTGTCAACATTATTAGCTAATAAGTAAATTATGACAAAATTAAAATTATGACATAAATGGCTTTGTCATAATTACAGGGTTTTTCCTGGCTCAAAATGATTTTGACTTTTTGACTTTTTTAATTTTGACTTTTTATTATTATAATTTTCCATTTTGTCATAATTAAAAATATATATTATTATAATTTACCAAAGAATGTTTTTTTTCTGGAAATGGGATACACTCATGTTTTTCTAAACTTGAACACAAAAGAAGATATTTTGAAAAATGTCACTTTATTTTGTCCATATAATAAATATCAGTGGGATCTAATGTTGTTTGTGACTTTTTTGTGAAAGTTGCCAGTGACTTATATCTTCTTTCAAAATTGCAATATTTAATTACTAAATAAAACATTTTAGTCACATCTTAGATCCCTCCAACATTTACATAATCTCTGCATAAATGACAGCACTCTCATTCACAGAACTGTCTGGCATAAAACTTGAACACCTGAGTTTCAGGGTACAATTAAAACTTGTGCATCAAAAGAAGTACTTTTTCTTTTCAAGCTCTCAGGGACCGAGAGTGTGTGGGCACTGCATCTGTGCAGAGAAGGGAGGGGCTGAAGAGGAACTAGAACAAAAGTAGCCTGTTGTAAAAGAGTGCAAGGCCATGAGGCAGTTTTCTACTCAAGCAGAGGCAGCTATACAGCTCATTCACGACAACAGTCTGTAATCCACTGAGGGCCACGAGAGCACTCGCTCTAGACACGAGAAGGAAAAAATATTCAGACAGCACAAAAGAGTGCTCGCATTCAGACACACATGCAGTTATGCGAGTTCGTGTGAGTACACCCACACACCATACTCCTCCTTATCCAGTCTTTCACGTTTCTTTCCATCTTTTCAATAATCACTTATCCATAAAGGTATATTTCCACTGTACAATATTTTCAGTAAAATTCTGTATAATTCTTAAAGGGATACTCCACCGGTTTTTCATATTAAACTATGTTATTCCCTTAGACAAGTTGATACATACCTCTCTCGTCTCAGTGCGTGCACTATATCTCTCTGTATTGCCGCAAAACTATGTTAGCACTTAGCTAGCACAGTGCATTAAATATGGGCCAAAAAGAGAAGCGACCAAACACTTCCTCGTTTTCCATATTTAAACACAGTTACTCGAGTAGTGTAACTCGACCTAGGCTGGTGACACAAAATAAAACGTTGCGCTTTTCTAAGCGTTTAAAATTGATGTAAATAACAGGGGGCAATATAGTCATCAATTTTAAACGCTTAGAAAATCACAACGTTTTATTTTGTGTCACCAGCCTAGGTTGAGTTACACTACTCGAGTAACTGTGTTTAAATAGGGAAAACGAGGAAGTGTTTGGGCACTTCTCTTTTTGGCCCATATTTAATGCACTGTGCTAAGTGCGAACATAGTTTTGCAGCAATACAGAGCGATTGAGTGCACGCACAGAGACGAGAGAGGTATGTATCAACTCGTCTTAGTTAAGGAAATAACATAGTTTAATATGAAAAACCAGTGGAGTATCCCTTTAAAAGCCAATCGAAATGAAACCTGCCACATATAGACTAACATCACATACATTTTTGGAAAGGAACATCAGTATTAAAGGAATAATTTTTAGAGTGCACCTTGGAACCTGTTTCAGAGTTTGCGTTCTCGAGCACCAAGTTGTGCAAATGAACGGCCAGAACACATTGAAAGTTTTCTGTTTTCTGTTAGAATGGTGTCGTGTAAGCGGCTCCTAAGTTAAAGGAGAACTCTGGTCAATTTTAACATTGAGCTCATTTTTTGTACATTTGGAGTGCTGTCAGTACAGAGAACAACGACAAAAATCAGTGTTGCCTACACCGTGTTATCCTCTTTTTAAAATTCGCACCCTGTTGACTTAAACGGGGCAAGTTCTAAACCTGCTTTTAGCATCTTAACATCCTTAATGTGTCATTACAAGTGCACAGCCATGTGAGTGGTGTTATTAAAGGAGTAGTTCACTTTTAAAAAAACTTTTGCTGATAATTTACTCACCCCCATGTCATCCAAGATGTCCACGTCTTTCTTTCTTCAGTCGAAAAGAAATTAAGGTTTTTGATGAAAACATTCCAGGATTTTCTCCATATAATGGACTTCATTGGGAGCCAAACGGTTCAAGGTCCAAAAGACAGTTTCAGTGCAGCTTCAAAGGGCTTTAAACGACCCAGACGATGAATAAGGGTCTTATCTAGGACCCTTCGAGTCATGACTCGAAAAAAGATTTGTTAATTTTGATGAACAAGTTCGAAGAGGAGAGTCACGAACGCTCATCACAGAACAGAGTAAGGCGTGTTATTTATTTTTTAAATGAGCGATGGTTTCGCTAGATAAGACCCTTTTTCATCGTCTGATATCGTTTAAAGCCATTTGAAGCTGCACTGAAACTTGGACCTTGAACCGTTTGGCTCCCAATGAAGTCCATTATATGGAGAAAATCCTGGAATGTTTTCATCAAAAACCTTAATTTTTTTCCGACTGAAGAAAGAAAGACGTGGACATCTTGGATGACATGGGGGTGAGTAAATTATCAGCAAAAGTTTTTTTAAAAGTGAACTACTCCTTTAAGATCGAACACGGTCAATCTGACTGCAGTAGATGTGAAAGATATGAATAAAAGTGATGTTTATTCAGCCAGCTCACATACCTGTGTTTTCTTCCTGTTTTCGGTCGAAGACTCGAAGTCCACAGTAGTCTATTGTCGAGTTCTAGTTGGTAACTAGATACCTGATCGCGCGCAGCGCGAACTCGAAAATAGACAACTGTGGACTTCGACCGAAAACAGGAAGAAAGAGGTATGTGAGCTGGCTGAATAAACATCATTTTTATTCATATCTTTCACATCTACTGCAGTCAGATTGACCGTGTTCACTCTTAATAACACCACTCACATGGCTGTGCACTTGTAATGACACATTAAGGATGTTAAGAGGCTAAAAGCAGGTTTAGAACTTGCCCCGTTTAAGTCAACAGGGTGCGAATTTTAAAAAGAGGATAACACGGTGTAGGAAACACTGATTTTTGTCGTTGTTCTCTGTACTGACAGCACTCCAAATGTACAAAAAAATTAGCTCAATGTTAAAATTGACCGGAGTTCTCCTTTAATAACTAATGATCTTTACAACGGAAGTGAATCAATTAAAACTAACTTTAGCTGGACAATAACTTTATTCTAGATCTGCTGTAACAACTCTGTTACTTTAATTTCCTAACTGTAAAGCTGCTTTGAAACAATCTATATTGTTAAAAGCGCTGTATAAATGAAGATGACTTGACTTGAATATTGAATACAAATAAAGCCTAATCAACAGCATTTGTGGCATAATGTTCATTACCTTGTATATATATATATATATATATATATATATTTTATATATATATATATATATATATATATATATATATATATATACATATATATACACACACACACACACACACACACACACACACACACACACACACACACACACACACACTCACTCCCCGGCCCCTTCACCTGTTCAACTGCTTGTTAACGCAAATATCTATTCAGCCAATCACATGGCAGCAAAAGTTCAAACTGAGCATCAGAATGGGGAAGAAAAGTGATTTAAGGCTTTGAACGTGATGGTTGTTGGTGCCAGACGGGCTGGTCAGAGTATTTCAGAAACTGATCTACTGGGACACAACACATCGAACATTGAAGCAGATGAGCTACAGCAGAAGAAGAAGATCACACCGGTTGCCAATCCTGTCAGATAAAAACAGGAAACTGAGGCTACAAATCACACAAGCTCACCAAAATTGTGCAATAGAAGACTGAAAAAACATAGCCGGTTCTGGTAAGTATTTACTTCTGCTGCGAAATGCAGATGGTAGGGTCAGAATTTGGCGTATAAATAAGAAAGCATGAATTCATTCAGCCTTGTATCAACGGTTCAGACGGCTGCTGGTGTAATGGTGAGAAGGATATTTTCTTGGGTCCTTAGTACCAATTGAGCATCATTTAAACGCCACAGTCTTGAGTATTGTTGTTGTCCATATCCATTCCTTTATGACCACAGTGGACACATCTTCTGATGGATACTTCCAGCAGGATAATGCCCCATGTTACAAAGCTCAAATCATCTTCACAGTCTCTTTTAAAGGCTCAAACGTGCATTTCTGTACTTATTTTTTGTCCAGCAAGCTATCATTTCTCATGAGTGTTTGTTTTATAACCACTAGATGGTGTCTCTCTCTCTTTCTCTCTCTCTCTCTCTTCCTCTCCTCTCTCTCTCTCTCTCTCTCTCTCCTCTCCCTTCTCTCCTCTCTCTCTCTCTCTCTCCTCTCTCTCTCTCTCCTCTCTCTCTCCTCCCCTCTCCTCCTCTCTCCTCTCCTCTCTCTCTCTCTCTCTCTCTCTCTCTCTCTCTCTCTCTCTTCTCTCTCTCTCTTCTCTCTCTCTCTCCTCTCTCTCTCTCTCTCCTCTCTCTCTCTCTCTCTCTCTCTCTCTCTCTCTCTCTCTCTCTCTCTCTCTCTCTCTCTCTCTCTCTCTCTCCTCTCTCTCATCCTGCTTCTCTCCAATCCTGGACCACGTCTGGCTTGATTCCCTTCCAGCTGCAGTGTGACTATTGAGCGAGACGCAATTCACAGATCGATATGTTTCATTATTTGGAGTCCAGACGTACAGATCAGGGGAATACAGTTTTTATTAAAGTTCACAGAGAAGAGATGTAGTGTTAAACAGTACAGGAAAGGAAAGTGTGTCCATCCAATGGGAGAGACTGTATTATCTGCAACCATGCAGTCTGTCCTTCACATACACATAAGCAGCTGAAATAATAGCAAACTTAATACTCAAGAAGAAGAAGGCATGGTCAGTATGTGTGCAAATATTACTTAATACTGCTGTTATGTTTTTGACAATCTGCCAGTCAGTTGGTTCCTGAACACAGAAACACACTCATGCTCCACTCACACTCCCTCACATTATGAATCACATCTGTGCGTACGCAATAACAAAAAAGGACTAATCCATTTGCCAAATCTTCTTTCCAAAATTCTCCTCATTTACATACAGAAAGCAAAACAGTAATTTATAATGAAGAAAAGCAAAAGATTTGTTCAGCAAGATTATTATATAGAATTGACTATTGTAGGCATTACATGTTATAGAGCATTTATTAAGGCCACAGTGCTGGCTGGCTCTCACGCTGAAGGCAGCTGGTGTCCTCTCAGCTGCTGGGCCCGGTCTGTCTTGACCCTGAACACATGGTCCACTTTAGCTCTGATTGGCTGGGCTCAGGCCACAGCTGTGCACAGCACAGGTCAATGGCTGAATCAGCTGTTAATCACGGGAATCAAGCTCAGGCAAATCTCTGCCTTAACCTGTTAACTGTCAGTGTAATGGTAGCACTATTGCCTTTTCCCCCTATATGACGTATTTTAGAAATCATCATAAATTAGGTATCATTCATCCCATGAAAAGCGTTTTGGAACTGGACATTGCGTTACTACTGAAACTGTATTTTAAAGGAGACCTGTAATGCAAAACTCACTATGACATGGTGTTTGAACATAAATGTGTCAGCAGTGTGTGTACACAACCATTCTATAATTGTATAAATCCACTGCTTTTTTTAATCCCCATAAATAATAAGCAGTGACTCAGAATAAGCGGTTTGCAGTTTCTATGCAGTGCTGCACAGGCCCCGCCCACGACTGCTGATGAACTCCGCCCTATTAGCATAAACCCGCCCAGGGGTGCGTTTCCCGAAAGCATCGTTAGCCAACTATGGTCGCAAGTTGGTCGCAATTCCCATTGAACTCTATTGGTAACGACGGAACTTGCGACCATAGTTGGCTAACAATGCTTTCGGGAAACGCACCCCTGAGTGAGCTGAACACAGTCTGCAATGTTTATCTCCTCGCCAGAGCATTTAACATATGTAACTGTTTTCTTATTAAAGCTACCAAACTTATTCTATCAAAGAGCAGTGAATAATTTTCTGATATGAAAATTTAGTTCGATACCGATAACCGATAACGTACTCGGTTACTAACGTAACCTCGGTTCTCTCTAGAGAGGGAACGAGTACTGCGTAATATCTTACGCTATGGGGAAAACTCTTTTCCACGAGATATTGAAGCCAAAAATTATCCTTAATTTTTTACTAATGTAAAACGCTTTGCAGCAGCAAGCAGACCTAGGCGAGACAGCTCGCGCGCCTATTGGCTGCTCTGCGGCAATAGCAGCAGCCTATCGAGAGAGGCTCTGCGTGACGTCACGACGAATGGGGGCCCTTCGCGCCCATATCGTCACGTCCCGCCAGAAAGGGCGTGGTCTCGCCCTATATCTAGGCTCGATAGCTGCTCTTACGTCGGTTTTCATCGCCGAAGCGAACCAGAGCGTATTCCAAGCACGGCAAGATACGCAGTACTCGTTCCCTCTCTAGAGAGAACCGAGGTTACGTTAGTAACCGAGTACGTTCTCTTACGAGAGTATCTCTCGTACTGCGTAATATCTTACGCTATGGGGAACACAATGCAACACGCCGTGCTGGTAGGGATCCAACACCAAAGACCCAGGGGCCGAAGCCCGGGGCGCATATAGTGCATAATCACCATAAACTCACGGAGAGTGAGGGAAGAGAGGCTAGAAGCATCATTCCCTGTAAATAGCCTCCGAAAGGGGCCAATCATATGACAATAACCAAACCGTCAGGGTGAACATTCAGCCTGAACCGGGTGGCCACAAGTGTGTCAATTTTTAAATGAGCTGCTGTACCGGTCAGTGAGCGATACGCAGGCCAAACTCAGTATCCGAGCCGCACAGCGGGCAGATAGCACTGAATTCTATACCGCCAAAAGCTTAGCTTGTAAGGCGGGGACCTCCAGATTATAGTATTTTATAAATGTAGACGGCGAGGCCCAGCCCGCGGCCATACAAATATCTTGCAGGGTAACCCCGCTAGACCATGCCCACGAGGAGGCCATGCCTCTCGTGGAGTGCGCTCTAACACCCAAAGGGCACTGAAGGCCCTTAGAAGTGTAAGCCAGCGCTATGGCACCAACTATCCATCTGGATAAGCTCTGTTTCGACGCGGCAAGTCCCTTAGTACGGCCGCCAAACGAAACAAAAAGCTGCTCAGTCTGTCTGAAACCAGACGAGCGGGACACATAAGCCCTTAGTGCCCTGACAGGGCAAAGGAGACTCGCGTCCTTCTCCTCATTGAGAACCGGAAGGGCAGACAGGGAAATCACCTGGGCCCTGAACGGTGTGTTGAGGGATTTCGGCACGTAACCGTGCTTTGGTTTGAGTATGACCTTAGAGTCGTTAGGTCCAAACTCCATGCATGACGCGCTTACTGAGAGCGCTTGCAAGTCCCCTACGCGCTTCACTGAAGCGAGAGCCATAAGAAACGCTGTCTTGAAAGACAAGTGTTTCATGTCTGACGACTGGATTGGCTCGAATGGGGCGCCTTTCATGGCCTCCAAGACCGTGGAAAGGTCCCATGTCGGGACTGAAGGGGGCCTGGGAGGGTTTAGCCTCCGAGCTCCTCTAAGGAAACGCACGACTAAGTCGCTCTTTCCTAGTGACTGGCCAGACACCGGTTTTGCAAACGTTGCTATGGCCGCCACGTATACTTTGAGCGTGGAAGGGGACCTGCCCTTATCCAGTAGCTCCTGAAGGAAGGAAAGCACTTCCGTAACCCCGCAGTCTACAGGTGAAAAGCCCTGCGCTTGACACCAAGCAGAGAACACAGACCACTTCGAGGAGTAGAGCCGTCTGGTAGACGGGGCTCTAGCCTGCGCGATCGTGTTTAGCACTCCCTCTGGGAGGTCAGCGGGTACCCGTTGATGGCCCATGCGTGCAGGGACCACAGATCCGGGCGAGGATGCCAAATCGAGCCTTCCGCCTGAGAGAGGAGGTCTCTCCTCAGCGGTAACGGCCATGGAGCAGCGCTGGTCAGCTGCATCAGGACAGGGAACCACGACTGGTTTGTCCAGAGCGGAGCTATGAGTAGCACTGGGCATCCCTCCCTCCTGATTCGCTCCAACACCTGAGGCAGGAGTGAGACAGGGGGAAAAGCATAAAGGGGGCGGCGGGGCCAGACATGGGCCAGCGCGTCCCGGCTTTTCGAGAAGAATCTCGGGCAGTGAGCGTTTTCTTGGGACGCGAACAGGTCCACCTGCGCTCTGCCAAACGTTTCCCACAGCAGCTGGATCGTCTGCGGGTGCAGAGACCATTCTCCTGCTGGAACGTTGTTTCTGGACAGCCTGTCTGGTCCCACATTTAGGTGACCAGGCACATGCGCCGCTCTCAGCGAGAGCAGGTTGTGCTGAGCCCAGACCAGGAGGCGTTCCGTCAGCCTGTAAAGGTTTCGGGACCTGACGCCGCCCTGGCGATTTATGTATGCCACCACTGACATGTTGTCCGACCGGACCAATACGTGGTGGCCTGTTATCTGGGGACAGAAGCGCCTTAGCGCTTTGTCGACTGCTATCAATTCCAAGCAGTTTATGTGTAGGAGCTTCTCCCGCACTGACCACAGGCCAGCCAGCGGTCTGCCCTCGAGCAGCGCTCCCCACCCCGAAGTGGAGGCGTCCGTAGACACCACCTTCACACTTGAGGGGATCCCCAGACTCACGCCCGACTGATACCAGTCGGTCGCTTTCCATGGTTTCAGAGCCGAAATGCACTGATGGTCGACCCTGAGGCGAAACAGACCTGCGGTCCATGCCCTGGGGGGAACTCGTGCTTTTAGCCATAGCTGCAGTGGGCGCATGCGGAGCAGGCCCAACTGGAGTACAGAGGCTGCTGAGGCCATGAGACCCAGCATTTTCTGAAACCTTCTGAGCGGGACTATAGAGCCGTGGCGGAAGGATTTCGCGACGTGCTGGATATTCAATCCGCGCTCTGGTGACAGGCGTGCCGTCATGGATAGCGAGTCTAACACTGTTCCCAGAAAGGAAATCCTCCAACTGGGAAGCAGTGAGCTTTTCGCCCAATTGACTGTAAGGCCCAGCTCCTCGAGGTGCTCGAGTAATGCGGCCCTGTGTTCTAAGAGCTCCGTTCGTGAACGAGCTAGAATCAGCCAATCGTCCAAGTAGTTCAAAACTCGCATGCCCCGAAGTCTCAGGGGAGCGAGGGCCGCGTCCATGCACTTCGTGAACGTACGGGGTGCTAGGGACAGGCCGAATGGCAGGACTGTGTATTGATATGCCTGGCCCTCGAAGGCGAATCTCAAGAATCGCCTGTGATGGGACGCTATTTGTATTTGGAAATACGCGTCTTTCAGATCTATTGACATGAACCAGTCTCCTTGGCGCACTTGCGCGAGGATTTTCCTGGTCGTAAGCATCCTGAACTGGCGTTTCACGAGCGCTCTGTTCAGCCGCCTCAGATCTAGAATGGGTCTGAGTCCACCATCTTTCTTCGGTACCAGAAAATATCTGCTGTATAAGCCCCCTTCTACGGTGGCCGAGAGGTGCAAAACAAATCACAATTATAGAAACAAAATAACAAATCCAAAAACAAAATAACAATTCAGAAAACACAACAACAATTCAGGGAACACAACGACAATTCAGAAAACACAACGACAATTCAGAAAACACAACAACAATTCAGAAAACACAACAACAATTCAGAAAACACAACGACAATTCAGAAAACACAACGACAATTCATTCAAAACGGAAAAGGTAGGTATATTTTGAGAATGGAATACTTATCGCTGATTGGACGAGACACCTGTCAATCAAGCTTTACAGGAAGTAAGAATTTTGAGATCCACTTTGGTTTGCTAAATGCGAAAATGGAACACATTAAACATTACTTTGAAGAAGGACATTCATATGCCGTGATTGTGGACATGCTCGCGACATACCACGACATTAAAATGAGCTTGCGCTCTTTAAAAACACACCTGAAGGAAGCAGGTATGTTTAGAAGAAAGAACTATTCGCCTATAAACGATGTACGGAATGCTATAAGAGCAGAGCTGCGTGGACCAGGACAGCTGTTCGGCTACCGGACAATGTGGTTAGCACTAACGCAGAAACACAAGTTGCATGTCAAACGTGATGACGTTATGCGGTTGCTGCAAGAACTCAACCCACAAGGGACAGAACTGAGGACACGTCGTAGATTCATTAGGCGTACATATCACTCCATGGGACCTAACTATCTTTGGCATGTTGATGGGTACGATAAACTAAAGCCATTTGGTTTCGGCATATCCGGATGCATTGATGGTTTTTCTAGACGTGTCCTCTGGCTTACTTGTGGGCATACTAACAATGACCCTGCGGTTATTGCTCACAACTATACCTCCTGTGTACAACGCCTTGGCGTTGCACCCATGAGACTACGAACAGACTGTGGAACAGAAAATGGGACAATGGCAGCAATACAGTGCAATCTCCGCCATCACCACACGGACTACTATGCTGGCTCAAGAAGTCACATGTATGGCACATCAATGAGCAATCAACGCATTGAATCTTGGTGGTCCAGCTTTAGGAAAGCAAGGTTTGTGTTGTTTCATATTCTTGAGCATTGACGAAACGTCAGTAAAGTGATGCGTTAGTTATACAATTGAATTGCAACTAGTACATTGTAACAGTTAAATAAAAAATAAATCACAATAACAAATAAATCACAATAACACACAAAATGATTTAACAAATTTGATGTAATTGATGTATCTGGACTTTTTGTGTTCTAGGGCTCAGTTCTGGATAGAACTCTTTGGGGACCTTAGAAATGAAGGGCACTTCAATGGCAGCAATGGACACCAGTCCCTGCTTCAGTTCTGCTTCCAAAATGTCCTGCAGGCTGACTTGGATGAATGTGTAGAACTTTGGAATAAGCACAGGATTAGGCCCTCTAGACTTGCAATGTGCCCTGGAGGGATACCAAATGAACTGTACCATCTACCACACAGGTCAGCAAATAAAAAATCTATACAAACTGCATTTTATAACAGTGGTTTAATAAGCTTGTTTAAAATACACCACTAAACACATCACATTGCATAAACGTGTATGCTAAATACATTTACGAAGAAATTTAACTTTCAGGTATGGATCAAGGGACTGTGGCTTTGCAGTTGATGAAAGCGAGTTAAGTGCTTTTCCTGAGTCAAGGCTGACAACACAATTATGTGGCGATAAAAACATTCAGGAATATCTAGAATTTGTAATGGAACACGATCAGTTACAGTGGCCAGAGAATTGGGAGGAAGCATTACAACTTTACTTCACAATGAAGGAAACAGCAGGCCTATGAACTTGAGTGTTTTAAAAATGACAGTTGAAACCAAAAGAATATAACCTGGGAATAACTTATTTAAAAAGGAAACCATTAAAAACACAGAATGTGACATTGCAAGAATTGTGAACTGAGAATATCGGTACATGTACATTTTGATCAAAGTTTACTTAAAGGGTTAATTCACCAAAAAAGGAAACTTCTGTCATTAATTACTCTCACTCAATACCATATCATAGAAGCCTATGAAGGAGAGAGACAGCTCTCAGATGTAAGATGAACGTAGGAACAACATGAGTGAGAGTAATTAATGACAGAAGTTTCCTTTTTGGGTGAATTAACCCTTTAAGTAAACTTTGATCAAAATGTACATGCACCGATATTCTCAGTTCACAATTCTTGCAGTCACATTCTGTGTTTTTAATTGTTTCCTTTTTAAATAAGTTATTCCCAGGTTGTGCTCTTTTGGTTTCAACTGTCATTTTTATCATAATGAACTAACCCTTTAAAAACATCCAAAACCTGGAGAATTCTGTATTCCAAAATCCATGCGAGTCTGAAAGTGACTGTATGTGTCTAAGAGTGGTAACTTCAGTGTGTTTGAGCATGTATTTGCCATTGGAAACGGTGAATTGGCAAGAAACACAATGCATGGTTGTGGTGTAATTCCAGCTGGTGGAAGTGATGTCAGGCCAGTAGCAAACATCAGCACATTCTCCAGTGGCACTTCAGTCTGATGTTCTACAAAGACACAAAATAAATAAAACTTTCAAAAAAAGCTAGAAATGTCAAGTTACTCTTTCCATAATTAAAGGGTACCTATCATGGAATTTTGAAAATTACCTTTCATGTAGTGTGTAACATAGATCTAAGTGAATAAAAACATCCTGCAAAGTTTTAAATATGAAAGTTCACCGTATACAAAGTTATTGTCTCTCAAAAGTAAGAGTCGACTCTGAGTCGCTGATATGAATCGATAGACGAACGATGCACTTTCTCTAACTTTCGTACGTCACTTGTACAAGTTATTTGAATTCGACACGCCCACTCAGTGCGCGCGCCGAGCAGACAGAGAAACCTGACAACATCATGTCGACGATCGAGACGCTGTTCTGAAGTGCGAATCAAAAGCAAACTTTTTTTTCACTGCCCAGGGACAAGCATGTGAAGACTCAGTGGCTAGAGTTTATATTTACAACTATACCACACAAGTATAGCCACCTTGAGCTGTGTTCGCGTTATTTTAATGACGATCGCTTCACAAACACAAATGCTGTGTGGATTCGCGAGACGCATGATACTAAAGCAACGTTCAATACCAAGTTTATTTGGATCGGCTTCCTCCTCCGAATCACAACCTGTAAGTACTATTAATAATTGTTGCTTTTATATATGTGTGTGTGTGTGTGAGAGAGAGTGAGAGTTACGCTCAGCAGCTTCTAGGTCTCCAATGTCATTTTTTTTGTTTTTTGAAATATGTGAAATTATGTGAAGCGTATTGTAGTACTGCAGTGCTGTATCAATAATGTTTAAGCTTTGGGCTAATGCAAAATATAACTGACTGCGTCATCTGACCAATCACCGCCGATTAGCGTCACGCAAAGGAGGGGTTTGGACAAATGAGTCGTCAAACGAATCATTAGGGAGTCGGTGAGCAAATCAGGTAAAAATAAATGCATATTATAAGACAACAAAAGTGTTTTTTGTCATTGCATGCATGTAAAACTGTTGTTGGGGACTCCCAGAACATTATTAGGAACATTTTAAATGCCATAATAGGTGCCCTTTAAATAACCTGAAAATTACTTTGACTTGCTTTCTTCAGCAGAACACAAATTGCTTCCTCTTGTCCATACAACAACAGTAGATCTACTAGTTTGAACTTCAAAAACAGGACAGAAGAATTACAAACGTATTACATTACAACCCTTATAATATTTTTGGAAGACACTATTTATTTATAATTTAATTTCTCCCCCACCCTCAACTTGCCTGGAATACTTTGTCCTATTTGAAGCACAAAAGCTAGTTACAAGTCACTACCATTGTATAGATGAGTGAGCAGGATAACTTTTTGACATTTTTATTTTTGGGTGAACTATTGTTCTAAAGATTTCTGAAATTAACCTAAAACAGAACATTGTTTGTTAACTACATAACAAACCTTCACAGTCGAGGAGATAGTCGGACCAAAAGCAAAGCGTCCTGGATTCCTCTTGCCTCTGGTTACTACCCACTGGGCTGAGTTCTGCTTTGAAGAGGTTTTCCAAATCGGTCGCTGTCAGCTTCTTGTCAGTGTGGCAGAGGTAAGAAGCCAAAACACTTGGATGCTGCTTAAGTGCTGTCAGAAACAGCAGAGTGGCAAGTCCGTCTTTAAATCTATAAAAGCAGTCAAGAGTTTAGGCTGTTTTATTCACAGGCTTGTAGATAATGTAATATTCATGCAATAAACTGTAAATAATTTAGTGAAAGACTAATGCAACTATACATATGTTGTATATCTTAAAATAAACATTTGCCAATGATGTAGTGTGATGTGAATTTTTTTAAACAATTTTACCTTTTAATAACACTGTGGTTTCTGTCGATCACATACCACCTGACGTATTCTTCCACAATGGTGTTTCTCTCCTCAATGCTCTTCACGCATCGAAAACACCCAGCAGTTTGGAGCAGGGTGCTGTTTTTCAAGATTAGTTCTTGTAGTGACTCCAAAGTAGTTGCAATCTGAATCTTAAAACAAAAATCAACAACAGTACGTTGGTTTTCATGTCCAAGATTCCTTTTTCTTATCGAAATTGAAATAATTCAACACTTAATAAATACATAAAAGCAGAATTGTTTTACACTTGCTACTGATTATTTCTAGGGTCATACATATTTAAGTAACCTTACTAATCACCTAAAACATGTCTATCACCATACCTCTCGCAGGACTTTCACTACACCCTCATCTGTGACATCTTCTAAAGTGGCGCTGAAAGAGGGCTGACCTACAATGTGGTTTACCAGGTCTTTAGAAAGAAAATGGGGCCCTGGTCCACCATGCACTATTGACACTGCAATCATTTTCCCTGCCAAGAAATACTCATCCTCCCTAACAGCTGTCATAGAAAGTAAAGCGAAATCACACACTAAATAAAACAGTCACAGTGACAAATGTCTGTAACACACATTTTTTCCATTACAGGAACTCCTTTACAGAACAAACAACTTAAATACTCACCAACTGAATTGTATACCAGGTACCGTCTATTGGGAGGACCATCAAAAATGGGCCGATTCTGCAGGCAGCTCATTAGTAAAGTGAGAAGTTCCCTTCTTGGTCCCCCTGTATCAAGACCCTCTTCCAACAAGCCAGCATCATCAGAGAACTTCACAAACATGTCATTGAATTCAGAGTATGAGACACGTTTAAATCCTCTGACTGCCCCATCCCACACATTGGATCTCGTTATGTTGAATCTGCTGACACTTTTTCGATCAATAACAAGGGCCAGATTTGAAACAATATCAGGAGCTGTTACACTGCTTTGTTCCCTAAAGAGTGTAAAAAGTATTTTTAATGAATGTAATCAGCATTTGTAGACTTACATTCTCCAATCAACATATTTTTTAGCTTACTCTATTGGTACTGGGAGGTCAAGACCGTGTGCTGTGATTAAAAGCTCATTGTCTTCTTCAGTAGTCACAGGCGCATACACTTCCATGTATTTTCTACAAATAAGAGATCATCATTATGCACATATGTAAAAATGTACAAATTCCATGACACAAGATTTAATAAACCAAACAAACCTGTAACACCAGTTCTGCGTCGCAACATGGGCGGAAGTACCTGGGCGGTCATCCTCGGAGTCTGAGAGCATTATCTTAAAACAGAAATCAGGCTTCATCAACAGCTATCATGATATAACTGTATCTTAGTGTCATTTTATACAAGGCATCATACTAATTGGATTGTGACTGGCAGTTTCTATTATTATTTATGTAGTGCCTTATTAAAAGCACAACAATAGACAACTATAAGATCCAAAAAACATGTACAGGTCATATTAGTCAGACTAATGGGTTCAAACCACGGTTACTACTAACCTCGTCTACACATCCTTGCCCACTTCCTTCAGACGGTTCCACGGTACAATCACTAAACAGCACACAAACAACAAGGATTAGGCCTAGATATAAACTGTGAACAGATGTAATCAGATGTTTTACAGTCCTTTAGATTTAGATTAGACACACAACATCCAATTCCTTCTGCTTTTATAGCGAACATGAGCCATGACAAGATTGAAAACACCTTACATTTGACTGTTCATGTGGTCTTGTGGTGTGCTTGTATGCTGAGGAATTATTGGCTGAAAGAATGATATTACAACAATATATGTAGTTGAAAAACCGTAAATATTTTTTTTTAGTTTTCAACATTTTAATATTAATCTCTTACCAGTGTGTCAGCCAGGCTAGATTCATCAGTTTTCCGGGTTATGACAACTTCGGAGTCAGATTCTGAACTGAGAGCCTGTTCTGCAAGACACAGAACAAAGTCAAACCATGCTAATTAACTATGCTTAAACAAATAAAGCATGAATTTTTGCTAACTAACCTATGAAGTCTTTCTTCCTGCAAATAAACAAGTTTATCCTTGAATATTGCTTTCCAATTTCTGTTTTGTAATCTTTCAGTGTAAAGGGCCTTTGTGTCCCTGGAATATTAATGACTTCGGAGCCATCTGGGTACAGAAGTATGTAGGGTCCTTCCTCCATGTCTTTATTGAAGTCTTTCATTTTTTTTTCAGCCATCATGAGGAGATCCTTCGCAGTTATTTGTGGGTCTGTGAATAAGGGGAGTGTTTTCCCACGTTGTGGTTTCAAGTAACCACTCTGTAGACACATTTTACCGATATTAATCTGCAAGAAAACAAAAAACAACTATCACTTTAGCAAAAGTGTCATTCACAAACCATCGCTTAACCCTTGTGTGGTGTTCATATTTTTGATTTTGAGCCAGTGTTCGAGGGTCTGGTGGACCCGCTGCATTTTGGGGTTTTTAATTCAACATAATCAAACAATTTATGTTAAAATACTCAACAGATGTTTACTTCATCCCAATTAGCCTACAAGCAATATAAACAGCATATTTGGTTAATATTTTCCCTTTACCTTTGTTAGATCACATTTAAGAATTGCATCCTTGTGCGGGAACGTCAAGGGGTAGAAACAAAACTCACTTTTGCACTCACACTTACACACAATCTCTCTCTCTCTCTCACATGCATGCATGCACACACACACACCACACCACACCACACCGACACCACACACACACACTTGGATATGTGGTTTATGGGGACTTTCCATAGGTGTAATGGTTTTACAAATGTGCAAACTGTGTAATCTATCCCCCTACACTAACGCTACCCCTAAACCTACCAATCACAGAAAACTTTTGGCCCTTTTTGAATTTTCAAAAACTGCATTTAGTATGTTTTTTTAAGCCGTTTGGTTTATGAGGACACAGATGTCCTCATAAACCATGTTTAACTTACGTTGTAATACCCATGTCATTATACACATTTGTGTCCTCATAAACCATATGTTACAAGAACACACAAACAAACACACACACACACACACACACACACACACACACACACACACAACACACACACTAACAGCAAGCCCTGGCAGGAGGAGGTCAGAGTAAAGGTACAAAGTACCTACAATTTCCACACTTTTATTTAAAAAGATAAGCCAAGGCCAATGAGTGAGGTTGAAAAAAATTATTAATTGTAACTTATATTTTTTTCTTCATTAAAAATAAAAACGTGTCCTACAGACCCGAACACCATACAAGGGTTAACACGGTCACCCATTTGAAAATTATGCTGTAGCTAACTTACCTGTACTTTCTTCTGCTCGTGTTTGCTTCCTCCTTTCTTTCCCAAGGAAAAGGTCGTTCTTTCCTTAGATTTCACGTTTCGGTATTCCAAAAACTGTTGTAAATTGGGCGCAGGTGTTGAGTCTACACCTGTACCTATGCAAGACACTAAACATCAACGCTGTTCACACACTAACTGCTTAATATTCAATATTTTTCTTGGTATTTATAAGTCCAAGTCAAGACCAAGACACGTTCTAGCTATGCTATCTAGCTAACGTTAGCCATACCTGTCACGTTCTTTGGCACGGGCGTTTTCTGTCGTGTCTCTTTTAAAAACTCGAGATTTTTTCCACATGAATTACAGAAATTTGGCAGGACACCATATTTCAATCCACAGTAAGGACAATACATATTCATACCTCAAAAACGAATCGCTTTTCTAACCTCGGTCCTTCCTGTAAAGCTTGATTGACAGGTGTCTCGTCCAATCAGCGATAAGTATGCCATTCTCAAAATATACCTACCTTTTCCGTTTTGAATGAATTGTCGTTGTGTTTTCTGGAATTGTCGTTGTGTTTTCTGGAATTGTTGTTGTGTTTTCTGAATTGTCGTTGTGTTTTCTGAATTGTTGTTTGTTTTTCTGAATTGTCGTTGTGTTTTCTGAATTGTCGTTTGTGTTTTCTGAATTGTTGTTGTGTTTTCTGAATTGTTATTTTGTTTTTGGATTTGTTATTTTGTTTCTATAATTGTGATTTGTTTTGCACCTCTCGGCCACCGTACCCTTCGCTCTGAGCCTGAGATAAAGGTTCTATAGCCCCCTTTCTCAGTAGTTTCGCTATCTCGGCTCGAAGTAGATGAGATACTTCGCTTTTCACCGTAGTTTCGACGCGCGCCGCGTAGCGGCGAGGGCGTCGAGCGAATTGTAGCGAAAAGCCTCTCTTTATAGTGTTCATCACCCACTCTGATACCCCGGGAAGCCTTGACCACGCATCCGCGTGAATAGCTAGGGGCAGAATGAAATCTGGGCTCTGGCCGCGGGAAAGCGGCGGCACAAGAGCCCGCGTGTGCTGGGAACACAGCGCCGTGTTTACGGCGTTCGAGGCGGGGGGCGCGCTGATCACAGCGGGCAGCCTGGCCGCGCTCATCTCCTCTGAGGCGGGTAGCGCCGAGAGAGAGAGCGGGGCGAATCCCGTGGGATTCGGCGTGTCTGTGAGGAAATGTGGGCGCGGGACCACGGGCACATTTGCTACACTGAAAACACTGTCGTTTAGGGCCGACTGAATGTGTGTTGGTTTCGTTTTTACAGAAACCGAGGGACACGCAGCGTGTAGTGTAAGCGGGCATAGGGATATGGGCGCGTTCACTACAGTGTTTGCACAATCGACCGGAGTCGATTTTATTTGTGCGAGCCCTGCACCGTGGCGGGCTGTGTCTGGGTGTGGGAATGGGCACTGGGGCGTGGGCATTCTTACAACACTCATAACACCATCGGCCGAGGCCGGAACACCAGAAAATACACTCTTTATTGGATTTATCTGGGTAGCCGTAAAAACAGCTTTTGTGTGCAGGCAAGCGGGCTGAGACACCGGCTGCTTCACTGCAAAATACACTGGTACAGTCACAACGCATGGGGCTGAACGAGCGAGAAGTTTTGGTGGAAATCCGGCCGCAGCGGGATCTGAACACCGTCGTTTTCCTAGAGCGGCTAGGAAGACTTTGGGGCCTCGGGCTTGATCTCGATCCTCGGCCGGGGCCCGCGGTGAGGGGGGCGGCGTCCGGCGGAGCGAGACCGCGGTCTCTGATCCCGGGCCTGGCGGCGCTGTGAGGCGGCGGCGGCGGAGGGCGGTGCAGGCTGGGGCTGAGAGCTGCGAGCAGGCGGCTTGGTGCGGCCTGTAGCGGAGCTCGAGCGCTTCGGCAGGAAGTGCTTCATAGCCTGAGAAGTCTTCTGCACCTCAACAAACCTGTCCGCGAAGTCCTTGACGGCCGTTCCGAACAGGCCCTCCGGGGAAATGGGCGCGTCGAGTAACACAGAGCGCTCGGCTTCCGTCATCTCGGACAGCGTCAACCATAAGTGTCTCTCGGCGACGGCGAGAGAGGCCATGTTCCGCCCCATGGCTTGCGCAGCGGCTTTAGAAGCGCGTAGAGCGAGGTCCGTAGCGCTCCTCAGGTCCGCCACACAGATAGCACCGGGTCCCTCCTCGTCCAGCTTGAGAAGGAGGTCTGCCTGGTAGATCTGCAGAATAGACATCGTGTGCAGCGCTGAGACTGCTTGCCCGGCGGCGGTGTAAGCGCGTCCGTGCAGCGATGATGTCACTCGGCAGGCTTTGGACGGGAGCGTCGTCTGAACCCGCCGTCCCGCAGAGGGCGGGCAGAGATGCGACGCGACAGCCGTCTCCACCGGAGGAATGGCGAGGTAGCCTCTACTTCCCGCACCGTCGACAGCGGAGAATGCCGCGGAGGTAGAGGTACGCATCCTGGCGGAAAAGGGGGCCTTCCACGACTTTGCAACCTCCTCGTGAAGTTCCGGGAGGAAGGGCGCGGGCCTAGATTTTGACGGAGCCTCGTCTTTGCCGAGAAAGCGCCCGTCTAATCTGTTGCGCGGCGGCAGCGTGGGTGCCTCCCAATCGAGGCCGATGCTTTCTACGGCCTTGGTGAGCAGACGCATCAGCTCAGACTCAATGCCGGCTCTCTTCCCAGAGGGTTGGCGGGGAGCGTTAGCGGAGGGGAGGTCCACAGAGCTCGCCCAATCCTCGCTATCCGAAGCCAAGAGAGAACACGCCTCGGTGTTGTCGTCCAACTCGATGGCGGACGCGGCGGCGGACGGCGGCCGCTGTCCGTCGGTGAGCGACTCGAGCGAAGCCGGCGAAGCTGGCGGGCGAACCGGCGAGCTTTGGCGGGCTGGAGATAGCTCGGGAGCGCGCTGGGCGCGGCGCTTCTTGCGACGCGGCGTCACGGCAGGCTGGGATACGGGCTCGGAGAACGAAGCCAGGCGAGTCCGCAGAGTCACCATAGGCAAACGTTCGCAGTGATGGCATCCGCCGTCAGCGAGCGCGATGGCCGCGTGATCCTCACCCAGGCAGGACACGCAGATGACATGTCGGTCCTCGTCGCTGAGTGGGGCTCGGCAAGAACCGCAGGAAGGCATCTTTAAAAAGACGCCGCTCTTTTAGAGGGGGTGGGAAAAAAGCAGATATGCAAACACACACACACACTCTATGCAGAGGAAAGGATATAACGCCGGAAAGCACAGCAGGTACGGCGGCTGAAGGCGGCGAGGCCAGCGACTCCAGACTCAATGGCACGTCCCGCTGAAGGCTACAGGTCGACGGCGCGGCTTCTCACTCTGGATCCAGCGATGCGTGAGGCTTCGCTGAAGAGATGAAAATCGACGTAAGAGCAGCTATCGAGCCTAGATATAGGGCGAGACCACGCCCTTTCTGGCGGGACGTGACGATATGGGCGCGAAGGGCCCCCATTCGTCGTGACGTCACGCAGAGCCTCTCTCGATAGGCTGCTGCCATTGCCGCAGAGCAGCCAATAGGCGCGCGAGCTGTCTCGCCTAGGTCTGCTTGCTGCTGCAAAGCGTTTTACATTAGTAAAAAATTAAGGATAATTTTTGGCTTCAATATCTCGTGGAAAAGAGTTTTCCCCATAGCGTAAGATATTACGCAGTACGAGAGATACTCTCGTAAGAGAACTCTTTGTATTTGAAAACCGATAACCGATATATTGGCAGATAAATCTTAATCGAAAATTTTTATATAATTTTTGAGAGCTTGGATTACAAAAACAAAATTCTCACCATTAACTCTTTCCCTGTCAGCGTTTTTGATAATTTTCACAAACATTTCATGGCCCCCAGGATATTTTGTTGTATGAATATCTGAACATAAAATAGGCCTATATCAAAAGAAAGAACAGACCCTTTGGTTTTAAACCAAAAACTAGTTTTGGGTTTCATAAAAACAACATTTTGAGGAAAAAAACAGAGAAAATCAAAAACAAATTCAGAACGATGATCAAAACGAGTAGATCGAGTTTATCAACACCCCTAATGCTTGCACAGTCCTTCCCGGGTTGACATGTCATTTGGTAACGTCAGGCGGTTTTGATTTATATGTGGTTTAATGTTGAAATGCATAAAATATGCTGTGATCACATTATATTACATATGAATATGATTATGATATTGCATTTTTCTGCTTCTTCTTCGCCTGTGTTTTGATCAGGAGATTTAATACTTTTTTAGACGATATGTCATAGCGCCTCCTACCGTATAAAAGCTGGAATATTCCGTCAATGGCAGGGAAGCGTTGTCTCACAAATGACAGACATTTTCATCAATGGCGGGGAAAGATTTAAAAGCCATGTCCCAAGCACACAACTAAAATGTTCTCATTATAATTTTATGTAACCTATATATTTTTTGGAGTGATTCCTATATATTTCAAGCAATTCAAAAACATCATGGAGAACAGTGCACATCTGTTCTGTGTCTCAGCTGAAGGAAATAATCCATTATTTATCTAGCCATTAAAAATTAACATATATCGGCCAATACCGATATTGTGCATCCCAATATAATTCATATTAACAGCAAGCATAATATGAGCAGTAGGTACTGTATACACTGCTGTCACTTTAATATACACATGTGATTTCTTTACTTGCTGCTTACCTTCACCGACATAATTAACTGTGTCTATGTGATCTTTGTGTGTTTTTGACATAACCTTGTGTGTATTTGACAGTTTAAGTGCAAAAAGACATGAAAGAGAACTATTCAGAACTTTCCAGTTTCCTGTGCGCGTGCTTCGGATGTGTGCGCTCAGAAAACCATATATCAGAAGTTTAAAGATGATAATCAAACCCAAACAGATGCTTTGTTAGTTTTTGGCAGAATATCTGAGGCAGGAGCTGTAAAGGCTCCACCCTCTTCTGAAAAGTGGAGAAGCAGCTCATTTGTTAAAGATACATTCTTTCGACTCAAAAATGGTCATTTACCCCAGTTTCAACATTTGCTTACTAATTGCTCCCTTAAATCTTTTTCAGATTTAATTTCAGAATTCAAGATTCCAAGACAAATGTCATTTGATAATCACTTCTGAAAAGGCAAGGTGTCTATCACTAGAGATTCTGATGAATTCAACAACACTAAAAAGGAACATTTCTGGGATTAACTTTGCACTGTTAGACCACCATGATTAGCCTCACTTAAAAATGTCTGGCAAAGGGACCTTGGGTGTAACTTTGATGAAGACCAGTGGGGGACTATATGTAAGAATGCTTTTACCTCATTATCCTGTAAAAAAAATATTACAGAACATAACTATAAATGTATTCACAGGATGTACATCACCCCAAGCACTACGTTTGAGTAAAATGTATCCTAATGTATAAACTAAGTAAAACGTATACAGGATTAATTATGCACATCTTCTGGGAATGTAGAAAATGTAAACAGTTTCAGGAAACTGTCCAGGACACACTCGGTAAAAAAAATTGGTATAACATCATATATAGCAAAAAAAAAAAAAAAAAAAAAAAAAATGCATCTTGCTTAACTGGAATCAGCAAACGCCTGCAACGTTTGATCTGTTTAAACAACTTTTGATGCGTTTTGATACATCACGAATGGAACAGCGCACCTACTACTTAGGAGAGAAGGCTGATGTCTTCCAGGGATTATTAGAGCTTCTCAGAGACCTCTGAAACTTTGCCCACCGTAGGTGGACATGCATTAAAAACTGTACGACCATGTTTTCGACCAGTTGGAACTGGATTATTTTTAGCAGGCTCCTTCCCCTAGTAGACAACGTCATGTTTAAGATTTTACAAAATGAACTACATTATTTTATAATTAAACCTTTTTGTAGCAAAATGCAAATTGTTGGAAATGTCCGAGACTGAAGGTTCTTTGGCCACTTGACCAAAAGCAGTGTTGCCAAATCCTCAGTTTTCCCACTGATCCAATCCTCGAAGGAGAGAATCGCATAGGGCTATTTCTTATTGGCCATTGGGCTAGTTTTGCTGCACAGACCTGGCAGCCTTGGATAGAAGTGATATTTTGACAGAATTCATAAAAACCAAAAAAATCTATGTAGGCTATTTTTAGTATAGGCCCGAAAGAAAATCTCACAGCACAGGAACCTTAATGTCATTTGAGATATCAACTTCTAATTTGGAACACAACTCTTAGACACATGGCTTTAATTTTCAAGAAATTGTACAGTTCAAATTATTTTGTAAAAATGTTACACTTTCAATAATCTGTCTACTTTAAAGATAGTCCAACTATAGGTCTGTCTTCCAAAGCATTAATTGATTACAGCTATTTAAAGTAGTTCACTTTTAAAATGAAAATTCTGTCATCATATACTCACCCTCATGTTGTTTCAAACCTGTATGAATTTCTTTCTTCTGCTGAACAGAAAGGAAGATATTTAGAAGAATGTCAGTAACCAGGCAGTTTCTGGTTCCCATTGACTTCCATAGTAGGAAAAAAATATACTATGCAAGTCAATGGGAACCAGAAACTGCCTGGTTACTAACATTCTTCTAAATATCTTCCTTTCTGTTCAGCAGAAGAAAGAAATTCATACAGGTTTGAAACAACATGAGGGTAAGTATATGATGACAGAATTTTCATTTTAAAAGTGAACTACTCCTTTAAGTGTCTCATCTATGCTCAAAAAGGGGGGTGACAGTTAACAGGTTATGACAGCTACTCCAAAAATAAATGTGAGTATAAAAAATGAGAGCAGACAAAAATGAGCGGATTTCAATTAGCAGTTTTTACTCTTTTCACTCAGAAACTTTTATTCTGATCTTTTCACTTTATTTCTCATTAACTTGTCCCATTGTGAGTGAGAAAGAGGGGGTGGATGGTGACTTCACAGTCTCTCATATAGGAATACATGGCAAAGTCACCTGCTGCTTTTGGTTGAATATAAAAGGAAAGCTGGTGGGAAAGTGATGCCATGTCCAACAGGAGCTGTGTGAATCCTTAAAGCATTTTGAGATCTCGACAACATGATACAGCAGAAAACAGATTAGATTATTTTAGGAGGTGGCCAAACACACACCCGCACACCCTCATCGAATTTGCTTCTCCGCATGCTGTGGTGTAAGAGTTAGAGAAACAGATACGCAAGTGACCGGAGAAGTGTGTTGTCCCTAGGTGTGTGTTTGTGACACCCCAGATGTGTGACAGGTGTGATGGACAGCCTACTAAACCCAGCTCAACGTATCCGTCCGGTGGAGAGGAAAATAAATATAACACCACATAAAAGGCATATCATGAATAATAAAACAGCCATAAATTCCATAATCTGGCCAAATGATTTATGAATTTACAGTGCGAGATGGCCCCGGCCAAACTGTAAATATTCATGTGACAAGCGCTAAGCTCTATTTAATTGTGATTAATGGTAATGCATGGAATGATGCCTCATAACTGCTAGCCTTTATTACAGGCAGCTGGCTGAATGCAAATGTTATTTCGAGTGAGATTAGCGAGACAAATAGGGCCTTTCGGGCGGTCCACGGCATCCCGTGCAAGAACAGGACTCATAAGATTCCAGAGAAAATGTACTAGTTGGTTCCCCCAGCAGGATGCCTGTTGATAAAAAGTAAATTGTCACACTACGCCTGGTAAACACTTATTGGAGAGAAAATATATGTACCAATTGCAGGGGAGGTTACATGACATTCGCAATTCATATCGCACTCGTAGTTCAGCTTCAACTACTTTTGCTTCAGTTGGTCTTGGTTCAAACCCAGATTTTACTATGGACATGTCCAAAATTGCATTCATTAGGCCAAATAGGCCCGCCAATATAGAAATGTATTAACATAACATGCTGAGTAGGAATAATAACAATTTTGTAAATGTATTAACAGCAGTAGACTCCAGCCTAACAGACTGAACAATCTCTATAGGCCAAATGTTGCGTTAGGTTTAGATATTACCAAGTGACAGATGAATTTGAGCTAAAATATCATCAGTAACAAAAGACTTTAAAAATGTTGTGTTTCTCCTTTTAAAAGTTGATAAGTTGATATTTATTTTGCTTTCCTAAACAACTATACGTTTATATGGTTAGATGCTTTTTATTATTAACATTTACATTTAGCATTGTTTTTTTGGCAACCCATTAGTTGAGAGCTTTAGAGAATATTTGTTTAATTTTAGATTTGTAAAATTTTAGAAATCTCACATCTTTTTTAGAAAACTGAATTAGACAAGTTTTGAGACAATCTTAGAACTCTAGTTGAAGATGCAGTTTTCATTGCCTTGATTAGATGTAAAATGATTTTATGCATATGTCCTTTGTATGTTTGTTGTTTTCTGATTTAACCATATTTTAATTATTATTCTGTCTAATTTTGTATATATTGCATTTACAGCACATTTATTATTTTCAAATGTGCTTTATAAATAAACTTGTTCTTGAATGTGCCTTAATGTAAAAAGGCAGTTTTCATTTTATGGATTGTGAGAAAGAATGCTTGATTCTCAACAAGCTGATCCTCAATACTGTCATTCGTAACTGGTAACTTTGTCAAAGACATTTAAAGGATGGGGTATGTGAGTCTCTTTTTTGTCAATTTTTTCAAAATAACTTGAAATCCTATTCCTAACCCACTTACAGCCACTGCAAAAGCACTGAAATGAAAATTAAGCAATTTAATCATCTGTGGAACGGGCAGGACTCGAAAAACTCCAGCCAATCATTTCCAAGACCACCTGGAATCATTGGACAGTAAGTTCGTCAATCAAACGGTTGTACCACCCCTTCCCCCAGCACGCGTAACCCCCGTCGTGCGCATACTCAAAGCTTGTGACGCATGCGCATCTCGTCAGTAAAGCCGGTTCCATGATTAGTAGTAAATCGTCATTACAATCTCTCGCGCATCTGAGTTTTCGCTCGTGCATGATTGCGCGTCCATGTTCTTCGAATGGGTGGAGTCAGGGCCAGCGTTGGAGGAAAGAAGGTAGGACCATTTGAATTGTATATTTTCAAAATCTGCCGGTCGTTTTCCAAATCACATACCCCACCTTTAAGTAAAAAATGAATTGCAACAGGCGTGTGCAGATCACAGAAAGTGACACTGCTACATTGAAGGGTAAACATTCTTACCTCGGACTTACTTCATGAGATGTGGTTCTACATTAGCCTTGAACACATTTACACTGTTCTAACATGGGACTTAAGCAAACATACCAAGCATACCTCATCCAAAAACATTTGAGGATTAAATAAAATATTACAAAGGAAAAACTGCAAATCCACCATCCACAACATGACTATCTTGATCCAGTCGATATTGACGGAGTAGCAAACAGCCTGAGGTGGGTGTAAGAGTGACGTGGGAAGGTTGGGCTTTGGGACGGTATCCTCACTCTTGAGGGAGTCAGACATCCACCAATGGCGGCCCATGCTCAGGGAGTAAAGGCTCTGCAGGGGCTGAATCAGCAGACATGCCTGTTCTCCTCAGACACAGATTTAGACCTGGCAGCTGGGCTGGAAGGTAATTGGTAGCGTTGCTGGGAATGGCACAGCGCTCGCATGTGAGGGAGGGGAGGGGAGGACGGTGTGTGCCTGCTCGCCACTTACGCCAATTGCAGTGGTTAGAGGAAGCTGGCCACGAACGGCAGGGGAGGCGACGATGGTGCGCACTTGTCAATGAGCGTGCAGGGAAGTCGCCGGAATGAGAAGTAAAAGTCCTCATGTTACCCATTTCAACACACCACCCCACCCTCCCCTTTTTATTTTTCACTCCAGCCCTCTTCTCTAAACTCCCACTCGCTCATTGTATTTCACATTTATCCACTTGTTTTCGCCATCTGATATGTTAACACTATCCTGTAACTTTGCATATTGTAGATGCCTTTTTTTTTAAAACTGGCACTGTGATAGAGTGACACCCCTCTGTGAACTGCAGGATGGAATAGATGAAAATGAATAACCAAGAGGAAATAAAGCATGTTCATTTATGGATATCATACCACTTCACATGACAGGCTTTGTGTTAAGCACTTAAAGAGCGATTGCTTACTGTTAAAAACAGTGTTGGGGATGAACTGCTGTAAACGCAGCGATTACAGATCTAGCGGTTAATAAAACAGTAGTTTTTAGTGCCACAAGCTATGTTTTCTCTGAGAGCATCATGCATGTTTATCTTTCTATAGTATTGTCAAGTCCGATAGATTCTGTCATCATTTATTCTCATCATTTACACCCTCACATTGTTCCAAACCTGTATACAGTTCTTTATTTTTGTGGAATACAAGATATTTTGAAGAATTGGTTTAAATTATATATATTATATATATATATATATATATATTATATATATATAAATATATAATACATATATATATTTATGAAAGTAAAGTATAGTAAATATAGAAGTAAAGTAAAAGTATATATTATATTATATATATATATATTATATATAATATATATATATATATATAATCACATTATCAAATAAATGTTTTTCTCCAAAACACATTGGCCACAATTATTGGCACCCCTAGAATTTTTTATGAGTAATATATCTCTGAATTATATTCCCATTTTTATTTATATTTTTTAGCACACCAGGGTGACTAGGAACATAACATTGCTAGCTATGATTTCTTGTTTCACAGGAATATAAGTATGAGGAAATACAAAGGCCAAGTTCCCTTAATTGTCAATCACAATGAGTAAAACCAAAAAATGTAGTTCTGATATGCAGCAAAAGATTGTTGAGCTTCACAAAATAGAAAGTGGCTGTAAAAAAATAGCTAAAGCATTGAAAATTCTCATTTCCACCATCAGGGTAAAAATTAAGAATTTCCAATCAACTAAATATGTCACAAATCTGCCTGGAAGAGGACGTGTGTCTATATTGTCTTAATGCACTGTGACGAGAAAATTTAAGTGGCCAAAGACTTAGAGGGTCATAAATGGAGAATTGCAGAGATTAGTTGAGTCTTGGGGTAAGAAAGCCCCAAAAAATAAAATACACAAAAATTCAGACAACCTACATGACATGTTGTTTGGGAGGGTTTCAAGAAAAATACTCCTTGCTCATCCAAAAACAAACTCAAGCATATTCAGATGTCAAACACGGCTGGAACTTCAAAAGGGACCGGATTCTATGGTCAGATGAAACAAACAAAAAAAAAAAGAAAAAGAGCTTTTTGGCAGCAAACCCACCAGATAGGTTTGGTGCAAACAGGGATAAGAAGTACCCCATGCACACGGTTAAATATACTGCTGGATCTTTAAGTTTGTGGGCCTAATTTGTTTGCTGGAGGTTTTGGACATATTTTTAAGATACATGGTATGGATTCTAGCAAATACCAACAGATAAAAAATAAAAACCTGATGGCCTCTGCTAGAAATCTTATAATGGGCCATCAGGAAAACTATCCAAAACAAACATCAAAATCAACACAAAAATGTGTCACTTGACTTTTGACATGATCATCCCAGGATCCTGACCTTAACCCTATAGAAAATGAGTGGGCTGAACCGAAAGGAGAAGCACCAGCATGGAGCTGGGAATCTGAAGGATCTGGAGAGATTAAATGGAGGAATGGTCTGATCTTTTGTCAGGTGTTCTCCAAACTCATCAGGCATTATAGGAGAAAACTCAGAGGCTAGCAACAGCAAGCTTTGAAATCCTAAGATCCACCACGTCCCTTCTTAGCCACGCCTACTCCAAAACACATGAACGTGCAGTCTGCCAAGCATCAAGAGAGACAGCTTCAGTGAAGTGAAGAGAGTTTCAACCTGTATAACAAAAAGTGTTTATGAAAAACATTGCCTATACCTCACCTTTAAGTGTCATACTCCACAAGCTGATAAGAGCAGAGTGGTAGGAAAATGTGCACGTGTATTTGTGTCATGAAGACCGTTCCAGACCACTCGACCTAACCGACCCACTCATCTCAGACCCCTTTCCCAAAACAGACCCTCTTGCCTGTTTTTCCTTCCCCTGCTATTTCCTTCTCTTCTCAGGGTCCAGCTCAGCATGGGAGAGCAGCCACTGGAGCCAATTAGCAGAAGCACTACAGAGGAATTTTACTCAAGGGTTGATGGGCTCATTAAGCATTAAGAATTCATGACATTTAACTCCTCAACATGGCGGGCAGAAAGCGTGGAGGGCTTTGATTGGACGGACAAAGTCTGCTTTTTTCCCCGGCAATCAACAAAAATAGACCTCTTTCTCAGCTTTGAGAGCTCAGGGATAAACAGGGGTGCACAGATCATTCTTACCTGGGTGAACAATGTGTGTGTGAGAGAGATATTTATGGCACACAGGTGTGCAATTCTGTACTGATGGAAATTAATAATCTATGAAAACAAATACGCTTGCACATCCAAGCTCAGTTAACTTAACTGACTGATTATTGACCGACTATTAACAGTTAATGGAAGCTTGCAATAATATGAGGCTATGGAGGTTATATGGTGCCCTGGGGAATTCAACGTGGAGAAACAGTTTTAGCATTTTATGAGATGGTAAGGTACTGCTGATTACATGTGGTGAAAGAGCTGTCACACAAAGTTTATAAAAGGCACCTAAACATACAGTAAAAAAAGTATATTTCGTGTACCTTTTATGTTATGTGTTATGTAAATAGTGCAAAATTCATTTTTTTTTTCTTTTCAAAAAAGTCCTATTGGCAACTAGCGTCTTTTTATTAGATTTATTGTTTAACACTGCTTCCTGGTTATAGTGGTTCTGATAAAAACAAAACAATAATGCCTTTACATAACTTATTGTAAGTCATCAGCACTGTTTGTTTGTGGGTAAAATTATTATATTCAGCATTTATGCATACGTGTGTTGGTTTTGAGGAGGTGGCAGCAGACTATGTGGGGGGTACAGCAATAATCTGACAGAGATTAACCACTTCATTTATCTGTTCCATCAGCTCCTACATTAATTATGTTACCCACAACCAGGCAGGGAGTTTTGGGGGAAGGCAGCATTGCTATTATATTATGCATATTCTCATGCCCCCAAGAGATTGATATATCAAGGATATCCAAAGTTTCCAAAGTAGCTGTATTAATGCGTGTGTATGTGTGTGAGAGTGCTCTAATAGCACCATTTAAGTAATAACACATATACCAAGGCTTTCTTCAGAAATAAACTAAGTAGAAAGACTCAGATGAGAGAAATATGATAGAGCCGCTTGCACCTGCATCGGGTGGAGGAGGATGTGGGATGGAGGGATGGCAAATTATGCAGTCTTTTCCAATTAAGTTTTTCAATGTGCTTGTAGAGAAACAGGTTCTCTGTACAATGAATCTCACTTTATGCTTCCCTAAGACATCTAGAATGATATGTACAGCTTTAAAATATTAAATATATATCATTTAAACAGATGTCAGCAAATAGGATCAAACTCTCTCAAAAGTGTCCGACTGTTCTCTTTTTTATCCCTCAGAGCAGATCTTTTCATCTCATTTAATTTCTCATCCATGTCTTTCTTTTGATTCCACCCCCCCCCCACTCTCTATCTCTCATATATCTTTTTCCTCATCCTCATTCAATCCCTCTGTTAGCAGTTACCATGTTTGTTTTAAAGATTTTCTTCGCTGCAGCTCAAATGGTTCGGATTTACTTTGCCGCTTCTGTCATTCCACCCGATTTTCTCCATCCGAAACTCTCACAAAAGGTGTAAAGATCCTGATGCTGGTGAGAATGAAATAATAACAGCAATGCCTGAAAATCTTTTTCCACGTGAGAAAACACACAAGGAAATATTTAATAATAATTTTCCACATGAAGAAAACATATTACACAGGGTATATTCAATATTTGAAGAGTGATGTTTTCACCGGTGAACATGTGCAAGTAAAAATTATTTCCTTTTTAATTTTTTTTTCATTTGTGATTAATATAACACAGTTTGCGTTAACATAACAGTTCTATAAACAAGAGTCGCGCCCCCCCCCCCTAAAAAAGTTCCATTCTAAGCCAAAGCAGAATTAACCGCTGAGCATCTCCGAGCATTTTGAACGAATCAGTTTAGTGAATGATTTAAAGACTTGCTTCTACAGCCAGTCACTTGGTTTGTTCATTAATGAATGTTTTAAACGAATCGGTTAAATTTAAAGATGCACAACGTAACTTTTGTCCCTCTAGTGGTTAAAAAACAAAACTGCATGCATTTTGCGGAAGAACATAGTTTTGGTTGTGCTTCGGCTATGCGTGACAGTGCGGATGAATATGGTTCTTATAACTGCTCACAAAACATTGACTACTAGACTTAAAGGTAGGCCAGTCAATTTCATGGAAATACATATGCTGACAGACAGGTAGGACATTGTATCATTTTACGGCATCTCCGTGTTGCTTTTACAACATCTCAAATCCCTCAGTTTTCTGGATCTCTGAAAAGCCAAGTCAATGTTGATTCTTGTTTTATTACGAGCTACGTTCTCTTTTTTTGCCTGCGGATTCTTTTCTGTTCAGCTTCTTATTTTAAAGGGTGATTCTCTGGAGGTTTGAGATTTAGCGTGCTGCATGTCAACCTTTCTCACTCGTTTTGACAACTAACCAAAATTGATTTTGATTAATTATTTTGGGTACATTTTATGAATGAAACAGCTCACACGCACACTTTATCACAAGAAACATTTGAAATAACTCAAACATTAAAGCTGCAGTCCGCAGTTTTTCCTCTTTGTCGCCATCTCTGTTCGAAATCTGCAATTGCAGTTATTCACGGAATTATCAACTTTACGTGGGTTGTGCCTCGACACGGCACAGCGCGGATGAATCCAATGTTTGAGGAGAGTGTGTGGCTGTCAGTCACCACGCCGGTGTGGATACTGTAACTGTCATTCAGAATCACAGATTATTATTTTTGGAAGTATGACCAACATAATAATTTTCACCGGAAAATGTCATCTGAACAAGTAAGTAACATCCAGTTTAGTTCTGGTTCTGACCAACTAAGGGGAAAAAATCATTGCAGTAAATCGCGCTGATTAAATCTATCAATCGCTTGTTAATGTTCAACATCAGCATTGCGGGACTACATTTAATGCCCTTCCGATATTTATCCTTGTTTTCGCATGGGTCCGGACTCCGGTTGCAGTCTCTCTTTTTTTCTTTTTCTGTAGCCACTCCAAAGTCTTTTGCATTTTACAACGGGTGAATCTCAAGTTGTCACTGTGATTGTCGTTTGAACCTTTCTGGATCCACCATCAAATTGATAAGTTTAATGCAATATAGTCTACTAGTCGAGACTTCCTCTTTATGTGTACAGATGTGACGTAATGACGCAAAGACATGCTCGAATCTCCCGGGGAAATCCACCAGTACCACTGGAATTAAAAACATTATTACAAGCTTACCGCTTTAGAGTTAAGGCAAGCAGATAGTTTTGAACACTGGCTGGTTATGTATTTGCTCAAAAATTTATTTTGGATAATTTTTAACCCAAAAAAGCTACGGACTGCAGCTTTAAAGTATGCAATCATTGAAGACATTTACTCTTTATATAGAACCTTTTTTGGCATATAGAGTTAATTTAAGACAATAACCCCTGAGTTCTATAAAGAACCAAGTTAAACCTTGTGTGAGGTCAACACCTACAGTCACCGAAAATGCACTCACGCACATATAATGTATAGGACTATAGTATGTAACCAATGCATATATAAACTTCTGTTTTATGGAAAATTAAATTCAGTTTAACAGTGGAAATACTTCCCCTGCTAATTCCTCAAAAACATCTACCCTGCATCCTTTCTTCATACTAAATCTCACCATGCAAAGGCGACAGGACCCTGGGCAGTGTTTATTTCAGAATAGATGGCAAGCAATTAAAGGGATGTTCACCTAAGTGTCTTTGTGACAAGAATAGGTACTTGCAACAGACAAACCAAAGACAAATCAATACTGCTGGGAAGACGAAAACAGCATGAGCCAGAGCAGTAGAAAAACAACAACCTTATAGCACAGCCCTTTGCGTAATTGTGTGAGCGCTCGCATGAACTGAATGAACAGAGAAGATAACATGTGAATGTTATGTGAACTGTGAATGTGTGTTCTGGACAGTTGCAGGCTGGTTAAGCAGTTCCTCTGTTGCTCAGGGTTGTAATTGAGCTGTCAGGAGTAGACAAAAAAGTGAGTTCTGATGAGATCTGAAGGTAGACTTTCTTTTACATTTTTTTTGTGTGTGCGTGTGTGTGTTTTGTCCTAGTGCAGTATCACAGTGACTTAGTGAGTGATGAATTTAGTTGTGAAATCAGAGACCTCACCGTTAAAAAAAAAAATCTAAATTGGTTACAGTGATGCAGGTGTAAACAGGGTCTGAAGGACAGGATCTGCTATCTGTTATACACACACACACACACACACACCCTCCCACCATTTTGTAACATCAAAAGCGTAAAGACGGTTTAATTGAGAGTTAAATTGGGGGGAGAGGCCGGAGGGAAAAGGCTGTTTTAAACTGAAGGAGCTGTCTGCTGTAGTCTGACCTGTACATGGAGGTGAGTGTATTAATACTTGGCTTGTTAATGCATCTGTGCAGAGCGAGAAAGTGACCTTTTCTCACAGGAACTAAAAGACTCTAATTAGCTGCTGAAAGGGAAGATCAAATCAACAGCTGCTGTACACATGGAAGGAAAATATGAAACCGTGCTCAGAATCCACATACAATATTCTCAGCATGTTCACAACCGTACTCCATTGCCACTTTGAACTTACAATATTTTTAGTAGAATATAATAACAGTTTACAACTAGCAGCTACATGTTACAATATAATTATTTGTCAAAAGGCATTCAAGTTGGCATGAAACACAAGTTGCGATATTTTTTTCTTAGAAGAAAAAAATGAAAGAAAAAAATGTAGGGTGGCCCTTGATTTTGTCCTTCAGAAATTGACTGGATCATTGTATCGTTGTGGTTTGCTATTGGTCGATCTCCTGTGAGTGACAGGTTGTCCCGCCCTCACACCGGTAAACGCATCATCAGAGAACAGATGCCATTGCAAGACGGAGGGGAAGTTATTTTAATTAAAGATTACAATGGCACATTCATTTTTTGAAAATAATAACGTGCACAGATAAATCATTTACAATAAATGCTGCAATATTCCAGAATAATAAACAAAAAGAATGGCCAAATTTGATTTCATGGTGACAAATAAATAAAAATATACAATCTATTGAACTTTACTGCAAAAATATTATTCTTTGAATTCAGCCATTGAACCAATTTATTGCACAAAATTTTCTTTAGATTATTAAATTCTTTTTAACACTAAGGAAAAAATGGCTATTTTAAGTGCTGTTCACCTAAATGGGTTTTCTATGTCATTTCTACAAATAATACCTTTTGAGACCTTTTTATTTTGAACCTTTATTTTTTTCCTCATGAAATGAACAGTTGAATGGGTGAATGATTACTGAAGTATTTTTAAAAAAAAGATTAAAAAGTTCAGTCTCATGAGGCAACAGTTCATTTGAACCAAGAATGACTCACTCAATCTGTGCCATCCGCCTGTTCCCATAATGACTCGCTCCTTCACAGTGCGTTGCCGCAGAATAGCGAGATTGGAGGGAGTTTATAAGCTAGCTGCACTAGGACTCCCAGAAGTACGGACAGGAGAGCCTGGAGAGCAGAGAGGGGCTCTGTCAGAAACCGGGAAAGTGCCATGCAGATATAAATTAGCCTATGTTGTTGAAGGAGTCCCCAGCTGGCTCCCTTGCATGCAGAGAATAATTACACCGATTTCCTCTTCCTCTCCTTGCCACTGCCACACATCAGAGTCACCAAGTTGGAAATAAAACCCAGTTATCCTTCTCTCACAGCTGTGCACCCTAGCCTGTTGATTTATTATCGCACACACAAACACAAGTTACTAATTGTCTGTCGCTCTCGTGAAGTAACGGTTTAGACGAGGCTAAGCTACAGGTGAGGAGAGCTAAAACAAAACTGCTATCTCTGTAAATGATTTGAAGTTCAGACTGTTTCAAATTGCCACCGTCTCGTCGTGCCCACCTGTCAAACATATTCATTATCACATCTCATCGCATCAGATCGTGAGGTAACAGGTATTCTTCAAGTTCAGACACACCTGGAAGAGATAGGAGGTGTTGGTTGTTAAGAGTACTTTCACACATTTTAGCAAAGCTTTTTACTAAGAATCTTTCACATATAGAAACAGACAACCTGTTACCAGCATCTCTTCACCTCACCATTTCCAACCTCTGTCATCTCTCTCCTCTTCTACTCTTTCCATCACCTTTCTCTCTCTCTCTCTCTCTCTCTCTCTCTCTCTCTCTCTCTCTCTCTCTCTCTCTCTCTCTCTCTCCTCTCTCTCTCTCTCTCTCTCTCTCTCTCTCTCTCCTTCTAAGAAAAGATAAGTAGGCTACACTACTTTTTGGAGTCCGTAATATTTTTTAAAATGTTTTTGAAACAAAACTCTTATGCTTGCCGATGCTTTTTAAATATTATTTACTACATTTAAAATGACTTTTAATATATTTTTAAATGTAATTTATTACTTTAATGGCAAAGCTGAATTATCAGCATCATTACTCCAGTCTTCAGTGTCACATGATCCTTCAGAAATGCTGCTGAACATTTTTGTGTGTGTGTGGAAATGGTAATGATTTTTTCAGGATACTTTGATGAATATAAAGTTCAATGAACATTTATTAAGTTCAATGTTCAAGTTCAATGAGCATTTATTAAATCTATTAAAACATTTATCAAATAGAAATTTCTATTCTAAACATTATAAATGCCTTCACTGTCACTTTTGATCAATTTAATGCATCCTTGATGCATAAATGTATTATTTCCTCTTCTTTTTTTTATCTTACCACAAATGTTTTAATATCATCGTTTCCAAAAATATGTTAAGCAGCTAAAAAACGTTTTCAACACTGATGTTTCTTGAGCAGCAAATCAGCATATTAGAATTATTTCTGAAGGATCATGAATATAATTTTTTATATTTATTAAATAGAAAATTATTATTTAAAATTGTAATAATATTTCACAATGTTACCGTTTTACTGTATTTTCAATTAAATAAATGCAGGCTTAGTGAGCATAAGAGACTTCTTTCAAAAACATTAAACATGTTAATGTTTCTAAACTTTTGACTGGCACTGTATTTATTTATTGTATTGTATGCCTTTTTGTGTTGTATTTCAGTGGCGATATAATTGATTTGACAGTTGATGGTGTTACATTCCGGCTCAAGGAAACAACAAAAGAAAGGTATCAGAGTCCAAAAATATATTAAACAATATATTTATTTAAGTCTAGGAGTTAAATGATAAAGGAAATAAATGTACAACAGTAAATAAGCAAACAATTAAGAAGAAAACAATATGAAGGTCCAGCTCCTGAGCACAAAAAGTGAATCCAAATTAAGACACTAACTAGTTACTGGCCCCTATTGTGAACTTTACATGGCAAGTCAAGAAACACCTCAGATGGTGTAACCAACCAATAACAACAACACGTTTTTCCACTCATTTTTGACTGTTCAGCTAGTGCCTTGTCCAGTGGTTCTATGGATGAGTTTGGAGGAAAGGAAAGAGGCCGGACAAAGGGACAGGGCTTGCGGTGAGCTGGACAGGGAACAGGGGCCGCCTACCTCATCCCTTTCCTCCCATCGCCGATTCTTTCTATTAAAGTTATTTATTCCTTCTTTCTATTTTAAGGCTATTTATGCAGCAGGCGACTCCTCATTATCCGTCCACGGCTCTGCAGGGATGACAGGAAAGGATCCCCAAAAACCAGACGAGGGATGACCCTGCCCTCCCTCTCATCCCCCTCTTCTCTCCACGCATTGCTAAATTGCCTATTATTTCTCCATTTCAGCCCGTCCCGTGTCCCCTCTGTCGGCACATTAATGACAGGCGAGCAGAGCGTCGACACGCGTCTCCTCGCTGTGCAGACGCTCATTAAACAGAAAGGATGCTTAATGCTGTGGAGCTGAGCAGTTTAAGACAACGATTTCATCTGCCTGGACTCCTCTCCGACTTGCTCAATGACTTCTCAAGAGCAAAGCAGATGCGGGACACCATCCGAGCCCCAGAGGACATCATCTCCCACAATTCCCCGTGAATATGTAGATACAGTTAAAAGCACCGCCAAACTGATGAATAATGAAAAGATCGGTTTGTCGGGCATTCCTCTGTCCGCTTGTGTCCCTGCTGACTCAAAGTATAGAATTAAATGCATAAGTGGATTGAACGCTCCTCAGGGTACGAGAGTCTATGAGAGATGACCCCCCCTGATATTCTATAACTATACATATGACTTCCTATATTCAGCAAAAGGCATCTACACCAATATACATTTATATACTGAACAAATACACATTGATTATGACTTTATAGGAAGTTATGACAATGGGTCAAATTTTTATAATAAATTAAATCACATTTCTTTTCATATCAAACATGATTTGATCAACCAATTTTTGCATGCAAAATTAATAATATTTATAACAATAATGATGATAATACCATTTAACCATACATTATATCATATGTATTGTATTCAACTATTATGCATTTAAACAAATTATTATTATTAATATTGATTCGAATTATATATATATATATATCATATATATATATATATATATATATATATATATATATATATATATATATATATATAATATATATATATATATATATATATATATATATATATATTTGGAGATGACAAATATTATTAATATTACATATTCATATATTATTTAATAATAATAATTATTTTATATCTATATTAATTATTGTTATATATGAATATAAAAATAACGTTTTTAATAGAAATAAATATACATTGTTACACACACCACACACACACACACACACACACACACACACACACACACCACACACACACACACACACACACACACACCCACCACAAACACACACACAAACCGTTAGTGCAACAGCATTATGAGGACTCTCCATAGGCGTAATGGTTTTTATACTGTACAAACTGTATATTCTATCCCCCTACACTGCCCCTGTCCCTAAACCTACCCATTACAGGAGACATGCTGCATTTTTAATTTTTTAATAAAACATTATTTTTTATGTTTTTTAAGCCATTTGATTTATGAGGACTTTTGAAATGTCCTCATAAACCACCCATAAGTTGTAATACCAGTGTAATACACATGTCATTATACAAATTTGTGTCCTCATAAATCACATAAACCAACCACACACACACACACACACACCACACACACAACACACACACACACACGATCCAAATGCAAATCACACGTTGCACTGTCTATGTGGGGACTCTCCATAGGCATAATGATTTTTATACTGTACAAACTGTATATTCTATCCCCTTACACTAACCCTACCCCTAAACCTACCCATCACACACAACTTTCTGCATTTTTATATTTTCAAAAAACATCACTTAGTATGATTTACAGTATACGCTGTTTTCCTCATGGGGACCAAAAAATGTCCCTACAAGGATTTCAGATATTGCTATCTTTGTGGGGACGTTTTGTTGCCATAATGTAGGGTTTGCCAGACGCGCGCGCACACGCGCGGGCGGAGACACACACACACACACACACACCACACACACACACACACACACACACACACACACACACACACACCAAACACAAACACAAACACAAACACAAACACAAACACAACACAAACACAAACACAAACACAAACACAAACAAAACACACACACACACACACACACACAGTTGAATTGATTTTGTTGTAAACTTCTGAAGAACCCTGTGAAGGGAACCCAGCTTATGGTCCTCAGCAAAGGGTTGGACAAGAGAATCACAGAGTAAGTAAACTCATACCTGCTGTGTCAGCCAAGTGCTGCATCAGTTGACCCGCTGTAATGCCACCCTGTGCATCCTGACCTGTGCTGCAGAGACATATCCATCTGTCAGTCACTGTGTCAGGGCATACAATCTGCAGTGACCCCGCTCACATGACATCTGACCCCTGCTGGCAGTGTACTGCAGTCTGCATCATCACTGTCAGCACTGTAATGTGACAGAAGGTCCTTCAGGGTGGCACTGACGCTCATTTCACTGTCAAGTATTTTCATATTAATATTTCTTTTTTTTAACTTTTTAATATTTTCCAAAAAATGTATATGCATCTGTATGTAAAGTTCCACAATGATCCTAAAAAACAAATAAATGCATATTTTCTCGATACATACTCGTATGCAGAAAAACATAGGGGTATGGACTAATTTTCAGAAGTGTCAATTGTGCAAATAAGTGCTGGCAACTACCTGTGTTATGATTAAAAACCGCCACTGGGCGAAATTACACAGGAGTCTAATCAGCCAGACCGCTGAATATCAGCTGGGGTCTAGGTGAAGTCGTACGACTTATTTAACCACTAGAAAAACAAGTTTTGCTCAGTCCACAAATCATTCTTAATTATTCTGCTGATTCATAACAAAGGGAAAATATTATAACGAGTCACTGCTGTTCTTTATACTTTGCGAGAAGGTGAATACTCATTTTTCAGCCATACATTTGCATAAATTCACATTTCTTTAAGCTTGCATTCCCAAATGTGATAAAGCACTTGCTGCAAAATAAATAAAACTGAAAAAAAAAAAATGAATAAAAGAGAGGGTTTAAGTATAGGAATACAGGTATAGGTAGGTATACAAAAAAGAAATACATCACAGAAAAAGGAGGAAGAAGTGCATATAGAAAAGAAGAAAAAAAGAAAAAAGCTGAAAAGCTGACATTGATGTAGAATATGGAGGAATAAATTAATATGCTAAGGATATTTACGAAGTGGAAGGGGAGCAAACGCATGAGGATAGCAGATTTATGAGGTATCGAGCGGAGGGATCATATGGAGGGATGAAGTGATAAGTGGAAGAACGAGTGAGGCACTCTGTTTTTACAGCGGCAGTCAAACAATGGCGTTCAACAGCGTTTAGAGTCGAGCGGGGACGGCCCAAGGCATTTAACTTTTACAGCACAGATGATGGAAGGGGTCTGTAAGTGTGTGTGCGAGACATCTTACATCCTGTCTTAAAGCACTATGCTTTCGGTCTTAATCTTTCATTCGATACGCACATGCAAATCTTTAGCATCACTGACATAAATACACATTCAAAAGGTATTCCTACTCACAGACCTCTATATCCATTTCTATTACCAAGACAGACACACACACAGAATCCCTGATGAGAGTCTCCCACACTTCAGGGTAGATGTCATGTTCCAGTGTAGCAGAGATATATGGCACATTAAAAATGAATGGAGAAAGGTGGAATGTCTTGGATGGAACGCTGTGTTATACCTTGCAGTGCTTCCTCTTTGGCGCACCTGCTGAATTTTTCACTTCTCTGTGTATCTCTCTCACTTTCATGCTTTATCTTACATTTCAACAGTCTGTTTGTTTTCAGAGGTCACGTTGTGCCATGGCATTATGATCAGCACTAACACAGCGAACTCCCTTTCAGCATGCTCTCACAACACCGGGTGACCTTTATAAAATCTGTAAAGATCACAACAAATATCTCAAAAGGATTTTCATATATAGAGACCTTCCAGGTCACATATTTCATTATGTAAACTGCACCAGCAATCGTCTACATCATGCCTTTCCCCCTCTCGATTGCTTCCATCTTGTTTTCTTTCAGTTCTTTCTCCTATCCGGCTCAGGAAGTGTCTTTCGGAGCCTGCGTGACCCGGACATTTAAGAGAACAGTGGCAGCAGGGGGCAATTTCAAAACTCTTTTCCTTCATCAAACAGTGAGAGAAGATGAGGAAGGTCACAGAAAGATGGGAGAGGGAAAAGAACAGAGGTTGGTCATGATGATTGTTTGATCCAGGAATGAGAAATGACAACAAGAAAGGAGGAGCCCATCAGAGGAACGAGCAGAAGAAGATGTTTCACAAGGGATGAGGAGGAAGAGAAAGAAAGAAAGAAAGAAAGAAATGATGGGATACATATTCAAACTTGCCACATTGCATTCAATTATGAGACTGTGACAACTAGTTATTTGGTGTCACTCAAGACTGTCAGTCCAAATTCGATGCATATCTGATTAAAATCCAAGTTTGAACGGTTTAAAACTGTTTTCTACAAACACAAACATGTTTTCTCTCATAGTCATGATGAATTGGAAGTAGCGACAGATCATTTATTCAGTTCTATGGTGTACATTTAAGTGAAATGTATATTAAAATAGTACAAATGTAGGGCGGGGACTTGGTTCTATCTATTGGTTGTTGATTGGATGGAGGCAGATCTGAAAGTGATGATAATATGATGATGATGATAATAACCCAAGGTTTATTAAATAACTAATAAGAGCGCCAACATGCGAGACAGTGTGTCGAACAGAAAATGGAGGGGGTTTTGGAGGGGGACGTGGATGAGGTGAAGGGATAGTCGCAGAACGTGGTGATGGCAGGACGAGGTAAAGGGATGGTGATGGCAGGGCGACGATCCCCTGGCGGCAATTGTGGAAAAAGTCCGATAGCACAGGCCCAGAGCTTGCCAGTGCCGACAGCCAATGGTGGAGTAAAAGGAGGGAGGAGCCAAGCGGACGGCCAAGGAGGATCCGGCAGGACGAGGGAACCCGGTGAAGCCGCAAGTCCGAGTGTCTCTGGTGGAGCCGAAGGGGGGAGGAGCCAAGGGGGAGCCGGCCGGTCGATGGGCCGAGATTAAGCGAAGAGATCCGAGGCTGGAGACGTCGGAGGAGGGCTTCCACGGAGTCGGCACAGGGCTGTAAACATCAGGCAGTGGTGGGGCTGGAGGATGTGCTGAGCTTCACGGTGATGCTGGCCAGAGCAAGCTTTACAGAATCACTGTAAATATAACAGTCCATGCGGGTCGATGAAAATAAATCAGTCAGGAAAATGATTCAGTCAGGAACACTTTGAGAATTAAATTTATTGACAATCTTTGGATTTGGCGAGAGGCTTAGGCTCTAAGGTGCTCGAGCTGCCATACGAGACAGCTTGAGATACATATTTGAGACACAAATCCCCCAAGCCTTTTTAATAACCAAATGTTTCTTAGCATATGTTACAGAAGGATATACAATGATTACGTACATAGAGTTTCTACACAGAATCCAATGCTCTATTATGAAGATGCTAGGAGGTGAAGGGGTGGAGGTGGGTGTAAATGTCTGTGCGACAGACTGGGGAGCATTCATTGAATGAGCTTAAATACTATAGTTTTTATTTTATTTATTTTATTTATTTATTTAAACAGGAAAAGATTAAGAGCAATCGGGCCTGACTCAGTATAAAACTGATTTTCAGCAGGTTCCTGTTCTGCAGAACATGAATACCTCAAACACAACAGAACTCCAATACCATACAATAACAAACACACAACAAGCACACAAACCACGATAGTAAACAAGCATCAGCAGGGGGCCATAAAGCCATCTCAGTGGTCACAGATATACCTGTCCATCAGATGGCGAGCAAAAGTTTGTTTAAATAGTCTTATTGATGTTATAGATCTGATGTGCTGTGGAATCTCATTCCAGGCTCTAGTGAGCAAATTAAAGAAAGATCTCTGTCCATAGCAGTTCCTAAAAGATGGTATAGGGAGAAGCCCATTTGCAACAGATCTCGTAGTGCGTTCGAGCCTTGAACTTTTGAGTTTTGGAGCCAACGCAGACAATCCTACAGTAGTATGTCCATTTAAAATCTGATAAAAAAGGTTCAAACCATGGCTTAATCTATAGTTCTGAAATGTCAAGGCATTACTTAAAGATAGTGCAACACAGTGGTGAGTCCAGCCTGGAAGCCTGTTGTGGATCTTATAGGCTCTATTGTAGAGTCTCGCTACAGGTTCAAGGATCTCATTTGTTGTGAGTGACCAAACAGGTAAACAATACGACAGAGTGGACAATATAATGGCATGAAGATATGTTTTAGAAACAGAATGCAGTAGATATGGTCTAATTTTATTATAAACAAATAACTTTTGGTTTAACTTTCTGATTAAAATTTGAACATGATCACGATAAGTAAGATGTGAGTCAAGAGAGACTCCCAGATACGTGGATACAATTGAAAGTTTTTGATTAGAAAAGGTGATGAAATTTGATATAGACAGTTGTTTCCTAGATGAATGAAAATACATACATTCTGTTTTCTTAGTATTCAGTGTTAAATGGTTATCCTGCAGCCAATCATGCAAATGCTGTAGGTCTGAGTTAAGTTTGTAATTAATTGTATCAATATCTGAACCAGACAAAAAAATGACAGTGTCATCAGCATATAACAAAGTACTAGAAAGTCAAACACATTAGGAAGATCATTAATGTAAATAAGGAAAAGTAAAGGACCTAAGATGCTGCCCTGATTGTTGATTAGAGTAGGTGGAGTAACAAATCAGCTGAGCGTAAGCTGATATTGTTTAGCGATCAGTGGTCTGCCTGAACTACGCTTGAATTCCATTCAATCACTCAAGCTCTATTTCATGGTGCTGTCTAGATGAAGGCACCAAGTGGGATAGGGTGGGAGTCGCTAGCTCCTCACTGAAGTTTAACAGCCAGTCCTCATTGTCCGTAGTCACCTCTCCCTCGTCCACTGATGTCGTGGGCTCACAGCCCTGGTCAGACTCATAGTGGAGCTCTACTTCCGGGGCGAGGGTCGGCTCTGTCCTCTTTCTTTCGGGCTCTGGCTGATGCTTCGCAGTGGGTGGTAGCTCTCCGTCCAAGAGGGGCTCACAGGAGTACTCCACGGTCGAAGGTGTTGATTTGGGCTTTGGGTCTGGGCAGGATGCTCTCCAGGCACCAGATGATAGCTTCTTTCCAGTCCATTCCGGTGGTGTCTGGGAGGTCAATGAGGTGATGATAATTAGATCCAGAACAGTGACTTCAGGGTCTCGTCATCGAAAAGTGCAGGTGACAGCGAGATGGTAAAACTCGTAAAAACAAATTGTGGCCCTTCTGAGCCACTGCCACAAACTTTGCTGCGTAATCTATGGGTCCGGTATTCTGTAATGCTAATATCCACAGAAGATTTATTACACAAGGTTTATTAAATAATAACTAACAAGAGAGCCAACATGCGAGACAGTGTGTTGAACACAAACTATACAAAGAACAGAACGAAGGGAAAAACTAATACACAATTATGATTAACTAAAAGATAAACAGCTGTGATTATTAATGTCCATGGTGACTGATGAGTGGTGGGAACTAGAACAAAGGAACACACTGAAAGTCCATGAAAACAACTAACTAAACATAATTGTGACAGTGAGAAAGGGGCAGGGTTTTAATAGAGTAAATTATTAGAAAATTCCGGTAAACATCACCAGAAAGAAGTCGTTTCATCAGAAGATTGAGTATGATATTTTAAGGTAAAAAATAAATAAATACATACATAAATGAATCATTCACAGTATGATCAATAACAAACATTAAGAAAACAGAATGATTTTTTTAATGCCATCTTGATGTAAAAATGTTCTTTCGCAAGTTATTTGCTATTTTGTATTTCAAACACAGATGGTGACAAGAGAGCCCATTTTTTCAGTCTAACAATAAATTTAGCTCTGTTCTCCACACACAAAAAAAATTCATCAAAACATCTAATTTTGTGTTGCACAGAGGAAATACAGTCATACAGGTTTGGAATGACATTATATTGAGTAAATAATGAAAGAATTATATTTTTAATTAGTTAAAATCGTTGTAGAAAATATCCATCCTAATTTGCATATTATATAGTGAATAACTGCTTCAGGGCACGTTTGAACAATATGGGAGCGATGTTGAGAAAAGATGTCACGCCGGTGAGCGTATAAAGCCAAAGCAAATTACAAACGGTGGCAACTAATAATCGTCTGCATTCACGACCATCTCTCCTCATCTCACTGTCTGAAGGCTTCAGCCTAAAGCAAGTCCCGTGAGAGCAAGTAAAATTCTTTCCTTCGGTCCATAGACATATACGCCACCCTCTCTGATAAAGACGGATGCTCTGACTGAGTTCCTCAACGGTGCCGGGACGCATACATAGGTCAAGAGACGTCTCTGTTGTTGCCGACTCATCTTGACAGGCAGGTGACAGAGATTAATAGCCCCTCTATTGACTGACTAACTTGCAGTTCCTTATCGTTGGCTTGGCCCAAGTGCACAGCGCTGTTATTAGAGGTATAATTGCAAAGACATTTAAAGCGTTTTCCCTTCGGGGATGGTGGAATCCAATAAAGCTTTCATAAGAGTCAAGGCAAGACAAGGCATTGCGCTCTCTGCCACACACACACACAAAATGGCAATGGAGGGCGAAAGATGGGAGAGATCCAGTAAAATTGCATGCATCAAGACAATAAGTGATTTATGGTGCATTGCACAACTCTGGTAAAGCTGATTTATTAAAAACACATGGAAAATCTGTACATATGACAGCTGACAAGTCTAATACGCAGTATAAATGTAAGCTCTGTCCCAAATATTGATTACATAAAAAAAACTGAGTATACGGCATTGTTTCAAGGTTGGTAAACATGAATATGTATCTGAAATAGCGTGTGTGTTCACTTTTGTTATGTGTAGGTGGAAGATGAAACGGGGAGGGCTGCTGAATATGCAGGGATAATCTGGGCTTTAACTCAATTGTGCAGAAATGAAGTTAGCCATCTCAGGGGAGACGGAGCCAGGGGTCAGAATGGGCCATGCCCTCACTGTCAGCAAGCAGACAGGACGTAGGGGACACAGGAGGCGCTGACCCCTCTCTGTCCAGCCCTACGAGGACACCAGTGACACCTGGAAGCCAACAGAAACACTGCATTTCACACTTACTCAGTAGGAACAATCCATCAAAAACAGTGGTCTATTCAGTAGGGAGGAGAATCATTAAGAATGAAACAATTCCAGTTCCTCATGCTGTATGTAATTTTTTTGACTGTACTATTCCACAAAAATCCCATAATATGCTTGCATAGAATTAGAAAACATGTTAAGTTCACATACTAGTTTATACGAAAAACAATGCTACAGCGAGTCATTCTACTTTGAAATGTGTGTTCTGTGTCGGTATGTCTGTTTTTGTTTTGATCTGTGTGATCCCGCCCCGCTCCCAATTTACCCAATAATATTTCGACACCTCGGGTTGCCATTTATCAGAAAACACAGCGCATTGTAGCCACGGAAGCCAGCAAACAAACTAGGTCAGAGATCTAAAGATCCATCTAAAAAGCTCTATGTCCAGAGGCATATTAAAATGCAGATAAATCATCTGATGGCCTCGTCGCTTTCCATTGTCAATTGCGCTCGTTCCTGTTGCGTGTCCTCAATTTGGCAACCTGGGTGACAACGAATCTGAGGAGGAGATGGTGGGAGAAACCATTTAAACAATCTCCTCTCCAATACTTTATACAATAATCTTTTTAAAGCAAGGGTCTTCGACCTTTTTCAGGGCAAGGACCGCTTAGGCAAGAGACACAGAGCAGAGACCCCGATACAAAATGTATCAACCAGAGCTACATATTAAACTAAATGGCCTTTGATATTAATAGAAACCAAACACATTAAGATTAAGTTATATTGGGTGTGTGTTTTTGATTCACTAAACAAAACTGCCTCATAAGAGTAATCTATTCTTGAATCAAACTACAGAGATTGCATGCTTTTTATTCACCAAAAAGAACCGCCTCAGAGTATTTCTTTCTGTAATTGGACTACACTGTTTGCCATGTCGGTTTTACTCTGACAGAGCTCCCCGCACTATTTATTCAATGAAGCTGAAAGTACTGTACTGTTTTGTCTGCAGTGATGGAACGCCGCATGTGCGAGAACTGTTATGGTTCCGGTATTCTTTTTGAAAATGGAATGGGTTCTGAATAAACCAATCTTACTATACAGTACAGTATGCGGTACACTATAAACATTAAAAACATGTCCTGTAATGAAGCTCACAAGGACATACGAGCAGACTCTCATCATCCTGTGGTTTAACACGCACTGCACTGAAAGCACATTTCCCAGGCATCAGTTTAAACGCGCACGCTTGCCTAATTTCCGTGTAATCTGGTTAGACTGTGAGCCCTGCTCCGACCTTGTCACACTCTTCACTGCTGTCGTTCTGCCGCTGACAGGAGGTGAAACGCCCGGCAATAATGTAATAAACTAGACGTGTGTCTGTAAGTGTGTGAGGTAAATGCAGAGGGATACTGAGAAGAGAGCAGGGACAACCAAAGTGCGGAGTTTGTGTGACTACAGCCTTATGTTTGAGCCAAGACAGACATAATCAATCAATCTCAGGTGTCAGGGCTTGTAGTTTTAGCTGCTCCCTTGGTGCAGTAGCTGTCAGATCTTGTCTTTTCTTCTCACCTTGAACAGGGATCTGTGTTTGAAGGGTAAACTGAGCTACTAGAGGTCAAAAGCAGATCAGTAATGTCATCATTGAGTCAAAGTGCAGTTTTATCTAGGACGAATTGGTTCAAACAGTTTGTTTGATCAATCAAATCAAAGTAATATACTTGTTGTATTATTGCTCATAAAGAACCTGGACCTGAAGAAATCGGAATAAATCTCTGTCTATTTTCACAGACTTGGAAAAGCTGTTGTTCTTCAGCTCTATGCATTCCCTGCCCCTACGTTTCGTCCAGCTCTATTCATTTGCAATGCATTTCATTCATACAACTTGAATACACATCTCTGTGAAGTACATGTTTTTAAATTCTGATTTTGATGTTTTTTAAATTCTCGAAAAGAAAACCATATTTTAAGTCTCCTAAAATATTTAAGCTGTCCTTTTTATGACAAAGCAAAATTATAAAATGTAATGTAGAGTGACTCCCCAAAAATTAATAATCCATGACACTTGCAAAAATAAATAAATAAATACACTTTCCCTGGAAAACCTTAATTTAAAAAATGTTTGAAAGAAACAAAAAACAAAAGCCAACAGGAAAGGATTTCATTATGTTGTAGAAGTCATAACATAAGCATAATGACACATACATACCAGTATAACACAGCATCTGCCTTATAGACATTGGAGTGAAGGTACTGGAGATCCCCACAGGAATCACTCTCAGCAAGAGAGACGGACAGAATCGCACATTTTCAGAGATGTGAAATAGAGGGCAATTGTCAATGCCAAAGCATTCTGAAAAACAGCCTGTTAAGGAGCTCTGCAAATGTCGACACACTTGCACACTATACACAAGCACCATCACTTCGAGGTGAAACAGATGGACAGGCAGTTTGGTTCAACGTATCTAGGAATTTATCTTCATACATCTTAAGGCAAAAGCCTTGAGACATCAGTGAGAATCATTTACACCCCCAAAGATGAAGGTGATGTTATTTAGTGTGTTCAGTGATGATGCCTACTGTAGCTTTCATTATTGCCATGCAATACCACAAGCTACCTACAGGAGGTGCATTTTCACTGTGCCCACATTGTCACACAGGAGGAAAGATTTTTGAACAATTTAAGTCAAAAATACCAACAGGAAATAATAACAACCCCTCCCAAAAATATATAGAATCTTAGATTTTTTCTACCTTATTTGAAAAATAAAAATAAAAATAAAATATAATAATACAAATATTTTTATTTCTAAAAATACAGAAATTCAACAAAAGTTAAAATGGAAGCATTTTTTTTTTTACAAATATAGGTGGATTGCAAGGAATTAAAATCACTTGTGACAAAATATTCAAGAATGGAGGTGCATTAGAAAATTGATCAGATACAGGTGTAAGACTGAAGAAACTAGAAGAACTGAAAGATAGGGCAACTCTTTGCGAAAACAAAGGAAATTAACATTTGATTTTCTCTCTTGCACCATCATGCCGAGATCACCTGAAATTCACTCAAAAATCTATATGGGTTAATGTGAATAATTATACGGTATTACACATTTGATATAATTTGAAATGTCTCAGTGCGACTGGTACAAAGGCCTCATTCTCAAAGAAGTAAACCAAAAGGTAAATAGGTATTTAAGAGTTTAGAGATAATTCGTACACTTAGGAGGGTGTGTCTTCCAGGCAAATGGCCTCCTGCTCTAAACTCAAATCAAATTCCCATTGTTAGCAAATGGTTCCAAGTAAATCAACTTCTGCCCCCAGTAAGTCTGAGGCGGTGATTAATGTGAATTCCCACTGTGAACTCATGTTTACATTTGAAAAGAGGTTTCTGGCTTGGTCTGTCCATATAATGAAATGGACAGAGAGGCTGGCGCGATTCTGTAACCCAGATTAGCCCGTGATGCAAAGTGTACGCAAAACACTTAAAGGGGGGGTGAAATGCTGTTTCATGCATAGTGAGTTTTTTACACTGTTAAAGAGTTGGGTTCCCATGCTAAACATGGACAAAGTTTCAAAACTGAAGTTTTAAGTTTGATGGAGTATTTCTGTTCCAAAAATACTCCTTCCGGTTTGTCACAAGTTTCGGAAAGTTTTTTTCGAGTATGGTTCTGTGTGACGTCAGAGTGGGGCGGAATTTCCTTATACGGGTCTTAAGAGCACTTCTCCCGGAAGGGCGCGCGCGGCATCTGTAGCCTAGTGCGTGCGAGAGATCAGAGCGCTCAGCGCTGGGCTCGGCTGCGCTGCAATAAAAAAAATGGCACCAAAAAAGTGTGTTTTTGGTTGCCAGGGCAAGACAACACTGCACACATTTCCAAAAAACCCAGCGTTAAGGGACCTGTGAATGGATTTTGTTTTTCCAGAGCAGCAACGGAGTTGTGCAAAGGTTCTTGTTTGTTCCCTTCATTTCGACGGTAATAGTTTTATAAACAAAGCCCAGTTCGACGCCGGATTTGCAGATCGCCTAATACTTAAAGATGGAGCAGTCCCAACGATAAAGGTTCACGGTCGTGCGTTGGAACCGCAGGCGGTGAGTAAAACTGCTTCAAATGTCTGTGTGTTGTTAACTATCGGCGTGTAACGTTTAGCACAGCAAGTAAACAACATGATCATGTACAGTTAATGTATCGATGGAGCATGCGATGTATGGTGTGTGTGTGTGTGTGTGTTTGTGTGTTTAAATACATTTGTTTAGCTGGCCACTGTAGGTGTCAGTTTGTTTATTGTAAAAATGGTAACACTTTACAATAAGGTTCATTAGTTAATGCATTAACTAACATTAACTAACCATGAGCAATACATTTTTACTGTATTTGTTAATCTTTGTTAACGTTAGTTAATAGAAATAGAGCTATTCATTGTTTGTTCATGTTAGTTCACAGAGCATGAACTAATGTTAACAAGATTTTAATAAAGTATTAGTAAATGTTGAAATTAACATGAACAGAGATTAATAAATGCTGTATAAGTGTAGTTCATTATTAGTTCATGTTAACTAATGTAGTTAACTAATGTTAACTAACAAACCTTATTGTAAAGTGTTACCATAAAAATAAATCATGTCCTCATAAACCACGAGTCTGTCTGTTTACAACACACGCAAAAGCTTCGCGCGCTCCCGCCCACACGGCACGCCTCCACCCGCTCGGATTTTTCCGGAAAGACTCGGTACAGCCTGTCTTTCTTTTATAAATATAATAAAACTAAAGACTTTTTGGAGATATGAAGGATGCAATACTACTCTATAGGTACTCAAGATTAACATGAGATTGAGTGAAACTGAGTGTTTCACCCCCCCTTTAACATCATGTATTTTATAATGTCAAGGTATTGCATCTTCTCTCTTTATTCCAGAGCATTTGATGTTTGTATCTATTATCTTTGAACTGATTATGCAATTGGTGTGATACATTTACCTGACATAATAAATTGTAAACATTTGATTTTATTCTAATCGACTCTGACATTATTTTCAGTAAAGAGTTAAAATGAATAGTCAAACACTCGCTCACACTTAATGATGCACAGATATCATTACAACCTTTTTCATTTATGGAGTCAGATGAAATAACGAGTTAATACATATGAGAAAATGTATTTAATTTAATCAAATTACTTTGCCACGCGGAAAGACAGTAACGCACAAAACCTTCACTAACTGATCAGGAAAACCTCCTTTGGGCCGATTGAGCTGGGCTTACAAATTGGTGACCAACCTCCGTGATCTCGCAACACAGGCGAGCAACATCTTTCCAGCAAACTATTGGGATTTTAAAATCAACAAGAGTTTGATCATCTACTCTTTCTTCCGCCGTTGTGGTTGAAGAAGAAAAATGTACTTCGTTGAAGTACATTCTTTTGACTTTTCAAAGTGTTGAGAGAAAAACAGACACATCCCATATAAACACATTTATATAGTGCGTCGGAATACCCAGTCACGACGGACACCAAAAATGTCAGATAAAGCTTGAGAATTAGACAACCACATGTCAAGGACAGCAGCAGCACAGATGAGGAATGAGGTTGCTATGGATTTTAAAGATCTCCTTGTTTGCCTACGCAACAATAAATTAAACCTAAATTGGAATAACATCTTCCAAATTATTTTCTGGTACTCGATGAAGAGCTGTAAATTAGAGCCTAAAGTTTTAAAAATCAGCTAAACGCTTTCTCCATTGTTTTATTGACCCTGTTGCAACAAACTAACAACACTTGATGAGAATGAGCAAATGACAGAATGGAAATTCTAGGTTTGTAAACAATTGGAAAGCATGTGATTTGATAAACGGAAAGGCAAGTCAATGCATTTGTTTATGAAAAGCAAAGTTGATGAAAACACGATGATATGATGCAACAAGTTAAAAGGTTAAGGAAACTTTTTGTTCGGCCATAATTATATATCAGCTCGTGGAGACTTCTGCTACAAAGCAGACTTGCTCTTGATTAAAAATAATTAAAGGGTACCTATGGCATTTAAAAAGTTCCTAATATTGTTCTGGGAGTCCCCAACAACAGTTTTACATGCATGCAATGACAAAAAACACTTTTGTTGTCTTATAATATGCATTTATTTTTACCTAAATTTGCTCACCGACTCCCAAATGATTCGTTCAACGACTCGCTTTTCCAAACCCTTCCTTTGCGTGACGCTAATCTGCGGTGATTGGTCAGATGACCCAGTCAGTTATTTTTCGCGTTAGCCCAATGCATAAACATATTGATAAAGCACTGCAGTACTACAATACGCTCTATTCTTTATGACAACTCCAATAACGACAAACATTTCACATATTTCAGATGTGAAATCTGAACTAGAAGATGCGCCTAGAGACCTAGACCTAGCTGAGCGAAACTTACACAACACACACAGCTTGGAGACCTAAGCACTGAGCGTAACTGACACACACACACACACACACACACACACACACACACACACACACACACACACACACACACACACACACACACACACACACACACCACACACAGCTTGGAGACCTAAGCTGCGCTGAGCGTAACTGACACACACACACACACACACACACTTATTGAGCATGCTACAAAACCCATAACAGCAACAATTATTAATAATTCTTACAGGTTGTGATTCGGAGGAGGAAGCTGAACCAAATACACTTGGTACTGAACCTTCCTTCAGTATCAACCGGCTCGCGAATCCACACTTGAAAGCATTTATGTTTGTAAAGGAATCTATTCGCAGCATCCAATAGCCACAAAGAGGTTATGAAGCGGGATGGCTCGTGACTCGCTCGCACTCGGTCGTCATATCATTATCCAGACAATAGACTGATCTTACTTGATGAACACATTTATTTTCAGCTATACAGACATGATTCACTAAACGCAATGCGGTCAACAGGAAGTTGGCTCCCGCAACTCGCCCCTTCCAAACCCAGTCTCAAACAATCCGCCAAAGGAAATAATAAAGAAAACGGAAGTGATCACCTGTGCCCACGTGACAGTGAATAACCAATAATAAATATAAAATAATTAATGCTCCTACATTCGGGCCCCATGAATATTACAGACAAAATAAAGATAATAATCATCATCAATTACCAACAATAATAAATACATTAATATACAAATCATTTTAGAAATATACAAAATATTTACATACAATATGTGTGTGTATGCATTTGTCCATGTAAAAAACATGTCTGTGTATCTTCTAGTCAAAGTCTTAAGTCATGTGTAAAAAAAAAAGTTAGTTATAGTCTTCTTCCTCTTCCAGAAGTAGACAAATCTTGGTGACAGGTCTGTCTAAGCAGTTGTACCTTGTTTTAATCCTCACTTGGCGGATAAATCCCCTCTTATCCGGTATAGTATGGACAATTTTACCCATAAGCCATTAGTTTCGAGGGGCAGCATCATTGACAACAAGTACAACATCTCCCACTTGAAAATTTCTTCTCTTTACAAGCCATTTCTGCCGTTCCTGTAGCTGAGGTAGGTATTCCCTCGTCCACCTCCTCCAAAACAGGTCGGTCATGTACTGTACTTGTCGCCACCTACGACGCACATATAAGTCCTCCCTCTGAAACAAACCAGGGGGTAAAGATGGTTGAGTTTTCAGAAGTAACGGATGGTTAGGTGTTAGAGCCTCTAGATCTTTGGGATCCATAGATGATCTTGTTATAGGACGGCCATTAATAATTGACTCCACTTCGCACAAAAGCGTATGAAGACTCTCTTCATCTAAACTCTGGCCCCTCAAGATTGAATTCAAAATCTTCCTCACAGATCGAATCATCCTCTCCCAAACACCACCGTGATGAGATCCCGTAGGAGGATTAAATATCCATTTGATACTCTTCTGGATCAGAACATCATTGATCTTATGATGGTTCCAATTTTTTATGGCTTCTCTCAATTCTCGTTCAGCTCCAACGAAGTTGGTTCCGTTATCGGAGCGTAACTCTGATACTTGACCACGTCGTGCTATGAACCGCCGTAAGGCGTGGATGAAAGAATCCGTATCCAATGATGCGACCACTTCGATGTGTATGGCTCTTATAGCCAAACAGGTAAAAATGACTCCATACCGCTTCACAGTGCTTTGTCCACGTTTGATCTCAAATGGGCCGAAACAGTCAATTCCGACTCGCGTAAATGGTGGTTCATCTGGTAAGACTCTGCTTGAAGGTAAATTTGCCATCTGTTGAGATCCTGCTGTCCCTTGAAGCCGTTTGCAGATTACACATCTGGACAAAATTCTCCGTATGGCAGTACTTGCTCCTGTTATCCAATAACGTTGACGCAGCCTAGCCAACATGTAATTTCGTCCGCTGTGCCCGACCTCATCGTGAACATGCCTTAAAAGAAGTTCAGAAATATGCAGATCCTTTGCCAGTATTATTGGGTGTTTTGATTCTTCAGGCATGGCCGCATTCTCTAGTCGTCCATACATTCTTATTACCCCTGCCTCAAGTACTGGATTGAAATGGTACAGGGGACTGCTCTGCTTGACGTCTTCACCTCTTTGTAGAGATATCAGTTCCTCTGAGAACCTCATCCTCTGGGAAAAGCGTATGATTGCCATTTCACCTTCCTCTAGTTCGTCTACTGAAAGATAGCCTTCACTCATACTGGATCGTAGTTTAAGCAGGTTTCCATTGATAACTTCCAGTGGTTGATTCAATTCAGTACAATCAAGAGTTTCCTTTAATTGTTTTCTCCTTTTACTTAGAGCTAGTAGGGTTTTCTTCAGCCTAAGGATCCAGGCCACAGCCTTCCTCAGACGTGTTCATGAAGAATAATGATGAATAAGCAGTGATACAGCACTATATCCCTCCTCAGTTTGAACTAGTAGAGTGTTAACCACAAGTTCTTGCTTGATTTCTGGGTCTTGAGCCAAACTCTTTCCCAAATCAGTTGGCACATCTGGCCACTCTTCCTGTGATCCAGTTAGAAAAGAAGGGCCAAATGTCCACATCTGCTCCCGAAGTAACATATCCACCTTCAGTCCTCTTGAGGCAAAGTCAGCAGGATTGTTGGCAGAATTTGTATATCTCCACTGAGCCGCTTGGGATGCTCTCAAGATCTCAGACACTCTGTTGGCAACAAAACACTTAAATCTAGAGGACTCATTTTGAATATACTTTAGCACAGCAGTACTGTCAGACCAAAACACAGAATCTTGTAATTTCATCCTTAGATCTCTTTTCCATAGCCTGTCCATCCAACTGGCGAGAGTGGCGGCTGTAAGTTCCATGCGGGGAATGGTGGTAGATTTCACTGGTGCTACTCGAGCCTTACCCATCAAGAAGGCAGAATGTACAATGTTCTGATTGTTATGGAGAAGCAGGTGTTACGTTCCCAATTTAGTTCTCTAGGGGCAAAAGGGAAGTAACATTTTTTAAGCACAAGTTAACAGCAACAAAGAGAAGTTAACTCATCTGAATCTCAGTACACAACGTAAGAAGTATTATAAATTTATTAACAATAAATAAGTCATAACATTAATACAGTGGAAAAAGAACACTACACAAACAACTCCAGAAAAAGAAAAGGAAATGAAATAAAGCATGTTCTTCAGGAGCGGGTATAGCCAAAACAACAAACAAAAGACCACTACCTGGTAGAAGGAAATCTAATTAACCTACAACAATAAATACAAATAAACAACAGAACTCTTACCTTACTTCCTAACTAACAAAAACAAGAGAAAATGAGAATAAAAGAAAATGGCACCCAACTCCCTACTGCTCCAACACTCAACAGCGGGCAAACAACTCAAAGCTGTACACTACAGCCACCAGACATTTAAGACATGAGTCTTGTTTTAAGCTTAACACATCAAGCTGCCACTACAGCCATAACAACACACATAAGCTTTAAACACACCAACAAGAGCAACACACTGGGACTGGCAACAACAACATCAGTCTCAGGCTCTTGGGAGAAGAAATCTCTCCTCGTCTCTCTCTCCGGGTCTGCTTAAATACTGGATCCTCTTGCCACTGATGAGGAGCAGCTGGTAAGTCCCATCACCTAGATTAGGACAGGGAGGAGCACAGAAAATTGGTCAGAACATACAAAAAACTACAACTCCCAAGGGGCCGTTAGGTCCAATGGCAGCACACACAAACAATACATCAAATAAATAACACTTACACATTGTGAAACACAAATGCCTACGTCCTGGGACGTAACACCCCCACCCATAAGTTACAAATACCACTGTATTTTGTAAATGAGGAAAGTACAGTAAAACACCACATTTTACCTCAAGCCTCACGGGTCAACTAGTTTAAATTATGGTGGTGAAGGATAGTGGCATTGGACTTCGCCAAGAAAAATGGGAGCAAACATGATACCAATTTTTTAGTTCGCACTTATGTACATGCACAAATCGTCAACAGAATCACCTGAACAGACAATCTTCCCATCATAGAGCGGAGTCTGGGAAACGTCCAATGACATTTCTGGACATTTTTTTGAAAGTGGGTTTTACCAATAGAAGGCTGAGACTTTGCAACAACTAGAGCAGTGTGCCAGGACAACATCCTTATGCAATACTACTGCACCTTTCCCAGTTGTGTTCACCTCAACCTGAAAAAGGTAGAACAAAGTTGGTAGTACATGAGTGCGATTTTCAGTATGTGCAAACAGTAAGCAGATGGCAGATCAATCTCGGAAAACTTCACAGCAGCCAATTGGTCCCTCCCAACCATAACGGGATTCTGTCCAAACGGAAGCACAGCAGGCATGATCGAAGTAACCAGCATGGTTTGGACTTTACACTCAGAAGACTCAAAGAAAGGCATAACGGAGTCTAAAAAATTAGCAGTCCACCAGTTTCTTGGCTTGAGAACAAAGAGCAGGATCAGAAGGAACTGTAGTGGAGAACTTGGTAACCAAAGTTGCTAGATCACACAGATCAAGGTTACCCACCATGGTCAGAGAAGAGAACACCTTGCCACCTGCCAGGTCGTTCCCTAAAATTACACTGATACCCTTCACAGACAGTTCAGAGCTTCACAAGCCCTGAAACTAGGTAAGGTAGCCATACAGAGTATAAAGGTACTTGCACACAGCTTTGTCCAACACATTGAACAAAGACTATTGTACCTGTATAGGATTCTTCCAAAATAAAAGAAGAGTTGACTGTCAAGCATCAACGACTGGGCAACTCCCATGTCTCTTAACATCAAAATACTGTGAGGGGGAGAGTCAAGAGAGAGAAACAGTTTTAAGGGAATATGAACGGTTTGTAACCACCAGTGTCAGATAGCAAGGGACATGTACGGATGGAACCAGACTGCACCTGAGCAACGCTCTTCACTTAAGCACAGTTGTCGTGCCTCCATTCCATGCATTCAGCTATCATATGACTGGGATTGAGACAATAGAAACGCGTTTTTCCTCCATTATGACTTAAAACTGGCCTACGACCCTTTTCATATATCTTTCCCCTTTTAAAAATCTTCTCTCCCACCATTCTCAGTGGTCGGCAACTTATTCTGCACTGTTAACTGAGAAAAGTTTTATGGATGAGCATGAACTCAGAGATCACCGCCACCTCACAAAGATTCATGATCTTCTAATCATTTAGATGAACCACCACACTCAGGTACACAACTTTTAAAATCTTCCAGTAAAATCAATTCTTTCAACTGTTCAAAGCTCATAATTTTACCAGAAACTATTTCTCAAAGAGTTTCTTCTCCCGAGCAAATTCTGCAAAATTTTGATTGACTGTTTTCGTTAAATTGTGATAGCGACGTAGGCTTCGGTAACCAATTTGTACGCCAGCGCAAGGTCTAACAATACAAATCTAATGGCGAGTACCAGATCAAAACGTGGATTGGCTGGATCAATACTGGAAAGCAAATCCGCACAAACAGCTTCGTATGCAGTCCCAATTTCCTCCAAAACCTTTTCCGAATCTGCAGGCAGAATTCCGGTTTTAACTAGCTCTTATCGAAAAATTTATATAAGTTCTTTTGACACTTTTAAAGAAGTCGGCTATCAATTGCAAGTCTTTCTTTCTGCACATTTTAAAGACTTCAATAGAAGAAGCCAAAGTGAACTCAATCAGATCTAACTACATAGCTAGTTACCGACGTTTCCTCTTACACTAAAAAAAACGAAACAGTCAAGCAAAGCACAGTTTATAAACAATTCCACCAAATTTCTTAAATGCAAGCCCAACTTAAAAGAACAAGAAAAGAAAAAACAATGTTTTAGACGAGCCCCCAATTGTTACGTTCCCAATTTAGTTCTCTAGGGGCAAAAGGGAAGTAACATTTTTTAAGCACAAGTTAACAGCAACAAAGAGAAGTTAACTCATCTGAATCTCAGTACACAACGTAAGAAGTATTATAAATTTATTAACAATAAATAAGTGATAACATTAATACAGTGGAAAAAGAACACTACACAAACAACTCCAGAAAAAGAAAAGGAAATGAAATGAAGCATGTTCTTCAGGAGCGGGTATAGCCAAAACAACAAACAAAAGACCACTACCTGGTAGAAGGAAATCTAATTAACCTACAACAATAAATACAAATAAACAACAGAACTCTTACATTACTTCCTAACTAACAAAAACAAGAGAAAATGAGAATAAAAGAAAATGGCACCCAACTCCCTACTGCTCCAACACTCAACAGCGGGCAAACAACTCAAAGCTGTACACTACAGCCACCAGACATTTAAGACATGAGTCTTGTTTTAAGCTTAACACATCAAGCTGCCACTACAGCCATAACAACACACATAAGCTTTAAACACACCAACAAGAGCAACACACTGGGACTGGCAACAACAACATCAGTCTCAGGCTCTTGGGAGAAGAAATCTCTCCTCGTCTCTCTCTCCGGCTCTGCTTAAATACTGGATCCTCTTGCCACTGATGAGGAGCAGCTGGTAAGTCCCATCACCTAGATTAGGACAGGGAGGAGCACAGAAAATTGGACAGAACATACAAAAAACTACAACTCCCAAGGGGCCGTTAGGTCCAATGGCAGCACACACAAACAATACATCAAATAAATAACACTTACACATTGTGAAACACAAATGCCTACGTCCTGGGACGTAACACAGGTAAGACACAACACCATAGCCTTCCTCACTGGCATCCGAGAAATGATGTAACTGAGCTGCCGTGACTTCTCCAAACTCTACAGGTTTCAAACATCTTTTGATTTCAAATTTCTCCAAGCCATGAAGATCTTCGAGCCAATTTCTCCATTTCTGTATATATTTGATGGGTATAACACTATCCCATCCAACCCCTTCTCTGCAAAGATCTTGAAGAATCTTCTTTGCGGAAAGAACTACTGGAGACAAGAATCCAAGAGGATCATATATGCCACTAACCACTGAAAGTATCCCTCTTCTGGTAAAAGGTCTGTCCTTTATGATTACCTTAAATCTGAAGGTGTCAGATTCGGCACACCACTGTACACCTAGTACCCTTTCCATCGGAAGCACATCGTGGTTCAAGTCAAGGTCCTTTACCTCTTTGACTCGGTCTTCTTCAGGTATGGAATTCAGCAACTCCCGACTGTTGCTCATCCATTTGGTCAGATGGAATCCACCTTTAGCACACATTGTACGAAGCTCCTTGTATAGTTGGATAGCATCAGATTCTGTGGGCACTGAAGAAAGACAATCATCCACATAGAAGTGTTTCCGGATGACCTCTGCTGTCCTGCAATTAAACAAACTTCCATGGTCCTCTGCACATTTCCTGAGTGCATAATTAGAACAACTTGGGGATGAAGAAGCTCCGAACAGATGTACAACCATTCTGAATTCCTCCAAGTCTTTACTCAAGTTGCCATTTGACCACCACAGAAACCTCAAAAGGTCAGAATCCTCCACAGGAACCTTCACTTGATAAAACATGGATTCAATGTCAGCCATTAAAGCGACAGACTCCATTCTGAATCCTGTAAGAACACTTATTAAATTGCTTGTTAGGTCTGGTCCTTGGAGTAGTTGTCCATTCAATGACACTCCCTGAAATGAGGCACTACAATCAAAAACAACCCTGATCTTTTTCTTTTTTGAATGGTAAACCCCATGATGAGGTATATACCACACACGACCATCAAGCCTCTCAAGTTTCTCCACAGGTACTCTTTCCGCATATCCTTTGGAAATCACATCTTCAATGAAGGCAGTATAATCTGTTTGAAATGCAGAGTCTTTTCGGAATTTTCTTTGCAGACTCAAAGCCCGCTGTTCTGCAACTATTTTATTATTTGGTAGGACCACATCTTTATTCCTGAGGGGCAAACCAATGCAGTAATGGCCATCTATCAGTTTTACAGACTGGGATACGAGATCCATGAATTTATGATCTTCTTTAGACATCCCTACCAGTTCATCCAGAGCATTTTCAGGGAAATCAGTTTTAAACTGTTGTTCCCAAAGGTCATCCAATTTTGAGACAGATATCCTGTTAACAGTCATATGAGGTTGGTCATTACAGAAAGTTCCATCCCTTTCCATTCCTTTAAGCAGTCCATTCACTGTCCATCCAAGTATGGTTCTTACCGCATATGGTCCTATCATTTGACTGCGAACAATTAAGAGCTCAACTCCTGCTTCGATTGAGGGCAAGTGTATGCTATTCAAATAAGGCCATCGAACAAGATCTTTCTGCGTGGGAATATTGGATTTAGAAACTGGCATACTCTTCTGGGAATACACTTCAGGAAGTGAACAATAATGTGTCTGATCCAATCCAGCAACTTCTAGATCCTTAAGAACATAACTGGAAACCAATTTGTCTTGATTCATGGTTTTAAGCAGAATATTCAGTTTTTTGCCAGAAAGATTAAGCTTATTCATAAGACTTTCTGTGCAAAAGGTTGCTGAACTGCCTGGATCTAAAAAGGCATACGTTTCCACAATTTTGTTTCCATTCTTAGATTTAACACAAACTGGAAGAATGGACAATGCACAAGCATCTTCACCGGCCCCAGTAAGACTACTGGACTGAACAGAGATTAGAGCACTGCCCACTGCTTGCTTTGGTTCCTCTGTTTTATCTCGCTGAAAGACATGAAGGATGCTGAGATGTTTAGAGCCACACACACTGCATGTTATGCGCTTCTTACAATCTCTGCTAACATGACCTGTACCTAGACAGCCAAAACAGATTCCTTTCATCTTCAGAAAGTCCATCTTTTCTTTATGGATTTTTTTACCAAGCACAGTACAGGAATTCAAGAAATGTTCTTCGCCACAACAAAGACAAGATACACTTCCTTTATTAGTTTTCCTCGCGTCTTCCATACCTGGTACAGTAACAGTGGTAGCGAAACTACTTCCCTTAGTCTTGGAACGGATCATGCTTCGACCTCCACCAAAAGGAGCCTCTAAGATGTTTCCAAACACAGGATCTGTTGCAATTTTTACTTGCTTTCCTACAAAATCCACAATGTCTTTAAATGCTGCTAGTTCCTTACGTTTTTCCTGCAGATCACACGCCACTGCTCTCCATTTGTCTCTGAGCTTAAAAGGCAACTTTGAAAGAATTATTTGCATGTTGGTAGCCAAGTTAAACTCTTTCATATAACGAACATCCTCCATAGCATTACAGCAAGCTCTAAGAAAAAGATGATAATCTTGTAGATCTCCTTCAAAAGATAGAATATCTCTGTGAGGAAGTAATGAAATATTACGTTGTTTTACCAACATGGCAGTAATTTCATTATGTTTTTCCATAAGACGCAATATATTTCCTTGTTCTCCATCAGTTAGTGATTGTCTTGAAACGGGTACATTGCTACTACAGTCACCGAGTAGCTGCCCATTCACGGATGCAGTTGGTTGAAATGGTGTTATGGACCTCGGTGGTTGCACAGGCTGAAACTGAGAATGACTTTCCTTATTTCTTGCACCTCCTGTTGAATTATTAACAGACAGAGACTGTGACTTGACATGCGTGTCAACTTGAACTGATGCCATGGCTCTTGAATTAGAGCAGATCATTTCATCCTTTTCCTTTCTTGGTTTACTTGCTTCCAAATGCATGCTTTGTTCTGATGCAGCAGACCTATACACATTGGCTTTAGCCATAGACACAGCGATTTTAGTTTGAAGATCAATTTGTTCCTTTTTCTTTCTTAAACGCTCCTCCTCTTCTTCCACAGCATGCTTCTGTTGCAGCATTTGCTGACTGGCTAATAAAGCCACCACTTCAGCTTCAGCTTGAAGGCGAGCAGATGACGTAGATGATCTACTAGATCGTGAACCAGAAGAAGAAGAGCTCCTTTTACTTGATTTTTTGCTGAATAGATTTGAAATACTATCAGTTGGTTGAATCTCATCCATGAAATGCTCACACGTCAATGCATTACGTTCCGCACCTTGTTCCAAAATCCTTTGTGAATTTGCATTTGCATCAGAGGTTGCAGCAGCAGGCAACAAATCATTCAAAAGAGATTGTCCTTGAACCACCATAGTCATTGTTGGTATTACAGAATGAGATGACAGAGGATTTTCATCACTCTGTCCATATGCTGCTGCTATGGTTGGAACCAGTGAAGTTTTCATAGGTTTAAGATCAGACAGCCATTGCTCCACATCTTCTATAAACCCCTTGTTGAACCGAAAAACTGATCCATACCATTCATTTTGCTTATTTTGTTCCTCAGCGGGAAGTAAAGGAATCACACTCTCATGCAACAAAGTGACATCATCTCTCAAAAGCTTCAGTGTTTCCAGCAATGAACAAACTTTGGATGAATTTTCATCATTACGCATAAGCTCTTTCATTGAAGCAATAACCTTTTTTATTTTATCCACTTTGGATTTGCGGTCCTTTTGTAGTGATTCAACCTTTAACTCCCAAGCCTTTGCGGTGAGCTTACGCTCCCTTTTACTCTCCGTAAACGCAACAGCCTCATCTTCCTCCATTTTCACTCATCAAACAACTTGGCAACACTTTCCAGGCAATCCATTCAATCGCACACACAATTGTGCATATCCCAGCGCTGCGTGTAACACATGATATAAACTACTCACTTTCCAGTCCACCGTAGTTTATCCAAACAAACGGATCCGCGCTCCACATCAAGCACAACACAAATAGCGTCTCCAATAGACAACCAGCCAGCCAGCAGATGAATAATAATCTGATTCACATACCGGTTCAAGTGCTGTGCATCTCGTGTCCGTTTCTCCTTGCAATCCACAACTGTGTTCCAATGCAGGCTTGAATGAAATATCCTTGAAAACAAAGCGCCGTTTTCTGTTGACTAATATTCGCGGCATCCAATAGCCACAAAGAGGTTATGAAGCGGGATGGCTCGTGACTCGCTCGCACTCGGTCGTCATATCATTATCCAGACAATAGACTGATCTTACTTGATGAACACATTTATTTTCAGCTATACAGACATGATTCACTAAACGCAATGCGGTCAACAGAAAGTTGGCTCCCGCAACTCGCCCCTTCCAAACCCAGTCTCAAATAATCCGCCAAAGGAAATAATAAAGAAAACGGAAGTGATCACCTGTGCCCACGTGACAGTGAATAACCAATAATAAATATAAAATAATTAATGCTCCTACAGAATCGTCATTAAAATGACGCGAACATAGCTCAAGGTTCGGCTATACTTGTGTGGTATAGTTGTAAATATGAACTTTAGCCACTGATTCTTCACATGCTTGTCCCTGGGCAGTGAAAAAAAGATCGCTTTTGATTCGCACTTCAGAACACGAGCGCAATGAGTGGGCGTATCTCATTCAAATAACTTGACAAGTTGACGTATCTAGATAGAGAAAAAGCATCGTCCGTCTATCGATTCATATCAGCGACTCAGAGTCGACTCTTACTTTTGAGAGACAATAACTTTGTATACGGTGAACTTTCATATTTAAAACTTTGCAAGATGTTTTCGTTCACTTAGATCTATGTTACAAACTACATGAAAGGTAATTTTCAAAATTCCATAATAGGTACCCTTTAAGAGGTGAGAAGCTTAAATATAGAAACAATACACAGAACAATAGAGAAGTTGTCACTAAATTTTTGTCAAGAAATCTCATGATTAATGTCTCTGTGAGTGGCTCATAACACAGAGCACATGGCTAAACCCACTCAGAGAACGCACATTTATAAATTGTTACGTTTGAAATTGATTCTGACTGACTCTGAGATTATTTTCCCAAGTAGATTACACGGACTCGTATGTCACCGCAAGGTTTGCATCAGATTAATGACGACTAATATTTGGCATCACTTCAAGTGTACTTGTTTTGCAGAGACAAGTTATTTCCATTTAGGACAGCAAAAATGCTGCTTGACCAACCTAAATCTGGGTGCGTCTGTTTTACCTCTGTTTTAATTTAATGTTACTTTAGATAAGTGTATGTTGGAAACCACGGCATGGCCAATCCAAGCTATTATAAGAGAAGTAAAGTTGGTTGACTTATACCTGTAGTAGTGGCCATACCCCTGCCTGAAGTAAACGTTACTTTAAATTGAAGTTTATGCAAATTCATGGCTATTTAAAAGTATCTTTGATTGTGTAAGCGTAAAATGCGGCAAATCTCAGGTATATATCCAATTACCTCTGTTTGATGACCCAAAACTGGCGAACTTGTGATCGTGAGACCAACGTTAAAAGTTTGTCTGAGCGACAGTTTCCTAATCTGAACGGGGTAAAATATAATTAAACAGTTAAAAAGAATAATCAAACATTCGCTCACCATTCATGAGAGCAATTTTAGCCTCACAACATGATTCAGTAACTCTGAACTTTGAAAAAATGTTCTCCAAAGTGCAATGATCGTGTTTGTATTTTCAAATTTGTAATTGTGCGTAACGCATTGTGCTCATAGAACACACTTTATAGTTGTTTGTGCTACTACATGTGCACATAGGCTAATTAAGTTTATTCTTTAAAACACATGATTGCTTTACTGTAAGTGTTGTATGAAACACTTAGGTAAAAGGTTGTAGATGCCATGCATTCTAGGCCTGAATTTGTTTGTCTCCTTGGTGGAAAACTGCTATTTTCAATATAGCTGCAGTAAAACCAGGTACAGGAGCATAGAATTACCATGTGGTTACAATGTGATTCACAAATGCATTAACCATGACAATATTTTACAAATTAAATCCATCACATAAACAGCAAATGTGCATCTCATCAGCCCTGAGCCAAAGAACCTTTTCATATTCAAATGTATTGACATGAGAACGAGCAGATATTTGACTATGCGTTTAGCATGTTGAGTTCCACATTGTAATAGCAAACCAAATCATCCTTGACTGGGGTGCACCAACAAAAATTTAATCTGATCAGAAAAATAAATTTACAAGGAGAGTGTGAAATGCTAAACATCAGGCAGAAGTATCACAGCCTTTTGCAGGTCACAAGAGATCTGCACTAACCAAATGTGTGAATGACACAACAAAACAGCAAATGCTAAACAGGCAACACCGAAACAGGTGAACTAATTTCTGCCCACAGATCTGGCTGTAATGAGAACATCTTGAAGTAAAGCCATGGGAATCGACCCATTTGATCTCATGACAATATGAGTGAGAAAAGCTCTAATTAATCCAGAAAATCTCCCCAGCAGAACTGGGATCTCTAATGCTCATGACACAGCAGACTGTGAAGGCTCGACTGCAAGAGCAGCTTTTAGGTGTCACACACTGCACTGAAACAACAGCAATAATTCAGACCTGGTCAATGAAACTCGGTTTCATGTGACAACTGGAATTAAAATTGCAATGGACATGATAATGGAACAAGTAGAAGAATTCTACAAGCTGTTGAAAACATCAGAATTAACTGTGGTTCTCTCTGCATTTGTTTCTGTCTCAGGTTTACTACTGCAATTCCTCGGAGGATGGATGCCAAGCCCAAGACGGGCCGGACCCAACCTGGATCAAATCCAGGACAGCGGAACCTGAGACTCGGGAGATGGGTGAAAAGACACTTCAAGGGTCCATTTACATCTCACAGTAGCACATCACGGCATAAGCATGGCCTCTCAGTATAGAACTGGAACTAAATTTGCAACACAACGCTCATTGAAAGCTTTAAGCAGAACATTCGCGAGTGCATCCTGACATCGTGACGTGTGATTCATGTGTCTCTCTCATGTACCACGTGATGGTTAACTCAGGCCGCGCTGCTGTTTTTCGTGATTAGGTTATTTTCTTTGTCTTTTGTGAATGGATATTGTAAAAGACTCTATTTCGTTTGTTAGGTGGAAGGCTAGTCCACTACGGAACTCCGGCAAGAAGTGTGACAGGAGACAGAAAATAGTTCAACTGTTTATCTCTTCAGATGTGTCAATATACATATCCAGCATTAAACAGCATTAGCCAGAATTGAGGTGGTAAAATGTGGTTTAGTCTGAAATAAACAAATAAATATATCAGAATATGTCTGAATAGAGTAAACATAAATATTCACCTCAGTATACATCATCTATGTTTATATTGTCCACAGCGCGGTAAAATGGCGCTAAACATATGCGCGGGAATTACACCGGCATCACTCGCCTCTGAACACATTTATCTCGATATAAACAGAATAACAACAATCGGATATACAGCTGTGACATGAAAGTGTTAATATCACAATATAACAGCTAAATATAAGGATAAATGAACTTACATTCATGCACGCAAATTTACCACTCGTAGAAGATGGCGGCAGAGACGAAACTGAAAGTAAACTACAACTCTGGCAGAATGCGCGTGAGCGCGCTGTACGTGCACAACATCATAATAGATATTAAAGGGCTACCCATACCATATCAGTATAAGGAATTTAGTACAGCCGCCCCCAGATTAGCATAGCTAAAATGTAGAAGATGTAAATTCCTTAGTTCTTAACGTCGGTTTCATCATCATCCGGGAGTGCTGGGAGTTGAACTAACTTAGCCACTGGTCGGAGATACAGGCGATCCTTTATTCTGACCTTTGCTGACCTAATATGGCCGTCTTCGCTGGTAACCAGACTCTCAACCTTACCAATGGGCCAGTGAGCACGAGGCAGTTGTGGGTCCACCACCATTACCACCGTACCCTGAGTCAGATCCTGAGTCTCACGCTGCCATTTAAGACGAGGCTGGAGGTTAGGTAAGTAATGCCGGGTATAGTGCGCCCAAAAGTGATCAACTATAGTCTGGGCATGACGCCATCGACGCTTAGACAGAGGTTCTGGAGTGTAGACCACTTGGGGTAGTGAAGAGTCCCGCCGCCCCATGAGGAGGAAGTTAGGCGTGACTGGGTCTACATCTGCAACGTCAGACGAGACATAACCCAGTGGCTTACTATTCAGGATACCCTCTATCTCCACTAACACAGTGTGCAAGACATCTTCAGGCAGGGATTGACTTCCTACAACGACCTGCAGGGCTGACTTCACAGATTTGATCTCGCGCTCCCATGTGCCGCCAAAATGCGGTGACGCAGGAGGATTCATCTTGAATGTGATCTGATGGTCTGCCAGCCGTTCCTGCAGTTGAGGTTCCATTCTCCTGAAGGCTTCTCTCAGTTCTGTTTCGGCACCTCTGAAATTAGTCCCTTGGTCAGAGAGAATTTCCGAAGGAGTACCCCGCCGCGCGATGAAACGTCTCAGGGAAAGTAAGAAAGCATCGGCATCCAGGCTATTGAGAAGATCGAGGTGTATGCAGCGGGTAGTCAGACATTTAAAGATCACACCCCATCTTTTTTCTGAGCGGCGGCCTATTTTAACAGTGAAGGGCCCGAAACAGTCGACACCTGTCGAGAAGAATGGTGGTTGATGAAGTCGTAGACGAGCCAAGGGTAGATCAGCCATTATGGGTACTGTTGGCTTAGCTCTCCACCTCTGGCATTGAACGCACCCCCTCTGGTGTTGCTTCACTGCTTGCCTGCCTCTCAGAACCCAGTAGTAACGACGGAGCTCAGCAAAAACTCTGTCAGGACCGGGATGGAATAAGCGTTCATCAAAGTCTTGGATCAGGAGCTTGGTAACAGAATGATGGGAGTCTAAAACTACTGGATGAGTCTCGGTTGGACTCAGGCCTTCCAATCTCCGGAGCCGTCCTCCAACTCGAATTAGGCCTAATGCCTGATCAAACTCCGGTGCCAGTGTTTTCAGACAACTAGAAGAGCCCACTGGTTTGCCTGCCTTCAAGGCTTTGAATTCTAGAGGAAAGGACTCAGCCTGAGACCAGCTTAACAAAAACGCTTCAGCGCTCCGATAATCAGGACTCGGAGTTCCGGCATCTGAGTTGGCCGCCCCGTAAAGGGACTGGTATGTTGCCTTAACCAAAGCTTTCCAGGAGGTGAATTGAGATGCATCAGGCATTTGCGGACTTTGGTCATCTACAGTTAATCCACAGAATACAGTCTTTCTGGTTTCTGAGGAATCATCCCGATTCTCCATAGGGGGTATAGCTGGCCACTGTTCCGGTGATTCACGGAGGAAATGAGGTCCCTGATTCCACCGACTGGGATTTGCCAGCTCTACCAGTGTCTTCCCCCGGGTGATGTCGTCTGCCGGGTTATTTGCTGAGTCCACATATCTCCATGAATGCAGATCAGTCAATTCCTGAATTTCGGCCACTCTAGTGCCGACAAAAACTTTATACCGGCAGGACTCAGACTGTATCCAGGTCAAGACGGTAGTAGAGTCAGTCCAGAGTGTCGTCGTCTCAATATGAATAGTCAGCTCTTGCAATAGAAGCTTAGCGAGCTGTGCGCCCGCCAAGGCTGCACAAAGTTCCAACCGCGGCATTGTCAATTGTCGCTTTGGAGCTACCCTTGACCTGGCCATCACAAAGGAAGTGTGGACTTCACCCTGTTGCTCGATCAGCAGGTACGCTACTGCTCCATATGCCACCTCGGCTGCATCACAGAAAATGTGCAAGCTGAATCGGGACGCCTCATCCTTGAAACGTGAAGGAATGTAACAACGGGGAAACACAACCATAGCAAGGTTAGGTAACTCCTGTTCCCACGCTCTCCAGCTTTCAAGCAGATCTGTGGGAAGGTTTGGGTCATCCCAACTTCTCGGTTTGGCCCAGAGCTTTTGGACTAAAACTTTAGCCCTGGTGGTGAAGGGGTTGACGAACCCTAAAGGGTCATATTGGGATGCCAGGACTTTATAGATGTGTCTCATTGTCGGGAGACACTCTGTCGTCGGGCGGTGTCTGTAACCCAGACAATCATTGAAACAGTGCCACATCAGACCTAGAGCTGGCTCCTGAGGGTCAGAATGATTCTTCTGCAGCCATAGCTCTATACTCTGTGATTTAGCATCCGCTGGTAAGTGATCGACGACTGAAGGGACATTGCTGGCCCACTGCCGTATTTCGAACCCCCAGAGGCAAGAAAGGATCTCATCTTGTTGACTAACTGCCTGGCTTGTTCCACAGTGGGGAGACTCTGTAGGCAGTTGTCCACATAGAAGCTCTGTTCTATGGACTGTCTCACTTCTTCGTCGCCTGCCTGGTGGTCTCTGACATGCTTCTGCAGTGCGAAGGTCGCACAGCATGGGCTGCAGGTTGTTCCGAAAGGCAAGACTTCCCACTGGTAGATATCAGGCTGATCTTCTTTCCGCATGTTTCGCCAGATGAACCTCAAAAGGGGTTTGTCCTCTGGCAGGAGCCTTACTTGATGGAACATAGAGCGTATGTCTCCGCTGATAGCAACTGGATGCTGTCGGAATCGAATAAGGACTCCCAATAATGAAGCACCAAGGCATGGGCCAGGAAGGAGCTGCTGGTTGAGGGAGAGGCCTTGATGAATGAAGGAGCAGTTGAAAACTAGTCTGTCCTTGCCATTGTGGTGGACAAGATGATGTGGGATGAACCACGATTCCTTATCCATATGTAGAAGTTCTGGCGGGATCTTGACAACATATCCTGCATCTAAGAGCTTCTGGATCTCTGCCTCATAAACCTTAGCCTTCCCTGGATCTCTGCCCAAGCGCTTCTCCGTACCCCTAAGATTGGGTAGAACAGACTCCCTGGTAGCCTTCAATGGTGGTGCATTTGGAGTGCGTACGAGGGGGGTAGCATAACGCCAGACTCCATCCACTTCCACACGCTGAGTTCTGCTCTCCAAAAGTTCCATGGCTACTTGGTCCTGTCGTGATCGCGTTACTAGCTTCTCGTTGCGGTAAGGAAGAACGTCTAACTGCCACAGCCGTTCGACCTCTTGGAGTATCGGATCTCGCACAGATGTAAGGGAAGTGAGCAAACACTGTTGAGATGGTATTTGGTGCGGGAGAAGCCCGTCCGGTCCCTGGAGAACCCAACCGAGCTGCGTATGTACAGCTGCTGGTCCGCCATTTGGGCCTAATCTGGTGGGCTCTTTTGCACTGATTAGACCTGGGTAATCAGATCCAATTAAGAGAAGGGGCTGAATTTTGCTGAATGATGGAAGAGGGATACCCTTTAGGTGGCAGTAGCTCCTCTGAAGTCTCTTGCTAGGGTATGTCTGCTCAGTCAAGGTCAGGAGAGGTGCAGAGAATACACTAACAAGGTTGTACTTCTCTTGCGGCCTGGACTGGGGTGAGAGCTGAAAGTGGACTGACTGTCCCTCCAGCTGGGTAATATCATGACGAATGGTACGAAGGGCCATAACTTCCTTCTTTCCTTGTAGTCCTAGCTCTTGTACCGCTGCGGGAAGAATAATGCTGCGCTGTGCACCATCATCAAGGATCGCATAGGTTTTCATAGACTTCTCACCTTTCCACAGCAACACGGGGGTGACCTTCAAAAAGACCCGACCTGTATGGCTAGGTGGTGTCACATAGATGCGGTCACTTGAGGTCGTAACTAGCATGATGCTCGGCCCTTGCTGTGCTATGCGGTGAAGAACTCTAAGATGCACATCCCCACATTCCCCGCATGGTTTCCTCAATGTGCACTCATTACAATTGTGGTTGGTGCGTCCGCATTTCCAGCATCTCTTAGCTTCTTTTATCCACTTGATAAGTCGCTCAGGTGGGCATTCCGCGATCTCATTGCACTGAGAGAGGTAGTGTTCTTCACTGTGACAGAATAAACACAGGCGCTTTGTTCTCTGGAGTAGTTGCTGGTTTGGAAGAGCCTCTGTTTGGACATGCTTTACTTCTTTAACCTCCTTGGGCTGATTACTACCATGATAAACGGAGATGGCCCGGGTCTGTGGCTTAATAATAGCTGGACGCTCTCTACGCGGAGCTGGAGCCTTCTCAGTGTGGTAGCGTTGAGCCATCTTTGATGAAAGCCGTTGGGCTTCGGCCTTGACCTTCAACCACTCTGCAAGATCGTGTAAATTGTATGGATTAAGACTGTCTGTATTCAGTCTTCCCCTTAGTTGTAAGTGCTCTATGAAACCATCCCTGTAGTGCTTAGGGAGTTTACTAAGCAACCTGTCAACATGACCGGTACAGGTAAGCTCTCTTCCTTGTGGTCCCTCTAGAGACATAAGCATACCCACCAGAAGATCAATGTTAAGAGAAAAGTTCTGGAATGCTTTTGAATCTCCAGCCTTGATATCTGGTAAGTTCATTAGAGCCGCAATCTCACTTTGCGCAAGCTGGTGGGGTTGGCCGTATTGGCGCTGCAGGGCTGCCATGGCTGCTGTGTAAGGTGCAGGATGATGACGGCACGCTTGGGCTATCAGCTTTGCTTCGTCAAGGACCAACTGCTCCATCAGCACACGATATTTGTAATGTTCTGTGAGCTCAGTGTGGGGGTTCAGCAGATTGTCGAGGGCTATTTTCAGATCTGTGAACTCTCTTTCACTGTCGTTCATAAGCTTTGGTAGCGATGGGACTGGGACTGGTTGGAGCGGAGCTGCAGCGGGTACTGGCTGATGTACTGGACGTGTGTGTGTGGCCAGGTATGGCACGGTAGATGTCACTGGAGGAGGATGCCAGTTCTGTACTGATGACTGAATGAAGGGCTGCGGTGTGTAATATCCAGCGACCATGGGTGATGGCTGATACAGGTGTTGCACGTGTGTTGGTTGGCTATGTGTAGGGATCTGTAATTGGTAAACTGGTGGCACCAGAGTGTTGTGCACTGTCGTGACTGTAGGCAGCTTCAATGACGTAATGGTTTGCGGCAAAGATGATATAACATTGTAGGAAGCAGGGGAGGACATTGTACTGCATGCCACTGCTGTCTGCCTCGCATACATTGCTGCTGGCAGCTGAATAAATGGTTGTGGTGTGGGTGTACTGTACACCATCTGAGTTGTAGTTGGAGACGTCTGACACCGTATAGATTGATGGTAGGTGTCCTTGGGCGCCCCAAGACATGGAATGAGCGTCTCTGTATTCAGTAATGGAATAGCTGGAACTGCAGTAGCCTTTGGCCTGACAATAGGTGGTGAGTAAGCTTGAGCTTGTTCCATTCGCTCGAAGAACGGAGAAACAGTGCCATCACTTAACGACTCACACTCTAACTGGCTGTTATCTCGGTGCTGTGGTACGGGAGATGTGTAATAAGATGAAGGAGATTTACCAACATCTACCTGCGCCACCATGCTGCTGAGCCCCATGTCTACACGCCCCCCACTGGGTATGGCAGGACCTTGTCCATACTGCAGAGATGATAACTCGTACCTTGTCGGCTGAACCCCAGTCGAGGCGGGCTCGGCCTGCCCACTGAAGGTCAACGGTGCCGCTGCGCTATCCATCTTCAGCTGCTGATATGTCTCGTGAGGCCCAGTAACTGGTAGAAGGGATTTAGGCAAAGCTACCTCGTAAGCTTGCAAATATGAAGGGATCTGACGTGCTCTGGCTTGCATTTGAGCAGGATGCGTGGTATCTGGAGAACAACATGGTGTCTGTGGCTCCATGTCACCGTAGTGGCTATAGCAATCCGGCTCGAAGGACCAAATGTAAAAGACTCTATTTCGTTTGTTAGGTGGAAGGCTAGTCCACTACGGAACTCCGGCAAGAAGTGTGACAGGAGACAGAAAATAGTTCAACTGTTTATCTCTTCAGATGTGTCAATATACATATCCAGCATTAAACAGCATTAGCCAGAATTGAGGTGGTAAAATGTGGTTTAGTCTGAAATAAACAAATAAATATATCAGAATATGTCTGAATAGAGTAAACATAAATATTCACCTCAGTATACATCATCTATGTTTATATTGTCCACAGCGCGGTAAAATGGCGCTAAACATATGCGCGGGAATTACACCGGCATCACTCGCCTCTGAACACATTTATCTCGATATAAACAGAATAACAACAATCGGATATACAGCTGTGACATGAAAGTGTTAATATCACAATATAACAGCTAAATATAAGGATAAATGAACTTACATTCATGCACGCACATTTACCACTCGTAGAAGATGGCGGCAGAGACGAAACTGAAAGTAAACTACAACTCTGGCAGAATGCGCGTGAGCGCGCTGTACGTGCACAACATCATAATAGATATTAAAGGGCTACCCATACCATATCAGTATAAGGAATTTAGTACAGATATTTTTCTCAGTTTTCCATAACTTTATTAGTTTCTGTGTTTTGTTTGTTTTTATTTTATGGTTTGGGTTATTTTGTTATTCCTGTATGGAGGTTGGTCAGTGGAATTTGGGCCGTAGTGGCTTTGTGTGGTGTAATTATCTCACAGTGTGTCTATCTAACCGTCACCCTTCTAGTATGTTGGGGTCCTCAATGCCGACGAGGTTATTCACGCAACTGATTTGGTCAATCATCATATTTGTGTCTGATGTGATTGTTGTGACAATTTTGTATTTGTACCACACCCACTAATTTCTCTTTTTGTTTCTTTTGGTTCGAGTCAAGACTGAGTGCGCCGAGGGGGAGGCTATTCACTTGGGTGAAACACATTTGCTGTGAGTCTGGAACACCAGGGTTTGAACACTTCTTCCCATTTTTGTTTGCCCTGCACACATAAGTGGTTGAGATTTTTTTGTTATTAATTCTTTTTTTTTTTTTTTTATTTGGTTGAAGAGGTATAGTATTTTCCTTTTTCTGTTGTTTGGTTTGGTTTGGTTTGATGTGATTCAGTGTTTGAATCAGGTATGTCTGAAGGAATGTTCTTTTAATATTGTAATATTCTTAGTACTGTTATAATAAACGTGCCAGTGATTTATACTAAATGATGTCAGTGGAATGTTTTTCCTAAACAAATAAAATTATTCACTTGTTTATCGTATGAAGCGACTTTTTTTCACTGCACCACCGAACCTGTGTTCCTTTCATATTATATACATGTATGTATATATATATATATATATATATATATATATTATATATATATATATATATATATATATATATATATATATATATATATATATATATATTACACATTATTCTTCATAGTATTATTATTGTTATTACATGCCATCTATTTGATTGTTTAGATTACACTGACCTCTTGCTGAATTTTCATTTGAGTAATTCAGACCAAGAATATTTAAATTCCACTACCATTTAACTCCATCACAGTGGGGGTGAAGAATTGGATATGATTTATAATGATTGGAAATGCACCGAGAGGCTGGCGCGATTCTGTAACCCAGGCTAGCCCGTGATGCGAAGTGTAAGCAGAACACTTAACATCATGTATTTTAGAATGTCAAGGTTTTGCATCTTCTCTCTTTATTTCAGAGCATTTGCTATTTGTATATATTATCTTTGAACTGATTAAGCAATTGGCGTGATACATTTACCTGACATTATAAATTGTAAACATTTGATTTTATTCTAATTGACTTTGACATTATTTTCAGTAAAGAGTTAAAAAGAATAGTCAAACACTCGCTCACACTTAATGATGCTCAGATATCATTACAACCTTTTTAATTTATGGAGTCAGATGAAATAAGTTAATACATATGAGAAAATGTATTTCATTTAATCAAATACTTTGCCACGTGGAAAGACGGTAACGCGAAGAGACCTTCACCCGCTGATCGGAAATCCTCCTTTGGGCCGATTTATTAAGTCTTATAAAAAAAAATTAAAAAGACCCCGCATGCACTTATGCAATGGTCATACTCATAACGTTTAAAAGGACTGCATGCTTTCAAAATGAACTTCAAAAAAATTCTGATGAATGAACATGGTAACAGACAAAGTTCTTCATAGTGGTCACAAAATGAAGGAAAGCTTTATGAAACACCATTGTGTTCCTTGTTTGCAATAAGGCCTGGCCTTGTGGAGATGCTACGTCTATTGTTCTGTTCACATTAGTTGCCCCCTGGCTCCAACTGCAATGAGAAAAGTGTAAGAAAATCTCACCTCTACCCATCACATCTAATGAACAGCTGAGCTTCCCCTCCCTACTACTCCTACACAATCATAAACACACACACACACACACACACAAATGCCAACAGATGTATGAAGGAAGTGGGAGATATAAGAGAATAAAGTGATTGAGAGCGAAAGCGATTGAGATCGGAAGCTCAGATAAGGTGAGGAAAGTAAATGAAAAATGGAGGAGGATGGAGAACAAGTGATAGACAATGGTGAGTAAGATGATAAGTTAGAGATAAAGGACTGCTAACCAAATTATGTATAAATTCAGCAAGGATGCATTAAATTAATCAAAAGTGACAGTAAACACATTTACATATGTTTACAAACGATAATGATAAGAAATGTTTCTTGAGCACCAAACATTAGATATTAGAATGGTTTCTGAAGGATCATGTAACGATGAAGACTGGCTGCTGAAAAAGTTTTGCTCATTACATTTTAAAGGGGACCTATTAAGCCCTGTTCACACTACACGCGACCAAGCGACGCAATACCATTCATTTCAATGGTGAGCGGGCGACTTCCGGCTAGAGGTCTTCACGGGTCCAAAAATTCATGCCCGACCCGGAAGAGACCCGTAATGTGCTAAACCGAACCGACCCGGACCCGTCTATTATTTCAAAAGTTGGACCCGGACCCGTGCAGATCCGAGAAACGCCGTGCCCGGACCCGACCTGGACCCGTTTATTATTTGAAAACTGGACCCGAACCCGACGGGAAGACACAAACCCGACTGGACCCGATTGTCACATATTATTTCACACAAGTTGCGAAAAATAAAACTTTTTGTCTTACATAATTTTAGTAGTCGTCGTCTCACTTTCTTGTAACGTTACCTGACTGACTGTGATGCATTGCAATCCACCGACAAGAAAGTTCTATCCATGTTATTTCTCTCGTTATTCCAAGCTTAATCCACACAGTATTTCAGCTTTAAAAGTCCACTTGATGTCACGGTGATGGATGACAAATGCAACTTTGCACATGTGCATTCTGACTCGAGTTAACTTGCATAATAACCAACTTAACCGTTTGTCCTTTTGAACTAACTTATAATAACAATTGCTCGTTCAGTGCCACGGCCGCTGACATTATTTATTTGCTATCATATGTGCTCTCTGCTGGAAGCTCCGGTTGCCAAAGAAACATGACATGCGACAAACTTGAGACTGCACATGCGCGCTAGCTGGATCAGCCTAAAATGTTGTTGTTCTCTTACGAGAGTACTCTCGTGTTGCGTAAGCTAGCTTACGCTACGGGAAAACTCCTTTTCTCGAGAATACTGAAGCCAAAAATTATCCTTTAATTTTCTCATATTTAAAACGCATGCTTGCACAGAGCAGACCTAGAATAGGCAGCTCGTACGCCTATTGGCTGCTCTGTGGCAAGATGCTGCAACCTATCGGTGGACTGGGAGTGACGTCAGCACCAATAGCAGCGCGGGTGCCTGAGTGCGTCACGACCCGCCAGAATAGGCGCGGCTTACCTCTATATAAGCCCGGTCCAGATAGGATGTTCTTTTGATTTTTCTCCACTTCAGCGAAGTATCCACATCGCTGACTCTCCAGAGAAGCCGCGCCGTCAAACAAGCATCTCAGCGGGACGAGCCCTCTGCATTGCAGTCCGAAGCCGCCTTCGCCGCTTCACCGCCGTACCTGCTGCGCTATCCGGCGCCCATATCCTTTTCACTACTAATATCTCATTCTAAAAGAGCAAAGAGGCGTTGTTGCAAATGCCTCGTTTTTCCAACTGCGGCTCGTGCTGAGCCCCCCTCAGCGTCGGGGACCGCCACATCTTGTGCGTTTCCTGCCTGGGACGAACACATGCGGACCACGCGCTTTCCGTGGGCGGCTGCCCGGAATGCGACGACATGGCCGTGTCGACCCTGCGGGCTCGACTCGCCACCTTCAACGTGGATCCTGCACCTCCGCTCCTCTCTTCTGGGCCGCGCCGTAAAAAGCGCCGTTCACAGAGGATGCCCGAGGCTACCATCACGAGCGCCCGCACACCGGCTCTTTCCCCGTGTGCCTCGCTCTCCGACTCCCCCTGCTCGATCACGGCCGGTCAGCCCTGCGCCCCCGTCGTGCGTCCGGATTCCGGGGGGGACGACGCGGATGAAGACATCTGTTCCATTGACGCCTCGGGTAGCGAAGGGTGGTCGGGCCCCGAAACCGGCCCCGCCCCTTCCTTGCTCGAGCCCGGCGACGGGCGGACGAGTCTGGATACTGAGCTTCTCCGCCTCACTACCAGGGCCGTAGGGGACCTCGGCCTCGAGTGGTCTTCACCCGAAGAGCCCGTACGCAGCCGGCTGGATGGCTGCTTCCTCACGGGCCGCCGCTCGTCTCCTATCGCTAGGCCAATCCCCTTTCTGCCGGAGCTCCACGAGGAGCTAGTCAAGAGCTGGAAGGCGCCTTTTTCTGCGAGGCTTCGCCCCTCCCCCTCCACGCTCTCCGTTGTCGACGGCGCGAAGGAAAGGGGCTATTTGTACATCCCGCCGGTCGAGGAAGCGGTGGCCACGCACCTCTGCCCACCGTCTGCTGGATTCCGGTCGAAGCCAGTACTGCCTTCGAAGCCCTGCAGGGTTACTTCGTCGCTGATTGGTTGCGCTTACGCCGCCGCCGGTCAAGCCGCGTCAGCACTGCACTGCATGGCCGTGCTGCAGGTGTTTCAAGCCAACCTTCTCCGCACCATGGACGAGGCGGGCTCGACGCCTGAGAACTTCAGAGACCTGAGAAGCGCTACGGATTTAGCCTTGCGAGCTACTAAGTCCGCCGCCCAGGCCGTCGGTCGCAGCATGGCGGCTCTTACCGTGACCGAGAGACACATATGGCTCACGCTATCCGACATGAAGGAGGCTGACAAAGCTGTTTTCCTCGACGCGCCAGTATCCTCTGACGGCCTCTTCGGCCCAGCAGTCAAGGGCTTCACCGAGCGCTTCACGGAGGTACAGAAGACGTCACAAGCCATGCGACACTTCATTCCGAGGCGCTCTAGTTCCGCTGCAGGTCGCCCGAAACAGCCGCCTGCCCGAAGCTCAGCGCCGCCGCCTCCTCAGCCGCCAGCTTCTCAGCGCCGCTGCCCTGCTGACAACCGTCAGCGCGCACGCTCTGGTAGCCGCCAGGGTCCGCCTCCCCCCAGGGGACCCCGACCAAAGATCGTGCTGAACCCTGAGCCTCCTAAGACTTCCTGACCGCGCTCAGGAAGCGACAATGCGCGAGTCTCGCCGCGGCCGGACCGCCATTGAAAGCAGCACGCATCGCTCTCACAGCTCCCTCGACGGAGGCGGCTGGAGTAGTGTACTTCGCAGCCAACGAGCCCGTTACGTTACCCGCTCGCCTGCACACAAAAGCCGTTTTCACGGCTACCCAGATAAATCTCAAAGAGAGCATTATGTCTGTTTTTCCGGCTCACGCCGAAGGTGTTTTAAATGTAGGAAATGTGCCCACTCCTCAGTGCCCACCCCTACACATAAGCACGGCCCGTCCAGTGACACTCACTCATACACGGCCCACATCAATAAAGGCTCACGCCTCCCATGTTTCAAAGGTAGTACATGTGCCCACCCCCCAGTGCTCACTTCTACCGTTAAACACTGTTTGTCCCGCCGCACACACTCACTCAGAGGTATCTCTAATAAACACAGACTGTGCGCTGTGTGTAGAGAGCGCGCGCACTTCTATAAGCGCGCGCCCTCTGACAGGCGCTGCGAGATGCGTGTCACACACACGCACCGTTCAGAGCCCAGGCGTCATCCTTCCTCTAGCTTTACGGCTAAAAGCGTGGGAAATGATTCCGAATGTGTCCGAATGGGTGCTGAACACCATAAAGCGGGGCTATTTACTGCAGTTCGCTCGCAGACCCCCGCGTTTTACAACCAGGGTCGAAACTACAGTACAAGGCGATGTTGCACATCTGCTGCGTGCCGAAATAGCGAAACTGCTGCAGAAAGGGGCTGTAGAAACCGTTCCTCTGAATCTCAGCCAGTCCGGTTTTTACAGCAGGTACTTCCTTGTTCCCAAAAAGGATGGCGGTCTCAGACCCATCCTAGATCTCAGGCGTTTAAATAGAGCGCTGATGAGGAGATCGTTCAAAATGTTCACGACCAGGCAGATCCTCGCGCAGATTCGCCCGGGGGACTGGTTTATTTCTCTGGATCTGAAGGATGCCTATTTTCAGATTCAAATAGCGCCCCGTCACAGGCCTTTCTTACGATTCGCCTTCGAGGGTCAGAGCTATCAATACACCGTCCTGCCGTTCGGTCTGTCTCTAGCACCCCGTACTTTTACGAAGTGCATAGACGAGGCGCTCGCCCCCCTGAGATTACGGGGGATGCGCATACTGAACTATCTGGACGACTGGCTTATATTAGCCCAGTCAGAATCAGAAATAATAGCCCACCGGGCTTTATTACTCAGTCACTTGCGAGACTTGGGTCTCCAAATCAACTGGACCAAGAGCTCGCTGTCTCCCAGTCGGAAGATCTCCTTCCTGGGGACAGACTTAGACTCCGTGTCTATGACAGCACGGCTGACGTCACAGCGCGCGCTGCAGATACAGCGCTCAGCGGCGTCCTTCAAAGTCGGCTGTGTTTTTCCTCTGAAAGTGTTCCAGAGGATGCTAGGTCTTATGGCCTCAGCTTCGGCAGTGCTTCGGTTGGGTCTGCTGCACATGCGCCCCCTCCAGCGCTGGTTGAAAACGCGAACCCCGCGACGAGCATGGACTTCCGGTCGTTTTCGCCTCAGGGTGACCCAAGCTTGCGTCACAGCACTGGGACCCTGGAGGGTGTCAGACTGGTACCAGTCCGGCACCGCTCTGGGAACGACTTCGTCACGGAAGGTTATCTCGACGGACGCCTCCAACTCAGGTTGGGGCGCCCTGTACGAGGGCAGGCCGGTTTTCGGCCACTGGACGGCTCGGGAGGGCCATCTCCACATAAACTGCCTAGAAATGATAGCAGTTGTGAAAGCCCTAGAACACTTTCTCCCCTTGTTAAAGGGCCAGGACGTTCTAGTCCGTACGGACAACATGGCGGTGGTGTCCTACATAAATCGCCAGGGCGGTCTCAGATCGCGACGCTTACACGCGCTGGCGGAACGCCTGCTGATTTGGTCCCATCTCAATTTAGGGTCCCTCGCAGCAGCGCATGTGCCAGGACTCCAGAACGTGGGCCCGGACAGGCTGTCAAGAGACAATGTTCCCCCAGGGGAATGGTCTCTGCACCCCCTAACAGTCCAGTTACTGTGGGATACGTTCGGCAGAGCGAAGGTCGATCTCTTTGCATCAGCAGAGAATGCGCACTGTCCAATATTCTTCACGAAGAGCACGGATGCGCTGGCCCGCGACTGGCCCAGCGGCCCGCTGTACGCGTTTCCCCCGATCGCACTATTACCACAGGTAATCAAGCGAGTGAGGGAATGCGGATGCTCTGCGCTCCTAGTGGCGCCGCTCTGGAGGAACCACGTTTGGTTCTCAGAACTGATGCAGCTCACGCGCACAGCTCCGTGGCCGATCCCCTTGAGGAAGGATCTCCTCTCTCAGGCCGGAGGCGCGATTTGGCACCCGCGCCCCGATCTGTGGGCACTGCATGTATGGGTGGTCAACGGATACCCACTGACCTCCCGGCCGGGGTGCTGAGTACAATTACCCAAGCTAGAGCGCCCTCTACGAGACGGCTCTATGCATCTAAGTGGTCAGTGTTTTCTGGCTGGTGTTCGGCCCGAAACCTAGACCCACCGCGCTGCAGCGTTGCGGAAGTTCTTTCCTTCCTCCAAGAGCTTTTGGATGAGGGCAGGTCCCCATCCACACTTAAGGTGTATGTTGCAGCCATTGCAGCATTCTCAGAACCTCTGCACGGCCAGCCTCTGGGGAAAAACGATCTTATTGTTCGTTTTCTTAGAGGAGCTAGGAGGTTGAACCCTCCGCGACCTCCCATGGTTCCGGCCTGGGACCTCTCCATGGTCCTGGAGGCCATGAAGGGTGGTCCATTTGAGCCCCTGCAGTCTGTGGACTTACGGTGTCTCTCGTTCAAGACCATTTTTCTCTTGGCTCTCGCTTCAGTGAAGCGAGTGGGGGACTTGCACGCGCTCTCTGTAAGTGCGTCGTGTTTGGAATTTGGGCCTAATGATTCTAAAGTTATGCTCAAACCGAGACACGGTTATGTCCCCAAAGTGCTCTCTACTCCGTTTAGAGCGCAGGTCATTTCCCTGTCAGCCCTTCCGGGAACCGACAGTGACGGCGATGTAAACGTTCTTTGTCCGGTCAGGGCTTTAAGAGTTTACATTCAACGTACTGCTGCCTTCAGGCAGTCGGAGCAACTGTTCGTTTCGTTTGGTGGCCGCACTAAGGGGCTAGCTACCTCGAAACAGAGCATTTCCAGATGGATAGTCGATGCTATCGCCTTGGCTTACAAGTCTAAAGGCCTTCTATGCCCTTTAGGTGTTCGAGCCCATTCTACTAGGAGCATGGCTTCATCGTGGGCTTGGACTAGTGGGGTTTCACTCCATGATATTTGTAGAGCGGCAGGCTGGGCTTCTCCGTCTACATTTATAAGGTTTTATAACCTGGAGGTCCCTGCGTTGCAGGCCAAAGTGTTGTCTGTATGAGCTTGTCATACACGACGACTGTTATACTGTGTTAAGCACTTCCTTATACATATGAGGTGTCACCATATAATAAATATGTGTTAGGGTTCACTCTGTGTTGACCCACATATCTTTACCATTATGTGCTCCCCGGGCACGCCCTCGGACTTAATATGAATGGTCTCAGCATACACGGCGCTTTAAACTGGGTTCCCGTAGCGTAAACTAGCTTACGCAACACGAGAGTACTCTCGTAAGAGAACGACACTCGGTTACTAACGTAACCTCGGTTCTCTCTAGAAGAGGGAATGAGTGTTGCGTAACCCGGCCGTGTTAATGCTGCGTTCTTATTTCGCTTCAGTGTGAAAAACCAAAAGAACATCCTATCTGGACCGGGCTTATATAGAGGTAAGCCGCGCCTATTCTGGCGGGTCGTGACGCACTCAGGCACCCGCGCTGCTATTGGTGCTGACGTCACTCCCAGTCCACCGATAGGTTGCAGCATCTTGCCGCAGAGCAGCCAATAGGCGTACGAGCTGCCTATTCTAGGTCTGCTCTGTGCAAGCATGCGTTTTAAATATGAGAAAATTAAAGGATAATTTTTTGGCTTCAGTATTCTCGAGAAAAGGAGTTTTCCCGTAGCGTAAGCTAGCTTACGCAACACTCGTTCCCTCTTCTAGAGAGAACCGAGGTTACGTTAGTAACCGAGTGTCGTTTTTTTCTAACGAATTTGAGAGTCATAGAAAACATTTGTGTGACAATTCACCTCAGATTTTGTTGCTGATTTGAAATATATTTAAATATGAGTGTGTAACTCAAAGTCTGCAAGCATTTTTGAGATTTGAACCATTTACTATGTCACATAATAGGAACACGAACTCAAAATGACACGTATACATAGTAGCCTACCTACATATCAATAATTACTACCAAGAAAAACATAAAATAAAATATAGAAATAAAATAAACTTAAATATAGTAAAGATCTGTTTCCCCACTGCACACAAAGGTATCCATCATTACCGTGCGTGCAGTTGCATTAACTCTCTCTGACTGAGTCTGGGCGCGGCCGCGCGCTCTGCTTCTAACGGCAGAGAGAGAGAGAGAGAGAGAGAGATCGCTTTTTTTTATTATTTCTCTTTTCTTTACCTACTTTTACAAGTTGCAAAAAAACACAAGCAGTGCTGATCTGACTCATTCTGGCTCTGATCGAGTCCGATCGCACGGGTATTACACACAATTTTAAACAGACCCGGGACCCGAAGTAATAAATTCGGACCCGACCCGGACCCGGCCGATCATTTAAAATTTAGACCCGAACCCGTACGGGTCCCGGTTCGGGTCCCGGGTCGACGGGTCTCGGGTGCACTGTGAAGACCTCTACTTCCGGCGACAGCGACCGTTGGCGACTTGATGGGGCGTGTCTGTCGCGCGACAAAGTTGAGAACTTTATGCAAATGAAGAGCGACTTTCGCGAGCGACAACCAATAGGAGTGAAGTCAGTGGAGCGCGTCACTCTTCAGTGCTGAGTCTGACCGAGGCAAGTTGAACGAGAAGCTCATTTTAGCAGTCAGAAACTGCCCTATAATGTATGATATATCTCCGTGTACATACAGTGGTATTCACTGTATACTGACTCCGTGCCTGGATGGTTTTGGGAACCCAGATAATAATAATAATAATAATAATACATTTTATTTAAAGGCGCCTTTCATGGCACTCAAGGACACCTTACAAAATTCATAAAAAAGACATTAGACAATCAAACCAGTACAGCAAAAAAAAACATTAAATCACATAAAAGCCTGCCTAAACAGATACGTTTTAAGACGAGATTTAAAAACTGAGAGACTAGAACTGTTGCGAACTTCTACAGGAAGAGAGTTCCATAAATGTGGAGCAGCATAGCCAAAAGCTCGTGACCCCATAGAAGTTGTCCGAGTGCGTGGCACAACAAGTGTAAGTGCAGAAGCAGATCTTAGAGTACGGGAAGGAGTGTGTATATGAAGAAGATCTTGAAGGTATGAAGGAGCCAGATTGTTAAGTGCTTTGTAAGTTAAAAGTAAAATTTTAAAATTTACACGGAATTTAACTGGGAGCCAATGCAACTTCCGTAAAATAGGAGAAATGTGTTCAAATGTGGAAGTTTTGGTAATGACTCGAGCTGCAGCATTTTGTACTAACTGTAATTTATGAAGAGATTTGGAAGGAAGCCCATAAAACAAAGCATTACAATAGTCGATTCTTGATGTTACAAGAGCATGCACAAGCGTAGCAGTACTCTTGAGTGAAAGGACTGGACGCAAACGATTTATATTGCGAATATGAAAGAATGCAGAACGGGTAACTCTATTTATGTGAGATTCAAAAGACAGAGTTGTGTCAAGAATGACACCCAGACTTTTGACCTGATTCGATAATAGAACAGAACAGTTATCTATTACCATAGAAGAAATATTAGACTTACTTATTGTATTTTTTGAACCAACAAGAAGAATCTCTGTTTTATTACTGTTCAATTTTAGAAAATTACTAGAAAACCAATTTTTTAATTCACTTAAACACTCACCAAGAGAAGTAGAGGGAAACTTTGAAGAAGGTTTAGAAGACAGGTAAAGTTGGGTGTCGTCAGCATAACAATGAAAATGGATATCATATTTCCTAAAAATGTTGCCAATAGGTAAAATATAAATAATAAACAGAAGAGGTCCTAAAACAGAACCCTGGGGAACACCAGTGACAACAAGAGTGGGTTTTGATTTAAACTGTTTAAGTTGTACAAATTGAATGCGATCTGTGAGGTAAGAACGAAACCAGCTTAAAGCCATACCAGTAATTCCAATGGATTCCAGCCTGCTCAAAAGTATGGGGTGTGAAATGGTGTCAAATGCTGCACTAAGGTCAAGAAGTATAAGTATTGATAAAAGACCAGCATCAGCAGCTAGTAATAGATCATTTGAAATCTTTACAAGTGCAGTTTCAACACTGTGAAAAGCACGAAACCCCGATTGTAACTGCTCATATAGACTATTGCAAGAGAGATGTTCACGGAGCTGAAGAGCAACAATTTTTTCCAGGATTTTTGACAGAAACGGCAGATTAGAAATAGGTCGAAAATTTTCAAAATTCTTTGTGTCTGTCCCAGGTTTCTTAAGAATAGGTGTTATAACAGCAGTTTTAAGTGCAGTGGGGACAGTACCAGTAAGAAGTGATGTATGCATAATATCAGTGATTAAAGAGGAAAGGAATGATAAACCAGCTTTAACCAAGTGAGTCGGTAATGGATCCAGTTGACATGTGACAGATTTAGATTTTTGTACAATGGAACAAATGTCCTCAACTGTTGGAATTTTAAAAGCAGAAAATGAAAATAAGGGAGATGGCACGAAGCTAGAATGAGTTATGTTACAATCAGTGTTTGGTGAAACCAATTGGTGGTGGATGTGTTCAATTTTCTTATTAAAAAAGAGCAAAAATGCTTCACACAGTTCTGTAGAGTTTCTATGCCAGTTAGAACACTCAGGTGGCTTTAAAAGATAGACCGGTATTTGCCCGTTTGCTGCAGTTAAATAGCCGCGATGGCAAAGAACACTCACTGTTCTCGGTCATCTTTAATATTATGCATTTTATGTACTGATTCCATTTATATTTAGACTCCAAAATGTGTGTTTGTAGCGTCAAGAAAACGTATTTGTTGTCTAACATACAGTAACATCCGGGAATATCACTCACAAACATTACTAGGCAACCAGTAGTGGGGGAACGCCCTCCATCGCAGCCACTGGCGACCTGCAGCGACAAAGTCGCGTGTAGTGTGATCGGGGCTTTATGTCCCTTTTTACAAGATGTAAAATAAACCTCAGATGTCCCCCGATTTTTTCATTTGTCCCTTTAAATGCAAATGAGTTGCTGCTCCCTGCCCCCTTTCAAGAAGAGGGTGGAGCTGCATACCGGAGCTTCATACAACAATAAAACAGGACAATCTCCAGTGTTGCCAGATTGGGCGGGTTCCCGCCCAATTGGGCGGTTTTGAATTTGATTGTGCGGGTAAAAAAGGGTTTGGGCGGGTGGACAAAATTTGGGCTGGTTTGGGGTCAGTTCGGCGGTTTTCAAACATCTACTTATTAAAGTCTAATTGGTTAAAAAAACGAAACTAAAGTGTGCATGTGCTGTCATCATGACAAACACACACGCCCATGCAGAGTCAGCTGGCGTTGGTGTTGACGTCACCGACGAGCACGCACGCACTTATAGCCAATCAGCGATCAGCAGGCAGACGCGATTTAGCGCGATAACCTGTAGGCAGCTGTATATTCTAGTGATCGATAATGCCAAAGTGACCTACATATACAGTAAGTTGTATCTACAGTAAAGAGTAAGATAGTGATCAACTCTAAAAACGTACACATGTGGTGGGAGATGACTCGATGGTTAACTCTGAGAGGAGAGCAAAGTTCAGTTGAAATACTTGAATTGGAATCGAATATGGGACGACTCCTGTCCATGATCCATGTGCACTAGCCTAACCAGACATCTGCAACGTTTACACCGTCCAGACTGCATGAACTCTCCTGTCCCTGACAGCTGCTGAAAAAGGTTTGATCAACAATGAATCACTTTTGACTGCTAGATTCTGCATTATGTTCTACAATGTGTAACAGCTACTTCTGAGGGTTAAAGTCATCGGTACATTTCTTGATTGCCGATTTGACAGTGTCCACCTGGACATTTTAGTCATATTTGCTAATTCTCCTCAATTATTGCCCTGTTTTGATCCGTTTTCCTGGGAAATTTATTTATTTTTTATTGTATTTTATCATCGTTATTTTGTTTTAAGGAGATAAAAATGGTGCTTATCAACCTTGAATGACTTGGCAATACAATTATATCACATTATTTTGGCAGTAAAATTTTGGGCGTTTTTTTCTCGGAGTGGGCGGTTTTTGGTGAGCTTTTGGGCTGGAAATCACCGTCCCAATCTGGCAACACTGACAATCTCACGCACTGGAAATGTCAGAAACTGTCTGTGTTCAAACTGGAGTCAGACACTGATGGAGAGACTCAAGAAGAAGTGACAACATGAAGGATGCAACAGGACATTTCTGAATGGTTAATTGATGAATTTATGTAGTCGATATGGAGTTAATATCATCAAGTCATCGATTAGCATGTTCCGTCATGATAATCTATAAATCGCTGTACAGGTGCTCGTGTGTGAACTGTTGTAAAATGCCTACAGGGCCAGAGAATATATGCTGCATGGAGATAGAACAGGTATAGTTTAGTTTAGGCTTACAACTTATATTGTCATCTTGCTTTTATAACATGACATTGCATTTGTGTTACGTACTGCATTGCAATAAAGACGGATAAGGAGCACACTGTAAAATCCAATAGTGTTCATGACTCACATATATTAGTTAACTTTACTCAGTTATATAAAATACGTACTTCTTACTAGGTTCTGTTGAGTTACAGTCAATTGCAGGGTGAAAATTACAAGTTACTCAATAATTTGAGTGACGCTTACTTGAAAAAAGCAAGTAGCAACAAAGGATGCAATGACGCTACTAAACCAGTGAGAGGCAGCAGTGCATTAAAGCGTGCCTAATGTGCCGAAAAAACAAAGAAGAAGAAGCTGCACTTGTGAGAGCATGCGCGAAAGCTTCTGTGTGGATTTCAGCGCCAATTTTGAAGATGTGGAAAGACGTTGACAGACTGGAGACTGCCTACATTTTTATCTGGAGCTTCGCTACATTTTTGGAATAATAATATGAGATGATAATAAGGTGAGTAATCAAGCATGCGACTTTTGTGTGAATGTTTTTTTTTTACAGTCTGTCGCTAATCTTTACTGATCTCCTTAATGTGTACCAAATAATTGTGATATTCGGAGCTTGAAGAATATGGTTAGGCACAACAGTTCCTGGAATGGCTGAAAAGCTATTTATTGTTCCCAAATTTAAAACCGATGCATTTTCACTGATGCATACTCCTCTGTTGGCATTGGTTTATAAATTATTAAGGTTACAAATCTTGTGAAATGGCGCACATTTACAGTTAAAGGTAACGTTAACCTGCAGTTTATGCAGAGATGAAGTTTGTGATGATTTTTGACAGTATTTTATGAATTCACAATAGCATTAGCTATACTTTTATTTTTAAATTGAGTACATTAAGAATGTAATGCAAGCACTGTAAAAGTGATTTTCTCTACTGCTTTATCACTGCTGATAAAATTAGCCATCTTTTAACAAGATGAGAAACTTATCGTTAGTAATGTTAAGTAGCTAATGTTATCCTAGTGGAACCTCTGATTGCATCAAAGATGGACCAGACCTTCTCAATGCGAAGATGTGAGATTGTGGATGCAGGTGGAGCAGTGGCCAGCTCTTTTTACAGAGAGACCAGTAAGAACTTATTCACATCCCTTTTTCCACCATGAGTAACCACATTCTGTTTAGGTATGGCTTTAGAATTGGCCTGTAGGCCTGACCATGCATTGAAAAATTTCCACACTGTCCCATGCCTTTTTTTTTGTGCCTGTGTTGTAGGTGTTTGCAGAGTTTGACAGGATAGTCGACAGATCTGCCGACTGCAGAGTAACTTTTATAGTGCTGTGGATCGCTACACACCACGTTTTGTCACAAGTCTTCAAGAAGCATTGGAGAGAAATTTGATGATCTTATGCAGCAAATTAATACAGGGGTGAGTTTACTGCAGCCTTATTTTTTTATTATTATCCTGAGTTGATTATGGTTTTGCTTACAATCTATTTAGCTGTTGTCTAACGTGTTGTGGGGTTTTGTTGATAAACCATTTAACTGTGGACTGTTTTCTTAATAGTCACTTCTCCACTTAAAGACATAATGGTAATGACACTTTTTTTCATCTTCAGATAAAAAAATTAGAGTCCTTTCTGTTCCTCATAGGCAGCAATGAAAGAAATCATTAAAGTAGCTCATGTGTCTCCAGTGGTTTAACCTCATTTCATGAAGCAACATGAGTGCTTTTTGTAATAATATTTATATAAAATAATATAAAAATAATATTTTGTATTTACTAAATCTTATCGATTTGTTCAAAGGATAACACTGGCTGGCATGGCTGCTCATGCATTAACAATAAACACATGTATGCAGGGCAGATAACTGATAATTAATCATGCCTTTTCACTTTTCCCTGTTGTAATATTTTTATTGTTTGGTTTCATTCAGGTTTGTGATATTCATGAAGCCGCAAGTATGTGTTGGGGTGCTGACTGTCATTGACGAAGAAGAATCTCTCTCTCTACCTTTGCCCAGTGTCTACTGCCATCATTGTTGAGAGAGGTATTGTAATAATCTGCAAAACCTGCCTCATGCAATTTGCTTCTATTTAGGTCTGTCTAATGCTTTACATTTGGATTACACAAAAGACATAAAAAACACTTGGTTTGGGACAGAACAAACTGCCACCAAAACTGCAATCTCTGAAAAATCTCTTGTTGAGTAATGAAATGTGCAAGATTAATGATGTTTTTGGCATTAGATTAAATTCGTTTATGACAGTGGAATTAGTTTAGTTGATAGACAAATAAAAGGGAAACTAAGTCACTTGTTTAAAATTGTCAGCCCATTAGTTCATGAGCAAGTTAAAGGGTTAGTTCACCCAAAAATGATAATTCTGTCAGTATTTACTCTCCCTCACACTCCGTTCCAAACCCGTAAGACCTTGTTCATATTCGGAACACAAATAAAGATATTTTTGATAAAATCGGAGAGCTTTCTCTCCCTCCATTGAACGCAACGTCATTGAAATTTTCAAGGCCCAGAAAGCTAGTAAAAACATTGTTATCCATGTGACTACAGTATTTCAACCTTAATATTATGAAGCGACGAGAATTACTTTTTATGTGCAAAAAAACCCCCAAATAATGATGTAACGAGGTTCGGTTGTTATGGGAAGAAGGAGGGGTGAACCGGCGAACATTCAACAAGTTTAATAACATAAAATAAAACGAATACAAAACGAAAGTATAAGCCAGCTGCCCCTCGAGAACAAAGGCCTTACGGGTTTGGAACGGCATAAGGGTGAGTAATTACTGACAGAAATTTCATTTTTGGGTGAACTAACCCTTCAAGATGCTGTCAGCATATTCATTTCTAATGTACATGTGTGTTCGAGACATTGCTTTTTCATTGTTTAGGCTAATGAATGTAGACACTTTTTATGCACTTCTATATACCAAGTTTGGTCTCTGAAGTGTTATTGATTAAAGTGAGTGATTGTTATTTATTGAATTGTTAAAGCTGTTTGTTGAGGATGTGTTAGAGTCAGGGTATGGTCTCAAATTTATTTATTTTTATTCAGATTTTATATAGAAAAAATTATATTGTTGTACTGTAAAAGGTTTTTGGGAAACACTTAACAAAAAGGTTCATTAGTTAACATGAACTAAGAATTAACAATACTTCTACAGCATTTATTAATCTTAGTTAATATTAATTTCAACATTTACTAAAACATTATTAAAAACAAAGGTTGTATTGGTTAACATTAGTTAATGCACTGTGAACTAACATGAACAAACAATGACCAGCTGTATTTTTATTAACTAACCTTAACAAAGATTAATTAATACAATAGCAAATGTTTGGTCATTGTTAGTTCATGTTAGTTAATACACTAACTAATGTTAACTAATGAACCTTATTGTAAAGTGTTTCTGTTTTTTGTTTTACTTTTTTTTTTTTTTAGACCTAAAGTGATTTACATAAATTGTATACCCCAATGCAAACTTATGTGGACCACCCCTGTGTCAGTTTTTAAGAAAAGAATACAATAAATTTACATTTGAACTGTATCATTGCCTTACATTTATTTGTCCAGTTGTAAATGTTATCTTTGTAAAATTGTGAAACTATTCTCAATGATTTATAATAGATGTGTAGTACACGTGTAAGTGTACATTACTAGACATGCACTTGTTAGTACTACATATTTTTCCTATTTCACTTTACTCAGTTTTTAGAGTGCAACCGGTTTGCATGCTTTTTTCAAGTAAGGTGTACTAATTGGATTTTACATCAGAGTTAACACAACTAGCATAAATGAGTACATCTAAAGTAAAAGATCAAGTATAGTATACAAATTATTTTAAGTTACTGGAACTCTCTTGTAAGTGTACACTACTAGACATGCACTTGTTAGTACTACATATTATTCCTATTTCACTTTACTCAGTTTTTTGAGTGCAACCGGTTTGCATGCTTTTTTCAAGTAAGATGAACTAATTGGATTTTACAGCAGACTCCCAAATGTATGATTGACTATCCTGGACTGGAGCCTGATTGTTTAATTGTGATCTTCCCAATCAAATCTTCAGAACGCATGTAATATTTATTGGAATCTAAATCAGCTCATTTGAAGAGACTGCTTTTGATTTATGGGAATTATAAAAAAATAAGGATAAAAAAAGGGGATTTTTACCATTATAGGCTGCTGTTCTCACACAATGAGGACACGCATCGGTGTTCAAACCACTAATAAAAGTAAATTTTGCATAATAGTTTCCCTTTAAATTATTTTAAAATGGTGGTAACACTTTGCAATAAGGTCTCACTTGTTAACATTAGTTATTGTATTAACTAACATGAACTAACAATGAGCAATACATTTGTTACAGTATTTATTATTTTTTGTTAATAAAATACAGTTGTTCATTGTTTGTTCACAGTGCATTAACTAAATGTTAACAAATGCAAATTCTGATTTTAATTTATTCATAAATGTTGAAATTTACATGAACTAAGATTAATAAATGCTGTCAAAGTATTATTCATTCTTAGTTCATGTTAACTAAAGTTAAAAAATACAACTTTATTGTAAAATGTACAGATATTTTATATATAATAAAATATATTAATATTTCACATAGGCCTAGCTATTTTTGATCGAATAACTGCAGCCTTGGTGAGCATAAGACTTTTTTCAAAAACCTTATAACCTCAAACTTTTTAACTGAAATGTACACACACACACGCACACAACGGTGGTGTCACACACTGAGCGTGGTGCAGGCTAAAACACAGGCATATATAAGTGAAAACAAAGATGGTTGGATTACACAGGTGATACAAACAAGGGAATTTATGAGTAACCATAGAAACAAACTAGAACACAATGAGTAACCAAGGAGACAAACAAGTGGCGGGAAACTGAGAACAAAGGAGACATGTGACTGAAGGTACACAAACTAAGAGTCCATGAGGGCGAAGCTAAGAATAAGCGTGACAGGTGGGTCAGTGTTTACCTGCATAAATGACTCAGAGTGCAATATCAGCAGTCTTTACGGTTTCTGGCAAGTGTAATGCTGTGTTGACAGAGTATTTGTGATTGGAGAGAATGTGCAGCTGAGATGATGCAGGTCAAATACCCACAGCACTCCACACATATCCACTGAGAGCTTGCATTGTCATGAACAGAACAAAACAAAACAAAATTCAAAACACAAAACAATAACTAAATATAAATGGCAAAACAATAACAAATATAAATAATATAATAAAACACAACACAACAAAAGTTTATTTCAGTCTCTTGGGCTGCTTTTACACACCTGATCTTTTAACCATATCTGATTTTTTTGTTTACATTTAATTTAGACACGACTGGTATCCCATATCTGTGTTTACATTAATCCCCGCCCAAAATTATTCTGATCGCTTTACTACGCGACCCTTGGGTTTACCCTCGGGTTAAAATGATTTATATAATTCATGTCAGGTGGTACCATGAATACTTGCCAGCTTGGATAAGTTAAAAACGATCATGGATGTTTGTGGTGCAAAATGCACTGAACGGATATATACAATAATTTTTTTTAAAATTTCCATTGTTATTTTATCAACGGTTCGTTAAGATCTAGAATTCTGAAGTGAAATAAAGTAGTGGGGTAAGATGACATTTATTTGAATGAATTTGCATAAATGAATTAACGAGAAAGAGAGAGAGTGAGAGATCGTGAGTGTAAAGCGTCTGTATAGCGCCTCTATGTAATAGTGAAGCTGTGAGTTTAATTACAAAAACTGAAGTTATCACCTTGTTGATGAGAAATATAATGTAGCTTTCAGTAACAAAGCGGATGTGTATATACAATTTATTGGGCAGAGGTTTAAAACTCGTTTCTAAGCTCCTTAATGTTTCTGGCGCACAATCTCTTACCAATATATAAAGATTCCAGCTCAATAGTGTGAGCGCATACAGGAACGCCTGCTTCATAATACGACATTAAAAACCTGTCTTTGTGATCAAACCTGTCGCCCTCGCATTGGGAATTGGATATACATGTTTGGACGTAGGTCAGATGTCCAGATATCGGAAAAAGATATGTAAAAAACACATTTGGAAGTGGCTCAGAATGGATGCGAATCTTGTGTGTGTGTTTACACGTGTGCAACAAATTACGATCCAGATGTGTCAGATGTGAGTAAAACCATCAGATTTTTTTGTGACAGGCTAAACTCAGTCTTGGTGACATTTGATTAGATTGAGAGTGTTTTAAAAGACTTCTGGCACTCCAAATGCATCTCAGATGTACAGTAGGAGCAAATGAAGTCATGTGATCCACAACTAGTCAACACCCAACACAATAGGTGAGCTTGACGTAATGTGGTGCCACGTGGTTCAACTCAAACACACCTATTGACTAGTGACAGAACTAATCAACTACTCAGTTCAAACTCTAATACATCTTTTTATACAGCTTTCAAGGACACACAAGAACAGAGAAGAGGGTGAATTCAAAGAGCAGTGAAACTTAAAACCCATGTTTAAAAGGCAGTTTTAAAATGTCCACCTTGACTTCTATTTGTGCTGAAGGTGATTTAGATCACTGTCCCTGTCTGCCAGCTGACCAAAGACTCAATTAAAGCTCAGTGCTCAATAGTGAAGCACCCAGGCCATCAGACCAGCTAATTAAACTACAGGCACTTACCAAGGGAGTTAATGGCCTTCAATTATGAATGAAGGGCTGAAAGCTCAATCAGTGGGTTAAATGAAAACCTTGCTAGTCACAAAAGGCCACAGTGTCTTCCCTGATCTTCAAAACCCCAAAAAAGGACCCCATTCTGCTCAAAAAGAGCTGCCCGGCTCTGGGGAGAGAGAGATTGTGGAAAGAAGTAGATAATCAGCCAATTTGAACAATCATTAAACATTATTGTTGATATAATTGTTCTGTTTTGTTGGATGCTGGTTACTCACAAATCAGTGATGAAGTGTGTTGGTTTGCTTGATTAGACATCCTGGTGTGATTTCAAGCGGGAACCACTGGATTAATGGTCAAGGTTTGGCTAAAACACCTCTACTGGTAAATGCCATAACTACACCATTTGGCTCCTAAAAACATCTTTCCCCAATTGACTACCATTCAAAAGCAGCTCAAAAACATATGTGGTTCCCATACTTCCAGAAGCTAATGAATATATTTATCCAGGTATTATAGAGCTTCTTGGACTTTATCATAGGATGGGGGTTGAGGGATGAATGGTGAAGCGTTTTAGCAGTCCTGGGGCATTCTCTCTTGAGAAATTATTATTTGTTCCCCCACATGTTTTTTGTGGTAACTTATTTATAACCCACACATGTAAAGTTGATTACTGCAATTAATTAGTTATTAACATAATTGATGACATTAATTGATCCCATAGGATACCCGGGTCTGAAGTATTTTATATTTAAGCATCTGGAACCTTTTCAGTTCGACTGAATTTTCTAAAAGTACCATGGAAAGAATTTCTACTGAAAATACTTATATCCTACACTTATTGTGTTCATTTCATTATGCTCTTAATGATTTATGTAATCTTTTTGGATAGCCTACCAGAAAGGCATTTTTTCTTAATATAATCACATTTTACACAGAGAAAACTCTAGGTCCATAATTTATAATGGTCCAGACTTTAAAGCTCTTGATTCTACTTTGCACTTGCCCTTGTATGATGTATCAGTTTTTGTGGTATTTGTTAAAACTATAATTACATACAAGACCACTGATGCCTCCTCATTACCATGCTTAAAGGCAAACGTGTAACATTTTAAAAAACAATCTACAGCAGTTTCTATGAAAAACAGTAGACTAAAAGCGAATATATAGTAATTACAACATATATACTGAATTAAATGTAATAATATTCTTGTAAGGGTGGCTATGAGCAGTTTAAAAAGCCTTCTCATTATGTCTTTTACTAATTAGTCTTTTTTGGATGTTTTAGATAATTGATTTTATATAGAATTCAAAAGTTTGCATATTTTTTCATCAGCCTCGCAATTGGAGTACTTTGCACAAATCTTATCACACTTTTGGTGTGTGCTGATAATTCATGCACTAGTTGCGCATTTCAGATTAGAACACTTGGCTCTGAACGCATGATACGATACACAGTTAAATAGTAATTGCTCATACGTGTCTATTAAACATGGTAGAAAATTTGGGGGTGGGGGGAATGTTTTTGATAGTCTTGGTTACTAGGGTGGGACGGACTATGCCCAATGATTGAATAGGAAGCAGGATTGCATATCGCAGCTCACTGTCCTCCCGAACCATTACTTATGAACAGCATGATCCCATATAGAAAGGTGACGTACTGAAGAGTGAGAAAGCAGAAGGGAAAAAACTAACCTGGTCTAAGGTTGGTCTCCTCATTAGAGAGGACCACCCACCTCAACCCAAACTGGAGAGCCCTTTAAAGAAGACATCAAATGAAAGGACTCTCCATCATATTTCTGGCTCAAATGCCCCCACGTGGAGTGCCCTCTGTTTGACGATGCCCCATTGTGGCCAGGATGATCCAAACACACTCACACACACAAACCACTTCACTCACAGACAGCATTCAATATGCCTGACTTGGCATTAAGCTTTTTAAAGGTCACACGGCATTATGAGCCATATTTATAAAAACATCTAATGCATGTTAAAATTGTTGGAAGTATATTTCAGCGTCATGAAACATTACAAATATCTCAACGAATCCCCACTATTCATAGCCAATCTGATCATATTAGGACATGGTATCAATTACACCATTTAGGTAAAAGTAATAGGAGATAAATATGAGAATAATATATCAAAGTGACACAGCACAACCTTGAATGCTTCACAAGTCACTTTAATTAAAAGTGTCAAATTGTAAATGAAATGCTTGTGCAAAGTTATTATTTCTTGATGTTTAATGACACGCACACCTTCTGTGTTATGTGATCAATAGCACACTTTAATGTAATCATATTTAAGGCATTATAAATGTGCAAAAGATTAATTGAAATCCAACTGGTTAATTGTGAAAGAAAAACAGAAACATTTACACAGCATGAACTGATTGAAAATTCAAATCGAATCGGTGAGAGCGAATGCCTTGATGACAGCACATGCGGCACAGGATGATCAACTTCACTTCAACTCACACAAGAGGAAGTAAAGAGAAAAAAACAGAAAGAAAGGGAGGGAGAACGAAAGAGTATGCAAATGAGTGGAAGAACCGCTGAGCTAAGCTTTAATGGCAAGCGAACATTTGAATTCACCATGGAAGCCTTTTATGTTCATGATAAATGGAAAATAAATGTTATTAAGTTCTGTGTTATATTGGCCATTGTGCTAATGACTGAATATGTGTTTTTCCCCATCATTACATAACTCATCAGGAAGTCAGGCGCAAATAAGAACAAGTGTCACTTTCCGCAAATTGGGTAAAAAATTGAGCCTGAAAGCCTTCAAAAATTGTCTCTTTTTCAACAAAGGGTCATTAAAGTGCCTTCAGAAAATGTTTGTCAGCCGCAGGAAGTCCAACTAAACATGACATGTTTTCATTTATATTCATTTTAAATGAACCCTTTTGAGGATATAGTGTAAAACAGCAATAAACAACAGTTAAACCTTGAAATTTACAATGCTTGCATATTTAACACTTTAAATAATCTTTCATTAAGACGCTACTTCTGGGACCAGATATACATTTCTGTTTTTACAACAAATTGTCATCTTAACTGGAGAATACAGAAGTTTGATATGTTTGAAACTACTTTTCATTCTAGGCTACACTGTAAAAAAAAAAGTTGGATTAACTTAAAAAAGTAAGTTGCCTGGTTGCCTTAAAATTTTTAGTTAATTGAAATTAAAACTTTGAGTTAATACAACAAAGGAGATTGGTTTAATAAATAGAAACTCAAAATATTATGTTATCTGAACTACATTAATTATCTAAGTTGATTTGACAAAATATAAAAAGTTGTGATAACAAATCATGAAAATAATTTTTTACAGTGTACTTATATTTTTTCTTAAAGGAAATTAATACATTTATTTAACAAGGACGCATTGAACTGATCAAAAGTAAAAGTAAAACATTTGCATTGTTACAAAAGATATCAAATAATTACTGTTCTTTTGAAATCCTAAATAAAATGGATGGTTTCCAAAAAAATACTTAGCAGCACAACTATTTTCAACATTGATAATAAGAAATGTTTCTTAAGCACCAAATCAGAATGAATGATATGTGAATGATCATGTGACACTGAAGACTTAGTGAGATAGTGAGAGCTTGTATGTGTGTGTGTGCGGGCGAGGGGTGCATGGTGTGTGTGATTGAGTGTGAGTGTGTGCGCTAAGGTTTTTCTGTATCTTGTATTTTGTATCTACTCTGTTGTTTTGCTTTTCTATGTTGTTTGGAGATGATCCTGAGGACCCCATGAAAACGAGATGTTCATCTCATGGGGCTGATCCTCTAATAAATGTTCATAAATAAATAATAAATTTAACATTAGGCGTGCATCTGTTTGTCTGCTCCCATACTTAAGTATACATAATATATATATATTATATGTGTGTTAGCATGGCTTTTGATTTCCCATCCATGCTGAGAGTGATACTTCTCTTGTTTAATGTTTTTTTTCCTCCTCTTTTGAACTTCACAGGTCTGCCGACTGCAATTTCCTCATAGTCAGGAGCAAGAGGGTTTTTACAGAAGCCCAACACCTGTTGTTTGTTTGGCTTACACATCAGCATGCGGCGTCACAGACAAACATGTGGCACTTCCTACCTCTCTCCATCACACCCTGATCATTTCCCCCCTTCATCTCTATTCAGTCTCTGCCTCCTTTTCCATCTGATCCATCTATGAGATGCTTCATTTTTCTCAAATTCTAAGACTATCTAACTATAGTAAATGTCTTTGTCAACCATATGAGCACATGAAACACATTCAGTGTTATACTGTATATACACACTTGCAAACACTCTCTGACAAATTAGGTGCAGACCACTAACCAAGTGAGTTCGCATCCGCCCCCTGCAGCAGACTGTTGACTCCCTGTGGCAGGCTGTAGGGTCGTAAAGGTGGTGGGGTGGTTGGTCTGGGCCCGGCATCATGGGATAGAAGCACACACACAATTAAATTAGTTTGCACTTGGCACTCATTGCATCTGCCTCAAACCTGTGTATCCCGCTGATTTAATTTCCACTCCTCTTCTGTAGTGAGTCTCTCCACTGCCCCTTGATGACCGCTCCATCCGCCTTCTACAGAGGGAAAGAGAAAGGGAGAGATTGCAAATGCCTCACATACTTACTATACACACTGTACTCCAAAACACTACAAGTGCAGTGAAAATTTGGGCACATTTAGCTTTTGCTTCTCTTTCGTTTCGATAAAATGTGTAGTTTTAGTATTAGGCCAGAACAAAATCAAAGTACAATTCAACGATAGTAAAGTAGTTGAGCAAGAAATCCCTGGATTCATTCTCAACATGGTGAGACAGCATTTACTGAAGCTATTACGCTATTCACAGCTGGATCAGCATCCAGAAATGTCAGATGTGCCCCGATGGTAGCCATGTTCAAAGAAAAAAGCACATTTGTTTAGTGCATTCTCTGACTACGCACTGTGCTGCAATTTACATTATATGACTGGACTGCATTTTTTTTTGTCTTTTTTATTCAATCATTCATTGAATTTTAAATAGACTTTTATATGCCTTACTTTTTCTTTTTCATTATCAGGCCTTGAGCATAAAGCACTTTTTGAATTACTGAATTTAATTAAATAACACAAAATGCTTTACACAGGCTTGATAACGAGAAATGTAAAGACGTACATTTGTATGTAAAAAGTACATTACAATGTAAATGTACATTTGAAAATCATACAACATAATATAAAAATAAAAACTTATTTTAAATAAAATAAACTCCCCTAAAAAATGTGTCTTAAAAAAAAAGGTAATTTCCAGTCTTTGAATATGATTGGTAAATTTGACTCTGAGAGACTAAGGGGTTTAAAATAGCTGATCAAATATTTATGAGTTGAGATATTTTTAGGTAAGTAGGATACAAATATTGGACTTTTACAAACCAAAAAAAACCATCGGGGTCAAGCAGTCTTTACCCATCCACACACGCTCATTACTAGCACGCAACATGGAGAAAATGCTCCCTGCAGGCAAAGCTCTCCGTAGAAAAAAATCCTCTTTTGAACGTCTACACGTGCTCCCTGTGCTCTTCAAACTGATGTGTTAATACAATATTATCTGCATATTCAAAACTATCATTATTTCACAGTTTTGAGGCAGCCGGGCAAAGAAAGCACGAGTGATGGAGGAGTAAGAGAGTGATGAGAGCAGGAAGGTGTTCCTGATCAAATGCGTGGTGAGGGCGGAGGTGGAGCAGGATGCAGCGTTATGATTCCATTAATTGGGGGCTTTCTTGCAAATGACCTGAAAGCTGCAATTACCTTCCACAGAAGGGCTCCATTATGAACATCTCGCCCGTGACACACACACACACACACACGTGCGCGCACACACACACACACACACACACACACACACACACACACACACACACACACACACACACACACACACACACACACACACACACACACGCCTGAACTATTTCTTTATATTCCCAGTCATAGACTGCAAATGAGACTTTTTAGTCGCATGCATTACTTGCACAACGGTTTATATGTTGTTTGTATATTTACACCTTTACACAAAACATACACCCATTTACACATCTCATTCAATCATGCATTGCTTTTTCTCCTGCATTCCCCCTCTATTCCCTCTGCATGCGCACACACTCCCTGGAACAGATGATGACATTAGTTGCGGAGTTGGCTGGTCTCCAGGTGTCCCGGTGTTCTGTAATATTGTCACTCCCATATTTCACTCCTCTGTCCCAGCCTCTGTTAAAGCAAACTCAATCAAGCCCTCCTCATCCCAGAACCAGCAGTGTGTGCTTTCCCATCTCTGCAATGTATGAGGCTTGTGTTTGCTTTGAATATACAGGGAGCAGGGTACACACACACACCAAAGTATACTGTCTCTCCTCGGTCGGTGAATGTGACTGTGTAGTCAGCGAGGAGGCAAGAGCACATATGTGCTCTTTTTAATCATGAAGATACTGAATTTATTGCTATTTATACTCTGGGTTTGGACCAATTGCCGATTTCTGAGCCCTCCCCTCGAAGAAGCCAAATATGCACACTATTTACTATATCTAATTATATGTAGTGCAAACTGATGAATTAGCATTTGAAGTGTATATAGGGTACCGTGGAGTAAAGGCACTATGGATTATTTAACCAAAGATAAAAATTCTGTCCTCATTTACTCACTCTTATGTCATCTCAAACCCTTATAACTTTCTTTCTTCTCTGGAACACAAAAGAATATATTTTGAAGAATTTTTCTACTGGGATTTTTTTTTCCATTCAATGAAAGTCAGTGTGGTTTAAAACATCATTGGACCTCAATGACCTTCACTGGATGAACAAACACTTTCTATGAAAGACATTTTTTTTCTTTTGTGTTCAAAAACATATTTCTTTCTGGTTTCAAGGTGTATGACACATTTTTCATTTATTTAACAATGATGGAGCAACATGATTTGTTTAGAAATAAATTATAAAAGAGAAATGAATGCAGATTAAAAATCATATGAATGAAAAAGTTGAACTATACTATAGTGATATAATGTAGAAGTATAAGGGCAAGTGACAGGGCAAAATATGTTACCTTATGCATATTTTATTTATATACATACTGATTCAAACTGTACACTTCTATGAGCGGTGTCCCATTCAAATTTTAATCACTTTTAGCACATTTTATAATGTTGCAAGTGTTTTTCTATTAGTAAATAAATGGTGTGCATCTTAAAATTATTATTCTAGTACAATCTCATTTCATAAATACATCTCCATTGTAAGGGCCTGTTTTTTTTACTTTCGCTTTGTTGCGTTTATTTTGTGGTCAAAGTTGCGTTAAAACTTTCCACCTCCTTCCTTAATCAACGAACTTTGCTACACTCATGAACCAAATAGATTAAATGTTAAAAAGCATTGTGACAAACAACATTTGCAATAAAATATAATAACATATTCAAAGGTGAGCATTTTCATTTGAACCATCAATGTTAATCATGAAATGGAACATATCTGCTATTCAATAGCCAGTGACTGTGCATCATTAATGAAGGTACATGACACACAACTGAACATCAGCTAAAAATCATACCGATCAAAAGACTGTGGGGTTCTACCTCCGGTCCACTCCTGGGACAGCTTAGTGTGACCCCGTCAATCAAACACACCTGGTCTGACAGTCCATCTGCTCTCTGTTTCTATGGGAACAGGGGATCTTGGTGAGGAGGGCATGCTCTGAAACAGGTAAGCATAGACACATTCACTGAGGGAAATCAGATTGATAAACCAATCAAACAGTCAGTTTCACCTTGGGATCATCACCTTAAGGGGACAGATTACAGAAGATATCGATTAGATGTACAATATTCAAACAGCCAATGAAATAATGAAAGAGCTTCAGGTGTATGAAGCAGCCAGATAGTTCAGTCCAATCTGCTTAATAAAGAAGCAGTGTGGTAAGTCTGAATGTCAAGGGCAAAAACCTGACTATGTAGGACTGTGTGTTTGCTTGTACGTGTCATATAGGAAAAAATGGCTTAGGAGACTTTTAAGCTGCAGGGAAGCCAGTCTGTTAGAGGCTTCCACTTAACCCAAACAGATGTTCAGACAACTGTGTGTGTGTTATTGTGCATCTACATAATATGACCTCTGACAAAGTGCAAAAGCATTTTGTGCTGATGCAGCTCTCTTGAAAGAGAAGTTGTTGTTCCAGTAAAACCACGCCCCCATTTACACATTCTCAAACACACACCTCAACAATCTCTTTGGACCTCTCTCTCTCTCTTTCTCTCTCTCATCACACACACAAACAATCTTTGTGTTTGCTGAAGAATATGGAAAATAAATGTCAGTGATCCCTCATCCCTTTCCTCTATACGCATTGAGCTGTTGTGACAGTCTTTTAGTAGTTTTGCTATGGCAGCAATTCAATAGAGAATGAATAAAAAAAAGGTTTAACAGCTTTTTCTCTTTGTTTTTCTTTTTTTCCTCTCGCAACGGGTCACCTGTAGGACATGATAGCACCCAAATTGCTATTCCGCCACAACAACTGCAGCTGCTGAAGAATTTCAAGTTCTTTTTGAAGTTGTGCTGAAATATTCCTCAATCAAAAACGGTTTTAACGCTCTATTGACCACTGATATGCACCTTTCTGATACTAATTTTTGTGATAGTGTGTACCTATCTGATAGTCTATTTCATTTTAAATACTCATTTTGAATTTAAATGTCAATTAAAATATAATTAAAAAAGCAGCCATTTGTGTGTTTATTCACTGGCAGACATATTTTATTATTTCAGTAGTTAGATTCAACAAAGTTCGTCAACTCAACTATACAAGTACGCCTGTTTAATTTCTATATGGAAATAAATGTACAGGTCATCTTTGAGATCTCTTTTTTTTCTCTCCTTGACAGCACTGAGATTCAATGGAGAGCAACATGGGGCTTTTGCTCTTGCCTTCTACTTCTCAGAATTGTCTCCTAAGAAAACATCGGAGTAATCACAGGTATCATATGTGTATTTCATGTGGAATGGTAACAATATATCAGTACTGATATATCAAGGTCAATAAATCAATCACTGATATCAATACAGTGCAAGAAATATGTATTTCATGACAGGAGGTTCTTGTAATTTATGTGATACACATTTAAAATGTAAAAACATTCCAAACCTTGGAATTATTATTAAAAACAACAACAACGTGTTCTATTTATCAGAAAAACTTAAAGGGATACTCCACTTTTTTTTAGAAATATGCTCATTTTACAACTCCCCTAGAGTTAAACAGTTGGGTTTTACCGTTTTTGAATCCATTCAGCCGATTTTCGGATATTTAGAAGAATATCAGTAATCAGACAGTTTCTGGTCTCATTGACTCCCATAGTATATTTTTTCCCTACTATGGAAGTCAATGAGACCAGAAACTGTCTGATTACTGATATTCTTTTAAATATCAGAAAATCGGCTGAATGGATTCAAAAACGGTAAAACCCAACTGTTTAACTCTGGGGGAGTTGTAAAATGAGCATATTTCTAAAAAAAAGTGGAGTATCCCTTTAAGGGAGCACAAACTGACTTGGCGATTCACGTACTCCAAAATATGCACTTGGACTTTCCAAAAAAATCGTGTTTTATAAATGATAAAACTGTCTGCTTTGTGTCATTTATAAATGATGTGGGCCCACTGATAATTTCCTCACAGGAACATCAATTTCTGGCAGCTCTGTTGTCTCCAGAGTTAGGGTTAATAATAGCACTTGCACCGTGGAATTTGTAGTTGATGCTAATGATTGTAGAGTAGTTTTGCATGCTCTCTCCATTTGAGGTGAAGCAAGATGATTTAGGAAATATAGCCTAAATGTTTAGCACATAAAATTTGTCCTTAAACAAAAACTCAAAGTAACCGAGATGGTAAAAGGTTCTCAACACCTTACCACTTTTCAGTATGACAAAGATTCACTGGTAACATACATGTCCAGATTTCCACAAATCAACAGTGTGTTTGAGAGGAAGAGCAGAGGGTCATCGGGAAGGCGGAGGTGTAACTGCAAGAGATCTATGAATAGCATGTGAAGGTGGGTTGTAAAGTTGGGTCATTTTAGGTCTTTTTCTCTTTTTTTGTGAATTGGTAAAACACAAGAGGGTGAGGTGGTGAGGAGAGAATTGAGGGATTTCAGCTGAGCTACGGTGGGGCACGGGTCGATTTCATGGCAGGAGGATGCAGTAATTGCTCGCGGGGCTTTAATGAGTCCGGCGGGCCTGAAGCACAGCTCTTCATCCAAGAGCCAGACAGGTGGTCTGCTCAGCCTAATAGGGAAGGGACTTGGCCCCGATGTGACATCAAACCCAGCCTCTCACACCTGCCACCACGGTGTGTGTGTGTGTAAGCATCAGAAAGGACTGAAGCAAGAGGAAGAAAGAGAGAAAACATTCAGTTCCTTAGTAATAACTCCCCTTCAAGTACCCTTTTTGGCGGCCTGACAACATAAAGCATAATCTATATTCTGTCTGAACTGTGAATATACAATTTTATAAACTCGACTTGCTCGTCTAACACCCAGTCGGCCGATATATCTGGTATCCTTTGTCCCAATAAAAAAATTTAAACACCTGAACAACATCATGCATTGTTTATCAACTTTTTATGGCTCATCATTAATGACTTTGTTCAACATACTGTATTTACAGTCCCTGTGGCTTTGCAGCTTTACGACTCTCTGAAATTTGAGCATAATAACTGATGTTGTTGGTGGTGCTCATTAACGGTGATCATCGTTAAGTAGGCAGGCTTTTCTCCAGTGAAATGTGCACCTCTACAGCTTTGCGGAGCGGTGGAAGTAGGGCATGACGTTAACAAATGTCACTAATGCATGCTGACAGACATCAGAGTATTACTCAGAGCCTGTCATCGCACAACACACACAACACCAGGGGGACGGCCAATAGCAGAATCAAAAATACACAAACACACTCATATACACATTTGAGTGTAACAGGCGTGCATATGCGCTGCACTTTTGTGCTGATCTTTATATAAGGGTGAATTGTTCTAGCTTAAAAATACAAATAATATAATTATTACACTATATAATTACATATAAAAAATAATGTGTTAAAAATATAAATAAGATATATAGACCAAAAATGTAAAGAATTATTAACTGTATAACTGTAGACTTGTAACTGTAATAAAGAACTGTAATCTTTATTGAAAAATGGATCGCTCTACGTCAGTGATGGGCTAATTTTCAATGATATGGAAATAAAACATCATCAATATACTGACTTCTAAAGTGATTATTTGTAGCTTAATGTCTATTCAATGATTTACTCATCTGCCAAAAATAATTTAATGTCTATGAATGATCTTAATTTGGGATATTTTGTCATTTCGACTAATTAAAATTCATTATGACTTGATTAAATTAGTACTTAATCTATAAATAAATAAAAACGTATTCAGGAGGGTACGTAAATATCTACATACAATTGCTGCTATGCTAATTTAGAATTACACACAAATGGTTTAAAAGAACCACTATGCTGCTCTATCTATTGTTTTAATGCAGAGCTGCACATGCTTTGGGATCTTTGTTATAGCAGACTCAGCCGTGGCACTCCAGCGCAGTGTTCTCGGGCGAGTCTAGGAGGTGTGTGAGAATCTCTCTGCAGGTGTGCAGGGTTCAGCTCCATCAGACCCAGCCGCCCTGTTTCCTTCGAGAGCCCGATCAACAGATGGCATCGTGAATCTGCCCTACAGGAGTGGCCTTCTCTCTCCCCCGAAAACCCAGCACTTCACCCCGTCCAAACCCAGCCCCCCCGCTGCACGGCTTAATTACTGCCGCCGCTCTCTGCTCTGTTCTCCCAGAGAGCCGACGGGCCGGAAGAGGGTACGACGTTAGGGAGTGACTCAGCTTAGCTTTGAGCAGTTGCTGAAATGGTAGGGGGTTGAGGGGGGAGCTGCAATCTGGAGAGGACTAGGGCGAGACTTCGCTCTCGCTGCGCAGAAGCGTTGCAGTTAGGGCTGAGGTAAACAAACAAAGCCACATGCAGAGAGAGACGTCTGTGAATGTGTATGTGCAGAACGCTGCGTGTTTACATAGATTTCAGCCTATCTTTTACTTAACAGTTAATTGACAACGACTTTTAAACCCACAAACAGACTAAAAAACACTAAAATGTATTTACGTGGGGAATGTTGGTCATGCTAGTTTAGCAGCAGTGGGTGCAGATATGTGTGGTGGGGAATGAGAGGTGCCTAGAGCTCAAGGCAGAACAGATGGAGCGACTGTAGCAGCAACCAGAGGCTCAAAGATGGGCGGAGCGCATACAGCCAAATACAGGATGGAGACCCCCATACAGTCTTTGTGCCAGAGTGCATCTGCATTTGATTACAAACATGTGAATATTTGTGAGTTTGGAAATGGAATTTGTCCCTAAAAATCACTCGCTTGCAGATGGCTTAATAATTTGTGTATGGCTGTGTGAGTGAGCTTGATTCTCTAATGAGCATCTGGATGGGGCGCTTGATTGCTGCAGAGGCTCATATGTGTGTGTGTGTGTGTATGTTGGACTGGGGAAGGAGGGAGAGTTAAGCTAAATGAGCCACATTAATAACCTGTGTCAGCAGGTCTAAAGTGCAGAAGTGCTCTGGATGACCAGGGGAAGCAGGTGAGGGAGCAAACAGGGCCTCACTGGTTTCACTTCGCTATTTATGAGCAAGACTTTAGGTGGAAATATGCAGAAAAGTGCATATTTAAACAATAAAACATCTAGGATAACAATATCATAAAAACATGGGTGTATATTAATATCGATCCTGATCTTGCTCTGTGTCTTTGTATCAACAAACAGATTCTGAAATAAACAATATGGCTATTTAGAGCACAATCGGACACAATAGTCTTTTATGCCGATGGCTATATCTGAAAATACAAAAACACAATAACTGAACAACAATACAATCATAAAAGATTCAATAATAAAGATGAGGTTTTAGGATAGTTTATAGTGGTTGATTCCTGTAGAAGCCTGTGATGGTGATAATGATAAAAGACAATGATGATAATAATAACAATTATGAGTGTGTTTGCGTGTGAGTGATTTTGGTAAATTTAGCACTGATGACTCACTGGGCGGATGTAACACCCACCTCAATCTGCAGGGGTCCCCCTGTCCTGTTTAAGAGCCCATCTCAACTATGTGTATGTGTTTGTGCTTGAAAAAGTGAATGTCCAAAATAAATACAAGTAGAAATAGAGGACTCTTCACTCTTTACAGCTTTTTATAAATGTTCTCTACATTACTGAGCAATTCAGCACTTACATGAACTAATAAAACTATCGGGTAGTTCCTCCAATAAAATTTTGTATATTAAAGTTTGTATATTTTTTTTCAAAAAAAAAAACGTTTTTTCTATTTTAATATATTTTGTAAATAAATGTAATTTATTCCTGTGATGGAAAAGCTTAATTTCCAGCAGCTTACTCTCACTAACATTATACTGTCACATAATCCTGCAGAAATCATTCTAATTTGCTGATATTGTGCTTAAGTAACATTTCTTATTATTATTATCAATGTTGAAAATACGTTACTGACACCAAACTTGCATCAGGCACTTGAAGAGATACATTTGTTGACTAAATGGGAGCAATCAACTTTAATTTAGTACTTTTACTCCACAATGAGTTTTTGTTTTGGAATCCAAACTTGCAAGGATTTAATCAAACATCAATGGATTAACACTAGCAAGTTTAAGGGGGTGGTGGAGAGCACATTTCTACCCTTTTTGTGGTGGAAATATGAATAAATGGACCCAGGGCACCAGATCCTGCACCAGCACCCTCACAGAGGAAAAGTGGTAGGGTGTGCCCACTTAAGTTACTTTCTCTCAGATCACTACATGAAGGAAAGCTTTTAGAAATCCAGTGTCAGAGTAAGTGGAGGGGATGGACTCGGAGCCCACCTCGATACCCATCTTTGATGTGCAGTCCACCTGTGCACACACAGCTGCTTAGTAGATGAGGAACATGATGTTGAGCTCTGTGGGATCAACACCTGTGTTTCTGATATATGGGATAAAACAGTTTGATGTTTGAAGGGGCAAAGGAAACCTGGGGTATAAATGTAGACACAGTGAAGTGAGCCAATGCATATAGATGCATTAAACACGCACAGAGAAGGCCATGCAAGAATCAGAATTATAAACTAAAGGGCATTCTTTTGAGAAGAGGGTCAAGGTGTTGAGTGGCTCTGGAAGCACATCCCTCAGATGTTTAGAGGCCAAATGAATCTTAGTCACTCTCCTGCATCCATTTGCTAATTAGCCTGAGGCTATAGCAGCTCACACACTATGGGATCTTCATCTAGAGATGCAGTAGAGGTCAGAAAGGATGCTGTGGATGGGGAATTATTTGCATTCCACTCAAGTGTGTGTGTGTCTGACAACAGCCAGAGAAATGAACAGAGGGATGCTCAATGAAAAAGTGGGCGTTTCTCTCACAAACTCACTTAAAGGAATAGTAAACCCAAAGTTGTCATTGTTTATTCACACTTTCTGAATGTTCTTTGAACCATATTACTTTTTACTTCCTTTTCTTCTGCCCAAATATTGTTTTAGGGGCAGAGCACTGATGATGATTAAATGTATATTTTAGGCACTGATGATTGATGCTTTCAAGCTTTTAAAAGAATGCAAAAGCACCATAAAAGTAATGTTGTGTGCTGTACTTCACAGACGAACCAACACATTATGACCAGCTGCCAAATATGTTGAAGGTCCTCCGCGTCCCACTAAACAAAACCGACCTGCCAAGCCACAGACTCTACAAGCCCCCTGAAGGTGTCCTGTGGTATCTGATATTAGCAGCAGATACTTCATGTCCATGGTGGAGCCGTGATGGATTAGACTTGTTTGTCCAATCAGATTGAGATCGGAGGAATTTGAGGCCAGGGCAACACCTTGAACTCTTCATCATGTTCCTCAAACCATTCCTGAACAATGTGTGGAGTGTGGCAGGGCACAATATCCTGCTACTGCAGGCAATACCATTGTCATAAAGGGGTGTACCTGGTCAGCGACAATGTTTTAAAGGGCACCTATTATGGCATTTAAAATGTTCCTAATATTGTTTTGGGAGTCCCCAACAACAGTTTTACATGCATGCAATGACAAAAACACTTTTGTTATCTTATAATATGCATTTCTTTTTACCTGATTTCCTCACCGACTCCCATATGATTCGTTCAATGACTCATTTTTTCCAAACCCCTCCTTTGTGTGACGCTAATCGGTGGTGATTGGTCAGATGACCCAGTCAGTTGTGTTTGTAAAGCAATTGACTCTTGAGTCGACTCATACTTTTGAGAGACAATAACTTTTTTTACGGTGAACTTTCATACATAAAACTTTGCAGGATGTTTTTGTTCACTTAGATCTATGTTACACACTACATGAAAGGTAATTTTCAAAATTCCATAATAGGTGCCCTTTAAAACAGGACTAGGCGTCCTTCCTCAAATGTTACAAATTCCAGATCCGATGTCCATGTGCCCATCGCAGGCGCTTTTGACAGTGCATCATAGGGACTTGGTCTGCATATACACAGCCCAATATGCATCAGGGTGCAATTCACTGTATCTTGTGACCACATTCCTCCAATAACGATCATTATAAAAAATGTGTGACTTGTGCCACAGAAGGCATTCTGTCAGTTTGGTGCAGACTAGCCTTCAGGATAGCCATCATTGCCCTTACGCATTGAGAAGCCTTGGAAGCCCAACACCCTGTCACTGGTTTGTGGTTTGTTCCTCCTCTGACCACTGTTGGTAAATTCTCACCACAGCTGACCAGGAGCAACACACAAACCGTACCTTTTCAGAGATACTCTGACCCAGTCGCCTGGCCTGACAATGTGTCTCTTGTCAAAGACGCATGGGCGACAAAAGTTTCTATGATTTTGCTAACTGTTAATTTCTGAGTCTCACTGAATCAATGATCTGGTTAAAGAAGTGATCAGATTGTCAGAGAATAACCACCTACATTTGAGTCTTTCTAACACAAAGCTATCATATTGCCTCAAAAATTTGGAATATCGCCAAATCAATAAGTCATATGGACACATTTATGATACCTTTGTGGTGCTTTTGCATTGTTTTTGAAATTTGAATGCCTCTGTTCTTGTAAGTTCTCTCTGTACTCTCGCAAGTTCCACCGATCTAAAGAAATTAAATAGAGCCCTCACCAAACATCTCAGCTACCGATAACAATTGTACCACATTATGAAGAGACAGAGGAAGGAGGATGAGAACATAAATGAAAGTGTGAGAGAGCAATAAAAAGCCTGAAGCAGTCGCGTTCTTGCACTCATGTGCCATGAATGACAGCTATTTGTAGTAGATAATATCCTCAGGCAGGCTAAAACCCAGAAGTACATAAAACAAACAGCAAAATTATATGCTTATGTCCCTTTCAGCAGCAATATCTATCCAAATACCCTACAAAGGCCACTGTATCTCCAGTCTGAAGATAAGATATATATTGAAATGGCAAAAAGCAGAGAATGAATGTGTTTGAACACTGGACTCACTACTTTAAAATGATCTTCCAAGCATGCATTCATTTTAAAGTATTTATACATAGAATCCCGTCTCACCTCACTCACTCACAATAACACGCTAGCTTACACACATACACACAACGTGATAAGATAATGAAAGCAGCCTCTGGGCCATATGGCGTCTGCCACCATTCAGTGCATCTTTCTTAACATGGTGAACAGGAGCACCAAAATAACTTGCATACGACAATCACACGCTCATTTTGCTAATAGTTAATGGCGTCGTTCGTGAACAACAGACTGTATGTTTATTAAAGCAACATTATGAAGTTAGCTATCTTGAGATGGGCACTGGGGAGAGGTCTGTCACGGTGTACGTGATAGATCCAGTGCCGCAGTCCAGCGCACCTGTTTATGTGAGTGGGGGGCCGAGAGAGGGATGCTTGGAAGAGTCTGTCTAGTGTTTGACATTACGCATTCATCAGGACCTGAAAACCCTTACATACAATCTGCACATTAAAAGCAAAGTTTACCGAATTTTTTTAAATTTGTCATAATTTACTCACCGTCATGTTGCTTCAAACCTCTTTTGTGTGGAACACTACTGGCGCTTTTCCACTGCATGGTACGGTACGGTTCGGTTCGGTACGGCACGCTTTGGCGCTTTCCACTGCATGGTACGGTACGGTTCGGTTCGGTACGGCTCACTTGTGGTGCTTTTCCACTGCATGGTATGGTACGGTACGGTGCGCTTCGGCGCGCTTTAAATGGTACCTGGTCTGTTGAGGTTCCAAGCGTACCGTACCGGTACTAAAATGTGACGTGAAACACTGCAGATCACTGATTGGTCAGACAGACAGAATCGTCACTACCAGCGTCATTGGATTTGCGACACGAGACACTAAACCCGCTATACAGAGTCATATAACCAGTAGACAACAGCCAACACGGTAGCACCTGTGTTTTACTTACTTGAAAAAAAAGAAGAGATCAACACTTTAAAAAGGAAATGGCTGAATCGTGGTCGAGGTGCAGACAATCCTCTCGTTGGTTGCCTAGGAGCGGGTCCAGCGAGAGCTGGATGGGGCAAAACAGAATGAAAAAGTGTTCCAAGAAGTAGCAGCTAGCTCAGCTCTTAGCCGCACACGGCTATCACCGGACCTACAAACAGTGTAACGATCAGTCCCACCCACTTTGAATGGGTACTAACTGCAGTGGAAAAGCAACCGAGCTAGCGAACCGAACCGTGCCGTGCCGAGCCGAGTCGTACCACGCAGTGGAAAAGCGAAGCCGAACCGAACCGTTCCGCGCCGAATCAAACTGTACCGAACCGAGCGTACCATGCAGTGGAAAAGCGCCATAAGATGATATTTTGAAGATTTTACAATGAAAGTCAATGGGATCCAAACCAACAAACAAAATGTCATTGTTTGTGTTCTGCAGAAAGTTTTGGAATGACATTGAGCAAATGAGAGAATTTTTGTTGAAAATATTCCAATATTTATGAGAAATCTGCAGTTTTTTATGTATGCATCATAAAAAAAATAAAAAAATAATTATTGATGTTTTTTAATGCATAGCTTTTCCGTAATTTTCTGTCCCTTTATTCTCATAAGTCCTTTTATCCAGGCAAAAAGGGTGCTATACTGACATCTATACTGAGGGTGATATATTGAGACCAGAAGACCCAAGCCCCACCCCACCCCACACCAAACCTTGTCTTTCTTCTCAATATGTTCTTTTCCAGTGGCTATCATGGTCTTTAATAAATGGCTTTAATTTAAAACAGAGACTTTGAAGTGTGTGTGTGTCTATAGCTCACTTTCTTTATATGCTTTATCTCTCTTTAAGGTGCTTTGAGGAATCTGCACTCCCGTCATCGAATAAATACTCTTATGCACATACATAAGAAAACGCATGTTGTTTCCACACTAACTACAGTGTAAAAAATTGCTGCTATGTTTGCAAAATTATATTATATGACTATTCACAACACCATATTGATTAATCTAAAGAAATAACAGGTCACATCAAATTAATTCCACAAAACACTTAACAGACTGAAAAAAATTAAAAATAGAAAATGTATATAATTAGTAGAAAGTGCACAATAGATTGCTTTGGTGGCAAGTCATGATACATGACTTATAACTTGGTATAATGTACTATGGTTGTATCAACATGTTTTGTCATGGCAGTTTTATCCTTAAACCCTCTTAAATTATAACCACAAACATAAAATAACATATAGCCTAATATATATATATATATATATGTACATGGAGAGAATATATACTAGTAAGAAATACTCCTGTTTCTGCAGTTTCTCAAATACAGATTTTTTTAAGCCTGTACAACAAAAATCGTAGTACTAATTTTCCCTATCTTTTTCTTGTTTACTCAACTTTTGTAAATACGTTATACTGACTGAAAATAAGATGCCTGTGATAAAACATTTTTTTTTATAAAAAGCAAATTAAAGAATAAGTTTTTGAAAAGTTTCACGTACAGACGACAATTTTGTCAAAACGATCCCCACTCACACAGGTCCGCGAAAAGTAATCTACAGTTTTCTGGAGGAGAGTTAATAAACTTCTTGAGCAGCACAAACACAGTCCTGTAGTCCACCATTGTTGTTTTTGTCATCAAGTACTCACGCATGCCTATAGACTGAACAATACTGAGTAGCCTAATACGCATGACGTCACTGTTTTCACAAATTCACGTTTTTGTAGTTTACACAGAGACGATAACGGTATCGTTTTCAAAAACTTGCACTTTGAAACCTGTTTTTTCATGCCCCTAAAACATCATTGTCAAGTAAATGAACTGACAAAAACAGTTTTCAGTTTATAGTTGAAAATCGTGTTGTGTTGAGTTAAAGAGCCCTGAAATGGAGCATCTCTCACATGCGTCTCAATTTATGTTTCAAATTGTGGTTCGATTTTAAAACTAAAGCAATTCTGAGCAATCCGAATCCACATTCATTCAATGTAACTGTATGCCAACAACTGTCTCATTTATTTAAGGAATATTTAGGAAAAACACCAGAGAATTAGATGAAACTGAGCTATGACAGAGCAACCTTTAGCATAAGCAATACAAATTCTTCTGGGGGAGTTACTTTGGTAAGGAAAAATGTAAATGTAAATACATTTGCAAATAAAACACTGTGATATTGCCATTCAATAATATTAATGTCATTTAATATAAATCCTAAATTAAACTAGACAATTGTTGTGCATACTATAGCAGACTCTTTGTCAAACACTGACATATATCAAATCCACTTTACAAATGCGTGTATAAGCGAATGCAATGCATGGCCTTCAGAGGTGGCAGTGTTTTATCTATGTTGGGGTGACAGGGAGTTTTAATTGACAAGGCTGAAGTGTTTCAGCCCCACTGGAGCACAAACAATAACCACAATAAAGACAGAGTGAGCCATAAAGAAAGGCCTTGTTTTCTTTGATCATTCTATTCCCTGGGTGTGTAGGCAACACTGTGCAATAATGCAATAACTTAGATCTCACAAACGCACAAACACACACACCTGTGCCTGTAGCATTGAATGACACGTGGAAAAATATTCATGTCTCCTTTAATAAAAAAATAAAAAATAGACAGATACACTGAGGATTTTGAAATAACTCGATGTGGATATTTTACATCATTGTCCATTACCATGCGAATCTTATGCAGAACGGAAATTTCACTCTGAAATACGGACGTGTATTGAGGGCACGGTGGACAAGGTCAAAGCTCTTTTTCACGTTGTGTGTGTGTGTGTGAGTGGGTTGTGTGTGGGTGTGTGCCATTCTACTGGTCTGGGTGTGAAAAGGCCTGACCATACAAAACTGTGGGCACTCCAAGGACATATAAAGAAAACCTTTCATATAAACTTTCCATTGACATTTCAGTTTGATTTCAGGTTCTCTGATGCACAAAATGAGAGGAAAGTTTGACGTGGCAAAAACTGAACAAACGGCAAGTGCTATAGTGTACAACACATCTGTAGCTGTAGATTTTATTAATCATTGTGAGCTAAAATGTTTCTTAAAAGTCTGAGAAGCCATGCAGGTAATAATAAACTTTTAAAGATTACTCATATAGACATTAAAGTGATAGTTCACTCAAAAATGATTTACATTCCCTAAAGTTGTACCAAACCTGTATGAGTTTCTTTCTTCTGTTGAACACAAAAGATGATATTTTAATTTAATATAATAGCCATTGACTATCATAATAGGAAAAAAATACTATGGAAGTCAATGGTTACTGTCATCTGTCTGGTTACCAACATTCTTTAAAATAACTTCTTTTGTTTTTGAACAGAAGAAAGAAACTCATACAGGTTAGGAACAACATGAGGGTGAGTCACAGTCATTTTTGGTGAACTATCCCTATAATATCGGACAAGAGCAATGTTTCTGAAATTTCAGAAGAAATTGTAAATTTAAATTGCTGCCTACACTGTAATTTCAATTGCAAACCTAACTCTGCAGCTGAAATCATTGGTAAACATAACTTCAAATTTGAGGAATGGATCCTATCCCTACAAACAGTGATGCTATCTATCAGGATGTGCAACAAAGTGTGGGGTTTCATCATATCTGCAACCTTGTCCACGATTCTGAGTTCTCGCTCATAGATAATAAATAAAAGAGTGAGAGAGCAAACTCAAAATCATGGACAAGGTATACCAGATTTTGAAGGGGCATGTCAGTTTTGAATGGGGAGGACAAGACTTTAAGTAAATAATGATTTCTTCAAGATGATTCTAGTCTGATTTTCACAGAAAAGTTATTTGTATACAATTTGTTTTATTACAAATTTAAAAATCTGTCAAAATTTTGTAGAATCACTCTCTTAAACACACGTATTATAGATATCTGCTTGTATATTTACAGTATATGTCAAGTTCTTATACAGGAAAACCAAAGTACTAAACGCAATAGTGTTACAAAATGTTGTCTTTCACTCATACAGAATGAAATCTACCCATTTTACACCCACAACATTTGTTACATAAAATGAAAAAAAAAAAAAAAATAAATGCAGTAGATATGAACAAAAATAATGAAAGAGATCAAATTCTAAGCTGGGTCAAAATTCCCCACAAACGCACACAAAACAACAAAAGAGACACCTCTAATTTCACGTCATATTCAATACACATATTTCACACTTTAATAACAACTAACTTTCTCTATTTTTTTTAAAACTTTTTGTCCCTTAAAAAAGCTTCCCACTCTTTCCAAACACACCTCTTTCTTTAAATGTCTGCCAGCATTTCTTCTATCGAGTCCACCCAAACTTAACAAAACCCACACATTCTCCTTACACCTGCTGGAATCTTCTAAGGGGCCGGGCTGCTTCTCTTCTTCTGATTCGACCCCATTACTTCACACTTTTCTTCAGGTTTAGATGCCAAACTAGCGCTTACTGCGCAATAAAAACAGCGTTTCCTATATCTGACAACAGAGGAGCCGCAATCACGCAGAAACAGCCATGGGATCAACAGACAGATCCGCATCATTAATATTTTACTAATATGACAGTAGAAAGTGATGTGAAGGCATCACTTTTAATGAGAACAGACTAAAGCATGTGTACAGAACAAAGAGCTGCGAATGACGGAGACAGAGGTTTTAGCTTGAGGTACGTGTGCCTATACGTGTGTGTATGTAGGTGGATGATACAAGAATAAAAAGAAATGACACAGCTCAAAGCTGACATAGTAGGGTAATTTGTAAGATCACAGACCCTTAGGGGTGAATTCACTAAACAGCTGTGGCACATTTGCGCATGGTTATTTCAGCACAACCTAGCACTACACTGTAAAAAATATTTTAGCAATTTAGTTATTTCAACTTATTTTTTTAACTAGATTGTCCAGACAACAAGAAATTTTAAGTTTTCTTGTCCTCAACTTATCGAAATAAGTTAGTTAAACTAAAAAAAACCCATGCAAAAAGATAACTCAAAATAATGAGTTAACTTTTTTTACAGTGTAGAAGCGACCCGCAAGATGGAGAATTGAGAACCATGCAGGCTCAAACTTTGGCCATGTTGGCTCTGTTACTTGATTCTTTTAGATCTAGATCCTTGGGAACATTTGATTCTGGATTTGGTTTATTTTCTCCCTTAGTTTGGTTCCTTTAGCATACACAAAAAAACATCAGAGCAGTTTGATTTTACGTTAACAGTGGAATGTTGAAACTGAAAAATATAAATAATAGTGATTTACTAAGCCACAAAAAAGGAAAGTCATGCAACTCAGAACTTTTAAAAAAATTAAGTTCTCTTTAAACGATTTTATTTTAGTACTTATATACAACTAATATATATATATTTTTAAAAATCTATTTTAGTGCTAAATGCTATCCAATAACTGGCCTTAACTATTAAAAAGTTATACTAAAACTAAATGTGGTAACATATTTCATTAATGCATTTTTCATAAAATACTGACAAAACACAATGTGTATCTTTAGCTACACACTGTCAAATGAACAACCAATCACTACCTACACTGATTGAACTCTTACAGTAAGTAAGTTGCATATGAGCCAATCACTAAAAGTAATTGATTCATACGTGTCATTTATTCCGGATTCAGTTCACACTGGTTGTGATGTATGTGATTGATTCACTAAAAAAACTGACTCAAAGTCATTAGTTCAGGAATTAGACTACACTGGTTGCGTTAGAGCAGATTTGCATTTTCGACCCTTACACATCTGGATCTGTATACAGTAGCATCATCGCACTTTAAACGGATTGCCCAAAATAAATGTTAATGCCAGAAAAGTGTCCCTCTCTATACTGCACACACCTCCACTGCACCCAAATCACATTGGTGTTCCTTCTGTGCCAGTCTGAGGGTGTGAGATTAGGCTAGTACAGAGAACATTTGAGGAGCAACCAGACACAAATTAGACTCCATATCTCTCCTAAATGTTAGTGTAGAGCATGGCACGAGCTGGCTTATTCATGACTCCACTGGGGCTGTGTGTAGACAGGGCTTGCCTGATTCAGTGGCCTTTCCCCTCCTCCACCACCAGCAGCTTAATTGTTAATTGTTGCAGCTTAATAATGTCCCAGCCGTAGCTCTCGCTCTCTCAGCGAATGCTTATGCGTCCAAACTCAATGACAAAACATGATGCTTTAGTTAGTGAGAAGAAATGTGCTCAACCTGGCAAACTCTCCTTTACATATGCCCAACTTTATGTAAACAGGGTTTTGTGGGTATTTTTTATTTCCTGTCGCTGTACAGGCTCTTTTATTTCATATGAGAGTGTAGACAGCTCAATAACCCTTTTATTTAAAGGTAAACACTAACCAATTGCATTACGACTGACAAATATCCCAGCTGTTTAAATGAGTGTTCTCACCGATACGCTTGATGTTCTTCATGGAGTTGACGTGTTTTATAGACTAAATATTGTTTCTTATTCAAATGTGGTATTTGTTAATCTTTGCTAACGTTAGTTAATAAAAATACAGCTGTTAATTTTTGCATTCTTCACACAGTGCATTCTAAAAATCTTAAAGTATTAGTAAATGTTAAAATTAAAATTAACAAAGATTAATAAATGCTGTATAAGTGCAGTTCTTTATTGGTTCATGCTAACTAATGTAGTAAACTAATGTTAACTAATGAACCTTATTGTAAAGTGTTACCAATACTTGCATTATATTTTATATAACTAAATCAATATGACTATATTAATGTTAAACATAAACCTGCATTGATACATTCAGACTCATAAAAAAAAGAAAGGAACAGTGAACGCGCACACGCACGCATCTCATTTAGTGGTGACAGTGGTAAAGCATTAAAGAGTTACACTTGCATTTGTAGAATGTGCCCATCAGTTAATGGGTCACCTGTGATACATCTTCATCGGGGAGCAGTGGGCCATGTGGAGAAGAAAAAAAATCCCCTAGGACTTGAGATATAGGAGGCCTGTCACACAGTCAGGGTCACAACATACTGCAAAATAAAGAGGAAAATACCCCTAATCCATCAGAACACCTTTTTCTACTTAGAGAAAAAGGAGAGAGAGAGAGAGAGAGAGAGAGAGAGAGGAGAGAGAGAGAGAGAGAGAGAGAGAGAGAGAGAGAGAGAGAGAGAGAAGAGAGAGGAGAGAGAGAGGAAAAAGGGAGAGAGAGAGAGAGAGGAGAATAGCCATACCAATGCTGACTTTTAAAAAATAATATCACAAACATTATACAATATAAAATCAAACATAACCAAATTTCAGTTCCTTTTTAAGAAATGATTAAAAAAGTGTAACCATGCATGTTTTATAAATTAAATGATTAAAAAAAAGTGTAATGCATGCATGTTTTATAAATTTGTGCAGATGACACTAATTAATATCTGTGATAGTGTTTTTTTCACCCACATTATTGAATATTTAAAAAAAATATATTCTTAATAAGAGGATTAAATTTATGATATGCTATTTCAGTCTTTTTCAGTCAGTCAAATTTTGATGAGCTACAGCATATGTACTGTAAAAATGGTACATGCATTTACTAGTACAGATATCAAGATGATATTTACACAAATAGCTAGCATAAAATAAATAAAAAGCCTACTTATCAAGTGAGGTATCTAAGAGATATAAATAGTGAGATATCGTCTCATCCAAGTTGAGATTTTCTCATTCTCATTTATAGATAACAGAGTAGACAGGATCAGACGCGGCTCAGAATCTTTAATAGCACTGAGCAGCACATGATCCCTAGAATGAAGAATGTGAATGACTCCATTAACAGAGGAAAATCTGCATGCACCAATAAAACGGAGAGATAAGGAGGAGGGGAGTATGCCGTATTGTTGTGCTCCACAGCTCAGACAAGGGAGGCTGGCAGAAAGTCTTTCACAGAGAACAGAAACCTGGCCTGTATTGACATAAAGAAGACTGGAGAGTTTTCCCAGCAAATTGAAATTCAATTCTAATCTGGCTCTGAATTATTTGCTTTACACTGTACTGTCAGAGAAAAGGCAGCTTCTGAGGTTGGGCTGGGGGAGGGGGGGGGGGGGGGGGGGGGAAACGATGCCAAAGCATGAGATCAGCTCACATTACACCTGAGTAAAAACAGCGTAATGGTAATATTACATGTTCAAAACAACCAACATTACAAAAATAAAATGGCTGCTTACTTAAATTATTATATTTGATATTAAATATACTTTAATAAGTTCCTATGTTCAGCTAATGTTTAAGAGCCAGGTTATAATGTTGGTAGACAGGTTGGTTGGACCTGTTGTCCTTTATAGAGAGGCTTAAACATGAGTCTTGGCTTAAGCTCATAATTCCGCAGTGAGAGAAGTAAAAGCTGGGATGGAGGAGGAATGCTGGAAAAATGTTCAAAATATGTGAGGGGAAAAAAGGTGAGAGAGACTAAATTCAAGACAGTCGTCACTTGTTTGCACGCATGCATACTCGAACAGGGGTGCTGGGATCCCGTATAACACATGCAACAAACAAAGCATTTTCATCTATAAATCCAATAATGTTGTCATCACTTTTCATATCTTTCATATTTATCCATACCTGATAGGCTAACTGGACAATATATTTAAAAAAAAACTACAATATTAAAATCAGTCATTTAAAATGGTACAGGTGGATTTAGGCATCACGACATCATAATGTAGTTTTGTAAAATAGATTAATTTTCAGTGTTATTAAATTACTAGCGTTTTTAATGATAAATTGTAAGTGGATGAAGTCAAAGGTAATCTAAATATAATGCCCAATTACATATCCAATATAATCCAAATTCCAACCAATATGATGAATAAAAAATCTTTAGTATCAGCTGATAACCAATATGGCACTGCTGTTTCATTTGGAACCATTTCAAACTAAATCAGGGTTTAATAATCGAACTGTATAATAGTCTATATCAATATTAATGAAGCTATTAAACATGCATGTTAAAGGAACAGATCACACAGTTGATCATCTGGTCAAGGTTACCTCACGAACACACAAGTATGTCACTACCTTTTGCTCCTCTTTACCCAGGCAGGTCATGCTTAATCGACACTGTAATGTCAGAGAGCTTTCCGCTGTGTAGACGGACCACCGAACACAGTGACTCCATACAAGCCCCCATCCACCCAGAAATCTCAAACTACCAGCTCCATTCACCCAGATTCTGCCCCACAGCTCCATCAGATAGAGCTCAGCCGTGACCAAGCACCGCGTCAAAACCGAGCCATCCTCCCCCTTCGTCCGCTGCCCGACCAGGGATGACAGGGCGGCTGACATATGTTGGTTTAGCCTCTCTCTCCTGGAGTGACATTTTGCCCAAGAGGCTGAGATAAAACAGATCAGCTCCAGTGGGCCGCAGCAAAGCTCCACTATCACACGCTGTTGCGGTGATGGAGGCCTGGCATTTTGGCCGCATTGATCAATGACACAGCAAGTAAAACAAAAAAGGATAAAAATGCATTGTGATATTTTGGCAGGTTAGAAAGGGATGAAGGGAAGAAAAGGAGGTGAAGAGAGATGAGGCGACACCAGAGGAGGAGAGGAAAGGAGGCAGGGTGTGGGGGTGCGTGCTGTCTCTTTTCTATTTAAAGAGAAAAATGTAAAGGCGGGAGATAGATTGAGACTGACGTTGAACGGTGGGAAGACAAAGGCAGAGTGGATGGAGGGTAGAGGATGGACTCATCTCTATCTTTTTCTCTCCATGGACGACGGCCACTATGATTGACAACCTAATTCTGTGGGAGCGTGGTGACACCTTTAATAACATGAAATCGTGTGTGAGTGTGTGTGTGTAAGTGTGACTGTCTCAGACTCCAGCCTCTACCTGTTAGCTGGATTATTACATCGTCAGCTTGGGGAATTCAAAGTCTTCTCCACCACACTCCACTCCTGCTCGCTCCCAGCAGCGCCGTCGATCTCTTCACAGAAGTTCGCTGTACCTTTGCTGAACATGCTGATAATAGAGAATGATTTGTAAATGGCCAAAAACGGCTTGTGCTTTTTTCCAAATCAGGGTTGGGCAGAATTTTGAAATGTATTGCATTTCTTTCAGTTGATGAGTATTTGATTAAAAATGGTCATGTACCAAGAGGAAGCTGGGTCATTGCTGACAATGAAAAAGAATAATTAGAATTTGAATTGAAATGACAGGAAGAGGAATTTACAGAATTGCAATATTTAACAGTCACACAGTAGAGAAATTTCGTTAGTCCCACACAAGAAAAAAAGAGAAACTACAAACATCTCCAGTGAACTGACTTCATTGACCGCTTCATGTTATTTGGCGCCACTTTGGGTTAAATTAGAGGATTCTGGGAAATAGTGTTCTTACAACATGGTCCATGAAATGATAACATAATTAAATATATTTTATTTGTATCATTACATGTTTGCTACCTCAATTCACATTCAGGAATTAAATTGGAATTCAAAAGGCATTCTTCAGTTCTGAATGGCGCACAACCCTGGTCCAAATAATTGATTTGGTGTCTCTGAACTCTGTACTGGCTTCTTAAAACTTTTGCCCAGTTCACTAAATTCCCTCCTACCCTTCCATGATACAGGTGATCTAGAGGTCGAATGAGAGATAATAAGCTGAGAGAGAGAGAGAACAAGAGAGTGATTTCAAACCCTGAAGATGAGCCTGAAACTCATAACATGACTCATAACACAGATCTAGCAGCCAAACGACAACAATGCTGCCAAATATCCTAAAGTTTAGCTGTCCAAACACAGACTGAAGGTGCTACTCCCGAGCATTGCTTAAGGTCACGGCTACACAGGCAGTTCCTCCAGGAATGAGCTGAATCAGCAGGAGGTGAAGGGTGAGTCTCAGCTGTTCAGCATCGCTCAGGTCACGCTGAATGGACATACACACACCTGATGCGTGATTAGTCTTTAGTCATTAGAATGCTGAGAAAGCTATGATTCACACATACCACACTATCACAGTCAGATATGCCTCCAAACCAATGAAAAAATACCCAGGACCTAATGACTTTGGTCACATAATAGTCTCATAATAGATTAAATTAGTTCTGTGCACACTACAAAAATTTTCCTGAAGTGCTCAGAGACGAACTTCTATATACCTTGATGAAGAGAGTATAACAGGGAAGTAAAAACCAAGTCATAATTGAAAAATATCAGACAGCGAACCATCAAAATGACCCCTAAATACACAATGTGCATTTGCAGCACAGTTCCATTAGAACTAAATTAATAGCAAACAGAATGTGAAAAGTTAGAACAACATGATACATCAAACTCATTACAAAAGCTACACCAATAATTTTGTGAAGCCAAAAACTACAGCACGGCACCAAGAAATGAATTATTTTAAAGAATTGACATTCAGACTACAACCTGTACCTACAAAGAAACTTTTAGAGAGTGAGCAGGAAGGAGAAAGGGCAAATGTCAAATAGCAGATGTGTGTCTAGTGTGTGTTCATCTCAGTGGATCCTTGGCTCTCTGATACAAACAGTTTGAGGTTTCCTCATTAATCTCCTCTGCAGAGAAAACGAGCAGTATTAATCTCTGGCCTGGTGGGAGTCTACACACTACTGCCCACACAACTGACCTCAGAACAGCCCACACTGACCAACAGTCTATTCAATGCCAGCAGAGACCCGGTCCATCAGTTCAGTTCATGCCCAGACAGTCAGTCTAAACTGGTTGGGAGTAGAATATATGCTTCATTTTGCCAAATATTCACTGTAGCCAAGCTCAATTACAGCATATTCTTCCTCAAGTTTAGAGCCAAAGACATTGCAGCTACTGATAGATAACATGGTGGCAAGTTCAAACTTAGATGAACTGTTCCTTTCATTGTTCCAAAACTTCATACTTTAAAATGTTTTTCCATAGTATTTTCATGCAGCTCTCCATATAAAGTTACATATAAAGCAAAAAATAAATAAAAACTCTATAAAAGAGGTCCATACAACTTGTGCTCCATATTCCAAGTTTTCTTTGAGGCTGCAGTGTGCAATTTGGAGGGAAGAGTAGTAATTATGCTCACTTCAAAATACAACCTACAGTTTACCGATCACTTTTCAGGTTTGTGTGAGGAAATTCAACTTTAGTCATTATTCACTAATAATTTTCCTCACAAGTGAGCTGATAATTCACAACTAATGCATCTGGATCTGTCAGGCCGCTGTGCTGAACTCATGAATTTTAAAATGGTTCACGAATTGATGATTCGTTCAGAAATCGAAGTACAACTCACCGATGATGGGAGCGGATGCAGCTGTTCTTGAATTAACAGCTCATTCACTGTAAAAAATATTTTAGCAATTTAGTTATTTCAACTTATTTTTTGTGTAGAGATAACTAGATTTTCCAGGCAACAAGAAATTTTAAGTTTTTCTTGTCCTCAACTTATCGAAGTAAGTTAGTTAAACTTAAAAAAACCCATGTAAAAAATAACTCAAAATAATGAGTTAGGTTTTACAGTGTTGAAGGGGAATGTTATCAGGGAACACCGACTTAAATTTAGTTGTTTTCCTCACACAATGCAATTCTTTAGCTTAGCTTTTGAAGACTTAAAATAGCAGTCATAAAGGTTTGAAATGACATGATCTCATTTTTAGGCTTAACTATACTTCTAGAAAAGAAACAAATTATCTTTATAAGCAAGGTCAGTTAAATGCCAACTGTCAAAGCACTGGAAAGACACAACTGAGTCCACATACCAATCCATCCAATTGACATTTACATCCTGATGTATTTAATGGAAAGTGCAAAGGCTATATAATATAGTATATATGTATATACACCTTCTTTTCATCCACTCACATACACCACGACAATGAACTCTCTTCCTCCCCAAAACTTTCTTTTCTTAAGTCTTTCAGTTACACTTTATTAGAGAGAGCGTAATTGCAAAGTTACTAGAGAGTAGAATATCTAAAGTGGACCATCGAAATCGTGTTACCAATCTTTGTTTAAACACTTTCCAAACAGCATTAGCAAGACGCCTTTGCATCCTCATTCCACTCTTACAGAAATGCCCTTGAAACAAGGATAAAAAAAAATGATTGAAATACTGAAATAGGTGGAGTGATCACTGCAATGCAACCATAGCAACTCGTTCTCACCTTGAACCATATAAGCGGAGGTAAACACAAAGAGCAGTGAATTAAAAGAAAAAAAATAAAGTCTTTTGTGTTACTTGATTCCGTGTTACTGGAAGCTTCAGTGTGCGATTCTCACACTTTATTTTAAAGCTGTAAAATACAGCTCACAGTTTACCCCACACTTATTCTCAAATCTACACAAATCCCACAAAAATTACACTCATAATACTCTAAGAAAAGTAATCATGATCGACATTTGATAATGTAAAGTTTCATAGAATAAAAAGATTTTGTTTTAAGTACAGTACCATAAGATTGACTTTATATGCTTAAAAACAATACACCATATTGTATAATACATGAGCTTTTGACTGGTTTACGAAAACCTGATACTATAATATCAAATCATTTATCGTTCAAATTTCGTCGTTCACAGTGGTTTTTGCGATTTAAAGTAAATACAATAAAAAAGTCACAGATACATTTTCGTAAGATTTTATTTATATAACATTGATTGTCCCCCCTTCTGCTCTAAATTCAGATATGCACCGGAAAACATGCAACACACCTTGAGCAGGGGTGTGAGGACAAAGGTGCGAAAAACCGATGGTGACACTTCTCACACTCTTATGTGAAAGCATGAGACTGCATACGCAAGTCCCACTCCTGTGTGTGTTCACTCGGCAGGTGTAAAAGTGTGTTTGTACTGACAAAGTGACGGAATGGAAGTGGGCGAACGTGTTTAAACGATAGGCGTTGTGTGCCTATTAAAATGCTAAAAGAATCGGATTTCTTTCTTCCAGGGTTACATACGAGAAAACTATCATTTGTGGCAGGAAATCGAACAGTATGTTGTAGGGTGTATATAGGGTACAATATTTTAAGCTCTCTTTACCCTTTAGTAATTTCTCCAGGAACCTCTTGCATTTTTATTTTATTTTTGGCCTTGACAAGAGAAACATCAAAAAAAAAAAAAAAAAAAAAAAAAAAAAAAAATCACAAAAAAGGGTGAAAGTCAAGAGACGGTACAGAAATTCAATATACAAATAGCACTCCTCACACAGCAATTGCTATGCTAACAATCTGATACTTCAAGAAGCGTGAAAATACAAAAAAAAAAGAGATACAATATTTGATTTTTAATTTAGAGTGAACTGTATTGGACATATTTCAAAATAATAACATCATTTCATTTTTTTGGATAACCCATCAAACTTTCTCTCGGGGCTCTCATGCTGAAAACAGCTGGAAATAATTTACAATAAAAAAAAAACATTAACTAACATATTTACTCCTGACTTTATGATTGGTTACCAAACAGCTGCTGCTTCACAATAATGACCATATTCTATTTCATAATATATTCTGCATCTCTCTCTCTTATTCTCTCATAACCAATTTCACCAACATCATCAACCTAATTTTCCACAATCAATATCTCAAACCACATAAATGAAAAACACTTCTCATAGGCATCTCAGGGGCTATAATCACTATGCTCTTGTATTGACAGACTATAGGAGACATATGACACAGGTCATTTCCCAGCAGGCTGCTGTGCAACAGTGGCATTAGATTAAAAAACATGTAACAAAGCCTGTGATAAAGGAGGAGGAAATCTGCGCATAGGGACAAGAAGCCATTTGGACTGGAGCTTCAATAATGGATACTTCATGACTTTTTAAAAAGGCTGGGCAAATACTGTTGCTTGTCTTAGATCTGTTCCCTCTGCACATTGCTGCTTGAAAACCACACATTAAATTGAAACGTTTAAACAGATGGATTGGAAATATTCTTTCCACACTTTGGAGCAGACAGACTCAATCTGTCCTAGTATACCAATCCCTGTATACAGGGCAATTCTATTAGCCAGGTAACCTTTCAAATGACAGGCATTCTGTGTGCTCTTTTGTAACATATAAAGACAAATCTATACTTGAGTACAGAGGTGCAGGCAGAGAGATGGAGAGCGACACAGGGCGAAATCAAGTTTAGAAAGATGGAAAAGAGAAAAGATATAAAAACAAGATATATTTTAAAGACAAATCTTAGAATCAGAGACTTATCCTGCTTAAAACATCTTATACGAGCCAAATGTGGTTTGCTGTTTTTGCTGGTTTAAGCTTGTCTCCTAGCAAGAGATTAAACAACAAGGAATCTGGCTACTGTGTCTTCCAAATATTCAGATGCTAGTTGCGATCAGAAATAAAGAAAATGGGAGAGTAAAAAAGATCTGATTCCAAGTGTAGTCCAGTGGGAAATATAAAATGTTACATTATTTTACTCAAGAATAAAAATAAAGCATGACAGAAAAACATAACTTCGATTTAGACAGACTTGTAGTATTATTTGTAGTGCAAATTCAGCTCCCAGCTGGCCAAGCTGGTCTTTAGCTGGTTTCCCACCCAAAACCACTATAAAGCCATCAACCAAGACCAGTCTAACCACTTTAGCTAGACTAGGAAACCATTTGCTGGTTTAAGCAGTTTGTTTCAGCAGGGCAGAAACGGTGTTCTGGGCTGTTTCAATATTGCAGTACCGTGAAGCCAGATCTTTGTTCAGAGCAGATTCACAATTTTTTTTTATTAAAGCAGTCTGCCACTTGTTTGAAAGGAACAAAAGAGAAAGTATTGCGAATGTGTGTAGGATCCCATTCCTGAAGGCTGATGCGGAGGCTACAAGGCTGCGGCAGCGTGTGGCGTAGTGCGCACATACACACAAACAGAAATGCAAACATGTACCCAAACATACAAAGACAAACACACAAAAGAGACACGCAAGCACTTCTGGGAGCATGCCGGTGTATTTGCCAATGGGTCTTTTCATCGAGCTCAAGACCTTCTGCAAACAGAAGAGACAGCCCAAGGCCAGTGCAGAGAGAGAAATTTACTGCTTTTTCTTATTTTATTTTTTTTAATGTGCTTATTTTCTCAATCCCTCCCTCTCTTGCCATGTTTTTGATGAGAGAAGGTCATTGAGGAGGACAGACAAATATGTTTTCTGTAGCTAAAAAATTTGATCAGAAAATGATTGCGCCATTCTCTCCTTGGGTTTGAGCATGTAAAAGTAAAATACCAAGAAACAAGATATTCAAGTACATAATGAATAGAATTTGTTTGTTGTTGTTAGTAGGGCGTTTCTTTTGATTATGGACACTTTTAGACCAGTGGACTTAGAAAACAAACTATTGAAATATGTTTCAATGTTTTAATAGTAGTCTTTTGACCACTAACAATGTTTTACAGTAAATATACATGAATTACAAGAGAATTCAGTTTTTTTCTTTTTCTAAAAGTCATGAAAATTTCCACCACATGAGTAATTTCCATATCTTTGATGCATTTAACAGCATTCTGTGGTGGATGGAAATTATGTCACAACCGTGGGACTAGTTTCACACTTGCATTAATTCATATTTTATAATGAATTTTCATATTTTAGAAATTAGGATTTCAAGGTCAAGTACAAGGGTAAACCAAATCTATAGGACAATCTATTTCAAACAATAGAGCATGGCACAAGCAATGTCTATGGCTACGTTCACACTGCAGGGCTTAATGCTCAATTCCGATTTTTTTAAAAAATCCGATTTTTTTGCAAGGCCGTTCACATTTCCAATTAAATGCGACCTTTAGTGATCTCCTGTGTGAACGTGAAATGACCCAGAAGTGACCCGCATGCGCAGAAGAGTACTCAACGGTCAACGACGTCACTTGCTGTTTGCGGAAGTACCTAAACATGAATGTCAACAGTGGAGCTCGTTTAGCAATATTAAAGTTATTTTCCCAACAGAGCCAGCACAATTACAATCTTTTCGTTTTAAGAAGAAAATTAAGAAGGAGGAGAGCGTTTGAGCGCCTTCGATTAACTCACGGGAAGAGACACGTCTGTGGCGGACCATAACAGTGCAACACGTTGGAGTGTATTGACAGGTGCGTGCTATCGGTGCTATCGTACGATAGCTAACTTGTTTATCTTCTCATTCCCGCCTACTTCAACGCAGAATTATGAGGTTTGTCGCATATCAACGGCGTGCGGGTCGGATACATGCGACCTGGCCGTTCAGATTGAGGTCGCATTTCAAAAGATCGGATACGTATCGGATTTGGACCACATACCCAAGTGGCCTGGGTCGCATTTGAAAAGATCGGATCTGTGTCGTTCAGACTGTCATGAAAAGATCGGATACAGGTCGCATAGGGGCAAAAAAAATCGGAATTGGGTCGTTTCAGCCTGCAGTGTGAACGTAGCCAAGGTCATTGGTTTGATTCCCAGAGACAGCAAGAACTGATAAAATGTGTACCTTGAATGCAATGCCAATTTAGATAAAAGTGTCTGCCAAAATGCATGAATGTAAAAAGACTCCAAGGAAGTTTTCATATAAAAAATTAAAAAATCATTCGTGAAAAATCAACCCCTTGAACATAAATGTGCCTAAAGTTGAAGAAAATAAATTACTTTAATTCTCTTATCTTGTGTTATGAATTTTGGTTCATCCGACTGTTGCTATAGAAACCAGTGGCCAACAAGGTCGCTTAATGGTTTTTTTTTTTTTTTAATTCGTTTGTTTTGTTGGTGCCGTGACCCAGCAAAAGAAACTGGACATAGGGCTTGAATGACTTCCAATTTTTTTAAATCGACATTTATGTGATTAAAGTTGAGTCGACGTCGACTAGTCGCTGATCACGTCATTAATGTACAAATAAGCCTGAACCTTGAGCTGAGACTCAAACGCAGGTTGCCTTGTGCACAGCTATGGCATATATGACACAGCACTTCCCACAAGGCTATTGCTCCTACATAACAGCTTATTTTTAATCAGTTATTTTGTCTTTAGGTTGTTATATTTCTCACAGATTTGTGCTCATTCTAAATCAGATACAGATATAGCACAGTAAAGATTACATTTTTATGAATGCATTAGTGAGACAGCGTTTGCGTGTGATTTAATTCCACCTAGCGTCTCTCTACTGTGGTCTCTCTACAGTTTAATTACTAAGAAATATATGCTAGAACCTTTCAGTTTCTAAGCTATTTTATTGATGAATCACAGAACAGTATTGACAATAAATTTCTACGCTACTGAATGTTTATGTGTGCGCGGAATCTGCACGTGATGCGTGAGCTACTGCCTATGTGTGTGCGCGCATTACAATTCAGAAGCGCATTAGTTTAGAACGACAAGTAACTTAAGTGTATAATAAGTTGTTTAAAACGTTAAAGGGCCTATATGCAACTTTTCCCCCAAAATAAACGTAACAATAGCCTTTTTATTTGACCATTTATGACTCAAACATCTCCTGTTGAGCATACTGACACCTTGTCCGCTCACAGTGGGTGCACCTATAAGCCTGTATCCTATTTTTCCTATTTTCTGTCGGGTCGGATTTTTCCCGCGCTGTCTGCGGAGGAAGAGCAGTTCTGTATTTTGGCCACAGGTGTCAGGCGCGAGTTTAAATTTCAGAAAAACGCATATAGGCCCTTTAATTTACCTTATCAGTTTTGAGAATGCAAATGGTATAATAAAACATATGTATCTTGTGGAGCCGTCTCGGTGTATAATAATAATAATAATAATAATGTTACATTTATATAGCGCTTTTTCTGGGACCTCAAAGCGCTTTACATGGAAGGGGGAATCTCCTCAACCACCACCAATGTGCAGCATCACCTAGATGATGCGACGGCAACGATATTGCGCCAGAACGCCCACCACACACCAGCTTACTGGTGGAGAGGAGACAGTGATGAAGCCAATCAGTATATGGGGATGATTAGGAGGCCATGAGGACAGAGGACAAGGGGCAAATTTGGCCAGGATGCCGGGGTAACACCCCTACTCTATATCGAAGGACATTCTGTGATTTTTAATGACCACAGAGAGTCAGGACATCGGTTTAACGTCTCATCCGAAGGACGGTGCTCTTTGACAGTATAGTGTCCCTACCACTACACTGGGGCGTTATGACCCACACAGACCACAGGGTGAGCGCCCCCTGCTGGCCTCACTAACACCTTTTCCAGCAGCAACCTGGTTTTCTCAGGAGGTCTCCCATCCAGGTACTAACCAGGCTCAGCCCTGCTTAGCTTCAGTGGGCAACCAGTCTTGGGCTACAGGGTGATATGGCTGCTGTTTGCATTTATTTGTCATTTTAACTGCTGGAAATGGAGTGTAAAAGTGGACTTCAAAAAGGTCTTATCCTGTTGCGCCCTCTATAGGCTATGATCAGCAACTAGTCGACGTCAGGCTTAAAAGCATCACGGCAGAGCATTAAAGTCGAGGAATCGACTAGTCTGTGCAATTGCAACCCCTAACCAGACATGAGCAAAATTTGACTTATTTACTTGAGACAACCCAAAAGACAAGACATTGCCTTTCCATGTCATGTTGATATAATATTACCTCTCATTTTCTGCTTACATTTACTTGCTTTGAGAACTATAGAGAAACTTGTATTCTCTCAGCATGACCACCAGACAAAAATCACAGACAGGCCATGGTCTGTTTCAGTAAGTAATGGATTGATCTGTTAGGGATGTTTTGGAGTGAGGCTGCAGACAAGGGGGGGCCGGTTTGGCTGTGATCATCCAGCTTACGGGAGCGTCCCCACCCGCTGCACCACATCATCTATCCCTCCTTCTCCTTCATCTCACTACATCACAGATCTCTTTTTCCTCTTTCCTCCCTTGCTCACGGAGAGTGTGCTCTGGAGTATCCCTCTTCAATCTCCCAGCTCAGCGTGAACCCAGCACAACCACGGACACATCACAGCGTCTCCTCCACCCTCTGGACTCAGGATTGAGTGCTGCCTCCAGATCCTGTTCGCCTGATATCATTCCTGCTGTGAAAAGATCCACCACAGAAACGCAAATGATAAAGACAAAAGAACCCAAAGCTAAAAAGATATCAAATGAAGAAGCGAGGGAGTGAGAGAGAGACGTTAGAAGAAGTGTAAGTTTGCAATAAAAATAAATTAAGCATATTAAGTGGTTTAAGAGAAAAAATGTTGTACTATAGGAATCGTTCAAAATCGAAAGTAAATTAATAAAAAAGGCTTTTCATATGCTCAATGCTATCATCATTTGATGCAAACCCTCTTTTGCTCTGATAAACTCCTGATTTAAACCCTTGTGCAAGATTACATACTGTACATGAGATGTTTATGCATGTCTATGTTACATACTTCCTAGCCAGGTACATCCCTCCCAACCAGCCCTGCCAATCACATGCCAGCATTTATGCATATTTTTGCACAGCAAAACATGCTGAATCCATAATTTTTCCCACCCAGCTGCATATTTAACATCTAACCGACATCGCCTGCTGGACAGGAAGCCTTTGTTAGAATATTTAACAGCAAAAAAAAAAAAATTCATTCACGGCATGAAAGCAGAAATTAAAATTCCGCCTCTTCTCAAATAGCAGTCGACAGACTGACCCGGAAAGTGGACAGCGCAACAAAGACAAAAAGGTTGCCGATCTTTCACAGCCTGGGAAAAAAATGGGTGTGCAGCCAGAGGTGACCTCCCCTGACTGTGAAAACGGAAGCAATAGTTAGGTGTTGAGCATACTGGCAACCAGTGACCTCTGGCTAACACATTCACACAGTTTTCTTGGAAGAATTCAGACTATGTAGGTAGTCTATGGAAGTTGAAACAGATTAATGCTTATTCTATGACGATGACAGGAGCAAAGAACACACATTCATGGCCATAAAGATGTTGTGAAATAACATCCACTCTCCATGGTCAATCAACTTCTCCTCATATTCTTCAGGATATATCAACATATCCTATTCTTCATCTCCACCCTTTAACCTCTTCCTGTTTCTGTTCAATCATCTCTCCTTGTGTCAAGTCCATCATCTCTCGTCTCACAAAAGGAGGTATAGATGTGTGTTGTTAATTACCGCTGGCCACCGAGGCGTGCTCACCGCAGCATGTTTCAAATGGCCACTTGTCTCAGACACACAGCGGCATGTGTAATGAGTGCTGGATGAATTAAGAAACAGGGCCAAGGACAACGACAGCAAGGAGGGGTGAGCCACCCCCTGACCCTGAGGATTAACATCGAACTGTCACTCAGGAGAAAAAGGATGGATAAGGGATGAATGACTAGAGGAAAATTCCAGAAGGACATAAATGTGAGACGCTGAGACTTAAGACATCATCTCGATCAAGTGAGCGCCACAGTTTGAGTTTTTTGCTGTCCGATGGCTGTGGTGTGGCTGCTCTGTATGCCAAAAGAGAGCCAAGCGGTGGAAATCTTTCTGTCTGTCTGTCATCTCTCCAATCACTTCTGACAGCAGAGTGTGAAAACTCACTGTCAGCCATAAATGCACATCAGGCATTCTAAATAGCAAAAGAGAGGAGAGGAGAAGAGAGGGGGTGGGGGTGGTGGGTAGACTGAAAAGTTAAATAAAAAATTAACATAATATTGAGTTATTTTTATATTTATGGTAAAATAATGTATTTTTAATCTATCAATCCATCTATCCATCCACCCACCCACCCATCCATCATCCATCCATCCATCCATCATCCATCCATCCATCCATCCATCCATTCCAATATTTAAAACATTCAAGCATCAAAATAACTTAAAAACTTAAAGTAGACTATTGATGAAGTACAACTTTCTTTGATAAAATTATATAGCATTAAATGATTAAAAAAACAACTTAATGAAAACCAGTGGTGGACAAGTACACTTACCATGTATGTGAGTTAAAGTAAAGATACTCAAGGTAAAATACTACTCAAGTAAAAGTAGAAGTGTTGAAAAAATTCAAGTACTATGATTTTTTATATGATATATGATATATTCTATGTTATGGGAGCAGCCAATTTCCTTCCAAAATTGAACAAAACGTATTAATGCAGTGTGTCTGCTACTCACCAGAAAAAAAATGCTATTATATGCAAGTCATTTTAGTGTTAACGTAATAAGCAATGTACATTGTGCGTCAACATTTATCGATAATTGCTGCAATAATAGCTACTGCTCTCTGCCCAGCTTAAAATCATTGGCAACGCGATTTGTTTGGAACTATTGAGAGCTACACAAATCACGTGACCGCGCGGCGACGAGATCACTGTGTCGTAATCGTCTATCTTCGCAACTCTCATAATGGCTCTGGTTCGCACTTAGTAGATACCGCCAATTCAAGTTCGAAACAAAGCGCGCACGCTTTACTGTGTGATTGGTGGCTCGTTTGACCAGTTACGTTTTTATCCACTCATAAAAAAAAGGAACGACTTTAGTGGACAAAATGTAGTGGAGTTAAAGTAAAAGTCTCCCCAAATTTAAATACTTCAGTAAGTAAGATACGCAAAAAAGCTACTTAAGAACAGTAACGATTTACATTTACTTCGCTACTGTCCACCACTGATGAAAACCCGCTGCTCCAATGCACAAAGAACCATACAGCTAATAAGGCATAAGAACTAAAAAAAAAACTATAACAAAAAACATATTACTTTAACGTAATACAGCATTTTTAAAAGAAAAAATAATGCATGGCCTCTTAGGGCTTTCGCAGTACACTGCTGCTCTCCAATTCACAAAGAATATTACAGCAACAAAGATGTACTATTTGAACTTAGAAAGAAAACTGCCTGTGTGGTGACAATAGTAATAATAATAATTTGTTACATTTATATAGCGCTTTTCTCAGCACTCAAAATGCTTTAAATAGAAGGGGCGAATCTCCTCAACCACCACCAATGTGCAGCATCACCTGGATGATTCGACGGCAGCCATATTGCACCTGCGTATTGGTGGAGAGGTGACAGAGTGATGAAGCCAATCAGTATATAGGAATTAGGATTAGGAGGCCATGATGGACAGAGGCTACTGGGCAAATTTGTCCAGGATGCCGGGGTTAAACCCTACTCTTTTTTGAAGGACATTCTGGGATTTTTAATGACCACAGAGAGTCAGGACCTCGGTTTAACGTCTCATCCGAAGGACGATGCTTGTTACAGTACAGTGTCTCTGTCACTATGGGGCGTTAGGACCCACACAGACCACAGGGTGAGCACCTCCTGTTGGCCTCACTAACACCTCTTCCAGCATCAACCTGGACTAGGGGTGCTTCTCAATATCCCTCCTCGTCTCCTCGCTCCTCTGTCCTCCATCCTATAACCTGGAAACTGATCAAGCTCGGCCATCTTGAAGGACATCTCAATTCTCTAATTGCACCGTGAGGAGGCGAGGATCGAGGAGTGAGGAGGCTTCCAGAGGAGCTATGAGCGAGGATACACAGGTGTATCCCATGCGGAAGAGTTCAATCGACTAAACGTGACGCACGCATCAATTCTCCTCCCCCTTCACATCTGTCACAATCATTTTAATTTATACTTTACTCTTGCAGTTTACATAAACCACACATCTCACATATTTCAATAGGGTAGCTTGCTTTATTGTTATTTATTATGAATTTCTTAAATAAACAAACCTCAACAACATAAGGGCAGGTCCTTTGAGCGCAGCTGATGACGCTGTGACGTGACGCTCGAGTGGTCAAGTATTCCAATGTATAAAAAAGCTTTTATTTGAGTCTTCCGTCCTCCTTTTCTTTTCCTTGCAGCCTTTCCTCGCGTCCTACAGGGGGTGGAGCTGAGACGCGAGGAAAGGAAGCGAGGAAAGGAAACGAGGACGCACAAATAAGAAATGAGAAGCACCCTAGGTCCTCCTCAAACTCAGGTCTCCATTAGGACCCCAAGCAATCCCATTGGCTCAAATTCCTTGGGTACTCTCTTTAGCGCCCGATTACAATTATGATAAATGCTGTTTGAACCACATTATAATGACCATTCATGTATGTATTAGTTAGTTAGCTTATGTACTAGCATACCCGAATTAGCCTGATAGGTTAGTTTATACGCTCATTTGCACTTGACCTGTATGACAATTTTTAATGTAATTACATTTTATATTGTTAAATGTCCAAATATTTTAGTTATAAAAAGAATATAATGATGTTCAATTATTCAATTAATAGGCTATTATTATGCTAAGTAATTAATTAACAGTTTATCAAACTTATGTGAAAGAAACTTTCATTTTGTTTTACAATGCACTATATAGTAACCAGCAATACATATTTACATATATCGTTCATATGTACTTAGTATAATCATTAACTGAGTTGATGGAGACTCGATTTCGAGGGAGGACCTGATTCATCAGGACACCTGCCATCCCAATCCCATTCCCAATACAGCCCGTTTTAAGCATCTTTGTTCAGAGAGGGCCAACAACAGCCAATCACAACAGGAGGACATTGTTAAGGTAATTCAAGCAGCCAATCAAAATAAGAGATTTAGAGAAGGCCAGCAGGCAATAACATTTGTTAACACATAGGTTTGGACCCTGCCCCCTATCAAAACTGACTCAGGTTTGTGAAGATTTCAGCTCGTGTGTGTTCAGATTTGCGTGTGTGTGCAGAACAGAACAGAACTCATGCTTGTGGTCAGTTATGCTCTTTGAGACCTGTCAGGACACATTTCTCCATTTTTCTATTTTTTTGTGCACAATCATATTTTTTTGTGCTCGAGTTTGGGATTTGCAATTTCAGTAGGTTTACATTTTATGTGTGAGTCTTGTCACTGTGCTCACACTGTTGTAATTCCCTTGCGTGCTGAATTGTCCATTATTTAATGGCATAAAATTACAGTTCTATCAGGTGCTATGTAGAATTTTACTCAAGTATAAAATTGTGACACATTTCTTACTAGGCACACTCGAAGGTACAGAAAGAGGAAGATTACAAATTGCATTGCATAGATAATAAGTCACGTTCAACCTGTACTTCTTTCAACCCAGCCAGCTGTATGGGTGAGTGTGAGTGTGTGTGTCTAATGTGAAAAACAAGGGGCTTCATACTGCGCTGGTTCCAACAGCATCTGCCTCTCTTTTCTCTAAACTTCAGCAGCCACACCCCAGTATGAAAGTGTGTGTGTGTGTGTGTGTGTGTGTGTGTAAGCGGATGTGATGACAGCTGCTCTGCACAGTGTGTGTACTGCTAAACTCTCGTCCACCCCTGCTGACTGTCCATGCTGTGCAGGTATAGCAGCTCTCTCCTCTATGTGTCCTGCTGCCTCATTAGGCTCAAGCGACATACACACACACACAACAAAAATAATCCATTTGTCCAGCAAATGAGGCTCTCATGTCTTCAGTCCATATGAGATCGGAAACAGGTAGAAACAATCCTGTTAGTACCGTCCAATCATAGACCAGCTCAACATAATCAGTGAGAATCTGTCATACCACTATCTACTTTACCATTGTTTGAGACAAACAAACAAATTGACTCCCTTTCAGTTCAGAGTGTGACTTTGAATTTAATTGGCCACGTCCCACCGGAAACAGGAAACTGAAGCGAGTTTCTTTGAATTTCAATCCATTTAAATTCTGCTTCTTTACATTCAGTTAAAACTGCATCCAAATTTAATTCTGCATCCTATTTGCTACCTCAGTTCAAATCAACTTTCGGACTTGATTAGAAATTTTCAATTCTAAATGGCGCACAACCCCGCCAACTTCCAATTAATGTTCATGGTTTAAAAATTAAATGTTCAAAGTGTAGTGTTCGGGTGTCCACATTCCTTTGGCCATGTAGAATACATGGGACAGTAATTTGGTTCACATACTGAACAAACATTGACTCATTATCTGCTACACTCACACTTGATTTTTTTTATCTCTCTGTTTCTCTCTTGCTCACTTCATGAATATTTAGTGCTTTTCACTCAAACAAGACAATCATTAATTTCAAAGAATGCCCTTCATTCAATCAGCTCAGCCGGAAAGGGCACTGCCTGAGTGAAAACAAACAAAAATACAACACAACCACTCTGCAGACACCATCGACACCACTAGGTAAAGTAAATAATGTGTATCAAAAAGGCAACCCAAAGAACATTCAAAATCGGAAAGTGTAGAGAGATCTGGCTATAAATAGACTAGATAACTGAAGAGATCTTTATTGCATCCCTCAAAGACTTTGCCCTCGTCTTATCCAGCTGCGAACCAGACGGCCAAAAGAGGAAAAAAGACCGAAAGGAAATGATGAGTGACCCCTCACTTCTAAAAAGCTGATTATCATTCATCATATCATAACATATCCTAAACTATAACCCGTTCTGGATCCTCTAATCTGATTGGACAAACTACATTCAAACGTGCTAATCTAAAAAAAGGGAGGGACAAAGCTGAACAGTTTGTATCATTATATTAAGGAGCCAGCAGTTCTACCTCATTTGCTCTCAGTATAGCTTGTGTGATATTACTGATAACACACTATAGAAGGACAATGGATAGACAAAAATGGAATGCTGAATGGAATTGAACATTGAAGATTTATATTTTTGCAAAAAAATATGAAGGTACTGATGTTTGTAATCCAAACAGGACTAATAGAGTTTAATTTAATTTCCATGATTTAAAATGAATCAACATGCTGTTGATTCAAAAAAGTTAGGTTTATCAACATTTATTATCTAAACATTCTTATATGCACACAGACATATGCACACACTTCACTTACATGCATTTATAAAAAGAGATAGGGAAAGATAGAGGAGTAAACTGGATTAGTGTGCTCAGATTTGCAGTCAATTATGAGGGATTTAGGCAGTGCTATGTGAAATCATTCTGGTGGCTTGCTCCTAATATTACATCCAGAGAACGGGTAAGCTCTAGTATTTCAGTGCCAAGCCCCTCTGATAATCAGGGCTGAACTCCCTCTGTAAGAAGAACTATGCTGTGGAAGCCCTGTTATGAGACTGCATAGTCCTTGAGTCTAGCTCTGATCGATTAACTCATTACATACTTGGATCTAAAGAATGTTTAGCCGCTATGTCCATGCCAGCACTCCACCAATGCTGTGCCACACTAAAACTAATGGCTGACAATGCATATTTAAGGTTGTCACTGATAGGACCATTGATGATGGGACGGATAACTGGATGCTTATGGGTAGAAGTTTAAAGAGCATTAAAGTTCTGTGATTGGTTTGTCATAATATGAGCTCTCATATTAAAATATAAGTCCATAATGGAGGTCTCTTATTAATCTAAATGAGACAACATCCACACAAATATATTGGAAGAAGGCTGATGATAATCTACTGCAATGATAAGGAACAAAATCAGACCAGAACTAGGCCGAGATTCAAAGACCTTATTAATTTCGCTCTTTAGCCTAAAAAAGGGCAGTCTGTATTCATAAGACTGAACGACTGAGAAATGCATACATATGCACAAAAATCCTTACAATCCAAACAAAAATGTGCTCCTCCATTCTGCAATTGGGCAGACAAACAAATAGTGAGACACCAAACACATGTCACTTTGTTGAACTTCAAGGGTTGGTTCACCCTCAAATTCTGTCATCATTTACTCATCTGCATGTCGTTCCAAACCCATACGATTTTGGATCATCTTTGAAACACAAATGAAGACATGTTTAATGAAACCTGACAGGTTTCTGTCCTTCCATTGAAAGTCCAGGTTTCTTACCACAACTTAGTAGATATATCAAGGCATTGTAAAACAAATCCATATGAATAAAGTGGTTTAATCCAAGTCTTGTGAAGATATACGATTGCTTTATATGATGAACTGATTTCATTTAGGCTTTTTTTTATTTCTAACACACATACATAAGGCACATCTCATAAAAAAACATCTTAATTTCTGTTTTGAAGTTTAATCAAAGTCTTATGGGTTTGGAAAAACATTTGGTTAAGTAAACGATGACAGAAATTTCATTTTTGCGTGAGCTATCCCTTTAAAGGCTCAGGGTTTGGCTGGTAAGCCACTGCTGGTAGACAGTTGTAACTACACCACCTGGCTGTTAAAATGTGCATTTTAATTTTATTACATTTGATCATATTATAATGTGTGTTTTACCAGTGACCAATTTTTGGAGGGCTTTTAAAAGCATGAATTTGACTTTTCATGTTTGCTGCCTTTGATCAGGATGTCATCCGTCCCAAGCTCATCAGTCAGAGTGATTGGTCAAATGGCATTTACAGCTCATGTGATTTGCTCAATAAGTTCAGAGTAAATATCCCCTTAGCAAAGAAAGCAGAATTGTCAAAGACAGAGAAAGTCGTGCACTTGCAGAGGATCCTGCACCAGTCGGAAAACTGCCACTGTGATGACTATGAATGCTAATGGTTAACTTCCTACAGATATTACGGACATCCTTGGCTCAAACGAATAAAGCATTGTTTACGAATGCCATAGAGCCACAAATTTTACACTTTTCGGGGAAATCAACCAACAAATGGCTTAGTTAGAGTTGTCGACAAGAAAATGGTATTTCACTATCGAAAAAACATTACACATATCACCTTTAACGAAGTCTGTTGACTAACTGTACAAAACAGAGAGCAGAAAGACTCGTGAAAAGTGCCATTAAGTGTGCCCTTTCTACTCGTGAGTGGTTATGAGTCTGGGACTATGAGATCCAAATGAGGCTCTAGATATGACAATAAACCTGCACGCACACTCACACAAACAAAGACAGGTGGGGATTGCTTACAGTATAGAAAGAGCTTTAATGAAATGACCATTGAGAGACATTTTACCCACCAACGAAAAATGCTTCTGTAATTTGCTGTCAGGTTGTCAAGAGACCAGCAGAAAATAGCAAATGATCTCAGTGGTCCAGCTTCTTGTTTAAAAGAGGAAAAATACAGAGAGAGAGAGGGAGAGAAAGGACGCAAGTGAGCTGGGAAAGCGAGAGAGTGAGAAATAGAGAGAAAGAGAGCAAGAGACAGGGAAGACAGTATAGAGGAGATGGAGGAGGAGGCCATTAAGCGTCTCTCCGGCTGCTTTGTTTGCAGTTTATGTTGCACTTTATTTCTACCATAAACAATCGCATGAGCCCAGCACATCTTGAGCACCTCTATATATTACCCACAATGCCCTGTGGGGCGGGAGTGTGTGGCACTAAGGGAGACAGGGGAAAGAACATTATGCAGATTCTATTATTCTTTGTCTGCATCTCATGACACCACTGATCCAGTACCTTATCTCAGTAGCTTCATCCAGTTCTTCCAGCAACTCCAGTTCTTCCTTACCACTGCAGCTGCTCACTCCACCGTATTCCATCACTGTGAACAAAGAGGACAGGAGCTCATTAATTAACTTATAGGAGTCATATCATTATTTTTAAAAGTTTTACACGACCCTTAAAATTAAATAAGCATATTTTTGCTATTGTGCTTTAACTAGGCAACTAACAAAGCAGAGTTAATAATCAGTTAAGAGTTTGTTTTTGGCATAAAGTGCAGCATAAATGTGTGTATGTAAATCAGAGTCTTTGTTATAACTAGCTATGAGCAAAAGCAACCGTATGTGGCGTTGTGGAGTAGCTTCACCCACTTTGAAATATAATTGGTCCAAAATATGACTTACACCAGTAGTTCTCCACCCTGGTCCTGCAGTAGACCCAACACTGTACATTTTGGGCTGTATCCGAAAGATAGTGCCTTCGGAGGATGCATTTAAGGTAGACAGGCATCAAGGCACGTCTGAATCCAATGTTAGCTTCACTTCACCACAGGATTGTGGGATATCAATGGGATACCCTTTGAAATCCCACAACCCTGTGCTTTCCATTCTATGACAGTTGAGCTAAAAATTAAAAAGGATGTCTGAAAGTTGTGCGTGGTGGTCAGTTTGAGTAAATATGTAAATTGTTCGGCAATGTTCCACTTTTGATGCCATTTCGAGTGAGAAATTACTATTGTAGAAATTAAATATTTGCTTAGTTACTGTATCACCAAAGTTCTCTAATTTTACTGTAGATTAATGCCTCAGAAGTCTGAAATCAGTTTCAGCAGGTAACTTCGTGCACAAACGCTGGCTGCAAAGTCATTGCCTGATGGGGAAGCAATGCAATAAGTCAGCTACCTAAGCTTTAGGATACAGCCTTGATGTTATCTTATTTGGCTGCGTTCACACTTGGTATTAACATGCGACATGTATCCGGATGTTGTCCACATACACATTGAAAAGACAAGTGTAAACGCGATTCTGATCGGAATGTTATCCGTAGTCGAGGACGCATTGTGATCGGATCTTAGTGTAATGTAAATGCAATACAGCCATTGTGTCTGCATTCACAGGTGGATGTCACAAAACCCCGCCCACTGTCATTATTCCCACTCTCTCTCCAGGAATTGCTGCACGTCTGCACGTAGCTGTGTGGTTTTGCAATACAGTCGAGTGCGAAGTACATCGTAAATATACTGAAATGTTGGCCTTCGCACCTGAAAGTTGCAGAACCATTCATTTTCTGTAAAGAATGCTCATTTTTCCCACCACAGCTGGCAACGTTCTTGGACCCATACGTTTCTCTGTACCGTTTCCATTACGGTCTCTATCCACATTATTAGTATTTGCAGCCTCTTCTTCATCCTCATTTTGCGAGATTTGTAAAATGTCCACTGACTGAAAACTGTTTTTAAAAGAAAACCCACCACATCAGGTCGACTTTGCACCGGAGCCGTCCTTTTTTTTTTTTTTTTTCACGGGAATGCAATCTGATCCGATCTGTAATCCAGATACAGAAGCCACTTGATGAGGACAGGTGTAAACCATGGTGTAAAAGCACCGTGTCCTGATTGGCTTATGATCAGGTGATCGCATGTTAATGCCAAGTGTAAACGCAGCCATCTGAAATCTTGGTGTCTTTGCAAACAAGCTGATGACTTAAATCAAGTGCGTCTAATTAAAAGGATAGTTCATCCCCCCCCCCACAAATTTTTTTTTTTCCTCAAACGACTCATCAAATGAATCAATCTTTCTAAATCCCTCCTTTCCGTGAGCTTCTCTGCTCTAATTGGCCAGACAGCTCAGTCTGTTGGGATTGGTGTATTGCGTGCAGCACGCAAGTCGAAAACAAAAACGCCCATTGCCATGACAAAGTCAGCTCTGTGTGTCCTGAGCATAGACTGTAAAAAAATATGGAAGTAGTGTCCGTGACGTCACTCGTAGGTTTCTGAAGACTGTTTTTGAAGCCTAAAGTGGGCATAGCCAACCATCCCCATCTTGGCAGCGCATCACTCCCGGAAAAAACGAAAATGGGCAAAAAGGCGGGAAGTGAGTGGAGCTGAGGAGCCTGGTGCTGAAACCACGTCCACCTAGCTTGACTCGATCAAGTTGTCAATGGATGGAAGATATTGGCGGTTGATTTTGAACCGATTTGAACCAAGCTTAGTATTGAGGTAAATTAACCTGAACGGATGAGTTATAAAAAAAATTCACCCTCCTCACAGTTGTCATGAAGGGCAAAATTAGCTGTATAGACCAAAGCCACTTTTTGCTCCACGCTGTAAACATGTTTTTTTCTGCTGTGAAGTTGGGCATTTCAACATTGGGGAGATCCAGATTTGACTCACTTTTGCAGCCAGCCTCAAGAAGCCAGTTGATGAATTGCCGTTTAATTCACTTCCGTGTTGGTTTCAAGAGATAGACAGGGAGGTTGCCGCTTGGTCCTGAAGCTTCCTAGACCGTAAACTAAACACAGTAACGGACAATGACGTAGATTTTACCATATCAATCTGAGCGCGAGTCCGACGATGAAACACTGGATGAACTATTCATTCAACCCGAACCTCCATTGCAAGGACGACTCGAGCAGGACATTTCTCAGTGATTCTCTACTCAGTTTGAGTTACATTATGAGATCTTGCAACTGTAATTCCTCACCATCAACAAACTGATTATTTTACTTGTACTAATTTATTTACAGAGAATTTTTCTAATATATTGCGGTGGACACGTGGAAACTGTATCAATAACAGTGCATGTATGCAATGTATACATTAGCTCTAGCGTGAATGACTGATGTAACAAACGTTGGTAAAACAAATCGGTAACACTTTATTTGAAGGGGTGTGCATAAGACTGACATGACACTGTCATAAACATGACATAACACCTGTCATAAACATGAAGGTGTCTTTATGAATGTTTATGACTGTTGTCATTAAGTGTCATTCGGTAAATTATGACACTTTCAATGCAAAGTTGACATTGTTTAAAATGTCTTTGTTATGACAACTTGACATTACCCAAGACAAAAATGTCTTGATTATGACAACTTGACATTAACCGAGAAATCATAACCTGTCAACCTGTGACAACTTTGGCCGTCATGACACCATTATAACTGTGTCATGAATATTTTACTTGTCCTCAAGTAAAGTGGAACACATTGTACTAGTTATAAAGATGTCATTAAGGGTTATTACACTGCAAAATGCTTGAAGTTTGATACTTAGACCTGTTATGACATATTTGTGACAGGTTGACAGGTTATGATTTCTTGGTTAATATTAAGTTGTCATAACAAAGACATTTCCGTCTTTGTTAATGTCAAGTTGTCATAATCAAGACATTTTTGTCTTGGGTAATGTCAAGTTGTCATAACAAAGACATTTTAAACAATGTCAACTTTGCATTAAAAGTGTCATAATTTACCGAATGACACTTAATGACAACAGTCATAAACATTCATAAAGTCTCCTTCATGTTCATGACAGGTGTTATGTCATGTTTATGACAGTGTCATGTCAGTCTTATGCACACCCCTTCAAATAAAGTGTTACCAACAAATCTTGCTCCATGGTTAATCTTTCCTCAAAGTAGTGAAAACGACAAACAATTTGAGGTTTGAGGTTCAAGTTTTCCCTGGTGTCTGCATGCGCAATAAGTGGGTGGGCAATTTGCTAATGTTTCGTCTTGACGTCAAAATAAAACGGCTTATGACTCGTTTGAAAAACGATTCATTCCATTGACTTAAGAGTCGACTCTTACTTTTGAAAGACAATAACTTTATATACGGTGCGCTTTTCAGATTTAAAACTTTGCAGGATGTTTTCATTCACTTAGAGCTGTTACACACTACATGGAAGGTTATTTTCAAAAATCCATAATAGGGGTCCTTTAATTCAGCACGGACATATTAAATTGTTCAAAGGTAACAGTAGACTTTTACATTATTAAAAAAAATCCAATGAATGCGGTTCTTTTGAACCTTCTATTCATCAAAATAATTATTTTCCCTCATGATTCTATCACAGTTTCCACAAAAATATTAAGCAGCACAACATTTTTCAACATAACCGACTGCGTCTATGTGAACTTTGTGTGGTTTTGAAATAACCTTGACAGCTTAAATGCAATAAGACGTGAAAGAGAATTTTGTTTAATACTCACATGGAGATCCAGCTTTTTGTGCACATGCTTCGGATGTGTGTGTTCAGAAAACCATATATCATAAGTTTAGACAGACAAAACTGGAAAGTGTGTGTGTGGGGAGGGGGAAGAGTTATTTAAAATTGTAAAATTTCATATTATTACAATGTTTATGTATTTTTGATCAAATAAAATAAGAAATGGTGAACATTAGAGACTAGTTTAAAAACATTACCGACCGAAATAAAACCCTATATATTTGTATCTTTCACTAAAAAAAAAAAACACCACAAAGAATATCTATACAAACATTGATTTACTAACATATGCATTTGCTACATGGTGAACATGTAAAGAGAGCGAGGAGATGGATTTTGCTGAGGAGGCAGTAGATTGCTTCAGGCGTGGTCATTGAGCTACGCTTGTGGGCGATGTCTGTTTCAGTAAACACTCTACGGGGCCAGTGTTTGATCATCTGTGTAGTCAGTGTGTTCTAATTGTTTTGCAAAGCATGCTAATTGCTTCTCATCCAGTCTCTTTAAATGTCAGCGCTCCCTGTAGTTACAACATGATTCACCGGTCCTTGAAAATGGAAACAAGGCTGAATGATTCAAAATGGAGAGGAAAGGACAGAGCAAATGGGTAGAGAACTGAATGGCGGGGTCAGAGTGTTTGATTGGAATGGCTCCACCATGCTTTACCCACCAGCGTGACCTCACTGGTCAGTAGCCCTGATTCTGAACACCCGACCCCTCAGGTCTCTGGGAAGGTCAGTACACTACACCAGCCACAGGACAGAAACAGCATTTATACATAAATAGACAGACAGTCCCGCCAACACACCCACGCTACAGTAGGTCAAGCACTAAACGATTAGCGTTTTTGAGTGTTTGAGATGATTTGCCTGTTTACTAATGCATGAGATTTAGAACCTGAGGCTGATAGTGAACTAAATCATATCACAAAGCCCTGATGACATTTTAATTACCACGATTTAACATGTGACATGGAAATATTGTCATAGAAGTCAGGCAAGTAACTCATTGCTCAGGAAATCAATGAAAAGTAAAAAAACTATCCTGAATGCTAAGTTCGCCTCATCTGCCACTTGCCACAATGCTTATCTGAGTTCGCCATATACTTTTGGGTCTAAAAAACAGTACATCAACGTGAGTACAACCAGAACTAGCAGCAGTTGTATAGCACTGTAGCTAGATGAGAACTCAGGATAAGAAGATGCCAGTTTCACTGTTTTATTCATGTTTCTGTCACGTTGGATTTAGCACTTAAAACTTCACATACACAGAACAACACTTGTGTTTGTCTGCCCCAGATGCACCACAAGAGAGCCAAAGAACGCAAAAATCACAAAAGGCAATCAGCTATGAGAAATGCACTTTACTATGCTGCAAAAGCAAAAGGCATTAAGTAAACCAACACTGAAAGTGGGGAAAAAACTGATGAGTGAATTTGTTTTTATATCAATATCGATTTTATATCAGTTCTCACAGGGGCTGCAAAGAACTTTAGATAGAGCAAAAAAGAAAAAATATATAAAATGAAACAATTAATAAAATAAAGGAATTACAATTAATAACAAATTGAAATTTATAAAATTCATACAATGTATACAATTGTTTTTTTTTTTTAAATAAAATAAATGCATCTTGCATTATAGTATTGTAAGTGAGATCAGAGCATAATGTAATCAGAATGTAATCAGTAGGGGTCCAATAGTGCAAGTTAGGACAGATTGCTTACCAATACCAATTGCAAACCATATCCTAGTTTGTACCACAGACTAACCTTTTCAAGTGCTCTCAGGTGTGCTACTGCAAAACTGCTTTCACACCAACCAAACTCAAATGTGCGACAAATGTGCTCAGATAATTCTGATTTAGTGCCATAAATAAGAGTAATATTTACTGAAACCATGACATGTAGTTGCATGTACAGCATTAAATATAGTGAGATTTCATCCCAATCAGAATACCCTGGGTCTTTAGCCTGTTTGAGACAAGGAACCTGTTGTGATTCCAGCAGGTGCTCGCACAAGGAGACAGGATCTCTAAATGATTTTCCTACTGTTCTTGCTAGACCTCAGGCTCAGTTTTCTTTGTCTCTCTCCTGCGCTCTACTCTGAACACCAAAGGCAGATGTGGCTGGTTCTAACCTCATGCTGTGCTGGACAGGACCCTTGAGAAGGAAGCAGGTGGTCTGGTGTGTATACATGAGTTTGTGTGTTAGTAGTTTGAATTTCCCATAGCTCTGCTGGCTCAGGATTTCTCAGCTACTGCAACAAGACCTGAGGGACATGAATTGTAGCTTTTTAAAACACAGCAAACGCCACAGAAAGAGCCCAAAGATGACTCTAAAAAAAACTTTATTTACTGTATAATAGTCTGTTACACATTCCCAGTCACTAACTGGTGGTAATCTTCAATCCACAGTAAATAGTTTTGGTCTGGTGTCTGCAATGGCAGGACTTGAGCATACAGTAAGACTTGAGTTGTGCTCAAAGTTTCCTCCAAAACTTAAATTAATTAGTTAACTAATTAAATCCATTTAATTATTATATGATAGAAATATTCAAAATAAACAGACTTTAGATGGATGAGGGTAGCACTGTGTAATGTGTAACTACATACTTTCAACTATAAAGGGTTGTCCACACAATTAATCAGCTGCTTGTTCCATTCTTTTGTCTGAATAGAACTTAGAAGCATAACAAAATGTAATTTTTAAAAGTTGACAATGTTAATGCAGGAAAAAACACCGCAAGCTAAGGCACAACAGCTAAAGAGGACCTTAAAAATGCTAAAACACTCAGCCTTTCGATAGGGAAAATATATTCAACAAATAAATGGTTTAAAAAGCAATAAACTTTTATGGTAAAATCATAATCAAACGGATTATGCAAAATAGGAGCATTACTGAAAAAAAAGAGGTCTACATCTGACAGCAATTGTTTATTACTGAAGAGCGGAATTTGTTATATCAGCAGTACTTTGATGGCTGCCTGTGTTTTTAATGGGTTGGATTTAGGAACAACTTCTCAGAAAGAGTTTACAGTGCTGACAGTCTAACACTAAAGTAAAACATGCCATCAGCACACTAAAAAAACTCTGAGAAGTTGTGCCTCCAAATGCATCCCTTTTTAAAGCAATAATACTTAAAAATATTAACAATAATGCTATTATATTTATGTTCTACTATATACATTTTAACACAGATAAACTCAGTAATCCTGCTCAGTGAAGGCATGTTGGAAGATCCTTTTCCTAAACTTCTCCCAAGCCATTTACAATAACCTCTAAACAGAAAACATGAAAAGGATTGTTAAAGTGGATTTAATTTGACATAGACATTGTTGTTTACCAATGTCCAACCAAGGCAGGCCCAGTACGCACATCAGCATACTAATGCTTGCAATGCTGGTCTTCTAAACAGGGATGTATGATAAAATATATCCCTTTTTTACTAAGTCTCAAAACTCTTGAATATCTTTCAAAGATGTCCTAAACATGAAAACTTGATGACTAATAAACACCTGTTGGAGAAAGCAATTTTAGCCAGGTACTGCTATTTTTGCACGCAATATCAACTAGATGGTCCATAAACTGATTGAGACTATGGTGGTCTTAATAAAATAGCATTAAAAAGCCCTAACAGCACATATTGATTGCATCCTTAAGTTTGCAAAATGCTCAAATATTTCTGACAGAAATCGAAGAGAGCAGTGAAACATGACAATATGCTGTGTCAAATCAGTTTCAGACGGCTGTTCCACTAACCTGTAAATGTTCTGTCATCATTATCCTCCAATTCAACCTCTACTAATACTAACAGTCAGCTAAACCTCAAAGTGAGGCACCCAGGCAATTTCGTCTTTTTTCACTCTCTCTGGTCTGTCAGTGTGTGTAAGGACCAGGCTGGAAAACCTTTCAGGAGAGTGAGGTAATTATCCATTCTCTCCTGTCTGCCTGCTATGTACAGACCATTCTCCAACTGCTCGTTAATGAAGCGTCCAATCAAACGCAGTTTAAAACCACAGGTCTAGACAACGGGCCGTTTTGACACACTCTCCATGACAATGAAGATGAGGGACTGTTTTCTGGGGTGGGGCCAATTACTTTATTCATTTATGCGAGCGCCAAAAGCACAGTGTGCGTGCCACAATATTTTAGTTCTTCTCTAAATACTTGCCAAAACAACTGACGTGATCTAAAGCTTCATATAAAAAGTTTAGCCGTTTCCCTTGTATAAAAAGGAAAAGCCATTTTCTTTTAGAGCCACAAAATCATTCCTAGTTGTTTGGGATTCGTTTTAACCGTATGCATAATCATTGGAAATTTAATAACGGACAGGGTAAAACAAAAACTCTTATTGTTTTGAAATTGAAGCTACAGTGTGTGGGATCGGCAGTCATATCCTAGCTGGTAAACAGAGCCATTATCGCTAATGATAGAGTGTGTTTGAATACAATGTGCATTAGGATGAAGTGTGGGTTTTATCCAAACAGATTCTGCGAGCCCATAGCAAGTTGCTTGCACAAGCAAAGGCTCAGGGTTAACCATTATTAGTAGTATTCCATCTCCACAACAATAATCTAAGAACTAAATATCAAAGCTGAATCTGAACTAACATTAATGGCCCCAAGAATACATTTCTGCGCAACATTTTTAATTTTTTCAGGGGAAACACCTATGAGTATTTCTTTATTTTTGCAAAGGGGTCCAATGTTGTTTAGAACAGTTTAAACATTCTTCAAAATCTCCTTTTGTGTGTGTGTGTGTGTGTGTGTGTGTGTGTGTGTGTGTGTGTGTGTGTGTGTGTGTGTGTGTGTGTGTGTGTGTGTGTGTGTGTGTGTGTGTGTGTGTGTGTGTGTGTGTGTGTGTGTGTGTGTATTTTGAGGTTTTGGTTCAGGACCCAGATGTATTGGACATCAAGTGATACAACACATTGTTTAAAAAAAAACAAAGGAAACAACAATATACAAAATGATTCAGATATTTCATGTGTTTTAGCTCAAGCACACCTGGTGCAACTAATGAAGCCCTTGATTAGTTGCATCAGGTGTGCGCTGTTGTGAGGGATTCTATTCAGGGGGTGGGATAATTTTGAGACTGCAGAAGTCATTAAAAGTTGCATTTTCAGTTGAATTTAGGGAAACCACTTGAAACATTTGTTGAGCTATTTCAATAACTTTTGTTTGATTCGTTCAGCTGAAAAGTCAGTAAATTTACAATTTACCCATTTACAACAAACAGATAAGACTTGCAACCCATTTTTGGGTCACGACCCACCAGTTTAAACCAGACAATATCCATTGGGATAAAATAAAGTATAGACAGAAGCAGCAGACAATCCAAAAAACATGTAAAACAAAACCTCCAAGGACATTTGATCCACTAAACACAGTTTCAAACAAGACCTCCAGTGCTGATAGCTTCTGTCTTTTGCCACCCAGTGAAATCAACATTTATAAGAGTGGTAATGAGCGTTTTCCTTCCCGCGTGACAGCGCTAATTACATTAGCATGCGCTATGAAATATGAGCTAGCTGACACGCAGTTCCCTCAGAGGATGATGAAGGAGCAGGCCGATTTTTTAATAAACACGGTGCTGGCGAAATATCATCTCCTAACTGCCTTTGTATCGAGCTGCATACACTTCTTCTGCCAAGATCCACCACTGACTCCCTAGGAATTTATGTACAAATAACTACTTTTTAATAGCCCTGTAATGTGATTTCCTGCCAAAGAAATATTCAAATAGCTTTCAAAACCAGTACAGTATATTATCAGCCCCAAGCTAAACTGGATGTGGAAGGGTGAAAAAAAGAGAGACAGATTATTTTTTACTCTGTAATTATTACACCATTGTCATCTGTGGGAGAGGAAGAAAGACAGGTAAGTTTCACAGGGAAGTAAACAGCTTCGTTTTCTAAGAATCAAGTACAAAGTAATTGTCGCATTTAATTACCGGAATCATTTACTTTGCTCCATCACATTTATCACACATTTTCTCATTGGATTACAAAATAATGTCTCTTTCATTAAGGCCGATTGGAAATTTAAAAGATAAAGGCTGTACAACTGCTTAGATGTATGCGTGTTAAATTGCTTACTAAATGCAAATAAATGTGTGAACTCTGCTGCATAATGCACACATGTGGTTATTATATTTTCTGAGTTTGTGACCCCAACGTTCTTTTATGTGGCCTTAATGAAGCAACCGCAGGCTTTTGAGACCACTGTGACATTCGTTTGGGTGTCACTGAAAGAATTTCACTACTTCTCATGTGACCATTATGGTACCATGGACTGCAGAACTGAATTAATTGCCTTGGCACTGTGACTCACTATCCATTGTTTTGCTTTCCATTTAGGCTTGGGAGCAGTTGCAAAATCCCAGAGTGTATTGCATATGTGTATGCCAACAAAACACAGAAAACAAAAGAAAAATATGAACTGAATTTGTGGAGAACAATATAATTAAAAAGATATCTGTTTGATTCAGGGACAAACAATAAAGTGAAACAAAACCCCGAAAAGTAAGAACACATTCATAGCTCAAGAGAACCGTGGTGGAATTTTTTGGTTACATCTGAATAGGAGAAATAATCTTTAGCCCCCTAGAGTAAAAAAAAAAAAAAATTCCTAGCCAAAATATTTCTAATATGCATAACTGTTCAAAAGTTTAAGCTCAGTAATTTGTTTTACATTTTTTTGAAAGAAGTCTTTTATGCTCACCAAGGCTCATCAAAAATAAATAAATAACAGTAATATTGTAAAATATTTGTACAATTTACAATGACTCTTTTCTGTTTTTCTAAATGTAATTTTTCACATTATTCTTCAGAAAATACACTGATTTAGTGCTTACGATACATTTTTTATTATCAAATGTTTAAAACAGTTGCTGCTTAATATTTTTAATATCTCTCTCTATTTAAACCATGCTAAAAAAAAAAAAAAAAAAAAAAAAAAAAAAAAAAGATTAAGGAAGACCAGCATTTATTTAAAAAAATGTATTGTAACTATGCAAATGTCTCTACTGCCACTTTTGTTCAATTGAACGAAATCTTTCAAATTTAAGATTATTTTCAAGGGGCAAGAAAATACATTGCCAAATGTATTTAAATAAAATATTCTTAAAATATCTAAAAAAAATACATTTTTCCCATTCAGGGAATAAGTAATCCAGACATCAACACTCCAGTTCAAGAGCTTAACACAGTGAGTAAGAAATTGTATAGTAATGCTTTCTGGAGATGAAACTCTTCACAGCAGACCTCCAGGAACTCAAAGAGACCCGGATAACCCAGTGGCCTCGGCCCAGGCCATGCGAGCCAATCAGACCTGTGGGCTCCAATCTCCCCATACACCTCCGCCCAAATGGAAAAGAGTCCCAAGCTGTTCTGTCAAGCATCTGTGTGTATGTAACAACTTGAGAGTATGTGTGAGTAAAATAAAGCCTGAGTGATTCATAAAGTGCAAATGCTTTTAATTTTGACCAAAAAAAAAAATTAAATGGTCATGCTGCATTAGAAAGCAAGCATGAACATATGTGCACTCTTATGGACAGCTAATGTCCTTGGCCCCTCTCTGAGCGTGTGTGTAGAGCATAAGAAGTGACTTTGACAAGCTGATAATGGGGCTCTTTTTGGGGGGCTGTGCTGTGAGCAGCCCCTCTGCACACGGCTTATCTGGCTCTCTCTGGGGAAGTGGACAGAGAGAGAAAGAAAGAGGTTCTCAACTGACGCTTGCGCCCTTATCGCTCTGACAGCCGCCGTTTACAGGAGAGCGGAGTGCCAGTCAGATCATTTACAGGAACAGATTAATACTGCCCATGTCTGTCTGTCTGTCTGTCTGTCTCTCTCACACACACACACACACACACACACACACACACACACACACACACACACACACACACACCACACACACACACACACACACACACACACACACACACACACACACACACACACACACACACCTATACACCTATCTCTTCTCACTCTAGACTGTCTCACACTAGCCTTTGTGCGCGCTGTGAAATAGACGCAGTCTGTATCGAGACTCACTCAGAAAGTGATGGGAAATAAGAGAGCACATTAATTCAAGTGTCTCACTTAAGTGCGGACTTGTACTTTCCAACTTTACTAACTTTTGAGAGTAAATAGCTGATGTTTACAGCACCAAATGCACAGACAGAATAACAGAGACAGAAGGATGGATGGATAAGTAGATAGAACAAAAGAGCTAGATAAGGATTAAAAAAAAACCATTATTATGTACAAAATACAAATGTCCATGACTAAGAATTTTACTAATTTCTATGGCCTGCAAAATTTTACAAATATTAAAACTACAAATAAATGTATAATTGAAATTTAAAATGTGAAAACATTGACAAAATAGAGTTCAGAACCAGGAGGGAGAAAATTAGTTTAGACCAGCTTTGATTTTCATGATAAATAAATGATAAGTACTTCAAAAAAGCTTGATATAGTATGCGAGGAACAATACTCTTGATACAACATGTTTACCCAGTGCTATGCAGCAGAGTTTGGGTTTGACTGACCAGCTAATCTGTAGCAGAAAATAATTCCTGAAAGACATTCCTGAAAAACAGATATGATTTGTTCTGTTATGCTCAGTAAGATTTCCTCTTTATTCCTTTTGCTTTCTCCATCCCTCCTTATTACAAAGGCTTTTAACAACCCTCATCCAAACTCTCTCCCCCTCTCTCTCTCTCTCTCTCTCTCTCCTCTCTCTCTCTCTCTCTCTCTCTCTCTCTCTCTCTCTCGCTCTAATGAATCATCCAGAACTTTTCCTTCAAAGAAAGATGATAAAGCCCCTCTGGCACAAACACATATTGCATGCATTCATCACCACACAGATTTAAGGTATGTCAGCTTGCACCAACAGCTCCAGCAACCGTGCACACACACACACGGTTTAATATATCTTCAGTTTAAGAGGAGCCCATGATGCTCAGTCCCCACAGATCGGTTTCGGTCCTAAGTCGCTGCCGTGTGGTTGCCCACACGCGCCGTGTCCACTCTAGGCCGTCTCGGGGCCTTGATGCTGCTGTCAGATAAAGACACAGCTCTATTTTGCTCTGGACAGATGAGGCGGCGAGTAGACAGGTAGGCAGGCAGCAAGCGTGGAAAGGGCAGACGGAGAGCTGAATACTCATCCAAGGATTCGCACACAACAGCTGACTGGTATTCAAGATATCACGCACTCCACAGAGCAGGGCAGAATGCACAATCATTAGTGCTCCCTCTTTTTCTGGACATCACAAACAGTGCCACATATACTCTCTGACTAAAACTTTCCTTTATCAGCCTCAAAGCGTATTTGAACCCTGAGCAAGTAGCACTTTCATTTAATTGCAGTCTGTCACAGATTTGAAAGAATAGCTGCTTGGAAGGGTGAAAATACATCAATCTCTTTAAATTTAAAGCAGCGAGAGAAAAAGTAGTGGAGGAAAAAGTCCAAGCCTATTTATCTTTCTCCAAAACCCAGTGAGCTGCCTACTGAGGGAGCATTTTTAGGGAATATAGGCATGTTTCAGACATTAAGGTGTTGCAAATGGTATCCAACTCCAAAATAAAATTCTTTAATAGTTTACTCACCCATGTGTCAATCCAAACCGGTATGACTGTCTTCTGTAAACACAAAAATCAAGATATTGTGAGTAATGTTTCTATTTTTTTTTTGTCTATACAATGAAAGCCAAATGGGTCCAAAACAACACTTAAGCAGCCTTCATTTGGATTATGAATTTAATTTATTCAACACTAAATGACCAGAACATAAGCTAATTGATGGAAATAATTCACTTATTTAATTTCAACTTGCTTTGTTTAACAGGTTTAACTTTTGGTTCACAATGTTAAAATATATATATTACTAAAATACCAATGCCATTAAAATAACAGTATAACAATCATACAACTAATAAGACAGTGTTTGCAAACAATCTCTTTCCCTCACACACACAAATGCTTATTGACACATTATTTACAGCAACAGCTGCAGCATGCTTTTCTCAAAAGCGAATGTGTGTGTGTGTGTGTGTGTGTGTGTGTGTGTGTGTGTGTGGGGTGTGTGTGTGTGTGTGCGTGTGTGTGTGCGTGTGTGTGTGCGTGTGAGAGATCACACCAGCTGCAGTAGTTTCATAAAGTCCTCCATGTATATGAATGGAATATTTCTGTTAAATGTGTGTTTGCTGCCTGTAGACCCACTATACTATAATTAATTAAAGGGTTAGTTCACCCAAAAATTCTGTCATTAATTACTCACCCTCGTGTCATTCCAAACCCGTAAGAACTACATTCATCTTCGGAACACAAATTAAGATATTTTTGGTGAAATCTGAGATGTTTCTGAACCAGCCATAGGCAGCAACATCATTGGAAATTTCAAGGCCCAGAAAGGTAGTAAAGACATCGGTAAAATAGTGGTACAACCTTATTGTTATGAAGCGACAAGAATACTTTTAGTGCGCAATAAAAAAAACAAAAATAGTGACTTTATTCAACAATTTCTTCAGTGTCATTCTCTTACGCTGATCACGTTGTAACTACAGTGCAGCGCTTCAGAGTTCGACGTCAGAACGCTGGCTCATTATTGGCCAGATTCCGCTCAGCATTACACGCATAAATCGTGGAGCTCACATGAACACCATCTGCCAATGATGAGATTTAATTATCTTTAATAATTAAAATATCTTAATTTGTGCTCTGAAGATGAACGAAGGTCTTACGGGTTTGGAACTTTTTGGAACAAAGAAGATGCTGCTGGCGAACAGCGGTCTTTCGAATCGGCTTTGGCCGTGACTCTGGAGGACTTGGAATTAAGAGAACGTAACTTAAGTCATTCTTAAAAAAGGAAGATGTGTTCGGAGTTGACGACCGGATACGGCAAAAGTTTAATATATCAACTAGTTCCGCAGGTGTATAAACGCATGGGACTCACTCAGCCACAGCCGTTCATTGCTCTGGTTGGTTGTAGTGCTGTCCTAATGCATGCCGAGGGATATTGAAAGACAACCGTTTATCCCGCCCTCGGATTGAGGCATGCCAATGATGAGTTCCCAGACCTCACATCTTGATGTAGGTCTGGCTTGGCAGGCTAGTGATTAGCAGCTCTGCAAATAATTACACGTAATGCATGTAGTTATTAGTATTAATCAGTATAATTAACACTGACGTATAGTGTTAATAATCTATGCTCATTAACAACAACATTCTAAGCATGTGATCTATTATTACCAACAACTTGTTTGCAAAAGATCCTGAGCCAAGCCTTGAACTTTTGTGGTGGATTGAGTGCATGTGTACGGTATTTTTTGCCAGTAAGCTGGAACATTTTGTTTTGTAACCGTTTTTGCCATATTTTATGGTCCTAATCATCTCATGCCATTTTTCAATGTGAAGTCTCAGTTTTACTTTATGTATTTATTTTTTCACTATGTGTTGGATTTAACACAAATGGGCTTATGGATATAGTATTTTTAACAATAAAACAAAAATCACTGTATGGAAATGAAAATGGCTGGAACTGCCTCAATATCTGGAATGATAAAATATATAATAATTATTATTTTAACTAAATAATAAAGTTGAATTGTATTGTAAGGAAACAGCCTTTAGGTGTTGTGTGTTATGTCCTATCAAATCACACAATGCAAGAAGATATACGACTAAGTGACTACTTTATTCCTATGAAAATTCCATAGTCATTCTCGCACAACAAATGCCAACTTCTATTTCAATACCTTTTATATATTAAATATACATTTTATATAAATATAATAAAATGTAACATTACAGTGCTTCTACGATAGCCTGGTCCCACCAGACTCTCGTACATTTAATTTGTAAATAGAGTCTGGCACCTTTCCATTGACAAGCATTAACTTCCCTGTAGGCGGGAACTCTATTGAAGTCTAAAACTATTGGATCTGCCCAGAGTCACTCTATCTGCCATAACCAATCGCTAACGTTTGGTCGTGACGTATGTTTTTTCACGAATCCCGTGGGGAGGATGGCCACCAACAAAACTAAGCAAAGATTGTTCTTGCTCCGGCTTTAACTTGCGAGCATATTCGGCAGCGTTGCCACAACGGACCGAATGGCTTCGCTCGCATCGTTGTTATTTTGAACTACAACTCAAAATAACGCATGAGTCGACATCAAAGTCATCGTTCTCAGCCACTCCCTCTGTTCGCTGATTGGCCCGGAAAAAATTGTTCGAAGAAAACCAAAGTCTACAGCACAATCCCAGACGCAGTACTGAAGGAAAATGAAAAGTGAGCGGAAGTACGAAGGAGGGCGGAGTCAGGCTACCTCTATGAGGGACAGAAAGTCAAATCTGTGTACACATTAGCAAAGAAAAATTCAACAAACTCCAAATATTGTCACTATAAAGGAAAACATTTCTGGGTCTCTGGTTCAAAACCCTTTTCTAAACGCAGAGCAATACAATGTGCTCACAGTCTGCTCAAAACTGCAGCTAGACAACAGAGGTCCGGCCAAATCAATACTAATGAATTCTGGGGTTGAAACTCTAGACAGATTTCATTGTGGCCTGGACTTCATAAACAATACATTTTCATTAAGACCTGCAAATGAAAACTTAGTGAAAAACAACAACAAAGGGACGCTGGAAAGAAAACCATCCAAACATCTGATACTACAGTGATATAGTTATGTGGTGTGTATTGTATTACAGTCATACACTTGACCATAAAACTCTCATATTTGGTCTTATAAACATTAAACTGATTGTAGCAGGGGCTGGGATGTATGCACTGTAGCGGCTAGCTCATATAGTTATGTCAACCTCACCTATCAACATGTCTTTCTTTGAGCAAAGGCAAATTAGTTTACCATTGACCAATTTCTAAATACTGATCTGTGTGCTGTGGTGTGGTACAGTAATGCAATTAGTATATGGAAAATGTCACTAAAAGACAAAAAGAGAGAAGCAGTGCTAAAAGAGAAAGAAGGCACGTGATAAATGAAGGTGTGGTGTTGTAGCAACCTTGAAATTACATTGAGGACTGAAAGTCCATATTGAAAAGATGAAATTAAAATATTATTTCAAACCTGTAAATATAAAGCGAGACAAAAGAATAACTTGAACAAAGATAAAAGTCATGACAAAATAAAGAATAAATAGGTTGTAAAAAAACGACTAAAACCGAACAAAATATCAGTCGGTTGCAACACATTTTTAAAAGAAAGTTAAGAAAACCTGTAGTAATAATATGTTGCGATCAAAATGTTTTCATGGCTTAAAGATTTTTTGGCAAGCATGCCGGATGATTTGAGAATTATCCAAAAAGCATGCTGGATAATAATATTTTTTATCATCAATATCATTTGTAATTCAGCAAATTGTATTAAATTCAATTTGAAAAAACTTTGTTACTCCAGACTCCACTGTTATTTCAGACAAAGTAAAAAGATCAAATGTAATAGTTGTAAAAAATATTATTCTTGTTACACCACAATGTTACTTTAGATGGAACAGATGAAAGCAGTCCAGGAAAACTGAGATCCAGTCATGTGGCCGGCTGCCTGAGATCACTAATGGATGCTACATGCCATACCACAGGCTCAAAGTGTATTGCTCACTATATATTCTATTGTTGTCTTTAACAGAAGCACCGAGCGATTCTCAAGACAGCCGGAGAATAAAATATCAACCACCCACGCGAGAACCTGGGAGCAGTGTCATAAAGGAAGAAACGCTGTAATATGACACACCTGTGGGACAAAAGACATGATATAGAACAAATCTGTTTTACCCTATCTGTAGTAGATAAACTGTAACCCTTACAGCCTGATAATTCTGTATATTTCTTACTGGCACTAGCTCACTGAGTCTTGACATGAAAAACGAAAGACAATAAATGGATGTTTGCTGGATTAATCAAGTGTACTTTGACCCATATTTCTTAAGCTGAGGAAGTCTATAGATCTGTACATTTTTAATTGTGCACCTATCACTGATCGACTCGCATTCTCGCCAAGCAAATAAACTGTTGCAACTCCACCTCTTAGAAGAGATAAACGTCTTTTTAAGTGAGTTTTTTGTGGTGTAAGAATGATGATGTTTCGTTAACTACAAGTAAACATGTAGATTGCACTAGGGAGATACTGCATTACTCTGAACTGTAGAAAGCCAGAGGAAACATTTCAAGAAATCTCCTTATTGTGGAGTTCATGTCTTAAAAAGCAGAACACATGAATATAACCAGATATCAAATTCAGACTGTCATTTGATAAAAAAAAACTTCAGAGTGGTGGCTACTCGAATTAAAAAATATGAAATATTGATTTGAGTTCAAATCATACCTGTATATTACCTTAAAGCTTACACTAAGAAAAAAACAACAACAAATAATATAACAATCCTTCCCAACTCAACTTCTGGTGCTTCAAAACTGCTCAACAGCGAACCGTTTCACAACAACAAATAATTAGTACAAATAAGTAGTGCATTAAAGATCAAGGCTGCATCCGAAAACGCAGGCAGCTGACTTGTTGCCTTGCCTCACTGCCTTCCGGCAATGACTCGGCAGGCAGCATTTGCTCATAAAGGTTCCTTACGAAACTGATTTCGGACAGATTTCTGAGGCAGTTTAATGATCTACAGCAAGAGCGAGCTTTGGTGAGAACTTATATTTAATTAATTCTAGCTAGAAATGACATCAGGGGCCTGTTTCAGAAAGGAGGTTAAGTGAAAACTCTGAGTATGTTAGCCCTGAAATGAGGGAAACTCTGGGTTTTCCGTTTCAGAAAGGGAGGCAAGTCAAACCTGAGAAAGCAGAGTAAGTCAAGCCCGTTTCTGAAAGAGAGGTAACTTATACCCAGAGTTTCTTGCGGTCTCCTCCCCTTTTTTAAAGAGGAAGCGGTGTTTAAACACCAACAATAATACTAAAATGTATTTACACATTCTTTAAGGAATATATATTGTTTGTCCATGGTTTAATTGACTAAATCTGTTTTGCAGCACTTTGCCAAAAAATAAAAGGATTAAAACGTTTTCTAAACTTTTATTTGATTACCACCGTTTTTGATATATATATTTGTATTAAATCATAAAAAAAAAAATCGGAATAAAAAACATTTCATAGAACTCAATTTTTTTTAAAACATAATTTAATAAGTTATTAATGATAAAAAATAAGATGTTAATCTAATTCATAATCAATTATTGAAATTAGTTGATTAGATATTGAACAAATGTTTAATTTATTTAACTGTCATTTTAACTGATGATAATAATAACCATAATTTAATAATGCAGTTTATATATTTAATAATTGTTTAATACCATAAACCGTGATATTTTCTGAGACCTGTGAAACTCTCATACGTTACAACCCTGCATGGGAGAGTCCCCCCCCCAACCCTGCACAGGAGAGTCCCCACCCACACCCCCGCTGTTAAACTCAGCAACTTTTACTCACATTTTAAATTAGCTACTTTTTACTTTTACTTGAGTAGATTTTTAGACTGGTACTTTTACTTTTAATTTTTGATAAAAATGTATCAAAGTAATTGTAGCCTACTTTAGGTTGAATAACATTCTGCCAGTTTCACCTCTGATATTATAACAGTAAGTTACTCTAAAATAGTTATGAATTATTAACTACAAATGACATTTTCAACAGTGTAATTAGATTAATGTAATAATTATCTTTAGAAAGTATTGGTCTACATATTACTAATTACTAAATCCTATATCAACCTCAACCACTTGAACAATACAAGGAGAGAAAAGAAACTGCAGTTTTAATGCTTTCAAATTAACAATATACAATTGCATGAATTATTCTTGAATTGATCAAAGTGTGTAGAGGGAGAAGGTTACATAAAAAATATACCTTTTAAAAATGTATGTTAAATCCACTATTGTGGATTTATACTGAATTGGTCTATAGTCTATGCAGTAGCCTATTTAATGTAATTGCATCATATTTTATTTTAAATTACAGAAGAATTAAGAGTAATCCCTTTAATTAAATTGCAATATTTAGATTACTTGGTAATTAATTGTAAAAAAATTACACCCAACACCTCTTTTTGTCTGGCGCTGTTACCATGGTGACTCATAATATCTGCCCTCCATTGATAATGGCTCTTTATAGTTGTGGTGCACGCGCTTAACTCAGAGTCAGTCAACTCAGAGTTGATTGAACCAACTCATTTCAGCTGTTCTGTAACCGAAAACTCAGAGTTTCCCATCTCAGGGTAAGTCAACTCAGAGTTCAAGTTTTAACTCAGAGTTGGTTGAACCTCCTTATTGAAACAAGCCCCAGATGTGGAAAATGATGGTCAAAAACTTGTTTACACACAAACTGACCACCAACCAACTTTTAGACGCAATCTTATTTTTTAGCTCAACTGTCACAGAATGGAATGCACAGGATTGTGGGATATCAAAGGCAGAAGGATAAATCTATGCTGCCTCCAAAAATCAATCAGATGAAGGTATCTCAGGAGACAAGAAGTGAAGCTACCACTGGATTCGGACATGCCTTGATGCCTTCCTACCTTGAAATGCATCCTCCGAAGGCAGCATTTTTAAGCTTTCGGATAAAGCCCAAAACTGTTCTATCTGCAATGCATTCTGGGAACCTTTGGACACCACATTACAATATAAAATATTACACAAGTTATATCCATTTCCCTTTTCTATTCCATTTGAAATGACTGAAGGGTGAATTATCCCCCAAACCCTTTGCATGTTATCAATATGTGTATGTGATATTGCAAGCAGCCAAGGTGAGTTCAGTGGAAAATGCAATTCTCCCTCTTCCTTTGGGAGAGGAAGTGATAATGGAGGTGGATAGTGCGGCCCAAATCACAGATTAGGCTGAATGTATGAGGTTTTTTTTTCCTTCTCATCTTCTCTCATAAAATAGAGAGATATGTAGAGGTAGAAAGATCAAGGCCACCACACTTACCAGAGTGTGTTATCATCTCTGTGCATCCCAGAACTGTGGAGTGGATGGGGAAAGACTGTAGAGTAGAGCGTGTTCCCCAGGGAACCTGCCTGAAGGGGTGCGAATGCAGCTATCATGTTGTTCCAATTCCCCCATTCGCTTAAAAGATTATTCGCCCATCAGTTTTGCTTACTGCAGGTTTATTTAAGAAGCATGCTCTTGAACGGCAACATTACCAGGTAGTAGCCTATGGGAGAAAAACACTGATATTATGGACAGGTAAAGAGTAGTTTCTGACATTGTTGAATATGAAGAATTAGGAACTGGATCACAAAAAGTTGATTGCTATCTGTTACTCATTCGTTGCATGACTTGGCTGCTGCGTTTCATTCAAAGCGTGAGATGGTACATTCGAAGGGACTGTCTCTACGGGTTACCCTGCTGTGCAATGACTATGACTGTGATCTCACTAGCTCCAGTTTCTGGGTCACTCTTACCATTTATCTAAATGCCTGCTCACACCCAGAGCAAAATGAAAAAGTGAAACTAACTGGTGAAAAACACCTACTCGCATCAAGATTGAAACAAAAAAGCACTCTGGTCATTCACATACTTTAATGGAAAATGCATGTAATGTTGCACTAACCCATTACTATTAAATAATAATAAACTATATGCTGTCACTGGGACGGCAGAATGCTAGACTGTATTATATATGCAAAATTATATAGGTTACTTGTATTCAGCAAGATGCATTAAATTGATCAAAAGATAGTAAAGACATCTATAATGTTACAAAAAATGTCCATGTCAAATAAATGCTTTAGAACATTCTATTCAAAGAAGAATCATCAAAAACATCACAGTTAACAAAACTATTACGCAGCACAACTGTGATTGATTTCTGTAGCATGATGTGACACTGAAGACTGGAGTAATGTCTGCCTAAAATTCAGCTGAATAAATTACATTTTGTAATATATTAAAATAGAAATAGTAGTAATGGTAGTAGCCTTCGTTACAGATGAATTTGTTTGGCACATGGAAAGATCTAAGAATCAGTTTGAGTTCAATGATGCTAAAGTTGTTTGAGTAAGTAGTAAGAGCTTCTAATGTATGTAAAAGATTACTGGTGCCTACAAAGCTTAAAAGAAGCATTTTCTATTTCCTCTCTTGGAAGCCATTCCAGCCCGTCATGGGTTGCGTCCGAAAACTGATAAATTCATGCCTTCGGAGGATGCATTCCAAGGAAGGAATCAAGGCATGTCCGAATGCAACGTTAGTTTGACTTCCTGTCTCCGGAGATACCTTCATCTGAATTATTTTTTAAGGATTTTTCATTACCTGATAGGGCAGCGAGGCAACAAGTCAGCTGCCTACGTTTTTGGATGCAGCCATAGTTTACTGTGATGATGAAAATTGTTATGATTGCTCTAAAATCTGCTTGTACTCTAAACCATCATGCAGTTGTGTGGAATTTTCCTCAAATGAAATTACCAAGCAAGCTGAATAAAATGTTTCACTAAAATCATTTTACCAAAAAGCTTTAGAAGAACCACTGTCAAGTTCATTTGAAAAGGTGACCTCAAATAACTGTATACAAGAAAATTGCCACTGGATACAACCTCTTTTAACTCAACTGGGCAGGAAGCAAAACTAGTGGGCCTTATGCCCTTTTATCTTACATATAACATCAATAATACAACCAACTGCACTGATAAAAATGATTTTGTGGTAAATACTACTATAAAAGTAAATACTACAGTACATAAATGAAAAAGTTAGTTCAGGCAAGAATTAAAATAAGTCAATTCTATATTAGTACTCAATTCAAGCATGTCAAATCAAAGCGTAAATATCAACATTATAAAATGACTCAACTTTTCTGATACTGGTGTTCCCATCATTCACTGGGCCTTGAATAATTAATGAGGTTGATTTTTCACTGTATTTACACTGTTTTATCATTGCTTTTGTTGTTAGGATTAGTAACTGGCCATTTTGTGACATTTGGAGTTCATTTTCATCTTAAAATGATAGTCAAACACATAAACGATCCATCAAATGTTACCGTCATTGTGTATTGTCTACCAAGTATTGAGGTCTCTGCATTCCTCTGACGCGTAACTTCTGATATGTAGATATAATGGTGTCTCACACAATATCTATTGTATTAATTACTTAGATGTTTCTAAGTAAAACATACACTTTAAAAGTGTGGTTTAATTGAATGTTATATTGTTTGAGTGAAATATTGCAAAGGAAACTTCAACTAAATAGATATTGGTCAACCAAGTTAAAAATTGCTTATTTTCTTTGTTTCACTTAACTTAGTTAAGTAGGGTTTACTTAATTACATATGTGAAATGTACTTAAAAAAATATGCATGTGAAATTTACTTAATTTTTCTTTGGCATGGTTTTGTACAAATATTTTTTTATACACGCTATTATACACACACCAGGAGTAACAAAGCCAAGCTGCTTGAATTTTGCGCCAGGAGTGGCATTGAGTTATATTTATTAATAAAATTTATTCAGTAAGCATTTCCATTAAAAGCACAGCTTTTGACTAGTGAAGGGCAAGTGTTCTAAATGCATGGGTTACATGGTCAGATAGGCTGTACATTTCTAAAAATGAAAAAAACTGAGAATTATTATTATTAATTCAATGGCCCCAACTCGAGAAACAATGCACTAGTATTTTAACTCTCCGCTCTCTTTTCTTTCATATCTGTCATTTTTGTCCTTCTAACATCTGCTTCAGTTTGACTACAAGTTCCCTTCATTTTTCCTTCATAGGCAACAAAATGACAAGCAGGCAGTTGATAGACCTGATCTCTAGGTTTGACCTTCTAAGAGGCTGTGCAATTCTCCTTTCGAATCCCTCCCACCAGCCTCTCTCTCACTCTGTGCTAAGTGATAGAGATGCAGCTTCATTGAAAATGACGTCTTAAAGAGCTAGAAAAAGGTTACAGTGGCTGACTTCATGACACGGGTACATTATTTATATCCAACTTCCCTGCAGTGCCTTGGTCACCTAATTGGTGAAATGAGGGATTTTTATACATCCAAGGGACCAGTTACACACAAACACTACAAGCTATCTTGGTCAGTTTTGCTTTATACTGAGAGAACTTCAATGATACTTCCTGAAGAATGTTGAAAAATAAACATTTTAAATGAAAATAAATGAATCTAAATCAATCTAAATTATTAAAACAAAATGCATTAATACATTGAAAAAAAAAAGAAACTGTGGTCAAAAATCTGCTATGTTGTCTTGAAACCAAATTTCTTTCCCATTTAAAATTGACCCTGTAGTCAATAACTTTATCCCTTCAAACTCTTTGATTTTTTCTGCGAAAAAAAAAATATAGCTTCAATGTAACTATTGAATGTAAGTATGCAAATGAGTACGTCCACTCACTCATACAGGCTCGTCTACAAGTCAATGTATCAGAGTGGTAATGCATTTCATGTATTGCCCTCTACAACGTTGGACACATAACAGTAATTAATGCGATTATCAAACAGCTAATAATGTGTTAACATTACACAAACCATGTCCCCGTTCACCATCTCAGAGTCAGATACTTCTGAAAATCAGTACCCTTAACGCTTTGAACAACTTAGAATGTCAGTGGAGAATATAACATTGTCATATCATTCACCAGCTATACTGCTAAATGTACCTGGTTTTTCATAACAAAAATATACCAGGATAACCTGGCTTCGAGTCTACCCTGCTTTGTAGCATAGTAACGATGATATGCTAAAACCCGCCCACACATTGACATGATTGGTTACAAGGTAGTTTGTGACGTAAGAAACACTTGCAATTTATTTTTTTTCACCACAGTTTTAAGGAGAAAATACTCAGCAATTGTTTTGACTTATGAATCTGCACATGGTTTGTCTTAAAGCATATTAAAAACAACAGACATAAAAACACATTAAAAACTTCAATTTTCACCACAGGGGGTCTTTAACAACTACTATGCCATTCAGGGATCATCACCTGAAGTTATAAATGAGCTTTATTCATTGTTATTCACTCCCTACCTTTGGTTCAGTAGATATGAACTTGTTTAACGGTCTCTACAGGATATCTTGCTGGTATTAAAGATGAAAACCTCTCTAGGGAGGAATCGGCTCTAAAGCCATCATGCAGTGCTGAAGGAGTGTGAACACAAGGCCAAGACCATGCCGCTCTGAACAGATTATCCCTCTACACCTTTCAATCTATTTCAAACCTCCATCTCTTCCATTAATGCCATTCTCAGGAGAGCTGGTTTTTAAATAAATGAGATTCAATCAATCAGAGATGGTATATGCAATGCATTTATAATGTTAGCTTACACATGTGAAGACAGCTAGACTTCTATGTCCTACAACACCACTACAAAAGGCAGTATTGCACAGGATTTCAGCCAAAGATTGTGTCATCATTTACTCGCTCTTTTTATGACGTTCTTATGTGGGACGCTATGGTATGGACAAAATAAAACACTTCAAGCAATCATACAGTTTGGGATGATATAAGGGTGAGTAAATGATGGCAGGTTGAACTACCCCTTTGAATACTTGAATAGATGAAGCATGAAGCTGTGTGTTTAGATATTTGCAACTCAAGACGATCTTTAGATGATTTATATATCAGCATCTGTGATATATAATTATTATTATTTTACTGGCCTTGAGAAAGAAATAAGTAGGCTACATTTTAGCATACTTTATATTATTTCAGCAATTAGTATTTTTTAATTTTATTATATATGTTTTACTTTACAAGAATAGACTGAAGTGCAAACTGAATGTAATGATTTCGGACACCTAACTGCTAATAAATGAAAATGCATTATAGTTTGACTTTATATTACATGCAATTTGTTAGAAGTGCTTTTAGGACACAAGTATTTATATTTATCTTATAATCTTTAGATTTAATTTCATAATTCTATTGCCTTTTAAATACGGTTAGTGTACTGCCTAACCTACTGACAATCACTTATGGCAAACTAAAATTTTATGTAATTTCTTTTGAAATTTATGTCATGCATTTAATTATGTAATTACACATTTGTTAAGATGAAGCTGCAATTCAATACATTTAAAATATATTTACTTTAATTGTAATATTAAATAAAACACTGCAGTTATAGTTAAAAATAAAGTACTTAACTTAATTTTAGTACATTAGTCAAAATTTCAAATTACGCTTATTTTAATGATTTAAAATGTCATTTAAGGTAAGACTTGTAATTTGACATTACAAAGTGCATTATTTGAAATTATTGAATTTAAAAAAACGCTTAAGTACGCTTACTGGCATTTTAATTTCCCTAATATTATTTGCAAGCACATTGTTTTTACATGTACTTAAAAAAAAAAAAAAATTATAAATAATAAATAAATATATAATATATATATATATATATATATATATATATTTTTTTTTTTTTTTTTTTTCAAGTGCATGTAAAAACAATACACACACACACCAATATTCAAAGGTTTCCTGGAGAAATCTTGAATCTCTAGTCAAAAAATTTGTTATATGGATTTCTGAATTGGAATTTAAAAAGGCATTCAACTGGCACACAACTGTCAACAAGCACTTTTACAGGGTGTTTACAGTTTGTGAGAATGTGATTCATTGGTTGGGTTACACTTACCTGTCTGTAAATGGAGAGGACAGGACACAGGTGCCGAGAATGTTTCAAATTATGGTTGGCAAGACTTGCGACAAGCCAAAATGAGCCACAACATCTGCTGCTCGGCATCCAGCTGATCAGAAGTCAATTATAAAAACGTTAGCACCCCTGCAACGGTAAATCGCCCTCCATTAGGAATAATCATTGCTCAGTGCTTGTGTGTGTGACACTAATTTAGTTTTGTGAGTGTGTGTTGAGATGGGAATGGGGTGAAGTGACAATGAGAAGGAGAGTGAGAGACTGCTTTAAAGCAGTAATTTTCAATAGTCTTCAATAAGTCTGGACTCACGCGTGAACCAAACATTGACGATACAGGCAAAACCACAGATCTGCCTTGTGTCTCTCATTACATTACGGTCTTAAAAAGGGGAGGAGAGTTGTGCTCTGTGCAGCATCGCCCATTTGACAGCCCACAAAAGAAAACATATTTATATTGAATTAAATTGACAGCCTCTTGACATAAGAACTGATTTACAGAGCACAAGATATCACAGCTCAACCTCTCAATATATAGACTTTAAAAGGAAAGCGCCTAGCGAAGACAGACAGGAATATGCTGTTCAAAGATTGGATTTTCTTTTTTTTATACATCTACAAAGGAACATGCATACTCAAACACACACACACACACACAAACGCTTCTTGGCATTCTCACACACACACCGTCCATGATCAGGTTGCAAGAGTCGTGAGAAAATGAGAAGCGCTGTCAGTCAAACGGAGAAATGATGTGGGATCTGTCAGGCCTGCATATACTCAGAAATTGATTGGCAAAACTTTCATAGAGAAAAACTATAGCAAACCTTTGTTGAGTTTCTCATCTCAAGCACTCAATGAGAATGCCTGTGGAGAGATATTGTGATCAGAGTTTTGCGAGGGAAAAGGACAGTGCACTAGACCGGTTAGTGCATGGACTCATGACCACAGAAACATCACAGCCTTGGAGAGAGACAATTTACAGTATTATTCTGACATTATCCAACTGCTATATCCTGACATTGAATAGAACAATAACGAATACATATATACTGCATATACCCATATAAAAAATGCTGGGTAATAACGGATTACATATAATATTTGTAATCTAATTACATAATCCAGATTACAAGTACTTGTAATTCGATTTTATTACATTTTAAAATACTTGTGATCAGACTACAGTTACCTTTTAACTGATTACATGCTTACATATTCACACAATGGCAGTAATTAATTCAACCTAATTCTCCTTTTTCACGTTAAATTTTTCTTTCTAAAAAAATATATCGCTTTTACATTCAGAAACTACATGTAATCTAGTTCAGTCACTAGCCAGATGGATGTAATTACATAAAAGTAAAATGTTTTCTGCCTCTCAATTTTCAAAGGAGTGTTTTCTCAACATTGCATATGGAATTAACTCCTGACGAAAACATTAATTATTATTAGAATTATCACTCATTAGGTATTTTAACCATTGCTTTGTCTTTGGAAGGCATCTGTCTATCAAACGCATTTTAATTATGGGGATCAATAATGAGCTAGCTTTGAAAGCATAAGATCCCAGCCTCTCTTCAGAGCACTCTACACTGACCTGTATCACCGGACTGCTGCAGATTCATTTCGGCATTGATAGTGTTACTATTGAAATACATAAATTCGAGTCACAAATTGTTTAAAGTATAACATCACACGTTGTCATCTCTTCCAAATTACGGTATTTATGGTGTGAATGCAGCATAAGGGTCATTGGAACTATGGCTGCTGTTTCAGTTTGCGCTGATCTGTGAATGATGCTTGTCTAACTTGTAGCATGAAACGCGCTGATGACGTGCGATGTCTGCGCGACAAGGGTGCGCAGATGTATGAAAATACATATGCTCAAAGACAGGTAGGACATTGTACCATTGCATTCGGAATGTAAGCCATGAGGTGGCTTGGTGAAAATTTGTACGAATTGTCGTGAGATCGGGTTGGGTCCAACACCTTCCACAGATGATATATATCAAACAACAATACAACTTTGACAAAGATGAATCTATATTCAATTCATACAGTGAACACTAGTCTTATTTTACATTAATTACATTTCTATACCTAAATGAATACTATACAGTTAGACCTTACTTTATTCATAACTTTGTTATTTTGTAACTTTGTTAAATTGAATTTTTATGCTTGTAATTAGTACATTTGTCCTATTTTTTTTTACTGACTGTCCACTTGCATTTGTTCAAACTTTATCTTAATCTTTGCTGTGGTATCAGAGTACTTAAAGTGTGCTTTAAGCAATAAATGGAAAGCAAAGTTACCCACACACCCCCCAAAATATTTTTTTCTTGCTGATCCGTGACTCATAAACCATAATATGATCTGAACCATGATGTGATATGATTGTGATCCGTTGAACCACAATTTTTTTATGATAATTGTTTTATTTTTAAATAAAATATAAGATTCCTGTGCAATAAATTGGCAATGAAGGAGAAATTTTGCGTGTCAAATAAGCTTTTGATTTTGTTAATATATTAACTAGAGAAACTGAAAATGGCATAAACCCATGCTGTGTGGGACAATCAAAAGAAAAAACAAGTCAAAACAGTTTCTGTGCCCAGGGCCCACAATCTCTTAATCCGCCTATGCTTCTCTCAGAACGGCACAGCCTCCATCTTCAGGGCCACAGACAATAGAACGCTAATCAATAGAGCTGACATTGAAATGCAAGCAAACAGATTGAAGGTAAAAGATGTCATGGCAACAAGCATTACTGAGTCTCTAACTCGAAGGACAGTTCCATCAAAATGACTTCATTAGACAGCCTAACATTATATTTGCATGCATTTAATCCACACAAACAAAAAAATAATCCACTTCAATACACTTCTTGCACTTAGTACTTCAAGTTGATGAAACAGCACATGCAAGTAGATCTTGGAGAACTTTCTTAAACTTTATTTCGATATCAATGATTTAACATGTCAGTTTATAAATGTAAAATATGGAAAAAGCTGGAGATTTGATGGAGATTCTGTTTGCCAAATCTCAGAACAAGTACACACTTTCAAATTAAATGCTTTTTCAAAGTAAATACATATTCATTAATTACTCACCCTCATGTCGTTCCAAACCCGTAAGACTTTAGTTCATCTTCAGAACATTCATCTTCTTGAGAGCTTTCTGTCCCTCCATAGACAGCTACACAACTTCCACTTTGATGCTTTAAAATATTAATAAAGAAATCCTAAAACTAGTTCACATGAATAGTAGCCTAGAAATCTAGACGCACCATAGTGTAGTGGCAGCAAAATGTATTTTGCAGCCAGTGTAGTCTAGGAACTCTCCATTGGCTTTTGAGCTGGAAAAACCAAACTCTAGTCAGGCCAATCACATCGTGTATAGAGTTGGTGGGCGGGCTTAACATAATGACGGCAGAGTTGTGACGGTTCCGCGTGATTTCCCTGCTACTTGAAAACAAAAAAGATGAGCGCTGCTGCTGGCGAACAGCGGTCTTTCGAATCGGCTTTGGCCGTGACTCTGGAGGACTTGGAGTTAAGAGAACGTCACTTAAGTCATTCTTAAAAAAGGAAGATGTGTTCGGAGTTTCGACGACCGGATACGGCAAAAGTTTAATATATCAACTAGCTCCGCTGGTGTAAAAACGCATGGGACTCACTCAGCCACAACCGTTCATTGCTCTGGTTGGTTGTAGAGCTATCCTATTGCGTGCATAGGGGGTATTGATAGACAACCGTGTATCCCGCCCCTCAGATTGAGGCATGCCAATGGTGAGTTCCCAGACCTCACATCTTGATGTGGGTCTGGCTTACCAGGCTATATAAATAGAGCAGTATAGTCCAAATTTTGTGAAGAGAGACAATCGCTTTATAAGATGAACAGATTTAATTTTGGCTTTCATTTACATATAAACATTAATCAACTCACACATCAGTTGTGGTAAAAGGAAGCTCAAGCACGCTTGCTACATGTGCAAAAAAACAATGAGCTTCATTCTCGTGCGTTACGCAGCGCGTTTGAGCTTCCGTCTGAACCAATGAGGTTTATTCTCTAGGTTTATTACAGAAAGTACTTCTGCTTACAGTATGCTTCTGTTTATGTTCACATGTGAATAAAAGCGGAAATTCAATGAGTTCATGGTTCAAACAAACCAGTCTCTTTAGAAAATGTTGACTGTTCTATTCAGGATTAGTTTTACGATCTCTTTATTAACTTTTTTGAAGCGACAAATTGGTAGTTTTGTGGACTCTGACAGCTCAAATCCTCTTTTTGTACTGTTTACTAAAAACACAGTGACCCACCTGGTGGCATTTTTATACCCATTTTCCCTGCACTTAAACAGCATGTTCCTGACACCTTTGAAAAACAAACCGCACCTCTTTCACCAGGAGAGCTCACATTAGATTAGTCATAATTTCAGAAAACAGCATATTATCTGACCCTGCGAAGAAAGCAGGAAGTCTGTGCTGTGGATCAGTGTGTGTGTGTGTGTGTGTGTGTGTGTGTTGGGAGGGGTGTACCCTGGGGGGGGGGGGGGGGGGGGGGGTCTCTCTGCACTCGAGATGGGGAGATATGGAATGAGGCATTAATTGAGCTGCCTGCAGAGGGGAATAGCATAAGGAAGAGCTCATTAAAAATGATTATTAAAGAAACAAGCAGAGCACAGTGCTCAAGCATGGCCAAAACACTCAAAACAGAGGAGAAACAGCTTGTGCCGTTCTGCCACGAGGACATAACTTACACTAAATACGGAGCAAAAAGTCACACACTAAAAGGGTAGTCCAAAGACATCCACACAAGTCTTTTTAGTCAAATTAACTGTGAAATGGCGTGTATTAGGGAAACCTTCTGTGACAGAAAGTATTAATTGTTAATTATTAAAAGAGAATCCAAAGATTCTAAGTATTTTCATTTTCAGATGGTGCATAGGAGAAGTGTTCAAGTGAAATTAAGTAAACTCAACATTCGAGCTAATAAAAGACACCGTAGCCTATTGAACCTGTTGCTATGTCTAGTTGTATTGCTATAGTTGTATAAAGCTTTTGCCATGTTTCTCAGTTCAACTGGCAAGAATGTTAATATTTTCCACTGTTTATGTAGAAGTGAGCCTTTCAAAGTATGTGTTTGCACTTTTAAACTGAACCCTAGTCGTGAGCAGCCAAACAAAGTATACTTTAGAAAAAGTTTCATAAAATTGGAGAATTTAAAAAATGTTTATACACATTTCTGTCCACCAGGTTTAATTATATATATATATATATATATATATTATTTTTATATCCTCTATAAAAAACGGTTGTTTGGGTTTGGGGGTAGGGTTAAGGGATCTACAAAAGGGCAATTATCAAAATATATTTATGATATAAAAGACTAGTAAATATTTATTACGTAATTTGGTTTATGTTTAAATATTGTCAACATTCTTATTCGTTTCAGCATCTATCAAAGCATGCAATAATACACGCTTTGCACCGGAAAATTTTACTTCTCAATACCTACGTATTAACAATGAGACCAGGCTGTTCAATATAAAACAAACAATATAATGAATTGCCTAAATTGCCTAAATATTCCAATCAGGGTTTCCCATACATTCATTAATTTGTGGCGGGCCGCCACAATATCAACGCTGACCGCCACGGATTGATTTTCAGATTTTTAAACTATTTAATATGGGTAAAATTGTATTTTATTGTAGAGCTGCGCGCAGCTTGCTCCCCCCTCCCTCTCTCTCACACACACACACAAACTGACACAACGGAGGCGCGCGCGAATAGCCCCGCCTCCTCTTCGACACAGTCTCAAAACATTATGAGCATGCGTTGGAGGACGGATTGTGGCGGTCACTGCGGAGCTTATTTTCCCAGCGAATATTCCAGAATCAATCCGGAGTTGAATGGTTGTTAATGAACACTGCTGCAAAACAACTCCGGTAATGCACTCACTCTGTGTGTGCGGGCTGTGGAGAATAAAACGATTCACAGGACTCCCGCAAATTATGAATATCAATGAATAAAACATATAAAAACTAATAAATTGTTATTAATCTCTGCAGAAAAGAACAACTAAACAAAATTGAAACGATTTACTGGCCAGAGTTTCTATTTGTAACATGTTTCCAGCGTGAGCGATGTAGCCAATCACAGACATATGTGTTGATTTCTTAAACACAACGGCCAATTAGAAGCATTTAAACGTACAGTATGTAACTTTTGGCCACCAGGGGTCACTCAATCAAAATAATAGCAAAAGACGTATTCTGATGACGTCGTGAAAGAGCGTGTGCTCATGGGAGTTGTTGTCGTTGTTGAGAGAGAGAGAGAGGTGCGCGCGCGAACCAGCTATACGATGTTCATTGGGACACGCGCGATCTGTCATTCCCCAGCCATCTAGCATCTCCAGCAGATAACATGTTTACTGACGAGGTAATGTGTTGTTATTTATATTATATCTCTATTCTTGTTACGTTTAGTTACGGCTATTAACTTTATGTAATGCCATTGTAATGAACACGCACGCTCTGTCGCTCCCCACATTCCTCACTCATTCTAACTTAGTGTTTTTAAAATCACGTCTTTTCAAACGGAGAGATATATGAATTATCAGGGCTATTGAATCAATATTCCATCTAGCTAGTATTAATAGATGTTAAAAAACACGGTCACCTTTCGTTAATAATTATAATTACGTTTATACTATGATATTGAAAAAGATGGTGAACTGCATATGAAGCTACTTTCTGCAGCTATATCTACAACAAATGTGAATTTACATTATACTGTACATGAGAGCTAGTCCGTCTGCTCTGCGTTTAACACATGCCATCATCGTTTCACAACATATAAGTTACGGATAGATATAGTTAGCTGAATGGGTGCTTACTTGTTTATAGGAATGCAAGCGAGATCGGCATCTCTCTGTAGTTCCAGTTTGTCACGAAGCTCGTGGAAATGCAACTCCAATGTTAACGCGAGTCATGTCTCTTCTCCTGTCCCAAACCCTTCTCGAGTAATTTCTGTCACCCGTGCTTCCGCTTCACGGATCTTCCTCCAGCAGCAGAACGTGCAGGCAAAGCATAATCATGGTCCATTATTGATATCCAACTATTGATTCTTTATCGCCTTCTTTTATTTTAGTGACGTGCGTCCGGTGTTTACATTTGCGTTTGGCGTTTTTTCGCCGGGATCCGCACGAAGTTAGAGAAAGTAGAGTCAAAGGTTATATGACGTCATAGACGGGCGACGAAACGGAAATAAAGACACGGCCCGTGTCTTCAAATTAAAATATAAATTTCTCCGGATTTGAAAGTTGGTGGGAACTTTTGGGATAATGTTAGTACACAACTAAAAGAAATATATAACATAGATACAGTTATTTTTGCTATTTTGAAAGCCGAAAAGTCCCATATTGTGCCTTTAAGATAGACTCCCATCACCGCTCAAAACTGACTTTTTGTTCAGTGCTGAATTCTGCATGCTGGCAAATCCTCTGTTTATAACAAACAACGTGTAGATATTGTGAAATATTCATTGTGCAGTCAGCTTCATTGATAATAACAGAGATGTGTGAGATTGCGATGATGTCAGCTTTTTAGGGATTATTAACATTCAGTCATCATGGCAAACCATACCATGGCAAAAGTAGCCTATGCTTTTATGTTAAATTAACAGTTGTTTGTAAATTCGCACCTCTGCATTTTGACAATGTTGTTTTACACTTTATTTTGCACTTCATTGTTTTATAGTTGTATAGTGTTTGTTAAAATTCAGTTGTTGTTTCGGTTGTTATGTTTTGCACTTTTTAGCACAAATATTTTAAAATATTTGTATAGTTTGTTAAAATTGCACATTGCAAATGTTATTTTGAAAAGCTGGTTATTTATAAATCTAATTTGTTATTTAAATTTAATATAGTGTTTAATAATTGTTACATTTAGTACAGAGCCTGTAGTCTATCACACAAACAAGCCAATATGATAGGGCATTGGAATATTTTTTCAGAAAGGCCCGTAAAATAAAATTTTCAAACAAAGGGTGCAAAATATGCAACAAGAAGTCTGTCATAGAAGTGTAGCAATGGCATAGCAATAGCAATGTCTTTAAGTTATCTGACATTATGTGTCACCCCCCCCCCCCCCCAAAAAAAAAACACACCACCACACATAGAATCTAATTCTGTGGGAAACACTGCCAATCCTGTAATATCACACAAAGGGGGCAACAATGTGACTTTGAAACAAAGACTTATAGCACTGCAATTGAATGCCTTAAGTCCAAACATCAAAATCTCCAGATCGTCCACTCTAATTAGGTTATCCCCTGCGGGAACCAACAGACACAGGATTTACATGTCCATACAGTTTATGACATAAAAAAAAAACTGCTCTAAAGCTGGAAGGTCTGCAGGAGCTAATATAAAGGGATTTTGAACCTTTACCTGTACAAAATTTCTGAAAAGGGCAACATAGTAGGAGAATAGTGGGAAAATCTAATCCTATTGCTCTGAACTCACATTGGAAGGAGATATGGTAGAATCTAGGATAGAATGAGGATGAAGGTAATAGTGATGGCTGAGCGCCTGAAAACTCGGCTCCCTCCACGGCTAAAGTCTGTGCTCTCCTCCTCTCTTTGACATGCCACGGCATGGGTTCCTTTATCAGATCAAACAGCTGACTAATCTGCTAATAGTCAGCATGTGAGAGAGTGTATGTGTGTTTGAGAGGAAGAGACAGACAGCGAGAGGGCAAAGAAGAGCATCTCTTTGAGTTTGTGGTTCTGTGTATTTAATCCGATGCCCTTCGTGCCATTACTCACTGCCCGTCCCACGAGCACAGAATCTTTTTCCATATTACAAAAGAAAACACAGGACACACACCAGCCTGTAGAGAGAAAATCCCAGGTGAAAAGACAAAAAAATTGTAATACTCTCATTTATGACATTTTCTTAATTAGGTTATGACTGCAAATCTATTTGGATGGTCATTGTTTTACATGGTGCAAAAACATTTAAAGAATAATTCAGGTATTTAGCACTTTGAGTCTATTTTCTAGTTTGTTTTGGATGAACTAGAGTGGACACAGAAATGTTGATGATGGGTCCTGTCTCGACTTTTTGACTCTTTTAGAATCGCCTCTGAGTGGCTGTCTATGGGCATGCACAAACATGTCCTTAAAACAACCCTTAACGTTCGTTTTCAAAACTGTGCAACTCACCGAGTGGTTAGTGGTGTTCGTTGATGTTCCAAAAATAAGTAGCGTAGCGAAATACAGTTTCTGTCGTGTTTTATTTGCCATTTTGTAAAATCGCATGATTTTTGTTGGAGGACTCATTGCAATAACTCGTGCAATAAAACACGACAGCAACTGTATTTCGCTACGCTACTTGTTTTGGAACATCAACAAACTTTTAATTCCCATCCAAATCAACATTTCTGAGTTTAGTTGTAGGAATTGGGCCAAAAATAATTTGAGATTTTTTAACCAGTGTTAAGTGCCGAAATATTTGTATTAATTTCAACAACATGATTGTAAGGTATTTGTTGTGTTAATACGTTTGTTTCTAATTGCCATGCTGGAATGTTCATGTGTCTGCATATGTGAGGTAAAAGTCTGAATTTCTCAGACCACATAACTCCTTAAACCCCTAATTTTTCAAATCATAGCAGAGTTGAAATCTGCTATGGGGTAAAACTGGAACAATTTTAAAAAATGATTTTTCACTATTATTTACAACAGTATCTGAATTTTCATGGGTTTAAATAAAATATTTTTTATAAGAGACAATAAAAACAACTGTGCATCAAAAACACTCCTTTGATTTTCAGACGTGAACGAATTTGATGAATGTAACATTTTTGACAAGCCAAATATGTCTGTCCTTGAATAGCATGTAATTTATTTAAGCCACAAAATAAATGGCATTCCATAAAGTATAATGAACTACGCAAAAAGCATTTTGAATGCCTTTAGCATGTTTTAGAATTACCCAAAAATCTAACAGTTCACCCATCATGCACGTTATCACGTCTATCAAAAACTTTGGCTGGCTGTCGATTGGAATATTAGAACTAAAAGCATGGACATAACACACTCATGGCCATCAATCACTTCATTGAATATTTTCTGGCTAATAAATAAATAAATATTACCTAACGATCCATGTTTTCAAATTCACATAATTTGAATTTCCCGACATCGATGTCCGTGCAAATATTGTGCGCGTCACAGGTCACACTACCGAATGTTTGGAATGTTTCATAATGACAAGAAATCTGTAGCGGCTGCAAAAATCCTGATCGGATCGCATCCCTAAATTTTGTATATGATTTGTTACATTCAACTACCCCAGATTTTGACTCGTATAGAAAATACAAAAGTTAAATCTGATTTCTAAAGTTAAATCAAAAAATATTTTAAAATTGAAATACTGCTTGCAAGAGACATTTATTCAGATGTGAAATAAATTATCACATCAACATGCTGTTTATTAAAAAAAATCAGTGTGATGTTCTTTCAAACTATTAAAGAAAAGAAAACAAAAGACACGCATGGTGTAGATTTGAACTATGTTTAGTGAACCGTTTTCTGCATAATAAATGCCCTGGGATGTTGCCCTTGTAAAATGGGGCTACAGACTACATGGCACAATGCACATTTTATTTGCTCACCCAATTAGTTTAGTTGTGTTAGTTTTTGGGTTTGAATAGGTATAACACTTCTACCATAGGGGACCTTGGTGTGCCTCTCTCACAGGACAACATTGTGTCCCTAATTTGACAAGACTATTAGCAGCATATTAACATTATTTGCTCATAGTCAACAGACTATTATGAGAGATGTTCCTGATGTACTGTGAGTGACATATTTAGAGACCCCTTTCGAAACCTCTTTCATGGCCACACTGGCTTCACAAACACAAGCTGCTATTACTGTGGATGGAGCTTCCGCACAATACAGCTCATAATGGCCAGTGCCAAGGACTGAGGTGGGCTGAAAAAAAAAGCTAAGGAAGAGAGCACATGTGGCGCGGTGACACAAAGAAGAATGCCACGTATAGATGTCAGCCCCTGCCTCGCGCACCCTCTCCGTCTTTCAGATCTCCATCCCCCTGTCTCTTGGTGGAAAAGGTTACTAAATGTCACTAGGGAAGTTTTCATCATCTTCAATGGCTGTGGGACCAAAGTATGTGAGAGATGGAACGGATTGTACTGGCACGTGTGAGAATGGAGAAGTTAGTGTCACTGCAACTAGACAGCTAATGCCCGGACCCTCTGTTCACAGGCACAATTGGGGAAAAGAAATCAGTTATCTGAGAGTCAGACTGAGCACCTCTGAAGAGCAGCACATCCAGGGCTCTGGGATCTCGTAATGGAACATGGCCCCTCCACACACACAAGCTTTGTAGGGACACTAAAACAAACAACCTCCATAATCATCACGGATGAACCAATCATTTTTTAGTTTCTTTTTGATCAATTAGAATTAAAAAAAATAAAAAATAAAAATGGGAAAAAAATATTTTCAAAACTTTTGCGCTCTCATGCAAAACGTTTGCGTTCCCCGAGAAACTTTGGTCCCCAAAGATTGTTGTGAGCTTGGATAAACACTTCCTGTTTAATGTCCCACCGCCAGTGTTTCATAGAGTTTGAACTTGGATTTAAATTGAAAGAAATGCAGTCAGTGCTTAATTCAAGGAGTTCATTAAAGTAGCAATTATTCAGATTCGAATAGTAACGTAGACAACGAGCTACAACCCAAATTTCCTCAAACTGAGCTTTGCAATATAAATTGGTCTCTCAAATCTGAAGGGACCATCTGAAAGGTTTTGTGAGGAGGGAATGCAAATATCTTTGAGAGAGAACGCAAATATTTCTCAGGGAAACGCAAAAGTTTTGCGAGAGATTGCAAAAGATTTAAAAAATATTTTTTCCCATCGCAAATTTTTTGTCCCATGGCTCCGTACATCCTCAATTAAAGCAATAGAGAATTAATTGAGGTCCTATTATGCCCAATTACAAAGTCTTTGGGGTGTACTAGAATATGCTTTCATGCTTGATTGTTTAAAAAAACACATTATTTTTTACATATTTTACATTATTAAAGTTCCTCTCTTCCCACTCTGTCCCGAACGCATTGTTTTCGATGAAGCCCCTCGTTCTGAAATACGAAATGTGCTGTGATTGGTTAGCTGGCCAAGTGTGTCGTGATTGGCAGACGCTTAACATGGTTTTTTCCATCCTAATGTTTTTAATTAATATAAAGGATGGCGGTAATTTCAAACCACTAACAAGAGGATCGTCCAGAACGGATTTCATGCAAGACTTTGCAAGCACTGATTTCACAGGACATTTTAGTATTGTACGTTATTCTTATACTTTATAGATACGATGTTATTCACCATTTAATCATGATATTTTTCGGAAAACTAATAGTAATCGATCACCAAAAACGGGATATGAAGGCAGTGAACAGCCTTACAAAAGCTACAGTAAACAACATATTAACACACTAATGTTGGCAAGGAGGACAGCGTAGCAACAACAACATAATTAGAACTGTTAATAGAAAATGCAACCACAAAAAAATAAGACATACTTACAAGTTATGATCCAACAACAGATTGTCCCGACAAAGGGAAACTGCTCCATTTCAGGAGATGCTTTTATGTGTAGCCTGCTTTGTGGCTCTGGAAGCTGTTCTCCGTAAAATGTGCAGCGCACAGATAAACATCGGGATTATAATGTTCAGGAACAGTGTTAAAATAAATGAACCACTAAGTTCATCAGCCTTTGGAAGGTCAAACAAATAAGCTGTGGAAAAAACAGCGTCTCTTTGACATAGCGGCAGTTCATCCAGGCCTTTTTTGCATATTCCGTGGGTTAGGATTATTTAAATGAGGAACATTATGACTTCATAAAGCCCGGAAAAATCGCACTGTAGTCCAAATGAGACATCTGTTGTAGTTCTAGAAAAGTGGATTCTATTAAATAAATGATCTCCCTTTGGAGAGGACTTTGAGCTTTGTAACCTTGCAAATCTTTTTTTTTTTTTTTTGCTCAAACAGAAACATTACACACTATAAGGTTGAAAAAGTGAAAAAGCATAATAGAACCCCTTTAAACTCACTTCAAATGACTGCATCAGATCATAACCCTCTTAAAACAACGAGAAACATTACGTTTGAGCCCCACTTTCCTCTTATCCGCCCCTCTATGCTGCTTTCTGTGGCGTAATTAGGACTTATCTAAAATACAATGGGCAGTCATACAATTATTCTCCTCTCTCCACATAAATATCCCCCCACCCCCCTTCCATAGTCCTGCATCCATATTTGATGACTTGTAGATTTGCAGCCCTTTATAGTAATGACAAACTTGAGCCTGCGGTGACAGTTTAAGGGCTGCTAAAGAGCTCTTAGAAACGTGTCGGGAAATAAATGTAATATTCCAATGCTTTGTGTTTTCACTCCCGTCAAAACCAGTCATTCCTCCCAATTAGATTGTGCTCTCTGAAAACACACTCCATTTCTTATTCACACAAACTCATTCTGACATCTATAGACAGACTATTAGAAAAAAAACACACAAAACAGCACAGAGAAAATGACAATATATTTCCTGAAATGCTGACGACAAAACAGTTTATCTCACACTCTTGTTTCTTAAGTGTGGTAGACGACAGACTCGGGTGTATGCACTCAAAATGCGCCTAATCTGATTAAAGAGATAATTGCATTATTTGTTTGTAAACAGAAAACACATTAACCTGCTAAAGTGAGTACAACAGGACTTGTATAAACACGCTGTAGCTAAATGAAGCGCACATAAACTAATTATGAGCATGATTAAAACCTCTCTCTCCTTCTCTCTCAGTTTAAGCATGCCTGTGTTGTTAATGGGAAGGGGATTAATTTGCACAATGATATCATTCGCAGAGATAATTTGTGACACTAACATTCAATTGTTCCCCATTAACGTAATAGGCCTTCTCGCCCACAAGTTGCAGAAGGCAAAAATAAAACACAGAGACACTGAACGACTAAACATCACTCAGATTGTTATAAGACTAGTGAAAAAAAACTAAAAATCTGAATCCCTCCTGAGATCAAACATAACCATTTGAAATTACTGTCAGTTAAAAAAAAAAGTATGCAGCACCAAGACAAAAGACTATATTTAAAGTATTTTCTAAATAATTAAGCACATTTTCTACCAACGATCTCCAACTGATCAGCAGTTAAACACGTGTGGTGACATTGTCTTGCTTTAAAATGTGACGCAATCTGCTGAAACATCAGTTCCCCACATTTTAAATATTTAAAGTGTTTGGTCGTTTGTCAATATCATCAATATCCCTGAAGTTCACAATCTTATTTCCCCATGGAAAAATCTGGAGAAAGAATAAATCCCAAGCCATTAACCACATCATTCTTCATGAAACATTTTAAATGCATCCAACCCAGAAAATGCGTTTATCTTTTATGACGTAGGCCTAATTGACTTTGATCATTCATGCCCAATAATAGAAAGAGGAAAATCTTAGCCTGTGCAGAAATAAGCTAGTGCTTGTTGACAATGAATATGACAAGTTCTTTAAATTTCATATAACCTCAAAGTTATCTTGCTATCCATTTATTTCACAATGATATTTTCAAACATTTGTTAAAAAAGTAACTTTTAAAAGACCCCATAAAATCGCCTGACAGCAAGCACAACATTCCTTATTGTTTATGAACCATAATTTGCAAATTGCTAGTTAGTGACAAGTGGTATTAGGGGGTTGGACATTGTCATTGTAGAGAGCATTCAATTGGACAACAAAAAAAAAACAAAAAAAAATAAGAAAAGTGGTTCAGGAAGAGCCACCACCACTATATTTAATCCGTTTTCCCAGATCAAAGAAAAATGTTGCAAATTTTAAATGTGCTTATCGGCTAAAGTGAATTTAATTAATATTTAGAGATCTCTAAGGTAATTGACATGGACTAAAACCCACAAATTGATTTCATGGGGTCAACAGAAAAAGCAATATACCCCATAGGCACCGATGGCCGATCCTTGAGCACCCACAGAAAAACTCAAGATATTCGCCATTAATTTTAACCAATAAAAAAAAAAAACATCATGGGAACATCAATCGATTGGTGAATCTCACATTCAGGGTGGGAAATTAGCACCAGCCACCAGCCAATGGCTGGTACTTTTTCAAAGTGGCTGGTGACTTTGCCTTGTATACCAGCCACAGTGGCTGGTAGATTGTAAAACATATTTTTATTGGTTACTACTTAAAGGATAACTCCGGTATTTAACACTTTGAGTCTATTTTCTAGTTTGTTTTGGATGAACTAGAGTGGTGGACTTAGAAATTTTGACGATGGGTCCTGTCTCGAGTTTTTGACTATGGCATAAGTCTCTTTATTAGACATTCTCTGGTTGTAGTCTTTTCGCTCGGTTCTCCGTCTCTCAGAAGGCTAGCAGAGCAACTGATCACCATCAAGTGGTCGGGAGTGTGCTAACGCTTCAGACTCAAATATCGAGCGGAAGTTTATACGCGGTTGTGAGGTATCTGAAAATATAGTTCTACTATAGTAAATAACACGGATTGAAAGCATACATTGCGCCGATATATATTTGTTTTTAATCATCAACGAACACCACTAACCACTCGGTGAGTTGCACAGTTTTGAGAGCTAATGTTAAGTGTTGTTTTAAGGACATGTTTCAGTATGCTCGTAGGCAGCCACTCTGAAGCGCTCAGAGACGATCCTAAAATAGTCAAAAAGTCGAGACAGGACCCATCGTCAACATTTCTAAGTCCACCACTCTAGTTCATCCAAAACAAACTAGAAAATAGACTCAAAGTGTTAAATACCGGAATAATCCTTTAAAACATTCCTTGTAACAGATTGGACGTCTTTTGTCAAAGAATGCTGTTGCTAAGTAACAATAATGCACTTTTGTCGAGTAACTAATTTGATTGGTTTTTCAATGGACCGTGACACATATAGCTGAGCTGAGGTACAGACGAAAGGAAAATTTTAAAAATGTGGCGACATATACCCGGTGTTAAAGGTATAGTTCACCCAAAAATGAAAATTCTGTCAGTAATTACTCACCCTCATGTCGTTCCAACCCCGTAAGACCTTCGTTCATCTTCGGAACACAAATTAAGATATTTGTGATTAAATCTGAGAGCTGGATCACTCCTCCATAGGCTTCTAAGGGATTGAAACTTGCCCCGAAAAGTTATTAAAGAAATCGTTAAAAGAGTCGAAGTGACTACAGTGGCTAGATCTTAAGTTTATCGAGCTATGAGAATACTTTTTGAGCGCAAAAAAAAAAAAAAAAAAAATAGCGACTTTATTCAAGAATTCTTTTTGGGCCTGGAGATTTCACGGAGTGTTATTGCGCAACACTTCTGGTTGAATCACACATGACCAGCGTCGGCCAATAGTGAGCCTACGTGTGACGTATAACACAGAAGCGCTGCGCAGTTACACTACGCCAACAGCTTAGGAGAAAAACATGGAAGAGAAGAGATGGTTCAATAAAGTCGTTATTTTTGTGTTTTTTTTGCACGCAAAAAGTATTATCGTCGATTTATAAACTTAAGATCTCGCCACTGTAGTCACTTGGACTCTTTTGACGATTTCTTTAAGAACTTTTCGGGGCTGTCAAGTTTCAATCATTTAGAAGCCTATGGAGGAGTGATCCAGCTCTCAGATTTAATCACAAATATCTTAATTTGTGTTCCGAAGATGAACGAAGGTCTTAGGGGTTGGAACGACATGAGGGAGAGTAATTACTGACAGAATTTTCATTTTTGGGTGAACTATCCCTTTAAGAGGCCCGCCGTGGAGTCAGCAGTAGCTATGAATGTACAAACTGTTGAGGGCGAAGTAAATAAAAAGAGAAGGTACTTTTCGAAAAAGTGGCACATTAATGACGAAGGGAAAAGAGGGAATGGTTAGCCTACCTTCCCGTCGAACAGTCCATGCACTGTACTTACTGTGTATAATAATACTTTGTAAATTTGAATTCCGGGAAAAGTGGCTGGTAAAAAATATAAGTGGCTGGTAAAATTGGGCATCCACCAGCCACTGTGGCTGGTGGGCAAAAAAGTTAATTTCCCACCCTGCTCACATTGGGTTTCACCGGATCATAAGACGCATAATATTATACAGTTATATTTAGCATTGCAACATCATAACCTGACACAAAAGCTTGAGCTTTCTGTTTTTTTAAACAACAATACATTGTTTTATTTGTACATTGATTATGTAATTAACTCCAAAATAATCAATGAGATAGCAACTCACGACAACACTCATGGAAATAATATGTGAATGAAGATGTTTTTGTTTGGTTGGTGATGTAGCTTATTTGCAGTGTGTGTGTTTCTGTGTTAACATTTGTTCAGAAACATTAGCTAATTAACGCCTATGATAGACTCGTCAACAACCAAACACTTTCAATCTTTCACACAAGTGAAATAAATCAGGGAGAAACAGAAAATCCTTGAATACATTACTTGACAAATGTCAAGATGTAGAGTTAAGATCAAACTAAAAGGTGATTTTGAACACTTCTAAGGCAAAACTGTCTCTTTTAAATAGTGCTTTGTCACTCATTGAGATAAAGTCATGATTTACAAGGTACAGCTACAGTCTCTATCTAATGGATGTAAGCCTACTGGATCTCCCCCTTTTTTTTCTCCTTTTTTTTTTAACAAAGCTCGATTATTGGTCTGAAATATTCTCCCACCACTTCTCTGGATAAATAACACAGTAGCATCAAATTGGAAGTAAAATACCCTGAACAGCATCAAGCGCTCATAAACCAAGCCACCTGCAGCAGATGTTGATGATGATGCTGCGTAATTATGAGAGTTGGTGTGACGTGAGCGCATAACCCCGATAAAGCAGATAAAATGATGTCAACATCTCTGTCACTCGCTTCTAAAGCACAAATCAAATCCAGCAGGCGGTTCATTTAATATCAGGGGCCGTTATAATTACTCCACTCCTGTTCGAGCATCACAGTTAAAGCAAACATCAGTTTAAGTAAACATTCCTAATATGGTTCCTCATATGGCAATTAAAATTCAATCTGCAGTGTCTCACCGCTTCCTCTTTTAATTGCTGCTCTCTCTCACCTCTATTTTTGCCATAGCATTTAAAGAAATAACTACAACTGAGCTGTCCTCTAATTGCTTGTCACTGGGCATGATTTTAGGAGCTATATTCTGAAATTGGCAAGGTTTACAAACATTGGGATTGAAGACGTTGTCCTTTGCCAAGAACCAATAAAGAATCAGTTTTCGTCTGACCGAGAAGGATACAGATTACACTCTACTCCTTTATTCAATTATTATGGCCTTCACTAAGCTTGTTGAGCTATGAATTAGTTTTATACAAAAATTATGATAGTCTAACAGGGCACAGTGTGTTATAGGTCAGAACATATCTTTTAAATTAAAAAAAAGTCAAGTCAAGTAAAACGAAGAAGATTAAAGAAAAACTTAAGAACCTGAAATAAATTCAAAATGAAAAGAAATAATTCCAACTGTCAGTTAGCCTATAGTCACAATAATGAGAAATAAAGCGAGATCGAGATCGAGATTGAGAAAATCGCGCGCGTGTGTGTTTGTGTGTGTGTGTGTGTGTGTGTGTGTGTGTGTGTTTCAGCAGAAAAGCAAGCCTTGAATTAAATTTGTGGTGTCCTGTGTGTTGCAACAAAATGTAATAAACAAAATGGCCGCCATATCTTATTGAATAATTTAGGACAAACGGCTTTTTGGTTTGAGGTGCTTTAACCATGTCACGTAAACATCTTAATCCAACATAATTTCTTGCTTATAATAATCGAACTGATTGTGTAGGCAATATGTAAACGTTGCCAATACCATCTTGTGCCGCACAGTGTATTTGAGTTAGGTTAGGCTGTTACGTTCTTCAGCCTGATCATTTTTCCAGTCACCAATTTGCACTTTAACAAAACTCCACCATATTTTTTTCTTTCTTCCTGAAAGTGTACCCACCTCTCTTCCCAGCAATCAATCTTAAACAGGAACTCACTTGCAGGAGAGACACCAAATGGGCTGTTTTTCGTCGTTATGGGCCGCTGTCGTATCGTCGTAGTGAGCGAAGGCCGAAGAAGTCTCCGGTAATCTAGTCAGGCAGGGCAGGAGAGATGGATGACGCGCCTTACTCCAGTCAACGAACCAAGCTCGCGCCCATGAGGGGCGCCTGGCTGGCACGTGCCACAGTAGGAAACATTTGTCGTGCATCTCTCGCGACCTCTAGGCTTACCCCACTGTCACGCGCCGACATAAATTAAGATGATTGACTTCATATCCCGACTTTTATGACTGATTTAATAGTCTAATAAATGTTGGTCAGTAATGTGAGTTCATCATTTAGTGCATCTTACTCAGATAAAGAACATATTTATGAACTGACAGCGAGTGTCTTCTATGAAGCCTATAGGCTACTGTATCATGTTTGATATCTTAATTTCCAAGGACTCTAAAATGATCAACATCAAAACTTTGCTGAAAAGTTTGTACAATCGTCTTGCCTCGATCCTGTCCAATTGATCATACCATTTTAGCATGTAAAGGACCTTTTAGTAGCCTATAATTCTAATATGTCCACCTTCAGGTCCTGGTGTCTTTTTGATGTGAAATCTTTAATGACTGAACGAATAATAAGTAAATGTAAGAATAACCTAACTTTTATATACATTTATATTTCAAGATAAACATTTACAGGAATGAAGCAACTTAGATTCAGGCTACTATTATAATCCATAAAAATGAAATTAAAGCCTTTGATACAACAGGCTTTTGAGGAATATTTGCATATCTCTGTCATCATTGTATTGCACTTATATGTTTCCCCCTACAATTACAACTACAGAGCTTTGATGATAAAACTTTTAAATATAATCTTAATAAGACATATTATTGGGATATATAGTGACAACTTATGTTTACAGGTATTTTATGTCTGTTATACTAGCCATTTTGCTACCTTTGCTTCAATAAACTCTTCCATTATTTTTTTATTTATTTTACTGACTATTATGTCAGGCTTTGCCAGGGTTCCTAAAATGCAATATTCAAACAAAAAATATAGACTGATCTTGAATCATCACTTCACAAATAAAAATTGCACTTAAACATCAACATGCCATTTCCCCTCAAACGAATTTAAATATTTCCTTTTCTAGCTCTCTTTTCCCCTTCACTTCTCACATGCCCCTTAGCTCTCATTCCATAGTTCTGCTCAGACAAATGATAAGTGTGCAGACACTAATGAGAGGTTTTAAATGGGTCTACTGTCTGGGCACAGGCCAGTAGGGACATACGGCTCTTATGGTGCTGTTTTAACATTTCACAGCTCAACACTTGTCTATTCACCCTCTTCATATCCACAGAACGGTGAGCACCGAAGCAGCAAGTTTTCTTGAGAAGGCCCTCAAACGCAGCATTATATTATGAAGAGATAGTGGTATAATGTACTGAGGTGAGCATTGCCTGTCAGAACATTGAGCTCTTGTTGTTATGTTGGAAGGGCAGAGTGAGGGTTCGTCTTTGGTTCCATTTTCGTGTTTGTTATTCCGCATTTCAACCTTTCTGTCCAATTATGAGTATTTTTAGTTTGGTTACAGCTCTTGTGCATGTTACAACTAAAATAAACATGGGATGATGAAGACTGTCTTCAAATGAAGCCAAGAATCACATGGACTAAAAATCCCTTTCATGGTATGAAATACCTTAAGGACAATGCAAAAAAAAAAGTTAAGTAAAAACAAAAGAAAGAGTATAGGAAAGATGTACGCAACATGATTTTTGTGTAAACAGTGGGGTTTGCTTATTATGCAAGCGCTAATTTCCCCCCAGGAGCTCATTAGAGCCTTGAGTGCAGCAGAGAGAGGCCCCAATCACCCGGTAGAGAGAGAAAGAGACAGAGATAGGGAGAGAGAGACCAGCCAAGCATGTCTACATCATGAGAGAGCACAGTGAGACACACTGAGAGTGTGTCGTTGTGTCTCTGTGGCACACACACACACAGAGCTTTGTCAGATTTAATTTAAGTGAAATGATTAGTGTTTGTTGCTCTCTAAAACCTGTAGGCGACAATCTTAAATTTGCAATGCACAGAATCAGATTAAGAAAAATAAAAAGTACCATTTAATTTTTATTGAATCAAAGAAAAGAAAAAACAATGGTTAATTAAAAGGGAGGATTTTGTCTGCTAAATATTCATATATCTTACAATCAATGATAATAAAACTTTGTACTTTATAGTATTTCTGATATAGTTTCATCTTAGCCACATTTTTTGACCGAAACAAAAACAAGAAGCATTGGTAGTTGGACAGCAGCCTGAAAATCCACACACAATCACTAAGTATTAACACTGAAATACAGAAATACAGAGAGTTGACCAGATTCATTTAGGCATTGAGTATATCATAATCATATAGAAACCTTTTTATGTATTTATATATGTATATATCCAGAATGCAGTCTTCTTGTGGGGATTCAGAGATCCTTCAGTCATGACAGAGCAAAGACGCCCTCTCAAAGACAAGAAAGAGTGAGCTGGAGGAAGCCAGTGAAAGAAGGGGCGACTGCACTGAGAGGAATGACAATGGCATTTTGAGACTCACAGTATGTATACGTATGGAGAGAATATACAAAGATGTGAAGGACAATCCTTAAAGCAGCGGAATACTTTTGAGGGTGGATTGTGATAGGATGAGTAAGAGGTTGGTGGGAAGGGCTACGATCCTCTGTATGCTTTCTTTCCATATTATTTCAATTATCATAAGGATAATAAAAAAGGTTTTGGCTGTCCAGAGCTGTAGTCAAGCAGCAGAGCAAAGTGAGTGCGACTGAGAGCCTGCCACATTAAATTTTCACTTCCTATACGTTTTCTTTACATTCTCGCTATCATTCTATCTCTCATCCGCCCCCTTCTATCTCCCACAAGCCGGCGAGCTAAAGAGCAATAGTCCTTCCATGGCGTGCCCCTCCTCTACAGGGGGAAGACCAGGAAGCCGGAGAAGGTGGAGTACTTCCAGCCGCCCATCAGGTTGCCTCGCTCCAGCTTGAGGTATGCGCGGTCGCCTTTCTCCATTTCAATCAGGACGCCGTTACTGGCCGCTTCACGCGTGACGTCCTGATCCCCGGCGAAGGCGGAGATCACCGGCCAGCCGTTGTGCATCAGGCTCACCTGTAACATGGAAGCATTTTGATTAGCGAGTAGCTTCCTATCGCGCACAAGGACATGTTTCTTTTCTCTCTAATTTACTTAAAGGAACTGAAATTAGATAAAGAATAAAAAGAAGCTAAGCAGGTATTGCTCGGCTGAATAAAAGGTTATACAAAACCCCAATGGGATAACGGGAAACTATAACGTCAGTATCAATCAGAGCCGTTTGAATCTTCTCACCAACAATAATGCATGTAATCTATACACTCTTGTTTCCTTTCTTTTGCAGGCTGACAAGCCCCTTGATAATACAGTTGGCAGCTCACTATGAAATCATAAAAGTTGATCAAAGCATTTATGGGCCTTTGCCAGAAGAAATGAAAATGGCACATTGCTTTATTTGTGTCTATTTTTCTATGCCAACCATTCTCAGACCGAGCCAGAAGAAGAGCGAAAATGACATTTGATACTGCAATGAGGAATGAGTTTGGTTATTGGAAAGGCACCGTTGAATGTTGTGCGTGACCATCAGATACACAAAATCAGAGGCTATCACTATCTATATGCAAAAACACTGTTACACAATGAGAACGCACTCTCGCACAGAGGTAAAACCACAAAAGGCTCACCACAACATGCATTTGTTCACAGGATGACAGGTGAGGACATCATCATGCACTCTATATTTCCTTTTTGGGTGACTTTCACCTTCCAAAAAAAACAAACCTTTGAGGCCCTGTAATTCTAATCCCATCCTCAATCATAGAAAACATACAAATGGAGCATTTTATGAAAGAACCCAAAAATGAGATGTGAGATAATGTGAACGGATCTCTCAACACACAATTTAATGCTGCATTTAGCGGAACCGACAGCTTCCTGTCCAAATGACGCTATGGAGTGATGGAGGACAACCCCCTCTTTCTCTCAGTCGCTTTGCCTGTCTCAGTTATGCATAATGCTTGGACACGAGCGACGACAAAATGTCCCCCTCCCCTCCTTGCCATATCTATTCACAGGGTCATTATTTTAGATCAGAGTGTAATTTTCTTAATTAACGTCTGTCACATCTGAGGGTTTAAAGAGAATTGTGCTTCACAAAATATGGGCCGTATATATTATCTGCAATCAATATTCAAATGCATGGCTGTCTGCTGCTTTGTCTTTTGAAAAGTGTTGCGTCAAGCTTTGCATGAAAAGAACTTTCTCTGGTAATTTGCACTGCATTGTGTTAGACGACTCAGTCTGAATGTTAGTATTCCAATGTTAACAACATATTTAATCATATTAGTGAGTTTTATGATCAAATTAACTTACAATAAATATAACGGACTCATTTTAAATACATAATGTGACTTAGTTTTTGACACCTAAACCAGACCAGAATTTAAAAGAAAAAGCTTTTCCCCATCAGATGCCAAGTGTTGTCAGATGGACTTGTCCTTTGAGTATTGAAGATACAATAGATACTCTGTGATACAAAATAAAATTGACTATGAGATTATGAGCCATGATATAAGCTGAAAGAAACTGCAATACAATTTAATAAGAGTTACATTTACACCCAATGCATGCAGTTCTCCTTCCAAAGAATTCTTCGAGATCCACACAGACACTTTGTGTTGCTGTATTATTTATGGATCCTTTCAGATCATTGTGTGTGTCTGTGTTTATCATATGTTCTGCATGGTAATAGAAAAGCCTGGTTCTCCCTCTCAGATCAACAGAGTGGAATTCATATTTTCTTTGATGTGTGAAGTGTATATAAAAGAACAAAGAAATATTTAATCAGCTAAAGAAAGCATTTCACACATAACCTGTTGTGTTACTCTAGCCAAACATATTTTAAAAAGCTCATTTAAAAAAGTTGCACCCGAACTGACTAAAATTATGGTCTCTAGGCCTATAGTAAAACCAGCATTAAATCAATTATAGAGATTAAATATTGCCCTAATGATGCTTAGTTAATGTATCTAGAGCAAACAGAAAGCATGTTTGTAACTTTTCAAACACATTAATTAATTATTGTAAGAAATCTGTTCTGTCCTCAAATGTCTGGCCTTTTTACAATTAATGCACAGCAGAACCTATAGCCCATAAACTCTTCCTCTACTCACGTGATTTTGAGCAAAATCCCTGCATCTCATAAAAAAGTATAAATAAATATATATATAGTACAAATATAATTCTTGTAATTTGTGTGAGAACCGTAAAAAAAAATAGACAAATTGAAATAGGCCCTCCAATGCAAGACTATTATACACATGTTTTCTCTTGTATTATTTCTCCTAATTAAATAGTTGGATTAGAGAGCTTTGGTTTCAATATTTGTTTGTCATATAGACATCTTCAGCTTACTGTCTTCACTTAGTCAATGTTTCAGTGCATTCCAGAGATAAATAGGGAAATGTGTGATTTGACATGCTTCTAATTTTGTCGCCGATCAGAGCGGAATAACGGGATATAGTTGTGAATCCTCTGAGATACACGACAGTGTAATGATTCTGCGCTTTAATTAGCCAAAAAACAGCATATATATATTAGGCTATGCTGTGCAGACAGGAGGCGAGTCTGTCACGCGCGTTCTCTGTCCATGGTCCTGAACACGCGCCAGTCTTGTCTACGCGCCAAATTTTAGGCTGGTTGTTAATCTCGTGCTAATTGAAGGAATAAAGAAAAGCGTTCCTCTCTAGACAACTTAAAATTTCACATTTTCTCTCACACACTCTTTACTGTCCCACGCGCACCACAGAACACTTCAGAGAATGGTGAGAAGGTATGATGAGCTGCACTTACCTGGATCGTTTGACGATTATACACTTTTACTACGTGGAAATTAAAACTGTATATTCCTTTGCGCGGGGCAAAGAAATTGCTCCTTTCCTCATTGAAACTTTTACCAACGTTCACAAGTACCTGAAGGATGATGCAGAAATCAGAATATAAGTCAAACACGCAATAACAAGTAATATCGATTAAAAATCGCCCTTTTTAGTCTAAGTGTGGGCTCTTTGGGTTTTACGATGGACACTGGCTGGTATAAAGCAACAAAGCGTTTTAATCGGTTCGTCATTCATTATATATACAAGAGCTGCTGGGGGATAGTTTTATGACACAAAAAAGAAGTTCACGGCTATTAGATATAATTGAAAAGCCATTAGCCTGTAATTGACCTTTAACGAAGTGGAGGGAAATGTGACATATCCCCAGATTACACATAGCCTATCAGTTAAAGGTGATATTTCTTTGATTTTGTGACCTAGTCTGTATTTGTAACCGTGACACAAAAATCATCGAGCAATTCACAAAAAGTAACATTAAACAAAATAAGTCGAGTGACTATTTCCATAGTGAACATTTACCTGATCGAAATAGATCACCATTGTTCGATTGCTCATCTCCGACGGCTCGTGGTTCGTGTTCCTCACCACGGAAAAAGCCACTTTGGCGCTTCCAGAACGCACCGATATCCCAAGAGCCGTCCCAGTGGGGTCCGAGGTGGGATTTGAGTCGCACACGACCAAGCATTTCCCCTCCAGTACGATAGGTTCTGTCTCGTTCTGTGCGTATGCATGGCACACTAACCACACTGCGCCTAGCACCAACGTCAACATCATGCCAACTTCACTCCGCACCTAACAGCAGCCTTCTCGCAAAGACACAGCCCGCTCAAATTCCAAACCAAAATCACTCCAAACCTGTCCTCACTGTAAAACGAAGTCCTTCCAAACAGTTTAAGTCAGGACTACAACAGTTTTTTCCCCTCGTTCCCCTCTCAGTCCGTAGTGGAAGAACCGACTGAAAGCGGATCAAGGCCCTTACCGAGCTCGCGCGCAGTAGAATACATAGCGCGTGGGGTCCGTCTGCTCGCGCGCTCAATTATTGATATGTGAGATATTAGAAGTGAAACACAAAGGCTCGTGAGCGCAATCCTCCCGCCCTCCCCACTCTCCCCTCCGGGCCCCCAATCAGCGCAAGAGACGGTCTTTACTTTTCCAATCGCTTTCCAAGCAAGTGCATGGACCGCCTCCTCTCGTGACAGCGCCGATGGGGTCCCACCCCTCAAAAGAAGTATCTTACAGGTGGACCATACTCAGTAGACAGAAGGGGATGACACCCCGATCCTCGGAAAATGGGGGCGCGTTATTTTGTCATCGTTTTACCGGACACAAGGACGCAATTTTTCTTCCGTGCCATGTTAAATGGTTACTCAAGATGAATGGATTTTGAGCGCGCGGAAACACAGCGGAGGTTGTCTTCAGGAACGCCGGGTGGAAGTGGTTCACAAAGTTGCTTTTGCTCACTAACGGACACCTATTGCTGAAAAGGACACTTTACGAGGGCAGTGATGCTTAGCTACAGATTCTACAGATGGACAAGACAACTTTAAAGCGAGGACTTAAAAAGTCATTTTAATAGAAAAAGAATGTAAAAATGCTAGTAGCCTAAATAGGCTAAATGTTAATTGGGAAACTGTCAGTTACCTCGTGAAATATAGCAGGAAAAATATATTAGATTTATTGGACAATAAATGTAGTTTCACTGCGAAAGAAATGGGATTTAAACGTAAAAGTATGAATTACCATAATTTACTTTCATCAACATTTTATTTACATTCTACAAGAAATTACATGCACGTTTACAGTGTAAAACTAGGCTATTTTTGCCTTTGTAAGAAAAAAAATCTAGTTTCTTTTTACTATATTTTTAAATGGTAAAAAAGGTAACTAGATTTTTTTTTTCTTACAAACAGCTATTGGGAGTCCTGTTGTATTTTATTAAAAGCTACTTCATTTTTTATTTTATTTTTTGTAATTAGTTACATTTTCAGTAGTTATCCTGTTTGTAAGCCTGGTGGTGTTTTGTAATATTGTATAAAGGCCTATGTATTTTTAGCTATATGGTTCATGCAAAGGCCAGATTTCATGAGTCTTGGCCTTCTGTTTATCCACCTGTATAATTATGGTGGTTATCAGTAGCCTATATTTAAGATATGCTATGAATAACATGTGAATATTCCAAGTAGCCTACAATATATTAGTGTAACAGTTAATGATATAGTTTGCAGTTATGAAACTACAGACACCATACCTCCCATAACTCTGGAAAAGTTGACTTTACAACGAGGTTCTGGCAACCACGGATTTTTGTCGTAATTTGAACGGGACTTTTAACAAAAGTAAAACACTAAACGATCTGGTCATTTCAATCGATGTCAAAATCAATAGCCATTACCGTTCCAGCAGACAGTAATATATGCTACTGACTGTGACATGATCATAATATAACTGCATTCATTTACGCATTTTCTTTAGTAAACCTATGCTGCATCGTGAAGCCTACACGACAAAGTCTGCTTAGGATATTGACGCCACGATTCGAAACTTAGGGAGCATATGCTGTTGCTTAAACATAAAGCTCATAGTTTGAACATGTTGATGGGATGTGGCGTCTGAGGCCCGCGCGACTCACATTTTTCTGACAGCACTCATTCTGCGCCAGCGCAGTTCCTACATGACATTTAATAAATTAGATCACTGAGCAAGTTTTAGCAGGAAAAGAGACCATGTCTTAAGTCAACAACAACAGAGGACGTGCTTGACATTTGAAAGAAACAGCGACAACAAAGCATGTAGGAGAATACGTGAGCTGAGCCTAAGAGTTCATTATATTGGATGCCATATTTTGGGTGGGTGGGGGGGGGGGGGGGGGGGGTCGCAACATCATACCTGAAGCTGGTAAAGTGATGAGTAACAAAAACATTATAATTAGTGGCAGATATTTTGTGCGCACGCCAATGGACACCCGCTGTTATGGTTAAAGCAAAGAGAATAAACAGTATCTCACCACCTGTATTTCACCGCTAAATCTCAACAGGAGCAGACAGCATGCTGATCTGGAGTCAGCAAGTCACATATTCACTTTATCAAAAGAAATGTTCTAAAGAAGAGATGATGAGCTGTAGGCACAGCTAAGTTCAGCCACCCACAAGACTGTAGCGGTACACTGAAAAAAAAAGAAAAGAAAAGAACCACTTAAATCGAGCAGCAAAGCTTTTTAAAAGTAGTGTTATAACATGCAATTATACATTCATTGCACTTCTGATCACTTTGAATTTAATTGCTGATTCAACCAAAACTGAAAACTCTAGTTGAAACGACGGATGGTTTGATGGAAATGAAGAAAATATATATGTAGGCTTACACACGCACACACACACCACCGGTCAAAAGTTTTGGGGTAATAGGCTACTCCATTACTCCAGTCTTCAGTGTCACATGATCCTTCATAAATCATTCTAATATGCTGATTTTATACTCAGTGAGCATAAGAGACTTCTTTCACAAACATTATAGTAATGTTTCCAAACGTTTGACCTGTGTGTGTGTGTGTGTGTGTGTGTGTGTGTGTGTGTGTGTGTGTGTGTGTGTGTGTGTGTGTGTGTGTGTGTGTGTGTGTGTGAGAGAGAGAGTTGGTTTATGTGATTTATGAGGACACACATTTGTATAATGACATGTGTATTACACTGGTATTACAACTTATGGGTGGTTTATGAGGACATTTCAAAAGTCCTCATAAATCAAATGGCTTAAAAAACATAAAAAACAATGTTTTATTAAAAAATTAAAAATGCAGCATGTCTCCTGTGATGGGTAGGTTTAGGGATAGGGGCAGTGTAGGCGGATAGAATATACAGTTTGTACGGTATAAAAACCATTACGCCTATGGAGAGTCCTCATAATGCTGTTGCACCAACATGTGTGTGTGTGTGTGTAAATATATTCTGAGATTCTGCTTTATATTTTACTTTTAATTATTCTTTTTGGTTTCTACTTTTGTTGTTCCACGTATTAAGGGTTTGAGTGGTTATAAGTACAAATAAAACACGTTCTCCTAAGAATCAAATGTCTTTAGGTGACCCCATAACTATTCAAACAAATAAAAACATATTGGAAATGATATGTAACTTAGATAATGATTGTAGACCATCAGTAGCACTCATATAACCCATAGATGGATAGATATGACAGTCGCCTGACGATAGATGAACAATGAAAGCCAGGTTAGTGGAGCGTCAGGACAGATGTTGTCTTGTGACAGCTTCCCTGTGAGGAATGTCCTGTCACACTCCACATCCCACAGGTCTTGTTGCATCATTTTGTTGGTGCTTCCATCTCCCGGCATCACAAATGGTGTAAATAAAGAAATAAAGAGAAAGAGAGAGAGAAAGAGAGGTGTGTCAGTGACATGCTATGCGTGACGGTGTGTGTGCTGGTGCCAGCTGGCTCTCAATGCCTGGCTGCTAGTGCCGGAAAACACCTCTAGTACATGATAACAAAACGCATGTCTGTCCAAAAGATGGAGAAAAAAAAAAGAAAGTCAAGGCAAGTATAGATCCCTCCCAGCAGAGTAAGACTACCCGGAAAACACAGTCATTAAAGTACAATTAGCATGCAAACACTTCAGTTCTCAAAAGCAGAAGTTAACAACCAAAGTAATTAGCACACTAAAATATTTATCACCTTGCAAATGACATGTTTTCCCTGGGAGCCTCCATAACTCCAAGCATTCCTTGGTTATTGTTTGTTTATGGAGAACTAAAAAAGCAAGATTCTCATAGAGGTGCCTCAGCTTTGCAGTTTGGTAACTAAATACAGATTCAATTGACTGCAAATAATCCTCCAAGCTAAACTGTTTTTGATTCCAAACAAGATTGGGAGGCATAACTGATATTGCTGCAAGCGTGTTTCCTTTCCCAAAATGAAAGATTGATACTAATCATATTAAAACTTGATGTTGATGCACTGTATATTTAATGAACCTTGTTCCCTTTTTATTTTACGCATTTTGAGGTGAAAGTGATGATTAACTTGATTAGGAGAGGACTGAAACCAATTTTTTGCTGGTGGTAATCCAATCAAGAATGTAAAGCGTTGTAAATGCAATTTGACAAATCACATTAGTCTGTCATTGGCGGCCTGTTGGTGGCTCGTCAGAAATATAGTTTCTGTCCTGTAGGCGATTCAATAATATGATTTTAAAAGAGTTTGGCTTGAGTCCACTCCAGCAGGGACACAGAAGGACAAGGTGAACATCGGTGTCACCGCTTTAAACAGTTTATTCTGAGTCAGCAGAGGAAAGGTGCGTATTCAGTAGGGTTGTTTACCATTCAGAATGTATTTTAAAATTCCAATTTGATTTTGAACTGACGTGGCAAACAGGATGCAGAACTGCAATTCGATTTGAAAAGAAAAGCGAAGATTGTCAAGACAAACGTTGGATGTTTATAGGACTTTTGGACAGAGAAGATAGATGCAGTATATTCTTCAGTTCTGAATTTTGCACAACCCTTGTACACAGATGATACAATCAAGATAAACTGAACACTTCAAATAACGAACGCTTTGCTCTCAACGCCAGTGACAATAAGGTTAAATTATTCAAATTGTGCTTTTTTTTTGTCAAAATCAGAAAAATCACACGTCTTAATCAGAGTTTGCAAACATGAAATTCATGAAAGTGTGAGAGGCTTTTATCTGAAACGCATTCTCCGATTAGACATTCTTATCTAAACATAAAATATCCCTCTGATTTCCATGTTCCCTTCTGCTTCGCGCTGGAGTTATGGTGCACTCAGCTGGCTGGGAAAATAACCATTAAGCACTTGCAGTGCAATAGAATAAATATTGCATGCAGTGATATAGGACTCACTTGACTCTTAAAGAGACAGTCAGGAGACTCCTTGAAGGCAAAACTGCAGAAATCACTGAATCACTTTGATCGCCAACAAATGTTTAACTATGAACTAATTAAATGAATGGGAAAAGTTGTGGCCTCTCTTGAGGTTTCATACTTTGTCACGGCAATTACACATAGGCTACGGAGTCTCCACACGGTATAATTTCAAGTGAACAGCATCATGAACTTATGACTCATATGACATTGCATATAAAAATAGAAGGCTGTGCATGTGCCCGGCTGCTGCATGTAATATTAGTCAAAGTGGTTCTCCTTCAGAACTGAATGAAGGGAGGAGAGATTGAGAAGAGGAGGGAGGTCATTAGAATAATCATTTAAAGAAGGCTGGTGCGAGTCCTCGGTGTGCGATTCACTTTTATGGTTCAAGATGTCTCCCACCTGGCACACAAACAATAAACCTCCATAACAATAAAGACGATGCTTTACACGCAGACACATCCGCACATGTGCATCCACACGAGCACTTTGAATCACCCTGCCGAGCCCGGCGAATCTGCTGCTCTGGCCTTTTCTTGCCGCCGAGGCTTTCCGACCCCCCTCCGCCTGTAACGCGTGTAATCATGGCTTTCATTTGGTTACAGGAGCGGAAGGGCCGCCCAGAGATGGCTAGATTAAATCTTCCATGTGTCAGAGGAGAAGAGAAAACAGCATTGCACTGCCTAGAGAGGGCTGGTGAAAAATAACCTGTCATCACTTTCGCTGGTTTTGGCTGCTCTCTCGGTCCTCTATCGGTTCGGTTGTTCACTCACTCCGTCTCTCTCTGGGTCTAATTTGCGAGGCGGGGTTTTCAAGGGACAAGGTGAGAGACGCAGGTGGTCTGTAATAAAAAGAGGACAGCCTGATAGGAGGCAGATGGAGGATAGAGGAGAAGGAAACGAAAGCAGGGGGGAGGAGAGAGAGAGAGAGAGAGAGAGAGAGAGGAGAGAGAGAGAGAGGAGAGAGAGAGGAAGAGAGAGAGAGAGAGAAGAGAGAGAGGAGAGAGAGAGAGAGAGAGAGAGAGAGAGAGAGAGAGAGAGAGAGAGAGAGAGAGAGAGAGAGAGAGAGAGAGAGAGAGGAGAGAGAGAGAGAGAGAGAGAGAGAGAGAGATGCTCCTGGGAGGCAGAGTTCAGGACCGGGTGAGAAAGGAGGAAGAGACACTATGTGGAGTATTTACTTCTGTTATGCTACTGACTCAGCTGTAGATGCTCATTGCCATATCTGAGACCTCAAGATACTATTGAAAGACCTAAAAAAGCCATATATTTAAAAATACAATCTAACAAGACAAAGTGATCCTTTCATGCAGGGATAGCATTAATGGATCACAAGCCATTTGTTTCTTCCAAAATCAAAACAAAAATAAATAAATAAAATTAAAATAACAAGTATTATTATAATTCTATTATCCTATAATCCCCCCCCCCTCTCTCCTCTCTCCTCTCTCTCTCTCTCTCTCTCTCTCATATGTTTACAATTATGAGGGCCGGTTTTATTCCTAGTCCATTCATGTAAATCACTTCAATTTACAGACATCTGAAGTAGTGTCTGAAGAGGCACTGAACCCAAAAGTAGACAGGCCTGGAATAGAATATAAAAACATAAGAAGAAAATATTTAAGATATAGAAGAGGAATTGACTATAGGGGAGCATATCTATTTTACATAATTTTGTTTCACAGAAGCTCACACCACTAAATGGGCCTGTCACCTTGTTTTCATACTAGAAAATTAATCAGAAGCATGTGCAAAAAGATGTGTAAAGAGAGCGATAAGGTGAGAAAGAGAACTTATAATTGGATTAGATGTGATGAGATGCCTGGGCGCTTGAGTGCACATGGTCATGCTTTTTGAGGTGGTTTAATTATTAATACCATAAAGTAAAAGGTTTGTAAACCCTAATCGATAAGTATTACATTTCTGCACAAAACCTGTCCCTCACCCAAGGCTGCGGATATATTATATGAGGCCTATATTATAACAACCTAAATATTCTTGCATCATGGCAACACATTTTGCAATAAATGGAAAGCACCACTCTCATTTTCTACAAAAATAAAATATTTAATGACAATGAGTAAGTGGGGGGAAGTGCTGCCATTCTGGACTGTAGAACATAGAATGCAGGAGAGGAAAATGTAACACTCTTCAGCAAAAAAAGAAACACAAATGTGATGTTTATTCTATGAAGAGGTGTCCAATCCTGCTCCTGGCGGGTCAATGTCCTGCAGTGTTTAGCTGAAACCCCAATTAAACACACTGAACCAGCTAATCAAGGTCTTACAAGGCATACTAGAAACTTCCAGGCAAGTGTGTTGAGGCAAGTTGGAGCTAAACTCTGCAGGACAGTTGCCCTCAAGGACTGACTTTGAACACACCAAATCGAAAGTCAATTATGCTAACTGGAATGGTTGAATTGGACCAAAGGTCAGTAGCAAAGACCTTGGTTAATAAATTCTGATTAAATACATAAAGTATATTTGTGCAATTTAACATTTAATTATTGTAGGTTTGCGTAATATTCTGAGTTTGCATTTCACAGTTTTTATCCATTTTGAGGAATACTGAATCGGTTATTGCAAGTGAGACGAGTAAATGCATGCTCACATTTAGTCTAGAACTACAATAACACACAACGCCAGTCTGAACCTTACTTTCGATTTCTCTAAACATCTGGACAAGAGAGGTGACAGTCAATAAATGGGAAAACAAAGTAACTTAGTTACTTATTTGAAATAGGAACTATTTTGTCATTTTAAAATATGTAATATTTCGTTGTAAATGTAAAAGTAATTCATTGCCTTACTAGTTAGCTACTTGATCAAATTAATCTGATTATGTAACTCACATTAATTGTAATACATTACTCCCAACACTGGTTGTCATCATTGTACTAAAAACAAGCTGGCTGAAGACCTGATCGCCCATTAGCAAAGATTGCAAGGTTTAAATTACTTCCGGGTCCTCCAATTCAGATGAATGCAAACAATAACAGATAGCTTTCTCCAGGGCTGCATCTGAATTGAAATTGCCTACTTCCCTATATAGTAGGCGGAAATCAGTAGGCCTACAAGAAAATGTCCGAATTCACAGTACTCATAAAAGAGTAGGCAAAGTGCCTGGGTGACCCATTTCTTCTAGCAGGATTCTGAAGTGTGCACTCAACGGACACTTTACTATCCCATGAGGCCACAGGAGAGGATTAATGAATGGCAGTGAAGTGACGTAACTGACGCTGGCAAGTCACATGATAATAACATCATGGCGAATATAGTACATCCAGATTACATTCATACTATGTAGAACATACTTTTTAGCAGAAGTAATTACTTATTTAAAATATGTACCTACTCAAGAGCATGCGATTTTAGAACCAGCCCCGGGTATTATAGGCCTATGCCTCCTTTTGGAGGACTGAAGGTTGCGTAATGTCTTCAATGCACAGGTGGCGTGTGATGACAGGGAAAAGAAATATGTTTATGTGTGTATACAGTACATGAGCATGTACATCTCACGTTTGAGACACGCCAGACTGTTTGTTTAATTACTGTAAACACTCGACAGCCCCTGTTGCATGCAGATACAGTCCGCACTCAGCACATGAGGTGTGTATCCTCAGTAAACAGAGTATAGCAGTGGTGTGTTGACAGAAAAGATCGATACTCGGGCAACTGCTGATGGGAAACGGAACAATCTTCACTTCTGATCCCTCGGTAATAACACCGCCAGTGTCACAGACAGACACACACACGCTTGTCACTCAGCCTGATGAGCATCTTACAATCTCTCTCCCAATATCTGTGTGTATACTGCGCACGTTAATGCTGCAAACAGACACATGCACGTTAAGAAACATTTGTGAGATGTTGTTAAACGAGCAAGAAGGTAGCTGACCGCACACTGAATTCAGTAGCCTACAGACTGCAGAAGTCTATAAATACAAAAAATATAGTTGAACATGTACAGATATTAAATGACATGTGCATTATAAGAAAATTGAAAGAATAATTGGGTAGAAACAGGCTAAAACTCAAATGAAGTCACACGTGTAAACACATGCTCATCGGATCCCGTCTGATGAATCATTGGGATGGGGGCAATGGCTGCATGCTTTAGGGTTGAGTCAGCATGAGAATCTAACATCTCAAGCTTTATATTCATTCCTGGTGGCAACAATTGTGGACAAGTACTATGTACACTTGACTGAATTTATGAGGGACAGGATTCTAGAGGGAGAGCTAGATTGGATGGGTACTTTTGGTTGTCAATCATAAAAAAAACCTTAAAAGTATCAATCAAATGTCTTTCAAAGATTGTCACCAAGCTCTCTTTTTCTCCATTCTATAACGGTCACTTTTCGAGATTCCCTGTGTAGGGAAAAAAACGAACCCTGCCTTACATTTTCTTCATATAGAATATCATGTTTCACTCTGACATATATAAAATTACAGAAGTAAAATATGTAACACCGTTTCACTTTGCACTAACATTCTGTAACATATAGGCAGGGACGAAGCAGAGAGAGAGAGAGAGAGAATCCACATATCCAATTTTAAATATAATCCTGTGATGGTAAAGCTGAATTTGATTGTCTTCAGTCACATGATCCTTCAGAAATCATTCTAATTTGCTGATTTGCTGCTCAAGAAACATTTCTTATTATTATTATCAGTTGAAAACAATTTATCTGCTTAATATTTTTGTGCCAAGGACGGTCAAACATAAACATCCTATATACCATGGACAGCTCAATATTTTCACATAATTATAAAAAAAATATTTATACCGTAATAAAAACAATAGTCAAAATATAATGTTAAAGCTAATTCAATTTTATAAATAGTAATAACTAATAGTTTGAAAAGCACAAAAAAACCTGGCTTATACTTGTGTACAACATCATTTTTGTCTTCTATTTCAGGAAAAGAACATTATGTGCATATGCATTCTGAAATGAGACTGTAGAGAGATGAATTGCTCAATTTGCATTCTGAGTGTGTTAAAAATGTACCTTATATGATGTTGAAGATAAAAAGCTGTCTGGTTCATTCGTCCTAATGAAACTAAATGTATGCAAAGATACGAGCGGACTTGACCATGTTAACTTAGCACTGAGAGAGGTCTTCCTAAAGTGCACTCTTTACCCACATTTAGAGAGAGAGAGAGAGAGAGAGAGAGAGAGAGAGAGAGAGAGGAGAGAGAGAGAGAGAGAGAGAGAGAGAGAGAGAGGGGAGAGAGAGAGAGAGATGCACACTTTAAAAAAAAGACTCACAAGCCAGCTATGTAGGATCAAAAAAAAAAGAAGAAAAGGAAACCAGTAGATCAGTAAAAGGAGAGAACAGGACGGAAAAGACAGAGATGAAGAGGAAGGACAGAGATGTGATGTCATGGTAACGGAAAAGTGTTGATTGAAAGGCTGACCGTGAACATAAAGAGAAGAGTAAATGGAATTGGTCCTCAGTTTTGAATGTCCTAAAAGGTCAAATAAGATTTTAAATCGTTTAGTGCAAGGTATATTTTTAAGCTAACGTAAACTGCACCTCGCTTCTCACACACACGATTGTTGTATGGCTTCTGGAAATTTATGAACTATACGGCTTGATATCACCACTCTCATTGTATGGAAAAGAGAACCACAGACATTCTGCAAAACATTTCCATTTGTGTTCCATCAAAGGAAGAAAGTTATTCGGGTGTGGAAAGACAATAAATATCTAGTTTGACCTTTGACCTTTAAGCATGAGGTGTGTCACATACACTACCATTCAAAAGTGCAGGGTCAATAAATTTTTTTTTTTAAGAAATTAATACTTTTATTCAGCAAGAATGCATTAAGTTGGTCAACAGTTATTTCACAATATTAAGTTTCACTGTATTTTGGTTTCAGTTTTCTGTTCTACTGGTTTCTACTGGTAATATATATATAAAACATTTTACATGAAAATAAACATAGCAAAAAAAAATGGAATCTTCTAATATTTATATCAGTGTCTCTAAGCATATAATTGGTAGCTCTGTCCTGCTGAAGGCTCTGTTTTAGTGACAGGACTTGTGACAGTGACATGTCCATATTTGATTTCTGATGGAAGTCTTTCTGGTGGGATGTGAAAAGGGGATAGAAAGTGCCCCTAATGTTTGTATAATTGGGGCAGGATGTCAAAAAGTATAGCTCTGTTTCCACCTGTTTCTCTGTGCAGTGAGGTTATCTCGCTGTTTCTCTCTCTCTCTCTCTCTCTCTGGTGGGAGAACAGAAACAGAATGGCCTCCTGCTAGTCGAACGAGGTGCAACTCAGTACAGCTGGAGAAAGGTCACTAATGACAGGCCTTCAGCACGGCTGTCAGAGTAGCCCACAGATATCACACAAACACACACACACACACACACACACACACACACACACACACACACACACACACACACACACACACACACACACACACACACACACACACACACACACACACACACACACACCTGCCTCCACCTGCATTGAGCCATGCAGAGAAAGGCATAATAAACTCAAATGATAGATAGTGAAATGGATAAGCAGATGAACAGACATAAAGGACAAATGAACAAAAGAAAAAAGGGCAAAAACAAAGATAAATGAATGGGTGGATGGATCAATGACGGAGACGGAGATCTGTATGCTAGTGAGGAAAGGAAGATCATAATAACCATTTTGTTTAATTGTTGCCATCTAGTGGACAAAATAGAAATTAACTGAATAATCAGCTTAAAGATCCTATCTATTCTTCCCAAACACATTTTTCCCCTCTATAGAGTGGTCCAGGTATGACGTCACTTTGTAGGCCAACCAGCAGTTCGCATCACCCTGGTTCCCTTGACAAAAACCCAATAGGATTATCCGATAGGCTTTTGGATTATGGCAAAAAACAAGCTCTGTGATCAACAAAAGTTTATGATACTTACACGTTTTGTCCATCAAGATCATTTTCACAAATGAATAACTTTTTGAAGCCGAAATGCAGTTGCCAGAAGTAAAAAGCTAAAGATAGGCTATAAATGAACTACACCACAGTTTGGTTGCGTGACTTCAACTTATGACAACTCTTTCAGTTTTTATCTAACAAACATTTCCCCAGATAGTTGGAGTTAGAATAGTTTATAAGAGCACAAATATAAGCATAATGAGGCTGTAAAAGCCAACTGAGTTTACCTGTTCAGCGTGATGATGTTTAATCTCCTCTATTGCCTCTGTAGTCCCATTTAGCCCTTGTTAGCAAGCGCCTATTTCCAAGACACATAACCGATTTGAAAAATCACGAGTGGGGTAATACTGATGTATTTTATGTCATAGAATAAAATGTGATAGTGTCTTGAGCTTGTGTTCACCACAGACCTTATTTTTGCCATTTAACAAAAATCCCATTAAAAAAAACCATGGAACGATGGAACCAGAAGTGCTAAAATGCTAACTAGTTTCTGCGTTTTGGCCTACAAAGTGATGTCATACCTTGACCACTCTATTGACATATATCCTATTGAAACAGGAAGTTTGGGTCAGACATATCACCGTATCATTGAGCTCTTTTTTAAGTAGTGAATGATTCACTGCCATGAAATGCAACGAGATATAGGATAAAAAGATTTGCATCAATATTAAAGCAAATAGAATAAACTACTAAATTTTGATTTCGCCTATCATCACATGATGTGTATATAGCCTACCACACACATACACTCAATCACATTCACTTACTGTCACTAGGTCCATGTAGCCTCAAGGCTTGTATGGCTAGTGAAGCAGCGGCTCAGCACTACATCATACAGTCCTCTGTCAGTGATATCACATCTTATATACCCCCCAGCCACCTGCTCTGCATCACCAGACCAGCAGGCCCACATCCAGCCTGTATCAACTGTCCCAGCAGGTCTTCGAAAGAATCTGATGGGATCAGACACTCAAAGGCCTGTGGTCATATTCTGAGATGGGGATAGGCCACAATGGTCGAGTTGTTGGACATTGATTTTTAGCAGTGGTGTTTGAGCATGACCGACCGTTCACTGGTTAAATCTTTCTCAGAAACGTTGTTTTTAAATTCATTCCTTTAAAGTACCGTTAGTTGTCACTGTCTTTCATGGTAAAACTTTTTAATAACAAAAAAAATACAAAACCATGACACTATCTTTGAACACATGCAAATGTCTTATGTAAATATCCTCATAATATGAAAAACATACCAGCCTAAAAAGCCTGACTTTTATTATATCAACAAAAACACCACAGTTTATTTTTATTTTTTATATCTTCTTTTGTGTCCCACAGAAGATAGGTTTGGGATGACATGAGGATGAGTAAATAAATGTAAATTTTTAAGTGAACTATCGTACTCGGTTACTAACGTAACCTTGGTTCCCTGAGAGTAGGGAAAGAGTACTGCGTACACTGTAAAAAAATTCCGTAAAACTACGGTCCAATGTTAAAGTTTAAGTTTAAAGTTTAAGACGCAACCGCCATTACACAGGCAGATGACCGCGGCCAAAGTTGCTTATTAAAGTCGGATTTCGGGTGTGTGGAAGCCATTCTGAGACTTCTATGGTAAAATACGAAATTTATGTTCAAATAAGCTGTTAACGTAACGTTATTTAGTTGCCATCTGGCATGTTAGGCAAATGAATGTCGGAGCCGTCACATTTATCATTTTATCGTCACACATTAAAAGATTTAGTATACACTCGTGGAAGTTCCCTGATATATGTGTTATAGTGTGCCCTCGTTGTAATTTGGTTTATTTACTTTTATTTGTCGGTGATACGGTTTATTTCTTGACGAGCGCATCCGTTAACCAGTTGTGATAAAATTCAGTAACGTTAGTGTTTTTGGAGCAATTTAATGCCTTCAAACATAAGCTACCAGAGGAATCGTCAAGACAAGTAAAGGCCATTAAGACTTGCTTGATTTAAAAGGCATGAAGATACAACGTGAAGATGCAGTAACTGTTACAGCTGGATCAAGAAAAACACCACCTTTTCTGCCAAATGAGGTAAGTTAACGTTATGTTTACGTTAGACTTGTTTTTGTTTTAGACGACGCACTGAACACACACACACACACACACACACACACACACACACACACACACACACACACACACACCACACACACACACACACACACACACACACACACACACACACACACACACACACACACACAAATAATGACCACGAAATATTAATTTACATTTAACATGACTGCTATTATCTGTTACTCTTCTGCCTGTAACGTTGGTCTTTACCAGATCCCTCCTCAGTTTGTTTAATAGTTTTTCTGTTGTTTTCGTATCTAATTGACAGGACTTTGCTGCTGTAGTTTGCATCCCAAGCACCACCTGCATGCTGCTTACAGGTTTGTATTTTTTTATTAGCATTTTTGTATTATTAATCACAATGCACTATGAGTGTTCAAAACTGGCAACACACATTTAAATTTAAAGTCTGAGGAAAAATGTTGATAGAAAAAGTTGGTTGCTGAATACCCCCTTCAAAGATGTGTATGCTTACATGGTCAGTAGAAATACAAATTGTATAGGGAAAATTTAAACAACTATGTTTAAAGGAATAGTTCACTTTAAAATGAAAATTCTGTCATTTACTCACCCTCAAGTTGTTTCAAACCTGTATGAATTTCTTTCTTCTGCTGAACACAAAGATATTTTGAAGAATGTCGGTAACCAAACCATTAACTGGAGCCATTGACTTCCATAGTATTTTTTTTCCTACTATGGAAGTCAATGGCTCCAGTTAACTGTTTGGTTACCGACATTCTTCAAAATATATTCATTTGTGTTCAGCAGAAGAAAGAAATTCATACAGGTTTGAAACAACTTGAGGGTGAGTATATGATGACAGAATTTTCAATTTAAAGTGAACTACCCATTTAAAGCGGTTTTCTGAAGTGATCGTGTAATGTAATATCTTTATAATTGTAATATCATTTTGAAATATCTTTTTTGTTTAAGGTGGTGGACATTCAGGATTGCTGTCATTCAAGAAGTTATTATTGACCACATCACTACCCCATTGAGGCAGTGAGCTACACAATACCTGAAGAAAATGGCACTTATCCTGCCTGGAGTTCATATAAAGGTAAGCAACACATTTTTAATTAAATGATTTATAGATTATGTTATTGTGTTTCTGTTTATTTAGTTGAAAATAATTAAACATATTATAATGTATAGTTGAGCAGACAAGCTAACATGACATGCAATTGGAGTCCACTGGAAACAAAAGTCTTAGCATTTTATATACAGTGTTTGAATTTGAAAGAATTAGAGATGGCTGATTATTTATAGTTGATAATTTAACGAACGTAAAATACTGTACAATTGTTTTTAAACCTCAACCTGGTCTGCATGATACTTTGTAGTTCATTTTCCTTCATTTAATGTCTTGCGTAGCTAAAATATATCTATCTTCATATCCAACTTTTCTGTGCAGAAATCCTGAACGAAGGTCGAAAAGGCTGAGATGAAGGAAACCAAACGTCTATACATTCCTCCAAGACTGCTTAAGTTCATGTATGAACAACTTCGAAAAACCATGTAAAGTTTTAGATTTTGCCAAATCTCAAAATGGAACTTTAACTGAACATACCGATCACTCCTTCATTTAGGCGATAGACGGGGATCGCCACTTCCTCATCAAACAGATCCAGTATAATCTACCTGATGAACATCTACGTCCAGCCCTGAACCCTCTACCTGTGTCGGCACGGAGAGAACAACGACAACCTGGAGGGACAGCTGGGCCGTAATGCAGGACTCTCGCCACGAGACAGACGGGTACGGTTAACCGCAGACAAAACCATTACAGTACACTGCAACTAAATTTGAAACATCTTGATGGATAGGCCACATACTGTTCTCTCCCCTCTGTAGTTTTTGGTGGCTAAACCCGAGTCTGCAGTCCTACCAGAACCTGGTCCAATCAGTCCGGTGGCTCTGAAGAATTTACTACACGTTTCTTGGTGAGTGATGAGTTTTCCCCACCTAAAATCTTTGTTTTGACACATTTTGTATGTCAGTAATAGTGTTTTGTATTTCTTTTACAGCCTTCATCTTACCTGAAGACAAGAAGAGTACCACCCCCCACCCCCCCAGCCAATCCATGTTCCTCTGAAACACCTTTTCCCCTCACACATTTTAAATATAATTTATTCAGTGGATGTGATTGTTGTAATGTTAACAAAGTGTCATCAATTGGCAGACTTGATACAATTTAGAGATGAGAAACTATATATACTTTTCCCTTTTGTGTTTTTTTTCCTTTATATTCTAGTTTTCTTGGAATTGTTGTAGATCTATAAGTAAATAAAAATATTTTTTAATCACAGAAGATTTGTTTGAAATGTTTTCAACAAGAGTTATCATTACACTGTTAACTAACAGAAAAGTAAAACTAACTAAAATTTCTATTTGCTGTAGGTATATTGCCTAAATTCATCTGTTTTATTTTTACTGTAGGAAAACCATAAATTAACAGACATTTTTCATCTTTTAATTACGGAACAAAGTCCGGGTAATGAGCTGCCAGTACATTTTCTGTTATTTTACGGATTATTTAATATTTGTGTTTTTTTACTGTAGTTATATCATTAAATAACAGAAAGTGTCCTGTTTTTTTTACTATAAATACATCATTAAATGACAGAAAGTGTCTGGTCTTTTATTATACATACACCATTAAATAACAGAATTTCTGTTTTATTTACAGTGGGCACACTGAATTAACAGAAAATTTCTGTTTTTTAATTACGGGACAAAGTCCGGGTAATGAGCTGCCAGTACTTTTTCTGTTATTTTACGGAATTATTTCTTAGAGTGTAGCTATATGCAGTGGGAAAACTCATTTTCTCAAGATTAAAGCCATCATTTAAAAACGCAGTGCAGCTGCACAGCGAGCACAGAGCAGAGCGTCTAGCTCGTTCATTGGCTGTGTTGCAGCAACCGCAAGAACCTATGGCGAGGCGGCTGAGAACCAATCGGGTCGCTTCGCGCCCAGCGCGCGTCAGAACCCGCCAGAATGGCCGTGGCTTATGCCTATATAAGCAGACCATTTCACCATAGAATCAGGTTAAATCGACTGAAGTGACAGCACCTGAGCCAAGTGTAATAACACGACTTCGCTCTGAAATATTACCTGGAGCTGGTGGCCCGTGGTCAACCGTAAAGTTTGAAAGTCACAATTGCCCCCAGGACCGGACAAAGGTCAGGCCCTTTATTAAGGTATAACGTTTCAGAGGCTTGGGGGCCCTCGTGCCCGAGGCCTTTAGATAGCAAGTACCCGTGCCTAGGACCAGCCTGCCGCCGCACAGATGTCTTCGATTGGTACACCACTGGACCAAGTCCATGAGGAGGCCGTGCCTCTAGTGGAATGAGCTCTAACACCTATGAACACACCATTGAAGGCCCATGGAGGTGTAGGCTAGAGAGATAGCGTCTACTATCCATCTAGAAACTTTGTGACCAGCAGACCTTTAAAGCGGCCACCAAAACACACAAAGAGCTGTTCTGATATTCTGAATGAACCGCTCTCATTTCGAGGCAGTTGATATGAAGGCACTTTTCCGGGTTTGACCAGAGGCCGGAGATTGGCCTGCCCTCGCACAGTGCCCCCCAAGGCATTGGGGGAGGCATCTGTTGAAACCACTTTCCTTCTCGAGACCAACCCCTTGTCTACACCTGACTGGTACCAGTCGGTGCGCTTCCAAGGGGTCAGAGCTTTGATACAGCCATGATCCACCCTGATAAGCAAGCGACCGGAGCGCCACCCATGAGCTGGCACTCGGCGTTTCACCCATCACTGCAGGGGACTCATGTGCAGTAGGCCTAGTTAGGGAGGCCATAAGGCCCAAAACCCTCTGAAACGTTCTGAGCGACCTGTGGGAGCCCACTTTGAACAACGCCACTAGCTGCTGAATAGTGAGGGCGCGGTCTAGCGAGAACCACGCTCTCATTTGTCTTGAGTCTATAACTGTTCCCAGGAAGGCTGTATGCTGGCTGCGGAAAGGTGTGCTCTTTGCCAGATTGATCCTGAGACCCATTCTAGATGGCTGAGGAGCCAGGATCTGTGGGTTAACAACTTGCTCTCCTACTAGGATGAGCCAATCGTCAAGCTAGTTATGCACATTACCCGTTGTCTCAGGGAAATACGCGCAGCATCCATGCATTTTGTAAATGCACAGGGTGCCAGAGACAGACCGAAAGGTAGGACCGTATATTGATAAGCCAAATCTCAAGAATGGCCTGTGGTGGTGGGCTATTTGGATATGAAAGTAGCCTAAGCATCTTTCAGATTCACTGAGAACAACCAATCTCCTGACAGAGTGGAGCCCGGCCAGTCTCCTCCTGTATATACACCCCGTATGTATATGTACTACATCCGCCATGTTGTTACAGTCATGTGACGTCGACTCACTTCCATTCATAAATCCTCTCTCGTGGTATGATAGTAAAGCGTCTATGAAGTGTCTGCCGGAAGTTGTTGGTCATTCAAGACTTTTTGCCCACTATTTTTCGAAAATTATGTATGTGAACATACAGTACTACTCTTTTGGTGTACTGTTTTCTCATACTGTAAAGTAGGAAAGTTGATTTCAGACGCAGGGTTTGAGTTCCTTGCCTCACATTAGGGCTGGGCGATATGGCCTAAAATAATCTCCGATTTTATTTTTTTTAATTCGATTTACGATTTTTTTACGATTTTCCCCCCTACTTATTAAGGAAAGCAATAACTACAAACGGCAGACAACTTAAGCAAATTTTGCTTTTATTTAATCAAAAGCAAGACAAATGTAACCCCCATTTCTGGAATGAATAATAAATAAATGAACACCCTCTTGGAATCATAGTCCCAACTGTGTTTGTCTAGACTAAAAAGAGACAAACATTCACCTTGAGACTGAGAGTATAGCACCATTTTCTAAAGCATTACCAATACATTCAAATCTGAGGAAAATTGTTATAATTCGAGGATTTGCCAGCATACAGAATTCAGCACTGAACAAAAAGTATGTTTTGAGCGGTAAGGGGAGTCTGTTTTAAATGCTTAAATTGGCCATTGCGTTCAAGAAATCAACATTGGTATGTCTGAGATTGGCTACATCGCTCAATGCTGCAAACATATTAGAAATAGAAACTCTGGCCTGTAAATCGTTTCTATTTTGTTTTAGTTGTTCTTGTTGCTTTTCTGCAACAGATTAATAAAAATGTATTAGTTTTTATGTTTTAATCATAGATATTTCTAGTATGCGGGAGTCCCGCGAATCGTTTTATTCTCCCGCAAACCGCACACACAGAGTGAGTGCATTACCGCCCGCGCTCGGCCATCAAATCTAGTCCCGCGCCGCACTCTATTGCGTTGTCAGTGCACGTCTCTCAAGGGCCTGGCCCGACCCGAGGATAGTGACGGGAAATATCGGCCCGACCCGCTCGAGCAGAATACGCTTGAGTTCACTCCTATGCTAAGGAACAAACTTCCCACTCTCACCGGTAGCCATGTCGCTTGCTGTATGCTGTTGCAGTTTCGTGTGTGCTATGATGTTGTTGTCGTCGCTTGCCATACTGCTACGTGAGTGAAACTAACGCTACGGAAACTCCGAGGGGCCAAAAATGCGCCATTATTCAAAAACTCGATTTATTTATTTTTAAAATCGCCCGCAACAAAAAATTCGAATTAATTCATTTAATCGATTTTTCGCCCAGGCCTACCTCACATTCACAGTCCTGGCAAAAACACCTTCTTAGTTTTTGTTCATTTACTTTATATGATAATTTGATATGGTTCCCATGTGTGAAGTGGAGTTCATATACAACCAGAAAAGTGCTTGCTGCACTGCAACTCATAAGTAAAAGCCATTTTCTCACAATAAGTATTTTTCTTCAATATAGCTTGCAAACTTCATCCTGAATGTTTGTGGCCTATACGCACATAATAATTCTTTTTGCACTCTTTAAGAGGCAAAGTATTCTTCCCCTAAATCGTTATGAATATGCCACACGATCATCATGAAGGATCACTTTGGAGATAATCAGGGAAGCAGAAAGAAAGCCAATTGCAAGGAGATACGGCCCAGAAGAAAATAGAGAGATGCGAACGTGCAGCTAATTGGGACGTATGAGAGTGGAGAAATGAGGAAATATGAGGGAAGCAGAGAATTAGAAAGGGAGGGTATAAAGAAAGAGGAGAGGAGCAGGAGAAAGCAGCGGGAGGCATATAAGGGACCTTGACGACCCAGGTGGAGGGCATCTGTGCGTTCTGGTGAGGAGAAGAGCACTGAGTGGAGAAGGTGATGAGATGAGAGAGGAATGACAGGAGGGATGTGTTGTCACCTCACTCAGGGCCCATCATCTGTCTTTCTACCCTCACTGAGCAACAGATTTTAACATGACACACACACTCTCACACCTTTACATTGTACTTATGACATGCTGTATTAGAAAATACATGTACTTGTGCACTTCTCTTTCTCGAACACACGCTGTAAATCCCCATCAGGCCTTGGGAGGAGATGAAGACCATGTCCTCATCAGAGCATACTAGAGATGATCATCTAGTAAAACCCAGGCTGTATTAGAACTGGTCCATCTCAGGCTGAGACCACACAGATAAGAGGAAGACCTCCAGGGCAAAAGCACTGTTTCTGAGTCACTATCAAACACTCAATCTCTCTGACATATCATCAATATTTTTGCCTCATATATGAATCGTTAAATATACAATTTGCAATGCCAGAATAAGACATTTAGTAGTTTGTTCTGACAAAGATACGGCCTAGCCTAGGAGAAATGATATATTACAATATAGTATTATATTATTCTCTCATCTCTCTAAAGTGTGAAATGGACCTCGACTTTCAAGTCTTTTGTCAATTTTATGTATGAGAGTATATATAGCATATAGATGACAAACTTTACAGACATGCTAAAGGCTACACATTTTTATGTCAGTCCTACTGTACACATTATTGAATGTGCTCATTTATCATGATTTATATTAAAAAAGAATAATTCTGTCACCAATTCTTTTTGACACAAAGTGTACAAACAGCTCCTCCCAGATGTCATTAGGGAAGCAATTAAACAGGAAATTTGATGAAAATGTTTGCAGGTAACTCTTGGTGCAGCGATGGCATTATTGGTTGTTGATTAATCCATTCCCTTGTCTCTCCATACAATGACCTTGTTGCGGAAATTACAGATCAATAGCACGAAGTGGCGCTAGTACATAACTCAACCAGTCACCGAGCTAATAAACACCAGTGCCAACCCCTGACCGGCAAATTAAAACCCAATCAGAGAGGCCCCAAGGGGCCCAGGAGAGAGTACAGCAAGGCCAGTGACTCACACAGACCTAGAGCTTTGAACAGAGGACTTAATCAGCCACTGATTAGAGTGGCAATCAGAGCATAGGCTAATGTACAGCAGGGATGCTATAAGTGTAATTATACTTCCTGCAACGCTACTGAGGTGTATACTACCACTCACTGATATTTCTTGTAATCCCAGATTTGTTCTTCTGACTCACAGTTCACCTTTTCTGTATTTTTCTCTCTATCACACGGCAACAAAAACACACAAACCCAAAGGAAAATTTGACTGCTCAGATGCTCTTTCGTTCTATATGACGCTTGAAATCAACTCAAATTGCAGGTTTCTTCCATAAACTGGATATTTAGTGCAAAGTAGGTGATACCAGAATGGAGCCTCATACCTTTTTCCTCAGATGTTTCTCCTAAAATTCTTTATATATACTCTAGAAATAGAAACAAACTAAATAATTGTCGGAGTATAGAAACAGCATGACAAAAATAATGTATTACATTGATAGCATAACCAAGGTCATTTGAGAAAAGTTCGAGTTCATACTGAAATCTATGACTTTTGATTGCAGGCTTCTGAGCAAAGTTTGAGACATTGTGAACTTTTCTGAGACAAGGAGATATGCGTCTAGGAGAAACAACTGAGATTTTAGAGGATCTAATTTGTGATTTTTCTTTACTATGGGAACATACACATAAACTTGTTCACCTATACTTTTAAGAACCTCCCATTGACTTCTGTTGTTCTTAAATTAAGTTAATTACGTCACTGATCATTACAGACATCTTATGGCATTTTTAGACTTCAATTATTTGGCCTAATTTGATTTAACCTAAGTACATTTTCAGTCAGTTTAATGATGTTTCAGAATGTCTGTAAGGAGATTTCCAGAAATCCTCCCCCATACACAAACAATCACTTCTGTTCAAGCGACTGAGAAGAAAGTCGAGATAAAATTACACTTTCAACTGTAGATCAAGAACAGATCTTACATCTTTCGTTAATTAACATCCTCACATCATCTCTCTGTCAGTAAAAAACACACACACACAGCTGCACACTCCTGCATGTGGAAGAGGTGTCACCGAGGAGGTACAAGGGGGCCATCTAAAGGCCTGGAGGAGAATGACATGCACAAGTATGCTGACTTCAGCTAGAACACTTAGTTTAAACAACAGCAGCTGTATACCAGTGAGTGAACAGGGCTGTGGTGACAGTTGTGTGTGATTTGACAGGTTGACAGTCTCTTGTGGCCTGAATCAGCAGTTTATTTCTCTCTCTCTGTAACACTGCTGTCACTCTGCCTACAACCATAACCATATGCCAAAGGACAAACACAGTAGTGTCAAAATACTGTGCTCAAAAATGCATTAGTTAAATTCAGAACATGGTTAAATGCACAGTAATGTACAATGTCAAACACACTAGAAATCACTTCCCTTGTGATCAAATCTGTGAAAAAATATTTGAAGATAATCAACAATTACAGATCTTAACTTATGCCGTATCTTCATCGTCAACTTTCAGCTTCATTCTTCGCTCTAAAGATCACTGCCAAGGAAGTACACTGACACATAATGTTAAATATAATCAGACTGATCTCAGAGCAAATTAGAGGAAACAAATATCACTCTGTAGTTTTAATTGAGCTAAAACATCTGTGACCGATTAGCACAAGCTCGAAACCAAGAGCATTTCCTCATCCTTTTCAGTTTTCTCTGTACTCTTAGGTGAATAAAAAGGGGGACTTGTTTCTAGCACTCTAATAGATGGCATCAAGACCGTTGTGCAAAATCAGATATCTGTCCATCATTTGTCAGTATACTTTCACAGAAATTGAGCACCAGAGATCAGGCTCTGTCATTCTGGACCTGATTGGTAGCATAACTGTCAAACTATTACACACAGTCAACCAACCACAGAAAGGCTCTTATTATGTGTCCATCAGTAGACTGGTATCTACAGCAGATGGCATCAGTATATTATGTATGTATGGGCTTAGATAATTTATGAAGGTACTTCAGTATCCTGACAGAAATACCACCATCATTATCAGTAACTTTTTTTGTTTTTTTTTTTGTGAGCCAGCATAAATGCATAAAATGGACCTAAAGTGACTGATCCCCACTAACCAGGTATTTTTTTCTGGTATCTTGAACTCCTTGTTCTAAATAATGAATCTAAATGATCAATTACAGCACATTGGCAAGACCATCACTACTACCGTATTAATTTTATTATGCTCACCAGAGATGCATATTTGACAAAAACACAGTAAAACTGTAATTTTGTGAATATTGTTACAATTTAAATGTCACATGATTCTTCAGAAATCATTCCAATATGCGGATATGGCGCTCAAGAAATATTTCTTATTATCAGTACACCCTGATAAAAGTTCCTTGGATAAATAGCAATTCAATTGAACAGCTTTTTTGTAACATTAACATACATTTTTTGTAACATTAAAAATGTCTTTACTGTACATGACATCAGTTTAATGCATCCTCATTAATAAAATATTGATTTCTTACTGACTAACTTTTGAACGGTATAGTGCAAATGTGTGAATAAAACTGAATTGACTCGTGAGAGAAAATTCATGAGAGACTACCAGGAACAGCGCTCCTTTAATAATCAGTAATTTCCTAAGTTTAGTGACTTTCTGGGGTACAATTATAGGTAATTTGATAGTATGTTATTGCAATCAGGGTTTGTTTTGTAGTTATATAACCTCCACTATACATTCCGAGACTCAAGGTAAGAAAATATTCCCTGTTCCAACCCTGTCCTATATACGTATTGCTAATGTCAAGACCATAAAAGGAGAAATTGAGAAGCATTTGATACCCACTGTAGAAACCAGTTAGAAAGACCCAATCCTCCTGCTGTCCACATCATCAGGTCACAGAGGTCAGGTCATCATTTCTCATGCAGCTCCAGAGCAGCATCACAAACAGGAATCTGACAAGACAAACAACGCAGCACTGTGATAGTGGCACTACAGTTTTACCATAAAGTGTTTTTATCCAAGAATATTAAACTGCTGCATATCACTTTTGTGCCACCAGCACCGAATAGAAAAAACAAAAATGCTTTGGAAACACTTGCCGCTTCTTCCATTATTCGATCAAACAAGCTCAAACCTCACGTCACTTGCAGAGGCGTTCATTAAATATAAAATATAAATATTTACCTATGCTTTAGACTGCATTTGTGTATTATGGAAGCAATATTAAACTGCTAAAATAAACTCCAAAGATGATCTAGACAAAATCATAAATGCATAAAATAATGGTATGATAATCAGTCCACTCTTACGTAGCTACAGTGGCGGTACGATTTTCTGGTGGTAATCTTCATTTTATTACCATGGTAGGTAAGTGACACTCAAGGTAATAATAAAACGTCAATGTATTGCCATGGCATCAGTATAAAACCCATGGTAGTACCATAATAAATTTTTGTTCGTGCAGTTATCTGGACTGTCTGAAATGAAGTAGGCTAAGTGTTGTTCATGTTGCTGTGTGGACGCTGTTCAGCCACCAGAGGGAGCTCTTAGATCACTTACTGACCTCACAGTCCATCTTCTAATACATAAATGGCTAATTCCAACCTATTTCTGGGTTGTTTCCAATTATAAAATGAAAGTGTCAGTTTCGTTGCATGAATCCCACCGAATCACTCATAAACATTTTCTATTTGAGTCTAGAACATACCGTTAAGACGCTTGTGACTCGTTGTTAAATCACCGCAAGTACCCTGCAGATTTCCGGCCCAATTATCTTTGCAACGCTCGGTAATTGTTTTACAGTCTCATTTTAACAAAGAGAACTAAATTATTGCTTCTAACTTTTACATTTAATGAGCAACATTTAAAATCACTTAAGTTACAAATAAGAAAAACAACAATGAATAATCAAAGGTTATTTATTCGATATAAATCATACAGATATTAAAAACACTGGTTTAAGGCAGACTAGCAGCGAGCATTAGCTGCAAGATGGAAAGTAATAGTAACAAACCAGCTGAATGTTACACTGTAGACAGTATGATAAAAAAAATCAAAAAGCCAGAAAAAGAAATACCAAATTGTGGAGCTGAAGCTCTACGATGTAAGACAATCCAAACCGAAACGCTCAATAAAAACTCTCATTCTCTCCATTTTTCAGTTCAGCGCAAATGGAGAGACAAATTCACAGCAAGTCTGTTTTTTAGGGTTCATGATGAAAAATCAGCAAGTGTGCATGTGTGAAAGTGCATTTGGCTGTTTTCCACATCAGTTTAAGCATAAAAAAGTATCATTGGTCAAAAGTGCAAATATCATTCATAGAAAAAAAAAAGCTTGGTAACTTGAAATTTAAATTGACCCTTTCGAAAGTGACCTTTTACCAGTACAACCTTTGCTAAACTGTTGTACTACAGGATATAGCAGGAGGACATCACTAGCTAGACTACTCCAAATATCAATAACGTCACGCTAACACACCAGAGACGCAATCAATGTTCATCACCGCTAAGCCCTGGTAAGCTGATTAGAAATAAGTGTAATGGGTTTGTACTTAAGGCCAACACGAGCTTAGTAAGAAACATTCAGGGAAAACATTCAGTTGGGTCAACTGAGCACTGACCACGCTGGTTGGCCAACAAAACCATTTCCCTGCGTTTTGAGAAATGCATCCTCGGTGCTTCCTTTGGTCCAAACTAAGGGAGGGTTTTAACGCCTCGGAGAAGCTTTTTGAATCTGGAAAAAGTGTTAGCGACTGCGAATAATCTTCTTGCCGTTTCTGAAATCAAATCCACATTTAATTGCTTCTCTCACTCCAAGGCATGCAATGCTATGAAAACAATGCTGGGGAAAATCACAACATGGTTTCGGTCCTCTGGAGAGCCCAACCTCCAGAAAACATACATTTTACACACCGAAGCGAGAAAGCAGTGGTGCCTTCCGCAAATGGAGATGAAGCAAAGGATTGTGAGAGAAACAGTGTCTCTAGTCATTATCCCAACAGTCTCTGAACCCATCGTTTTGAACTTTATCTTGTCTTTCTACTATTTCTTTGTGTGTGGACATCAACAAAACAAAGGAGCGAGCCAGTAGAGGAGAAGCAGGTGATGGCTTGTGTGAAGCAGACCTCAGTGAAGGGAGAGATTGATCTGTGGTTCTTTGCTGTGGAGAAAAAGGTTTAGGGCAGATGGAGGGACAGAGTTTTTGGGCAACAGAGGCAAGGCCAATATTTGGTTTCTGCTCCCCCTCAACAGGGGAAGAAACGCATGAGGGAGGGGTACAGTCCTGTTATCCTGGTCAACCAGTTTTCTTGGCCCAGGCCAGGTCATCGCTGCGTGGCTTCTGACCCGTCAGTCTCTCGATCAACCACTCTATTGTCCGCCAAAAACCCACTCTGTCCAGCGGGTAGTTCAACCACCCTGAGAGAATGAGAGAGAAAGAAAAGCAGGGCTGTCAGGCACCAATTTTTATAAAGGTACATCAATGGCAGGGGCTCACTTGGTGCTGTAGGCGAGATAAGACACTACCAAAAGGGACAGAAAACACTTTTTGACTTTTTTTTTAAAATAGTTATATATATGAGTGTAACTCTAGACCGTCAACTGGTACAAATTACAATCAGAAAATGTAGAGCAAAGGGAAAAACTTTCAAATCACCCCATTTTAATTGATATTATCAATTAAACATATATATTTAATGCCTTATTTTAAATGGAATACTTTGAAATGGAAGTGAAACTGAAAAAAGAAAAAAAGGTGAAGCGCAAAGGCTTGATGTGTAAAACCAACCAGACAAAATTCATTCCTTTCGCTGAATGACACACTTCTTTGAAAACTCACCAGCAAGAGAAAAGAGAAATTCAAGAGAGGGCAAGAAAAGCAAAAAGGAGAGAGCAAGGACAAAAGAGCAAGACAGGAAGAAAGAGGGGAAGGCACAGAGAAAGACATCAAGAAGCAGTGAGACACAGAAGCTCCTGGATGGTAATTCTCTGGGGATGGACAGAAGATCAGGCGCTAGCAGTAGAGTAATGTACACACTTACTGCTATAAATATGTAGCAGCACCCCACCCCAGCCAACACACACACACACACACACACACACACACACACACACACACACACACACACACACACACACACACACACACACACACACACACACACACACCACACACACACACACACACACACACACACACACACACACACACACACACACACACACACACACACACACACACACACACACACACTTGTGCTCACAGACATACATTCCATTGGGGTTTGACAAGAAAACCATTTCAACAATACATGCACAAGACATTTAACACACAAAATGTGCAGGACAAAGTTCAAAGTAGTGATACATCAATATATATCAGCCAGGCCAAATAATAAGGCATTTGACCATTTTGAAATTATTGGTTGATAATAATGCACACTTGAGTGATTAACAGAAGTCTTTACCTCTCCACTTTGTCAGTTCTAATGACCGCTTTATTCAATGGATAGTACATTTATTTACTTAAATTGGGAAATGTAATAATGATTCTTATTTCATCAAGTTTGTGTTTTATCAGTGAATTATATTACAGATAGCAGAATTATATCGGGCATTGTCCACCCTGCCTTCTGGATATATCGTATCGGTCGGTCAACCACACACAACTGATAAAAACTAGATTACAAAGACAGAAACAACTTGAATTTATTAATAAATTAAAGACTCTAAAACGTTTTGCCTCTATCATGAAAAAAATGACCATGATACTACTATACCATGTTTATTGGGTATTAGTATGGCTTGATTGTATAATATAAAACTATCTCAACTATTTTTATCTTTTATATATATTATATATATATACAATATTTATGCATGTGCTACAGTATTAAAAGGGTGATTGTTTTCTGTCAGAGGAACACCTTTACAACCAACTACAATCAAAATACTTTCAGTTTACCAGTTGGCTATATCAATGTCTTGTCTCTTCAGAAGACTTAAAGCGCAAACAAAATTCATATGGATCAAGTGGTTTCTTTATACATTTTTTAAAACGTCAGTTTCGGTGTAATGGATTTTCAACGGAGGGACAGAAATCTATTAGATTTCATTATAGATATCTTAATTTCTGTCTTGAGTTTGGAATGACATAACAGAATTTGCATAACAGAAACTATCACTTTAAATGGCAAAAAATGATCCCGATAATCACAATTTTGATATATCACTTTGCCCTATGTGAAAGTACAATGTATTCTTTGAAGTACGATGGTACATGAATACGGTAATCATTCAGAACCAATTGAAAGTACCATGGTATTACTTCCTGACACCATTACTGTACCATAGTGCCACCACAGTACTTTTTTCAGCAATCCCCGATTATGACATCACATGGTCATTCATTGCCCTTGTATCTTTGTATACAAGCATCACACTGTTCCTCGGTCACAGATCCGTGTGTGTACGTGTGTTTGTACCCTCTCTACAGTGACCCCTTTGGTGCAGGAGGAGAGCAGAACAGCTCATCATGTTTGTTTGATTTTTCATCTTTGTCAAAACCACCCCCCCTTTGTGTAAGCCTATTTGTTAGCACTGACAGCAGGTTAGCATTAAATATACATGGAGGTTGTCAGCCACTGGCACACACAAAGGCAGGCCCCGGCCCCCGGGGACTCGGGCAGGGAGGGTGGAGGAGCAGGGCTCACGCAGAGAGAGACTCCCAAGTGTGCGCGTATGTGTATGTGCTTGCGAGAGAGAAAGAGAGAGACCCTTTCCTCTCCCTTCATCAGCGTCTCCCAGTGGGATCAGGGAGCAGCAGTGGAAAGGAAAGAGGGAGGGTCAAAAGGACCGGTCTGTGCTCTGGAGCATGCGTGCACACACACATCTGTCGTCCACTGGGGCGCAGGGTGACGCACAAGCATCCGTGCTCCCCTCTGTCCCAGAGACGCAAGTCGCATACTGAGTGCTCAAGCTATCATGGGAGTTTAATGCCTCATCATACACACACACACATACACGCTTATAATCAAACACACACAGCTGACTTTAAAAAAAGTTATTTTCACCCACTCTTTACAGCTACTGGCGATGCAGGCCACGCTCCGTGGAAGAATCCTTGCCAGATACTGTAGGTTACCATGATAAACTACATAAAAGACTCTCAGAGGAACTTAACCTTGCTCTGGTGAATCTGATCCTGTACGTATTACTGTTGTAAAGATGCCTACGGGACTAAATGATAGTTCACCCAAAAAGGAAAATTCTGTCATCGTTTTCTCACCCTCATGTTGTTCCAAACCTCTGTGACTTTGTGAAGAATCCTTCCACTGCTTTTGTCCAATCAATGGTTTGGACCCCATTGAATTTTATTGTATAGATTAAAAAAAATGACATTTAAAATATCGTCTTTGGTGCTCTACTGAAGAAAGAAAGTCATGACATGAGGGTGAGTAAATGAAGACAGAACTCTCATGTTTTGGTTGAACTATCCCTTTAAGAAAGCACTAACGCAAGGCTTCCATCTCATCAAGCAAAGCATGCGTGTGTACCTGTAGTGATGCAGTAGTATGTCTCATGTGGCGACACATGATGGATCCGGTGGTGCTTCCGTGGCAGCACTAGGTGGCAGTCCTGCAGTAGTGTGACCCAGCGTGGCAGGCCGAAGTAGGAGTGGGACCACTTGTGGATCTGATTAGTCATGGTTACAAAGACTGCCAACGCAAAAACAAAACATTCCCAGGGGTAGGACTCTGCAAGGGCATCTGAGAAAGAGAGATAGCGTAAGGGGGAGGTGGAGGGAGAGATAGAGGAACAATGGCTAAAGGTGAATAGAGAGAGATAAAATTATATGCAAATGAACTCAAAATGACTTAAAGTGACATGCCCTAAACTTTTTAATTAAGGACTAGCCTAACCTTTTAGGATGTCAAACATCAATCAAATTGACCTTTCAGCTTTCTTTATGTTGAGGAGATCACCAGCAACAAAATGTTAGTGGAAAATAAACCTTTTTATACAATAGAAATTCTGTCAGCATTTACGAAACCAAAATGAGGGGAAATCACGAATGGCAACGGGATGAATTCTGTCAAACTAAAAAAAAAGAAAAAAAAGTGAGCAATATTCCAAGTCGTTGAGAAACAAAACGGAATTTATATTTCCTTTAATTGCATGGAAAAATAAGCGGACATTCCGCTAAACTTCTCTTCCTGGAGAAAAGAAAGTCATATAGGTTTGGAATAACATGAGCAGGAGTAAAGGATGACAATTTTCATTTTTTAGCTGAGTTGCTCCTGTAACCCATGCAGAGCAAAAATGGAACTGAGAACATTTTACCCTTTTCAAACCATATTCTCATTTGTCGATTTCCAGATTTTTAGGTATTTTAAGATGAATGTGGGACACACTGACTCAGGTCACACTCATTGGTTCTAAAATAGTCATGCTGACTCACTCTCACACTGAAAAAGTGAGTGGATGTGTGTGTGTGTACCTGGTGGGTAAGAGAGGAATTTATAGGCCATGTGAGCCAGAGGCAGGATGGTGATCATGCAGTTGTCTCCATTAGTCTCTATGAAGTCATGCCGTGTGATAGCCGTCGGATCAATGTGGTGTTCCCGGAACGGGCGAATAAAAGCCTGAATGGAGAGAGAGAGGTAAAGAGAGATAGGGGAGTACAAGGAAGGGAGGTTAAGGTTCAACTGAAAAATGGGAAGGGGTGTCTAGGACTGTGATTTAGATCCATTACCCTGTGGTAATGAATGGGTACGTCTATGATAAAGGCAGTGCAGGGTCAAACTAGAAGCTAAGCTACTGTTGTATTACAGACTACAGAGACACTGAACAACTAAGAACACTGGATGTGCGTTTTAGGGTGGGAAATGAAAAAAAAATGAAAGGAGAGGAGTTTAAACTAAAATATTCATTGTAGAAACCAGATACATATCTGCTCCAAGTTTCCCCACTGATAATCAGCTATAAAATCACACAAAATGTATGCAGAACTCTTGAGAAACATCATTCACAAAGTTCTACACCCTTGCATGTTTTTTTATTAAATATTTGAGCTAATTAAATCTTCATTTAGCTAGCAGAATGGGTCACAATGCTCGACTGCAATAACTGACTACTTGATTATTTAGGTTGACTAGTTTATCTAGATTTATTTCATGTATATCTTAATATCTTCTTATATTTACTTTGCTGTTGCAAAGTTTGCAATGTAAAAATCTTCAGGAAACCTCGTCTTTAAATGTAGTCCCATTGAAGCACCACTGTTGCAGCCAAATGCATTTTTGAGCATTTTGCCAGAAAAGTTGCAATCTTATTGCATGAAAAGAAAAAAAAAGTCCAACCTTTTAAAACCAGTGCATTCTGTTCCATTTCATTGAACTCCTCTAACACAAGTATGTGCCTTTTGTAAAGTCTCCCAAAGAAAACATGTCAGGAGTCAGGGGAACCCAATCAAGCCTCAATATTTATTATACAGTAGTTGTTCAGGCAACCCATCGACTAGTCAATTTTGAAAATATGCACTTTTGCACATCAGTACAGATAAAACTGTAGAACGCCTTTTACCGTGTTGACATCCATTCCACAGATTTTCCACAAAAATCAGCACTGAAAAGCATATTTCACCCGAGTCTGGTCATAAGACAGGTTTGGGTGGGGTTAGATGTTGACTGATATACGCAAATTGGCACGTTGGCGGTACTAGGGCCTAAATGAAAGATGACGCATGCGGCACGAGCTACATGCTTCGGAGCGGAGAGATAACCTGGCATTAAACAGCACTTCCCCACGGCTCAGATCCAGCATCATGAAAAACCATAACCCAGCAGCACCTGTCACTCACGCCCAGGAGCGCTGCTTTGAGACGGGCGCCCGTCTGCGACCGCGCGGGTGCCGCAAAATGAAAGGGAGTAAGAGAAAGGATCGTATAAGCACAAAGGAAAATACAAGAATGAAGGTAATTTATTTTCCACATAAAAAGGAGGAATCGTTTGGAGCCACATTACCATAGCGTTTCAGAAACAGAGCGCGGGGGGAAAAATGTCATTATCGCATGTTTGTCGGCTGAACTCAATCACACCTATATCTGAGAGAACGTGGCGACACTCTGCTGGAGCGGAGAAAACTATCTGTTGATATTTCGACAATTATGTTCCCTCCTGTTCTCCTCGTTTCCTTTCAGTCTCTCTGTGCGCGAGATTAAAAGAGCGCTAAGCCCCAGACAGCACACAGTGTGCATGCCGACTCACCGGCATGCTGCGGCAAACCTGTGCCTCGCCACCGCTAATCCCACACCGTTTAACGGCCTGCCTCGACTCGCCTCACTCGCCTTCTGCCTAATCACGACTCACATCTTTGGATTGCCCTAGCAACCCAGCCGAAGACCAGAGCCCGTCCTCCCCCACCCTTAACCTAGAGCACACATGAGAGATCCATTTCATTTCTCTTGCCTTTTTTTCCTCCTCCCTACGCTCTTTGCTCTTAAGTGCCTGTTTAATCATGGTCATTAATGATTCTCCCTCAAGTTGGTGCTTCTTGTTTGAACATGTGGACAAAAAGCCATATATATCGGTCTGCTAAGTGCTGCCTTTAATCTGCTGGTTAAGGGTCTTAAAGCGCTGCGTTCTGGATGTCTGTAAATTCCCTCGCTTTTTTTGAAGTTCGATCACTCCCAGGTGGCGGATCCTAATTATCCTCGACAGCAGAAGGATCGGCGGTGGCTGCGGAGCCGAGTGGAAACCCCTTCACGGTGGGGAGGTGTGGACGAGCCGTTTTACAGCACAGACGGACAATGATGAAAGCGAGAGAACGCGGGGCCCTCTGCAGTATCCGGACGGGCCGTTCGGATGACGGATCTCGGCCTCAAAGTCTTGGCCATGTAGGACAACTCAGGGCCTCAATGACCAGCATGTAAACACAGCCCCTTCCTTTATGGAAGCAGGGCACTAGGCATGGGCAGTATGACCAAAATCATGATACTATAATGGACAATATTACACATTCTTCAATTATCAGTATCAGTCAATATTGAATATTTATGTGTACATGGTCACTATTTTTACATTGAAAGTAATGTTGAAAGTAATCTTAGGAAATCTCAATATGAATATAAATTTTTCATACAATACATAATGTAATACCTAAAATGTTTTACTTGATTTTAGTGTTTTATTTTTATTTAGATGTTATATTCTATAGATTTGCTGTTTCAAAGTATAAAGCATCATACCACCCAGACCTATAGGACACCATCTCTATGCAGCACACATCAGCCACAAGAAAAAAAAAAAAAAACATTTGGTGTTACTCAAAGGACAGGCCTAAAACGGTGAACATGTCATGGTCACGCTCTTTGTCAGGTGATTCTGATCATTGCTAAACCTGTATACTTTTCTTTTCAAAGTAATCAAATTTAACACTGCATATTTTCAGAAGTAGCCTAATAATTGGCACATGGGACCAGATTTAGCTTAGGTTAGCCATTTTTCCACCGCCAGTCTACTGCCCCCTTCCACATAATAGCACAATGACCCTGTCAGCACAAAAACACATAAATGCTCCCAGATTCGTTGGCCCTACTTGTCCGACACAGAAAGCAAGTGTCGGCTGCTTTTTAATTGGACAGCGAGGGGGTGACCTTTTCTCTGATTGGACAAGGAGAGTGCGATCGTACCATGCATTAATGCAACCCTCCTGAGTATCTCCAGCACCCTTTGGGGTTGAGAGTGGGTGGGGTTAAGATGTGGTGCTCCAGGAAAGCAGGAAGGGCTGAAATCCCCAGGGTGGAGATGGCATTTCACACTCGCCGTTTTTGAGCCTGGTAAACCACAACAGGCCAATAGAGCAAAAGCTGATATGAAAATTAAACAGGGTAATTTGTTAAAATCAAACAAGATACTACGCTTAGAGACCACACTGTGCATATGAGTGTGTGGGCAATGCACGTGTGCCAGAAACATGGTGCCATTGTACTTAAATGTGCCAACATACCTACAGCCAATCAAATTTATATGGAAGGGCAATATAGGGATAGTTATGCCATACATACATCAGAAGTTCTGATCTATGCATAGGCCTTGATTCTTACCTTCCCAATGATTGGGATGTCCACTGAACCCCATGTATCAGCTCCCCAATGTACCATTCCAGATGCAAAGTCTGCCGTCACAATACCAGTCACTTTGAGTGAAAGAAAGAAAGAAAGTAGTTGAATTTAGAGAGTACTGAAATAAAGGTGACCATGACATGGCAAAACAACATCCATTACAACCAATAGGTTTCTCTACAGATATTGACAGCAGAACTTTATATCAAAAAACAAAGGAAACACATGAACAGAAAGGTCACAAAGAATGCAAGACATACCGATGCCAAAGATGATTTTGTAGATGTGCACCGTGGAGAAGTTGAGGAGGAGGAAGGAGAGATTTACAATGAAGAGCGAGAGACACAGAATCACACAGATCCACTCCTGCAGTCGCTTTCCTACAGGGATAACAAACAAAAGAACATGTTTTTTTTTAGTACAAAAATAAAATAAAATGAGAAACAAAATAAAGAGACAAAATGTATGTGATATCGAAAAATCGAGTTTAATTATATTTCAACAAAATAGGTAGGATAACTAGGAATTTGGAATCTGATAATAATTTGTCTTTAACTTTATCTATTGGCTTAAATATGTTTGCCTAATTTACTTATTGGACTAATACCAACAGCACTAAAGCATAAAAAAGTAGTAAAAAGATTTATAAAAAGTAAAAAAAAAAAAGTAGTATGAGATACAACAGAAAGGTAAAAAAAAACCTTCTGAAATAGTTGGTCAAGTAGTCGACCATAATGACCCATCCCATCAGGAATTAAGGGCAAAAAAAGAAACTAAAAATAAAGATAACGCTCTTGAATGTTATTAATTCTCCTTAGTAACTGTATATTTAACTAGTGTCCACTGTGAGGTCAGACAGCAGCGAACCGACATCTCTCAAAAGCAGAAAAGGTCATTGGGGTCAGCGGACAGGAGACAAGCCGAACGTGTGTAACCGTGTGTGTGTGTCCCATTATCTTGCATGCTCAGGAGTAATCGATTAGACTAGGACAAGTTGTAGGCAGAGGCGAGGGTCAGGATCTCTTGCGATGGTGCGTTTGCCTGACACAGCTAAACGTCCCAGGTCAGGGCAGAGGGCACCGATGAAGGGGCCACAGCGGGCACTGTTCGGACCACCATGACAGCGGCGTGGCACGGCGGGCGGCCGTGGAGGATGATTAAAGTGCTAATGCATTATTCACAACAGAGTAGAGAATTAGTCTATATGGACACTGGCCACATCTACATGTCCCCATCTTTTCCACAGCCTACACTCAATCTCCATTTTTAAAAGCTTGCATATTCAGTATCTAACTGCATTCTACCACATCTGAGTCTTTCGTTCTCTTACTGTGACTCTTTCTTCTCGTGCCATCGCTCTCTCCTTCGCTCTCCTGTTGGGCGGATGTGGGCACGGAGAGGCGCAGTGGACTCAGCTCTTTTGAAAATTTAATGCCATTAGAGGAGCCGTCCTGAGTGGATTGGGAACGTGAGGAGGTTGAGAAGAAGATATTGATGACAGCTATTTATAGCACCTCAGTGGGCCAGCCAACACTGTGCGCCTGAACGATGGACCACAGTTCTTGTAATGCACTCACGAGCCTGCGTTATATCTTGCACAGTTATGAGAGAACCAACCTATGGCATCCTCAACAGAACAGATTGTGTCCCACAATGCACCCTGTGATCAATCCAGGTTTTGGTGCAGACTTCAGTTCAATTGAATGTAAAGTTGATTGCTGGATTAGTTTGAAAGCTGTCGGTTGCACACCATGAAACCAAATGCTGGGACTAAAATGAAATAAAATGAACTATTGTACAATCTGTGGCTGAAGCGAATGCCATGGATTACATATATTATGCTTTGTTGCCCTCTAAAAGTTTTGTAATGGGACAAGTTTTTGTCATTAATCTGTTAGTTTATTAATCCTATTATTAGCTCATGTTCATTCACAATAGATACAGAGGTCTTCAACCCTGCTCCTGGAGACACACCGTTCTGCAAAGTTTATATCCAACCTGCTTCAGCAGACCTGAATTTCACACCAATGTACTTTTCAAGTGACCCTAAAGAGTAGGGTTGGGAAATGAAAATCAATTCCAATTCTGGAATCGGATACTCCAGGTCCGGAATCAGCAAATTTCGATTCCACTTATCGATTCCTGTGTGCCCATTTTAATGATGTTTTAACCCATTCAAGCACTAAGAAGCAGCAAAAAGAACTCAATTCGACACTCGCATTATTTCATGATACATTCCACTGTAATTATACATTATTGTAAATAGAAGCAGTTGGCTTCAACTTCACAGGCTGTTTCACATTCATTCATTTAACATTCAATCAATCGAATCAACATTCAATGAATTCAAAATACAATAAAAACAAACATTCAACTTAATTTTATATATGCATAACTAGAAAAGAAAAAGTTTTTTCTGGGTCCATCTTAAAAAGTCCTTCAAAGTTTGTCCTGATAAAAATTATACAAATGTATGTTTTACAGTCAAGGGACAAGGGACTGTAAAGTGTTACCAACGTATCTCATTAGAAGCTACAACTGAGGTCAAATATAATTTATTTTGCTGTGGCGCTGTAGATTCAGTGTCATTTTACTGTACAGACGTACTGTGACCAATATACTGTAACACTCTAAATAGAGGAAGACAATAAAACTCACGTTCTGAGTCATGTCCATGTACAGTACCAAGAACGTAAAATTAACAAAGGCATCCATTTCAATATACCAAAGAATATAATAAGAAAACAGATGATCCAGGGTCATCATCCAGATGACACTCAATTGTACTTAATTTCTGATGGCACAGTGGATTGTGTAGTTGGACTAAATGTGGAAGCTCAACAGGAAGCGGAAGGATGAGGGAGTCCAGGTGCAGCACATCCAGGTGTGTGACCGTGAGAATCAAAACAGATATTGTGCCACTTTCTTTACAACAATATTACAGCAGCCTCGGATGTGGAGTCGAGATCTGAATGAGGTTTGAATGCAAGCGCTGTTACAGTAATGATTTGGAACAATATTACAACTCTTATTAAGGAATGTAACGGAAAGGAAAAGTGGGAAAATATCTACCGCTGTTCAACACTTCACATGACACCATATCTGAGAACTTCCAAAATTATTCAGAGACAGAAACCTGAAAAAAAAAAACATTTACCCACTCCAGCACTCTTAACTGCCTTTTTTCTTTCTCACACACAGATATGTGCATACACACACTCTCGCAGCAGAGGGGCCGCTGTCAGGTGATCAGCGTCAGTCCTTGGATCCTCCTGCTCCCCGGTGAGGGCAGAATCTAGGCCAGGCCTCGACAGAGCCGCCGTCGCCGTACGCAGCCAGGAACACCGTCCCCCTGTCCACGGGACCTGAACGGTGCGCTCATTAATACAGTCCTGACAACAACGTGCTCCCCTGCAACCCCCTGCACCATCGCTCACACCCGCAGCCCCCTTTCCTGCTCGCTGGCGTGGGGAATTAACCTGGGAGGGGCGGGGGGAGGGTAGGGGGTGCTAATAGGCTGAAATTAATCAACGACGCCTGATTCGACGCAGAGGGGCGGCTGGAGTGCCAAACCACGTCCGTGAATGCTAATGGTGTACTAGCTCTCTCACTCTGTCAAAATGTGCGCAAGTTTCTGCGGCAGGTTGTAATAAGCCGTCGTAAATCCTCGAGTTTCACATGCAAGCGGTTACATAGCTTAAGGTGAAAAACGTAGTGAATCTCTCCTGTGTAGGCCATTTTGTTCAACGTCACACTTCTGTAAATTAAAAAAAAATGCTGATTAAAAGGGATCGTTCACCAAAATATGTTCTTTTACTCACTCTCATGTGGGTCTAAACATGTATGATTTTCTTTCTTGTAATGACATTGAGTGAAAGGGACTGTCAAGCTCCAAAAACAACCATTCAAGTATCATAAAAGTCATAAAATAATGTGCATGTCTTCTGAAGAAATATAATAGCTTTGTGTGGTGAACAAACCAAAATGTAAGACGGTATCCACTAAAAATATTTTTTTCAGTCAGATATTTTCCATGAATCAGCTGATCCAGTTCAACAATCTGGACTGAATCTGAAATCGCACCCTAAACCCTCATTCACTACTCCCTATGTTAGTCCATTAATACAGTTCACTTGTGAAAACAAGTGAGTGAATTCGGACAGCTGTTGAAACTACATCGGCTGTACACATCGTTATTGCGGTGCATTGTGGGATAGAATGAGTGCACTCAATAACATCCACTTTGGTTTCGGAAACCACTACAAATGGCTGTCCCCTCAAATAATGCCCTATTTAAGAGTATAGGGGGCAATTTCGGATTCAGCCCTGGTCTATATGATTCGTTCTGGAATCACTAAGTTTTAATAATCAATCTGGTTGCAGCAGCAAGATCATCAGTAAATAACTACTTAAAGTTCAATCAGACCAATATAAAGTGCACAAGTCATTTAAGATCAATTTTATGATAGCTTAATATAGAAAGGTATTTCTAATATTTTTTTTATATTTGATGCCAAATAACCACCCTATTAAAAAAAGAACAACCAGTCACATTATTAAAAAAGTCTTTCCGAAAGTCAAACCAGTTTTGCAAAGATATGAGGGTTAGCAAATGACATTTTAATTTTTGAACAAACTAATCCTGTAATAAATAAGGGTAGAAAACTTTTACAGGCTGATGGGACGTCTGATAGGGTGCTAAGGTCCCGTGCTGAGACGGGGTGAATGCAGATGAAAAGGGCTGGGGTGCGGAGGGTGTGGTGGCGGTTTATCACCTGTCACGCTAGCAGAAGTCAGCGAGTGTGAACAGTATGTGTTGTTTGTGCTGTGGAGAGATGGGTGTTTTTTCTGTCTCTATCCTCGATGAACAAAGGGCTCTTTTCTTCGGCGGGCTCTCCTGATGGGGCTGCGGTGGTGCGCGGGCCCCTCTGTTCTCAGCGCAGCCGCGCCACTGAAAGAACGGCTCTCACCTCCTCCGGAGAGGCAGACAAAAAGCAACTCTCAGACTCAGAATAGCAGCCTTTCAGAGGGCCGGCCACGCCACAAAGTCCTGCCAACATGCCATAACTGAGCCATTCTCTACCCAACTTCACCTCCCCCCTAACAATGCCAAGGGCATCTACATGTGGGCAAAAAGGAAACGGTATTGATTCAGGAACATCAAATGCTGGCCAGGAAAATGAACCTCATATTAGCACACACAATTATATTTAGCGGGATACTTAATGGCACAGACGCACACACACATTGTCCCCTTGCCAGCTCTCTGTAGGCCTGTCTTCAGAGGGGACTTTGGGAAAGAAGGGAGAGACAGGAAAACTGGGTCACGCATGGCGAGAGGAAGAGAAAGAGAGTGAGGTAGAATTCCCCTGATCAGGACAAATGGATCAGTCACAGGCCTTGTTGCTTTCATCTGTTCTCAGTGGACAACTCAACCTGGGACACACACATGTACCCAGACACACACACATACACACACTTTGTGCCATATAATGCTCTGTTTAAAAAAAAAACAAAAACAAAAAAAAAAAACAGCCAGTATGTGAGGACTGACAGATAGTAGTTTTTTTTTTTATATATACAGCAGAGACACAAAAACAGTGGACTGGGTGAAGTAAAATAAGTTAAAAGTTCGTAAGCGATAAAAGTTCATTATTAGGGACGTGAATCATAATGGAACAGATTCTTTGAAGACAAATGAGACTACACTGGTACAGTTTTGTTGAGTGTAGCTTGAAAAGACAAAGCAATAGAAAGTAATAGTCTATTTATTGTCTTTGTATGATTTCACCATGAAATTCACTCAATTTAGATTGTAAGCCAACAAAGCAGCACTTCTTTTGCGGTGAAACTGGATATTCAGTAGTACAGTGTTCAGATAACACACACTCCCGTTCAAAAGTTTGGGGTCAGTAAGATTTTTTTTTGTATGTAAGAAAGTAATATACATTATACATTTATAAGATTACAAAAGATTTACATTTCGAATAAATGCTGTTTTTTTTAACTTTCTAGTTCATATCATAAAATTTTTATTATATAAATAGCTCTTTAGTTTTGAAGAACTGGTTCTAGTTCCCATTCTTACTGGTTACCCCCATTTTTAAAGAGAGAGTTAGGTGGGCACATTAATGTTTCTGTCTGTGTTCAAACTGACCCTGATAAGGGCCACAGATGACAGACTTAAGAAAGAGCGACCCCTGAGACCACCCACACACTCCCCTACACATGCACAACTACCTTTTAATATCTACAAATCTCTAGAGTGACGAGCGCTGAAGGTCACGGCAAGAGGTTGTATGCAATCAGTCAGGACAGACATATTGAACGAAAACGTGTCACCCCGTAAACTCAAAATCATGTTTTTCACATCCTTACGGTATGGACTAGAATCTGGACCGTTGACTTTGGGAATGCTAAGAGTTAAGCAGGTTTATGGCCTTTAGATTGAAATTCATTAATACATGAGAGGGATTAAAATGCAGAGAGTGGATTTTAAATATTGAAAATTCACAGCGGAGCCACTTCACCAAGAACTCCATACTAAATACAGCGCTGATTGAGGACGGCGCGGGAAGGGCCGCGTTCAGAAATGGAATTTAGATAATAGTAATTATACGGCTCACCCACTGTCCCTGTCCCCAACTGCCACAAACCACCTGAATTCACACAGAAAGCTGATGGAGAACTCTATCAAATATTAATAACAGGCTGTGTGGTTCCAGTCCAAATGTATTTAGGCGCCCTGGCACGCTTCTGTGTGTGTAGGCATGCAAAAGAGACCATTTTCTGTATGTGCCGTTAACATCCTGCCGCATTTGACCCCCCCCATCCCATCCCATCCCATCCCCTACCCAAAGTGCTCAAGTGTGTGTGTGTGTGTGTGTGTGTGTTTGAGTAAGCGAATCCAGTTTTGTATCATGTATACAGCTGAGGTCCTAATGCATTTAGCTGCCCTGGTGTGTGTATAATTGAGAAGCCCAGCAGGAGAGGTTGCAGGTAGCCAGGTTCCCCTCCTCCTCGTCTCTCAGTCTTCCTCTCTTTTCTTTTCTCCCCCTTTACCCTCGAGAGCCCACTTTGCTTTTGTTTACGCTGTCGGTGAGCAGTTCATGCTGGACAGAGTGGCGCAGTGAAAGCCAAAGCAACACTACACTATTTTACGTCAGTGGCGAGCAAGACTAGGTCGAGGGACGTGAGAGAACGGTGCGAGGCCGGTGGCGAGATTAATGATGAACGACGTTCTCTCACGTCCCTCGACCTCGTCCTGCTCGGCTCAACGTCACATACAGCAGTAGAGCGCCTTCCTGAATCTGCTGCGGTCCTGGTCACAGAGGTCACCAGACCAGCTCAAGTGTACGGCCATAAGCTAGCCCGTTTAGAACCTTGAACCCGTGACCTTTTGACCCCATGGTCAGCGTTCAAGAGCTAGGAGCACTCAGCAGGCACGGCGGGGTCAATGTGGCATGACTTCGATGGGAAGGTGGGATAAATTATACAGCAGGTCAGACTCCATTAAGTAAGGGGACTCAAAAAAGCACATGTAGAAAGAAACGCTGCAGCATTAAAGATTGGTTTCTGGTGCTGCCAGGGGGCAGTGTTGGCCTGGCAGTGGGTCGAGGCTAACAAGATTACATGGCTAGGCAACTTTAAGCGTTTGATTAGGCCAGTACAAATGAACTTCAAGAGGAACAGAGTTAAAAATGCAATAGTTCTGCAGTCAGAAAGTGACAATGAGATTAGAGTAGCTGCGCACCCAGAGGTGTTCAGCTCTTTAAATCAGTGAAAGCTGCATCCCGCAGCTTTAGCAAGAAAAACTGCGCTCATCAGACTACACAGACCATTAGAGTCCGCAGTTTACCACAGAGAGGACAGAATCTGCAAGAACCAGGGTGTAATTTAAGAACCGACACTAGTCTAAAATGCTTTGCTACTTCTAGGAAAAAAGGAGTTACATTTACACAACCTTTTGTCTAAAAGCATGGCAAGTTTATTTATATAACACATTTTATACACTATGGCAATTCAAAGTGCTTTACATAGAAAGGAATTAAAGATAATTACACTATGGCAATTCAAAGAGCTTTGCATAGAAAATGCAGTTATAAAAGGAATTAAAAGAGAATTAGAGTGAAATTAATTAAAGTAGTAAAAAGATGATAAACTACTCATCTGGCAAAACACTGGTGTATCTTATTTTGCTCTTACCCAATTCTCAGTGCCATTTGAGTTCAGTTTAAAATCAAGAGGAACAATACAGTGAAATCAGTCACTGTATCAGTCAGTCAGTGAGATTATTTCATGTGGATTGTCCGGTGTCTGTGGTGATCTTTTGATGGTATTTGACGTCTCCAATAGACCCGATTTTTCCCTAAAATCGGACAGGAGGAGCTCTAGGACTGACTCACGGGGTAACCTCGGGTTCATCAGTCCGCACCCCAAAAAGCAAGATCTGCAATAGTTTATCAATTGCTTTAGCATTTACTATTACCACAAAAACATTAAACACATCTGATCTTGTGTTGATTCCAGTAACTAAAGGGACTATTTATTCACCAAGTTGTTTCAAACATGTACAGGGGCGTAGGAATGAGTTTAATATTGGGGGGGACCAGGGCTGATTTTAGGATTTTAATTTTAGGGAGGCTCAGTCCTTAATGACAATACGGAGGGTTTTTTCTTGGCTCAAAACGAGGAAGACGACATGCCCCCTGATCATGTACTTATTTATAAGATAATTCGAATATTATTTTTCACAGACCATAGGCTGTTATTCCAACAGTATTTTTATGATGTAGCCCAGTACCTCTAGGGGGGTCCGGGGGCATGCACCCCCGGAAGAAAATTTTGCACATTTTAAAGCTAAATTCATTAATCTGGTGCACTTTGAGTCATCCAAATCCACTGTTGAAAATAAATAATCCACCCGCCAATCGACGAACCTATGAATTCTCTCATTTTTTCTGCATCATATTTTCTGCATCATATTGTCACTTCAACCCAAATCGGTTTATTGGAATAAACTACTTGGGTTCAATTCAACTCGACTTCAGTGGACTACATTACACATATTATAGACATGATTCATGGGTCTTTTTTAAAATGATCTTTCTATATATTTTTTGTCTTTATTTTAAAATCTGAAAGTTCTTGTTTTAGGTTCTTCATATGCCTATTATATAGGATACCTTGTTATAGCATATATATATATATATATATATATATATATATATATATATATATATATATATATATATATATATATATATATATATATATATATATATATATATATATATATATATATAAACATTAAGAAAGGTTTTAATAAGTGAATGAAACGTTTTTCATTATATCTTAGAAAAACATTAAGAGAACGTTTATATAGCCTAATGGGAGAATTGAACGTTTGAATAACGTTCTTATAACCAAGCAAGAACGTTACAACGTTTATATAAAGGGAGGGAGAATTGAACGTTCTTATAACCTAAAATTGTTAGCTGGGGAAGAGAGGAGAGATTCGCGATTGCACTGAACACGTTTTAAGTGCAGGATTCTCTGAGCGAGCCCAGAGAGAGAATTCCTACAAGAGAAGTGTATCTTAGAGCGCGCGCGGGAGATTCGCGCTCGGCACATCATATTCCTCGCGCGAGAAGAGAGAATCACGCTCGCGCATTATATTTAATGTACTTTCGCGCTGCCATAACAATACTGCGCTCTCGACATTTGATAGGGAAACCAATCAAATACGTGTGTCTCACGGCCAATGCGTGAGAGTTGGCAAATATATTTGTCTTCCGCGGTGTCATTTTTGGGTGGGACAAATGCGACTGTCTCCAATATTGGGGGGGACACGTCCCCCCCGTCCCCCCGGTTCCTACGCCCCTGAACATGTATGCTTTTCTTTCTTCTGTGGAAAGAAGTTTAGCAGACTGCGCTTTAACATACAGTAAAAGTGAATCATGACCAGAGGTTTGCACCATTAAAGTAGTCTGTCAAGAATACAATAAACCACATTTGAATATTCAAATACACAAATGAATTTTCAGAGCTGCGACAGGGAACTTTTGGTCTATGATAGGGCTGCATGATGAATCGTATTTTAATAGTGATAATGTCTGCTTCTCGATTAATTCAAAATAATTGTTGTGATATTGACCTGCTGGTTTGTCCTGAAAACAAATCTTTCCTGCTTGGGGTTGCCAGATGTCAAGAGTGTTTTTCTGCCCGGCATATTAGTTAATCTTCCCAACCTGGCAACCATGCACACACACTCTCTCTGGGCTGCAAACAAAGCGCTGATGATCTGACAACACCAAGAAACATGTATGTTTGTGTTCCTTCACGAGGCCGCGTGTGTGATTTGCTGCTACTAAATTTGCGAACGAACCTTCTCTGTGGCAAACTGTAATAAATCCAAACATGAATCTCGACCACATTGTTTGAGATAATGGTTGGTGAATAAATGCACTTATGCAACCTCTGAGTTACAATAGAAAGTAAAAATGTAACAAAATTGGAATTATTGGAAATAATTAATGAGCCACTGTTTTGATGAAGCTATCATCGACGGTTAAATAAAAGTCCATGCGGCACCTACAGACCTATTTGGTGAAGTGAAATGACCATTATTACTTTACCCCTTTTAAAAATTATACAATAAAAGTAAATATAATATTATATAATAAACACAAATAAGGGTGTACATCATTCCATGTACTTCTGATATATTTATGGAAGTACATGGAATGATGCCACTCACCACAATACTAAACATTTTAACACACCCTCTAATTTCTGCAAACAAAATCTGTAAAACATTATATTTATTTAACCCATAATATTCCTGAAATGTGATGTTTAGAATATGTTTTTAAAATTACACAAGATAACTCCAGTCTTCACATGATCTTTCAGAAATCATTCTAATATGCTGATTTGCTGCTCAAGAAAATTTCTTATTATTAATGTTGAAAACAACAGTTGTGCTGCTTAATATATTTGTGGAAACCATGATACATTTCTAAAGATTCTTTGATTAAAAAAGCAGCATTTATTTAAAAGGGAAATCTTTTGTAAAATTATAAATGTCTCTGTCACTTTTGATCAATTTAATGTGTCCTTATTGTAAAAAAGTATTAATTTCTTAAAAGAAAAAACTCTCTTACAGTAAGACCCCAAACTTTTGAATGATTAAGAATTCAGTACCCAGTAATTACGTGCACATATATTTAAAATTAAGTATATTCAAATTTAACCAATGTATTTACAAGAAAGATTTCATCAGAATGATGAGGCGAATGGAAGGATGGGTGTGTGTGTTTGGATGTGTACAACAGTGTGTGTTGCAGCGGGAATGAAGGCAAGGTTATGCTCAGAGTCAAGCAGACGTGTCTGGTGTCTCATTCTACTCCGTGGCCCGGTCTCCTCTTTATACTGTAACACACACACCCCTGGCCCTGCGCCACAGACCCGAGAATTTGCCTACAAGGCAGCAAGCTGAAAGATCAACTGCTTCCTTTTGGCTCCGGCTTATTTACAACTTTCATTTTTTACATAGAAATGTTGCAACGCCTGGGTAAAACTCACTATTAACACAGACAACGGGTGAGAAACAATGGAAATAAACTTCACTGTGGCTGTCGCAAAACGATTTAATTAACTCACTCTCCAGCCAATAGATCTAAGAGTTAGTTGTGATAGAAGCTGTAGCATTATACCGGTATGTTTGCAGATGCCACTTGGTTTTAATAATGACATAAACTGGATAGATGAAATGTCAGAGATTAGATGAACAAGAGCGAGTGATAGGGGAGTGAACCTAAGATCACAGGGTTAGAGGTGGACACAGCAGCTGCGACCTAAAGGCACTCAGTGTGAGTTTCTTCATTTCCATCTCCAAGGCCACCAGATGCCCTCAGACTGATCAAGGTCAAGATGTCACCACTTAAAGTGACAAGCAAGGCAAACAGCTGGATTTCAAGAGGTTAGATGTAGTGTAGCCTTTCACAGAAGTTCTGTGCTCATTTGCAACAAACCCCTTAAGCTAAGAAAACCCTTAGGTATAATTGTAAGCATTATCATCACTCAGGGTTTTTTGTAACTTAAGCATTTTTTTTTTTTGCAAGTGGTTCACATATTGCAGTTTCTTCTGGCCCAGAGCTACCCACTTAAACAGGAAGAAACAACCTGACCAAAATAAAACTATCAACCACAGTTATTTTAGATTGTACGTGCGGTTTAGTGAGAAATTTCTGAAATAGATCATATCACAACGGCAGTGGTGTGAAAAAAAATCTGTCTCTACACACACACACAACATTCTGTAAAAAATTTCCCATAAAAAATCAATCTTGTAAACTTCATCTTCAAAAGCGTTCACTGTATCAATCCTGTGCCTAGAAAATACAACTTTGTTTCAATGCAGAAAGATGAAAGAAAAAAATGCATGTGGCCTTGAATTGCATAAAGTTTCACGTTAACTTCAAAGCCTGCAGGTGGACGAATCCATTCATGCATGAAAATCCTCAAACATAAGGGTACAACAGGAATGTATCGTAGTGTGGATTGTTATGGAAGAACGGATTCAGACACTAAAGGAAAGTAACGCTCCTGGTGTGCAGTGTTGACATATCGCTGGCTTATCTGCAGGATTGCTACCATAAATAAATAAAATAGTGGTGTTAGACAGCTGATAAGCTTAAATCACATTTGCACTTATAGGTCAGCGTGTCTGTCAATAGTGCATTCCAGCCGTTTACACCGTATCATCATTCCCCTTTCCGCACGGTTCAAGCTTTTCTGTAGTCAAGACATCCGCCTGCCACAAATAAGGAGCAGACTTAACCGATTGGAGTCAAGATCGCTGACTGCATAGGAAACTAGATCTCGCAAAGTAATACTATATTGATCTCTTTTTCTCTCGAACACACAGACACACACACGGCAAGCGCATCGGTAACCAGAGCATGGAGGCTGGCAGAGGCGATGGGGGAAACAGAAAGTAGCCTGTAAATCCTGTTTACTTTGCGGCGAATCTGTAAAGTGGGATAAGAAGCACAAAGAGCAGTCAGTGGTGCATGCACGCAGACATATGGTGGGGAGAGGCGTCCAGCTGTTTCGCTGTCCTGGGGTTACAGTAATGAGCCGGAGGCTTCATTGAGCAGACTGAAGCCTCATCAATCCCTTTTCACCAGTAAGCCTCAACACTTCCAAACGCCATTCCCGCTCACCTCATATCAGGCACGCGCAAGCACAAACCGCCCTCAGACAAGCCTCCGGAGCGTCTGCTTTTAGCATCCTTGACATTATATTCTGTGGCTCAACCCTCTGCTCTCCATGGCCTCTCCAGATGGACCGCAGTTCAGCATCGGCTCAAGCCGGTTGAATTCCGTCAGAAGTCTCTTGGGTAACCAAACCATTGGATTCCAAGACTATGGCAATTTTTGTGGATAAAGGATCGAATTAAAAGAAAAATACAAGGTCTTGAGGTGGACAACAGCATTTGGGGATGCTGTGGTGTACTTAAAGGCTCCGGAATGGTAACCACAAGGTTGATGGTTCGATCCCTGCATGAGTCATCACCATTTTGGAACCACATGGCGCCATTCTATGGTGCGAAAGACTAGGAAACATATTCTCACGTCCATGGTCATATGGAAATAAATAAGCTAAACAATCTAAGGTTCCAAGTCTTGGTCCAAATGCACTGAATTTAAGTTAAGGCCACAGTCCACATCGAATTAGAATTAATCTACCTCTCAATCTATCTCTCTGGACTAAGCTCCAAACAAAAAAAAAACTTTTTTTAAAACAATTAAACTTGCTTTTCCAGCTCTACAAATTACAGTTACATGCATTTACGTGAATTTAAATTAATTTAAATTTCCTTACATTCATATTCAAAATGAAGTTGTACATTCTGTTTAATATAACAATTCAAATTCAATTCAGATAGGAATTTGAAATAATTCAGGGTGCTTTTTATCATCTTAAAGACTAGTTTCAAATGGTGGACTTTTTTAAATTAATTAAATGAATGCTGCAAGGTTGCATTAAATGAATCAAAAATACATTTACTGTATACTATTACAAAAAAAAAAATGAAATGCTGTTCTTTTCAAAGTATCCTGAAAGAAAAACTAAATGTATCTACGTTTCAACAAACATATTAAGCAGCACAACTGTTTTCAACATTAGCCATGCTTTCATCCACTTATTTTTATGTGAATTTTGGGATATTGCATAAAAACAAAATGCTGGATCGAAAATGCACACTACAATCAATTTAGTCAGATAATTTTTTGCATCTGATATGATGGAAACACATTTACAGAATACATTCTTCAATGGGTAACAAAAAAAGTAATGTGACGGGCATTACTGGACTAAGCTGTGAACCGATCTCGTTGCACAGAATCTGAAATGCTGTTTAGGTCATTCTGAAATGCTTGAGCCAAAGTCTATTGTCAAAGTGGTTCAGTATAAGTAGAAGAACGGTCTTACACGTCAGCGTTCTTAAGCAGCAGACATCCGCATCTGAAAGAAAGATAACATGACAGCGTTTTCTTCGTTATTTATTACATCCGAAAAAAGCCCTCCAGTGACTTCTACAGCAGAAAAATCTATTTTTCTTAGTGATATTTAATGCCGGGTTATCAGGAAGTTACAATTTTGTTCTCTTCGACTCACAGGATGGAAACGGTGCTTTAGTTGCAAATGTTTTATTTGGTATTCCAAGTTAAGGAAACAGAAATGATCATGTTTCTTGAGCAGCACAAAATCACCATATTAGAACTAGAATGATTTCTGAAGGATCATGTGACACTGAAGAGTGGAAAAATGGCACCTGAAAATTCAGCTTTGCATCATAGGAATAAATTACACTTAAAAATATATTAAAATAGAAAACAGTTGTTTTAAATTGTAATAATATTTCACAATATTACAATTTTTACTGTATTTTTGATCAAATAAACGCGTCTTGATGAACATAAGAGACTTCTTTTAAAACATTTTAAAACAACGCAGTACGGAATATTCCAATACTATGAAATATTGTATGTCATGGACGATAAACTTTGAAAGTGTGGTAATTACAACTGCAAACAGCATGCAAACCTCAGCACAAGCAAAACAACAATCCCAGCATACTTTCCTTGAGAATCCCACAGTTAAGCCTCTCCGACATGCACCTCACAGCTGGTGGATACTAAACTCGACTGAGCTCATCCAAAAATCCCACCCAACCCCCCCATTCACAGAGAGATGCATCACAACATTATCTTATTAACCTCGCAAAACTTCTCTCAAACATTCTCACCATGGCCAAGTAATTTACATGCTGGACGTGCCGGTGGTAGCATGTGCTTAACGCCGGGTGCATTGCCAAAGAAAATGAAGTGGTCATTATCATTCTTAATAGCATTTTGAGTTAAATCGATGTAGTTTTAATTGCAGCTGCAAACTACAAGCATCCCATGACACAATGAGCTAGAGGACAGAGGAGGGGGACGTTCCCTGCTAAATCTTGTTTTAGTTGAGGGGTGGGTGAGTGGGGTGCTGGGGTTGGGGGTTAAAGGCTTTTTCCTAACACTGCTGATCGCCGGCTCATGATGTGCAGAGATGGAGCCGTTTTCCATTAAGCCAAAAGTGGAATGAAGTCAAATCTGAAACGTGCATTAATTTGTTTATTTGGTGTTCCGTGTCGGACTACCCGCAGCAGACTCAGGTCAAATCAAAAATATCAGGGAAAGCACAGCTTGTCGAAGATGTCGAGTAACTGGGAACATCTCAACGTAGAGCTGCACGATTAATACTTAGAAGGTTGCGATCTCGATTCAAACACCCACGCGATCTCGCCTGTGTCTATTCAAACATTTGACAAGTACGATCACAGCAAACATTCAGATGCGCCGCTGCTGACCCAGGGAGAGCAGTTGTCATGTATGAAACACACAGTGTTGTTATTCCTGTTACAAATATTTATATCATCACAGAAGTACTGGGATAAAGGTTTATAGTTCGGATATGTCTATGGAAGCGAACAAAATAGAGCAAATCCCCTTTTGAAAGCAACATGGCGCTTCAAATAACGATTGTATCTATTACATCATTATAACTATATAACTAAGTAACTATTACAAGTATGTCATTGAATCATTCATTCAAGAGATTCATCCAGTAATGAAGCAAATGAAGTGTTAATGAGTAAGTCATTGATGCATTCATTCAAACCTGTTTTTTTAAATAATACATTTAGATTTAATAAACATTTTTAAATAGACTGCAGCAATCTACATTTTGTCAGAACCTCTAGTAAATTACATGTTATTTTGTTTAGTTGTCAAAGTTAGAATCTTGATCTCTGTTTGAAGAAAAATAATATTGAGAACATTTTGATTCGTATATATAAAGTACCATTACTTAAATATTTAAATAAATGCACTTTTTTACATGTGTTAAAAGTATTCAAAAATAATACATATTATAATTGAGTGTGTATACATAACCATGGCTTTTCCATACTAGACAATAACTATTTTCCTAATCGTAAAACTACATGGGATAAAAAAAGAACAATAATATTTCCAGGTTATCTATTATTACCATGGAAACCCTTTAACATGGGCCGATGCATACACATTTATCAAAAAAGCAACTCAAAAGGCTATGATTCATATGCACAAAATATGTAACAAAGATCTACAAAAGTTAAACAATTATATAGACATGGAGAGTCTCCATGTCTATATAATTGTGTAAATGTCTATATAATTGTGTAACTTTTGTACAGTGAATCATAAAAGAAACAGTTCACCCATAACTAACGTCATAATTTACTCAAGGCAGACGACACCATCAACTTTTTATTTTATGAAAAAAGATGACCGACTAATTTACTTCTCTATATTTAAATGCACGGTGTTACAAGTTTTACAAAGTAGCACATACATGACAAATGCAACCAATAGATAAGTCTTATACTTATGCAGGTGGAGTTATACAAGCACCAATATTCATTTTATTATGTTGAATGCCATTCATGCACTGCAGTCAGATGTTATTGATCTAAAGCTGACCTCTGTAACAAGACTACACGTAACTTGTGTGTGTGTGCGCGCTCTCTGGCCTTAGTTTGGCTCAATGATGCTACAGAGTGAAAGTGTAGGAGAATAATTCATATAGAAACAGATGTTTAATGACACCAGATGTGCTTGTCTGTCTTACCCGGGGAGTAAAGCTCAGCGAGCTGTCGGGCCCCGGCATGCTGCGGTCCCCAGCGAGGCAAGGTGCTGTGCGCAGCCGCCCCATGTTCATTCCCGTTCGGATCCTCCTCTGCCATAGACCGCTGGCTGATCTCCGTCTCCGACAGCAGCGCCGCAGCCATGCTCTCTTCTGGTGACCAGTTTTCACAAAACTTGCATTAATAATAATGTTGTATTGGGCATTTAGTAACTAATACACGTGAGTTTGTGTTTAGCAGTGAATGACAGTGACACGCCTTCCCTGGTAAGCTAAGGTTCCTATTTTAGCGAAACACACCCGGAACTAAAATAAGCACGAACTGCCTGTCTGATACTTCGCTAAACAGACATATAATGCAATGAGTATTATTTACCTTGTTTCATCTCATGAGCTAAATGAGTGATAAATATTGCTCCCCATAGGTCATCTGAGCCAGGTCTTTAAACTGTCCGATAGCCCGAATAAAGTGGATATTTGGAAAACTTTTCTTGTGCTCACTCACTGGTGTGGTGTTCTTAGGGACAGTGGTAAAATGTGTGTTTGTGGTGTGACGCAAAAAAAGAAGAAAAAAGTTACAATCACTGGCTGCTAATGTCGGAGGATTGTTTTGATTAACAAAACTACATAATGTCTCAGAAGTTTGTTAAAATAGTTGTATGCTTATACAGACATTGTCCGTTAGATGTTATGAAAATACAACAACGTTTGGTATTTTAATGATGGTCCCTTACAGCTCATGCGAGTCTATCACAAGACTTTGGGACGCTGATAAAGAAAACAAGCGTCTCTTGAAGCTAAATTAAGTACACACGACTACTGTTGATAAGAAACAGATAAGGCAATCATGTTATCTCATGTTTATGTAAATGTGTTTGATTATGCTGTAGTGAAACACTCGTAAAGTAATAATACAAACTAATATTACTGTACATAGTAATAAAACAAACAAAAACATTTTAATATATATAATGTATAACAGTATGTCACAAAAATATTTATTGTATACATAGCACATACATTGCTTACATGTTATTGAGAAGACTTGCTAGCTAATGATCTGTTAAGCATCATATAATGTGGTAATGATGGTGAATTTTCCTAATGAAAGTAATTATAAGTGTTTTAGAGAAAATCTATCTTTTCATATTACTGAGAGACCTTGGGATGCTGAGAGACTGCGGGTCTGTAAAACATTCTGAGGCTGTAAAGACTGACTAAATCGTATCTTCAAATATTTTAAATAACTCTACCACAAAATACAAAGGTACAGTTTCCTTTTGCCCCATTTGGACACCTCCATTTACCATTTATAATCCACACACTCTTAATACAGCACAGATTTAATAAAGTTTTCACTGCATTACATTGAAATACTTAAGTCAAACACAAGCCCAGTTAAGGGCATCTTTCAATACTCTTGGATATTTGTGGGTGAAATCAGATGCTAGTTTCCAAGTATTTAGGAGTTACTCAGATGGTGTGCTGAACCCGGTTTTCCCAAGCGGACCGTTTCAGAGACCCCAGAGGCCTGTAGTGTATCAATGCGTTCCGATGGCTGATTTCTGGGAACAGTACCGACCTTCTGTCCGGCTCAAGTTATGAGACTCAGCGGCCGAACCAGCTGCTTAAACACATGGATGCAATTAAAGCAGAAACTGCTCTGGTAAAAGAAGAAACACTACTTTAAATAGATGTTTCTGTCCTTATTCGGCGAGTCACAAGCATTAAGTCATCTGCTGATCACTGCTGGGGTTTTCCTTATTTACCAAAAACATAACACATTTGCAATCACCATATAGTTCTGCATTACGAAACTGATTTTCCATTTTTTTTATTATAGAAAATGAGAAATCTTTTCCTTTAAAATTGGATCAATAAATCCGATGCAAAGTAGAAATGACGACTTTCAGATCATCATATTTTTCAATTGAACTCATATATGTGACAGAGCAGTATTGTTATCAGCAGGTCACAAAACGTCACGTTCCGTACAATAATAATCCCACAATATTCCGCCTGCTCTGGATAACAGTGTGGCTGCTACTGCTTATCAGTTGTGTTGTAAAACATATAAACTCTAGTCTTTGATTCTGATCTGCAGACATTGAATTGAACATTATGAAAGCAGCACGAATCCAGGTTTGAGTAAAACGGTGATTAGTGATACAATACGGACTCAATGATCTTCTCTTCTGCAGGTGAATCATAGTAGATTTGAATTTGTATGATGATATTTATTATATGAACTGTAACCACATTAAACATCTAGAAATATTTATATTGACCAGCATGTTATTTAATGTAAACACAATTAATGTTAATAATACCTGTCCACGAGTTTTCATCATTGTCATTCACATTATCTGTATGTTTTATGAGCAGCATTACTGTAGCAGCTCACTGATATTTATTGTTAAATAGAAAGCATGACAAGAAGAATAGAGCTCACATAATGTCAGGGGAACAGAGCCACTCTAAGGAGTTCAGCTGCTTCCAAACGCTTTATCTGCACTTCGAAAGAACACTCACTTCAGATGCACAGATTCCCTTTATTCATGATTTATTTATTTGTTTATTTTCAACTGTACTAGTTTATTGCAATCTGGTTAATTCACATTTAAAAAGCAGACATCATCCAGTTGCACTGAAATCAAAGATATTCATTTTTACAACATCCATAAGGCCCATGTACTGGAAAATCCAATCAAAACCATTATGTTTTTTCTTTTTTTCTGTATATGTTTTTTGTCTTTTTACTGTAATTAGAAAAAAGAAAATATATAACAATAATAATAGAAAGGAAAAATATTACGACTGGCAAGCAATCACAGCACAGCACAAGTACCTATTTACTGCAAGAAATAAATGGTACAAATAAATCAACAAATAAAGAGGGCTGAGAATATATGCCTTGAAAAGAACAAAATTGGCACGTATGAAGTTTGATACATGAAGCAACGGAGGACAAGATATGTATTTCTAGAGATTAAAATCAGGCAGAGGGTGTCTTTCCCTTCCATTTTTTTCATCTTTTGTCCCCAAAAATCAAGAAAAACCAAAAAGAAAACGGGGAGAAAATAAAGAACACACAACCAGGAAGAAGGGACGATAAAAAATACTGCACGTTGAATACCTTTTTCTCTCCATCTCCGTTTTTTTTTCTCTCCTTTTCTTTTTTAATAGCATATCCCATTAATATTCATTCCCCACCGTTCGTAATAGCTGCGCCTGGTGGCGGAATCGTTAGAGTTTTACATGTGAGTAGCAAATGACACTTTGATTGGCTGTGATGTTGAAATGTTCCTCCCCCACCGGGCCTGGGTCGGGGTTCTAGGCTGAACCGGGAGTCCTGCGGGGCCCGGTCTCACTGTGCGTGCTGGCTCAGTGTGTGGTTCTGCAGGGGAACAGAAGAGAACACATGAGGAGAGAAATAATAAGCTACGTGCCCACACCTCCACCCGTCTCCTTCGCTCTCTCCTTCTATCCATCTCTCGTTCCATTTACCCACCAGGCCTGTCCGTCCATCTCAAGGCTAGCAGCCCCACTTTGACAGAGCCATGAGCGAACACCTTCCTTTCTTCCCGTTTTCTTTCTTCTCCACACCCTCCCATTAAATATTGGGCACATGTGCACTTGCGATCCCATTCATCCGCCCACGCGTTTCCGTACCGGCAGAAAAACACAACATTCATCCTCCGTTTGATTTAGAGTTCTCCGTTTCTAATGCAAAAAACCCTGATTTGTTTATTGTGGAGTCTTCGATCCATGTTTATGAATCTTTGAAATCAGCACAATGCCTTGTGATGCATTCGTTCTATGGACTCCTGAGAACAGAGCGTACATTTATAATCGCGTATCAAAACCCTCCGTATTGAAGTGAAGTAGGAGCCAAAAACAATTGTGATTTCACAGAGATGCCATAGAACCACTATTTGGGTTTCCCCAAAGAACCTTTTAGTGAACTGTTCAAGAAACATTTTTTTTCTTAGTGTGAAGGACATTTTAATGGATCCGTTTGACATTTCTGGGGTTCTCAGAAGCGGAAATTAAATTTCTGTTTTCAGATCGACTGAAACAGCAAAAGAAACAATCCATGACTTTTAAAAAGAGGGAAAAAATAGAGATTGATTACGTTGGTCAGAAGAGATGTAAAATTTGCCATCACTCCCTCAGCCATTGTAGTAGAAACATCCTCTCAGCAGTGTTAACTATACAGTATTTACATTACCACAAAGAAGTGTTATATGTAACTTTTTTAATGAAAACTGCAACATTTACAACATTAATAATTGTGGAAATGCATCCTTTCCTATAAAAGTTTCCATGGACGCCATTAAAAAACCCTTTATTTTTAAGAGTGTATGGCATAAGGACAGATGTGCACAAAAGACGGCATAATAGTGTAAAGGGGACAGAAGAATGACCTAAAACCGTGATCACGTACACAGATCAATCAGCCGTTGCGTGAGGGTTAAACACAAGCAGATATGCACAGGCTAAAGGGTTATTGTGTTGCCGCGGTCTCTCAGCAGCTCTGCTTTTCCGCATGCTTTTCCCTGGACCATAAACCCAATTCCCAGAGAAGAGCCGGCAATCATCCCACTTTCCCTCTCAAAGCTCCTTTCCAAGATTAATCTCTCCAAGAGAGATAGGCTGTTTTTATGCCCGATATAAAAAAAAACGGAAAGGGGGAGCAAATCTGAAGGATTAAACATGGTTTTTCGTTGATAAATACTTATTCTTATTCTTCGGCCTCTTATCTTAGTGCACATATTTTGCAAATGATTGCTGGCGAAAGGGGATCGGCAGCTCCATCCGAGGAAGGCCAAACCACTGGGTCTTAAAACCCCAGACCGAATCAATGGCAGTCTGTCAGGGGATGCGAGTCTTACGTCCTCCTTCTCTATCCATCCCGGCCTATCTCTCTCTCTCTTTTCCCGCCCCTCCTGCATGGAACAGAGAGGAGACGCGCACGAGGAGGGCTCTTGAGCGAGGAGACGCATCTCTCTGGGAGCCACTGACCCCATTATGAGAGCAAAGCACTTCTTCTTTTGCATTACGCTGTCTGCGCTGCCTTCCCCCTTCCAGCAGAGGCCAGCCTTGTCTATGTCTCGCTTTGAGATCTGGCGGAGAGGAGAACGAGATGGAGGTGCATATCGGACAAAACCCAAACATATTGCAAATCATTTGTCCTCATCACCAAGCACCTGTTTCGCATATTGGAATTACAACAAAACGTAACAGGAAAAAGCGACAGCATGGTGAAACACGACTGAAAATAATCCTGGGATTCGCATGACAATGAGCAATGAGTCAATACAGCGTACCTGCCCACATTGTCACATGTGCACATGTCAAGAGCAACTAACGACCCAATTTACCCAAACCTGCCTTAGCCGAGTCCCTAAGAATATGCTGCTGCTCAATCAATTATCAGTTAGTCCCCACAAAGCCAATCCCTCTCCAAACGCAATCTTCACCTGCTGCAGAGCCAAACGAATATGCCGGATACCACGGCTCAACGTGAGACCAAATTAACATCTGGTCGCCTATCTTTTCATTTACGCGGATGATCTGAACAACAAAAACAATAACACTAATAATATAATAATCTCATGTAATTTAATCTCAATTCATTCCAAATGTCACTGCATTCGTGATTTGTTTTTGATGTCTGAAATTAAGAATAAAGTATTTCACCTGTAAAACCGATCATTTCGGGTCCTACATTCTGATTGGTCGATACAGTGTTCCAGCTTTGCTAAAGTCTAACCTCAGTTAGATTCTCTCACCATTAATTTCCTGTTTACAACACCCCCCAAATAATAATCTATGAAATAGATACATTAATAATAAATAATAATCAAATTTATTATAACAAATTTATACTTCTTTTAAACATTAAAATCGTTCGATCAAATTAATATAGAATATAATGTCATTTATGCTTTACTCCCATAACTTTGTCGTAAGATTTTACTGCTTTTAAAGAGTTTTAGGTGATTTTGATTAATACAAATACATAGAAGAATCTAAAGAGTCATGTGACACTGAAGATGGAGTAATGATGCTGTAAATTCAGCTTTGATCACAGGAATACTACATTTAATGTTTACATAAAAAACAAAGTTTTACATTGCAATAATATTTCACAATATTACTGTTTTTTGTTTTGTTGTTGTTTTTTTTTTATCAAATAAATGAAGCCTTGGTGAGCAGAAGAGACTTTTAAAAAACAAAAAATCTTACCGATCCAAAACTTTTGACTGCTAGTCTATATATATATATATATATAAAATAAAATGACCAAGTTTGGACTAGAGTGTATGCATCTGTGACAGAGAAAGGGAGTGTGTGTGTGTGTGTGTGTGTGTGTGTGTGTGTGTGTTGTGTGTGTGTGTGTGTGTGTGTGTGTGTGTGTGTGTGTGTGGGGTGTGAGTCTCCCCCAGGTTGTCAGGACTGTGTGGAGCTGTATTGATTTGGAGGTGGAGGGACAGAGAGGCAGTGTTGTTCCCTGGGGTCTAGGGTTACACCAGCACTGCAGTGGCCTGATGGAAACGGCACGGTAGGACTGGAAGAGTGCGGGGAGCCCGACCTAACATACAGTACACAACCTCCTTCATACACACACACATGGATCCCTCACTTCACTAAAACAAAAGACATGTGCTCAGACTCCCCAGCGCACACATGCCTTTGTACGTAACACACACGCGGCCACTAGCCACAATCAACATCCATCGCTCAGCTTATTTCATAATCTTTGGCATATAAGAGCCACTGTGGTATCATACATCTGCTCCGTCTAATCACACACACCCTTATAAATGCTACACACTGTTGCGTTTCAGCTGCCCAGCTCACGCGCACCCCCCCCCCCCAACACATCTATTTCCATCTCTCCGATATCTCTCTTGAAAGATGGCAGCTGATGTGTGGGCGATCAAACCAGCAACACTTGTTTAAATTAGTTAATCAGTGTGTTGGAACAACACATTTTCAGGCCGGTCGCAGTTTGTTCTCTTCATCCGAGAGCGTTGTCGGGGGCAGCGCTATTGATTAAGCCGCAGGCGATCGATCGCCAGAATGGTGTGTGTCTCTGAATCTGATAATGACTCGCAATATGACATCAGTGCAATGCAGCTGTAATTGATATATTCTTGAAGGGGTGGAAGTTAGAGCGAGAGAGGTGGGCAACACAGGCTGTTTAAACAGTCATGGAAGAGCAGCGACTGAATGCGCCAAATCCTGGTACGAAGTGTCGAATCAGTTGCATACCGCTATATCTTTGCACGAGAACTCGAAGAGCTTGCAAACATGCTAAAGGCTCGCTCACGGGTCATCCACCTTTGTTGTGACGGAAATGAGACGACTTCCTTTGGATTTCAAGCACAGATTTAGGAGCTCATTGTAGGTTTATTCGTGACACGCACCTCCACCGAACGGACCTTCAATCGCAGCGACGTGAAGAGGGCATGGCGTAATGCACGGAACAGCGTCCTATCCCTTTCCCCCCTTGGCTTGGCGACGGAGCGGGGGGAGGCTGTTCGGTGCGCAGAACAGCCCCTGCGAGCTCAGTCAATATCTACGCTGTCATTGTTTTCCTAAACTGGTTATAAAAGAGAGGCTAAATCCTGCGGAGCTGTGCACTCCTGGGAAATATGGCCCAGTCACATTACTGATGCAGTGACTGCGAGACTGCTGCACTCACCGAGGGGGGGTGAGGAGGGGGGGAGAGAGAGAAGGGGGAGGCGGTGGGGAGATAAAGATAAAGGAAAATCAAATCTACGTTTCCCTACACAGCCTCTTTTCACACACAGAGCATGCACATACAGCCGGACCGAGCGGCTGTCATGTCACTTTCAATCAGGGCTGTTCGTGTGCGCGAGCGTGTGTGTGCCGCAGGGCCCCTGGCTCCCGGCTCTGTGGTGCCCCCTGGGGACGGTGCAGTGTCAGTGAAACTCTAATGTGTTGGCTCGTTCTGCAAGAGCGAACAGAGCGAGAGAGAGAGAAAGTGTTGTTGGAGAGGGTGGCCGTTCTGTCAGTAAACTGTTTTTCGTAACAGGATTCTTTGGAATTACTGACGTCTGTGAGCTGACCTCAGAACAGTGGAAAGCAGCCGCTGCCCAGTTAAAACACGAAAAAAAAGGCATATGCGTCCTGTGCTACATGATTAAGAACTGAAATTACATGATATATTTATATAATAAAAATTTATTTTTATCACATAAATATATGATAAATGATGTCATACAATATATATATATATATATATATATATATATATATATATATATATATATATATATATATATATACATTGTATGACAAATTTAGTATATATTATATATTTGAAAAACACAAATTTTTATAGTAATTAATATATTTGAAATTCATATTCATAAAAAAAAAAATCTGGTCAGAGAACATCGCTCGAACTCTATTTGTATGAAGCTGTAAAATCCAAAAAACACTAAATAGTCAATATACCTGTGATCACTAGAATGTAGTACATATAATACAATAGAGCCACTTGGTACTACACACTGTACTCGCTGTACTACTGTATCCAGATGCTTGTTCACACACAAATGAACAGACAGTGTGTCTCTGCTACCGGCTTTATAAAGTGCTCTTAGTCTGTCTACTGTCTGTATGGCTAAACGCAGACGGGGAGAGGAAATATTGAAGCTGATAAGAAGACGTGGGACAGAGAAAAAGATGAGAAGGGGGTTTAGAGAGAGAGGTGGAGCATGAATGAGAAAGAGAGAGAGAGTAAAGTTCTCAAAAGAGGAAGAGAGATCGTGAATGAGTATGAGAGAAAGAGAAGGGTGGTGGGGGAGATAGCGAGCGCAGCTTTGCTCTTAGGACACAAGTCTGTCCCTCTCTGCTCCGTTTTTAACACAAAATGAAAAATCACCTTTGCCGCTTGGTGCACTTTAGAGTAGCTTATTTTTAGACCTGCTTGACAGTCTTCCAATGGCCGGAGACTAGCAGATGGGCTGTCTTAAAGCTTCATATGCTCCCAGCTCTCACCTCCCAGAGACAGGAAACTCACTTGGGAGTATGCTACAAATAAATGCCCCCCTGCCCTGCCCCTGGATTCCCTCATCACTCCCTTCTTCCCACCTACTCACACCATTCTCCACCCAGAGAGTGCCAGTCCCCGAATTTAGCACCTTCCCTGCAACCACGTCCTGTTGTACTGAAGTGCACTACACTCACATCACTGTACAAACTGCTTTCCCCTTTCTGGCCTGACCAGGACTGGAGGCGTATTGTGTGAATCACAATGAATAAAAATGTTTATGCTTATGACAGATGATCTAGTGATAAGCACCCATTGAGCCAAGGTGTTCATGTGGACGATGCAAGTTAGAATCAGGCAACAGTATAATTTATATATATATATATATATATATATATATATATATATATATATATATATATATATATATATATATATATATTAGGGCTGTGCGATTAATCGAAATCGTAATAAAATCGCGATTTGAGCATGCGCGATTTCTAAATCGCTTCATAGCACGATTTTTTCCGCGCTCCCGGCTCGCAGTATGCTATCTGAACCAATCAGAATGCAGCGCGCCTAAATTGAGCGCGAGAACAGACCAGACCGGGCGGGTACCAGAGATTCAGTGAACTGCGAACAGGTGCGCGTGCCAGAAGGGAGCGCGAGTGCATGGAAATATTAGCCCAAAGTGGCTTGCCTCACCAGTTTCTGTCTCTGGGAAGGTAAGAGAATACCATTACTTTATTGGTTTACAAGTAGTTTCCTCCGCTGCGGCTGTCAGTCATTCTCCATTCAGCATCAAACAGCGCGTCGCGTTCGGTTAACTTACGACAGTCACAGTCAACGATGAAACTCTCTCTAAGTCAAGATGGTCATTCAATGTTAATATTATTAAACTCTGTAGATAAAGCTCTATGGTTTTGCATTAAATGACTATCTTGCTGGACTGTTCGTTTCTACCGTGTGTCTGTTAGATCACAACACTAGTAGAGTCAGAGTACTATAATTGTTCATCACGCGCACAGTAACTGAAATTTAAAACTGTTAAAAGAAAAGGCTCAATAAACTATTGCATAGATACTGTATAATACACTATGTATGCATCGATATGTATTTCCTTTGTGCTTTGAACTTTTTAATGCGGACTCGACGCGCTGCGCCTGCGCGCTGTGACAGTCTTGCTTCAAGCGCATCATTCTGCGCTCGGGATGCGCATAAGCGCTTTGTGCAGCACTGTATTGGAGTCTTTCATAATCATATCATAATACTTTTGCTCAATGAAAGATTATTAATATACTTTTTTGTTCTGTTTTATCTATCATATGTTGTTGCCTCATTAAACAGCTGTGCTATACTTAATATGTCTTAATTTTATAGTAGACTATATATAAAATAATTGATCTTTTTGATTTTGAATGTATTTTACAACAATACAATGAGCAATATGTAATGTTTTACTAGATTTGGTGCTACACGATAAAGCTCTAATTGGTTTTCTTTGGAAATATGTTTCAAATTCACACAAAATGCATTAAAATTGTAAAGCATGTCTGTTTGTGTCAAAATCGTGATTAAAATCGAAATCGAAAAAAAAATCAAGAAATCGTGATAATTTTTTTTTGTCCATATCGCACAGCCCTAATATATATATATATATATACTTGATCAGATTAATTTGTTTATTTATTTTATAATTTTCTAAATTGGGATGCAAACCAAAACATAGTAATATTCATAATAAACGAATGACAAATAAAAAAGATTTACATTATGTTAAGCTAATATCATAACAAATAACAGCGATAAATTAAATTATACAAATTATAAGTAAAAACACCTGTTCACACTTTAATTTGCGGCCTATTTGGTTTCATAAACTTTATGTCTTAAGCAGAATGCCTCACGGAGACAGAAATCCAGGTGATATCAGTCAAAATCAGTTTTGTCATTTTGTTCTCTTTGAAAGGAGCGGAGGGAGTGATTCCACTATGACTGACCTCCTCTGACCTCCGTGCTCCAGAGCAGCTTCTTCACACACACGCGCACACACACGCGCACGCACACACACGCACGCACGCACGCACACAGTTTACACTCATACCTACTGTACAGTATATCTGACATTGGTACATCTCTGTCAAGCACCAGGTTGCCAAATAAATACTAAATGTACAGGGGATTAATTATACAGTGATGATGTACATAAGCAACTGATGATGTAATCTTCAGCAACAGAATAGAGCTGGTTCTAAAAGTCAACATATGCTGTCGGCTGTGTTTAATATAACATTTGACACGTTCTCCAGGCATCAAATTGCAGCACATGACTGGCATACAGACAGACCCTTATCAAAATGTACCATCGCAACAATAATTTGTGGTAGAATACACCAATGAGCCAAAACATTATGACCAGTCACAGGTGAAGCGAATATTGTCGATCATCTCCTGACAAGGCCACATACTAAGGTCTAAGACTTCAGGCAAATAAGATTTGTGTGTCTAGAAAACTAACCTATCTGCATGGGTTGCTTTGGTGAGGACGTAGGTGTACCCACGTATGTGTTGAGGCTTTTAAAACGGATACAGGAAAAATGAAGCTCTCCAAATAAGCACCCTGTCGAGTCTTGGTGCAGAACTTCTCCGTCACACAAGAAAAACTCAGCGATGGAGGAATCTGAGGAAATATTATGTGATATTACGTGCTGTAGTCACGGCCGGCTTCTCTGTGCAACTAATTATTAATTGGTGTAATTAAATATATAATTAAATATAATTATATTAATATAATTTTAGTTTTAAATTGTAATAATATTTTAGAATATTACTGTTTCTGTTTTTCGATCAAATAAATGCAGCATAAGTGACATTTATTTTTCATGAGGCAATCAATTCCTGGTGGATAAATTGTTGTCCTATGATTTTATCCTGTTATCATTTTCACTCAAAAAAACATTGTATTATGAAAGTAAAATGAGTTGAAAATACAATGTAATGTTAGCAATTGTTGCTAAACTCAATTTACCACAGTTCATAATATGGATTAACTATGATTAATATGTGTATTTTGACAAAACTATGGTTAACATGGTACTGTACATGTCCTTTTTTGTAAATAGTCTCTAATATAAAATTTCACACATTCTACAGGCATCAAACAACAATGTGCAGACATAAAGACAGGCTACATTCAAAAAACAACACACGCATGCATGCACACACCCAGACGGACATGCACACACAGTTGTGCTTTCGTGAGATCTGTGGAGTGTGGAGGTTCGAATGTTAGATGAGCTTGGTGGCCTCAGTAGAGCCGTGTCATGGGTGATAGCACTGCGCTAGGCTAACACTAGGCTACGCTACGCTAGCTGTGTTCTGCCACTCAGAGATGCACTCAAAGTACACACACTCTCTTTCCATGTCATAGCCTCACTAAAACCCTCCCTGATTCCCCTCAGGGAGGAGGTTTTGACTCCAAAGCAGCCCTAAACTAAGACGGAGAGAGAAAACGCATTACGCGGTGAACGATGCAGTGTTCAGAGAGAAAGAGAGAGAGAAAAGGCTAGTGTGTGTATCTACAGCCAGTCAATGTCAACACTTTGTTGTCACAACGATATGTGAGCCTAGCAGGCAGAGTGCGAGTGAGAGCGAGGAGGAAAAGAGAATAGGAGAGTGTGTGAGGTGTGCTGTCAGAGCTGTGTGATTTATAGAGTGTGCTGTCAGACTCCAGCTGCTGAACCAAAGTGTCAGGTTGAGAGAGACCCCTACCAGTTTCTTTGTGTTAAGAGAGAGAGAAAAATGAGACGGAGAGAATAAGATAGACAACTTTTTAAAGGCCATATTCTACACTTCTGTAGCATTAAAATGTTTTCCACCAGTGAAGTCCAATATTAGTGAAGCTTTCTTGAAACCAAAGAAGTTGCAATTTTGTCCTGTTCTGTCTTACCATGCCACAACAAACGATTTATATGTCCATATCCAACTCAAAAACAGGGTGTCACGTGACAATACACAGCCCATCAGAAAAGTTATTTGTTTGATCGCTCTCACACTCTGTGTTCCTTGTGGAAAGTAAGGGATTTGTCATCTGATAATATATCATTTTCTAAACTATAATAAATAATATAAACTACTATATAATAAATAATATTCTAAACTTCCACAGTCAGTCTCTTCTCATTTATATTTGATGATTAATATGCATTAAGGAGCATTACTTGGGATTTTAGCACAACACGTATGGTCACAAAATGGTAGAATTAAACAAACCATTTGACAGTCACATTAAAATTCTGGGATTAAACGTATCTCATTCAAACCTATTTTAAATCTAAATCTAATTTAATTATGAAAATAAATGTACAAAATTAAAAAGTAAGTGATTTTAAATTAAAAAAGATTCATATTTTTTAGGTTCTGCCTTAAATGGATAGTTCACCAAAATAATGAAAATTCTGTCATCATTTACTAAAGATTATGTAATTCCAAACCTGTTTAAGTTTCTTTCTCCTGCAGAAAAAAAATTCTAAAATCTTGGAAGAATGTTTTTTACAATGAAAGACAATGGGGTCCAAAACAACATTGGACACCAGTGAGTTTCATTGCATGGACAAAACATTTTAAAAAATATCCTCTGTTAATCCAAAAAAAGAAAGAAAAAAGAATGTAATACAGGTTTGTAACGACGTGAGCAAATAATGTCAGAATTTTTATTTTTGGATAAACTATAACTTTAAGACTGATGGGAGTAAGAATGATGTCTAAAATTAAAAATCTTGTAAATTTGAATTTAAACCTGGAAATAAACAAAGTTAAAGGACTTTGAAAAATCTAAATAAATGTATTAAAATACATGAATTAAATGAAGTTTTGAATTTAAACCTGGAAATAAACAAAGTTAAAGGACTTTGAAAAATCTAAATAAATGTATTAAAATACATGAATTAAATGAAGTTTTGGCCTTAAATTAAAAATGATAATTCTGTCATCAACATGTTCCAAACCTGAATGACTTTCTTTATTCCGTGGAACAAAAAAGAAGATATTTTGAAGAATGTTTTAGCTGATCTTGTCCATACAATGGAAGTCAATGGGGTCTAAAACAGCATTGGTCTCTACTGATTCCATTGCTCGGACAAAAAAAATATTGTCGTCATACAGTTTTGGAGCAGCATGAGGGAGTAAATAATGACAGAATCTTCCTTTCTGGGTGAAGTATTCCTTTAAGATCAAGTCTTGTCATCTGTTATGCTATGTTAATGAGCGAGGCAAACAGAGTGAAGTATCCACAGTTCCCAAACCCTCCAGATCACAGCTGCGCTCAGTGTGCATGCGCACGCGTGTGCGTCGAGCGTTGAGAGTGTCGAGCAGCGAGAGTCATCTCACCGACAGCGCTTAGACTCATACGTCACTGTCACAGCCACGACAGTTCCAGTCCCGAGCTGGCAACCCACACGCGAGACAACAACACACACCACGCAGTGCAGAGCTGTAGCGCCACAGCACAACCCTGCTCAACTGTCATATCTGACTGGGGCATGTGCTGTACACACCCCCTCCTTCTTCTGTTGTCTTCACATTTTCATTTCAGCTCGCTTTCTCTCATGTTGCGTCTCAACATATCCTTCGCTCTGTCTGTGCGTTAAAGGAACAGGCTACCATGAGAGACGGATATGAGAAAACGCTTTATAGTGATCCCAGTGGACACATCTCTCTTTTTTCCCCTCGCTCTTCCTTACCCCCCTCCCTCTCTCCCTTTCCATCTCCCTCTCATGCCAGTCCCCAAATTATTTAATTTAGCACAGACACCATATCTCCCTATGTGCCATCCCGCTGAAGTTCTCTCTCCCTCCACGTCCTCCTCCCTTCTTTCCTTCACTTTATAGATTGTTCCAAGCAGGGGTATTTCGTGACAGAATCAGGAGTGTGGGTGGGTTTACTGGAAAATTTGCAAAAAGGCATTTACTTCATTTTTATCTCAACATAAACACGCACGTGCACGCTCGCAGCCGAAACCGATGTCCCACGTTGTAATAAATGAATGCGAATGTGTTGATTTACTCTGAAGATTAGTGCCGCCCCATGGTGAGTGTTTTTGATTTGAATTCGCCAGGCCGGAGCTTTGTTTGAATCTTCGTCTCAGCAAGGGCAGAGCAACAAAACAAATGCAAACAGGTAAACAACTTAAACATGTTCTCTCCGATTCTAGTTTACTCCAACGTCCACCAGCCACCCACCGCCAGGAGAATTTCAATCAAAAACAGTGCGGCAATGTAAGTTAGTAACACCATGACACACTTCTTACATGCTCCTGTTTGGTATGCTAACATCCTACATACTTAATGAACTAATGAAACCACTTGCTAATGCATTCAGCTATCTATTAACTCTTGGCTACATTTGCTATTTTTCGTGTTCATATATCATGGCACTGAAGCCATTGGAGAGATCCGAGACCTGGGACTCTTCATGTCAGAAGGCTCGCGGATGTCGCGGTCTTCGAGAGGGAGCTGTTCTAAACACAGCTTTAGCTGGAGACACTATACTGCAGTCCCCTGACAACCCCTCCACCAGCCAGCCAATCAGCAGCAGGTAAGGTGGATTTGAGGAGCTGTAGGCATGTGTGTGTGTGTGTGTGTGTGTGTTGGGGTTAGGGCTCTGAAGAGAGCCCTCCAGATCCCCATTCTAATAACGTACATTGCCACTCCAGACACAAGGGCAGCTGGGACACGCACACACAGGCACTAATAAAATTGAGCATCACAATAGAAACGTATATCAATATCTACAGCACACAAAACCAGATTCAAAGCACACCAGACAAACTCTCCATGTACATTATGATTCTAATTTGACACATAATGTAACATATTCTATGAATGTTTTTGGAGCTTCTACAATTCTTAACTCTCTGATATAGGGTTAGCCTATATGAGTTAAAATGTGCCCATTTGATCATATGCTAATGTTAATTCTAGTTTAAGCCAGATTTTAAATATTCTGAAGAAAATGTCAGTGGACCTTTGAATATGCCCGAGTGTCTTTAGCACAATGCTATGTTGTTGCTTCCTTTTTTTTTTTAGCATATTGCTGTGCGTATTGCTTTTTATTTAGTCTATATTTTATATATACCACGGTTTAAAACTTTTGGGTTGGTACGATTTTTTAAATGTTTTTGAAAGAAGTCTCATCTTGCTTTAATATGTAATTTTCTTCTTGTGATGGCAAAGCTGAATTACTCTTCAGTGTCACATGATCCTTCAGATATCATTTTAATATGCTGATTTGGTGCTTAAGAAGCATTTCTTCTTATTATCAATGTTGAAAAGAGCTGTGCTGCTTCATACAAACTGATCAATTGTTTTCAGGATTCTATGATGAATAGAAAGTTCAAAAGAACATAATTTACTTGAAATATAATTTTTTGCTAAAGTAAAAGTCTTTACTGTCCCTTTTGATCAGTTTATGAACCCTTGTTGAACAATAAAATAAGAAAATTCTGGAGATCTTGATATATAACCTTAAAATACTTAGGGTAGGGATTTGAACAAACCTGTAACCCTAAATATGACCAATAATAAGAGGTAGAGAAACGGTCTACCTCATCTCCAAAAAGTGCAATACAGAATATGAATCGTAGTTCTATATCAAATAAGCTTTTCCTCCACCTCTGTGAAAATTGGAAAGTGTGTGAGAAAGCGAGTGCGTGTGTGCGCTCCAATGAACGCAGCCTCCTTACATCACTCCACTTAGTGCTGTATGAGAACTCACAGCCCTCAAATATTCAACACTTTCGCAATGTCAAGGGGGGGAGGAGACAAGAAGGCATCAACAAACAAACAAGTGCAAAGACCCCCCTCCTTCCCACACACACACACACACACACACACACACACACACACACCACACACACACCCATCCAAACTGCTGAGTATGGTTAAATATTAACCAGTGCTAAAGGAAATACCATACACCCACGTGCGCACACACATGCCAGCGGGGAAGGGATACAGGGCATGGGGGGAATGCTGCGCCCCCTGGAGGGCTCAATCAGAACCGGTAGTGTGTAAAAATGAGGCGCGCTGTCAGAGAGTGACAGCCGTGCCTATGGAAGGGCCGAAGGGTGGGCGGTTGGGAGTTCACCTGGGGAAACAAAATAACAACTGAAAGAAAATCTACACACACACACACACACACACACACACACACACACACACACACACACACACACACACACACACACACACACACACACACACACACACACACACACACACACACACACACACAAAAAGTCTCTGAAGTTTCTAACAAAGGAGTGGAGGATCCTGCAGAGTAGGTCTAGCTGCGCTGATCGGGGCGAAGCATCACTTATTTACCAGCTTACATCTGCACTATTTATGGGCACCAGGGAGAGGCAGAAAGGAAAGAGGGAGACGGAGAGAGAGGGGTGGGTGGGGGCAACACAGAGGGGCTAAAATATGCATGGGGGCTGGCTCTTCTGGGAGCTAGAAAAAAGAAAATGGGAAAGGGAGAAAGAATGAGAGACATAAAAAGGCGAATGAGAGTGAGAGTTGGAAACAGTTTGAGGAAGGGAGGGAGTTGGTGGGAGTGCGAACGAGAGAAAGAATTAGAGACAAGATAAAGGATGGAAGCAAAGTTTGCCATAAGGGAGAGGGGGATGATACAGTAACGTGTCTTGCGAAGGCTCATGGGAAGGCGAGGATAAACTCAGAGTGGGGCCGCACTGGGAGGGCATGCTGGGTAGGGCACACAGGCCATGCCCGTCAATCCATTCAGTCTTGTTAACAACGTACACACAAGTTCAAGTCTCATTTCACCTGGGCAGGAGCATGGTAAAACCCGGACGTCGGAACGGAGGATGACTGCTCTATTCCTCACCGCCGTCACCGCTCAGGTGGGCCTGGAGTGGATGCGGGGGGACGGAGCGGATGGGAGTGATGGGGCGCGCCCGCTGAGCCATGGGCTGGTGAAAGTATCTCGGTTGGCCGGCCTCAGGGTGAGGCAGACAGTGACCGACAGGGTCCAGTGCTCCCCCTGCTGCTAAATGGACTGACCGGCCATATGCCCAACGCCGCCGGCCTTATATCACTGTCACGCAGCGGCCGGGGGCTCACGTGGAGGGGTGGGGTGTTTGAGTCATGCAGGAGATTTAGGTCACACCCCCCAAGCCCTAAAATATTAAGTCATGGACCTGAGTAAGCTATTAACCTCACTCCCTGCTACTTATGAAGACCCTCCCACCAACACACACAGGGGGAGGGGCTGCAGGAATGGTGGCCCATAGCTCACAAAGATGAATGTAACTTGGGCTAGGGCAGGATGCAGCTGACCCCGGCGGCCCCGTGGCAGCCACTGTGGGCTGAGTTATTCACAGTCCTCCCGCTACTCAATCTGTCTGCCCCATAATCAGCACAGAGAGAGAGGCCGAGAGAGAAACAATCGCCTCCATATACTGCCACTGACCTAGCAACAGTATATTAACATTATTGTTAAGTTTTCAGCAGACATATTTTATATTTCATGGCCTTTATGTTTGCCAATTAAGGAGAGAAATACTATCGGAAAATGTTCTGCTACCTAAGCCTAGCCTAACAGGAACCAGAAAACTATCAGGTTTGGGTTTGTACATACTGTACAATTGACCTATGGCTAAGCCACGCCCCCAAACGCGATGAGCCAATCAGTGCGCATAGCTCACCCAATACACTCGGACATTCTCTGCTTCCACTTCCATTGAAATGCATTGCAGTTAGTCAGTTTTCATTCGTTTTTATATGTTTTTTCTTGTAATTTTAAGTTTAAAATGGTCAAACGGTGTGCATGGGGTACATGCAACTCCGACACAGGTATCCCGAGAGGCTGGGTGGCGATATGTTTTTTTTTTACCCTTTTCCAAACATCTCAACCGAGATAAGTGTCTGGTCTGGATTAAGTTATGCGGTAACGTTAGACCACAACACCTACTAAACGTGGATAAATTAAACAAGAATTAAACAAGGATGTCTACATCTGTTCTAAGTTAACAACGTATTTGAATGTTATCTTAAACATCTCTAACGTAACGTTAGCTTAAAACGTTAGCTTCTAGCTGCGTTGTACATCATATCACTTAGCTTCGTTAACGTATCTGTAAATAAATAACCGATATAACGAATGTTAGCAATGTTGTGCTGAATGATTCATGTAAATACTGCAGTGCATGAACAATGCTGATCCTCTATCTTGTTGTCTGAGATGGTGATGGCAACGAGATGCGGTTTATCACGTTTACACTGTGACCTGTACATTTTTGCCTGGAGCTGAAGGTTTTCATCGACCTTCTCAACAATAAAATTATTAATATAACCCTCCAATGCATAGTTAATGCCCCCTTGGTGACTTCGAGATGATATATAATCTTTCTGTCTCCAAAAATCATCAATTGCCTCCTGTGAAATGTCTCCTACTGTGACAGCTGCCGTAGCGCCTGTGACCGAATGTTGATTGTTTGTCCGAGTGAGTGGAGGGGGCGTGGCTTAGCCATAGGTCAATTAGGGACGTACCAAGTTCTGGGACGGGGCCCAGTGCGAGTTAGTGGAATCAGGGGCTCCCCCTCGGTCCGTTCGTTGCCTGGCTCCCTTAAGTGCAGGGCCCGGTGCAGTCGCACCAATTGCACTGGCCTAAGGACGGCCTTGCACACAATACAGAACTTCTGGGGCCGTATTCACAAAGAATTTTATTTTACCACTAGGAGTACGCCTAAATCGCACTAAAATATTTTAGCTAGGAGTTTTCTCTTAAAAGTTATTCACAACGCCTTTCAGACCTACTCTTAGTAAGGAAAAATGACAACTCCTAAACTAAGAGTGAGTCTTCGTTGCTATGGATGACGTCAATTCTCATGCACGAGCTTACACCTAGCTAGTTAGACGCTTGATCATTCGCTCGAGTTCAAAGTTTCAACTTGCGCGTAAGACATTCGCGGCAAACGCGTCGCCCAATTTGCGTCATTCGCAACGCCCTGCGCGAATGATGCGTCTATTCGCGTCTTTGTATTGACTTTGTATGTAATCTACTCGCGCAAATAATTAAATTCGCGTTCGGTGTGAACACACCATTACTGCTGCTGGCTCAGTTGGTACTGAAAAAAAAATGATAAATGGGAAATTCGGCACTGGGATATCAAGCAAAACACATGGGAGAGGATTTGTTTGCAGATCAATGCAGCATTCCCGCTTGTGTCGCGGACCCCGGACGACTGCGAGAGGCGGTGGTGTGCGCTACAATCCTTTGTGAATAGGTCTTAGTGAGTTAGGAGTCCTCTCGACTTCTTTTAAGCTGTCCCAGACTTAGGTGCTACTTTTAGGGATAAAATGCTTCGTGAATTACTCGTAGTGAAAAAAATTAGGAGTCCTAAAGTTAGGAGTGACACGCCCATTATTTTTAGGAGTTGCTCCTAAATTCGCCAGTTAGGAGCTACTTTTAGCCTTAAAATTCTTTGTGAATACGGCCCCTGGTCTATATTTTTATAATACCTGAGTGAAAATATAGCCAGCTGTGCACAATGAGTAATACAATAAAAAATTTTGGTTACAGGTTAGTTATTTGCTAGGAAGGAATTTGCTGGAAGAGGGAATTATAAAGAGTTTAAACGATGTCAGGTACGAACCAGGTTCAGCATCAAACTAAAGCCTTGTACAGAACCGCTAGGCTCCAACAGCAAAAAATGTCCTTTCTAACCAATGCAAACTACAAGCAACTACAGAAGCAGCAGTACATTAAGATTACTGTTAGTTTAGCACATTTTAGTTGGGGCATGTCAGCTAACTGCAAGGTTCCAACACCAACACTAAAGGCGCAGTCACATTATTGCAAAAAAAGGTCCATTGTCTATTGTCTACATGGCAATTTCCTGCGAAAACGTGAAGAATCTGTGTGAGGAAATTATTCATCCTTGTGCAAAATTCCAGATTGCGTGGAAGTGACTAGATTTTGCCTGTGAAATTTTGCGGAGCAAAGGTATATATGACCACATTTTAACGCAAATGAGAGTGCTCATAAGGCCACAATCACAACTATGTATCTTAAACTACATTACATTTGGTCCAGTCCAATACTCCAATCCAAGAATATCTCCAAAAATGGTCATAAACATCCTTCAACAATACTGAATACAGCGCTGAGTGTCATCAGAGTGTTCCACCACTAAAGACGAGTCCCTAAAGGGGAATTAACCGGTTAGCAGTAACTTTTTTAACCAGCACATTTAGTTCTAGCCCTTTAGAAGGGACTGAGTGGGAGGAAAGTGCGTATGTGAGAGAGAGATTTAAATCCTGCCTGGCCCTTAGGCTTGGCTGAGATGTCTGCATTTGTGTTGGTAGCTAAAATTGATACTATTTTTCACCTCATAGCTCTGTGATATCTCCAGCTAAACTTGAGTCAGCAGATGTGTCTCACTGCTCTGCCATGTCTGCTTCCTACGGGAATCATTACCACGGGCCAGGAACATCCAGAGGTGCTTAAAACCAACCATAGCCACTAGAATGTCTGTATTTCTATACAAAAAAAACATCTTTTTGTTGGGCAATGAAGACACAAAACTCCTGACCAACAAAGAGCCAGACTGCATTGTGGTACCAAACAATGTCAAAAAAGCATAAAAAAAATAGAAAAAAAAATCTTAAAGTGTGTTAACATCAACAGCGATTAGCAGTGACAAAATGACTAGAAGTAAATCATTTTCAATAAGAAGTGATTTGAGACAACATGAGCAATGGCGAACGTTGGCGATGACACAAAGTTAAGGATTAAACCGCTGTCAGTGTTCGTCAAGGTATACAGTCATGGAAAAAGGAAAATGTTGGGTACCAGTGTAAAAAAAAAAAAGTTATACCAAAAAGTGTACAGCACTTTGTAAACGTGTGTGGTAGTGCTTGCTCACTAAAGACTATTTGTGTGTGTGTGTGTCAGTCTCAGAGTGAAGGGGTTCAGGGCCTCCCTCAGGGAACTCAGATAAAGGATTCAGTAAAAGAGAGAGAAAGACTATACCTATCACAGTAGAAGAGACAGACAGAGAAACAGATACAGAACAAAGACAAAAAGAAAGAGAAGAAACAAGAGAAGAAAAAGAAACAGAGACTCATCCGGAAAGGAATAATGTCAAGTGGACAAAGTGTGTTATTGTTACAGTAGCCAAACGGCTTTTGATGAGCTGTCAGACATCAGATTGTGCTGTGAACTTGAGCGTGAACCTGTAGGGCATACAGTTTTCTGTACAGTATCTCTAACTGCTCAAGGCCATCGGAACTGTGATTAGTGTACATTCCTTCATATATAGTGGTGCAGTGGTTCTTAACTGGTTTTGTTTGATATTACACAAGATGTGATCCAACATAGTACCAAAAGAGTTCATTATAGTATAAAATTTAGAAAACATTAAACCTTTATAAATATATTTATTTATTTGCATTTAACATTGTTTTTATTTCTAAACCGAGAGTTTCCAATATACTAGTTTCCACTGTACTAGTGTGTGTGTGTCTATGAACTATGTCTATGACAGTCTGTTTTTGTATATGCATTGCAAATGTAGCAAGAGTGGGCCTGGGACAGCATTCCCAGTTGTCTGCCCTGACGATGCGTGCATGTGTGTGTGTTGTTTGTGTAGATGAATGTGAGTTCCAGCAGTCACAGCAGGTGGTGTGATTGATTTGCAGAGTAATGGGTCTAATCGTTACTGGCTTGAGGATGCACCTTGTTTTCCCCTTTAATTCCCTTATTAGCTGTGATCTGTGTCACATCTGTGTCTATCAGGACTAACTGAGATTGACTACAGAATACAATATTACAAACGTCACAAAGCAGATACACAGTTTGCTACTACAAGGAGATTCATTGCACATATGACAAATAAAATATTATTAGAAAACATTAAAACATGAACATCAGAAGTTTTTACATGGCTTCCTGGAATATTTAATTCTGACTGGTCTATCACGGCACTAATATTTTTCTTACATAGCCGTTTCTAGATTCAATTGGCTTTGGAAAGTAAAGAGTTACTTGTGAGTAAGTGTATTAGAACTGTATCAATGCTGATACAGCTGCATATGATATAGCTACAGCTGATATCAGCTGCTGATAGTGAAGTGACGTACGCATTAAGGAAAACATCGGTTACAGTTTGCCCTTCTTTTATCCACCATTTTTACCAAGAAGAAAATGTAGCATTTGAAGCTTTAGTAAAACAACTTTTTGTTTATCCAGGACTCCATACTCCATGCAGTGACATAAAATATTGTTGACAGTGAATGAAAAATAAAAATAAAATAAAAATAATTGCCAGTAAATGTGGCAGAAATTAATTTTGGAGTCATATTCCAGAAAGACAGGTTTTTTTTTTTTTTTTTGTTGAACTGCCATGTGATTCTGCATTACTCACCTGGAGCTCAGTTTGGAAGAAGAACTTCTGTGGACACTGGGAGCAGTCGTATATCTTGTCCTCCTGTCCGTGGACGGCAAAGATGTGCTGCTGCAGCTTATTGGCCTGAACAAACACTGGGGGAAAAGACAGAAGGGAAACAGCAGTCAAACGATTGGCTGAAACGCTTTACCCAAGAGTGTATGGCGAATTGACTGTGAAAATAGCTGATTTGATTAAGAACTAATCCTGAGTGAGAAATTTAAAAAAAAGAAAAATCCATGACTACCAACTTTCACGCTTTGGGTAGGAGAGGGAGAATAAAAATAATGATTTTTTTTGGATTTGAGACAATGTGTCGACACTGAAGAAAGTGGAAGGGGGAGGGGACGTTCTCAAATGAAAAGCTCTCAAACTCTCTTTATCGGAGAGCAGGGGATGACAGCCGGAGATGGAGGGAGAGACAGAGACAGACTAAAGTATCCCCACCAGACCTTGTGATATTTATCAATAAATCATTCCTCTATCCTCGGGTTTTTAAATTCCGTTCGTGTATTTTTTTTGTTTTTTTTGTTTCAGTAAACTTAAGTTTGCTGTGTGTGGAGACTATGAATTATTGAGCGTCCCTGGAGGAGAAGGCATCCGCTTACTTATTCATGAGCCACACAGGAATAGTGTTAAAGTTTAAAAGAGGACTGCGTACCTGTAAGGGAGGAAAGGGGGAAGAGAACGTGGTGTAGCCAAACAACTCGGTAAAGGTGAAAGAAAAACGGAGAACTAATCCGCAAGGAGGAAGAGAGAGAGAGGGAGACAAAGGGACGGACAAGGCGAAAGAACAAATAATTTGATCAGAGGGGTGGAGAGGAGGATGAATAGAGGAGTGAATGTGAGTGTACAGTGAATATAGATGAAGATGGAACTGGAAGAGGAGAAATAAGGAATGGGTGAAGGAAAAAAAGAGATGAATTGAATAAAAAAAGAGTGCATAATTATCTGGAGATCGGTGTGTTGCAGTGCTGGGGACAATTTGGCCTCCAACACTGGTCTTTGATGTTGACAAGCTCAAGTAATGATTTCTGATTCCCAAAGGTTAGCTGACAAACATTTCAAAGTGACTTTCAAACTTAGTGTGAGGAGAAGCACACACACTGGGCCTGTTTAACTAAATGCACACGTACGCGGAGGGTCCTACCCTGGAGAGTGTGAGCGGATTACACTCACTTTCTATAAACCTGCCCTTTATTCTCTGACCTCTCCTCTACTGAACACACACACTCACTCACCAATGGATCTTCTTACCTCAAAGACATTCAGCATGACAACTGGCCTACAGAAAAAGCTAGTAGTTCATATGAGATACTTTACAGCGTACAAAACGGCTGTTATGATTTGATGAAGCCAGTTAACAGGGGCTCTTGTTTGTCTATTCTACTGCAGTGCCTTCTGGTCCAGTGAAAGTGGGACGTCTGACAGGGGCTCGATCTGCCCAGGGGTCATGAGTCCCACCAGGCATCACAGCGGGGAGATCAGCTCTCATTAGCTTTAGCATCAGCTCAGCAGGATGCCTGCACCAACCGCAGCCTCCTGTCTTGGCCACGTTGAACTTTATTAACCATTGTGTGCTTTTGCATAAGAGTGTGTCATAATATCTCGCTTCTATCTCAAGTCTAGAGAAACTGATCTTGATTTACATAATAGCATGTATATACAGTATGTGTGTATTCATATCTTTATGAATTCTAGAAGTTGATCCGTGTTCTCAAAGCAAGTCCATGCCTGGTCTTTCCTCTCTCTCACCAGGATGAACAATGAATTTAATAGTTAATTCAGTTCAATTAGCAGGACAAGGAGGAGAAATGGAGCAGAGGAATGGAGGGGAGAGAGGAGGGGGGTGTAGATGAGGATGAGATGGAGAGAAGGGGAGAAAAAGAGAGGAGAAAACTAAGAAATAAAAGAACTGAGACAAGAAGAGACAAAAGAGAAAGAAAAAGTTGAAAAAACAAAATAGATGAGACAAAAAAGATGACAAAAGTGAAAAGATGAGAAAAAAAATTAAGGAAGTATTAGACAAAAAGAGAGGAAAAAGAGACAAGAAAATTAGATTTTTTTTAAATGAAATGAAGAAAAGACAGAACAAGATGAAAAAAGGAAATGGAACAAAAACAAAGAGAAGTATTAGATGAGATAAAAACTGAAAAATGAAATGAGACAAGAAGTGCAAAGAGAAGACTAAAAAAGTAACAAAAAATAAAATAAATGAGACAAGAGAGGAAATGAGATAGAACAAGATGCAATGAAACTAAAAAGAAGAATGAGACAAAAAATACATAAAGAAAAGAGATTAGAAGGAATGAAAAAAACAGACAAAAAGGGGTGAGACAATATGAGAAAAGAGAATGAAAATGATGATGAAAAGAAAAAGAGATAAGACAAGTAGAGACAAAACGATAACAGGTTGAAAGACAAGAAGAGAAAAGATGACAAAAAAGTAAAGCCGTGCTTCTGCATGTGATCCTACACAAGGGAATGTGCTAAATGGTGCTTATTTGAGTGCAGTTGGCCACATGCATGGCTATGTGACCGTACACACTGAGTGCAGTTACCCTGTCATCCCTGGCAATGTGTATCCCCCACCTCCCCCCACTCTTTGACTGCCCCTGACCCTGCGACCTCAACCCCACCAACCCCCGGGCCGGACCCCTCACCTGTAAAGCAGACGGGACACTTGAAGGTGCCTCCCATGCCCTCGAAGCTGTGCTCGATCAGGTGACACAGGAGCTTGGCCGGAGAGTCAAACATCTGGTTACACAGCTTGCACTCATGATTGATGCCTTCCTCTGCAACACAAGATGACGATACAACAGGTTACACACATTGGCGGGGTCAGATAGAGAGAATGGGAAACAGAGAGACACAGACCCATGCTGCCAAAAGACAAGGTACGACATTTTTACACATTAACCGTCTGCGAGGGCGTCTCGTAAGTGAACGGTCAAAGCCTTTTCAAGATCTCTCGAGCGAACGGGGTCATTTTTCAGTTTCTTTCTGTCCTTGCACATCATTTGTGGTCCCAGGCTTATAATCTTCAGCTCTGGACAGTATGACCACACGTCCCATCCCTCCTCCCCCTCCTCAGCCCAGTGCCGTCTCTTTCCCGGCCGGTAATTGCCTGCTGCCCCCCCTGTGCTGCAGGCTCTGTGCCCTCCCTCTGCCCGCTGCTCTATTTTAAGCTTGCCTGAGTGACATCAGTGCCGCCCCCTGCTGGTGTGGGACAGATGAAAGGTGGGCGTTATGTCCTGGCTGGACGCCTCTGCTCTCGTCTTATCACCCACCCGCCACACAGGCCTGAACCCAGCCCGCCTGCCTGCGCTCCATCAGACACCCACCGCCAGACTCCCACCCTGATCCCCCAAGCCCCTAACTGAGCCCTGGGGTATGGTAGACGCCAACACTGCGCCGTCTCCCAGACCCCTGTCTTCTCAAAGCGTCCAGCACCCCGCTAGCCCATGCAGACAGGCCCAAAGAGTCCTGCTGCTAAGCTACAGGGTGCGTGGAGGGTTAATAAAGTCTTCAATCATATATCCCCACCATCACCCTGACCTCCACCTCCCACCCCTCCCTTCCAAAAGCCACCTCTACCGATTCCAATCTCTGCTCCGTCTCAAAGGCCCACACAAGGGTGCTCTAATCCCCGTTTGAAAGGAGCGGGAGGATAGGCGGAGGGGGCAGTGAGAGTGTGTTGGGGGGGGGGGGGGGGGGGGGGGGAGAGATTGGCAAGGGCACCGCTTTGGTCTGTCCTCCCCCACTGCCTACTAAAAGACATTGCGTTCGGGAGGGGGGGAGAGAATTCCTTTCGGGGAGAATGAAAGCAGCGGCAGACAGAGGTTACGACTGAGTTTAATATGTCAAATGCCTTTTGGAGGAAAATCTGCTCTAGTTCGGGGGCCACGGTTTGAAACGGAACCAGATCATCTCGAGATTCAAGATGGGATCCGTTCTTTGGATGCAAACCGAACGAACAAGAATAGGGATGAGAAGGATGCAACACCAAGTGAAAAATCTATTCCTTTTTGGGAGAATAAAAGAGGTTATGATTGGGTTTAGTGTGTCAAATGCCTTTTGGAGGAAAATCTGAAATACAGTAGTTAAGGGAATGTTTTGTACTAGACGAGCTCCAGTCCACGGCTGTGAATAAACCTCATACTTTACACACAAATAGAGACAAGAGGGAAGCAAGAACAAAGTGAATGCACTGAAAAAAAAGAAAAGACTATCCTTAGTGAGCATTTTTTGTCTAATTTTTTATGAATCTTATGATTTTACTTGGATCTTGTCTTATACAAAACATTACCCAAACCAGTGAAGATTTTTCTTCTTGAGGCGTTAGACATGCTAAAGCTAGTCACATTGCAAAAAAAAAATAAAAAAATAAAAAAATCAGTAATAAAACTTAATCAGTTTTTAATTAGTGGTTTTCCAGTTAATGTATGTAAAAAATATCTTGTTACAAGCAACACTGCATAATATATTAAGAATTTTAGTGTATTTTGTCTTAATGTATTGGCAGATTTTTAAATTTTTTATGTATTAAAACAAAGTATACTGACTAAAAATACCTTAAAAAAATAAAATCACAATTTTTGAATTGTGACTAGCTTTACTATGTCAAATGCCTTTTGAAGAAGAATCACCACTTGTTTTGGGGAACCTTTTGCACGAGACAAGATCCAGTGAATGGATGCAGATGAACTGAATGAGTCTTCTTTGAGAAAGATCGGCACTACAAAACGAGACAACATCTGTTCCGTAAATAAGAGCGGATCAAAGGATATGTACATGCACAGAAACGAGAGGGAAGCGAGACCAAAGTGAAAAATTGGGAAAAATGAGAGAAGGAGAGTTAGAGGAAGAGATTTCTGCTAAAGAAAGCAGAAAGCAAAGGGATAATTGGGCTGTCCAACACAAAGTAATGGTAGCCAAGGGGCCTGTGAGCATGTGTGTTTCCGCATGCGTGTGTCTGCAGTAAAAGTAAGCCTTTCTCTGAGAGAACTGCAGTTGATCAGTAAGTACAGAACATGCTCCATCATCTATTTTCCAGTCTGCGCAAAAACACTAAGCTCTCCACTTCATTGTCTGTGTGTGTGTGTTTGTGTGTCTATATGAGAGAGTGATGGGGCTACGTTGGGATTACCGTTGCTTGTTACTGCAAACCAGACTAGTGCTGTCAGGGAGAGCATTTGATCAGTGAGGCTGACACAAAGGTCTCAGAGAGGGGGACTGCAGTGTGCTAGGGGAGCCATCACACCACTAAAGAGGAGAAGACAGACGTGTAGAGTGCAGCAGAGGGCCTAGGAAGTGCATGACAACAACACGCTCTTTCATAACTGAAACTAACTGGGGGTTAAAAAAAGAACAAAAGGACTTTACAAGCACTGCGACACATCGTGAAAGGCAAACCGAAGAGATTTCAGAATTCCTTCCCTTCATCTCGGAAACCATTGATGCTTGGCATGTTGTTTATATATATATACATACAGTGTCGTTTGCATGTCACTACGTAAGAAGGTTGATTGAAAGCAACCAGTTTCTTCTCTTTAAATGTGGCTTTGTATCCGATTACGATAGAGGTTAAACAATTTAATTGCCATCCACCCTTTGTCCTCAAAGAATTTCACCCCATATTCATTGCTTAATAGAGCCTGTGCTAAGTAAAGCAGGAAGGGAAGGAGGAACAGGAGGGAGAATAGAGATATAAGAGCAACTAGAGGCAGGGATGTGCGTCTGAGAGAATATTTAACTGGAATTGAGAGGGAAAGAACAGGAGGAAAAAAGAGAACTGGCCGCCTCTAAAGGTATGCGGCATCTTAATTGAGAAACGGCATGAAGCCTCCACACATTCGCAGAATCACTGATGAGGGCTTTCCAGGACATCGATAGAGGGAGGGAGGCAGAGAGGGAGTGCGAGAGAGAAATGGCAAGAGGATCGAATCAAGAAAACAGCGATCGCGCAAACAGATAGGTGGAAAGCAAATGAGTAAAGGACATATTCATGTGGTATTCCAGGTTGTTATTCCACCGACTGAGCAGGCCGACTCTCTTTGCCGTTGCGGCTCTGCAGTGGATGCTTCTGCAAAGCTTGGCCAATGTGCTTCCAGCTAATTGACCAGGGGGAGCCAGGTGGCGCCCTGGCCTGCGCACCTCCTCTGGGACGGGCCCATCTATATGAGAGTGCCTCCCTCCTTCCATCTTGCTCTCTCTCTCCAGCCATAACCCCCTGTAGCGTGCACTGGCACACAAATGAGCTGTGTAGATGGGAGCTGCACATCCCATGTGGCTCAGCACCTCTCGCCTGGCCCTGAGGCCCGCGGCCCCCGGATTGATGGCCTGAGCGGTAGAGAGGCAGAGAGGGAGAGCTGTGGGAGACGAGGGGAAGGAGGGGAGCGAGCTGGGGCGAAAGGGGGTGGAGGTAGCGGGCTTCTCTAGGGGGTGAGCTCAAGGTGTGTTGCCATGGCAACTCAGAGAGGGAGAGCAGGGAGAAGCGGCGGCGTGCTGAGCTTGACCCGTGCTGGTGGGGGTGGCAATGTGGGCCAAAACCGAGTGCATGCACACGCACACACTCCTACTGCAGGGCTAGGGGGGTCTCGAGAGCGCTTGCTTCCTACTCTTTCCTTTCTTTCTTTCTTACGCACAAACAACGAGTGCTGCATTGCTGAAACAATCCCAGGAGCCATCTCTCTACTTTCACACTATTCACGCACACATTGACTCAATCCTCAACGTCTCCTTTACGCAACTTTCATTCATGCCCGAAAAGTTAAACCCAGCCCTCATTGACTCAACAAAATATACATGTAGTACGATGGCGATGCTGAGAGCAAAGTGGGGGACACGACTAACTCATCCGTGTTCTTTCCTGGCTGTCGGTCTGATTCACACGTTTCCTATTATCTGCAGCAAATATTTCCGGAATGCTCTCTTTCACTCTCTCTCTTTATCTGGCTGCCAAACGGGATGGAGTCTCCGGCTTCGGATATTTTTGGCAAACGTGGACGGCATATGGAGTTGACCAGCTTGGAATCTCCTATCAGATTACATAACAGTAGGACGCTGGATCCCTCTACCCTGCAGAAACCGACCTTCATGCAAACAAGCAAACAAACAAACTCTCCATCCAAAGCGCAAGCCACCTCTTTGCTTGCCTACTTCCTCCGTCGTCGTTGTGCACGTCTAAACTCATGGTGCGTCCTCGCTTATCTGTCGCTGTCTACCTGCTGGTGTGGTTTTAGCGGTGACTCAGGCTGGTGTACGAATGAGTGTGGTAAATTTCTACCAACTGTGGCTATTGACTCGGAGCTTAAGCAAGTCATTGAGACCCATAGTCGTCTATAATGTATTGAAACTGAAATACACATTTATTGTATACAGACTATATAAAAATAAACATACTGTCTGTATAGGTGAATGTACTAAAACCCTGCAAGTTGTATCTAATTGACATGAATTCTTGCGTTTTTCTAGCAGTAACCAACCTCAGTACTCAAAAAGGTGACTACAAAGTTACTACCAAATGTCTGTACTTTAAATGGGATGTTTTTATTCATGTAGACATCTATAAACATGTCAAAAGTTTGATTAACTTTAACTTGCTAATCAAGATTGTGTTAATTTGTTGCTTCGGCCAGGGGTTTGAGCAAATCCGAATCGAACTGGGATTGAATTGAAAATAAGGTAGCAAACAAAAGGAAGTAGAATTAAAATGAATCTAACAATTCAAAAAACTGTAACTACAAAAGAAACTTTGCAACAAACTTGTTTCAAAGCCTTGAAATTAGAAGCTTTCAATAGATAGATAGACAGACAGACAGATAATCCACAGCATTCACTTGCATACAATGTGTTTTGTTGATTAAGGGTTAATCTTAATAGGAGGTCTTGTCAATATCACACTCTTCATTATGACTGCTGCTTCAGGTCTCTGAACAGCACATAATCAAATTAGCAATCTGAAGTCTTATTATGCCTTGTTACTACCAGTGTGCTCTCATCCAGAGAACTGCATTACCCATAATGCACTACAGGATCAGCTGCACAAGTCTCACACTCTGTTTAGCTTATAAGCCAATAAAATGCCCCATATAATAAACCAACCACATACTCTTCCAATCAAAGTGCTCTGTTCGTAACAAGTGCCACCCTCCTAGTTTCTACTCCTCCAATCAGGTTGTGTCAGCAGGTCTGACCCCCTGTGAGGCAGGCTGGTCTGGCTGCAGTGTTGATGGCCACCCAGTGCTCCCACTGAGGCAGCGCTCTCTCATTTCCAGCACACACAGATAAAAAGACAGCACACTGTGCTGCAGATAGTCTGCAATCAAAACAGAGCTCAAATGATGGATAAAACATGCATGTTCACTGCATACTTTACAGCACTCTGACCTTGCAACGCCTGGAAAATGGTGCATGACTGTTTCGACCAAGGTTTTTCTTATGGTTTAAACACAAACTGAATTAACTGAATTATGAAAAATAATATGTGTGACTCTGTTTCCAGGGCAAATGATATGCGTGCCCATGCATACATACGCGCACGCAAACAGTAACCCACCCACATCATCTTGTACATACAAACCACCCTCGACCTCACAGTCATACACACTTGAGGACCTGATTGTTAGCGTGTAATATATGCACAGCTATTTGTGTTTTGAATGTTAATTGAATGCTGGAAAGTGCCGGTGGGGGAATAGTTCTAATCAGCATACCAATAAACCCTTCACATGATAAAGTCTTTATAAGAAGCACTTACTCCCATGGCCTCCATATACCTTAACAGTCACTGTACACCTCCGCCTCTCTCCCTCACCCATTTCTTGCCTATCATCTGCCCTTCCTCGAGCCTTCCTAGACAGCATGAACGTAAAACAGCCATGTTACAACCAAATCCGACATGTGTTAACATATGCTTCGGTGATTAAATAATAGTAAATCTACATCATAAAAATTAGGAAAAAGAGACATGTGCGGCATTGAAGCAAAAGCGCAAGTCGCCATGACAATGCAAAAGCATGAATAAGCTCATTGAAGAATTATTACGTGTATAATAAACTCCTCAGAACAGCCAGTTGACTTGGCCAGGCCCTTGTTAAAAGCAAAAGAAACTAAGCAACATGTAGAAGACGCAAATCCATATTTCAAGGTCAAAGCGAGCAGTAACTCCTTTGCCAATCCCAAACTTTTATTGGAAGTGGACACACACATGAGCTCGTCCGTGCTCGCACAGCCCCAGATTGCTAATTGCAGTATAGAGGGTAATTATGGCTCTGGTGAGTGGTCAGCAGAGTATGAGCTGGCCAGTGATGTTGGCTGGACCTGGTCTTTGTGGGGTCTTATTGAATTTGAGGCCTGGTGCAGTGAATATGGAGTTGGCTGAGCTGTTAGTCGGCTGCACACACACTGTCTTTCTCTCTCTAATACTGCAATCTGCCACACGACTTTCCGAAGACATGACGGGTTGCTTTTGAACACAATAACTGCCAGAGGACGCAGCTGCCTTTACTATTACAAACACACAATGGTCACATTCAGCAAAGTGTGCTCAACAGTCCTTTATGGCTCTGTAAACAGTAAGCATTTATGCTCTGTGTGCGCATATGCGTCTATACATATATATGCGTATGCACGTGTGCATTTAATCCACACCCCTGGGTGCGCCTGGGGCTTTTTATCAACGCAAGATCTCCCAAATGCAGCTCAAAAGCAAAATTCATGAACCATTCCACCACAATTGCTCATTGTTGATTTGGTCCTTTGGGATACGCCGAATTCCTGGGACTTCATTTATGTCCTCCCCCCTCTCGTTCAACCCATTGAACCCACAACCATATCAGCTGTATGGAAAAACATTGGGCAAAAAAATACCTCTATCACATGGACATTCAAACCACATCCCACATCAGGTCGCCTGTGCCTACCCGCTTCCACATTCCCTTAGCTTTCATCTCGTTCCTGTGTTTTTTCCTTTTCTTTTCTTTCCTGTATTAGGACACGTCTACATCTTTGGTTGGCTGGTTGTGAATTATCTGCTCACTAAGGAAGGGGGAAAAAATCTGAGCAAATATGAGGAAGCAGCAGGATGCTAATAATGCACCTCCAGCTGTTCAAGTTAACCTGCAAATGTGTCCATCTGTACCTCCAGAGAAAGAGGGAGACAGAGAGGAGAGAAAGATAAAATGCTAGAGAGGATAGAGAGGGAGGGAGTTATACAAATGAAAAGAGATTGAAAGGATAAATGTGCTCTCATGAAAAAAAAACAATGATGGAGGTGGAAATAAAATGGTGGATATTCTGAAATAACTAAGAAAAAGGGGCAGAGTTAGACTGACGGGGAGAGAGAGAAAGAGAGAGAAAGAAGAGAGAGGGGGGGGGGTGTCCTGGCAGTAAGCCGGCTCTATTTGGATGATTGTGAGCAGTCGGAGTGACCTTGCTGCGTCTGGACCGTCCCGCCCCCTGCCCTGCGTCCGACTGTGCCCTGCCTTTGGACCCTCACCCAGGGCCAAAACACACACTGCCCTCCTGCTGGGGCCTCTAGGGAACACAGGAACCGTGAACATATTATATTAACTAACACACACACAGACTTAATATCACACTAAATAAAGCTCACACATATACACAAATCACACATTTAATGAAGACACTGCATCATTTGTAGGTCATGTGTATGAACCTCTGCCAAAAACTCCCATGGACGCCCCCTCCTCTCCCTTCCATCACAATCTTTCCTCTCGCTGTTCTCAGTTGGTGCGTCTATAGACTCTTCCTCTGTAAATACTGTCATATCAAAGATCTTCAGTGGCTGTTTTATGTGGATGTTTACAAACTGATCTGAGACACATCATCAGCACTGATGATCAGAGAGTCGAGGCTGTTAGGGGAGTTCATTGAAAAGAGAAGAGCTGCGTATCTGTGGGGGAGAGATGGGAATGCTCGAGCGCAGCGACAAAGGGGAAGAATGGAGGACGGTGATGGAGAAGTGCAAAAATTCAGGTTATCAGAGCTTGCAAGAGTGTAATAAATGTATTTAAGGGATTGGATTAGTCATATCCGCTTGATGAGTGCTAACCTACAAGGGTGCAAAAACAAGTCTTTTTTGCAAGACGTTTTAATTAAAGGTGAACTGTGTCGTTTCTACTAGCGGCACCAGCAAAATTGCAAAAATAAGAGTTTCCAAACAGGTTTTGCGAATAAAGTCCTGCCAACCCCTCTCTGCTGTCTGACATATGACAGATCTATCTGTCTGGCATTTAAAGGCCCGTTGAAATCAAAATTTACGTTCTTTAGCTATTAGTATGAATATGTTAGCGTTGAGGCTATGAATAAGCTGGTGTGTTCTAAAACAATGACAAAATTTGCATTTAGGACATATAAGCATTAAAAAAACTACACTCTTTCACTTCTTCTAAAATGGATCACAGATTTTTATGACATCACAGCTTCACAGATCACCACATCTTCTGTCCAATCAAATGCTCTCTAGAATCTAAAACGTCCCACCCCCTATGCTATAAATACCATCTGACCAAAGTGACCGTTGACAGACACGTCATGGAGCAATTTGGGTTAGAGATGTGTGTTCGGTTGCTCAAACGCTCGAGTTTTATTCCGCTTTTTATACGTTGGTTGAGAATAAAATGGCTAGAATTTATTCAAACCTCTACTACTGAATCCAGCATATCATCAGCGGCGCTCAGATTCGCTTCCATGATGCTGTCAAGTATGACTTGCAGTCTGTGAGGTAAACTAAACGCTATTGGCTATTTGAAAAGGGGGAGGAGCCATTCAATATCTCCCGCCTTAGCTTAGTGTTTCACAGGAAATTACGTCAACACATCAAACAAAGCTGCGGGTTCCAAGGGACTTCAGTTGGAATTTAAACTTTTGAACTTTGTTTTTAAGCCGTTTAAACTATTCAATTTCTTCTCAAGTTAATAATTAGTAACATTAATATCTTAGAATTTCACTTAATTTTATTTTTTTTATTTTTTATTCTAATACCTTACATTCCAATTGCAAATACAATAGTAATTCTGCATCCTGCTTTATACCTCAAATTTAATTCAAAATAAGGGACTGAATTCTCAAAAGTTAAATGTTTTCAACTTTTGGTCACCACAAAATGCAGCATTCTTGCCTCAAACTGTTATGTTCTTCCTATAAGACGCACCATTATCTTAGAAATCAATGTCACAGCCTTTTCTGATGAAGGGCAAACTCTGGTCCTGCCCAAAATGCCATTGCTGGCTCAAATAGACAACTGAATGTTTTGAAAACAATTGTTTACACATTCTGTGATGTCAGCCTACAAACGGTTTACTTAGTTTTAGTATTTACTTTAGTTTTTAGTTGCTTTAGTTGACTTAGTATTAAACTGGAATAGAAGAAAGAATTTTTAACATCAAAAAATGATACATGCACACCACCTTGTTTTCTAAAATCATGCGCAGGAGTTGCGTTTGCGTCTCAAATGACTGTTCTATCCCCTGTGCAGGGCGCTGCCTTTGATGTGACTTAATGGAAAGGTTTCTTTCTGCAGATTAGGGAATAGGGAACGACTGAGCAGTTTGAAAGAAGGCCCATCTTCCCTCAGGACTGCAACATGCTCTATGCCTGCATGATATCTTCTCTGCATGCCACTTCCTCTGAGCGTTCATCTCCCAACATGCTTTGCCCAGCTCCTCTGAGTCTAAATCTCCCAGCATGCTTCTCTTCCCTCCACCCCACCCACTGAGACTGGCCAGGCCATAGTGCACCTGTGAGTTACCATGGTTACCCGAACCTGTCTTTTGTGATGCTAGTACCACATACTTAAATACAAGCAAATCAATAAATAATGCTGTATTAATTATTCGAAGGTTAGGATTAAATATACATCTGTTTAGAGATTTGTTTGTACATTCATACAACAGCAGGGCTTTTAAAACTGCCATCTTGGATACGGCATTCCAAATTCGGACAATGACTCCCAGCTGACGTTGACGAACTTACAAACACGGAAAACAAAAGCCCTCATTTCCTGGTGTTGGATAGAATTAGAGTCACGTTGAAGCTTTAAAAAATAATAAAAGAATGAGTGGGAATTGTTTGGAAAGTGACAAAAAAATTTCATACACTAGCTATATCCCAAACGCTTCCTCACTATTTTGTATAGAATTAGTTTTCCAAATTCAATTGCAATTATTTACAAAGGACATCTGTAATTTTTATATGCGGATTTAGTAGTTTTTATTAAGATGGAAGTGTCCACTTTCTGGCTATGGCCAGAAAGAAGGACGTCTGCATCACAAATCTTATTGAAAAACAAAAAAGCTAAGAGAAAGAATTTAATTAAGATGTGGCTCATACCTGATTCTGCTACTAAAGTGGCGGTTCTGAGCACTCCAGACCCTCCGTATTGATGTAATTGTCTTTTTAAATCAGATGGGATGCCAGCAGTACTTGAACCACCAACTGTTCCCAGAAAGGTTTTGGCAAAAAGATCTACATTCATAATGAAGGTGCACCAGGCAGTGAAAAATGAAATTTAGCTTTAGTAACAGAACTCTGCAAAAGTCAAAATAAACTAGGAAATGTGTTGTAAAAAAATAAAAGAAATCATATATATATATACCCAGACATTTCTATCCAAATGGGATTCGATTTCTTGTTGTCAGTCCCTTAAGTTAGTCGAAAATCACTAAACAATTGGTTCTGTAATTCTTACAGAGTTTGTCTGTAATTTTTCACAGACATGTTCAAATCAAGATTTAAATAAAACACAAATTTACCTGAGCTCCTCAGGGAAAACTAGTCCTGTCCAAATTGTTCTTTTCTTGTTTTTATTTTCTCGATATCTTTCCCTTTCTTTCTGACTCCTTATATCTGAGTCCATGCAACTCTCTTAAAACTCTCTTTCTGTCCCAGACAGACTGTCTGAAGGTTAGCAGAAACAACAACAACAACAAAAAAGCAACCACAAAGAAACACCAAATACTAATATTAATATCAGGGTGTCAAAGACGTGAGTTATTACAGATGACAAAGCATTAATCGGGTGTGCACAGGGCATGTTCCCCTGAGGAGTGGCACCAAACTGGTTGTTCAAAGACCCCAGAAGAATAAAAATCAATATTAATGCGTACACATCCACAACAAAGGAAGTATGTCAGTGCTTCTGTTTAGAGGATGCTTTTTCATCCTAACTTTAATTTTTTTTCTTAAACCATCGTTCATTCCCCCACTGAGTGGAGGGAGGGGGGTGTTTGTCCCCCTGGGAGAACTCATCTGTCCCACCTAAAGAGTCCTCAGTCAAATCAAAGCTCCCAGCAGCCCAAGCGCCCTAATTCAACATGTCACATCCACACTCACGGGAGTGAAATGAGAAGGACAGCACAGGAGGGGGTAAATATTCCACCCCCCCCCCACCCCCTCTCCATCTCTTTCACTTTTCCTTTCCAGTTTTTTATGTTTATGGTCTTCATTCTTTTCTACATTTTAAGGACCTGGACGTGGCAGACAGATGTTGATGAATCTTTTGTATGAGTCTAAACAAGATTTTAGCATTATCGACCCTATAAATTAGTGAATCAGACCAATATATATATATATATATATATATATATATATATATATATATATATATATATATATATATATATATAACAGTATTTTTAAAATCTTAAATTCAAAACGATATAACGTAATAAAATACAATATTTAATATTTAAACTAATGTTAACTGACCTTAAAACGTCATGAATATTAAATTAATAAAATTTATTTATATATATATATCGAAATATTTAAGAATAATTATAATACAACAAAACTTATTATTAACCAAGCATTAATAAATGGTGTTAAAGTATTTTCAAGTTAGCCATCAACTAAATGTTAAAGCTACATTATGTATTTTTTTTTCACTGCTAGGGGTCGCAAACCTCTTACAATAACAAAGGCGTAGGTTGATGATGCAAATCAGCGGAATTATGGAACTTGTCATCAAGCTGATTGATCTAATAATGTCATAATAATAAATTATGAATGAGTGAATACATTGACGTTTTTAACATGACTGTGGTATGAAGCAGGGCGCGGTTGCTAATAAGAGACAGATATCAGCGCCACACTCGAGTCCCGCGGATATAAAGGAATAAGGACATTTCATTCTACCGAACTACACGCAAGTGCTTTATTAATACTCACACAGGTCAGTTTATTAGACTAATGAAACTTGTAAGGTAATGCAGTGCTGTTTCACTTGGTCTACACTAGGGGTGGAGCCGAACCCGAATACGGTATTCGGAAAGGCACAAATAACGTGTTTTTTACGAATACTTATTTCGAACAAATACTTTAAAAAATATTTGTATTCGGGAACAAGAAAAACTTTTATATCAAAAAGATGCGTTTTCTCACGAGACCGCAGTGCATGCCCCGGATGAGTGAGTTAGAGTGCGTGAGTGACGTTCAGGAAGAGGTGACTGACAGCTGCACACAGCAACAGAGAGGGCTCGGCTGAGCGAAAAAACACTTAACTGCATCACTATTTTTGTTGAATAGATTTGTGTGCCTTAACTGGGTTCCGTGGGCAGTTTATAACTTTCGGGAAGATGAGTTTTATCGGGAGATTAATCCATTACGCTGCATTATTGACGTCTGCAGTCGGATGCTCTCATGTTCGCTCTGTTTACGTAGCTCTGTTAGCGCGGTAATTCAGACAATAGGCAGTTGACAGAGTCGCAGACATCCCAAGTCTCCCGGAAGTTCAGGGAATCTCCCGCATATTGATAGCGGCTCCCTGATGCCCGCAAATTAGTTCAAATCTCCCGTAAATCTAGAGCTCGCATGCGAGACAGAACTGCTTCAAACTGTGTAGCGCGCGCATGGCAGTGAGGGAGAGAGCGAGAGACCTTGCATGTGTGCGTCATGAAAGCTAGCGCCCCCCCCCCCTCCCCTCATTTAACATTTTACTCGAATACAAATACGAATACAAATACTTTTCCCCCCTCAACAAATACAGATACAAATACCGGTTGCTTTGCACACCCCTAGTCTACACTATCATACTAAACTGCATTTGAGTGTTCAAAGTAATAATGTTATTCTATGCGTTAGTTTGTCTGTATGAGACTAGCGGTAGGCTATCAACATTAGAATAACATACAGATCATATTCTAACATTTCATCATGTTGAACTATATAACATTGATTAATTTAATGTACATAGATTAATAAAGTGCAAAGAGTGGCGTCTCTGTCAAGTTGAAGTTTGTCACGGACGTGGAGCTCTCGGCATCTCGAAAATGCCACACTGATATTGATCCTCGTTTTAGTTCTCCTTTTGTCCCAAAGTCTGCTTGCCATGGTCCATAATGTTTGAACGAAACAACAACAGCGTGAGCGTACCGCTAGATGTAACGCCGTTGTCCACGTCTGTCGCCCTGGTTACTATGGCAGTACAAGCGGAAACCAGGGATAACGCGATATTACGTCATTGACAGGCGACAAGTGAACATGAACGTGCCATTATTTAAACTGGAATTTCTCAGAAGTTAAAAAACTTTGGGAACTTTTGGGATATTGCAAGTACACAACTGCAGGAAATATATCACACTGTGCAAGTAATTTTTGGATATTTTTTTTACAAAAATCTTACATATTGTAGCTTTTGCATATAGAGCTTTAATATACAGGTAAGTTTACCAAAATTCCGCACCTTTCAAAGGTTTAAAAAGGGTTGAATTTTCTCTCCAAAAGCAGTGAACGAAACTCGCAACCTCAGAATGACACCAACAATTAAGCTGAGGATCAGCGGTCGGTCTAATTTCATTGGAGGTGCACAACAAATTTGTCGAACACATGCAAGATACACACACATTTAAACAGCGTGCACACACACACAGATGCTCGCACACACACAGGCCAGATGGAGCAGGCGAAGCAGGGCCAAGTGCATGTGCACCTCATCCGTATGCCACGTTTCCTCACTCCAGTGATGGCTCCTCAATCGTTACGTCTCAGGTTTGAACTCCTGATACGAGCAGCATTGTTGTTCTGTCATCTGCCCTCCCTCTCGCTCACACTCATCAAAATAACATCTGTTTACATCTATGCAAACACCTGACAGGCAGCTGATGCCCCTTTTCTCTACTCTCTGCTATAAACAAAAAAAAAAAACAAAAAAAAAAAAATAAATAAAGGGAGGGAGGGCGAGTCTAAAACCGGAGCACATCTGGGTGTACAGCCACTGGCCTGATCCAGATGTGGGCCGCCAAGCTCTGCAGGCGAAAACACACCTGGACACATACAGAAGCAAAACAAAGGGAAAGGGGGAAAACAGCCCCCCCCCCCCCCCCTGCTCCAGACTATCTATTCTCAACCTCTGTCTCTCTCAATCGCTCTTTCTCTACATTTAAATCCAAAAGCGAGCATGGAATTGTCTTGTCCATGTATGGTGGCCACTTTCATCTACGAATTGAATGCACAAAATTAGCTTATTCGTGGGCTAATTCTATAACTGAAGAAGGGAAAAATGAGTGTGAAAGTCTCACAAACGGCTGTCTCCCTCAAACCCCCCATGGCTGCCCATGCTTAATCCCCCATGATGCACCGGGGCACTTTCAGAGCCACTGAGACCCACGCTGGCGCCGAGGGCTCACACACATACGGCCATCCAGATGCTATGGGTAATTAACCTACCTCTGTGAGTGAGCGAGTGTGTAAAAGTATGAGAGACAGACTTTGTGCACGCGATAGAATCGGTGCCATTATAAGACGACAAAAGAAAAAGGCACGATGGTCACGAATGTGCACTAGCCTGAAGAAACGCATCAGTTGAGACAAAAACATGAGTGCGCACACACACCGCAGCAGTTGAAGAGTGAGATCAGGGATGAATGCATGCTGTGGCACAGGGGAGGCAGTTCTGGGCTTGGCTATGCCCAGGGTCTTAATGACTTAATTGAGGTAATTATTTGGATAAGAAGTCCAATCACCTGCCTCTTTTCCTCAAGGTCCTCATCAGAAGCTAATTAAAGAGCCGCTCCCAGCGCGAGGCCGACCGGTGCTACGTCAGAAGGCTAAGAACTCAGTAAAGAAAGAGTAAACTCTCCACGCACCCACATCCCACTCGTCTCGCCAACCTCCTGCTGACCTCTGCGGCATTATTTGAATATGTAGCTTTCTGGCTGTGTTAAAAAAAATTAAAAAAATATTGTAGTATATAGACGTAAGGAGGCATCAAGGAACTTTTTGAATGCAATGTTTGCATAACATTGATACTTTCCATTTTCTCAGTATATGCTTCTGTTTCTACAGTGAAATAAGTGCTATAGTCATTATATATTGGTTTGGTTGTATCAGGAGGTCTGCAGCCCCTAGGTGGGCCATGGTGGTATTGCAGGGGGTCTGGAATTGTTGTTTGATCTCCAATACATTTTTGTGCAAAAAAAGAAAAATTTTATTAAACAAAAAAAAAACTATATTAAGGTACCTTCAACCAAAGATGAATTTAAGATGTTTAATGTTTCATCGTCTCTCCTTCATTAAAAAGGATTTAAGAAGTGAGGTTGAATGAGTTAAATGTATAAATATATGGCTCTGTGATTATTTTGCAATGTAAGCATACTAATACATGATGTAGATATATTAATATGGTACTATCAAGGAGCCCTTGTGTCTGAAGCCAGTCTATTTAATGAAAAGTTCACCCGATTATTCAACCTAATGTTGTTTCAGAAAAATATTAGGCAAAATCACCATAAAAGCATCTTTTAGTAAACTTTTATGTACTATACACCAAGTCTTATGAAGCCATTGGATATTTTTAGGGTGAGAAATAGAGCAAAATTGACATGCTGGATTCATTGAGTCAGTAGGGAGTTGTACTTGAAAACCAAAACAGTCTGATTCATGAACAAATCATTTAGAATGAATTAGAGTCAAAAGAATGAATCATTCATGAATCAGATATCACTATTTGTGTCATAAATGCTCCAAGGAGAACACCGGGAATGTCAAAATTATTAGCGAATAATGGGTTGGGATTTATCATATGGCTGAAGAAGACTTGAAATACAGGGCGCATGTCTTACAGACCACTTTCACTAAAAAAGAAAACTGGATATTCTTCAAAAATGCATCTTGTTTTCTACAGAAGAAAGTCAGTCACAACATGAGGGTGGGTTAATTTTTGGGCGAACTATTCCTTTAAGTCCTTGTTTTCAGCCTTGATCTGTCTATCTGTCCTTCTTTCCAATCCTCCACATCCATTCACTCCTGTAATGCCCTAGAAACCGCCTGTCATCGAATTCTCAAGTCGCTTTTCCCGCTCATATTTTCGATTTCTCCTTCCTTTGCGGATTCTTATCGTTTACCTCTCAAGTCTCACGATTTCCTGTCTCATCCTCGCACGCTCCGTTCCTCACCTCTCTCTCTCTCTCTCTCTCTGGCGAGGTGGCGTGGAGTGAAGTGAGGCTGTGCTGGTTTAATTGCGACAGCACCCTCATGAGCGGCTGGAGCTAGGGCCGCCTCAACACCTCCGCAGAGTGTTCAAGGGTAACCAGCAGGGGTCTACCACCCCCCTACTCTGTCTCTCTCCCTCTCTTTCCTCTCTCGCACACACGTATATACACACACAGACACACACATGAACGCAGTGGGCCCCTCAAACAGGCCCCAGAGAGTAGCCGTCAAACACTCACTCCTCACATCTCATTAATCAGCTCCCAACATCAAACAGTAACTCTGCTGCTTCCCGGGGGCCTGCCCGTCCGCCCGCCTCACACTGTTGTGTCTGTCGTGGCAAATGCATTTCTGTTTCTATTGTGTATGTGCATGCGTGGAGCATACTGAGTGCGCCAAGTCTGTTTTGGCCAGTTTGTGTTGGATAATGAGGCGAGTTAAGACTGTTGAGCTGAGTTTAGTAACTGTTGCCGGTGCCTGGGTCAGGTCGTTGTTTACGATAGTCCGCTCGCCTGTTGCAGAGGGTTTTATAAGCATGTACAGCGTGCTCTTCCCTACGGCTCTGTGAATAAAACTCGACACTGTCTCTCTTCTGACTGAGCTGGAGCGGATTGGCATTTGCATTGCCAGTTATCCTTCTGGACGCAAAAGTTCTGTACTGGATACCGACGTATATGTGTGTCATAATGAAGAGATTGATTTCTGATATTTTTCGAAGTGATTTAGATAAAATGGGTTGAAAATCAAATCCCTGTATACCATTTGTATGCATTTTCTATTTTTATGAATTTGCCATGTTTGCATAACATCCTTTCTACTAAGATACTGTCCAATTGTTCCAACATAAATAAAATAATAATAATATTTGTTTCGTCATATTTAAAGCAGAGAATTTAAATCTATCACCAAATGTGTCAAAATTGAGAGAGTGATTTCTAAAATTTATGCTGTACATTAAAGCTCTTTTATTTATTATTATTGTTATATTATTTATGAAAATCTAATAATTTTTACCTTGACAACAACGTGCAATAATTTATCAGGTTTTTCAGCAAATATATTGTTTTAAAAAAATGCAATCACAAAAATATTTATAATATACAATACAAAAATAAAATAATATAATAAATATAAAACAACAATAATTACATATTAAATAAATATATATACTAATACATTGTTATGATACACAAAAATGTTGGTAAAATGTATACATTTATGGCAGGCTACTGAAAATGATGGCAGGGCAAGAACAAATCCCAACTTCCTCACCTTCTTACTTTTGAAGGTGTGCCTGGTGTCAGTCACGCACTTGCACCTTAATACCATCCATTTCTAGTGGTAGTCACCTCTAAATGACACTAAAACATTCTTCCCTGCATTGACTTCCCCCTTTTATGAGTGTGGCACACAAACAGGGAGATTAGACAGCAGCTGAAGGTTCCATCAGCATTTGAAGCAACGATTTGCCTCTCCCCAGCTGCAGCCCATTACAAGAGGGAATGAATTAATAAACCAGTGAGGGGAGGGGAAAAGCGAGAGAGAGAAGAAGAGAGAGAAGAGAGAGAGAGAGAGAGAGAGAGAGAGAGAGAGAGAGAGAGAGAGAGAGAGAGAGAGAGAGAGAGAGAGAGAGAGAGAGAGAGAGAGAGAGAGAGAGAGAGAGAGAGAGAGAGAGAGGAGAGACTCTAGAGTCTCGCCTCAGAGCTGGCCTGGCTGGAGAGCTCATCTGAATATGGACCTCGTTAGCAGGTATGGCTCACAGGCAGAGAGATAACACACACACACACACAAACACAAACACACCACATGCAGAAAGAGAACAGCATAAATACAAAAGTCATAAAGTCTTTTAGTGTAAGGCTCAGTGTCTAGGGAAAGGAGCAAAGCAGAAGGACTTAGGGAATTTAGAAATAGAAGACGATTTTTATTATCTGCTGTGTCAAGATGCAACACTGTATCTCATAACTAGAAGAGTATAATATATTCAGAGCCTGATATATGGAGTTACTATAGATGAAAGCTATTAAGTGTGCCAGTTTACTGCACTGTAAGACCCTCAATATACTCTACGCTAGTATGTCAATGCAAATGATTCTAGCTTGTTGCTCATAATGCAATTAAGGTACATGTGCAGAATTGTAGCATATGCCCATTTGTCATGGCAGCAATGGTTCAACTATTGTCATGGCGGAGCAACAGATTGAACAATCTTGCTCAGCAAGTTAGTAAAACATGTTTATGGATTTCTATCGGAAAAACAACACAGATATGTGGTATGTACTGAATTTGATTGTACCTTTCGAACACTATTGGAGTAGGTATGTAGGTGTTTAATATAACTATAGTCCCAGACATTATCGACCATGCTGGATGTTGGCCTACAACGTACTAACATCTGTGAAAATAACTTCATAAGTACACTTGCTCGTGCATTACAGTGAGCAGCCATTTTCACAATTTTCCACCATTGTTTTGTATTTTTTTATTTTCTGAATCTGACTGCTACTTAGGGCCGGGGTGCCCAATCCTGTTCCTGGAGATCTATCCTCCAGCAAAGTTCAGCTCCAACACACCTGTCTGAATTTACAAGTGCTCCTGAAGATCTTCATTAGCTGGTTCAGCTATGTTTGATCAGGGTTGGAGCTGAACTTTGCAGGAGGATACATAGATCTCCAGGAACAGGATTGGGCACCCCGGCCATAAGTACTAGTCAGATTCAGAAAATAAAAAAATAAAAAACAATGGTAGAAAATTGTAGGTAGATCTCCAGAAACAGGATTGAGCACCCCTGTTTTTTACGGCATACCAGAGTATCCACTGGCTGTACACATTAGCATCTCATCGGATGCAGAAGGCTATTCCAGTATTATCCGGCTCCTGTTTCGTGAATACTACTTATTCGGACATCTAACTCATTTGACGTGCATTTTGCATACTATGTGGCAGGACACTATGCGTATGGAGTCAAGAGTGGCGTACTGTAGCTTAGTTTCCAGCAGTATAATGGTGGTAATGGCATCCAGACGTTCGGGACACACTCACACACACACGCCTGGCAGCACAGAGGAAGTGCCAGCGCCACCCGTAACCTGATCTCCACCCACAGCTGTCCAAACACCACAAAGAGAGAGTGAGAGAGAGTGAGATAGAGAGAGAGGGGAACCCTCTGGGGGTCTGGGGCAGGCTGGTGCTCCCCACAGTGAAGGGTGCATTCTTTCCTCTCCTCTCTCCATCCTCCCCCACTCTGTCATTCTCCTTCTCTTCCTCTTCTCTCTCTCTCTCTCCTTTTCCCCTGGCACCTCTTCCCCCTCCCTGCTAATACCACAGTCTGCTGTGCAGAGCTGGGCCAATCACTGGGGCATCTGGGACCTGGCTCAGGGTGGGGGGTGCAGAGACACATGATCATTGCCGCATGTGTGTGTGAACGTGTGTGTGTGTATTGGAGCGGGGTTTAGGTTTTTCATGCCTGTTTATCCTTGTGTGTTTGCAAGGGACTAGCTGCAATCTGGGGGTCTGTTCACATTGTTTTGAGTGAGAGAAAGAATGTTCACCCATTTGTGCTTTTGAATGAATTTATGAGTGTGTTTATGAAAGTGCAAATATTACAGCTTAAGGGAGTATGTGTGTGTACTGTGTGTGTATAGTTTGAGGACAAAATTGTCTCTAAAAGTGAACTAAATCTGAAAAAAAAACTCCATTTTGGAATAAATGATTTTATATCCAATAATTATACAATTTTATGTATACAAATGGAAAAGTGAGCTAAAAAAAAGAAAAATATATTTATATACATATAAAAATGCTAAAATAAATAGCCTATGGTACAGTATGTCCCCATTTAGATAGCTACAGTAAGTACACAATGTGTGTGTTTCAGGTATTATGTTATGGGGACAAAATGTATATATATTTTTTTGTTTCCATGAGGAAAACTGCTTATAAATAATTTTTTTTTAAATATTTTTTTAATGTAAAAATGCAGAACATTTTCTGTGATGGGTTGGTTTAGGGTTAGGGAATAAAATATATAGTTTGCACAGTATAAAAATGATTATGTCTATGGAAAGTCCCCATAAAACATGGAAACCAAACGTATGTTTATGTGTGTGTGTGTGTGTGTGTGTGTGTGTGTGTGTGTGTGTGTGTGTGTGTGTGTGTGTGTGTGTGTGTGTGTGTGTGTGTGTGTGTGTGTGTGTGTGTTCTGATAATCTATTAAACTAAAATCTATAAAGATTACATGTTGTGGCATTCATGTACCACTGGGTGTTGTGTGTCTTGTGTTGAAGTGTAAGGGCTGAGGCTAAATTCTCTGTATTAATGTGTGTATGTGTGTGTGTGTGTGTGTGTGTGTGTGTGTGTGTGTGTGTGTGTGTGTGTGTGTGTGTGTGTGTGTGTGTGTGTGTGTGTGTGTGTGTGTGTGTGTGTGTGTGTGTGTGTGTGTGTGTGTGTGTGTGTTGCGAAGCTCTAATCTGGCTCCTGGATGCTGGTGTCAGTGTGTGCTCTCAGCTCTCTCTCCTGGGGTTGGTGACAGTAAAGTCTCTCTAATCCCCCCCCAGTCCCTGATACACAACACACCTCCCGCTGCATGCTGATGAGCCTTTCTCAACCCGCACATGCTCGCACACTACGTGCATACATATGCAAACACGTGCAAACGTCAAAAGTCTCTCTTTAACTGTGAGGAAATGGGAAGTCACTTACAGACAGTGGCTACTCCATATTTCGGTCTATTTCTGTTTACATATGCAATGAATTATTGTATTCTTTTCAAACTATCTATGTCACTCCTAAAAAAACACCAAGCAAAACATTTCCACATTGCATTCACAATCCCATACTTTTTTGTTCAACTATGTCCAAACAAGGTGTGATGTGAAGTGACAAGCGATAGACTTTTTTTTAAATCAAAAGTTTGCCCTAACCAGCTGCAACTGCAACAAGTGACATGACGAGACATTGTTGGTTACTCGTTTCATTTTTGTCCCGTCACACTAGTGTTAAACATTAAACAAACAAAAATTCTGATTGGCTTCAATTTTGTCACTTTGCAGAGAGAGAGAGAAATGGAGGAAGAAGAGATGGAAATTAAGCTAAAAGAAAAGAGAGCAATGAGGGTTGAAGTAGGAAGAGAGAAAGCAAAGAGGGACCATGAGAGCGGCCCCTGAGCATGTCAGAGGCCTATCAGTGAAAGACAATGCTCATTTGCAGCACAAGTCAGGACCCCGCAGACGACCCGGGCCGAAAATGAATGGAGAAGCAGGGGATAGAAGGAGCCAGGAGAAATGAATCATCTAAGTCGGCCCCTCCTCTCCTCACGTCCATCTGAAAGAAAGGAGCAGGCCAGGACGAAGAGGAGGAGGGAAAGCTGGAAAAATGGGAACCAGTGGCTGGATGTCAGATCTGAGCCACCACACTCTGCTACTCGTGGCTCCAAGGAGCCGAATTTACACTCCCATGGTTGTAAGAGAGACAGAGACAGATGATATTATAGCAGGAAAGCAGAGGTCCAGAAGCAGAGAGAATCATTAATGGTTATCAGAGAGGAGCAGAAGTCCCCCATCCTTGACTGGGCTTGAGAGCTGTCTCCATTAGTATGAACAGAGTCCTAGTCTGGTTATATCTAATTATGCCGCACCTCACTACAAATGTTAAACTCTACGGGGCCTTTTAGCGAGCGAGCATGCCACTCAAGGCTGGATGGGAAACAGAAGCACCTCAAGTCCACAGAAACAAGACCTGAGATCCAACACAGGTGCCGGGAGCACCTGCACCCCACGCCATCCATCAAAGCAAAACACCTGCCTTTAGCAAACACTTCTTCTCCCGACTAACCCGTTTTTTTTTCCTGCCCTATCATCCCCCTTCCACCTCAGGAGCTCCACAGCCCAGCTGGATCAAGTCTTTCTCCACAAATCAAAAGAACGGCTTGTGTACAGTGCGTGTTGTCAGGCATTTGATTGGTCTTAGCTTCCCAGCAGGCATGCGCCGGGAGCCTTGGGTTTGGGGGGGTGGGGGGCACGTTGCCAGCCGAGCCAACCCAGTTCAGCCAGACCTGACACCCCTGACCCCATCTCACCCAGGACCTGCCGAAAGCCGCGTTTACCCCCCTCACCCTTCAAAATTCAAACGAAAACACAAATGTGCACATACCAATGAATTTTTATTGATGAGAGATGCCAAATAGTTACATAAACACGACGACATCAGCACAGACCTTTGAAAAAAAAAAAGAAATGCAGACATAAAAAAACACCCACAAATCTAAAACAAAGGAACCCATATCCCTAGGGTAGGTTGAGCTGTCGGTGTTGAAATGCAGTGTGGAGTGGACTAAGGGGAGAGAGGACATGTTTGTGCGAGGGAGTGTGTGTGTTTTGTTGTGTTTTCTGAACAACTGTCATTGTTCAATGCTTGTTGGTGAGGGCGTCTGCGTGACAAAGCCTCCCCAGTCGGCTTTACCACAGAGACCCACTGACTTCAGCCTTCTCAGCAAACCCAAGGCCTCCTGTGACTGTGCCTGTGTGTTTGTGAGAATCCGAAATTCCGGCAACCCAACTAAATATGTCAGAACATTGAGAGGAGTGTCAAATCGTTTTTTTCCCTTCTGTAATCCTCACTATATGTATGTGTGTGACAGACTGAGAGAGTGTGTTTTCACTTCAGACCTGGGTGCAGCTGTGCAGACTCCCTTCCACTCGATGAAGAAAAAAAAAGCCTGCTTATCAGCTTATGTTAACAGCGTAGCATTTGAATTCAAAATATTGAACTACTGCTATAATGAAACAAACACTGACGACACTCCCGCTGCTGTTATGTGCTCTGTGACCTTAAAAACGGATCTGGGCCCATCTCAGAGACAATAAATCTGCTTAAAAGCATCTCACAACAAGTAAAAAAAACTTTTCAAAGGAATTCACTGAACATCTATTCGAAAATGTCTAGATGGTAACCCTGATGCTGATTACACAGGGTAGGACTGCGTTCTACACAGGATTTGTTATGAATAATCAGATTTTTTGGTTTGTGAAGTAAATTCTCTAATTATTTATATTTGTATAATGTATCTACATGCATTTAAAACAGAAAAAAATGTAAAATATATTATTAGGTTTTAAAATAATTGTTGTCTATTTTAATAAATTTGAAAAAGTAGTTGGCAATGGCAACGCTGAATTTTCAGTGCCACATTATCCTTCCGAATTTGTCCCAATATGCTGATTTGGTGCTTAGGAAACTTTCTTTTCTCTGATCAATGTTGAAAACAGATCTGCTGCTAAATATTTTTGTAAAAACTGTGATACTTTTTTAAAGATTCTTTGACTAATAGAAAAGTTCAAAAGTACAGCATCTAATTGAGATAGAAACTTTATAAATGTATTTACTGTCACATTTGATTAATAATAAAAAATGTACTGACCTGAAACTTTTTTAATGGTACCATACCAATATCGTAATACAAAACTACTCATATTATGACAGAAGATTTGGTACTGTAGGAGAACTAACCCTAACATGATGGTTAGGGTGAATCTTGTGAGTGTTTCGCAGCATGAGGGTTACCATCGCAAACTCTTCCAATTCTTTGAGCACATACACACACACAACCTCAGTAGACATTTGCTAGTTAGACCATCTCTCTAGCCCTGCAGCTCCTCTCCATTAATGTCTGTGCCGCTGTCATGGAGGGGTGTGTGGGTGAACGGTGGAGCTCCTGGAGTTGGGTGAGAAAGTATGCGGAGGGTGACAGCTGCGTAGGCCCCTCCCCGCCTGCACCCGCTGGGGGTTCTGCTGTACTTCACTCTGCGGACGGGAGCTTCTTTTAATCTACCAGCGGGGCTCCACAGCTGCTGTAAGCTAGCCCAAAAACGTCTGCTTGTCTAAAAAACCCACGCTCCCCCATTCTCTGTAACCCTTACACAACTGAGTCTTTCTCTCTTATCTTTCCCCTCTCTCTTACTCCCTCTCCTTCATTCCAGATTCACGCTGTCAGTCAATGCAGGGTGATCCGACCACGCCAGAGGAGATAAAAACAAAAACTTCCTCTCTTGCACAACTATTACAGAAAGATGCATTAGAAGACCTCATTATAAACTTTACCGAAAAGCAACCATGCTACATTTAAAGCCCCTCCTGAAAAAGAGCAGTCTGGATAAGACCATATTAAGCAACTATAGAGCGATCTCAAATCTTCCTTTCATAGGTAAGATCATTGAAAAAGTTGTTTTCAATCATTGAACAAATTCTTAAGCTCGATGGATACTTTGACAATTTTCAATCTGGTTTCCGACCACATCACAGCACAGAGACAGCGCTCAAAAAGATAAAAAAACGATATTCGGTTAAATAGTGATACAGGCAAAAGATAAATTCTGGTACTACTCGACCTCAGTGCTGCATTTGACACTGTCGATCATAACATACTTCTTGACTGGTTGGAAAACTGGGTCAGTCTTTTTGGGATAGTCCTAAAATGGTTCAGGTCATACTTAGGAGGATGAGGTTATTATGTGAGTATAGGTGACCATAAGTCTGAATGGACATCCATGACATGCAGAGTCCCTCAAGGCACAATTCTTGCGCCAGTCCTGTTCAACCTGTACATGCTCCCAATGAGCCAAATAATGAGAAAGAACCGAATCGCCTACCACAGCTATGCAGACGACACACAGATCTACTTAGCCCTATGCCTAACGATTACAGCCCCATTGACTCCATGTGCCAATGCATTGATGAAGTAGACAGTTGGATGTGCCAAAACAGTTACACAAAGACAAAACTGAAGTCATTGCGTTTGGAAAGTTCTTAAGGTGAACGCATACCTTCACTCTATGGGTCAAACAACTAAAAATCAAGTCAGGAATCTCGGTGTGACTCTAGAGTCAGATCTTAGTTTCAGTAGTCATGTCAAAGCAATAACTAAATCAGCATATTATCACCTGAAAAATATTGCAAGAATTAGATGCTATGTTTCCAGTCAAGACTTGTTCATGCTTTCATCACCAGCAGGGTGGATTATTGTAATGGACCCCTCACTGGCCTTTCCAAAAAGACCATAAGAAAGTTGCAGCTCATACAGAACACTGCTGTCAGGATCCTGAGCAGAACCAGAAAATATGAACATATCGCACCAGACCTCAGGTCTTTACATTAGCCGCGTTTCCACTGCCGGGCCAGGGCCGAGCCATGCTAGTGCGTGCCAGGGCCACTCGCGTTTTCACTGTCACTTACGGGGCTTGATCGGGGCTTACTCTGGGCCAACGGCCAGGATTTCTGGCCCGTCGAATACCTTGGGCCAAAGCGGGCCAGCTCGGGCAAGAGGCGTGCTCACGGTAAAAGGCGGAGTTTATCGGTGTTATGCAACGTTATGATCTGAAGCAAGATGCACATTTCACTTTTTTATATCGCACAAAATAATCGCTGCTCGAAATGGAGAATCGCCTGTACTGGTCTGTCGAAGATTCCATAGCTCTTCTGAGCATTTGGGCAGAAGAAAGGGTACATGACGGCGTGTGAAGAAACGAGGACGTTGTAAAATACACCGATGCTGAACTTTCTAAGCTAAGCATTCAGCGAGCAACGCTTCAAGTTCAGGAAAAAATAAAAAAGTTGCGGGCCATTATTGTACAAGGCGATTAAAAAACGCACAATGGACAAAGCGGAGCTCAGAGAAGTTACTTTCCATGGTTTGACTTGATGGACGGTGTGCTGGGTCACCGTCCCTCTGTTAGTGGCAACTCGCGAGACAATCGGGACACTATTGCAGCCACGGCCGGTGAGTTACATGATATCTTCCTAACTTATTATGAATAAATAAATTCATAATACCCGCTGAAATGGGTTGGGTTGTATGACGTTTGATCCAGAAAGGCGTGTTAGGAGTGGGGTTAAGGGCAGCGCTGTGGGGCTACTGGCCCGGCGGTGGAAACGCAAGCCCGGTGCTTGAGGCCCGAGGCCACTGGCTCGGCTCGCTGTTGGCTCTGGCCCGGCCCTAGCCCGGCAGTGGAAACGCGGCTATTGGCTCCCAGTTACATTTAGGATTTATTTTAAAGTATTATTACTGGTATATATAAATTATTCAATGGCCTAGGACCTAGAAATACCAAGGGTTCACTCAAAGCAATGAGAGTCTGCTTTTAGTTATTGTGCCAGCTGCAGCTGGAACCAGCTTCCAGAAGAGATCAGATGTGCTCCTACAGTAGTCACATTCAAATCCAGACTCAAAACATCTGTTTAGCTATGCATTTACTGAATGAGTACTGTGCCACTGTACGTCCTCTGTACCACTGTACGTTTGTACTGTATTTTATTTAATTTTTTTATTCTAAACTGTTATAATTATTCTTATTTCTTTTGACTATTTTAGTTTCTTCTATGTAAATCACTTTGAATTACCATTGTGTATGAAATGTGCTTTATAAATAAACTTGCCTTGCCTACATTTATCACGTTCATAAATATTACGGTTATTGTTTCGTCTTTATACTTATTTAGTCTAGCTTCACAATTTAACAATTAAATTAAAATAAAATCATTTAGTGCAGACTAAGTGACATTTTATTCAGACTAAGGCATTTTATTCATTCCTAAATTTAATTACATTTTTAATTTAAATTCATATAATTTGTTCACTCCATTTTCACTAAACTTACTTTACTTGAAACTACTCTTTACCACTATTGTCATTGAATGCACAAATGTATCTTCTTTTTCTCATGCCATCGATGCACACTACAGTGAAACTGTGAGGGAGAGAGAAGTGTAAGGTTGAGTTTAGGTTACACTCTTTTCTCTTGGATGTTCTCTTCCTGTCTTTTCCAGAGAGTGAAGAAAGCCAGAGATCTGCAGAGGACTGCAGCCTCACTCCCCTATTAACATTCCAGGTCAAATCTCCCACCAACAAGGGCAAGAGCACAAGAGAGACTGAGGGAAAGTCAGGAGAAAAAAGGAGGAGAGAAAGAGAATGAGAGCGAGCAAACACATTTCACCTGTTGTGACATCTTAACCAAAAATGGCAGTGTTGAGCACATCATGCAGGCAGATTGGTTTCATACCAATCCTGTTAAAGGGAAATTTAATCAAAGAATGAAAATGATGTCCTCATTTACTCACCATCATGTATTTAAAACCTGTATGACTTCTTCGGTGGAACACAAAACAAGGTATTTTGACCGACTTTCATTGTATGAAAAAAAAAATACTTCAATTTTTTTTTTCTGTGTTTCACAGAAAAAGTAAATCATACAGGCTTAGAATGACATGAGGTTGAGTAAAAAAAAAAAAAAAATTCGGATGACCCATCTCTAAGTTTTTCTGTCATCACACACACAGACCAGTGTAGATCCGCCCACATTAACATCTCATTGGTCTGAAATTCTTCGCATAGCTATATTAAACATCAAATATATCCTGATTTTCGCTTTCAGAAAGCAGAGCAAAATTACTTAATCATGGCAATGTATACACAATCTTGACATGTAAACACTCGATTATTACCTTCTACATACAAACACACACGTGGGGGTATGACATGTTTCCACGTCTCCTTCACAAACCCTCCTGCCACATCTTTCCCAGCCTCAAACTCAATTAGTAAATTAGTTCCACATGACTGGGCAATAAACAGCGATCAGGGAGCTGATAAACACACACTCCACACCCCATTAAGAATCACCTCCACTCTGGAAACACACCTCTCCTGATTCACCCATACCACACACACACACACACACACACACACACACACACACACACACACCTAACTCTCCCAGGCATCGCCAACCACTGCGCACTGTCTGCCTTTGCCTCGCTCTGCACTCGGTGCTAGCGATGCTACCCGGGACAGAAGCCAATTACACTCCAGAGACCAAAAACAGGAAAGGGGTAAGATGAAAGGATGAGACATTAGTCCATCTATACCTCCTCTTTGTGTCACACATTAAATCCATAACACAAGTGAAGCGTCATGGCCGAATAGGATGCCGCTGCCGCTAATAGGCAGACCGCAGGCAGTCCGAGGGTGCGGGGGGCTGTCACTGAGGTACAACCCTCTGATGGAAGGAGCGAGAGAGGGAGGGGAGCCGACAGAAGCGACGGGAGATGCAAACAGGAGGAAACTTTTAAATTATGCGCTGTGAAAAACGCGTTCGACGGAACATCAAGTGCCATCACATCCTACTTCTGCTCGCACACACGTGGAGATAAGTCCCTCGCCCGCGAGAACGCTCAGGCACTCTCGTTCCCGCGGCCTGTGCAAACGAACAGTCCTGTGCACACAAATGCGACGCGTAAACGCACAAACAAACACTCTGGCGTGCACGTATGCGTGTGTGTGTGTGTATTTTGACAGGGTTCAGAGAATAGAACAGTTTGCGATAACAGTGGTTAAAGCACTTAAGCTGCTGTAATTAGAGTGTGACTGAAGATCCGCATTTATCAGCCGTTTCAAAGAACAGCATGAGCAGGATCAACGGCAGAGACGAAACAGCCCTGCTCCCAACCAGGCTTTTATACTTCTGCAGACACACTCACACAGTACAGCAATCTATCTAGAATGACATGCTCTCAGCTCACGTCCTCTATCGTACGGCCGTCAGGAGTCGTGGGCAGGGAAGGATAGACTTCTTGGCCCAGGACGGCGAGCTCAGAGCCAGGGCACGGGGCGAGATATGGACCTGCGTATCTCTCCAATCCGACAGCCAGAGAGACGACAGGCTCTAGGCTTAACGCGGCGAGCCAGGCTGTACCCAAAGGCCTGCTCCAATGTTGGATACCAGCCTGCATTCTCTAATGGTAAAAGTAGTCAGTCACTTCTAACTACAAAGTCTTTGTCTTCCCCAGCAAAAAGGGAGAACATGATCCCTGCCATCCTGTCACAGGGAGGAGGAGGAAGAGAAAGACGGGTATGGGGCTGGAGAGACGGTCACATGGATCTGAGAGTGTCTGTGTCCCTCAAAAATCTTATTGTATTTATATGTGTAAAGTGGTTCTAGTTATTTTTAATAAATTATGCATGGGTTGGTGATTATATGTGGAGTTGTCACAAGGGTGTATCTTTCATGTAATTTGTTAATATAATAAAAAAAAATATATATATATTTATTATATATATATATATATATATATATATATATATATATATTTCACATCTCTCTATATATATATATCGTCTCTCTGGCTGTGTATATATATATATATATATATATTATATATTATATATATATATATATATATATATATTCACACATTTATACATATAATAAAAAATAATAAAAAATAAATTAAAAACTAAAAAAAAATCAACGAAATAAATTTAAATTAAATAAATAATAATAAAATCTAAACGTGATTATGGCAAACATGCATCACCTGTATAAGTACCACTGCTATATTTCCTGGAGAGAATGTGTATGTATGTGTGTTTATAGCCTAAACCTCTCTAAGCCCCTTATAAAGTTGGTTGGCCACATCAAAGACTATAAATAAAATTCAGAGGACAGGATATAGCATTGTGTAAACGCAAAAAGGACAGTTTATCCTGATATGCCAATGGCCTACAATGAATAAAAAGAATGTGACCTAGGGTCACAATGACACTAGACTGTTTCTTACAGTTTACCTGAGTAAACTGTCACCATGGCTACAGGACACCGTGTGCAGTGTGTGTGTGTGTGTGTGTGTGTGTGTGTGTGTGTGTGTGTGTGTGTGTGTGTGTGTGTGTGTGTGTGTGTGTGTGTGACAGGTGGAGTGGGTGAATGTGGCAGGGCTCTTGGATGTGAAGGGCTCTCACTCCTCATACCCTCAACTCCTGTCTTCCCCTCTCTTCCTCTCTCCGCTCGCCTCGCCGGAGTCATTACTGTCTAATTAAGTGCATGGCTTGTAACACAAGCAAGGCATTAAACTGAAACATTTCGCCCTTGTAAACGATGAGAATGATTATCATGCTAATTCAGCCGCTCTGCCGAGGAAATGGGGCGGCAGGCAGCGTATCTGCTTCTGCTCGTCTGACAAAGCTCTCAGCCCTTTGATTCATTCCGTCGCATTTTTTTCCCCATATTGTTTGTGCTCTTTGTAGCTTCACCCTCCACTAATGAAGAACTAAAGAGTGTCTTTTCAGAAGAATGTTCTCGTTTGCATATATTTGTACACTTTGAGGAAGGGAGATGTAAGCACACGAGAATGAAGGAGCTTCTAACAAGACAGGCATTCTGACAAAACCTCATGAATTCAAATATATTTACTTACATGCACACAAAAATGCAATGACATATCTACACACTTAAACACAGAGGTTTAGTTAGGAGGTGTGTTCTTGAATGGTGGATTATCACCAATGCAACAAGTTTCCAGTGACAAATAATTCAAAACTAAAAGCGAAAAAAAGACAATACAAATCACAAGACAAAATAACAGCAAATCATCATTTGCTGTTTAATATGATATTTTATTGTGGGCTACCTCGCTTTATGCCACTTTAAAAAACAAACAAACAAAAAAACAACCAGCAAAATTGCAGGTTGCAGCTGGTGGGACAAAATTTCAGATTAACAAGGAAGTGATAGCTTTAATCACATGGCACTAATGTGACACACCTACTTATGACGTGTAGTTAGCGTTCAGCAACTTAACATGGCTGAATTCAAAGGTGTTAGTCTTGACAGGTCTCAGCAGTGTTGTGTGTGTGTGTGTGTGTTGTGTGTGTGTGTGTGTGTGTGTGTGTGTGTGTGTGTGTGTGGTGTGTGTGTGTGTGTGGTGTGTGTGTGTGTGTGTGTGCGTGTGTGGTGTGTATTAGCTGACAGACAGGTGATAAAATGTCCAACACTCATCATCATCACGACTGAATGTTGCAGCATTTTGTCTCCTATTCTACCCTAACCCTGTTTTTATCTGGCAGTAAATCTGTTTTCATGTTCTTTTTCAAATGATCCAAAACATTATCTTTTTTTTTTTTTAAATAAAAATTACTTTTATTTACACTACTGTTCAGAAATTGGATTTTTTTTAAAGAAAATGTATACTTTTATTCAGCTAGGATGCATCAAATTGACCAAAAGTGACAGTAAAAGACTTTATATTGTTATAAAAAGAATTCTTTTGAACTTTCAATTTATCAAACAATTAACAATACATTTAAAATATATTAAAACTAAGTTATTTTACATTGTAATAATATTTCATAATATTACTGTTGATCAAATAAATGCAGCATTTTTGAGCACTTTTTTATGGGTTGAGGAGAAAGAATGTGTGGAGTGGTCACATGGGCATATTCATTCAGGGAGGATGATATTTTTTAAATATGTGTATACAAAATAATTGCAATTATCAAATAAAATATTTAAAAAAAAAAAGTGTAGTTTAAAAATTAAAAGAATGTAACTGAAACTGAACTGAAACAAAGAGTATAGAAGCACAAGAGGCGAAACTCTGATGCTTTTCTGGTAACAGCCACTAGGTGGCGCTTCGGCAGCGCGGCCGCCATTTTGGGATGAAGATTCCAACGGGAGTTACTGGACAACAGCACAGATAACAGTTTTTTAGGTAGTTTTTTCTTGCATTATTGAATATTTCCATTTTATGCAACTTTACACATTTACTACTATTATTAGTTACCAACTCCACTTGGCCTGAAATATATTTTGTACGTTTTAATCCCCTGGATCATGCTACAAACATGATGATCTTTGATGCATTGCTATGTCCGTTATCCTATAATTGCCACAATTTTGTACACTGGCTGTGTTTTTGTTTACATACTCTTGCTTTAACGGTCATTAATATACGATATAAGAAGTTTTCTGTAAAGCTATTTCTATTGCTGTTATATAGGCCTAATAGTTGTAAATAGAGAGTCTGTATGCCTACTAGCTACTAGGCTACGTGTTGTTGTAGCCATTAAATAAGCGCATTTAGTTTCATATTTGTTCAAATATTATAATGTGTTTTTCCCCATGTTGATTATGAAAAGTGAACAGAGTCGGATATGATATCGGGAGACATGAAGTGGGTCATACATGATTTTGAGTCATTAGCCTACATTGTGTTTTGTAGAAAGCCTTTCTTTAAAATTAATTTCGTTTTGTGTAAATTGTATCTTAATTTAAAAAAAAAAAATCAATCAACAAATTACTTGGATTTATAAGCAAATATAGCAGACCATATAATCATGACATACGGCGCGGTCACTTGCAGTGCTCGTGAACTTGAGCGAATCTCATCATAAATTAACCGAAATATGCCTCAGACATGAGAAATAAAGAAAGCTGGCAACTAAATCTTTAAACGAAACTATTCCAAACGAAAAGAAATAGGCTACTCTCTGATTATGTTGCACACTCACATATTATGTATGTCGAAATAACGAGATATTATGTCGAAATAACATTATAAATAATAAATCTTTAAATAGATTTGATTGAATGCTGAATGTTGTGCTTATTCGATTTAGTAAAATTAAAACTCTAGTTGTGATAATTAAAATTATTAAATATTAAATATTGAAGTTTTGCTCATTTAATAATAGTATACAATATAGGCTATAAAAGTGCGCAGCTCCCCCTGTCAATGATCTAGCACCCCCTCGGCACCTGCGTTAAAAATTATCTGGCGCTGCCCCCTCTTTTTACATAATTATTTCAACCTAAAAATGACCTCTGCACTGGACTAAATATATGTATAATATATGACTGCCCAGTGGCTTTCACCCAAAATGGCGGAAGCGTAGCGCTGCTGCTGGCCGCTGGTGTTGCAATGGAACGTTCTATTGGCTTTCACTTCTTGTAAATATACGTTCTTTGACTGAAAGTTCTACCCTGAGTTCTACCCAGAATTCCTTCTGCCCTGTCAACTCCTCCATCTCCAGGCACACCCTCACACAGAACCCCTGCTGTTGTAATTAAAGGTGTCCTTGACAGTGATATAGGTCCATTTTCACACTCCTGGACCCAAGATTTTTTTCTTTTTATAATTTTCTCCCTTTTTTAACAAACCAACCTTCCACATCAGCAGCTGAGTGAGACACACACATACACACACACACACACACACACACACACACACACACACACACACACACACACACACACACACACACACACACACACACACTGGGGTGTGTGTGATGTAAGGTGTAGCTGAGACCTCCTCTTTCTCTCCGCTCTGACTTGATCGAGGTGCTAAAGTCTTGATGAGTCTATGGGGACCTCACACAGAGTCGGAGAATCAAACATGCTGCGATATTTGCATACTTTTATTCGTAACTGTGGGTATGTACGTGTGGGTGTGAGAGAGGAAAAGGAAGACAAAGGGTAATGTGCATGGCCTATGTAGTAACCACAGCACTTTGCTTTCATTTTTGCCATTATATTCCGACCCCTCACTCTGCAGATGTCCATTTCCTCTTTGTAAAAGGTTCCTCAAAACAGTATGTCAAAAACACTACTTTGTTTGGCAAAACAATATTACTATGATGACGCACAAAAGAATCAAGCTACTTGGGGTGCATTAAAGCCCTTGCACAAGACTCACGTCAGCGTTTGTCAACGTTCTACGGAGTGACATGTCAAGCTAGAGTGTTACCCCGGTATTAACACATACTGTTAGCCAATTAGCCCTTTCCCTTTCTCAGCAACTTTTTTATGGGTTTATCGTCATTAAGGAAATTGCTTTATGGTGTATTTATTCTTAATCTGAATCTTTTCTGTTAAAGTCATTTTAATTACACATCCCATTTTATTACTGAAGCTTAAAATTACACATTTTCTGTTTTTGTATTTTCATTTAACCTTTAATTAACAAGCTAATTTGCTTGGTTTACTAGCTTAGCATAATGCTAACTGTTGGCAAAAAAGTGCTAACTGTTTTCGAAACATTACAAACAGTTACCTCTTCTATCTAGGGGATAGACTTTTGCATGATCAGCATTGAAAAAAAACAGGATGGAAGAGATAATCACCCTGTGCATGTCTAAATTGTAAACAAAACGTTAAAGACATATCAAGACAAGAAGAGGAAAAATCATCCTTCTAATTCTCTGTGTGATATATCAAAGCAAACATCAGGACTTTTGTTTTAAGCTACTTTTTAGTGTGTTTTCACTATTTTCATAGTTACAGTGTACATTTTTCTTGCTACTTAGCAACCTCGTAAAACCATCTGTGACAATGAAGCTCTGACACAAAGAGACTATAGCGAGAGTTGGTCTGAGTTTGCCCATACATGAACCCATTACACAGTTGGACTGCTCCTTCAGTGTTTGGACGACTACATATAAATTGGTACAATTTCTGCCAGCAATGACTGTGCACCCCTAACCTACTTGGATCAACAATCGAAAGTCACAGAAATAAATCCCACTAGCCGACGTCATATGGCCTTAAAAAAAAAACGATTCCAAAAAGACTCTCTTTATGTGTTATATAGTTGACCGGCCCAAGAGCAGGTCATTTTTACAAGGGTTGATAATCTCCGTACACGCACACACTTGCGTGGATCAATGCTGTCTGGGTCGAGGCTGGATAAGGGATTGTGGCAGACTAGAGCAGGCCTCAGGGCACAAACCCCACACCTTTAATCTGCCCCTCCAGCTCTCATCCATATACACTCCGAAAAGAGCAGAACCGCATCCTTATGCGCACGCACATACGTGTCAAGACAACATCTGCTAAAAGTTAGCACATCTAACTCTCTTTTTCAGTCTTATACACACACACACACACACACACTTAAATAGATACAAACTGTAATATGATTACTTCGCTACAGGGAAGGACACATTATGTGGAATTGAAAATGAAGAGAATACGAGATGAAGGCAGAAAATCTCCCATAATTATTCCACTCCTCTGCCTGTCATCCGATGTCTACCGAAACCTCAAGTCACAATGACATCCTCAGGGCGGTCTACTGACTCTCCACTCCATAACAAATCTGTGTCCATCTCTGCCAGCTTCATCTCACTGGTTAGTTGTTAAGTAAATGGTCCCCCTTTTCAACCTTTATGTTCTGTTGAGATTGGCATAACTGTTTTTATGTTTGGGGTATGAGAGATACCAATGATATTTGTGTATCATATCCCTATGTTTTACCACAAAGTATTAATTCACTTTTTTCTTTTTTAGAAATGCGCCCCTGTCAAATACCACAGGAGTTATTGTTTAAACTAAAGAATTTTCAGTCATTAAAATAAAAAGCTGAAATAAAAAGAAAAACTTAAACTTAAAAAATGTTTAAAAAAATTGAAATGCCTTGGTAGCTAACCAAAATAAATTGAGTACTAAAATTACTAAATCTAAACCTGAAATAAAAAGTAATTAAAGCTTAAAAAACATAAAACATGTTGTCTCGACGATGCCTTACTTCTCACTCTAACTGCATTATATAGGCTATATAAGAAGGTGGGAATGATGGCTACTTTCGTATTGTGTTTGCAGGTGTGTGTCTATCGACAGTTACAAATAAGCCACAATAAGCTTGTGGAGGGAACCTGTCAATCATATTGATGGATGAAAGAGGAAAATCAGTTTGAAATGTTGCCTTGTGAAAGCCAACTGAACCAAGAAGAAAATGCAACATTGTAAAAAATGAAGTCCATTTTGGAACAAAGCAAATGATATACAGGTCTGAAAACGCCCATAAAATGGTCCTAGGGGTCTCTGAGACACCAAACAGAAAAGAAGAGATAAACAAGCCAGCACAGCTGAATCTTCTTTATGAACCACTGCAGACGCTGCTTGAATTTACTTAATTTCTAAAAATAAAAGAGAGACATTTTGTCAGTGTTTTAACATTTCTTCAGGCAAGTAATATTTTTACCCTGATCTATTTTTGAATGCATAGTTTGGAGCCCCTCTTTTTTAAATCAACAGTTATAGCACAGGTATCAGATTAATTACTGCAGGAGGCTTTTAACATCTGCTTCAGTGTCATGTCTAGTGGGGCGAGTGTGTTCTCCGGCCTCGACGGAAGTGTGAAGGGTGCGAGTTAAAATAAGAACAGTGGCGTCTGGGAAGGTGGCTGACTGGGAGCCACAAAGACACGCAGAACACTCCGTTTCCTTAGAAACACAGCAACACCATGGAAGTGCAGTGTGTGTGTGTGTGTGTGTGTGTGTGTGTGTGTGTGTGTGTGTGTGTGTGTGTGTGTGTCGATGATTGAGTGTGTGATGGTATGGGCGGGATGTTAGCATGCTGTAAACACTGCAGGAGGCTGTTGTATTTGAGAATGTGTGTGATATGCGACTAATTGCATTGTAGTAAGCATTGTAAAAGAATGTACTAGATTACCAAAGACAAGTTCTCAGGGTAGATTACGAGGGCTTGTGTATGTTTGTGCATCTGTGCGTGTGTGCGCGTGCATACTAAGGAGAGATAGTGAAAATAATGACCAGCTAAGACTAAAAATCAACACGACGAACTCGCCACAAATGACTGCGGCCAGCATCTATTTACATGTGCTGTTTCAGGGCCTGTAATGTCAATCAGGTAACGGTGCAAATGGATTCACAAAATCTGGAAACCGTAGGAATCTGATGCAGGTTTTTAGTGAGTTTGCCCAACAAGAACGTACTTTTAAGAGCATTCTTTGCTAATGTTGGAAGCACAAATGCGTCCAAACTCCACTGGATGTCCCTAAAGGTATCTACGGCTCCTCCACAGAGTGGGCGAGCGCAAGCCGTGGCCCCGCTCGCTCTGCCGGTCAGCGCCGCTGGTTGTGAATGCGGTGTTGAGAGCTGCAGGTAGCTAAAGGAGAGGAGAGGAGGGAAGGCGTAGGCTTCATGCTTTATGTTTTCAGTAATTAAAACAGCATTAGGCTATTTATTTTCTCTCCCCGTGCGTAGCTGATTGGGCATGAGGGAAATGTGGGACTCGCAAAGCCGAGAAAAGAGCACAATTACACGCCATCAGCAGACAACATTAACTCACTAATAGGAACACGGCAATAAAAGTTTATTATTATGGTGTAGCGATGATTGCCTGGTTTAAGCTAACATTTATAATACTTAGCGATGATTAGGAGGCGAGGGCGGGTGAGGGGGGAAGGGTCACGAAAGATAACGGAAGATGGAGCGGGAACCTTTTCCTCCTGCTTTCTCCTCGGCGCATTTGATCAGGGAGAGAGAGGGATAAGGCTGAGGGTCTGTTCCTGAGAGGATAGCACTCATTAGCCAGCCTTCCAGACCTCCATTATCTTCTCTTCGCTAATGTTCTCTACCACTTATTCAAGATGGCTCACCTCCACACGGATCCCACGCTATTGGCTGCCACTATAATGAGCGAGAGATGCGGTCGGAATGGAGTAAGTGTGTTTAAAATGAGTTTGCTCTTCGAGCGCCCTTTCCCCGGAGAGGCAACAGCAAGATGTGTAACGCCTATGGATGTTGATCCTCTTCTTATGGAGGACCCTGCTCACCTCATAAACGCACACATACTGCTGAGTCTAGGCAAATACTACCCAGCAGCACCTGACATTGCGAGCGATTAATGTATGCAAAGCTACTTAAAAAAGAGAAGAGGGGCTGCTTGGAGGAAAACTAAAAATATGATGATGAGAAAAGCATGAGAAAGAGAGGGGAAGATTTGTGTCAATAAGGAAGACAAGAGGACGGGCTAAGAACACAGGGAATGAGCTAAGCGCATGGTGCAAAGGGAGCTAAGTATGGTGTGCTCTCTATCTATTCAGACATTCAGTTTGTCTTGATCAAACCTGTTAAAAATAGTTCTTTTAATTTCTTTAAATGTCAATTAATTTCACTTGTTAAATTTATTAAATAATAAAAGTTCAAATTAAATTGCAATTCCACGTCCATATTCTGTTTGCAACCTCATTCAAATTCCGGGATAGAATTGGATATTAATTAAATTCCTAATATTACTTGAGTACAAATATATTTGAGATTGGTCCATTTAAAATTATAATTCATCGTTTTGAGTTCATTTCTTTCTTAAAATTTACTTTGACCACCATCTTGGTTTTTTGCAATGCATTCTGGGATTACTTTCTCTGCAAATGCAATGTTGCCTTAGAATTTAGCAAAGATTAGGTATTTTAATAGGCAGCATAATTACACTGCCTACCTTTTGGAACAGACTTCACGGCTATAATGCTTTAAAACGCTGCCTACGGAGACAGCTCACTAGGTTTTGGAACGGAGCAGTGGAGTACGAGAGAGATAGGGCGGCTTTTCCTTCTTTGCAATTCTCTCCACGTCAGGGGGATAAATTATTCAGAGCCCAGGGAGACTCTGGCCTCATCGTGTAATGAGAAGGACGCGCATTGATACCAAATATTGCTGTTGGGAAACTATCGATTGGAGAGCTATTTGTCCAGAGTTTGGTCTGGAAGCGAAAGCTGTCAGCGGCTTTTAATATGACTGACACTTACGTAGAAGCCCAACTCACAGTTCGCCCTCCTCCCTCCCCATGTATCCATCCATCCATCACTCCCTCTTCATCCATCTCTACCATTCCCTCACGTCCCTCCAGTATAAAGGGGATTTACTGACAGAGGAAAGAGGGGGCTGAGGTGTGAGCGAGACAAAATGTGCACAGTATGGAGAGCAAGAAACACTGTCAATAAGGTGCCAGCAGCACAATTAACGCCTGCAGGAAATGCAGCAAGTCAGCGCAATGGTTACCCTTTGACCTCTGACCCCACATCTAAAGGTCACCAAAGAGTGAAAACATGCCTGTCTTGTTCTCAACAATGAGATCTAGTTAAAAATGGTTAGTCTGGTGCATAAAAGTGAGGCGAGAGTATCAACTAGCTTTTATGCTCAACTTCCCCTCTGTCCTTGGGTGAAAACTGGCGTGTAACTGTGCCGTAGGATCTGGCCCAGGAGGGGAGAGGATGCTTGCTTTGGCCTGGAACTGAGAAGTTCTGGCTTTCCTATGGGGTGTAGGGTACGCAGAGGAGGCTTGTGGTTCCTCCAAGGTGGTCTGATGTCCCTGCCGAGTTTCAAATGGAAAATCTGAAGCTCTCTTCCTCACGTGGATGTCTTAGTGAATTGCATGAAACTATTCTGGATGACATAAGGGCAAGAAATGAGTAAGTATATATATATAAAAAAAAAAAAAGAACACAATGGAATGCCAAATTGTGCACAAATATGTTCACAATCATATCCACATCTCAAAGTGATTTCTCTAAATTATAAGTGCAGAAGAGGAATGTTTGAGTTTCTACCTCGCAGTTCAGTTAGTGCACATGCACTGGCATGTGTGGCACGCTAACGGCTGTCTACGACAGCGCGGTCGGTGGCCTGAGAGAACAGCGAACGGTAATAACCCTCCTCTTTCTCTCTCACACACACACACCTACAATTACAACATCAATGTGTGGCAGAGACTAAAAAAGAACCGAAAACATCATTACAATTAGAGTCTCCAGACTCTTCATAGAGGAGAGTGAAAAGGAGAGGAGGTAAAAGAGATGAGAAAGAAAAGATAGACTTAATGAGAGGGAAAAACCTACAACAACAAATCCTCTGATTCAAAGCTAGCATTTTCAGATAACTTTGGCTCAATACTCAAATCAGGTCATTACAGTCTTAGTCTAGACTGTAGTCCTTTTGCAGCTTATTCTGGCCAATAACCATGCACTAGGCTTAGCTATATGACTACATTTCCTCTTTAAATCAAACAGATTATACAACAACAATATCATCCTTCAGAAATAATTTGAAGGATTATTTCTTAACTACTTGGTGCTTAAGAAATATTTTTTATATTTAACAATGTTAAAAACAGTTGGACTGCTAAAAAAATTTGTGGAAACCATGATAATTACTTTTTCAGGATTCTTTGATTAAAAGAATAGATGATTTAATTAAAGCTACAATATGTAATATTGTTCGCCGCTAGGGGTCGCTAACCTCTTACAATATCAAAGGTATAGGTTGATGACGCATTTCAGCGGAATTATGGAACTTGTCGTCAAGCTGATTGATCTAATAATGTTTATGGATGAGTGAATACATTGATGTTTTTAACATGACTGTATGAAGCAGGGCGCGGTTGCTAATAAGAGACAGATATCAGCACCACACTCGAGTCCCGCGGATATAAAGGAATAAGGACATTTCATTCTACCGAACTACCCGCAAGTGCTGAATTACTACTCACACAGGTCAGTTTATTAAACGAATGAAACTTGTAAGGTAACGCAGCATTGTTTCACTTGGTCTACACCAGGGGTCTCAAACTCGCGGCCCGTGGGCCATTTGCGGCCCGCGGGGTGATATTTTGTGGCCCCCTACTTAACATTAAAGTTTAATGTTAGTGCGGCCCCGTCGTTGCGTGTGCCGCGTTTTAAAAAAAGGAATTTTTTTTATCCCTTATGGGCTACCATAGATAGTCTCGTGACAGCTTACGGTGGGCTTGTTGTCAATAGTTGTCATTGTCAACCGCGAAGTGCAAACATACTGCGTGCGTCGCTTCAATTATGAGCGCGCTTGCCGCGCGCCTACATTTGATATAACGAACTTGAGCGCGCAAAATATGTGAGCGCGATATGTGCACAGGCCCCTTGGCGAGTTACCACCGTAATCAGGCCCCGAGCTACTGGCCGCTCGCGAGCGACGTGTTGGAGAACCCTGCTCTAAAACAATGTGAGAATAATCATTTTGAGCTTGTAATATGTGTCCAGCAGGTTGATAAGAAGGTTTGCTTTGATTTGTGCAAAGTCAGTAATTTGAGCCAGTAAAATGTGTCAGTAAAATGTGCCTTCCATAAAAAACAAAAAAAACATTCAATATCATTTATGTGTTGTATAAAGAAAATAAAAAGGACATAAGCAAATATAAATATCACAAATATGTGTTATAGGGAAAAGACGAAGAAAGTTTGTAAATATGAACTTCAACTGTCAGAAGGACAGCTCATGAAGAACCAGTCATGTACAGAAAGGAATGTTCAAATTCAGAGGAACAGTTCAGAAGAAACGTTAATAATAAATATTGAGTGGAATATTTTTGTGGAATACTTGATGCGGCCCAGCCTGACCCAGACTCTACCTCCAGCGGCCCCCAGTTGAGTTGAGTTTGAGACCCCTGGTCTACACTATCATACTAAACTGCATTTGAGTGTTCAAAGTTATAATGTTATTCTATGTCAGTTTGTCTGTATGAGATTAGCGATAATCTAAATCAACATTAGAATAACATACAGAACATATTCTAACATTTAATCATGTTGAACTAAATAACACATTGATTAGTTTTATGTACATTTGCTCACCTGTTTAATAAAGTACATGCAAGAGCTCTGTCAAGTTGAAGTTTGTCACGGACGTGGAGCTCTCGGCATCTTGAAAACGCCACGCTGATATCGATCCTCGTTTTAGTTCTCCTTTTGTCCCAAAGTCTGCTTGCCATGGTCCATAATGTTTGAACGAAACAGCAACAGCGTGAGCATGGCGCTAGACGTAACGCTGTAGACCACGTCTGTCACCATGGTTACTCTGGCAGTACGAGCGGAAACCAGGGATAATGCGTATGTTACGTCATTGACAGGCGACAAGTGAACAGCCATTATTTAAAATTGGAATTTCTCTGAAATTTAAAAAATCTTTGGGAACTTTTGGGATATTGTAAGTACACAACTGCAGGAAATATATCACACTGTGCAAGTGATTTTTGGATATTTTATTATTGTACCTTTAATGGTTGCGCAAAAAATAGCACAAAATGTTTCGTAATAAAAAAATAATAATAATAATACTATTTAGCAATTTTGCAAAACCTTTTTAAAGCTCATATTTTGTTCTGTTAAAAAAAGACAAAAGATTTGGTAACTTAATTTCTAAACAGACTGCTAAAAGCCAAACTAATGCAAGTTGCCTAAAGCCAGCCAATCAGCACCATAGAGAAGTGCATCAGTCGGTCAGTGAACAGACTGTAGGTGGTCCATGGACAAGCCGTCTGAGGCTACTGCAGTCTAAAAAATTAGAAAGAATCCCGATGAGATTTAGTCTTAAAATGGTGTTCCATCAAAATCCCCCCCAAAACACCTAAAATTTGTTTAAACCTATGTTTTATTGACTTTTTATTCACACATTGACATCTGTGCTTGCTATTCGCCTACCAGCAAACTCTTACACGACAAATGAGTCTCAGAGAGATATACAGATGGACCGGCGCCTTTAGAAGAGGCCAATGTCTCATTATTAACGTGCATTTGAAGTGTGCGCTACTTTGTCAGTATATAAGTGTGTGTGTGTTGTAAGTGGGGGAATCTAGGCCCTGTTAAACCCGGCCTTCCTCGGGGACTGCTCAGCTGGTGAAGGGGGCTGGGGGGGTTGGCACAGGGGTCTGTAGCTCTAAGAAGTCAAATTACCTCTGAGCCCGACTCATCAGCTCCTCACACACCCACACACCACACACTCATTAATGGTGTACTCACCAGAATATTAGTACAGACAGGACTCGCAAACACGCACGCAAACAGCACCAAAGTATCACTCGTGCTGCAAGCCATGGACATAAAACTCTCGGAGCAACTATCCACGCTTCGCTACACACTCGCACGCATACACAACTCGCAAACACACAAAGGGATGCGCGCAAATATCTTCAAATAAACGTAACACATTCTCTTGCACACACACATACACACACAGGGGCATTCTTGCGGGTCTCTAATGAAGCCCCAGTTGTGACGGCATGGAGGCGTCTGAGGCTCCGCGGGATAATTATGAGCGGAGGTGGGATTCGGCACGGACCCCGCCATCCGCCATTAGCAGCTTGGCACCGTCACAAATGAGTGTTTTTCACCAGAGCACCGGGAAGGGCTGCGAAATTCCAACAAATTCTGAGCTCGCACTCTGTCGCAACACCCAGAGACGGCAAGAGAGAGAGATCGAGAGAGAGAGAAACACAAACAAAAGCAGGGTGGAAACAGAGGAAGATGGGAAGGGAGGGGGGAAAAGGTTCACGCCGCCATGACCGGATTTGTCACCTCTCTCAGCGCAGGGAGCGCAAAGCGTGGCACCATGGGAAATTACCAAATCAGAATGCATTGATTTTCTTCAGGGAGGAGGCAAAAACATTCCTGAAAAACTGACATGGTTGAGAATTAAGAAGGAGATTGTATCAGACCTTTGTATTATTGAGAGCAGAGAGTGGTAGACTTTTGTTTTGTGAGGATGCTGAATAAAAGCGCTCTATTGTACGCCTCTGGTACGCAGGGACCGTGTTCGCATCAGGCCAACTATTACATCTTCCTCTCTCTCTCGTACCTCCTCGACTTCCATTTGTCTCTCTTTGTCCTCTTGTACTGTAATTACCATAGTGTCACCAAGGTAGGACCATGTGCTTCACTCCAAAGAATAACTTAAAGTAATTGTATAACTGTGCGTGTATGTGTGTGACAGAGCTATCATAAGTGTGAAGAAGTCCCACAGCAGTGGATGGAAAATAATCTCCAAATGTTGTGCTTTCTGCCAGCTTTCTCTCCCACACATTTCAAGTCCTTAACGGTCCTTTTCCCAGGTTTGGTCAGCTGAGTCATCCACCGCAGGGAAGTTGACCTTGCAGGCCACTGTCACAGGAAACCAATCCGCAGCGCCTGCTGCCTTGACTGCGACTTCACCCCGTATCTGACGATACGCTGCATCTGCTACAGCTGTAGCATTTAACACTCGCCATTTCTGTCACTAGCTAAAGAACAGCTGCTTTTGTTTCACAGCTCTTTTACTAGACACAACTCTGTTTCAAAAAATCTAGCGAGCTGCCTCACTGGCGACCTTTCCAAGACAGCAACATAACCATCGTGGAATCTCAAGTAGGCCGACACGGAATCTGCTCCGGAAAAATTCCTTAAATTTCTTCAGAACTAGAACAACTGTTATGTAGGAAGTTCTAAACATTCCATTCATCACATTCTATCACATCTTATAAGTGAAACTCTGAAGATTTCCCCCTAAAATAAGCCTATAGACAATGCTGGAAAATAAAAAAACAGAAGATTTTGAAAATTCTACACAGGCAGCAAATATGCCACACAAATAGAACTTCACCTGGGGATTTGGAATTGGATTTCAATAAAGTTTGCTAACAGACAACAACTTTCAGTTTTTAACTCTCAGTGCCTAATGAAATGTAAATTTTTAAAATTGTTTCTCTTGGTGAATTTATTTTTTTCACTAAGCTTATTTCAATGCATTATAGGATTGCATCTCTGCAAAGGATTTCAATAGCCTTAGAATTTGCCCTAAAAGAGATATTAAGATGCATAGAACAGTCGTCTTCATGTCTGGAATGTGCATCACTAGGTTTTGGAACAGACTATATAGTTAGTGTCACTCGTTCATTCACTCTACTCAGTCCGTCTTCATCCTCTGATGGTAAATGATCAATTTCAAGGTGACCCTGGCTGAATTACGGTGAGTGTTTTGTGTGTGCGGGCGGCTGCAGCCTGGACCCAGTAATTAACACCAGCGCCTAATGAAGTCCAGCTGCTCACCGCGCAGACTGAGAGGCTGCCAAAAACCAGGAGAGCCCCTGTCAGCCAGCCTCATCCTTCGCTCGCTCTCACTCACTTCCGAAGGTCAACCTCCCTCATCAGCACCCGGTCAGTTCATCTCTCTCTTTTTCTCCCTTCCTCTGTATCTATTCCTCCCGCAACATCTCTGTATCAAGAAGGGAGGGAAAGGCACTGATCATTCATTCCTCTCATCTCATCCCTAGTTCCTTGCCAAATCTCCCCCATTTCTCCTCTGACCCACAGATCCCTCCCCATTTCGACTATTTGTCGCATTCCTCAATCTTTATGATGCTCAATAATCTTCTTTTAACCTCATTCTTTAATCTCTCCATTGGTTCGCCATCTGAAATTGTTGTACAGGCTTAAAGTGATATTTGGAAATTTTAGTGATGATGAATAGCCAATGAGGGTAAAGCATGATAAAAAAATGTAGCCAATCACAGAGCTCCTTCCCCAACCCAAACTTCTGGATTAGGTCGTCTATACACATACAAAAACACAACACATAATAATTTACATTCTGTACAAAGTTATTAGGTCCATAAAAAGGCATACTGTGTAGTATGGATGTAACGAGATTACAGCAGTTTAAGTTTAAGCCTAAACTAAACTAAAGTAAACTAAAGTAAACTAAATAAAAAGTCCGCTGAGTTGTGTTTACTTGTGCACCAGGCGTAAAGGACAAGTTCAAACTAGGGATGGACAATATAAAAATTGTGTCCGATACCATTATTCTTTTTATTCATTATGATATGGTCGATAACGCTGAAATAGCTAATATAACCAACATTTCTATACAAATAAAATGAAAATAAAACAAAACAAAATGAAACACTAAATTGAACTACAATATTCACACCATTATAATCTACAGTATACAAAATTAGCTATTCATTTTTTATATTTGCTAAAGATTGCTACATTTAAGAGTGTTATTACATTATTACTGTTTTAAAGGATTATTAATATTTTAAATAATTAACTAGATTTATCTTTAAGTGAGCATTAGATGGCAAATGTTATCTAAATGTAAGATAGCAGAAATAAGCATGTACAATAAAAAAAATTACAATAATAAATATACAATATTTTATTACATATAAAATTATATAATATAATATGCACAATAAAACATGACGTATGTAATATATATGTAGGCTATGTATAATATGTATTACAATATAATAATTATTTTATTTTAATATATCCTATACAGTTTTGTACTTCTCTAATATCTGATATGGTAACATATATTGTGCAACCTAAGTTCAAACTCTTAAAAGGCAACAGAATACCTTTCCTAATAAATCGCATGATTTGAGGTATCAGTCTATCTAAAGTCTAAATAAAGTTGGAAAAGTTGTGAGTTAAAGTTAAAAACTTATGAGCCATATACCACTAATTAATGAAATGAATGCTCGAAATAAACCAGATGCAACTCAAAGCGAGAATCATAAAGACAGAATGCCTCTGAACGCAGAGATATACATACAACAAAACAAGACAACAGACAAACAGCAGAGGCATGTTAGAGGCATACCCACAGGGTAAAAGTCAAGATTTAGAGTGAATCCTAAAAGAAGCCTAACAGGGGATAGGCCTATCTTAGATCTACCATGTCCCACACCTACTATTTTTTTTATCTACAAGTCACACCTCTGAATTCCCTTCTGGATTCCTCCTTCCTGCCTTCCATCTCCTCTCCCATTCTGACTCCTATTCCGGATCAAAGCCAGGGTTCCTGTCAGACAGGCACCTCTCACCGCTCCTCAGAGAGCGGCCTTTGAAGAGTCCGACCCCAGGTGGCCCCTTCTCCCACACACGGGCTTGAGCACACACACACACTGAGGGGCCTCCACCCGTCTCTCTGGGACCTCCACCCCCGCCCTTCCATCGAGAGTGTGCCTTCCCCTGATTCCTGCGCATCTCACATAGAGCACTGATGAGCTGTGACATCCGCTTATACCTTCCTCCCACACACACACACACTTATATACTCACACACTGATCTGATGTGCAGAGGCAAGATCACACCAGACAGCAGATGTTAATTATCAGTCAGTATTTAGGGGGCTTTATTTGCAGTTTACCTGGAACCGCTTATGCTCTGTTGCTCTGACATCAACTAGAGCTTGTGGTCAACTTGTATTGATACAAGATCTACACCTTCTCCTCAACTCTACTCCTGTTAACACACACACACCCCTATACACCTTGATTCACCTCCTTAAAGGGACAGTTCCCCTCACGATGATCCAAAACTATTTGACTTTTTTTTTTTTGGCCGCAAAAAAAAAAGGTCATTTTATAATGCACTGGCCGCTTTTTCCATGCAAGAATGGGGATTGGAGCTTTTAAGCAAAAAGCATCATTAAAATGGTCCAAATGACTAGAAGCAAATAAGTCTCATTCATGAATTAATCATTCAGACTGAATCAACAGAACAGAAAAGGTCTGAACTGACTGACTGAAACAGTCCAACTCAAAAGAATTATTCATTCACAACTAGACATTACTAGAGCTCTCATGAATTCTTATAAAGGAAACGGTCATGGAGGAAATTTAACAATAGCAAAGTAGATTCATTTTATTCCTCACAACACCAAAAAACTAAAAAAACTAAAAAACATATGACTTCAGAAGACTTTGAATAGACCTTATTCAGAGCAGTGCCATGACAGGTATGAAACCGAGGCTTTGAGGCAAAGACTTTTTCCACAGCTCATATTGTCTGGTCTTTTTTTGGTCTACTGACATTTCTTGGAAATATATTTTTTAAGTGATTCGTCAGCAGAACAACCCAAAAACACATTAAAAAACTGTACAACCCTGAAGAGATGCATGCTTAATAACCCTCACAGCCTCGCTTTCATTCCTGTTAAAAATCAAAGATGGCGCTGTTGTGAATAAGGTCTATATAGGCTACGTCCACATTAATCCGGATAAATTTGAAAACGGAGTTTTCATTTAAAAACGCTCTCCATCCACACTAGCGTTTTCAGGCGTTTTCAGACGTTTCAGTGTGGATGAGAAACTTATAAATTCACCTTACTGCGCATGCGTGAAACCTCACAAAAGCTCACTGAGATGATACAGATGGAAAAATATATAATAAAGGTATCGCGCAATTCTTCTAACATGATCATTTTATTTAGCAAAATATCTCACCATTCACTGATGCGTCCAGGTCGCACTCAGTCACCATATGTTTGGTCTAAAACGCGACTGCTAATGACGCAGGACAGCAAATGTGAGTACATTTTCTGTCATCTTTGCAGTAGGCTACTGTGATATGAAGATTGTGGAAAGTAACATATTTTAGCAACATTGTAAAAGTGAATCGCACATAACAGGCACAATAATACCGGTAAACATGAATATCTATTGGTACAACATGGATCACATGACTAAACTTACGTCATCGTTTTCAAATACCTCCGGCTTCACAGTCCACACTACAACGCGAAAACGGAGTTTTCAAATTTATCCACTTTGGAGAGCGTTTTCCAAAAGCTACGTTTTCGTTGACTTAAAACGCCGTTTCAGTGTGGACGGAAGGCCAAAACGGAGAGAAAAATATACGTTTTCAAATGAAAACGTATTAGTGTGGACATGGCCATAGTGAATGAATCATATCATATTTTATGTATGAACTGACAAAATTTTAATATTTGGGTGAAATAACTTCCTTTTAACACTATATCCTTATCACATTTCCCCCCCTCATCACGCATCCATTGTGTAACGTCATCTGCACGTAAGTCCTCTTCGCCAGCTACGACAGATGCCACTGTCACTCGAGAAAATAAATTCAGAATACTTAACGAATTAAGTGAGGAGCAAATTGCGGCTGGCCCCCTTTCATTATGCACAGATAGGCAGGCAGCTTGTTTGTCTTTTTAACAATTACCGCACGGCATGGAGAAGGGAGGGTTGGGAGAGTGACGAGCTCCTGATATTGCTGTTCCTTCCCCTCCACGGCAGCTGGCTGAGACACACCTGGACGGATCTGGGACGGTCGAGGAGGGGAAGTGGGGAAACGGGGCAGCTGCACCTCTACCAGATATACCTGAGAAAGATATGTATAAACATGCTGCTAACATACCAGCACGCCAAAGATTCATTCAGACCTAGCAACAAGCTCCTGTGTCAAAGATTATGATGTATCAGTACACCAGATCAACTAAAGACACATTTCCTATGCAGTCTTCCCTCTAAATACACCTGCAACCCACACCCATGTGATTTCGCCACGTCGGACGCAAATGTACCTCATTTTTTATTCTGTTCCACACCTTTTGGAGGAGGCTCCCCCTGAGCAGTTCTCTTATAGATCTCCAAACAGCTTGTAATTACCTTTAATAAACAGCATAAGAAGCAAATCAAGCGCAAACGTGGCAAAATGAGCTCTCAGGGGGATCAGACATCACTCAGCCTTGCAAACAAACATTTTGGCAAAACATTGCTGCCTCACTCCCTTTTCAACATGACATTCTCTGTGGGGGCTATTCAAAGGAGGGAGGAAGGAAGAGAGAGAGAGAGAAGGTAAAGGAATTAAATCACTGGTGTTTGGTCATGGAGCAGGTTAGGGGTCATGTGGCATGTTTGAGCTGTGTATGGTACAATAAGATACTGTAAGCACTATGCTGGTTATTTATTTTATTCATAAATTAACAACTTTATCTTACATTTTTCAATTTTAAGCCTATCTGTTATAAATTAAATTTTCAAAAACACTAATAATTAAATTACACTGCTGAAATGATTCTGTAATCTCGAAAATAAACCAATTTAGCATTTATAACAATTGATTATAGTTTTTATTTTTATTTTATATAGAAAAAGGTCAGTAAGATTTTTTTTTAAAGAAATTAATACTTTTATTCAGCATGTATGCATTAACATTATTAGAAGTGGCAGTTATGTTACAAATGATTTATACGTCAAATAAAAGCTATTTTGAACTTTCATCGAAGAGCCCTAAAAAAAAGAATCAGTTTTCAAACAAATTTTACTGTTTTCAACTTGAGCAAAAAATCAGCATATTAGAATGATGATGTGACATTGAAGACTGGAATAATTCAGCTTTGCCATCACAGGAATACATTTACATTTTAAAATAGAAAAAAAGTACTTTAAATTTGTAATTATTTTACAATATTAAGTTTTTTTTATTACAAATAAATGCAGCATTGGTGAGCATAAAATACTTATTTCAAAAGCATTAAAAAAATCTTACCAAGCCCAAACTTTTAAATGGTATAATGTATACAGGTTATACAATGACGTGTTCAATGTGATTAAGGCATGATATATACAGTCAGACGGTTGCCACCAACAGGGTCATTAGGACCAGTCGCAAAGTGTACCAAATAAATAAATAAAACTGACATAAAATTATTTTAGATTATAATGTGAGTGAAATGAGACGGCGGACTGACACAAGAGACATAAAACTAGCACATCTATGTAGCAAATCGGTTACCAAATATTTAGTTTAGAAGTCATTATACACATTCTTTTTTACCATATCCAATTAAAATCAGGTATTCCAGAGACCTGTGTAGTAAAAGCCAAACCTATGCAGATGTGTATGAGTTTAACCGTGCCCGAGTGCTGCATAGATTTGGTCAAGCTCAACTCCCTCATCCTTCTCTCTCCCTCTCTCTATTCACCTCTAGCAGCGCACCCTCCATCATCCCCCCTCAAACGTTGCCCGGCTCCTCTGAGGTTCCGCCTGGCTAGCTCCAGGTGGTCTATGATGTGCATGAGGGGCTGTCATCTGTTCCCATGCTCACGTACTTGCCACATGGGCTGCAGTAGAGAGCGCCACACCATTAACAAGCCATAAAAACCAACCCAACCCTTTTAAAACATCAGAACACTGAGGAATAACTGCTCTCACCAAAGCCACTCAACCTAACATCGGCTCGGCACGCACAATAGAGACATCAGGGGCTGGATAACAGGGAGTGACATGCAATGTGAAGAAATGATGATTTCTTTTGCTCTCATAACTACAGAATGGAGGGGGCTGGAGTTTGGCTACACCACACACACACACACACACACACAAACACACACACACAAACACGGTGTGGCCCTAGGCAAGACACTGGCTTGCGAATACAGGCGCTCAGTGAAGTGAACCCTCATCCACATTATCTACATCCATTGACTCCTAAAGCTTCTTGTGTGCTGCCTCATTAAGTCTGCGCTGACACAGAGAGACCGTGCCAGGTCTACTTTAGTGGCCAGTCTCCATGTACGTGTGTGTGTGTGTATTTGTGTAAGTGTGTGTGTCTTTACAGCATGAGATGGGCAAAAAAAAAAGAGCTCAAAAACAACACCCGTCATCTTCATCATGATACAACAATCAATCCCACAATCTTTCACTTTGCACTAAAAAAATGATCGACTTCAGTAACTATTTGCATACATGAAAACAGATTTTCGACAAATGATAGCTGTGATGTGACAAGACAAAGATTCAAAGATGGAAAAGCGCACCCACAGTTGAGACAAGAAGACTATTATGACATCACAGAGAACACCCTGGGGTCAAACGGCAAGCATCTATGTGGTGTTGCCTTGACAACACACGTGTGACTCGTGCTCCGAGCATCAGAATCACTGGGATGAATAACTAAGAATCAACGGTGACATTAGCAATACTCTCTGGAGAGCAGTCTCATTCAGGTGTATGTGTGTTCATGCCCCTGGCCCAGCCCCATGCACAAATAACCACTATGGCAATGTGTGTGGGAGTACGTGTGTTTTCATATGTGTGAACTGGCAGAGGGAATTGGATATGGAAATCAAATGATGTGATAATTGCACTCTTTTATGCTCCTTTTTAGGGGTCATATTATGACATCATATTCTATAATTTTAGATTCATTATTGTACTACTGAAATAAAAGAGTTTCATGTACTTTGTTGAATCCAAATTGAATTGAGAATGTCCATTATATTTGAATGTATAGAAGCAGAATTAATTCTTGAAAAAATGACAGACAAACAGATAGATGGATAGATTCAAAATGCTCCATTTATTTTAACAAAGCTAAAAAAAAATGTGTTCCAAGCTCACTGAATGTAGCACCACCGCCAACATTCAAAGTATGTTGCAACAACTTCTATTCTCTACTAACAAGGAGGACGTAGGATAGATAGACTATTATTTATAAACCGCAGTGTGAACTATACCACCATAAAAGAAGATGCTGTTACTCCACTTGCTATATAACTAATGGCAAGAGCAATATGCGGGGAAAGTCCACAACACATTATTGTTTTAATCTGTCACAATGTAATTCAGGCTTTGCAAAGACAGTTGCTCCTGAGTCATTTCTTATTTCACATGCGGCAAAAAACTGCTTGTTTAATTCTGTGGGTCAAAAAGAGTATGCAAAATGAGCATGAAAAACTAATTTAAAGGGGCCTGAGGGAAAATAAATGAATAATAAAAAAAAAAGTATGGAATGACCCCTTTATGTGACCAATCATGCACTGTTCTCTACTATAGCCCGCTCCTTCTACTCAAGCAGTGAGGTGATGTGTGCTGAGGGGGGGGGGGGGGGGGGGGGGGGGGGGGTCATTCATTCAGGAAATCTAGCTAAGAATGGAGAGAGATAAGGGGGAACAAACCTTGCAGCTGGGCAGGCTCTCCTATGGGCCGTCCGACAGGCAGGGAGGGTGGAAAGAGAAGGCAGGGTGACAGTTAGTCAGCAGCACTATGATCACATGAGGGTTAGATGGTGAAGGAGGGGTCAGACATGGGGGTCATGGCTTACTCATGGTGACGTTATGGAGGGAGACTGGGCTGCCATGGTTTTGCATGTCTTAAATTGTCAAAATACACTACAACTAGAAAATAAACCATTGGTAAAGGGTGAGTTCAATCATTTACTCACCCTCATTCCAAATCATTAGGACCACTTTAATTATATTTTTTGTCATTTTAACAACTTGACAGCACACTTGTATTATTAGGAAAAGACTAAACGTCTGCTAAACTACTCTTTTTGTGTTCCACGGAATAAATAAAAAAACATCATACATGCTTGGACCGACATGAGCCTCATGAATCCCAACTATTATTTCAGCATTCATTATCCTAACGTGCTTCCAGAATGATCGTCGTATACAAACTAACAAACTCACCCTTATTTCGTTCCAAACCTGTATGACTTTCTTTCTTCTGCGCAATACAGAAGAAGATATTTTGAAGAATGTTTCAAATATTTTTGACCATATAATAAAAAGCCAATTGGGTCTAATACAACACTAGACCTTATTGATTTTCACTGTATAGACAAATCATTTTTCAACAAAAAGTCATACAGGTTCGGAACAACATGAAGATGAGTAAATGATTGTGCATTACTGTGTGTGATGTACAACAGCGTGTTCTCTAACGGTCAAACCTGAACCTATCACTGAGAAAGATCACAGTGGTACAAAACTCAAGGCCTTGGGAAAGTGGAACAGAGAGAGAAAGAGAGAGAGAACCGATACAGCAGAGACGAGCAAGAGAGAATCAGGGTTGGACGGAGGGGGGTGAAGAGGCTGACTACAGCTCAATCCACTAATAAAGGCAGATGAAAGGGAGGTTAAACACAATATGCTAATTGAAATGTGTTGGCTGATTAAGGGCGATTGAGAGGAGAGTGGACGTGCTGTGAGTTCTGTACGCCGGTGATTAGTGCAACATTAGTGTCTGCATGCTTTTCCTTGCGACGTGCCCAAATGGACGGATGGAGGTAGAGGTGTGGGGTGGGGGAGTGGATGGAGAGGTGAAATGAGTAAAGCCTCCTTCTGCTCGCCTCTCTTACTGTTCCTATACTCTCGCCCAACATGAAAAGCACAGGAAAACACAGAAAACTTCTCGAACCCCAAGGACCGCATTGAGGCCCAAAAAACAAACGTGCCTATGTGCGTCTAGCCTGCCTAGCAAAACACAAGACACATTATAAAACATCACACCATATCACAAGGACTGTCAAGAACTTGTCAAGGAGGAAATGTGGAATACTAGGCCGAGCACCTCGCTGTAATATCTGAGAGGCCTTGTATTTCGTGTCTGCTTGCTTGTTTGCTACTCAAGCTTATTTTCACTTCTCTTGGCTTGCTTATCTGTCAGTCTGTCTGTATTTTTATTACTATTATTTTTCGGTGCACAATCTTTTTTGTGTGAAAGTCTCTCAGGAGCACAGAGGATTTTTTTTTCTGCCAGCTTTATTGTTTTCCTCTGCGCAGCTGTAGACCAACGGGGTGCCCCTTGCAGGTGTGAGAGTGTGTATGTATGTATACGTGTACGTGATTTCGAGAGTTTGCTCTCAAGAGTACGTGTTTGCGTAAGCTCTCCCCCTGCCAGCAGGGCGCGCCGCTGCGCAGGGGTGATCTTCAAGGGGTGCTGTGCTAAATGAAGACTAAAATTAAAAGCAGTGCACCGAGATGCCAGTGACTATGCGGGCACGTCCTCATGAGGGTGGCCCGACGGTGGGACACAACATCTTTTTGCCCCCGAACTAACAGCCTGGCTCAGAGGGGTTCTGTTATATTAATATGAATATAAACTCACTGAGCTGGATCGAGCTCCCCTTCTCATTTTCATCTGCATCCCTGTCAAGTCAAAATGGTGTATTTTTTTTTGCAAGCACTGCCAAAGTGATTTTAAGTCTTTTGCTTTATTAGTCAGATGCTGTAGAGAGTGTCAAGGAACTTTTATGATGCATCGCCCGCATAAGCATATATGCTAACAATGGGGTGATTCAAAGTAAGTAAAAAGTAAGTAAAGTAAGTAAGTAAAATTTATTTATACAGCGCCTTTCACAGACTGAGTCACAAAGCGCTTTACAATAGAAAAGCAAAAAATAATAATAATAAAAATAATACAACAGATAAAATTATCAATAAATTAAGTACAGAGATTACCCAAAAGCTAACCTGAACAAATGAGTCTTCACTTGTCCCCTAAAACTGTCCACATTCTCAGCAAACCTAATACTGGTTGGCAAAGCATTCCATAGTCTGGGTGCCATAGCGGCGAAGGCTCTATCCCCACATGTCTTTAAACGAGTGCGTGGCGTAGATAGCAGATTTTGATTATTAGACCTGAGAGACCGGAGAGGGGGTATGAGAATGAATTATGTCAGCAAGATAAGCAGGGGCCTGGCCATGTAAGGCCCTATAGGTTATGGTTAGTATTTTGAATTGTATCCTGTAAGTTACAGGGAGCCAGTGAAGGGAGCAGAGTATCGGGGTGATATGGGTGCGCCTATTTGAACGAGTAAGTAACCTAGCAGCTGAATTTTGTATAGATTGCAGTCGATGAAGAACAGATTTGTTAAGTGAAGAGAAAAGTGAGTTACAATAATCAATACGGGAGGAAATGAATGCATGAATGAGCATCTCCAGTTCTGAGTGAGAGACCACAGACCTCAATTTGCTTATATTACGCAAGTGGAAAAAACATGATTTGGTCAGCGATTTGATGTGGGTTTCAAAGGATAGGGATTTATCAAATGTCACCCCAAGGTTCCTTAAACTAGTCCGGACCGCAGTTGACAAAGGTCCAATGTTCTGCATAATCAGAGGGATAGCGCTGTCTGGCGCTACAATTAAAACCTCTGTCTTATCTGGATTCAGCTGCAGAAAACTTTCAGCCATCCAGCTGTTTATGGCGTCTATACAGTCTAAGAGTATTGTAAGTTTGGATGACTCATTTTGCCGGAAAGTAAAATGAAGCTGAATGTCATCTGCGTAGAAGTGATAAGAAATGTTAAAATCACTAATGATCTGACCCAGAGGCAGCAAGTATAAAATAAACAATATTGGGCCCAACACTGAACCCTGTGGAACACCACAAAACAGGGGTGATGATACAGAGTGGGAATCACCAGTATAGACATTAAAACTTCTATCTGAGAGATATGAGGTAAACCAATCTAAGGCCACTCCCGATATGCCCACACATTCACGTAATCTCCTAATCATGATGTGGTGGTCCACAGTATCGAAGGCAGAACTAAGGTCAAGAAGTACCAACACTGAACATAGACCTGCGTCCGAGGCCATATGAAGGTCATTACAGACTCTCACCAAGGCGGTCTCAGTAGAGTGTCTCTTCCTAAAACCTGATTGAAATTTGTCATACAACTCCAAATTCTCTAAAACATCTGTAAGTTGATTAGCCACAACTTTATTACTTGGTGTAAACCTTACAAAGGGTTAATTAACCCAACAATGAAGATTCTGTCATTATTTACTCATATTCATGTCATTCCAGTACGTTTTCAGTGTTTTTTGAACATTTTATTTTGAACAACATATATAATTTATTATTTATTTTTGTATCATTATATATATATATATATATATATATATATATATATATATATATATATATATATATATATATATACACACACACACACACACACCAAACATAATAAATAACTTAGGTTTTATTACTATCTATCTATCTATCTACAGTATCTATCTATCTATCTATCTATCTATCTATCTATCTATCTATCTACTGTACACACATACCTAGCTATATAAATTTACTTGGTGACACCTTTCAATTAAATGAACAGAATTCTCATTCATATGACCTTGTTGTTCAGCCATGTGAACTGTCATTGTGTGGCAAGTGCTGTGTAACAACTGCAAAAAAACAAAAACAAATCAATTTCTGTGTTGATATACAAATATGCAATATAGGCATGAGACAAAATGACACAAAAGTAAATAAATAATGTAAATTTGCATTTGTTGGTGAACTGGGTGAAATATAACAGCACACATTACATACTCTATTCATCAGCCTGTTTAGGCTCCCTCAACAACAGTCTATTTGCATCACACCACCAGTCACTCAACTAAATGCCACAATGCACCACAATTCTCAGCTTTATTCCTTCTTTCTTCACTTCAGTCCAGTCATCCTGTGTCATGTCTGAGACAGGTCTTGGTGTGGGGCAGTGAAATGTGTAAAGCAGTGTCTGTCTCCTCACAGGGGAAATGAAGGGGGTTACAACCGGCTCTCACATTATGGAGTGTATGCTTTCAGATGCATTGAAAAAATATTACTGTTATTGCCAGGATTCTGTTTCTCTTGTAAGTCAGAAAAAGTCCTTCACTAAAGTATTTCCAACAAATAGTTCTGTTGTGTGACAAATTAAACAACAAAAAATGTATATAGTCTGCCAATTAATATGAGGTCATAAAAACTGCATTTATAATAATTTAAAAAAGTAGTTTATTAAAATAGCACATTACAGGCTACTGCTGTCACAGATTGACACGTCATGTCAACTACACAGATAAACAAAGAATATGAGTTTGTTGTGTTCGTTTTTCATCTGCATCAGAGTGTGAAGTATTTGAAAAGATCATAATTTCATTTCATTAAAAAAAAAAGTCAAGCTCTAACAGACCAATAGGATGTCTCCACTTTAAAAGGTGACAGAGTAACCAGCCAATGAGATCAGACGACCCATAACAGAAGCTGAACACACTATTACTGCAACATTAAACTAATGATAATGCAGTATAAAAACCACAGTGAATAAAAGTCTGCATGACCCTGTGCAGTCTGGAGCTGTCGGTTGTTTGATGAAATCATGGCAGCGCTAATGAAATTCATTTTTCCCGTACACGCGGATTGCCGCCTCCGTGCTAAGGAAAATCGTTACGCGGTCTCTCTGCACAGAGACAAACGTCTACATTAAATAATCGCATGGCTTCAATCAACAGGCAGGGAAAAATAAACCCACATTCCTCCAGGCTCACCGCCTCCTGGAGAACGGAGCTCTGATCGCATTCGCCTGCCTCACCAGTCGGATTAATTAAAACACTAGGCTTTTTCCACCCCTCCCATCTTGGTGTAATCAAGCTCTTTTGCAGCAAACCGCAACAGCCTGAAATCTTTATCGATTCCCTCACCCATGCTCAATGCTGCATACATACAAACGCAGGCGGCGAAGATTTGAAACGACACCAACATAATCTAAACCTAAATTAAAGATCAAGTCACAAAACCTCAAGGTGCCCTAACCACCTGAAGCATGCCTTAGGAAGCCTTCAGGTGTGTAAAACGAATGTTAAAGGTGTGTGAATTTTTTTTTTTTTTTAATTTGTGGGAGGAATGTCTCTTGTGATTGGTGCACGTTCCTCTTGGGCTGTTGGCAGAGCAAAGTGACTGTACAGAAAATGACACAGGCAGCGTGCTCACGCAGTGGTGGGGCGCTCACAGGAAGGACACGAGAGAAAAGAGGAGAGGAGAGGAAGAGAAGGGAGCAGATGTTGCAAGTTTGAGGAGGTAAACTGATTGAGATGAGGTGTCACCTCAGCCTACTGGTGACTGTGAGAGCGAGAGAGGGGAGCAGAGCTGGAAAGAGTGAGAGGAAATGAAGGTGGGGGAGGCTAGGTGAGGTATGATCACACCTCTGCAAAAAGGTAGGATGACTGAAACAGGGAACTGAGTGTCTGTGTGGATCCACAAGCAGGGAGAATGTTGCAAAAAAGTAAAGAGCTGGAAGTTGACAGAATGTGTCTGTCTGTGTATGGAAGCTCTTATCAGATGTGTCAATCATATATAAGAGCAGGCATGTGAGGGTAGCAATGCACAGGGACTTCACATCGACTAAATTCACATCTTCAACATATATGCAACAACCACACTCTCACACACACCATTGCTTTTGAGGAGCATGCATGAATATGCATAGTGAAAGCCCTGATGAAACACAGGAGGCGGAGAGATCAAATTTGTGCGATTTCCACAGCTGCCAAATGGTGAGCAAAAAGCACAAAGCTAAATTGTTCTATTTAACACGGCAGGAGAAGAACATGTACCCTACTAAATGCTCACTCAATTAGTAAGTTAAGCTAAAGAATTAGCAACAATCAAACGTATGTTACAGTGAAACTGCATTGAGTCCATTTGCAGTCAAAATCAGCAATTTCAATAATTGTTTGATATTGACACAACCATCACACGTAATATAAATGAGGCAAAACAAACGTCTACAAAATGAAGGATTCCTAATTTTCTGCATGCAATTATAATGTGAAAGGACCATTCTTGACTAAACATGTGAATTTCATTGCTTGAATATTAAGTAAAAATATTTATATGAATGCATTTGTGCATGCATAACATACTTAAATTGACTCACTACATTGTTGAGAGAAAAAAAAAGGCTGTAACTGATTTAAGTATGGGGCTGGTTGTGGTTGTCGGTAACTATTAGGGGTGTAAAGGTTCAAAATACTCATGCTTCGGTTTGTAACACGGTTTTAGGGTCACGGTTTTGGTACGGTTCGATATGTAAATCTAATGTATGTAAATAAGAACAAATAATCAAATTAAAAGTAATAGCACAAATAAATACAATAGAGCAAAGATACAAATGAAATAGCCAGTGCTTCTTAGGTTTAAGGGGTGTCTTGCAGTACTTTTCAGGTACAGAAACTAATAAAGTAATACAATTTAAAACAACAACTCATAATTCTCATAACAACTATATGAATTAAATATAGATTAATCCTTTATTTGTCTTTTCTTGTTTGATTGACATTAAAAACACAGACTGCAGCAGATATATTAGACTGCTCTCACTTTAAGACACAATGCACGGATAAATATACTAATACATGCATTTATTTCTCAACTATTTATGTTCACTTAAGAAATAAACAACTGTTTACAAGGATACTCTCCAAGACAGGCATATTGACAATTTTGTGTGAATTTGTCAACCCAAGCACAAGACATGAAAGAGAGACTGCACGCAGTCTGAAATGCGACTTTTCGTTGTGTGTGCACTTCAGATGTGTGTTCTCAACACAAAGTTGTCGTGTCGTGCTTGAATGTTTCAATTGAAAACACGCAAAACTGATAAACGTTCGTGGCGATGCAGCACTGGCCCAATGAGGACAGTGACTGTTCCGTCAGCTATCCCGAGCATCTTTCGTGCTGGCCCCGGCTATCGGACAGGGCTTACGTCAAGCTCTTTCGTTATTGTTTTGTGTCTGTTCGAGTACGCACTGAGTACCTGTTTAAACACAGAAAGCAATGTGTGCTGTTTCAGTCTCACCTGTGCTCACGCACTATCAGCACACGGGGGATGACGACGTAAAGTAACCAAGGTGCAAATGCGTGCCGAACGCGGGTGGAGAACGGTACAGTTAACCTAAGAGCTGTTAAACCCCTAGTAACTATACATCTAACATCTATAGATCTACATAGTCATATAAAGTATCATTACTATTATTTGGACCATGTTCACTACAAATAAGTGGTCACAGAGCATCATAATGTGAGTAACCCTATTATACATATTTTTCATTATTTTGGTTAAAAAAAAAAAGAAGAAGAAAAAAAACAATGTGCATGCTTGCAAATTCCAGCATTAAAAAGGCGGGCTAAAATATCAAAGTCTTATAATAGCCTGACTAGTCATATATCAAAGCTGACAGATAGTGTAGCTTTTTAATGATTGCTTTGTAATCTCAAAAAGAAAGAGGAAGACGGAGAGCAAAAGCGCTAAAACTAGAACTCCTTTGTGATCTCGCTTCAATTTTCTGGCGCCTAACGCAGAGTCTGATAAAGGTTAATACACGACTCCCTTTTCATTATTCAAAGACGTCATCAATCTTTGAAGAGGGGTGGAAAAATAATAAAATAACAACGGCACTTAAAATAATCTGCCTCAATTCCATAATTAATCTCCTCCAGCTTTTCTGACAATTATGATGTTAATTAACCCAAAATTCCCTTCATGGCGATGGGGAGAGACATACGATCCGCCTTGCCGTCTCACACGCAGCCTCTATCTCTACCATCAGTATCTTTAGAGAGGAAAAGAGAGAGAGGATGGAGGGATGAAAGGAGAGAGGTCTCAGCGTGGTCCAAATTGGATTGTGTTGGTCTAAGATTGGGCAGGTTGGATGCAGTTAGGTTGTGATTGAATGGTGAAGGGTCAGTTGAGATGGAAAAGAGGAATGGAAGAGCGATAGGTGGATGGATAGAAACAGGGTGGGAGGTTAAAGACAGGGCGGTTAATATGGGAATAATTGGGTGCTAAGCACTTCCATGCTCATTTAATGAAGGAGAAAATGAACATGGAACCAAAGGGCCCTAGAATTAAACTCAAAATTCCACCCACATAAAATAAGGACAGACAAAAAGTGTAGATTGCAAGCACACACACACACACACACACACACACACACACACACACACACACACACACACACACACACACACACACACACACACACACACACACACACACACACACACACACACACACACACACACCACACACACATCACACACACCCACAGAAGTCTATGTGGTTAGGCACAACCTTTTTAAAGACAGATGCGGCATGCTCACAAGGACTCTAAGAATATATCAGGTGGTTCCACTTTAGTATCGGCTGTCAGGATCGGAGAAGGCCAGGAAGTTGCTGAGGCTCAGAGCATTGCGCCGTTTGTTCTGTGAAATTACTCACAGGCTCAGCTCGTTAATCTACACTACAGTGTGCTGCAGCAGCAATTATTACTTAAAGAATAACAACACCAAGGGAGGAGGCATATAAAACAACTACGAAGGAAATGTTCAGTTAAGCTCACATACTGCAGCCAGGGCCACTAGCCAAAGAAACAAGAAACATAGGATGGAAAATATCATCCACCAGGAGCCAACATTAAAAAGTGGCACCCAGCGCTCTATAGAGCTCCGGAAGCTGACGTCACGCAATCTAAACTCCGCCATTTTGGCAGGCAAATCAGCAGAGCGCCAGAGCGGTTGTAGCAGTGATATCGATAGCGGTCGAATGATTTAATGTCTATTTAAAATTAAGGTAACACTTTACAATAAGGTTCATTAGTTAATGCATTAACTAACATTAACTAACCATGAGCAATACATTTTTTACTGTATTTGTTAATCTTTGTTAACGTTAGTTAATAGAAATAGAGCTATTCATTGTTTGTTCATGTTAGTTCACAGAGCATGAACTAATGTTAACAAGATTTTAATAAAGTATTAGTAAATGTTGAAATTAACATGAACAAAGATTAATAAATGCTGTATAAGTGTAGTTCATTATTAGTTCATGTTAACTAATGTAGTTAACTAATGTTAACTAACGAACCTTATTGTAAAGTGTTACCAAAATTAAAAACCAAATTTCAGCATGGTGGACAGCTGCTGTGCACCTGGATGCCAGAACAGGCGGATGAAAGCAAAGGGGAAATCATTTTATCGTATTCCTAAGGGTCCTGATAGACGACTGAAATGGCTCACTGCAATAAAAAGAATTTCTTTACATCTTGATACTGAACTTTAAGCATGATGGAAGCTGTTGGTCAAGAAAAATGTAGATTATGACGCTGGTAATATTAAAGAAGTTGCAGTGAGCCGCTGTTGCAAGAAGCTCAATTTGTCACCCCACAAATGTTATATTAAAGTGAAATTGCAGCAAATAATTTCGTATCTACTCATTGTATACATTGCATATGAAGCATAACGTCAAAAACGCGCGTCTCATATGATGAGCAAACATTAGTTCAGTCATACAATCAAGCAGGAAACGTTTTGCTGAACTTTCTGTCAGCATGAACTAATGTCTGATAATTTATCTCTGACTTTTACCTTGCATACAAGAGTAATCGCTATAGCCTACTTGTAAATTCCTGACCATCCGAAGCTGCGAGCATTCAAAGTCCAAGTAAAAAAATAAAAAAATAAATAAAGATTTGCGCGTAACTGCTGCTCACTTAAACAGTCAGAGATTATTTAAGGAACAACGCGTTGTACTAAAATTTAGGAGATAAAAAATTAAAAATGCATTACAAAGCTATTATTTGGCAGCACAAATAACTTGAGCCCCAAGAAGGGGAATATGGATGCTGCGTAACGTTAATTTAACTAATTAAACAGTTAAGTTAAACACATCACAGAATTACCGTTATCTATCCCTGATTCTAAAATATAAGAGCTTTTAAAGAGTCTCCGGAGTAAGACGAGGGAAAGTTGATGAGGTAACTTAGTTGTAGATATCAGGATACTGCAGGTCAGGAAAGCTATCAGTTCCTTTATCAATACACATGGAAAGCACCCCGGGGACATTATAGGGATCTGTTGTGTTTAATCTATTAAGTTTTGTTATGTACAAGTCTATGTCTTTTGAATTAAAGTGCGCTGTGAACTATGTTGCCTTGAAACTCATGCTGCCGTCATTCATTCATTCGCGTCCCGGACCGCCTCCTGCCTGCCAATATGGCGGTATAAATAGAGTAGGTCACGTGACGTCCGGAGCTCTATAGCATTATAGAGAACGAGGAAACATATTCAAAACACTCCTATAACATAATTAGATAAGTCACAGAGCCCTTTATTAGTTCAGCTAACCTAACATAATTAGAATTCCAACATCGGTAAATAACACCCCCTCCACGTGGACATGTAGTTACTCTATTCGTAAAATATCTACAACAAAGAGCAAAATCTGTGTAATTGTCCACGACAGACTACAGGAATTAAATGAAGTGGAATAAAATAGAACCTAATTGTTTGTTGGCCTTTGCTGAAGAAGCGAGACCTGCAGTCCTGGTCTCGGCTGCATGGTGAAGAGTTAACAGAGCAATCAGACCTGCAGCCGAGGCCTCAGCTGCGTAGTCAAGTGTTAAACAATGGAACAGCTGTTGAGAGCGATGTCTGCACTTCCAGAAATAGAGCTGTTCATTTCACCTGTCTGTCTCACACCTGTGTGCAGGGAGTGAGAGAGAGTGCTGGGGCAAGACTAAGGCAGCAAAAAAGGGTAGGAAAGCAGGAGGAGCGACTGGCAAGCATCCAAACACACACGCGTGCGTGCGCGCACACACGCACACCCACCCACACACACACGTAAACACACACGAACGCACGCTCACTAGCAGAGGAAACTATGGGGTCAACTTACCGATCATATGGTTGGCAACATGGATCTGGATCTCTCGTTCTGTCTCAAAGGTCATTTGGCATTTGATGCACTGATACGTCTTCTTCTACAAGGAAAGATACAGGATTGGAATTCACATTGAACGGGCTTTTTTAATCCTCCACACATTCACAAACACCTCATTCACAAAAGGGAAAAAGGCAGCGATTCTCCTATCTGTTACACTGATCTGAGACAAAAGCACAGGTAAAGATTGAGCGTCCCTGGAAGTTCACTGTCAATATCTAGTGAAGCGAACAGGCTGTACAATAGCCCAGCAGGATGAGGCTGCTGAACCCTCTGGGGCCAGTAGTAATGTAGCCATGAATTCACACATCTCTCTTTGACTCAGAACACTTTGGGAACACAGGGAACTTATACACTAAAAATACTGCCAGAAAATGGTTGCTGGCAATGTCTCCCCTTTTCAAAAGAAATTGCATAAAATTCTTTTTTGAACTGCCAAAAGAAAAGAGATAATAGGAAAAGAAACACAGAAAGAGAAAAGGCAGAGAAAGAAAACAATTTTGAGAACTAGAGGAAAACCTCAAATGACCTAAAAAATTCCATAAGCAAATACAAAACCATTTAAAATAGAAAATTTCTGTCAAAAGGCCCAGTGCTTGTGGACAATGGCTAAGAGTCATCTTTGATCTTCTTGTTTCATATTGAACTATAAAATACTTTTAATATCCTTTCAGACGAAAGAAAATATAATTGAGACAGTTGTAGTATAAAGCATATCAGGTTAGGCATAGGGGTTAGGCTTTGACACTTACTTTAGGGACAGGTGAGGCATCTGTAACTTTTTTAGCTCCACTGGTCTCAGGGCTCATCTCAGGATGGTCCACCTGAACATGGCTTTCCAGGTCTTCCAGGGTCTCAAATTTAACAGCACACTCTGGGCAGCGCAGTCCAGTGGTGCCCTTCTCGCCTTCTTGTGGGGTGACAACAACAGTTGGAGACTGGCCATTTGTGCCCCGACTCATGCAGCCAGCACAAAGACCATAAGGCAGGCCGTTGACATCGATCTTGACCAGCTCTTGTTTATTCTTGAAGTCTTTGAGACAAAGGGCACATTTATAGAGTTTGTGAGCCTGCAGCTGGCCATTTGGAGATGATGAGGCTGATCCTCCTCCTCCGCCACTGACCCCAGAGGATGAGATCTTCTGCATGTGAAAAGTTCCATGGATTTTCAGTTCGAGTGTCGAGGTGACAGTTTGCATGCAAACAACACAGCGAAAGCCTGTGAGGGAGTTTCTCAGGTCAGGGTGCATCTGGCAGTGCTCGATAAACTCTTCCTCACTCTGCAGGGGCATCTTACAGATACGGCAGGTGCCTGTGTCCAGGCTCTTGCTGTGGGTGACCTTGTGCTCAGTGAGAGTAAGGAGTGAAGGGAAGCGTTCACCACAGATGGGACACATGTAGTGCTTCGCTGGGCCACGGTGCGTCTGGGCATGTTCCCTCAAGCCGTTCTCAGAAAAGAATGTCCGTGAGCAAACATTGCATTTGTGGTTACCCTTGATGAAGTCAGCCTTCTTTTTTCTTGAGCTTGCATCGTCATCACCAGGTCTGATATTGTGGTCTCGAAGGCGGTGGTTTTGGAGAAGAGACTCCATGGTATAGGCTGCACCACAGATGTCACAGGCATACATTGGCTCTGAGGCGTCCAGCTCCTCTTCACCACCGCTGGCTTCATGGCTGTTTACGGTTTCCTGACTTCCTGCTTTTAACAGCATGTTCTGCAAATCTGCTTGCTCAGCAGCTGCAGTTGATCCTGCTGTGGACCGCTTAGAGCTTTGAGTCACCCCGTTAGGCGTTCCATTTTGGCTGCCTCCATTTCCGTTGCCATTTCCTCCATCAAAAATGCAGTGCTTCTCTCTGAGATGTCTTTCCAACAAGACAATGGCATGGAAAGCCTTCCCACAGAGCCGGCAGTTATACTTTTTACTGTGAGTAGTGATGTGACACTGGAGCTCTACTTCTGTGCCAAATGTCTCCCCACAGAATATGCATTTGCGTGCTTTCCCAGATGCCCCTGTACTGGTAGGATGACCCAAATGACTGTGCTTCACGTGTAATTGCAGGTCACTTTCTTTGCGGAAGTCCCAAGCACAGGCCGTACAACGATACATTTTCTTCTCATTGCTGTGCTTGACGGCCAGGTGGACTTGTATAGAGACCTTTGAATCAAATACTTCCTGACACAGTGTGCAGTGGTACAGAACAAAGGTATGCATGTCTAGCAAGTGCTTTTGCAGATCATCTACAGAAGAGAACTGTTTGTCGCAGCTCTCACAGACATACTGGGTGGAAGTGGTGGTGTAGTGAATGGTCAAGTGCTGAAGCAGTGCCTCTTGAGAATCAAAGTCCTCTTTGTTGCATTGTGGGCAAGACTGTCTCCTCAGCAGCAGTTCCAGATGGGACTTGAGATGGGCTTGGAATCCCTCAAAGCTGCTGAATCGAAGGTCACACTGATTGCAGGGATAGTCTCCATTAGCAACTGCTGGAGTGCTGTCACCAGTTACCCTATGGCGTTTAGGGGAGGATATCTCAACATCAGATGAGGCTGGGCTCAAGTCTGCCACTTTGACTTTGCGCTTGTTGTTGGCAAGAGGGATGTTCTTGTGATTTTCCTTAATGTGTTTAGTGAGTTTGAGGAGGGAACCAAAGATGGGAGAGTTGGTGCAGTACGGGCAAGAATACACTTCCATGAAGGACTGCGAGGGCTGCAAGACTGGAGACTCCATCTTGGTCACACCACCCCCACTGCTGCAATGGGTCTGTTGGATGTGCTCGGTGAGTGAGGACTCTGTAAGGAAGCCCATGGAGCACTGATTGCAGAAGAAAGCATGGTTGCCCTCCAAAGTGGTGGATCCAGCAACAACACTACCAGATAGGCAGTGAGAAACACGTATGTGCTCTTGCAGGCTATTGATGTCTGCAAACATGTCAGGACAGTAGTTGCAATGAAAGGCTGAAACATTACTGAACTGCAGAAGGGGAAAGTTTGAGGCAGAGCTCCCACTGGATCTATGTGCTTTGCGCACATGCTCATTAAGGTTATAGAGAGTAGGCAGGGTTTCCAGACACAACTGGCAAGTGTGGCTCTGCTGAGGTTTGTCTGCATGGATAGTCTTCAGATGAATCTCCAAGACAGCCAGACTGTTGAAATCTCTCTTGGAGCAATATGGACAACTGTAGGTCACTTTGCCTGACCAGACTCCATCGTCATGGTCTGAAGAAGGTGCAAGCTTGCGTCTGTTCTGTCCAGGCTTGAGAGTAGAGTCTGGGGTTGATCCTCTCTCCAGGGAGGCACTGGAATCAGGTGTAGCACTGCTCATTGATGCCACACTTCCCAAGACCGGATCAGGACTGGCACTGTGGATGCTGGAGTCTGGCTGCCGGTGGCTGTCAAGATGGCAATAGACATCCTCTACAGATGGGAACTGTTCTGCGCACATGGGACACTTGTGTTTCTTGTTGGCATGCGTTCTATCAATATGGGTGAGTAGGGTGCCTTCATCGCTGAAGATTTCAGGGCAGTGGATGCATTGCAGCTCTGCACGGTCTGAGAGCTGGGGATGCTGCGTCAGAACGTGTTTCTCAAGTTCATCTGTCTGACTGAATGTCTCCTCGCAGTAATCACACATATATAGGTCCTGGTCCTGGTCAGCTACGTCACTACTAGATCCATCACGTTTACCCTGGTCTTTCTTTGCCAGGTGTTCCTTGTTCTTCCGATGGGCTTGCATGTGACTCTGTAGAGAGGATGTGGAAGAGAACCCACGCTTACAAATGCTGCACTTGAATGGTTTGCTGGAACTGTGTGTTTTGAGGTGGATCTTGAGATGATCGCTGCGAGAAAACGCTGCCTCGCACTCCTGGCAACTGTACTTCTTGTCACCGGTGTGAAGCTTGACGTGACGATCACGACTGCGTTTGTGTTTGAACAAACGACTGCAGAAGGTGCATTTGAAGGGCAGCTTGTCACTGTGGATCTGTTCGTGGCGCTTCAGGTAGCTGAGGCGACTGAAGGACTTGTCGCAGAACTGGCAGGGATAAGGCAGGCCAGAGCCCCCTTCTTCCTCCCCTGTGCCCATGCCCATATCGCAGCAGCCATCCCCTAGCATCTGTGACGGTGATGCCACGTCTTTGCTAGAGGGAGAGGACGCCACCCAGGAGAGCCCCGGGTCATCATCACCATCTGCAATGAAAAACACAGACAGAATTAAAATGTTAAAGAGGCAGAGAAAATATCAAAATAGAAGCAAAGAACTAAAGACAGCAAACCCCACAAGAGTAGAGAAATAAGGACAAAGATGTATTTTTTTATCCTCTTATCCTCCTTTAGCAAACAAGCTCATACCCATATCCCTCAGATTTGGATCTGCTTTATCATATTTTCATTATGGTCACCAGATTGAAAAGCTTCACAAAAGTGATTAGAGCACATTCAGAAAGGAAAGCCCTCTTACTGGACAATGCATACAAAATCATAGCACTGGATTATTTATGTTTTTCCGCTGTTTGTGCAAACACACGGCCAGTCTAGATTAATGCAGGCATACATTATACAAAGATATACAAATCGGGTTGCTCTTAATTCTCCTGCTTTGTGCAATCTGATGGGGCCTGACACAGTCCACACGTCATCTATTTAGCATCTCAACCAGCAGACTCTGAAGGAAAGCAATGGAGAGAGCTCATGACTTATTGAGCAGGGATGCTGCGAGCACAAAGTCCCACTGCGGCTCAGACAAACACAGAATTTTCTATCAGAGCACTGTTTGTTTGCTTTATTTTCTCTAAGTTGTATGTTCACTCTTAATGCGTTGAAAAAGCCTCTGGTATAGCAGATTCAAAAAATGTATGTTTACAGAGAATAACGTCCCACATCCTCTAAAAAGCTCCATCCGTACTCGCAAGCCAAACGTAACAATGTCCTTCTATGCTCAGTTTTCTAATTAGAAATGAAAAACACACTGAAACAGTCACAATCTACGACCTAATGCGACAGGAAAAGGAAAAAGGAAAAAAAGAACAAAGAAAGTGCATCACCTCAGCGTGTATTGTATAAACTAATAACTTCAACTCCATATGGCAGTTGTAGGATTTTACTTCCGCCCACTACTCTCCCATTACACAAAGGTGAGCACAGCAGAATTTGTAGAAAATAAATTCAAGTGATGAATCGATCCACTTTAAAATGTAGGTGCTGTGCAGAACAAATAAATCTCCACGGGGGTTTGTGGGTAGAAATTTGTAAAACCATGAATTATGAATTTAGCTCTAAGCGAGAAATGAATTCAGAGCCGGAGTAAAGAAAAACGTAAAAATAGAGATATTAGTAGAGGAATATAATAAGAGAAGAAAGTTTGACATTGTTTAAAAAATACTTACGTATATAGAAGGGCAAATAAGAGCAAGGCAGCCTCTAAATAAAGAGGTCACTCTGTGAAATGAGTGCTTTTCTAAAATTAAAGTGATTTTTAAAGTACATTTTTGCAAGATTCAGATTTATAACTTAAGTGTTAATAAATTGCATTGTGGCATCTCAGGCTAAATTAATACATTTAATATATGTTGGTATTTAAGTCCCCTACTGTTAAACATAATACAAATTAAATGGTGATTTTAAAAAGGACATTCTGACTTTTGAAAGAAAAGAGTTGAAAGAAAATCTTGTATGATGATGTCATGTCACTATGACAAAGATTTTTGGTTTATGGCATTTTTAAAACTATAAAAACAAAATAATATGTTGTCTTAATTAATCTATCAACCTAATATCTAAAACAAATTGCATGTGCATCCACTTTGTGCCACTTTCTTTTTTGTTTTAGGTCTCTTTCTCAGATTACATTTAGCGTAAGAGGAGGAGGCCCATCTCTCACACACCTCATCTGCCTCTTTCCCCTCCTTCCTTCAAGTACAGTGCCCTCCCTGTTATGTTCTCATGCTTTTGTGCCCGTGTCAGGATAAGAGCCATCCCAACACAACTTAAAACCCTTGCAACACGGGAGAGAAAGTGTTGCAGTGGCCCAATGAAAGAGCTCAGATGAAAAGCCCATAAGGGACTTAACCGTGGTGAATTCTTTGGCTGCACAATGAGACTGTGGCCCCTGACAGGCCATTCTCTGATCCAGCCACTGTGGAGGTGAGAGGGGGGCGGGTATAGTGGTGATGGTGGGGGTGCCGACTGACAGGTAGGCCGTCCTGCTGAGACACAGACATGTACCACAGTGCAAGAGATACAAAGAAACACTTGCTTGAGTTCAGAGCCAGAAAAAGGAGGGGAAAAAGGCAGAGGAGAGGAAAAGAATGGAGCCTAAAAGAAAAAAAAAACCTCCTGGCACATGTGGTCATTCTGGCGAATTATAAATCTATTAATGCTAATGCAATCCCTCTGACTGCGACAGAATGTGAGAAATCACTTTTGAGAAAGAGGGAGATTATAGTCATTAAATAGCTTTAATCCTCAGAAGTGTGGCTGTCGGAAAATGGAAGATCACATGGCTTTTAGGGGGCTTTTGTCATCTGTCCGCCGGGGGACTTGGCAAGAGCACTAAACAGGGTAAGAAATTTCAATGAAAAGTTAAATTAGAAAAGAAACAGAAAGAAAAAAGTGAGGGGGACGAGAGCGAGTGAGAGAGAGAGCGAGAGAGAGAGAGAGAAAAGAACCGGCGTCTGGAATGGGCATGAAAACATGGGGTTCATTCCACGCTCCTGTTCTTATACATTTACAGGCTCAATTGACCTTCCCATTGTTTTCAGATTCCTCTCTCCCTCTCTGACAGTTTGTTTCTCACTTGTTCCACATTCCATCCCCAAACTTTCTTTCATGTTGTGACTCATTACCGAATTAACAGGCTGCTCTGGTGGTTGCCCCTGGCGCTGGCCTTCTTCTCGCCAGCCTGTCCCATGTGGAGGGGTGGAGCACAGGATGGAAGGGTGTAGCGAGGGAGGGAAGAATGGGAAGACGGGACTGGCAGAAGGACACATTCTGATGTCCAGGGATGGACTTGCCACCCCGCCTTGAACAGGGGCTGGTAATTGGGAGTATGATAACAGAAACACATGGTGATGGCGGCAGCCACCCCAGCATCTAATCTGCAGATAATTCTAGAAGATTCAAGAGCAGACCCCCCCACCCTGCGAAGACTCCCATGCCTCCACCGGACCGGGCTGGGCTGAACCACATCAGGCCAGTTAATGGGCTAGCCAAAGCACTGGCATGCAGGGCTGGAGGCGTGTTGGAAGACGGTAATGAAGACGTGCTCAGTCTGATGTCTGTCCTCTCTCCTCTTTATCACATACAAGGACAGACAGAGGGGGGGGTAAGCCAGATGAAGAAGGGTAAAAAAGAGATCCCCTCTATCTCTCCCAATACCAAAGCTGTGGATTTTGCGAATGCCCCTACCGACAAGAGCCAATCGTCAGAGCCAAAACAGGCTAGTGTGTTCATTAGCGCTTGGAGGCATACAGCAGACCCACACTTATGACATACAGCACTGCTGTTCCCCTTCTGGAACAACACACCATCCAAAAACAATACAGCCGTTCCACAATGATTAAGACACTGAAATTTATACTACATGGGAGACGAGGTTAAATATCCCCACTTCGACAACAACCAAACTAATACTATACCAGTTTAACATTCATTCCAACATATTCTATTCAAATTTGACAAATGAAGGCAAACATTCTGGTTTTGGCCTGATTATTCTCATCCCCCATCTAGGTTAGATGCCACTACTAACATCTTGCTTTGTTCTAAAGCCGTTTTTAACTATTAAATCATACTTTTGGTTCAGAAATACTTAGAAAGTGCCTGTAATAATAAATATAAATATATTATATATAGAGAGAGTGTCCAGTCATGGAAAGCCAGAGAGTTTAGAATACATTTTTCATGAACTGTTTTCAAATTCAAAATGTTGTGTATTATTGCTAAAGAAGCAGCAGTTTTTACCTATTAAATAATACTTTTGCTTCAGAAAGACTCAGAAAGTGCCAGTAATAATAAATAAAAATATATATTAATATAATTATTATTATCATATATATTATTTTAATATTATATACATATATACAAAATGTTGTGTATTATTGCTAGAGAAGCTGAAATTCTGAACAAAGGTTTAATTTCAAAATTACACCTTAAATGTAATCTAAAATGTGGGGAAAATGTTATCAGTGACCACAGACATCAACATGCTAATGCAGATAGCCTTAAGCTATGCTAATTAACATAGTAATGGACCTTAGTAAGGGTAGACACTATATTTATTTTGACACATTTAAAAACAAGTATCAAAAAAGTCCAAACAAACCAATAACTACAAAGACATAGGTTGTGAATATTAGACATGACTTAGGACCTTACAACCCTCAACCTTACAACAAGTCTCACAGCAAAGGTTTTATTTATGCCAAATTAAATATGGTGCCTACCATGACTAAGATCCAAAGCAATCTCTGGATTACAATTATAACTACAGTACAAATACACAAACTAAGTAATAGTACATTAAAACAAAAATTAACAGTACATTACACAACTATAATAATGTAAATAAATTATTAATGATTTGTGTGAAAATTATTTAGATAATTGTTTTCCATCCATATCAAAATCTGTAAGGGCAAAATTGCATGTAATTGAAGATTACAACAGAGTACACACTACACAACTTCTTATGATCAGTACCAATTCACTTGCACACTAAATCTTTAATTGATGTCCCACAATTCAGTCAGAAAAGTCAGAGCTTAAGGCGAGACACTACAGGTGAATAGGGTCATTTTTTTAACTAGCAGATATCACCATGAAACTTTCCAAGTTGATTACCTACATTGAGATGAAAAAATATATATATTACAAGTTTCCTGTAATGTAATGTTTAAATATGCAAAATAGGCATTATCTAATTAAATATGTGCTAATTTGCATATATTTAAAAAAAACTAAATCAAGTACTGGATAAAGACTGGAAAGTTTGGTGTATGTAGGTGTTGTACAGGAGAAAGAGAGCTTTGTAGCGGTGTATGTGATGACAGGGTGCCGCGATCGCGGAGCAGCAGGATGATTTATAACGACAACTTTTGAAGAATTTATGAGAAATCTACAGACACAAACAGACAAAGTGTAAATAAAAGACCTAAATAAAATAAAGAGCTAAATGTGTATTTCAGACTTTTTTTCACCACAAGTCTGAAAGAAGACATGTTATTGAAGACAAATATCCCAAAATCCCAAAATTGACCAGTGAAAAAAAAAACAACATGTTTTTGCCTGCCGTGTCTCGCCTTATAGAAAGTAACCAATTTCCTACTAGTCAATTTTATGAGCATTGTAAATACGATCATTCAGACATGATGGAACATAAGGAAAAGCAAAATGGTAGAATAATGGCCTATCTAAACCTGTGTCTTATTTCACATAGTCACATTCCACATCCCTGACCTCTCACCCCTCCTCTACCCCTCCACCTTTGAGCCTGGCCCCCTGCCCAAAACCTCCACCTTTCCCAGCAGCCCCCCTGCCCAGCTCACAGCCCCTTACCCCTGGCCCTCTGCCCACAGCCTGGGGCAGGAGAGACACACTGTAGGGGGCAGAAAAACAACTTCCACCCTGTGCTCCCACTGGGCAACCCAGCATGCCGGCCAGACAGGCCTGAAGCAAGAGCCAGGGGAAAACAACTTCCAGATAAACACAGAGTACAGGACTATAGGAGTGTTTACTAGCGGTTCATCTTAATTCTCTTCCATCATCTCTTCCGTTTCTTTTTATTTTTCTGTGCTTCTCACAGAGACCTCCCTCTTCCATATCTTCCTTCCTTCCTCTCTCCCCTAGGCAACAGGGCCGTCATAACCAAACACAACAGAGGACAAAGCTATGTTGCTAAGAGGGTAAGAAAGAGTGGAAGAGTGAGGACAAGAAAGGAAAGAGAGAGAACGAAAAGGGAGGGGGACGCACACAGGAACTGACCACATGGCCGGCAGTCCTCTGGGAGCACAGTCTCTGAGACCAAACACCTGTTTATCGATACTAAAATACACACACACACACACACACACATCTATACACATACACACACAAGCAAACCGACTCCTGTATTTCCCCCCCCAACTGTTCTGCAATGTTCCTTTCGGTTTCTAAGCTGACACACTCTCTGCCTCTGCCGTAACCCATCGCCGCTCAAGGGAGACAGTCTGTCAGGGGCCTGGTCCTAGTGGACACACAAACACGCACATTCACACAAACTCATGTTTGCCGTCCCTAACGGTCTCTGCTCCATCAAGCTGACACTCTCCAGTCGGTGCTCGTAGGACCCCTGGCATTGCTCTCGGTGCCCTACAGGGGGCTCCAGGGACACAGTCTGTTAGGGGTCTTTTCCTAAAGGACACAAACACGCAAACATGCCAAGGTGATGTCATCATGTAGCCAGTCTGTCAGGGACCATAATCCTGGAGGAGAACCATGTATTTACTCTCATATGTACCCTTGCACACACACACATATGCGTACTGCAGTGATGTCACAGGACGGACTGTCTGTCAGGGGCCGGAATCCTGGAGGACACACACTCTTGCTGCCCACAGCCCATATGGAGTTGTTGGCGCCCATAAGCGTCCGAGCAGCCGGACTCATTCCCAGGGCAGAAGGTGAGGAGCAGGGGGTTGGGAAGGCAAGGACAGCTGACAGCCTGCTCCCCATCTCCCCTCTAGCGACCCCCAGGTGAGGAAGAGAAATGGAACACCTTCTGGAGGCTGACCACTCACTCACCTCTAGAGACCACAGAGTGCAGTACAGATGGGTGCAGTGCTACTTGCTAACATGACAACAAGAGAGACTGGAGAGAGGACAGGAAATGATGGGCAGAAGACATGAGCAGAACTCGGACACCAATGTGACACCACAGGCCTTGGCAAAAACATTGATGATTTTCCAATTAATGGTGATCTTCATTTCAATTTCAAAATCTTTTACTCTATGTAAAAGAAAATTATATGTAAGAAAAATAGACAAATTTACCCAAATAAAATAAAACTAATCTCAATCTAATCAAAATCTAAACAAGATCGAAAATTGAAAAAATTGACATGAATCGAATCAGGAACTCTATGCTGACACCCATCACTAGTCAAACCCCCAAAATGTGCATCAAGGGCACATTATATCCTTAAAAGGGAGTGACCATGGGTACAATCCAACAATGACAGATCATACACCCTATAGTCTATGGACGCAAGTAAACATCAAGAACACCATTTGGGAAAGGGCCTTTGACTTTTGATAATTAAATTCACAAAATCTTTTTTCTTGCTCTGTGGGACGGTTCACAACTTCTTACTGCTCCATATTGACTTTTTTTGTAAGTAAATTTCAGTTAGCACTTTGTCTTTATAAACTATGGGGCAAAATTATTTTTATTAAGAGCATGCCACAGATGTTGACAATAAAGCTTGCCTTCTATTTAACCTGAAACACTCCTTTAAACACTAACCAGACACAGATGAAATCACTTCTAAACAAACCATTTCTGCAGTAGATAAAGTTGCTGTAAACCCAATTAAAAGCCTTCAGCCATTAATAATGTTTAGATGCCGAAAAGCCAATGGCATTTTTAGAGAGGATGATTTACACGCTAAGCATTTTAGGGGCGCAAAGGTGAAACATAAGTACTCGGTGTGTGCCTGATGGAGAGAGAGAAGGTGAGATGGAGGAGAGATAAAGACTGAGGGAGAGGTTGCGTGACGACAGGGGCACTGGCAGTGGTTAAGCTCCGTTTGACTCTTGTGTTGCTCAGTCTGCGCGAGCGGCGGGGGCCCACACTGTTAAACAGCTGCAGATTAATTACATGTGAAGTGTACCAAAACAAGCCTCTTCACAACTTCAGCATCAGAGATGAGACGTTTGGCTTCTGCCGCTTTCTTTTCTCTCTTTTGCTTTTTCTTCTTTAAAGTTTGGCTCCCTTTACTATACTTTCCACATTTGGTTAAACACAATGATGTCACTAAATGTACGAGAAAGTATGTTCTATTTGGCTTGTCATTTTGCAAATTATGAACATTGCCTGATTTTTATACAACAACAAGAGTAGCTGTAAGTGTGGAAACGCAACAGAAAATTTTGCCTCTGCTCGTGTATATTACTGTGCTAAACTCGTGTTACAAATTCTTACACAAACCTTTTTTTATGCAATTTATTCCTGTGATGGTAAAGCTGAATTTTCAGCAGCCATTACCTCAAGTCTTCAGTGTCACATGATCCTTCAGAAATCATTCACATATGCTGATTTGGTGGTTGTGAAACATTTCTAATTGTTCACTTTTGATAAATTCAATGCATCCTTGCTGAACAAAAGTGTTATTTAAATCTTAATTTAAATCCTAGAATCTTTCTGACTAAACTTTCGAATGGTAGTGTAGTTCATTATATGTATATAAAAAAACAATACAATATATTTGGATGCAGTTCCAGACAATCTGTGCACTTTACATGCACACGGTCTCAAATGATGAAAAAAACTGCTTGTACAAAAACAAGAGACAATTTGATGTCTCTATCAGTCGCTCATTGTGTTTTCTGTCTGGTAGTCATGTATGTCACAAGTTTTACTGGTTGGGAGTGTACAGTGAGTGCAGTCAGGTTCCCACTGTGTACCTAGTCAATGGGAAGCAGCTGCCTGCCTAGCCATGCAGGAAAGCGGTGCTAAACAAGCACTTTGTTCCCTTCTAGAGTCTCACACACACAAACATCTACCTCACATAACCTGGAACATGACCCTCCGTCACTGAGATGTGTGTTTGTATGTGTTTTGTGTGCGAGAGCAAGAGCAAGAGAGCATGTGCATAACAGATGGGAAAGAAGAGAGAAAGAAGGTGAATGTGTTTAAATGTGTCCCTGATCGTTTCTTCCATCACTTACTGTACCCGTCTGTCTATGTCTTTCTCTCTATGATCTGTGCTCGGAGGCAGATAGGCCTCTAAACTGATCACACACTGTATTCTGCCTCTTGGCTCTCTTTGATCAAACTGATGCAGAAAAGGATTTTGGGTAAAGCTCACCTGCCCCCTCTGTTAACACAAAGTGACCCTTTAACCTCAGCATATCATCACAACATACATACAAGTAGGGGCACATGTTCCTATATTTTTGTAGGGGCACTAAAGGAAGTCCCGGTCCAATTTGTGCTGTGCTTACACATATACAAACACATTTTTTTTTTATATTAATTTAAAAATATACTTTTATTTATAAATGTGAATTCAAAAGCCCTATTTGGACGGAGCTAGTTATCATTGAGGATGTTGGAGAAATGCATGTGTCACAGGCGTACTTTGTGATTTTAATCCTATCCGAATCTGCCATGTCTGTTTTTCTCACACAACCTCAGTAAAAATTAGTGTAAATTACCTACTTTTTTTAATGCAAACTCAACACTCCTCTGAAAAATCGAATCCCGTTCGAATGCGAATGTCTGTGAATGCTGATATTGTTGTATTATTTTGCTAATGCTTCCCATGTTTTTTTGTCCAGCCTGAGCTACCGTTTGCACACGTCTTTCACATGGATGGTATTCGATGAAGAAGTTAAAGGATAATTCCGGTATTTAACACTTTGAGTCCATTTTCTAGTTTGTTTTGGATGAACTAGAGTGGTGGACTTAGAAATGTTGACAATGGGTCCTGTCTCGACTTTTTGACTATTTTAGGATAGCCTCTGAGTGCTTCAGAGTGGTTGTCTACGAGCATACTGAAACATGTCCTTAAAACAAAACTTAACATTAGCTCTCAAAACTGTGCAACTCACCGAGTGATTACTGGTGTTCGTTGATGATCCAAAACAAGTGGCGTAGCGAAATACAGTTTCTGTCGTGTTTTATTTGCCATTTTTTAAAATTCCAGTGATGTCTGTTGGAGCCTCAGTGCTCGTTGATATTACTACGCTACCGGAAACCGAAAGGGGTCTGTTTACATTTGGTTGTAGTCTTTTCGCTCGGTTTTCCGTCTCTCAAAAGGCTAGCGTGAGCAGAGCAACTGCGGCAAAGTGGTTGTCGCCATAGACATAATATAATACATAGACGCCCTATTGGCCGCTTTGGAACGTTGCTGCGATACGTCAACGGGTCCGCCATTTTGCGGAGGGCAAGACTGCACTGTAATCAAGGGTGAGCTGCGTTTTTTTCTGGATAAAAACAAAAACTGTTTTTATATTTATCAACCGATTTCAGTGGTTTGTATGTGGTGTACAAAAAGTTCCATCTCTAGTTATTTAAAATCTCAATAGTTACACTTGTAAAATATTTGTTTTAATAAAGAATGGTCAAAGCTCAGACTTGTCATGTATCTGGCTTTTTATTCTTGGATAAGAATGATGAAGACCCCCATACTGAGATATAATTTAAGTTTTCTTATTGTGGAAAAAGCATTTTCTGTGATTGACCAGATTTGAGCAATAACAAAGATAACTGATGGATCCATGCTAATACATGTTATGGTACAACTAACATTTGTGAGAAGTAATAGTAAATAGTTTAGTCAATAACATAAACAAATAGTATACAGCAAATAAAATAGTAATGAATAGTATAATTATATAATATCATACAATAATACAATCACAAAAATATTGATAATAGCATATGGTTTATTAATAATACTATAATAATAGCAATAGAATAAGAAATATCAATTACAGAATATACACAATAAAAAATAAGTTAAATAGTGACTTATATTTAATATTTAACTCTTTTTGTTAAATTTCAGTTTTATTGATCAGTAATAGCAGAAGTAGCTTCAGTCAAACATACAGCAGGATACAACGTTAAAAAAGCCTAAATATAAAGTTATGAAACTTCACTTTGCCCTCAGCCAAAACGATTTACCAGGGAACCATTTATAGATTAATGAGACCAAAGATCGCCCGTTAGATATACACAAGACGAATAATATCTCATGTTTAATCACTAGACTAGAGACATCCGAGCCGGCGGCAAACTTCAGACGCTCTGGCCGAGGTAAGGCTGTCCTCTGCGGGCTTATTGAGTGCTGAGCGCCCGGTGATCGCGTCGTACAACTCCGAAACCGTCAGATCAAATTTTTAAATAGGCGCTATCTTTATAAACAAACCACATATTTAAGCTTTAAACAACTACATTGTCGACTGAAAAACTATTAAAACTACATTTCGTGACACAATAACAGTAGTATTTTTTAATTTATCCTCTGAACGTTACTATTACTAATTAAATAATGACCAAATACAACCAAAAACAAACGTTCAGTCTTGCCTGTGAAAGATAATTCCTCGAAAGCTTTTTTTCAATTGTGTGGCGATTTGTACAGCCCCAAGCAGCGCACAAAACAGGCATTTTTCTCATTCCCAGTATGAGAGGTATGGGAAAGTTGCCATCCCCAATATGGCGGCGCCGTTGACGTGCGCTCCAGCGGCCAATAGGGCGTCTATGTATTATATTATGTCTATGGTTGTCGCCATCAGTGGTCGGGAGTGTACTAAAGCTTCATACTCAAATATCCAGCGGAAGTTTATACGCGGTTGTGAGGTATCTGAAAATATAGTTCCACTATAGTAAATAACACGGATTGAAAGCATACATTGCGCCGATATATTTTTTTTAATCATCAACGAACACCACTAATCACTCGGTGAGTTGCACAGTTTTGAGAGCTAATGTTAAGTGTTGTTTTAAGGACATGTTTCAGTATGCTCGTAGGCAGCCACTCTGAAGCGACCAGATGCGATACTAAAATAGTCAAAAAGTCGAGACAGGACCCATCGTCAACAATTTCTAAGTCCACCACTCTAGTTCATCCAAAACAAACTAGAAAATAGACTCAAAGTGTTAAATAACGGAATTATCCTTTAAATTATAAAATTTAAAGAATGAAAAGGGAACTGTCCAATTTAATATCAGTGTCAAGTAAAATGCTTGTCTAGATGTCTCTGATCACTTATGTGGGTTTATTATAAACAGCCACTTATATAAACTCATGTGAAATTTTAAATAGCGTTTTAATAATAAATTAAAGTTATCAATATGATTAAGTAATTCATTAAAAAACATATACACCATACGTGATGCATACTTCTTTCATGCCCACAAGAAAACACACTTCCACTTCTGTAATAAACACAGAGATGTTAGTTCTATCTGAATTGGTACATTAAATCACGTCGGGTGATAAAAACTGTAACTCAAACATCGTTTAGAAAACTAGCCCGCGAAGAGTTAAAGTCTACTTGCCTCAAAAATCCTCTGAAATTACAAAATAATGTGCCCCAAAAATCATGAACTGCCTTAAAATTGTGGTCTAGTGAACATGCTTGATACAAACTACATGTGGCAATCATTTCTTTATTCCATCTGAAAGAAGTAAAAGCTAAAAAAAATGCCGGTCCAGTCACTGACACTGAGGCAGTATATTAAGAGGTTCTGCTGTCTACCATGTCTATCTCTGACCACCCCTCTTTTCCCTGAACTCAATCAGCCAAACCTCATTGTTAAAAATAGTCGACGTGCCCGCAGGCTCCTGCGCTACAGGAGGAGGCTAATGGAGAATGATTCATGCTAACTACAATGAGAGCTCACATTGCCATCCGCACCACTAAAGTTAGCATTACTTACGCAAAAGGGTTGGAATAATTAGCTGTTAGCACACTGCCCAAATCCAGTGTAAAAATGGGTGTGACAATAATAGCCATCGCTCTTAGCTTAGCATATATACCTGTCTCTGGGGCATGACAGACTAAGCACCGTATTTCTGATGAGTGTTTAATCCACCTCAAGCCTTCAAACAAGTGCTCCCAGCTGACAAGTTGATGCTACAGTAATCCACTTACACCTGTACAAACTCACAGTGCAAGAGATGACCACTGGAGCAGTGAAGGACACTAAAGAGCTGGGGCTAAATCTGAGAGAATCCAAAGCATTGTTTTATTCATAGGCCAAAAAAGGGACAGGAAAGTTCAAGGAGAGAAAGAAGGAACAGGATCGCAGGTTGGATCAAGGACAGGTCTATGTGTCACAGGCACAAGCCTGCTAATGTGTCATGATTTTAACCAGGAAGTGCATTTATTTAGAGCACTGTTTCTCACTCATGAGGGAGTCAGGTGGATTTGATTAGAAAGAGATGTAAAATGTGCAGTATTGGAGGTTATCCAGGACCAGGGTTAGGAAACACTAGGTCGGACATGTGTATCGCCCCCTACAGTCAGATGAGGGGAAAACAGGTATGCTGGTAATGGTTATAGTTCTAGCTTAAATGATTCCTAGTTTATAAAGTTGTTTCAAAAGTGTATCTTTTTAATACCTAATGTATTCTGATATAATAGAACAACTATAGGCCGCTATATGAGATACTAGAGATTCACACCTTACATTAACAAAATATCAAAATGTTTATGGTAATGTAGATTGAATTTTTTCTCCTTTTGAAATAAACTACATATTAAGCTACTTTTATTCAGTGGAGGATTAGCATTAAATTGAGATAAAGCGGTGTAAATGTAAAGACTTATTACATACACATGAATATAAAAAAAAGCTTGCTGAAAATTCAGCTTTAGCCATACACACGGAAAAAATAACATTTCAACCATATTATTGAAAAATCAGAAAAATATATTTTATTAAGATTGTTGTATTTTTTTTAAATATATTATTAAAATTGTAATATCCATATGTTTAAGACGATATTACTTGTTTTTACTGTATTTGTGTTATAACCGCGAAAAGTAGCAGCCTATGTATGAGAACAACAAAGCGCTTTTGGGTAATTTATTTAATACATTCAGACAATGCAGTGATACGTTCACATTACCTCGAAAAGATTCATCTGACTTTATTCATACTAATGTAAGTTGTGAACCATTTTTGAAACAGCCACACAGGCTCATAATGAATATTATTACGTATCTTTTGAATCTGTAGGTACACACCTATTTGAACACATGTTTTGGGGATTTTAAGTGCGAGTCATATGAAAGATCAGACGTCCAATAACAAAAGGGTTTGATATTCTTCTTGCCATATAGCGGTTTTTGCAGCTAGCACCTCGTTTCTGTATTTCACTTCCATTCAATTCATCGACATCAAAATCACAACATGAGCTAATGCATAGTATTGCACTTCAATATCTCAGCTATAAGAAGACTATGGAGCTGAGAGTGGGGGGTTAAGGCTGGGGTCCTCATGAGGCTGCTGGGCTCAGGGGACCTTCCACACAGGCAGTAAGAGGCGGGTACCTCCTGCCCACGCTGCCACAGTGGGAGCCATCAGCACCTCAAGGGACCACCAGAACTGAGAGGAACACCTGGACCTGCCATTAGTCACACAGACTGTGAGAGCAGACAGACGGTAAGCTGGAGATCCGGAGAGAAAGACATCACATACACATATGCATATACCCATACACACAGAAAAACTACACACACACACATGCGTTGACATTAATGCACAAACAGTTGAGTAAACAGGAACTAGCACTCGCAGAACTGCGCATGTAACATCCACACACAAAACATTTGACAGACACACACACACACCCACCCACACGAGTTAATGAAAAGGTGTCATGAATATTAAGAGGCATAAAAATACAGGGCAGCGGCACTATAAAAAACACTAAAACACAAGTTCATACGCTCAGATACACACACGCTGGGAGGCAGGGTGAAGGAGACACCTGGACGGCAATGTGGTGAATAAGGACAGGATAATTACTGTGGTATTAAACGGTGCACTCCCCAGGGTGACACCAGAGCACCCAGCCGGGGTTCAAGGACGCAGAGAGAGCTGCACCTCACCACTGTCATTACAGCAGCATGCACAGTCTCTCTCTGCCTGTCTTTCTGTCTCTCTCACACACTCAAACACAACACATATAAACTCAAACAGCTGCTCTTAAAGAGACAGTTCGCACAAATGGAAATGTATGCCATGGATTACTCACTCTCATGTAGTTCCAAACATGTATGAATTTCTTACAAGGAATGAAAAAAAGAGATGAATATTCACTCTTTTTTATCACCATAAAAGATGCCGTTAAGTCAGCAATCATTAAGTCAGAATCTGTCATTATTCATATATTTTGTTACATAGAGTCACATTCACAATTCTGCATATTAAAATGTTGGTGTTAAATAATGGGTTATGATATGAGTGAGAAACACTGGCATTTTGCGCTGATATCAATCTGGTGTGCCAGAATTTTTTTTTAATTCACAAAATGTATGACGTTTTTATTTTCATTAATTCACTCAAAATCTTATATTTCATCATAGCTCTCAAATTTCATGAAAAGTTTCATTAAATAATGACTTTTCAAAACATTATATGTGTAATATGAAGTACTTTTATAGTATTTTATTTATGTTCCGTTTTTTGTACTTTGACAGCATCCATTCTTACACATTTGTTGTATTGTAAGTAAGTCGTAGGGGTTTGGAACACCACCAGGGTAGGTAAATAATGACAAAATCTTAATTTCTGGCTGAACTATTTCTTTAACCGCTGCCATTTATCAGCATACCAACAGAGAGGGAGAAAGAGAAATCATCAATCAATAAACAAGAACATAAAATCTGAAAAATCACACACACAAACAAAATCTTTCAACAAGCAAACAGCAAAGTCACTACAGATCACCGGTCTATGATTTGTTAACAAAAGCTGATCACTGTACTACCATACCCACACCCGCTCTGATATGATGTGAGCCTTCTTAGAAACTCGCACTGGCCCTTTATTTTTGATGGAGCGCTATGTAGTGTGGCAATTAGCCCAAAAAAATAGCCACACCAAATAGCAAATCAACCCAACATTATGCTAACAATGCTATTACTTTACAAACAAACACAACCCCCACGTCCATGCACGCGGGAAGCTATGGATCAGCGCCCGGCGGGACATGCGCTAAACAACGGACAATGCGCGACCGCCAACAGGTGAGGACCGCTTATTTCCTTTGAATGGTTTTCATCAGTGGATTATTATTTTGTTAAACCTATGCACTCCCTGAGACTCTCTCCTACACACACGACGGCAAGATCACACATTAAACTAAAACACGCATCTTGTTTCTTCACTGTTCAAATGCGAAAAGAGGATGGCAGGACGACCCAAAGAGTGACCGGCCATTAGCTTTGTGAGTTTATTTGACTTTTAACTCAGTGACAGAGTGGGGGAAAAAAAGAGCACATTGCCTTTAATCAAGGTCATGAGGACCATAAAACACAAAATAAAATAGCAAACAGGAAGAAAAAAATTCAGTATCAAGTTCAATGTGGTTGTCAACAAAAAGAACCCAACTTTAAAACAAAATGGAGGGTGGCGAGAGAGAAAATTCTCTTTGTGTATTAAAGAGCTCAAACTGTCTCCATCAAAGGGGGCTCAGCTGGGGAAAAGGAGCGGCAGAGAAAAGAAAGGGAGGACGAGACAAAGGTACAGCGAGTGGGGAAAAAAATCTGCCCGACATGAAACAGATCAAAGGCTGCGGTCGGGAGAAAGGGAAGCCAGGGGGTCCAGTAATTACGGCCTACATCCGCTAAAACATGGGGAGATGGAAAAAGAGGATGGAGGCAATGAGAAAACTTCTCCAATCCATTGGCTCCTGGGGTTGCCTTTGCACTAGTCCTTCACACACACACTCTAACCCCTACCAGGACGCACAAACGCTGCCAGATCCTGTCCTCGCCCTCCCCCTCTGCCGGCAAGGCCCAACCCCATGCGGGAAGCCCCCTTGCTGGCCCATGGGGGGGATAGCTGTCCACTGTGAGTGAACGACTTGGAAAAAAACAACAAAAAAAACTTTTTGTTGGAACTTCTGGCATCGCCCCAGGGGCTGTTCTCTGGGAAGGAGAAGCAAGCTGACCTCCAGACAGGCGTTCATTCAAACATACAATGTGTATAGACATTCACACATATGTAAAATACATGAAATGCACATGCAAACATGAATACAAATGTCTGCATATATATATGAATAAAAAAGCCTGCTCATACACAGGCAAAATGAGGCACACAGTGTGGTAGAGGGCAGTGTGAAGGCGAGCAGTAGATCAATGGCGACCACTAGCTGCTCAGACTCCAAAGCATAAAAGGATTGCAGTGGGACTAACAGTAAAAGTGCAGCCCCATCCTCACATCAAATGCGGTCCCGCCACCACTTTTTAATAAACGTGGGTGAACAGAAACATGAAAATGGCTTCAACGATGATCTGGCTTTCATGTATGCCCTCTCTCATTCTTCCTACCCTATCTTATGGAAGAACTTCAGGGATGTGTGTTGCCTTCATCAATGGCACACTATCAAACTCAACCACTGGAAAGGTGTAGGTTTAATCATTAAAATCACTTACAAAGTTATACATTTTTAAAGAAAAGGTGATGAGAAAAGTCCCTGCCATGATGCTGGGATGGACTATGTAGGGTGCTCTGGGTGGTTGTGTAGTAGTCCAAGTCTAGAAATAAAGTCCCTTCTTCAAAACAAGTCTATGGGGTTTTTATCATCCACTAAGGCAAAAAAAACATACAAGGATCAACAAAAGAGATGGCTTACTAGCCACTAGAGTCTGAGGCTAGTTGCCAAGATATTTGTCCTATTGGGGTTCTTAGTGTTGTGTTGCCACTAAAAAAATATGATATATATATATATATATAATAAGTACAGTACAGTACAGGATTGTGCAAGTCTTAGGCCACCATTAGATGTTGTTTTAGCAATGGTATTATGACCATAAATATTTCTCAGTCTCTTTATTAGAATTAACCATAAAATACAGGAAATTTGTATGCAGTATTAAAAAACTGAAGAAATCTCGGGGGGAGGGCTTCTTTAGACTAAAGTGGCAAGTATTTAGTGACCTCCCCTTACACTTGAGCAATAACAGGAACCTGGCTCTCTTAAACCTAAATTAAATGGAAAAGAATTGGAAGGCCAAGAAAACTTTCAAAATATGAGAAGTTTCACAGAGTTTAGTCTAGAAGGTCAAAAAATATTGCTTAAATAAGCCATTTTGTTCAGATTATTTGAGAGGGGAGCGTTTCAGACATCGCTCAAACACTGAATTGATTCCTCTTGATTCCGTCTCGGCAAGTATTCTTTCTGTTATGTCATAAGTGAACAGTTGAGAAAGAAACTAGTTGCGTGTCAGTCGGTCTTAGTGACAGCAGCCTAATATTCCTGCTGTTGTCTGTGTCATTAATGTTTATAAAATAAAAATACAGCTTTAACAAAGATTAACCTATATTTCATTTCTACAGTGAACAAATATTACACATATTGACTAAAATAGATTGATAATTATTTTGTGGTGAAGCCAGGGAAAATGTTGTTAGGGAAAGTAAAAACAAATATTGAGCTTGGAAGAAATTCAAGTAGTACAAGGTCAAGTTATGCACCAAATTTTAAAATATAAGGTTAGGGGTGTGCTTGAATGCATGAGCAATGATAATAGTTAAAGCACTACTACACTGTGTTACTAATTCTAACTATAAAAAATAAAGACAAGAATATGTAACTGATGACAGGGCTGTCTGTCGCTACACACATTTTAATGAATAGAAAGAGAAATCAGTAAGAGTTTAAAAGTGAAAAGACATATAGGCCTCCTTAATTGCCTAATGTCTTACCTGTTTACCTGACCTGTATCTCACTATTTTCCTATTCTCTCTTCTCACCACACACAGGCAAAAGCACACAGCCGATATGGAAGGGTGCGTTTTCTCCCGCACAAGCTTGCACACATGCCCCAAAATTAAATTAATATGAAAAAAAAATTAAATTAAATCAAACCCCCAAGTGTTTTATTACTTACTTGTGTTTCCAGCCATTAAGAGAGTGCATTACTAAAATATGAATAATTAAGGACATATGGGTATTATTACGTTGGAGGGAAAAAAACAATCGCTCATGCCTTATTTCATTTGGAAGAAACGTTGTTATCTCTGGAAAGTGTCTGACAGGGGTCTCTGATGTGTCTGAGGTGTGAAATGAGAGAAATACATGGGGTCGGTCTATATCGGGACACAAGTTACACACTAAACTTTCTTCACTTCATGACTGTTGCCGTGGAGTTCATTTCTAGCTTTACAAAAAGTTCTGAAATATCACATTTAGGATTTTTCATTGATTGCAGATTGAGTCCAAAATTAGATTTAAGACTTGGCTTTGGTTTTCAGCACAAATAGTGGAACAACTTCTTGTCTATGCACAATTGGATCATTATAGAGCCCTGCCAAGCCTCTCTGACATCCATATATCGCAATTCTAGAACTCTGGGGGAATGAAGCTGCCTCGTCTACATCAAGAAGTTTATCCGTTTTGACCCAAACCGGTGCTGGAAACTCTCCATCGTAAGATAATCATAACAAAATCACCATTGATTCTTCTGCAATTCCACAAGACACTGGGGCATCCAACAAATCAGCGCAGAAAATGCAAGAAGGAAGAGAAGAGAAAGAAAGAAGAAAGAAAGAAAGAAAGAAAGAAAGAAAGAAAGAAAGAAAGAAAGAAAGAAAGAAAGAAAGAAAGAAAAGAAAGAAAGAAAGAAAGAAAAAAGAAAGAGACACCAAGGCAAAAAACGCAAAAGCATGTCTAGGTCTGCCTATATTCTTCAAACGTCTTCAAAAAACAAACAAAAAACAAAAAAAATGACAATATAAAATGCATTAATAAATAATGAATATCATAATTTTCTAGCATGCTATAAAGCTAGCCTAGGATACGATGCTTACCAGCTGGAAGCATGGTGCCAGTACACCGTGTTCATCACAATCCCAAACCAACACACACAACCACACTCATTCCTAAACTTTTTCAGCATGCTTGTGGATTATTAGTCGTCTCCGAACCGTACCGACCCGTTATCAGCCCCTCACCAGTAAACCCAAAGCCCCCCACAGCTGTCAGAGCCTCCCGACGCTCACTCTCTCGCTCCCTCTCCTCCAAACCCCTCCTTTACTTTATCTAGGCTTTCGCAGGCCGCACGCTTTGGCAGCAGACCGGGGGGTAACCAGTCTCTCAGTTTCCCTCTCTTTCTCTTCGTCTCCCCACCCAGCAGCAGCGTCGTCAACAGCAGTCCCGGCCTGCCCTGGGAACGGAGTGTGGAAACAGGCCCGCATTGCTGTGCTGTGTCCTGGGGGAGTTCATTACTTGAGCGGGCGCTCCCACCAGCCAGCCAGAGAGCAGGTCCGCCACGGCCCTACTGCGCTCCACTGGAGCTGCTCTCATTAAACAGAGAGAAAGAAACAAAAGGAAAGAAAGAAAGAAAGAAAGAAAGAAAGAAAGAAAGAAAGAAAGAAAGAAAGAAAGAAAGAAAGAAAGAAAGAAAGAAAGAAAGAAAGAAAGAAAGAAAGAAAGAAAGAAAGGAGGCGAGACGCCGCAGTTTTGTTTTTTCATGTCGGGTTGTGTGCATTGCATTTATCGTCTTTTCCGAGGTGGAGTTTGTGTCAGCGACGCCACCCACTCCCAGGTCTGGTTACTTATTCAGCAGTGAGTTTCCTATCCTCCCCAGAAATGAGAAACAGGTTTAAATATTTTACAAAGGCAGGGTGGATAGCGAAGGCTCTGAGCTCAGAGGAACAGTAGAAGGATTCTCCAGATCTTTAACCCCAATAGAGGGCCGTCTCCTTTGAACACTCAACCCCCATCACGCACTTCTATTTCTCAGTTTCTCCCGGGAAGCTCCACTGTCACTAGCCTCGACAAAACAATACACACCTACCGCACTAATTCCACTGAAAGAAGAGGGGGTAAAACAACGATGCATGCCCTTCCTCATCGATATTATGCTCTAAATCTAGACTTGTTCTGTTCATTCTCCTACTATCCATCCATCTCTCACTCCCTCGCGGTCTCGGACGCCCCCCCCATGCGACCCTGCCAAGATGCGAAGGATTCCAATCAGGCACTTAGCTGGATGGCTATTTCCAGGGACAAAGGACATGGAGAGGAGCAGGACTGGAGGGGAGGGGGAAAACGAGGGGGAACAAAGACTGCTCCTGGCACCCAGGGGAGCAACCAGCCACTGACGTCACCGTGTATGAGTGCATGTATGTGCGAGAGAGATAGAAGGAGGCCGTAATGGGTGTTTGAGAGCCTGCCTGAGGCTGGCAGAGGTCCCCAAGGGGGGCTGTCCTCATGGGAAGATAGGAAAAGAGGTTCTCTATCATTTGTGGACACTTACTGAGTGAGGGCCGTGTACAAACTATCAACTGTGATATAACGTAACTATGAAAATGAGAATATGTGATATATGTTGCATTCATGTGAGATGTGAATATCATAAGTCATAAGAGATGTAATATTGACAAGAGTGGAGGCCGGCGTTCCGTGTTACTACAAAACAAACTGATTGGCCGCCACATCATAAGGCCACATGAAGAGATAGGCCGCCACATCATGAAGAGATAGGAAACTTAAACAGATAATAAATTCTGTTCCAAAACCTAGCGGGCTGCCTACTTAAGCAATTACTGGTGAGAAACAAATTGCTATTGATAAATTGTATAAATTTGAACGAACTTTGTGTATTAAAATAAAAAACTCTTTTAGTGATTTATGAAGACAATAAATCAGTAAATCAGAAAAACAGTAAACTCCATTTCCAATCATTATCTGTGATAAAATACATAGATGATACAGTACAAGAATGTCAAAAATAAAATCACAAACCTAAATGTGTATCCTTTGCTATTTGTTAATGAAGCATTATTGCTAAAAAAGCTTCCTGTCTTTGTCAATAGTTAAAAGAGTGAGAGAATTTTGATTTGATTACAACCAAAATCACTGGACGCGACTATAATTTCCCAAAACTTTCCTGGAGGAACGCAGTAAAACAAATCCAAGATGGCGGACGAGTGTAGAGAATTAATGCCAATTAAGATGATAATTATGAATACACTACTCTATACAGAAAAGTAATGATAAACTGGTTTAAATTTAATTAAAAGTAAACTGTGCACAGTGTATTTTTTTGGTTTAAATGATTTTAATGGTCAACTCAATTATGCAGTCAACAAAAGAAAAAAAATCATGAATGGATTTGATTGTGATAAACAGTATTGCTATCTATCAGGATGTGCTACCACCACTACACTAAGGTCATGGTTAGAGTTTATGGTTAGCCTGACTCCGCCCTCCTTCGTACTTCCGCTCACTTTTCATTTCCCTTCAGTACTCCGTCTGGGATTGTGCTGTAGACTTTGGTTCTCTTACGAGAGGTTCTCTCGTATTGCGTAAGCTAGCTTACGCTACGGGAAAGATTCATCTTTTCTGAGATATTGAATCTTTCCCGTAGCGTAAGCTAGCTTACGCAATACTCGTTCCCTCATCTAGAGAGGTTACGTTAGGTAACCGATTCGTTTTCTCCGATCAATTTTTTACCGGGAGTTTTTAAATTTGCGTTATTTTGAGTTGTAGTTCAGTAATGGCAGCGGAGAAACATGTGAGCGAAGCCATTCGGTCCGTTGTGGCAACGCTGCCGAATATCAAGAAGTTAAAGTCGGAGCAAGAACAATCTTTGCTTAGTTTTGTTGGTGGCCATCCTCCCCACGGGGTTCGGCAAAATACATATGTCACGACCAAACGTTAGCGATTGGTTATGGCAGATAGAGTGACTCTGGGCAGATCCAACAGTTTTAGACTTCAATAGAGTTCCCGCCTACATGGAAGTTAACGCTTGTCAATGGAAAGGTGCCAGACTCTATGTACAAATTAAATGTACGAGAGTCTGGTGGGACCAGGCTAGTTTATGGTAGGGTTTGGGGATAGTATTTGCATGTAGGCTATCACCATAGTGATATGTCCACAAAAAAAAACCTTTACAATTTGCCACTGGACAGAAAAAATATTACGCTTAGAGAGCATTAGCTTAGCAATACGTTAGCATCACACTCTACCAGGAACAATCGTGCTTCACATTATGAGCACTATTTTCAAATTGCTGCCTATGAAGAGAGTTCCAAATCTGTCACTAATGAGGGTCCATTACAGATGTAGGCAGCAACTACTAGCTTATGGAACAGACCTGTAAAGACATTTGTACGAACACCAATTTAAAAGTAACTTATGGGCGTGTATTTATCCATCTCTACTAGCGTGCATACGTCTATGTGCTGAATCAGTGAGTGTGTGTCAATAAGGGTGAGTGTGTGAGCATGTACGCTGGCGGCCGTGGTTAATGGACTCTGGTCTGTCTACAGAGGGGGAAAGACTGGGGCTCTTTGAAAAGAGTGTGGATTCAGACAGCCTTACCCATTTCTCTCCGTGCGTACGCCCCAGGGGCACTGCTTTTCCTGACATTTCACTTGACAAAGGCGAGCCACACCTGAGCGCAGGGTTAAAACTATTATAACAGCTCTCCCCCTGGCACACTGCCCTTTGGCTCCACTGCACCAAGTGTGTGTATGTATGTGAGAGCTTGTGTGTGCCGATTTGGGCCCCTTGAGTGTGAGAATGTGAAAGAGTATGCGGGTCTAGGTGTATGTGTGCAAGAACCCAAGGTCTGCAGCTCTGTGGTGTGTTGACATACCATGCCACCTGACCACATCTTCGTACTGTATGATAACAATGCCGGCAACGGCGCATCTTGAGGGCCGGATCTGCAGGGGCCCACTCCACGCCCACATTCGGCCCACGCTAAGCTGGCTATAGGGAGCCAGTGAGGAGTGGAGGAGCACAGCTAGTAGCCACAAACCATAATGGAGAAGCCAGAGATTGAGAGAGCGAGGGAGTTGGGGGCAAATGGGCCGAACTCAACAGGAGGTGGGGAGCGAGTGAAAAGAAAATGAGAAAGGGAGAAAGGACACTGCAGAAGAGCTGGAGAGAGGGAGAAATGGAGAAGAGGGCAGTTTGGGTTATCCACTACAGGGTGAGAGACAGAAAGAGAAGGAGGGGGCAACAGGACTGAATTGGAGAGAACAGGCTGTTCCTCATTACCGCGGCTCCCCGCAAAGAACCTGGTGATGGCTCTATTCTCCAATGCCCGGGGTCACCGAGGTCACACCCACCAACCAGGGGTCACATTCTCACACAAAACACTAACTAAGACGCAAAGCGATCAACGGAAGACCGAAACACCTGACCTCTTCCGCCCACAGAGCCTCTGACAAAGACCTCGTCCCTGCGGAAAACCAACAAAGGGCGGCCATCTTAGAACGGACCTACGCACTCACACAATTGCTCAATGGGAGCAGACACAGCCCTAACTGACTTCGGGGCTCAAAGTTGAGCAGTCAACATCCAGGAATGGAAAGTTTAATTCATCTGCAGAAAATTCATTTTGAACTACTGCACTTCCTGAGGCGCGCACAGATCTTTATGTATGAGTGAGTAATATTTATGCATTAGTACATGCGTGTGATACAGAAAAAAGAGAGGTGATTTGAACTCTAAAACAAAAAGGAAACGTGGCCAGAGCTTGCGCAAATAAGCCCAGGATGAATAATGCATATTGGTGTGGATGAGCACCAAAAGAAATAGATTTGTAATTGTGTACTTTGATTATCTGTACATTTATTTGTCTGTACACACCCTTCGTATAGCCAATGAATACAAATGAGTGCGTTTGGTGGTAGGAATATTAACTCTCTCTCTCTCTCTCTCTCCTCCAACGAGCGGGAAAAAAATTGTGTGTGGATATTCCAACAGATTTTGGCTTCTTCCTGGGCACACGCAGACAGACCAAATATTTACTCTCCCCTCTTCCGCCCGCCTGCTCGACACAGCAGCCGAGAAAAAAGAAAGAGAAAGAGAGAGAGAGAGAGAGAGAGAAAGAGAGAGAGAGATACATTTTTAATCTGCTGATTTTTTCCCTCCGAGAAGGCAAGCTGAATACAAGTACGCTGCCGCCAACACACACACGCTCCTTTTTTGTGTCCTTTGGCAAATTCTTTTATTTCGCTCTTGCGTGGAGCAGGAAAGAAAAAAACGAGAGAGGAGAGGAGAGGATGGAAGGAAAAGGAAGAGAAGAGAGAACGTCCCCACAGAGTTTTTCTCCCTTCCTGGTGCGAGCGCAGGCCCCCACAGAGTCCCGGTGTAATTTCCAGTCCCTCAGAATTCAGGTATTAATAAAGGCCCCATGGGGAACTGCAGACAATATAACCCTACATTTTCAGGCATTATGAAAGGACGCCCCCAGGGGTCTTTGGCTCAAATTTCTGAAATGCAGGCATTGTAAAAAAGGCACCCCAGGGGAGTCCCCCCGCAATAGAAATCTGCTGAATTCAAAGCATTTTCGGAGTCCTGGTGGGAGCCATTACTCCCTCTGGAAGCGCTTTTTTTTCCTCTTTTTTTCTCCCTCTCTTCTCTTTTTTTTTTTTTTTTTTTTTTTACAAAACATGTGTTGCTGACATGTTGACAGATTGCTCAGTGAAGTGTTTAGGTGCATGCACAAACCGAGTCTCTACAGAGACAGAGCACTGCTCTCTCTGCCAGAGCGCCTCTCAACTCTCCCAAAACTGGTGCTATCCATATTTTATAAGAGGGGGAAGAGGAAAATCTAGGGCTAGGAGAGCAAGCGAGGGGGGGTAAACACAAGATAAGTAGAGTCACGTATGGATGGAGGAGGAGAGGAAACGAAAAAGAGACGCTGAAAGACAGCGATGGGGAAAGAGAAAAAGGAGAGAGAAAAGAACTTCATCGTGAAAAATGAACCCTGTGATGAAAAATGACTTCCAGTGTGCTTTGAAACAACCCTCCTTCGTCTCACCCCCTCCCTTTCTCTCTCTCCCTGCATGCTGTGCCCCCTCCCCTCCCCTCAATCTCTCTCTCTTATGGAGGCAGGGCTCTTGCTCTCCCTGGAAAACCTGAGTTTACAACCAGCTGTGATGATTGTATCTGTGCCAAGGTTAGTGGATCTTCAGGCCACCCTTGGCTTAGTGAGAGAGATAGAGCAGAGGAGAGAGAGAGAGAGAGAGAGAGAGAGAGAGAGAGAGAGAGAGAGAGAGAGAGAGAGAGAGAGAGAGAGAGAGAGAGAGAGAGAGAGAGAGAGAGAGAGAGAGGAGAGAGAGAGAGAGAGGAGAGAGAGAGAGAGAGAGAGAGAGAGAGAGAGAGAGAGAGAGAGAGAGAGAGAGAGAGAGAGAGAGGAGAGAGAGAGGAGAGAGAGAGAGAGAGAGAGAGAGAGAGAGAGAATGGAGGGGGTAAGGGAGGACCAGCACACAAAGCAGCTCTCACTTTGAGGGAAGACGCGTAGTCTGATTTGTGCAAACACAGAAGCGAACACACGCGCTCCTCTGATATAGGTGGCGCAAACGCACACAAAGCAAATACAGCTAAAGACGAAGGTGGCATGCTGTCGACAACAAACAACAATTTCAGATCGTGTCACGATTTGTAAAAATAAAAAAGAAAGTTACGTGCTTACAATGGAAAACTTTGAGGCAATATGGGGTGTGCTGTGAAGCTTAACCTGGGACCTGCAAACCTCTCCTCAGACAGCATTTCTGCTGACTTGACAGTTGAACAATGATGTAACTGGTTATGTTAAAAGCCATCCACAAATATACTTCACAAAGTCTGTTTATGAGCAATACATATTTTAAAAACATATTTTTAACATCTATTTTAACATCTAAATTATTTTAATTCAGTGTATTTGTTCAATTACAATTTGCTTTTATGCAATGTTGTGTTATTTAAAAAATAGTGTGTGTGTGTGTGTGTGTGTGTGTGTGTGTGTGTGTGTGTGTGTGTGTGTGTGTGTGTGTGTGTGTGTTGTGTGTGTGTGTGTGTGTGTGTGTGTGTGTGTGTGTGGTGTGTGTGTGTGTGTGTGTGTGTGTGTGTGTGTGTGTGTGATATATATGAGAAATGATAGAAAAATGCATTAAATTCATTTTTAATAAAATAATTTTATTTTGAGATCAGTAGCTTTTAGGTAACAGTGCGGAGCCAATTGTTTCGGCTCAACTGAGACATGCGAAAAGGCTCCGAGATTGGCCGCCAGTCATTGGAAAAGCGTGAAATTGCGTTTTTATTCGTTTTCACTAACCAAGTGAAAATTATTTTCCGTGGCAATCAAGCTTAATTTAATAAATCTTATATGTTGTATTTAATCCGGAAAATTCCTTCAACATACAAATTTATGCCCAGCCACATTTTTTAAAACATGTGACTAAGAAACTATTGCCAATAAAGCTTATTTAACGTACTAATTTGTCCTTGCCCAGTTTTTTTTTTCTGCACAGCAAGATCAAATTACAAACTACTCTTCTCTTTCTCTGTAGGATGAAGGGAGAGGAAAATGATCTGCAACTTTAATAAGAGTCTTGGCCTCCCTGGATTCAGCTGCTGTCGTGATGACAGGCAGCTGGGGGGTCTTCGGTTGGCCAGGACAGATATACAGACAGATGGATGGAAGGATGGATATGAGAAAAAGGGATGTGTGTTCATGACGTGAAGCGCCCTGGGCGAGTGTGTGTTTAGTGAAAAAATGAAGGGGGTGACTGCTCTCTCAGGGGACCGAACCACCCCGAGGCCCGTCACATACCCCCATTACACTTTAACTGCCTGCCAGACACACAACTCCCCACCTAGCCACCCAGCAAAGGAGAGGGCACACCGCTCTGTGTGTGTGAGAGAGTGTCAATAGAAGTAAATGAGTTGGTGTGCACTGAATGTAACAGACTTCAGCCCAAAGTATATTTTGGCTGTGCACGTTCGAGGCGGTCTGCGCACTGTCCGTGTGACGTAATTTCCGTCATCAGGAGTCATCACATTGTTGCACGCAGACCAATTTTTCTGTCCGCGCGGCCCACGTACAACAGCACATGTGCGAGTGACTTGAGCGCTTGAAAACAAAGTCCATTAGACAGTGCGCATGTGCCAAACACGTCTTTCCCCGCTCATGGCCAAAGGATTAGACTTTGAAAGGCTTGCGGCACGCAGAAAATGAAGCACACCTGGGCCGGGAGACGTAGGACAAAAGCATTCACAAAGTCCTGTGTTTATTTTAAAAATACCTTATTTAAATGTTTATTAAATATACTAGTTTTTTTAAAAACAAAAAATTACAAATGCATTTAATAAATATTTAAATAATATTTAATCAACTGCATAAAAACTAATTTGAATCAAGTGTAATAATGTTATTATTATTTTACTTTCAAACTTTATTCTTTATTCCAAATTACATGTAATAAATATTTCAATAAAACATTTCTAAGTGCATACAAAAAAATTCATTGTAATAAATTAAATGATAAAAAGTGAGTACTAACAAGTTTAGAGTACACGTCACTGTCAAGGCTGTGACCTAGCGGTTAGCGCATACGAGGCCCATGCGATTTCAAATCCAGCTGGTGACATTTACTGACCCTATTCCCCCTTATTCTACCCATCACTCCATGTCCTTTCTTGACTACACCTATAAATAAAAGTGGCAAAAAGGGCAAAAAAAAGAAGCCATTCATCTTTCCGCACTCTCTTTCTTTCTCAGAGCGGTGACAGAGAGAGTGTGTGAGCTGTGTAGAGCTATTTCTACTGACTACTAACCCCCCCACCATCAACTCCATCTCTCCCTCTCTCCCTCTCTCTCTCCCTCTCTCTCTCTCTCAGTCTGTCTCTCTGGAGCGCTTGCCGTTCCCCTCAGTCTTCTGAAGGCGGGTTAATTAGCACTCGCCTCCTATTTGTATCTGACAGGTGGAGAGCCCGCCCCCCCAGCTGACTGACAGCTCTCTCGTTTACCCACACGGCTGCCTGCTTCACCAACCATTCTCTGGCTCAGTCCCCGAAGTCTTTCAGTCTTTCTCGTCCGCTCTACTTCAGGAAGACATATCCTGACATTTATTTTCTATACAGATCAACATATGAACTGATCGAGTGAGAAATGGGTCAGAGGAGGAATTCTAATTTCAAGCTAGAAGAGCTCAGCTGCCATGCAGCGGTCACCTCTGTGTGTGTGTGTGTGTGTGTGTGTGTGTGTGTGTGTGTGTGTGTGTGTGTGTGTGTGTGTGTGTGTGTGTGTGTGTGTGTGTGTGTGTGTGTGTGTGTGGTGTGTGTGTGTGTGTGTGTGTGTGTGTGTGTGTGTGTGTGCCTCCTGCTCACCCCGTCCTGCCACATGAGTTTAGGAAGCTCGCAGGGTGGTCAGCACTGCTATATACAACACATGAATAAGGTGGACCGATAAAGGCTACACATATAGCAAAAACAAGGCTGAGAGGACACCTGAACGAGCCTACTGGTCCACATGCTGTGCTGTGGAGTCTAAACTGGGCCTCTTTTTTCGACTAAGCCAAACCCAGGAGGCTATAAGGCCTTCTGTTCCAGACTAGAGAGGGAGGGGTCAGCTGCACAATGCCACAGGGGACATGTGGAAAGGGGGCGAGAGGGAGAAAGAGAGAGCAAGAGAGTGAGGTGAGTGTTGTTAACAGCCAGGGCCCAACCTTGGCCGGTTGCAGGGCAGTGGAGCGGAGCAGCGCAGTGAATGTTCTCCATTTGATCTGAGGTTTTTTTCCAAGCGCTCCTGAGGGAGCCAGTGTTCCAGATTCCTCTTCCAGTAGAGCCTCCCTTCAGACTCAGCCCACAGTATGACACCCCACACACACACACACACACACACACACACACTCCTGTATCACCCACACACATTCACATACTTGTGCACACAAACACTAATCCACACTCATGACCCGAAAGATTCACACAGACAAATATAAACACACACTCGACCATATAATGCTGTCCAACTGCCAGAAAATTTAACACAAACACACACACACACACTTACATGTAGTCCTGTAAACAGACATATTATCGAGACGCAGGGTCATTTGAACTTCTGTTCAAAAGTTTTGGGTTAGTTTTTTTTTTTTTTTTTAAAGAAAGAAATTAATACTTTTATTCAGCAATAATACTTTAGATTGATCAAAAGTAACAGCAAAGACATTTATAATGTTACAAAAGATTTATATTTCTAATGTATAACGGTCTTTATACTTTATATTTAAAGACTACTAGGGGGAATACTGTTTTTACTGTTTTTTCAAATAAATTCAGCCTTGGTGATTCAGACTTTCAAAAACATTTTAACAAAATCTTACCAACACCAAAATTTTGAACGATAGTGTTGAAAACCGGGGTGCCAAAAATCAAGATAATAGACATTAACTCACTCTTAAAAACATACAGTGGGTCCCAAACGTTTGGGATGCTCTCATTTAAACTTTTTTTCTAATTTAAAACATTGTATATTATGAGCATTATTTGAGTGAAAAGTTAAATTGTAATATTTATATGAACTTCAGAATCTCTTTTTGCTTTAATATTTGCATTATTGACAGGAGCATTTGAACTTCCTGAACTCCACAAATTTGAGTAAAACCTGAAGTAAGAACACCTGCCTATCTGTACAAAGATTCACAAGATCAATGTCCAGAATTAGCTTATTTGTTGTGACCTAAAAATGTAAAATTATTTTGTATCCCAGATTTTCAATGTGACATCAGACTTTTGAACGCTCTAAATCTCTAAGCACAAAGTGAAAGAGCACAAGAACTTTAAGTGACATAAGAAAGTAGGAGATGGAAACGCTAGGAGTGTAATGGAGGCAGGCAGAGCCAAAGACATTTGAAGGGATGGAAAGGCAGACGTTCCTCGTCTCCAATATCGTCTCCTGTGAAACTCATATTAGCAGCGATCAATGGCAGCGAGGGGGAAAAGGAGAGGGATGGAGGGACAGTCAGAGAAAGACAATGTTGGTTGGGATGGTTAGCGACAATATCAGAGGTTTTATTATTGTCGAGAAGCTAAACAAGAGGACGGTGCACAAATATGAGGCGGACATGCCAAATACACATGCACGCACAAACACATGATGGGATTCCAGGAGTAATTCTATAGCCACGGTGTCTTCTGTTAAGGGAATAGAAATTTAATTTCATGCCGTGGCGTGGCACGGCTGTGCTCGAGAATATTCCTGCTCTGACGGGCATGCGGTCATAATAATAACCGTAAATTGATAGAGTGGCTTTATGAGCCTTCTGCTGGTGTGCTGATATTGGCCAGGCTCTCCTTGGGGCCATGGGAACCATCCACTGCTCTCCACAACATGGCCTCCCTCACACACACACACACACACACACACACACACACACACACACACACACACACACACAAAATGGCGTGTTTGTCCCTTATCAGATGAAGTCACCAGCAGCACGCCACTCTCTCCCCCACTAGACCAGCTCCCAGGAGTGTGTCAAAAACTTGAAAGGGTTTGCAAGTTATTTTTTATTAACTGCTATTATTGTTGTTGTTATTATAAATAGTTAAAATATATTACATTAAAGAACAGACACGGCACCAGATTATGGGTGCTTCTCAAACCTTCCTATTCTAGTCCATCGAAGGCTTCTAGGCAAGAGTCCTCCTCAACATTAAATGTTACAATGAAATGGTATAGTAAATCTGCATGGCAACGTCATAAATGTTTCCGACCTCGCAGTCACGATGTGAAAATCTATTTTCTATTAAAATTATATTTTGAAAAATACTTTATATTAACTGCCTTCCTATCTGGGGTCTCCCAGCTCTTTACATGATGTAGTTTAGCATTATGTGATTAATTTACAACCAAACAAAAGAACACTTTTTTGTATTGCATTACGTAGTGAAATTGGACAACCACAGTGCCGATTCATTTTCTGCCAATTCTTTTTTTGTGAACTGGAAAGTGTGCAAAGGATTGTGGGTGATTGGAGGACATGGAGGATACAGTTGATGCATCCTTTAAAACAGGCTGAATGTAGGACATGAAATTAAGCCTGCCTTAAAAGGAACCTTTAAAATGAGAAGTCCTTTGACGGACTTTGATGATATGGCAGCCAAAATATGCAGTCTTACTGGGACGCTTCCCTCCAATTGAGAAGCACCCTCTTTTACAATCTTCAGATCGCACACTCCTGGGAACAACTGCATTTTGTCATTTCATTTCACTCTTTATTTTTCTCCTCCAATACGCAACATACAGCTCTCTGATGACTCCAAGACTGAGATTGCATCTAAAATCCAGGGCCATGATTTCATTACTTTGGAAGTAGCCAAAATAATGGAAGGACATGGGGGAAGGGGTTGTGTCATGCTGTATTGTGCCCCCTCAGAAACATGTGTGCTCTGGTATGATGAAGGCTGTGGATATAAACAATCCACTAGCATCATATTTTGAGAATTTTATATAGCTGAAAAGATACTTCAAGATGATTCAATAAACATACTGCCTTCGACTGCTGGAGTGGCATCTCTCTCTCTCTCTTTACACATATATATATATATATATATATATATATATATATATATATATATATATATATATATATATATCAACCTCTCCCCCTCTTTTCCTCAGATTTTATGCTCGTTAAGGAGAGGCCCTTGATTAATCTGCTAGGAAGCAGATGCCCCTGCAGGCCCGCTTTCAGCGTTTCATTAATTACCGTGATTGTAATAACGGCTATTGTGTGCGTGTATTGCGTGATAGCTTTAAAACACCCCTCTCCTGAGGGAGCATACTGACTCCAGAACAGTTAACGGCCTCTAAGTAACCCCACCGCCTCGAAAACTATACCAACTTCTGCCTCCTGCCAATATGATTTCCTCAGAAATAAGAAATTAAAGCAGTGTATAATTTCAGTGTCAATAGCATAACCACACGAAATTGCAAAAAAATAAATAATTCCCCATCCTTTTTAATGATTTAAGCAGGTTTACTAACCACTTCCCCTGTCTGCCATTGTACGGCTAAACAGGTAGTCTTGCCCACTAACGTGATGCAAAAATATTTGCATTATCAAAATGCATGATTAATGTAGGCGAAAAGGTTGTCTTAAAGGTGCAGTGTGTAACATTTTTGACTATTTATTAACAGAAATGCAATATGACATCCATAACTATGTGTTCAGTTGTGTATACAGAACTTACTTAATAAACCATAATGTTTTTATTACCTTAGAATTAGGCATTTATATCTACATAAGTGCGGGAATCCCCTTCTATGAAGGCCGCCATATTATGACGTCATATTTCTACCGTAGCCGACAGCGAACAAACAGCGTTACAGAGCGCGTTTCGTCACTACCATGAAAGAGAAGCCGCAGAAAGCTAGAAGAAGCTAGTCATAAACACCGTGAGTGTTTTCCCTTGTCAGTGGTGTAAATATGTAGTTGGATTGTTTCATGTAACTTAATTCTTCACCCTCGCTGTGTTATGGCTTTGCTATGTGGGGATAAATGTGCTGGTTACGTTCGTGAGACAGCTGATTAGTAGGCTACTCTTGTCATTGACCGGAAAACAGTTACAGGAATCACCAACCCGTCGATCTTGGAAGCATTTTAAGTCGATCGAGTTTCCAAAATCAGAGAAAAAAGGCTATTGTGTGTAATAAGTGGTGTCTATTGGGATGCGGAGGCACGCGTGCTGTTATTACAATCACATATTTTTTGCCGCACGCACCTTTGGGCTCATGCGGACGCGTCGAGTATAAACAAGGCTTTAACCAGCTCAGCCACAGTAACAGCTCATATTAGCCAGCTAAACTTTTACTACCCTGTTAGAAAAAATCTATAGTTGCATAGTTTCATGTGGTTCTACTCCCTCGCTGTATTATGGGTTTGCTATGTGGGGAGAATGTGCTGGTTACGTTCGTGAGACAATCAGCTGATTACTATTATTTACAACAACTGTGACGAGATCTGTCATGTCGACAGCTCAGACCAATATTATTATATTATGTATTAAGACCCTTGATCCTCACCTGACTATGGCTTTGTAAACTTTATCCATGATGTGGTTTATAATGGACTGTGGTACTCCATGTTAGCTGTGGCTTGTTTTACTCTGGCTCACTACAACGATGTTTGTCCCGTTTTAGCCACCGTAGCTTCTTCGAAAGGGAGGGGTGAGCAGTGGGCTGAGCCCTTAGTGTAAACTCGCAAACAAACCGCTAGATGTCGCCAAAAAGCTACACACTGCACCTTTAAAGGGTTAGTTCACCCAAAAAAATTTATTATACATTTAGGATGTCTTGAGGATGAGTAAATTATGGGATATGACTTTCTTCTTTCTTCAGAGCTTGAGTTTTTGAACCTCAAAAAAAGCGCATCCATCCATCATAAAAATAACCCATAAAGCTCCAGGGGGTTAATAAATGCCATCAGAAGCGAAGCAATCTGTTTCTGTATGGAAAATATCCATATTTATAACTTTAGAAACTAAAATCTATATAAACTATAATACTTTTCTTGCGGTAACGGCCGTACGCGAGTCTAGTTCCGGTCGAAGAGTGACGTATTGACGAACGCAGAAGCACAGAGGAAAGAACAAAACAAAAAAAACGGTCATGAATTACAAGTCTAAAACGAGATGTTTTAAAGAGAAATGTCGGAGGAGCTTGAGTTTGAAGCCAAGCCGTATTTGTTTGAACCGCGAGAGGCGTCTACTCTCATCTACATGTCAGGTCAGAGATCACTCCTCCGCCGGAACTAGACTCGCGTATGGCCGTTACTGGAAGCCAGTGGTTATAGTTGATAAGGTTATAAAAAGGTTTTATGATGGATAGATGCGCTTTTTGGAGTTTCAAAAACTCAGGCTCTATTCATTCCCATTATAAAGCTTGGAAGAGCCAGGATATTTTCTAATATAACTCTTGATTGTGTTTGGCTGAATGAAGAAAGTCATATACATCTAGGATGGCTTGAGTGTGAGTAAATGATGGGATCATTTTTATTTTGGGGTAAACTACACCTTTGAATGCTGTACCAACAATCATCCATTCTCAAGTCTGATTCAAAAATGTTAAAGTGGCAATCTGCAAGTTACCCTACAAACGGCACATTAAACAGGGATAGGAGGATGCATTGAAAAAAAATGCACTTTGGCTTTAAAGACAGTGGAAAAACACAACACATACACAAACCTGCTGGGCAGTGGTTGGTACGATGATCTGTCAGGTCTGCCAGGCACTCAAAGTCCTGTTGGCAGTTGTCACAGGTGAAGATGGAGTCGTCATCTAAATCCTCCTCTCCCACCCTCTCATCATGACTGGTCACACTCTGTTCTCCATCCTCACAAGTCACCCGGCTCTCCTTTCTATCAGAGTCTCGCTCTGATACCGCTGCATCTATGTATATACACACATGCACAACAGAGAGAAAGGGGCAAGATGTGAGTTCAAGGGATTGCTGTTGACAGGTGAATCATACTATAATAATTATTTCTTGACTGTTATGCGTTGTACTTCATATATGTGCTGACGCCGAGCTTTTGCAAATGTCACGGGTAGCAAAACTTACTGTACTTGTCAAAACTGAAATCAATCAAATAAAATAAAAATCAAGAAGGTTGTATCCAGTGTTGGCAAAGCTATTTTGAAACTGCAGCTTGCCAAAGTAGAACTCAATAATTGAAGTAGGTAGGCTAAACTAGTAAACTAATCTTTTTGATTAAGATGTCAACTACAGTACACTGCATTTTCATATATTACACACATATAATGTACTAAAAGCTGCATTTTCTAGCACAATGAGGGTTTTGATTAAATTAAGACTGAATAAAAGAATAAATGGAGATTGTGATGTCAAAATCGAACTAATAAAATTACACACAAAAATATGAGAAATTAAACTAGAAATATAAAAGAGTGTTTTATTACAAAGATGACTGCAGGAATTCAATTCAGTATATCATTTTTTAAAACAGTAAATAACCCAAATGAACTGATTCACTAGAATGAATAAAACTTTCCAATTGCAACATTTAGCATATGTGGAAAATAATCAATTCTGTAGAATTCTGATTTTGTAGACTTTCAAGAGAGAGAAGTAGGACCAATTGACAAGTATGAATCAGACATTCAAATGTTCCATATGAGGTAAAGAATCATTTAGGATGAACCAATTCACTTGAATCAATTGAACTTTCCAATGCTACATTTTAGAGATGCTAATTGTTAAAAAATGTAGCACATTACTGAAATAGCCCAACTGTTAAAAATGACCTAAAAGGGATCACGTTTCTCAGTCTCAATATAAATCCCAACCCTAAGTGTGTCTAGTCTCAGTCAAAACTACATCAAAGCTCCCATGAGCCTCTAGACTGAAGTGTAAGAGGGGCCCGAGGCTTCAAGAGCCGCTTGAGCGCGAGCCACCCAGTCGCTCGTGGCACACAGTAAGGACCAGTGGATAAATCTGCCACTGCAATCCTCCTTCCGCCATTGTGGCTCCATTTTCACACCTTATTATCACATTAAAGGCTCTACGCTGAAAGGACTACACACGAGACTGGAGGTAGAGGGAGGAGAGAGAGAGAGCAAGATTGAGTTAGAGTGAAAGAGAGACAGAGGAAGCGAGACAAGACGGCGTACAAAATGTGGGGTGGTATGAGATTGCGAGACAGAATGGGAGCAAAGAGACCCTGATAAAATTGATCCAAATTAAGACACAAAGGGCCCCATCACACCTGCTATTAACATGCTCTTTCAGTGGTCAGATCGCAATCGGATAGCACTTGGCCACTTTAAAAGCCAGGTGATTGCATTTTGATTACCTAGACCGCATATGGAGGTGGTCAGAAACCGTGACCACACTCGACAAAGGTGTCAATGCTAATATATTTTGTTATGTGCATACAACAAAAGTAATATACAAAATAATTCAAATCCACCCTCTGCTTTATAAATGCATGTAATTGATCTTATTGAGGACAGCTATGTGATTCCACGCAAATGTTGTGACCTTATCATTTTTAATCAATGTCATATCTTGATCTCTTCTCTCTGGTTACACATTCCACACTTCTCCAATAATTTAGTACGCTTAAAACTAGTCTCTTTCTTGCAAATGACTGAAAGCTCGCATTCAGATCTAAACCCATCCAATCAACAACAGATGGATAGAACAAATCCCTGTAGCTACTTCCATTTTCGATGCAACTTTAATGTGAAAAAACAACAGACGGTCATACGATCAGGTCACCTGACTTAATGACCAATAACCCATGAATTATTCCACTGGACTACACTTGGAATCTCTTGTTTCTCTCCCATCATTACTCTCCCAATCCATAATCGGAAGGGAACTTTAAACCGTCATGTTTTTAAAACTTCATTGCTTTTAATCCTTATTAGCATAATTTACTGTGGGAATGTTTCTAAATGCAATAATGCAATACACCAAAATACCATCATTATTATCTGTAAAACAGCAAGCATTCTAAATGTTTTTCAAATACATTATATGTGTTGTTCAGTTAATGCAACGTCTGATGCAATACGCAACCAGTTCTCCGTATCATGACTGCAAGTGCATATACAAGAGATACACTGCAATGGAAAAGAATACGAAACGAGTATTAATGAATAAAAGAAATCAAATAAGCAGAAAAAAAACAACACCGACAACAGGGGAAGCCAAGGAGCAGAGAAAAAGCGCAGGGGAAAGGAGGAAACGTGAGGGCAGAGGGAGCGGGAAAAGGGAGGGAGGAAGTGGGGGCCGGAGAGAGGGAGGGCTGCTCACCGGCTCCCCCGGGCTTAACATCCTGTCTAATCATCCTGGACTTGTGCAATCAGAGAGAAGCAGGAGGTGGCCATTCCTGTGCTCCACACATTCTGATCAGCTCTAATTTGCCCAGGCCTGGCTCTGCATTACGCCGCGCCGCAGCAGCCCACGCTAATGGGGCCTGCGGATCGGAGCCCAGCCAGAGGAGAGCCTGGGCCTCGCTTTGGGCCCCAGCCCAGTCCGGACTGCAGGTGGAAATGGGTGAGGGGGGGTTGGTGGGCTTGGTATCTGGAGGGGCATTTGGATAAGGAAGCGTCGAGGTGCTCTAGTTTATTTCCCCCCCCACCAGAGCAGAGGGTGGAGAGGTGGGGGTGAAGGTGGGGGCGTCGTGGTGGTTTGGAGGGTGATGCGGGCTGGGCTAGGGGGTAGGAGGGGTATGGCCATCTGTCCAGTGGTGAGAACACCGTCTGGACAGGGAGGAGAACGGCCCCTAACTGACACTACACTGATAGAGCCCTGAGCAGCGGTTACACACATACACACACGTGCAAACACACAAAAGGTGCATTAACTACACTATTTCATCCATGAGAGCTTCTAATCTCGGGGAAAAATGGATGGAGGCAGTAACCCTCGAACACTCCCTACCTCTCCTTACTCAATCACACACACTCGCACACACACCCTGATTCCCCCAGGTACCCTCATGCCAGAGGTACAGGCACTGCCAACCAAGGCACATGCCAGCACAACCTGCTACCATGGCAACGAGGGAGGAGCAGGAGGGGACCTTTCCCTACCCTTCTCCTCTCTCCATACCTCCATCTCTCTGGTCAAATGCGGGGCTGGCGTGTAGGAGGAGATGAAGACGAGAATAAAAGTGGCCGGCGGAATGCTTTACACTGCTAACCTGCCTTTTAAACTCCTCCATCCTTCTTTTTCATTATCTTTTTGCATCTTCCTTTCATTACTGCCTTCTCTCCCCCCCTCCTTTCCCGTAAGCGTATGCCCTCTCAGGAGGGAAGAAGGGAGGGGAGTCTCTAGAGGGGCCCCTCCAGAACACACTCCATTAGAGTGCAGGGCCACCGTCATTACAGGGCTCCATTTCTCTCTCTGCAGTGGAAGATTGATACACACGCATCACGCATCTCACCTGCAGTCGTTCCACCTCCGACCGTGGCCTTGACAAACACACACGAGTGCAAATGCGTGCGTAAACACGACGCATAGTGCAAGGAGAGGCTGATGGACACAGGGTGGGGCACAGGTCATGGTGAGGTCCGTGAACATTTCCAAATTAGGGTTCATCCAACGTGGCTTGCTTTTTATTTTGCGCATCTGGCGGTTGAAATGTTTAAAGGGATAGCATACCACAAAAAATATAACAGTTATTTACTCATCCTCATGTTGTTCCAATGTCATATTATTTTATTTCTTGTGTGAAAAAACTGGAAGTTTCCATGCTCTCTTGCATTCAATTACAATGAATGGGGACTGGAGGTTTCAAAAAGAGCCAAAAAAGTACACAAAAGAACCATAAAAGTACAATAAAGGTGGCTTGCATGACTCAGACAAGTGTATTGAAGCCATATTATTGTGCAACAAACTGATTCAAATTTAAGTTGTTATTCTCATAGTTTTCTCTTTCAGTCCAAGCCATTGGGTCTGTGAGTCCAATTCATCAGCAAATCATTTACACTAGTTTTGAAAACTGAATTAAATGATTGACTGAAACAATGACAACTTCACTGAAAATTACACATTGCGAAAAGAAAAAATGTCTTGTTTTGAGTTACTCAGAAGAAAAAAGCTTTGTGACAACATAAGGGTGAGTAAATGACAATTTTCATTTTGGGTACACTCTCCATTTAACGCTCCAACATAGGCAAACCATGCAGAAGTGACTTAAGGTCAAGGCAAACAGGCTAAGTGGAATCATTCTGAAACGGTGTGTTGTTTTTAAGCACAGCCTGACTGTGACACAGTTAAACTCAATGAAATCAGGGCTGTTGAGAATACTGTCCAAAGAGACTAATAATTTAAAGAAAAACATTCAACAGAACCAGTTCTTTTTATGCTCTCCAATATAATTCTCGACTCTGCTCTTTATGCTGCTGACATATATCTCAAACATGCGCCGCTCCTGACAGAGACCGCGGCTACATTTGTTTCATTACTGTAATACCTGTCAAGCTAGCAAGCCTGTGGTAACTGTGCTGCTATTTGTGTTTTTAATGTAATAAAAAAATGTGTTAGTGACAATGTGGTGTATAATATTTTTATAATGTTGTGCCTCAGGTGTAGGCTGTTGTGGTTCAAATGAGTATGAGGGGCTATTTTGTCCCTTCAATGTCCTTTTGCAATACTGGAGGTGGAGGACAGACGCACACACTGGCAAACCTCACAACAGGGCCTAGACTCCCTCTACTGTGAGAGGGCTAGGTGAGAAACAAGCCAAAGAGAAACAACGCTTCTGCTTATGTGTGTGTGTGTGTGCGCATGTTTGGTGAGGGTTAGTGGACAACGGTGTTGCGAACTTGATTGAAAGCTCCATTTATCAGAGTAGACCTTGGTATGTTGATGACAAAGACTTCAAGCACACAAGTGCTCATTTGAGAGTTTGCCATCCCAGGTGGCAAGCTCTTTCCACCACACCTTTGTTCATGTATGTGGGAGAGTATTTTACCAATACTTTAAGTTAAGGTGCATGCTGCTGTCCTCTTTCGTGTGTGCAAGAGCAATGTGTTAATGAGTGTTTGGGGGTCCCCAGCAGGGGATGTACCCAGAGCCCAACTCACAGCCAGCTGCAGCTCTTGTCCCTCACTCAGTCACTCTGCAGGCCATTATCTCTGAGAGACAGCCTGTCCCAGCACCAAACTCACACACATATACCCACCATACACTTACAAAACAGATGCAAACAACATAAACATACACTACACAAGGGTATTATTCTAGTACACTCAACACACACACACAAATTCACTTTTAATTGATGCAAAAAAGAAAACTTTCTAATATATACACACACACACACACACACACACACACACACACACACAACACACACACACTAATATATATATATATATATATATATATATATATATATGTAATATATACATATACATTATATATATAAAAAAGTAATTTAATGTACATTTATATATAATATATAATATATATATATATATATATATATATATATATATATATATATATATATATATATATATATATATATATATATATATGTGTGTACATTAAATTACTTTTTTATATATAAAACACATTTTTTGTTACATACATCAAGTTAAAAAATAAAAAAATATATTAAATTAGTGTAAAAAAAAGAAACAAGGAATTGTATATATAAAATATATATGTATACAAATTTACATTTAATAAATATCTCAAGAATTGCTACTGGCTAAATAAAAACAGCAGTTTCATCTCCAATTCCTGAGATATACCCACTTTCACAAACGTAAAGATGCTTCAAAACAATTGTTTCAAAAATAGCTGCAGCAATTCAGAGGATATATTCATATTCATATGTTACAAAGTAATTCAATGGTGTTCAAGAGTTGAAGTCATTAAACGCAGTCCCAAGGGTTGGCATCTTTCTAAAAATGGTAGATTGCATATTCTAATGCAAAAAAAAATTAATATTCATAAAGCTCGGCCAACTTTTTAAACCACGCTTACAATATGGTCTGTCTGAAACTGATTTAAGCAGTTTATCATCATCATTATATATAAATGATTGTTTTTCTTTATGATATTGTATATTCATAGCTCTGCTAATAGTCCTTTCTTATGCTTTATATTAAACATGGTTGTGTATGTTTTACATCAAGTTGAGCCTCAGGTCGTGGTCGTGCGCGCGCTGTGTGTGTGTGTGCGTGGTGTGTGTGTGTGTGTGTGTGTGTGTGTGTGTGAGAGAGAGAGAGAGAGCGAGAGAGAGAGAGAGAGAGAGGGAGAGCGCGAGAGAGAGAGAGAGAGAGCGAGAGAGAGAGAGAGAGAGAGAGAGAGAGAGAGAGCGAGCAGTGGTGGTGGGGGGGTCTGCTACGATCAACCCCCCCTCACACACACTTTCTCTCTCAGGAAAGACAAACAGCTATGTTTGTGTGGGGTAATTAGATGAGGAGAAGTGAATTAGCAGAATCCACAGAGCAGTCATGTTGCCGAGCACAGCCCCGCCTTACTGGGACCTGCTAATTACCCCTCGTTAGGTTGATATGTCTTTTTTTTTAAGTGTGGTGTAGCTTCCATCATGAGAGTGGGAAATAATTAGCATTGGTGTGATGCTGCCCTTAATGGACACCGCAAGGCATGCTCCACTCTGACGAGAGGAACACTGAAATGACAAAGTGACAAAGGATCAAGAACATTCTTTAGTGCTACTAAGAGACACAGATCCAATGGCAGGCACAACTATGTTGTCTTCATAATCACCCAGAATGCACAATAAATGTTAAATATAAAATGCCATGAATCTGATTGACAAGCGTAATTTCCTTTTCCTATTCCAAATTTTGGATGAAGCAACAAAATGAGTGAGTACAGTATCTTTTTCAGTTGTATCCTGAAACAATAATGAAAAACTATATATTTTAAGTTCATATATCAACTAAAAGTTAACTTTGTCAACGTTTAGGATGACAGATGCTGTAGATGCTGATCAAAGATAATAGACCTGGACTAAATACACAAATCCAATTTTGATTTCATGGGATCTTTAAATAATGCAATAAAAAAGCTTTCATTTTGCATTGTGGGTTTTGCTCACCAAGACGGCTAGTCAAACAACTCAGCTAAAACGTTTCGAGATCTTAGCTTGGGAGCTCTCTTTACGACCAGAACCCTTAAAACTCCATTTCCCTTTCCGCCACTGTGTCTGCTCTTAGTTATCCTGTACCGTCTGTGCGTTTAAGTGCAATTGAATGTATGTTTTTATTGTTTTAAAGTGCTAAAAGGGGAAATCCACATATGGAGGTCATACTCGCCTGTCAAACGATAGAGAAAAGAAAGCAGGAGACAGAAACAGATATCAGAAGAAAAGTTGTGTGTGTTGTACAACTAACAGGAGGCGAGTGTAAGCAGGGTTTGGGAAAAGAGGTACACACACCAGAACACAACTAAACCCCAACAAAAGAACAAGCCACACTGTACTGGAAAAATAGCAGCTCCAACTTCAACAAGACTTTTTTTCCAATGAAAACATTAAAGCACAAGGCTGTCTTTCAACTACATCACAAATACACACACACACACGGACACACACTCAAACCAGACGTGGCCAAATGTAAACCAGATCAAGCCTGCATTAGTCAGAGAGACCAAAGGAATTGTAGTGCTGCTCTAAGCTCGATTAGGTATGTCTGATCTGATCACACGAACACAGCCTACCTGTCGAAATCTATCGCTCATCCTGTCCCTGAAAACTGGCACAGACACACTCCCTGATAGAAAACATTAATGATGTTGGACCGCGTCAAGACACAGAGGAGAGGCAATCCAGGTCTAATATGGACACCATGGCACCAGCACCTTCAAACAAGATGAATTTGCACCCCATTGTAGCTTACGGGTCAAAGCAGGAGAGTTTTAAGTAGTGTTAAGAGTTGTTACAATACTTAATTCCATTACTACTCAACACCAATTTCTAATGGAATTTTCAATAGCAACTAATATGCTACTGAAAATAATATTTTACTTGTTCAGTATTAAAATTAACACTATAATTAAAACAACAAGTATCCAGCTTGTCAAAATAAAACATTTTACAAAGTTTTTTTTAAACAAAATAAAATAAAATAAAAATAATAAATAATAAAATACAATAATAATAACAATAGTATTAAATAATATAAATGTAAAATAAAAAATAAAATAAAAAAAAGCATTAAGACTAAATTTAACTAAGAAAATAAAAACTAAACTGAAATAAAATGTTTTTTTAGGCATATCAATGGTCACAAACCCAACTGATTAATACTTTTTTGACAATTTGAGATAATATATAATTAGCATTGGCCAACAATTGTGCCATCTTGTCCACTAAGCAAAAGTAATAGTTCCTCCGTTTTTCAATTGCCTACAAATACCTACAGCCTTATAGGATAATAAACTTTTTCTGTTTTCAATACAAATTTTAGTGGATTTGGAGTAAATACCAAAATATAGATTTTTTTGTCATTAAATGTATGTGTCAGAAACATAATAGTCATCCTGCTCTCCATGAACTCTCCTCATCCTTAAAATAACTTATGTTGGTTGACCACAAGCTCTAAGGCCACATGTATGGGACATCTACATCCGCATTGTGCGTATTCCGGTTTGGAGTTGGGACAAGGGCCCCTGATGGCCCAGCGCTTGAGCAGGTGCAGTGTGTGCACGTGGTCTCTCGGGGGAGCGCAAGGCCTAACGCGGTAAACACGGGACCTATTTAAAGCAAGTAGACCTCTCTCTCTGGCTCTGCTGGCCTCTGCTAGCTGTGTTTCCACAATACCGCACGGCCCCTCGGGACCCCCGCTTGCCAGCCACGCTGTACCAGTCTCCCCTTCTCCAGAGACCCAGCACCCAACGCTCGTGCACCCAGATACAGAGAAGAAAGAGAGGGAGATGATGAAAGAGAGTGTCATGGAGGGATGGGAATTAAATCACACAGAACACAAAAACAGCCATACAGCTGCTCGCCAATGCCATCACCTGTTCCAGCCCATGGCTCCGCGAGCTGACACGTGAACGTGCGAGCGACGCGTACACACATCGACGCGCAAATATACACGCGTGGCGCCATGCTAATGCATACACACACAGAGACGCACACCTCCTCTTCACACATTAAAACTGTTTTCCTGTCGCTGCCTTGGGGAAATTAAAAATATATTATGGACCTCCAGAGGTTCATGCAAGGAGATGAAGAAAAATAGAGAGGGACACAAATGAGAGAGCGAGATAGACAGCGAGACACGAACGGAGGGAGAGGAAGACACACAAAAGCACTTGAGGGATAGAGAGATGGATCTCTTGGTTGTGTCCTCTTTTCTAAACTGCCCACTGCATCATGGAGAAAGAGGGCCATTTTGGGGCTGCGATGTAGCCGACGGTCATCATCGCTCCTGTCCTCCTCCCACTCTCCCTCTCATCCCTCGTTCCCAGTTACCAAACAGGGAATGCATGGCTGAATCCAGCTCAGGTTAGATTCCAGAGGGAACGGAGCATTTGCAGGGGCCAGGAGACTGACTGATTTTTCACTCTGTGTCATCTAACAGATTTTGCCAATCCTCTGGCTCTCTAACAGTTGCCTCAGTAGAGCCCAATAAAAAAATGGGCCATTTTGTGCCTGACTGAACCATCGCTTGCCCAATCAGGCCAATGTTGTGTAGTGATTTAAATATGTTTAAATACCAAGGTAATAATACCTAGCTGGTTTTAGCAAATCTGTGAGATGACTTGTGAAAGTGGATCAAATAAATCAGTAAAACGGTGGTTCTCAACTCCAGTCCTTCGAAACCAACGTTACATTTGTACCATCGTACATTTTTCAGATCATCAGCCCGTTAGGAAAGAGCTCCATGAACTGAACTGACTGTGTCTTATAAGGGATATTTACAAAATGTGCAGAGCAAGTGTTGAGAACCACTGCAGTAAAAGTTTAGCATTTTCTACAGATTTGGCGATGAGGAAATCAATGGTTTCATTAAATTTGAATGCATAAATGAATGAAGTTTGGCTGCATTTATATGAAACAAATAGAATAAAAACAGTAAATATTACTACAATTTAGTTTATTCTATTTTAAATAAAAAATTAGTTTCCATTTTTCTCAATATATTATTATATCGGGTCAGGTGAACATAAAACCAGTCTATTACTCAGGCCATTCTTAGCAGTGATGAGTCGACTAGTCATTCAGGCAATCCGCTGACAAGTCATTTTGAAGATATAGCCTTAAACCATGTCATTAAGTCCCAAAAAATTACATCCTAATTAAAAATATTTTATTACTAAACTTTATACTTTTTGCAGGTCCACCAGTCAAAATATTGGCAAGTAAAAATCTAAACTTCTGGCCCAACTAAGCCTATAGAAACAGCCCTGCTCTGTACTATACTGACTGCAGCACATGCCTTTTTTTCCTCCCTCTTTCATTTTGGCCTCGACAAAAGTTTAACGTGTGCCGAGTTTGACAGCGTAGGCCATTAAGAGGGTCATAAATAGGCCTGGTTCGGTGCCCTGCTGCCAAATAAAACCAGAACACAACAGCTCCCTTTCTGCCTGAGGAATACACAGGTGACCAAAAAGCTCACATTACGGGTGAGCTCACAATGACTCGCCCAGTGTGGGTGAGACCAAGGGAGAACAGATAGAGCCATCCGATTGGCTGCGTTAAGAGGTCCTGCCGGCCCACCAATAGCTGAGGGAGGAAATGAATAAAATAATTCAATTCAAGACCATTACAGCCCCTATCGGCCAGAGCACGGGGATATGAGCAGCCTTTTTCCACAATGAATCATAGTCGGGGACGAACACACACAAATTGGGTGCTTGTATGTGTAGGGGTGTGTGTGTGTGTTAATGTACTTGATCCCGGCAAATGTGCGTCAGACGATGTCCTATATGTTGACAAAGCAAAGTCTCTAGAGCTATTGTTTCAAAGTGTGTGTGTGTGTGTGTGTGTGTGTGTGTGTGTGTGTGTGTGTGTGTGTGTGTGTGTGTGTGTGTGTGTGTGTGTGTGTGTGTGTGTGTGTGTGTGTGTGTGTGTGTGTGTGTGTGTGTGTGTGTGTGTGTGTGTGTGTGTGTGTGTGTGTGTGTGTGTGTGAACGCATCCAAAAGCACAGCTCCGGTTCTTTGACAGGAAGCAGGAAAAACAATGCTCAACTTCACAGCTCTGATGGCACTTATAAAAAACAATTCCCCCCTCCCTGCTCCGTCTATCGAAAAATGACAAGCGTCTGCATCTGTCTCAATAAACTCTCTCTCTCCCCTTCTTTCTTTCCTTCGACCGACCCCCCATCCCAGTCCCCCCCTCCTCCACACCACCATCTCTTCAAGTCTCCAGTGTCAGACCTGGCTCATTTTCTCTCTTTTCTCCTTTCCTTCTCTTGTTCCCCTCTGGGCCAGGGAGGGACGGGTTGTTTTTCTATCTCAGGGAGCACGGGGTGGAGAGAGAAAGAGAGAAAGAGAAAAAGAGAGAGAGAGTGAGAAAGAGAGAGAGAGAAACGGGGGGTGTACCTCCGGTCCGCTCCCCCAGCGGGACAGACCGAAGGGGCCTCAATCAGGTCCTCGGGGGCCTGCGGGTGGGGGGGTGGGGGGGGGTGCTCTAACTCTTTCCTTTAACCTATCCACCCCTTAACTATAACCCCCCCGCTGCACTCGCTCCAAACTCAGTACACATTTTCCACCGAGGAGAGGGGTGGGGGGGGGAATGAAGTGAATTTAATACCAGGAAAAGCCTGCCAGTGTCCTTGTCGACATCATCTCCTAGGGAATAAAGGGAAGGAAGGTTTTTTTATCTTTTTAAATAAGAGATGGCGAGCGGCCCCCTGAGCCCCAGCACAGCAGCACAAACAAACACAGGAGAGAGTATGGATAGGGGGAAGGGATTAAGAGAGAAAGAAAAAAGGGAGACAGAGAAAAAAAAGAGAAACATAGAGAAAGAAAAAAGGGAGACAAAGAGGAAAGAGAAAAGAAGAAAGAAGAGGTGATGCGGAATGCGACCAAGTCCACCCGGAGCGGAGGTGGAAAAAAAAGGCTGATTAGCGCAAGCAAATGGGGTTACGGCACGAGAAATGAAGAAGAGAGGGATGGAGGGAGGAGTCAAGGAGGAGAGGCAGGGAGGAAGAGCGGAGGGTTTAGCGAGAGCCCTGGGACTCCCCTTCCTGCTGCATCTCACACACGCAGCACTTTGCAGCCACCCAGGACCAAAGTCAGCACCCCTGCAGCACTCCCTCAGGGCCGGTTAGGAGGGGCCCACGTCATCCCCTTGGGCCCCCGGGGGCCTCTCTTTCTTACTCCCTTCACTCTGCTGAGCTCACCAAGATCCAAGACGCACATGCAAACACTTAGAAATGCACAAACACAACTAACACTCTGACTTTACTAGTGATTTTAATACCCTAATAACCAATAAGATAGCAATATAGGCTATATATTGTTTTACTTATGCTCCTTTGAACATGTTTACTGATAGGGATAGAAGAGAGATGACATGAAAACATGGCCCCAAATGCACGTCGACAACATAAGCACAAATCCTCGATGCTAGGCTACAGATCCCACAAAGATTCATAATGTTTAAAAAAAAGATCAAAAGCTATTGGCCTAGTCTTAAAGTAAGGTCACATTTACTGTTGCCCAGTGAAATTTCTAAAGCAATTACAGTCATTTCAATAGTTATCCGCAAGATAAGCAATCCATGCAAAATGTTCCACGTTTACTAACAAAAAGCAGTTTGGTTTAAAAGTGACTTCTGTGTAAGCTGTGCTTCATACATTGACAATAGACAATGGACCTTTTTTGCTTGCAAAATGAGAAAGGATCTATTTTCTAAACACGTTATTGATATTTCTATGAACAATTCATCCATGCATATGTTTCAAGTTTTTATTTATTTATTTTTTCCGAGTTTTCGGAGTTGTAATTCTCTCTGATGTTGCATGCCAAACTTCTCCAATCATTTACTCTGCTTAAACCCAGCCCCTTTCTTACAATCAACTGCAAGCTTGCATTCAGATCTCCCCCAACGTCATGACTTTAATGTGAAATCACAAGTAAATATTTACATTTTGAATACACGTTCCTGCTTTTATTGTGATTGTTTTTCTTGAACGTTTTATCAAAATAACTTGCTTCCTTTTTGACTGTCATCGCCAAGACCTCAAACCCACTCAGTCCCTTTCTGCCACTGACTAACCCGTCATATAGAAACCACTTTTCAGAAACCAATTAAATCTCAAAGGGCGAAATCACATCCCACCCTACTTTTTTTCCCCTGGCTGAATATCCTGTATCATTTAGAAATACAGTGCTAACTTACACAAGCAAGGAATAATTAATTCATAATCCAAAAAAATGCAAAGCTGTGTTTTTATTGGATAATGTCCAGTCAAAAACACAACTTTGTTGATGGTGCGGTAATGTTTTCACTCTCTGATCCAAATGCGCCTAGATACGTCTCTTGTTTTGAAAATGCTCAAGTAGCGAAAATGGATTCTGAGGTAACAGGGTGAAAAGCAAAATATAATATTCAGAAAGATACATGATCTAAAACAGCCCGCTTGGATTTTTCCAGATAGAAATGTTCCTCTCCAGAGAGGAGGTGTAATCAAACTCATCGAGTCGTGCGATATTACATTCGGATTGCGGCAAAGTGCCTTTACGTTCAGACAGGAAGCGCCGCTAAGCTTCCAGTCCAGCATGCACCTGGACGCCAACCTCTTGTGTCTTATAAAAAACTCTCCCTCTTTCCCTCGTTTCTTCCCTCCCTCTGTGCACAGGGCTGCAGGCCATGTGGAATTGATATTAGAGATTGTGATGCAGCAGGTCGTCTCCGAGGGAGCAGGGGGTTGGATGTATCGTGCAAGACGCCACGCTAGCGAAGTCATACCTGTCTGAACAGAAGAGTCCCAACCACTGCCGCACTCTGTAGATTCAGCCTCTTCCACTGCTACCGAAAAAGAGAGAGAGAGCGTATTAGAGTGCTTCTGTAGCCAAATCGCACACAAACATGTACGGCATTGTTCTCAGAAGCTTGCCACATAAACAGCGGCCCATCATGAGTCTATGATGCGTTCGATCTGATTGTTGGATGCACATAAAAGGGATTTGTTGTGTATAAGTGCTCTTTGTTTGTCTATGTGCTAATTTTGGAGGTGCAAAAACAGGTAACAGGAGGCAGTGAGATGAGAGGAGGAATGTGTGATAAAGGTTTTCCTGGGCATAGTCAAGGAAGGAAGCCCCACTGGCACACAAACAGGAAGCAGCAGTGTTCATGACACAATAAGAACTTGGACCCCCCTCCCCACACCTACACACACACATTACCGGTCTCTAAAACACTCCTTGTAGCCTGGAAGCACTTTGGCACACAGTCTAGAATGGAAACACACACTTTAACTTAAAAACAACAAACAGTCTGTAATTTGCGTAACCCCTCCACATATTTGACGATAGAGCCATCAGTGCATGAAGGAATATGCCAAATAATTTCTAACAGCACTTTATCAGCATGAATGGACTATTAAGTGCAGAAGTCTTCACACTCAGCGAACAATTTCCATGAAGATAAGGAACAAAAAGCAGGAAAGATAAAACATCAACGATGAGGTTCAAAATAGGCTAAGACACTAATTAAGTTATCAAACTAATCACATGAAGATTTAGTGCGTTAATAAAACCAAAAATGTAACGTCTATTATTATTTACTCACCCTTATGTTGTTTTAAACCCTTACGCCTTTCTTTTTTAGAGGAGGCATTAGAGCGATTGTTCACGCTGCTCCTTTTCAATTCTATGAAAGTAAATGGGAACTGGAGAGGTCAAGCCTTAAATAAAAAAGTAAAAATAATAAAATAAAATAAATAATTAAAAAACGAAAATGTTGATATAATGATTTAAAGTTTTTTAATATTCCTCAAAGCAAATGTATGGCTTTAGAAGACTTGGAATATAGCCTATTGTTGTTTGGATTGGATAATTGTTATTGTTTTTTTTTCTTTGCCATCTTCAAGATCCAATCTTGTTATTTCACTTTCATTAGATGTGGGGGAGCAGTCAGCATATTCTGCATATTATCATTTGTAAGTTGCTTTCCCTTTCAGTGTCTGCTACATAAATGTGTACAATCTTTTGTGGAAGAATGAAAGTCATGCAAGTGTAGAGTAATATGACAGACATTTAATTTTTGTGTGAGCTGTTTCTTTAAATAGAGTTTTTATGTGAGAAAATAAGCAAAAGTGGGAACAAGAAAGACAGAGAGAGCGAGAGAACGCACGAGAGAGAGACTGAATCTGCTCTGTGTAAAGGAAATTGTGGTTAGATATGCTCCCACTGGCATTGGGCATCACTGCAGTCTCACTAAACCCACTTCCTCTCAGGAAAAGACTCTCAGAGAAAGAGGGGAAAAAATGAGAGACAAAAGAAGAGAAAGACACAGAGAGAGAGAGAGAGAGAGAGAGAGAGAGAGAGAGAGAGAGAGAGAGAGAGAGATACAGAGAGAGAGAGAGAGAGAGAGAGGCAGGAACTGCACTATCCCTGACAGCCATACTGCATTCCTTCCACATTATCAGTTCCTTAATTACACACAGACTCTCTTTTTCTCTCAAATATGCACACACCACTGCAGAAAGTGCTGTCTGAGCCACCGTACGCTGCTCTCATCGAGGCTGCTCCCAGCAGGGTGGTCGGTGTGAACTTGACTCCCCTACCACCCTCCCTATTCCATATTCGACTCCCAAGCCAAGGCCAACAGGCCCCTGTTTTCCCTCTCAGAACTGCGGAATATCAGGACCGCAGACACTCCAGCCAGGAGTTCCAGAGCAGAGCCTGCCGTCGAGGCCCGAGGAGCCGAGCCAGGTCAGAATGACTGGCCTGTTACCGGACGCCAAGCGCTAGAGCCCAGAAACAACAGAAGGCCTTTGCTAACAGGACACTGAGGTCTTCTCTTCCACTCCTTTCAAAGTCAAGGGATACATACGTCACACCTCTCTTTCCCTTTCTCTTGTCCTTTGTTTCAAAGTCTCTCACATTTTCCACCTCCGTTACTCAATTTTCCAGTCTTAAATGACGTTTGCCTGGATTTTTGCATCTGTTTATTCTTGTCCCAGACTTGGAGGCAGTGCTGCTGGGTAGAACTGGAATGCATTTAATTCATAAACAGATTTCAAAAATCAAGTGCTTGGGTCATCTTCAAAATATGGTGACAAACATGTCCCTCGAGTTTTGTCATGAAGAAAGTCGTCATTGTGTAACCTAAAATAAAATCAAAAATGTTTGAAACTATATTGTTTTGCATATGAAATAAATAATAATGGTAATAATCTATTAATATTGGCAAGGTACCTGAAAAAAATAACTTCTATCCCTTTATTTATAACTCTCTGTATTTTCCAAGGTTAAACGTTAGCCTAGAGCTAAACAAAATAATCATATGTTAAATATATTGAAGGGGGTGGATTCTGGAATCCACTAACTGTTCAATATATATATATAAATATATATCCTTTTGAGTGATTTGTAATGAGTGATTTATAATCAATGTATTATTTTGAATGACTTGAATGATCGCATGGCTGTTTACTGGAATGTGCTCACTCTCCATGTTTTTGAGAGAGGAAACCAACATGTGTTAAAACAAAACATATATTTCCTCTTTTAGCTGACCAAAACAGCCGAGGTCACTGGGGTCACTTAAGCCTGTCGCCTACGTGACCACTTCTTAGTTAAAGCATTTACTTTACTTTTCATCTTCAAGCACTAGAGAATAATGACGAATATTGTCTGAACCTCACACTGAGAGAAAGAACATGCTATCAGTATGCTTTGGAAAAGTTTCGTGATGAGAGCAAGAGCTCGACCACCTTCAACCTTGAAGAAGCTGTGTGTCTGTGTGTGTGCATTAGTATTCTTTGTTACAGATATTGGTGAGGTGAACAACTGGAACACAAGGGCACCGACAAGCTGGATCCTAGAAACGCAGATACGGAGGTTCACTTCCTGCCTAAAGTCTGGATCCTGGTGTCACCCGGATAATCAATGAAGATATGCTTCTGCATATCAGTCCATATGTGGAAAATCTCTTAAGATTATCTATTTCTTGACCAATCAGAATCATTTAACTTGAAGTAATGATGTAGCTTAGTTACCTGTGTAAAGTATAATTGCTGTGGAATTGTGAACGTATGGCAATTGCATATTGTGGCTCTGATTAGTATGAATCTACACAACACTGCTAAGATATGCTCTCTCACTCCTCTCTGACCATCTCTTCCTTCACTGCAGGATTGTATTTGTGTGTAGTCTGTTCTTTCTCTGTTCACAGAATAAGTTTGTCTCCCGGCCTGAGCCGCTCCGATGCCGTGCTGTACTGTTTATCAGGGGAGATATCATGCTGCTTTTTCTAGTCAGATCTTGCTCTCTTGTTCTCCACTGTGTAGGGCTGGGCTACTCTCCCCCTGGCTTTATGGTATGTTCCCGGTAGTCTGTAAGATCCACTATGAGTGCTGCTAGTCATACTACAAAAAAAAAAAAACGCACACACTTACAAACACACACAGAAAGCACAGTATCTCTCCGAAATCCAGCCTACACTGCAGGTGTTAGGTACACTCAGAACAATTCTACCTTCCTCAAGAAAAGATCATTAGTGGTGCTTATATTGCTCATACTCATGGTTATGAACTTATACAAACCCTTGAGTATTAAAGGGATTTTCTATCTCTATGTATTTCTTTCTTCTGTTGAAAACAAAACATAATATTATGATAAACAGTTTTTGTCCATACATTGCGAGTCAATGGGGTTCAGTTTTGTTTTAGGCTCCTCTGACTATTTTTTCAAAATATATATTTTTTGTGTTCATGTTAGCTAATGCCTTTATTAATGTAAACAAATGAGACCTTGTAAATTGTTAGGCCTACATTATAATTAATATTATTATTATTTGATATATAAATATTAATATAATAATAATAAGTATTACTTTATTAACTTATTTACTATGTAAAATTATTAATGATCGCTTTAAATGTGGGGAGAAATAACTTTTTTTAAAGAGGACCCATACACTATGAGAATATCAAGACATCGAGGTGGGCTCTTTTAACTTGTGTCTCCGTACTACCCCATCAACACCTGAGCAACCATCCAGAACACCCTATCTAGGTGCAACACCAGAATTCATAGCACTGAAAGCGAACCATCACCTAAATCTCAGTCGCACTACGGTGAACACTTAAGACTGCTGGACCAGATGAGGGACGTCACGTTCCTGAAGACGAGTCTTCCCAACGGAGGAGGGAAAAACGCTAAATTACTCCAATCAGAGCACCACTCATCCCCCATTTCCCGCTTCATTAGAGGAAGGATATTGGAGTGTAGTCAGGCAGAGAGAAAGAGCGCGGGAGTGCAGAGGAGGAAGAGGGTTACGGTAGACAAATGCCCTACGTCTTCTCAAACACACACACAGAGACAGCTCCTTTCAGCCCCAGGCTTCAGCACAACAGCACCACACACAGTTGAGCCCGATCCCTGTCTAAAAACAAAGCTGCCGGCGGCACTGGCAGACCTCTGCCTCCTACACACTACTGCACTGCACTGGGCTCGAGCCAAGTAAGACATACTAACTTGCTCTGTCTCACACACACACAGAGAGAGTGAGCTACAACTCCAGACCCACTGTGAAGTCAATGGTCAGAAATATCAGTGAATGAGCAGATATCTGAAAGTGATTGCAGATGCTACAGAATATAAATTATCACTGTTATAAAAACCCAAACACATCAAGGTGTGGCTAACGCACAACTACAGGGATGGGCCGTACAGCTGCGGACCACTGGACTGCAGATGGCCCTCAGTACACACTTCCAGTCCTGAGTGACTCAAACTCTCCAACCCTCCTAAAAAACAAGAATCAAACATAAAACCCAAGAGGATATTAAGACCTCACACTAGGATCCGCACAGCCAAACACAACCCCGCATGGAAAGAAACAAAAGAAGAGGGCGATTGGGAGAAGAACAGAAAAAAAGTAATTAGAAGGAGTTTTAAAAGCAGCATTCTATTAAAAGCCTCTTCCTGCTCTCCCTCATTAGCTGAGCATATTTATTTCTGTGTATCTTGTCTTCATCCCTTGGCACACTGTGTGCGAAAAGCGCTGCTGTTGTGAACTGCGACGCGGCGGGAGGGGGGCGGGGGGGCTTCAGCCATAGAAAGTGTGAGATGAAGGAGAATGTGGGATATGACGGGTGACATGTGATTGTCAACAGTCCACTATCCACCAATCAACAACTTCCATAGACACAAAGTAGCGAATACTAGTGCAAACTAGTTGTAGTGACAGACTGATATTTTCTGACAAATGCACCAATATTACAATTTGGGCCAATAGAGATAAGTCGATTGATAACTGATAAACTGCGATTTTAAAATTCTACACTATTTTGTCAAAATGAATAATGTACAGTATAAAACATAATAATTTTGAGATTTGGTAACGATTACATTTAACTGTGTTTTTAAAGATAAAATATAGAGCATTAGATGATGGCAAAGGTAATCTAAAAATAAAAATGGAGGAAAAGAGCCTGCACAATTAGATACCCAATATCAAACAATAAATTAAAAATATCTCAGTCGATAAGATTACAAATGTATTGTGCATCCCTAAAACACGTGTTAATTGTGACTTAATATTGACAAATTAAGTCTAAAATTTTAAATGTTATGTATGTCTTATTTGCTAAAAATGTAAATGCATGCCACACTAACATTCGAAAGTTTGGGGTCAGTATTAATGTTCACCAAGGCCACAGAAATTGAATATTGAATCTATATCTAAAATGTCATTACTCCAGTCTTCAATGTCACATGATCCTTCAGAAATCATTCTAATATGCTGTTTTTTTTAGCTCAAGAAACATTATTATTATTATTATCAAAGTTGAAAACAGTTGTACTACTTAATATTTTTCTGGAAACAACAACAAAAAATAAATATCGGGATTCTTTGATGAATAGAAAGTTCAAAAGAACAGCATTTCATTTTAAATATAAATCTTTTGTAAAATTATAGCCTAAATGTCTTTACTGTCACTTTTGAATCAACTGAATGAATCTGATTCTTGCTGAATTAAAGTATAAATTTCTTTAAAAAAAAAACTTTTGAACAGTAGTGTATACAGTAGTTTTGTATTCCCAATATCGGTCTACCACTACGAGTACGAACTAGTGCATAACTCATTTGTGCACTAGAGAAAGGAAAGCTCCACATTGCAGGCACTGACACTGCTTCTCCAGAACAGCTCCTGCTTGTAAAAGCTTTATACAGTGGGGTGCACATTCTAATGATAACAGCATGTTTTAAATGTTACCTTGGATACTCTCAGTTTCCTTAACATGCTCGAGAGCTGCACAGGAGCTGGAGAAGTGGAGATTGATGCTGTGCCTCCATTTCAAGATCCAAAATGGACACTGCTGACCAGAGCATTTGCATGCTTTTACATACTGTGACCTCTCAGGTCTGTAACTGTACATAAAACTGGACCGTATCATGCTATAAGGTGAGCAAATTTCAGAAAACTGGTGACAATTTTAGTTAAGCTGTCAATATATCATTGAATTATTATCTATGAAAAAAAAGAAGACAATTCAGTTTTGTGCCCACACTTTGTGTCCACTGGCACAGCCAATTGACAGAGAAAGCTTTTTCTAAAACTGAAAATAAAGATAAGATCAGAATTACAATAATGAACTAATTTTAGGTAAATAAACATGTATATGTAAATAATTATGTAATCATACTCTGTCCTATAACTGTGTTATATATGTGTGAGTATTAACCTCACAGATAAGAAGGGGTTAATAAATAAATCAGCATCCTGGGAAAATCTCCCCCTTTTTAGCACCATTGCAGGGGTGGACTGCTGTTTCTTTTTCCATTTAAACTATTATTTAAAAGAAGAAAGAAAGAGGAAAAAACACGTTTCCCCCAAGGGCCATCTTCAAACTCCCTCACTACATCTCACTCACACACACACAAATCCTTGACACAATTTATTTCTATATTATTGAAATTCCTCCTCAGTTAATTACTGCTGTGTTGGAGTGAGCATGCAGCGTTATTTGCATTTCTGGGTCCTGTTAAGCAATGTTAAACAGCACAGTCACCACACACACACACACACACACACACACACACACACACACACACACACACAGACAAATATATCTGAGTGTAGCTGACGGCAACACAGTGATCAGCGTAGCAGAGCGGAGAATAGGACGAGGGTAGAGATCAAACAAGCGCGTCGTAACAACATGGCAAACACAACGCTCGCATTTAGCCGCCAAAACGCTTGCCAGCCGGTGGGAGAATGACACAGCCTTTAATTGTTTCCAAAATGAGCACTTTAAATTAACAACGGGCGATGCTTATCTACCAAAATAACAAGGGTATGGGGAAATCACAATAAGTATGCATAAATTAACATATGTGTTTCTATCTGAACTTGTGAAAGGTATGGTTTGTCTAATATCTGTATCACTAGTGTCACCAAACGGAACTACAAAAATATATATTTCCAAACAGGTTTCCAAATCAGGTCTGCCATTGTCCAGCCAAAGAGATAATCCTGCCCCAAACTCAAGCCACTGGTTAAGTCAAATAAACAGCAATGTTTTGATAGCGCTACAGAGACATAATGTTTATACTTTTCAGAGGAAAACACCACAGTCTTTTGAGACATATGCGCAATGGTGAAGCTTAAATTTCACAAAAATAATGTTTAAAAAGAGACCTATTGTTTGTTTGTTTTTTTACTTTAGGATAGGCATATGTAAATAAAATCACAACATTAAAAGTTACAGTAGTGTCAGATCGTCCATATTGTGACTCACATCCTAGTGAAACGGATTATTGAAAAAAATTGCCACGTGGTTATTTGTTTCTATCCATCGGTTGTTTGACTTAAAAGAGGCAGATCTGAATGCCAGCTTGCAGTCAATTGTAAGAAAGGGAACATTTTTAAGTGGACAAAATGATTGGAAAAGTCCGGCATACGTCACCAAGAAAGAAGCCTGTCGTTTCAGTGAAAGATCAACTTGTGGAAAATAGATTTTGAAATTCCATTTCATGCAGGAATAAAAACACTTAATGGGGCATTGTGGTTTGTGGTTCAAATCTAGCTCACAATATATATTTCCTGATTCCTGATAAAAAATAATACAAAAAAAGAAAGAAAGAACAAACCGGCAATTGTTGCTACAGCAGTTTATATAACATAGTGCTGCACAAAAAGAAAGCAGGTGTGGATAGCTGTCCGTAAAAGGCTCGACAAGCATGAAACTCGCCTTTAAGTCCCCCCCGGACATAACCACGGCGAGAAAAATGGGAAACTAGGGGTGAATCCTGTTAGCATCTGTTTATATAACCCTTGTCGTTGTGACTGGCAGGATTACCAGAACACACTGCTCCTGAACCGGAGAGGAATTCCGTCAGGATCTGCTGCGTTATCAAATCAGGGATGCGTTTCACCGCAAGTGAGAGATTCCGACAACGAGGAAACGCTCGCATACAAAGAACGAGATCGCATCTCTTAACCCAGCGAGAAGAAACACACTCGCCCTCAGACATGATGCTGCGAGGGCCCTTAACGAGCACACACGCATATGCGGACCCTCACACACGCGCACACGCCGGCCCCCTGCTTCTCCCAGTAAGGGCCTCACACACTGCAGGTAAAGCTTCAAAGATCGGCATCCCACAGCAGCGCCATGCCAGAAAAGAGAGGGGAGGGAAGAATATGAAGAAGAAAAAGAAAACGAAAAGACAGATTGTTATTTAAAAAGTCGTGCTAGTAGGGCTTGTATGAATATAAATTTTGAGAGAGACAAAAAGACTAATAGATGGGCGGAGGGAGGGCGAGAATATTATGCAGACGCACCTCAAATGACATTACAATGGAAAGCTCTTGTGGACCACTGTTGGTATGTGTGTTTGACATGGAGAGAAAGATAGAAAGAGAGAGAGATGGAAGGGAAGAGAGTGAGCGAGCGCTCAGAGGGAGTCTCACCTGGGCCCGGCTCTGCTGCAGCCGTCTGCAGGAGATTCAGCTGCAGAATACCTAATGCGTGTGTGGAGGGGCGTGCCGTACAGCCCTGTTACTGGCCCCGGGCCATTCTGTATGATTAAGTCTTCTACACTTAAGGGATAAAGCCTTGCTCTCCTTCTCTCCCACTGGAAGCCATTAGCAGCCCCCCATTTGCAGCTCAGTGTGTATGTATGTGTGTGCGCCCTGTGCGTGTTTGAGCCTATGCATTTGAATGGGTTCATACCCCTGTGTCTTTGTGCTCCTGCCTTGTTTGTGTACGAGTGAGTGTGCTGCTTCCTGAGCAAAGCGTGTGTGATTTTGTCAGTACAAAACAGCTTCACGGCACCCTGGGATTAGTGTCCAGCGGCGAGCTGTTTGGGCCCAGAGTGCACTGCGGTCCGGCCCCCTCATTAGAATGGGCCCACGCAGGGCCAATGGCTGCAGACGCAACATCACGAATCACGATTGGGGTCCTGTTGCTTGTCCCTAAGACCCGCTTCTGATGGAATCGGGAGACCGGGCCCCAGATTGTCGCACACACACACACACACACACGCTTGCACTGGATTAATCATGTCGGAGTCCACACTCAGAGGGAGTGGTGTTTGATCATCTCCTGTCCAACATGTGGCACAAACATCTTCACAAAAAACATGTGTGACACACCACAGGGTAGTGGTGAATTCTGGGATGTTGCCATGATGTATAATTAATAAAAATGTACAAAAGAAAAACCTTGTTGGGCTACAAATGGTGGCGATATGGAAAAATAGCTACAGGGTCGAAAATATGATTGGATGAGCTGATTTACACACACCTAAAGTGGCAAGTTAACAGCACACGGTTTGTAATGTTAACTGTTATAACAACTAACAGTTTATCCACAAAGACTATTCATAAATATAATTGAGCAGATAACTGAGCAGATCGATAGATAATAGACAGAATGATAGATAGAATGACAGAATGAATGATCGATAGATCGATAAATTCCCCAAAATTAGCACAAATAAAACTATAGATTCCACCTGGGTCTATTGAATCCCACCCCGAGTCAATAGGACCCCTTCAACCATTGAACCCGGCGTTAAAAAAGCATAAGGCTGGGCAATCAACATTTAATAAAGGAAATCAGAGGCATCCCGTAAGTCTGATTTAATGGCCGCTATGTGTGGCATCACATCGCCCGTGTTCTCCGGGACAGAGAAAAACACATTATAAATGAAGAGATCCAGCATGCTGTCCATCACTGCCATGTTTCTGGGTTAATGACGCCTTAACGGTCATCCTATCCTGATGCACAGTCTCACCATGAAGGAGAGAGGCGAGAGGGAGAAGTAGAGGCAGAGTGTCTTTCATTTCCAGATAATTAATAATAGATAAAAGCCTGACTTGTTCTGCATGGCTTAATAGCTTTTAATAGCAGGGAGAATGACGGGAACACGCACGGCTGTGTCTCTAGACGCTGGCCTGCAGACCTCCAGAGACACCGTCATCTTGCTGCAGCACAGAGGGGGAGGCGTACCTGAGCCAGAACAGACCCCACACACACACACATACACTCGGAAGGAGGCAAGCACACTAAAGAAGCCCATGCACTTACTCAAACACACGCGGGCACAAACACACCCAAGAGAGCGCAGTTCGTAGGCCTGCTCTCTGAATGGTGCAATTCACTCCTGCCAACACACATATTAAAATACATACGCTCTTTCCCGTAAGCAGCACTACACACATCACAAGCAACCACCGAAGATCAATACCCAGACACAGCGGTATGAAGCCATTCAAAAGAGGGGACTCAACTACATAGAGCGAACAAACACATACACAAGTGTTGACCGCTGCACATAAACACACAAATACCTCGAGTTGAAATGTATTGCTCATTCTGTAATGTATACGATATTGGTGTGTGTTTACTACAGCGATAAGCGCAATATAACCCTGCTGGACTTCAGCAATGGCTGTAAGTAGTAACCATCATTACAGCAGAATTACGGCACCATAAGACTGAGGGTCATCAAATCTGAGGGTCATACTAGAGGTGAGGAGGGGGAAACTATGAAAATAATATTCATAGCATCAATTTAGCATAGTGATATTCTACCTCACAATACTGTATTAGATTACAGTAGTGACAAATGTTGTACAAAAATAGTCTATGAATTAAATATAATAAGTCATAATAATGTAATAAGTAATAATATCATTTAAAATAAATATAAAATAACTTTTTAAAATATAAATAATTCTATAACCTAAAAAATATAAGTTTATTATTTAAAGATTCTTATTATTTAAATAAGCCAACAACTAAAATATAAAATAAATATAAAATTTCTAAACATATGTCTATATTTAAAATAAACATAATAAATATAACATATATTAACTTATTAACATAAAGTACACAGACAGAAGAAGGTTTATTGGGCTGCTGTCACTTTAAGAGCTGCACGGACCCAATATATTATTACACAAGTACTTTCCTTCTCAACTGTTTACTCCACTTAAGACATAACTGATTGTGTTTAAGTGAATACTCACCAAGAAGGTAATTTTGACATAATTTTGTGTGTATTTGGCCATAAGCTGCGGAAGAGAATTGAATTCGGGATCACGGCAGGAGGCCGGTTCCTGTGCACATGAGTAGATCCTACTTCGCTTATTGCAGTTGATAACATTAAGCATGTCACATATACGTAACAGTCATGTGTCCAGTCTACTCTCTGCATCTACCTAAAACTTTGAATTTTTTGGAGTATTAAAATCATGCAGTTATCACAAGCCTGCATAGTGTTTTTGTATAATGAATTGATACTACTTACTGCACATGGCTCTACAATAAATCACCATGATCCAATGAAAATAATAAGAGTAAAAGATTTTCCCACTTTTGAATTATACACTAAACATGAAGTCATATATTCCAGATATCAATATAATATTGTATTGCCAGGTCCCTGGTGATTTCCACGCCTACAAAATATCACCATCTAAACAACCGCTGCCATTCTGACAGCGAGAGATGTGCCAAAAAAAAAAAAAAACTAATATTTACACTCAGGCAGCCATTTGTCAGCAACACACCAGCATTGACAGGAGAAGGAGGAGACTGTTTCCTCAATATGTCTATTCTCTCTTTCACTCCTTCCCTGTAGCCAGGGCTGTTTTGAATGCGGGCCGGATTCTGTGACAGCTCCGCCCCTGAAAACACACACATACACACACTCCAGTTGCAGTGGAATCATGACAGCAGAGATGGAGTGACAGGGATGAGTATTCCCCGAGCGCGGTACGGAAGCGTGGACAGCGGGAGTTCTGCCGGGACTCTTATCGCTCAACTGGGTCACTGTGTCCAATCAGGCTTTGGAGGCCGGCCCGTGAGGGCGGTACAGGCATTTCCTGCTGGATGGGACGCAGCTGACAGCCTCGCCCTCAGACCCTCGCAATCCGAATGCATTGGCTGCCAGCTGCATCTCGCAGGTCCTAGCATTGGTAGCGCACAGTGCCAATCTCTCAGCCTGGGCTTTTCCCAGAAGGGCTTCAACTTCAATAGCCTGTCCTCCAAACCTAGGCCGAGGGACGGCGAGGGAAGCTGATTAACCAAATACTTTTATCAGCACTGAAACTGCTCCGCTGCACAAAATGGCCTTAAAAACCAGTGGCACTGGCCAGAAAACACGCTGGGGGGGGGGGGCGAGGCTTATATGGCAAAGGGACACAAAGAAGACTGACTGGACCCAGACCGCAAGCACACCACTACATCAATCAAAAGAGTGAAGTTCAGCATCTCCCTATAAAGACACATGGAGACAATACAGGCCGTATTAAAATTACACAACAACAATAATATACGCTTTAGAAAAGAATGAAAGAACGGTTAAAAAACATGCCTATGACTCGAGATAGTTGGACTCAAGCTGTTTGGAAAATGGCTGGATAAATGGGTTTAAACACATTATCAAAATTACAAACAAAAAAAATAAAAATAATACTTTGCATCCATTTACATCATATAACACTAACCAGAGATTCTGAGCAATGGACAGAGTTAGAGGAATGAGGGACAGGAAGTCAACACTGTAAAAGAAGGAAATGGTGTGGAGGAAAAACAGACAAGATACAAGAGTGGGAGGATGGCAAGAGCACTTGTGTTGTCTTCCTGAGGTTTTGTGCTCTTGGGAGAACTTGGATGGCTCAGGTCAAAAGAACTCTTATTGTTGTGCTTTCTATTTCTCTATGCTTTCTTTCATTTCTTTCGCTCTTCTTCATGCAAGTTGAGGTGTGCTGCATGTTTGTAAGAATGCTTGAAGTGAGGGTAACTTTGATGTTTTTACAAGAGCCAACTAGAGATCCACAACACCTCTGATGTGACAGAAGATGGAGATGAGACAACACCGCACACAGAAGCACAAATACAACATGTTGTAGTGGAATCTAACAATATCTATTCAGTCAAAGTCTTGAAAGCAAAACATATTTAGTTTAAAAATGATTTGTGTCATTTTTCTGATGTTAAAATTAATTACAGTTTAATGAGAGAGGACTATGGCTGATTTACATAGTGTAAACACGGCACAGTACTCTCAAAACACTGCTCTGTTTGAACAACCGAACACAGCAACATTACCTCAACAAATGATGTGAGTTTGGGGTAGGACTATCTCCTTGTCCTAAGCAAGGAAGCCTGGAGAAATAATCCGTAAGCTTTTTTAAAAAATGTCACTGACAAAACAAATACAAAAATAGAATTTTTTTTGCTGAAAATTGCTGACAATATTTTTTTTTCATAACATTTACATTTTAATGGCTGTCAATACAGAAAAGGCTTACACTAACCAGCCAAAACTTGAGCATTCCCATATTATCCTGAGCTGTAACATGTAAGGCAGCAGATGAAAATAAATATAATATAATATAATCACTGACATTCAGTATGGCAGAAGGGCAAGCGTTTAGGAGTATTATGTTTGAAGATAATCATTATATCTGCAATTCTGTTTGTTACCACTAGTGGACCAGTCTAAATCACAGTATATACCAGCAATGAAGACACAAATATAAAGAAAACAGTCAAACACATAGACACATTCTTTGTCTCTCACACTTCTCCCTCCTCGCCGCAGACATGGCACATTCCTGGCCGTGCGATGCGAGGTTCTGGCTAAAGGCCGTCAGCAGCCGTTTCCTGAGGAAAGCCCTGGGTGCAGTGTCAACTCTCCTTCTTCCTCTGCATTCCCTCTCTCTCCTCATCACACACACCACACACACACACACACCACACAGTAAAAGATGTAGTCAGGGCCTTATCAGTTTACCACGATTCTGCCTTTCAACACAGTGCAGAACACTGAAGTTTATATATTTATCTTGACACTCTTTGACTCTAAACATACTCGCTCTCATAAACACACACTCAGAGGCACAAATGTGCTTAAAAACGCACCCAGGCACATTCTCCAACTCAAAGATTTGGGAAAACGTAAACCACACTGGCACCACACACACACACACACACACACAGTAAGAGCACGGTGGAGCCACTGTGTTCACTAGAAGAAAACATAGTCAAAGATTAAAGGGGTGCTCAGATCAGATCTGAAATTTGTTTTTCATCTGTCTCGTCTGTCAAAGACAAGAGAAAAATGTTTCCAATATACCTGTGCAGAGAGAGAGAGAGAGAGAGAGAGAGAAGAGAGAGAGAGAGAGAGAGAGAGAGAGAGAGAGAAGAGGAGAAGAGAGGAGAATATCGAGGAAGGCAGAGAGAAGCAGAGTCTGAGCGATATAAAGTGAAAGAGGAAAAGAGAACATGGAGGGAGAGCAGACGTGATTAAATCCCGTCGGCTGTGTGGGGCTGTCAGCGACTGTGACACAAGGTTCAGATCGCTGCTCACTAGGGAGAGCACCATAATCACGTTCTTCCCGCCGTGATGCCATCAAACGGGGACAGGACAGGGGGGGGCGGTTGAAAAGGGACACAACGGCAGAACCGAACCGCCACACGCACGTCCCCCACCTTGCCCAAAATCACCTTTTACACTGGGAATGGGCATTAGTGGGGCATCAAAATTACATCGATGAATAATTTGTAAAGAATAATTGAATGACTAGACTTTTGAATTTCAAAACTTTTAGCTTAAACTTTTAATGGAAAGTCAGTATAGACCAAGTACTTTCAAACTTTCCTTTTTGACTGGTTACTGTGTTATTTTCAGCAGTTCATGTCAAAGCTGTACACCATTGGATGGTCAACTAGCGCTCCATGGGCCAAATCCCGCACGTCTATTATTTTTATATGACCTTTATTGATTAAGATAAAATTGCTGTGCTGCCTTGTTCACAAAAGTGCATACATCAGCGCGATCATACCTTATCCAATCAGATGTATTTATACACAATACGATTTTTTCTTTTTTTTAAAAACGGGGAAAAAAGGGAGTCTACATTCTCAATATTAAGAGTGTTTAGCCTGTTCAACAAAGTGATAGCTGACCCAAAGATGAAAATGCTGTTCCAAACATGTATGACTCACTTTCTTTTGCTGAACAACACAATTTTTATTTGTATTTTTTGAAGAACACTGGAACCAAACCAACATTGGACCTCACGGACTTCCACTGTATGGACAAAAGTTTCAAGTTTATTTAATTTATAGAGCACATTTAAAAACAGCAAGCAAGACTGACCAAAATGCTGAACAACCGCATTAAGAAATAGAAATTAAATATATAGACACAAATAAAAAGTAAAAAACATACAGAGACATTTCTAAAAATACCACAGAAGAAATAAAGTCATACGATTTTGGAAAGACATGAGGGTAAGTAAATGACAATATACATTTTTTGGGTAAAATATCCCTTTAATCTTTGGACCTCCTCAAAACTTAATATATATCCGAAGCACCTGCTGTACACATTGTCTTTCAGTCTTTAGGGGTAGTATAAGTGCTCAAAACATTAAGAATTAGGGTGAGAGAGGATGCAGTCTTTTTTGCATACATCTAGATGGGGAGAAACTAAATGGAACAGAATGAGAAGGTCTTAAGATGCGTTTAAGGCATGTTTGCTAAAAAAAAATAATTCTTATAAAGAAGCATTTTTTTAACATGACATTGCATGCGAGAAAAGAAAAAAGAAATCACTGATACATGATTGTTCATACAACCAACAATGCACAACCGCGCAGATGGACCCCCAGCCCCGAGTACTTCATTGATTTATCTGTAGAGTACTCAAGGAAACAAAACGACCAAAATGCCTGCTTTACACCCTCTGGCAGGTGGAGCGCCCCGTGCCGAACGCCCCTGACCTAGGAGGAGGACGGCCTCCCTGGATCACACAGCCATCGGGACCCTCCAGAAATAGATGTTCCCAGCACACCACCAACAATACCATCAACCGAACCGGAGGGAGAAAGAGAACGGGGCTGTTACACACAAAGACGTAAGAGTACAAGCCTGACTGCTCGGGAGACAGGAAGAACGAGAGAGAAAAAGAGAGAGAGTCTTAATTGCCTTATCCTGTAGTACAGGCTGGGGAGTGCTTTTTGACTTCGGCTTCCAATTTCACGCTACAGCATTATTTAGTTTGATACAGACTTGATTAGGCATTACAATGTGTCCCTCTCTGAAGGAGCTTTGCGGCCGGCCTGCATCACTAGAGGACAGATTAACTCTGCAATCACGCTCCTTCTGAGACCCTTCTACTGTTTGTTTAGCCCGCCGGAGACCGTGCCAGCGCATGTTTGTTTGTGTATGGGGATTTTGTAGGAGGGGTTCTTATTAAATGAACTCTACCCACACTTACAGCGACCCTTATTATGGGACATGACCACACGATATAAAAGGAAAGTGTGTGCTTTCGGAGGGGGGGATAACCCTCAGTCCTTGACCTCTCAGGGGTCTTCCTTTCCAGTATATGAGAATTTCTAAAGAACTCAGTCTCAAATCATAGATAAATACACACAAGCGGTGGTGGTGAACATTACTTTTAAAACTAAAGTTACATTATTACTTTTGAGGGGTTTTTTTGTCAGCAAACAAATAGATTCAATCATTTCTAATACAAACTATTGCATTCAAATAATTGATTTCATTTATATAAATAGACAAAGTAGAGATTTAATTATTATACTTGTTACTTCTATAAAAGTTATTATGGTACATTTACTACTTTTAATGAAAATCACTTGTAATTTATGAGGAAGTTTTCAATTGCATTGGTTTAAAATTCAAAATAAATTTAAAAAGCATTACTTATTACTTTAAAAAGAAACTAATCACTAGTCAAGCGTTTTCTATTTAATCTATTTACTAACAAATGCAACTAAAAATCTCTTCATTCCCCTCCATAAAGCCATGATGTAACTGTGACAGAGTAATGTAATAGTGCCTTAATATATTAAAAGTGTAAAGTCACTTTAAGGAGTATCACAATGCAACACGTTTACTAAAAGTAACGTTAACATGTTGCATTACTGTGTTTCTCCCTAAGGTGTCGATTTACTTTAATTTAAGTTTTACAAAATCACTGTAACCAAGAGTGTAAAAGAGTACGGCACATGACAACATTATGGGACATGTTGTTCATTGAATTTGTAGAAAATAAATTCAATTCAATTAAAAACATTCTAAATTTGATGTATATTATAGTGGTAAAGTAACACTTACCTGGTAATTCTAATTACGTAACGTCTAATTCTTATGTTACTGTACAATAACAGAAGGTATAAAACAGCAACACTGAATGAGTGTGATAGACTTGGAGTTCAGTATCCTAACTAATTACGGATTGACTACGTCAGTACCAATGTGTAAAGTATTGCGTTCTACACTTTGCCTCAAGGTATTATGGTGCAAATATATGAAATTGGATTTTAATGATCGAGCTAGGTCCAGATAGAAAAAAAAGAATCGACAGTCTGGTCCCTTGTCCATCACTTCAGAACAGGCCAAACTTTACATTTTTAACATCTGTCCATCCACCCATCCATCCATCCACCCATCCATCAACACCAAGGCCCCACTGTACACAACCCCCACGCCCCGCGATCTCCAATTCTCTTTCTTTCCGCTCCTTCTCTCTGCCTCTCCTGGAGCAAGTCGGGCCCTGTTTGATGGTGACATGAAGCATTTATTAGGCGAGAGAAGCTGAGCAGGAAAGAGAGAATAAAGAAGAATTGGGAGCACGAGTGTGTGGATGGTTAATAATTTCTGCGGACTTCTCTTGGCCCTGGATTTTTATTTTATTTATTTTTTTGTATTGCAGTGGCTGAAAGAGACTCCCTTTCCCATCATGTTCAACCACAACAACATAGATACGCACGCACCTATCAGAGCGGCCCACATCGTACACACACACACACACACACACACACACACGAGTGCCAGCAGATGGATGATTAAATACACGCTGTGGCTGTAGCATGGAGAACTTTACCTGGGGACTAAGCCGACGAGATATAACATAAGGTTAACTGATTTGGTTTGGATATGGCGAGCGTTTTGACACAGTTTGAGTAAATTCTGCCTCTCTGGCAGTGTCGACACAAACACACACGTCTGCACTGAAATGCAGGTCCGGCGCTGCACATGTGCTGCCACAGAGGTGGATGACTTGGTTCTACACAACTCCTTTAATGTGGCCAGAGTCATCTCTCCTGACACAACAATAGTGGTCGACCATTAATGATTATTTGATGGCCGATGCCGATATCTTAGAGAGCAGGGTGGGCGATGGGCGAAATAAAGATATATATTTTTTATTTATATTTATTTAACGTAACATTTAAAATAATTATAAATAAATCATTTGAAAATTAATTAAAAATAAATCTGCAAAACAAAGACTTATACTTTAAATGGCAACTTCATAATTATGTAATCCTATTACAAAGACAAGGAAATACTAATTTTACATACAGCATACAGTAAAAATAACATGAATATGACATAGTGGTCATCTGAATATAGTTCGAAATCAAGGGTTTTAAGTTCAGTGAAGATTAACTCTCCTCCTGTCCGTAATCATTTCGCACAGACCGACCATCACACACAGTGTATACGCGTTCATGCAGTTTACAAATGCACACTCTTCAGAAGAGCTGGATTCAACAAAGTCTGCAAGGTTTGTGAAATGAAATGTTTATTTGATATTCAAAGATTTGTTTAAATGATACGAATGCATATTTGCTAAATGCTGACGGTAAATGTGAAAGTATTATAATGTTTGCCTTTTGCACCTTTTGCCTTTTTATACTAACAATATAAACGCAAACGCTATAATACTTTTTTTTATTCCGTTTACTTTGTTTAACAGTTTTATGTAATAACGTCAAAATAAAAGTCCTACGACGGAAACATCACCAACACGTATTGGCAGTGGCAGATATATTAAAATACCAAATATTGGCCAATATATCGGCCTTGGCAATATATCGTAGGATTACTATACACAACACTCCCAGATAAGTACCAGAAAACTCTCACATACTCAAGAAAACCATATAAAGCACAGATTTTTTTAGGGAAAATTACTACTTTAGGAAAAACAAGCATGTCAAGCTGGTGCAATGGGTAATGCACGTGATTGTGACACGTAAGAGACTTTGTGCAAACAGTGATGCAGGTTTGAGTCTGATTCATCACATTTCTTACACCACCTTCTCTCATTACATCTCTTTTTTGACAATTATTGGTAACTGCTGCGCCATAACCCCCCCAAGTATTATACTATTTGCAATATAACAGAATAGGCCTTATATTTAAAATATAAAAGTACAAAAATAATCCCATGATTTACAAGTATTTTTTGAGAACTCCATTTACCTGCACGGCTTTCCTTGTATTATTTGTATATCATATTGTATATTACTTGTATGAATAATACTATTTAATGCGTTTAGTTAGGCAGAAGGGTGAGAAGTGAGGTGAGATGAGGTGAACAGAGAGTAATAATCACTCTTTGCCTTCTTCAGTTCCTCTGGGAACTTCTTGAATACAGGAGCAGCCCTCCAAAAAAGCACACATGCAAACTGAACTGCACACAATGGAAAAACCTGACTTTTAACCAACAAATGAACACATCGTAGAAGAACGGCTGTTTTGTAAATGTCATTATTACGCTTTTTTCCAGTGTCCCCTCCCCTTTATTCTCCCTTTGTGAGCGTATGTGTGTGCGAGCGCTCTCGAATGAAGAGCGACTTTAATTGTTTCTTCAGCATAGCCCCGCTGTTTGCACGGGTTATTATCCCCGACATTGCGGGAGGGGAGGGGGGGCTTGCTGTTTGACGGGGAATTAAATGAAGAAAAATAAGGAAAAACACATCTGACTCCAGGATCAAGGGCTCGTCTTTCTCTGGGGTCAGGCGGGCTAGCAGAACTGAGAGTCTTTTACAATGAGGGGCTAATTCTGTCTAAGCCAAAAAGGCTTCTATGCTAGGCTCCAGACTAGCCTCAGGATAAAGCGAAGAAGCTTCACGCCTTAAAATCAATTTATCAAGGCATTACTAACCCAACACAGAGACCTGTGGTTCGCACACATAATCTGTCCGTGACGAAAAAGCAGACTGACAAGCACCGCTTCACTATTGTTAGTCCTGTCTGTATTTTTAAAACTGGTTACTTTAATTGATAAGTGAAGAGTCGCAGTAGTCTTTTATCATTCTGCCAAATCAATTACGCCTCTTTATTCACAGACGTTATTGTCTGGAAGATCTGAAACAAGGTACAGTCAGACGTTTTGACATCGGATGAACTCGGCAAATTACTCAAAAGTTCCGTTACGCAGAGTCAAACTCCATGTGTTTGAAAGGGCAAGGCTGCTCAACTCTGTAAGCATATCTTTGTTTTAGCGGTTTTGTTCTTGCTGCTAGAAAACTTTTTTAGGCCTTGTGAAATCGATAGGTTCTGCTCTGGAGAGAGCCACAAGCGTTCAAGAGATTTCTCCGTGCGTGGGCACATGCATGCGTACACACACACACACACACACACACACACAGGAACATTTCACCTCCAGCTATACCAGTCCTTCACTGGACTCGGACGGTTCCCGGAGCGCTTTGCCATAGGAGGCCAGATGACCTGGTGAGGGGTCAGAGGGGACACTGGGGGCCGCAGCAGGGGTCAAACCAGCACCAGTACTCCTCATTAATGACCTCTGCAGCCCTTCAATCACCACCCTCAAAAAGCTCAGACCAGGGCCCGAAGCCTGTCCAGCAGGGAGACAGGCCAATAAATATATGCATCAGCCAGGTGTAGAGAGTGGGTTTAATTGCCCCCTTTCCTTATGTTTAATGGACAGCCCAGTGAGACGGGCAGGGTCGTAGAGCAGACACCCGGAGAGGAGAAAGAGAAGAGAGGAGAGCGTTAATGCATCTTTTAATATCAGGAAAAGCCAATTACCCACAGACAAACAGTTTCTAACTTTTGACATAGTCGTAAGATTAACATTTTTGAAAGAAATCTCTTTTGTCCAACTAGGCTACATTTATTTAATCAAAAATCTCGGAAAACAGTATTATTCTAAAAACATTTTTACAATTTTGTTTTCTATATTATTGTATTATATTTTAAAACGGTTTATTCATGTGATGGCAACGCTGAATTGTCAGCAGACACACAGCAGTCTTCAGTGTCACATGATCCTTCAGAAATCATTCACATATTTGTTGCTCACAAAAACACTTGAAAACGGTTAAAAATTGTTGGTAATGGTGATACATTTCTTTCAGAATTCTTTGATAGAAATAAAAAGTTTAAAAGAACAGCATTTATTTGAAAAATAAATATTTGTAACATTATAAATGTCTTTACTGTCACATTTAATTAATTGAAAGCATCCTTGCGGAGTAAAAGTATTATCTTTACTGATTTTAAACTTTTGAATTTAATAGGTAGTGTAACCCTGAGCGGATCATAACATCCACAGTTTGACAGGCCTGAATTATAAAACGAGCGTTACTGTATGAAACGTCACTCAAATTCCTATTCTAGGTCACCAAACTTAATTTCCTAAATGTAAAACAATACTTTCAAGATGTACCGCAACGTGCTTTCTAGACAAAAGTCTCTGACGCTCTCGGTGGACAAGTGAAAATGGCTGCCATGTTTAATCTACATGGGTACGAGCAGCTTTGAGAGACTCTTTCTCTGCGCGTTGTTCCAGCACGTTTTAATCTGCCCTCTGCAGCAGCCCAATCCGGGTTCCAGAGCGCAGCATCTTAGAACGGCCGCGATCCTCCGGGAAGGCCTGACAGGGGAGCCTTGGCTGGCAGGCTTGGTGGGGAAGGAAGAGGGGGGCGCAGGGAATGCCAACCACACAAACAGAATTAATAACAGCGAGCGTCAGAGCGACGCCTTCTCTTTAGAAGTGAAGCGTGGCATGGAGCGGGTCCGCAGCGAGCTCCGGTTCCGGGCCACTGAGCCCAGGCCTTCTGATAAAGCATGTGGCTAAGCCGGTACAATGGCAGAGCCTACGAATGAGCTCTTACATTAAGACAGATTCTTCCCCACAAAACTAGCAGGCAGGCTGCTGATAAGGAGTTGTCATTGGCAGACACACTGCCCACCAGGGAGAAACCCACATCCAAACCCATCCGCCTTTTCCTCCCATCACAGACCAGACGAATTACGCCACGATCTCCACACCAATAGGTGTCACTGCATCAGATACTACAAGGTATAACTATTGGATTTAAAAAGAAATGTTAAAAAGCGGAAGAAAAAAACGTTTTGCCTCTTAATATCGTACCAGTTGCATCAACATCCAAAGACAGCCATTAAAAGAGACCTCAGCTGCTGTCAGACTGTGCGCAATTATATTTTTTTTTCCAGGTTCTGATGAAATACTTTTAGAGTTGTTTAACTAATTGTTCATGCTGTGAAGTCAATGAAAACAAAAAAAGCAGGAGCATAAAAATCAATTTTGTGGTTCATCTCCCATTACCTCAAAATCACACCCTCTAACAGTCAACACAGACACTAAAAATAAATAGGCCTACTTCATTCTCTATCTTCACATAAACTGCCTGAAACTGAAACAAATACCTTCCCAATGTCAGAAATATTTTAAAAACAAAAACAATACAAAATTACTAAAAGAATGCTTAAACACAGATTTAGGAAAATATTAAACAAAACATATTTCAGTCACTACAATTGAAAAGTGAATGGACATAATGACTAAAAATAAATTTCATCTATTATTCTCTACGAACCATCGTTTAAAAATGTGCACCAGATGCAATAGAGTGATTAGGCGCAAAAAAAAAAAAAAAAAAAACGAAATAGCTCACAGATCAAAGCCTAAAATAAGAAAAATACAAATGCGGGAAGCATAAGAACGCTGGGGGTTCTCGTTCCCTGATCTCTTCATTTGTGGCTTTGCAGCCCTATGGTAACTCACTTCAACATTTTACAACAGCCCACTGACCAATGAAACTTCCACACCGTTGCCAAATGCCTAGGTGACAATAAAAAAAGCCAAGTTTAATGTTAAAACCAGATGGTGCCAGAAAGGAAGGATAGCAAAAAGATGAGATCTGTACCATTACACAAACACACACCAAAAAAAGATCAACACAGCACATTTCAGCTTCATTGTCTCGTTTCTTATTCTCAAACATGTAACACAGTTCTTCCGGAAGATGACAGTTTCAAATATTACCTCTGAAATCACACAACAGAAAACCTCGGCAGTGTTCATCAAAGTCAGAAAAATACCCAACTTCATATATTTTATAAGAAAACTACAAAATGACTAGAAAAATAAATGACACATTTTAATTGATTATTTGCCATCTAGCTGTCCCTGCAAAAATCTATGTATGAAAATCTCTTCCTTCCCACAGTCCCTCATAGCACATCTGAAAATGTACATTCAAAACAGCGATTAATTACCCAATTCCCAATGAAAACCCTTAATAAAGGATACATATTCTACAGCAAGATCTAAATGCATTCAGGGAAGACATTTTTAAAACATTTCAACCCATCCACACATACCCCTGATGTCAGTGGGCAGAGAGGGGAATGATGCCATTAGATTTCATTCTCAGCAAGCATTACTCAAACATTTTCTCCCTTTCGTAGAATTAAAGGTCCAATTTGATTCGACTGACTGTAAACAACAGTGGAAAAATGGAAATAAGTGCCCTCTCTGTCTCCCTTCCTGTCGTGTGCATTCATCCCCCTCTTAATGTCCTGCAAATGAAGGGGATTTATTAATGTGTAATTAAGTAATAATCATCGCTACATAATGCATGAAACACTCAAGGGGACGGTGGAGATATGAAACAGGAATGCCACAGCTGAACACTCAGTGCATAGACACACATTAAAAAGGGATTAATTGAGAGAAATAATATTTTGATAAGCGCAGCTCCCTCTCCCCCTCTGACGAACGCTCGCTGTCTTTTTCCTCTCTAAATAATCTCTCTCTCTCGCTCTTGCGTGCGCAAGTAACACTGGCAATCACAGTTTATAATGTAATGTGATGTGATGTTGAGAGCACGACTTCTTTACCGGAAAATAATCCCGGTCTAACGTGTCTAACATTGGGCTAAAGGTTTCTTGAAGAACCCCCCTCACTATGTGCCTGCATATGTTACCGACAGCCGTAACACCTGCAGATTTGCACATATCAAAGCAGAAATTAATGACAAACAAGCTTAACCTCTGCATGAGCGAGCCAATACACTAGACACGGGACATAAAAAACATGAATGATTTTGTGCATACCACACTCAGACATATTGTTGGTGCCCTTCTAATCTCAGTGCATAGCAATCAAAGCTAAAGGTGCTGGGCTGAGATAGGGACAGAGCGAGCCTTGGTTACATATTTAATTGGCCACTGATTGACGTGCATCGCTGAGTCAATACAATCACTGTTTACCCCCAAACCTCTGTGCTGCAGCAGGCCAATGCATACTTGATAGAAAACTGCAATAGTGTTTGTTGCAATACAGCCAAACATTTGACTTGGGGGAAAATAAATGAATAAAATAAAAAAATCAGTTAATGCTTGGGGGGGGTATTTAAATACAATATTTCTCCATCACTGCGCATGTGAAAAATAAAAGCTGGTCAAAATAAAGATTACGTTATTGATTACAGCGTTGAAAAGGCTGCTCTCTCTCCATAACAACTCAACAACATTGTTTAGGATTGATCAGCACCCAGCAGGCTCTGTCAATGTTAAATATATATGACAATAACTTATTCTTAACACGTTTTATTTTCACTTCAACAGCCATGAATATTATCCACTTATGCTCTGCGTAAACTTATGACCATGTTTTTTCTCTCCTGATGAACCTCTGCAGATTGCGGCCGTTAATTAAAACAAAAAACTGGTTATTATTTGGGGAGGGGGCACTAATATGGGCCACATGGCCACCCGAAAGCCCATCTGGTTTCTATTGGGGTGAGGGTGCCAAGTGATATCTCGACCGGCAGCACAATATCTGCCACACATTGCTGATGGACAAGGCAAAATAGCAGCAGGCCTTATTGCTCCTAAATTCACCTGCCTGTGAGTGTTGAGTCTTGTAGGAGGGGCGTGAATAAGATGAGACTGTGTTTGACTGATTCTGCCATGTCAAAGTCACAACCAGGAATAAACTGGGACAATAAACAGCAAAGAAGGGGGGAAAACACCAAGCTGAGATCTATAGAGAATCAGATTCCATTCACAATACCACTACAGACTGAGAAGGGGGTGTCTAAAATAAGTTGCATAAACATCGCAAATTTTATAGGATTTCCACAGAGTGGACAAAATTGGAATATATTGAACTAACTGTCTGTTTTATTATCAGTAGTAGTAGTAGTATTAATAAAAAAATATTTTTACATTTAACAAATATTATTTATACATTTATTTAAAAAAACATTAAATTATAATGCTTATGACTAAAGGTTTATTGTTTTATATATATATATATATATATATATTATATATATATATATTATATATATATATATACAATTTAATACACATTAAACCAATTAAAAAAATACTACTACTACTACTACTAACATTATTAAGCCTAAAACAAACTCGAGCACTATTTCTACAGCACCTTTCCTAAAGAGGTAGTACTTGTACCAACCACAAGACCTGCTGGCACCTGGCATCAAAATGTTAAAGTTTCCTTTCTATGTGGGAAAAAAAGCATACTTAAAGTCTATAAACATAAGGTCACTATTAAAATCAAAAACATTAAATCAGCGACTTTCACAATCCCCGCCAGTTTTACTCATGAAATCTCATTGGCCATGTGAGTTGTTCCCTCTCGTAAAACGCTTACCTTTAACGGAGCGCGGTTTGGCCTGCTTGCGTCTAGACATCTCCGTGTTAAGAGCAATATTTTACTTTCTTTAACGGGTGTCTTGTCCTCTCCAAGAAATATTGACAGGTCACGCGCTGATACTTGGGAGATTTCTTCACTTTGCCTGTTGCAATGCGGCAACTTCAGTCTCGCTAGTCCAGAAGCGGTCAAAGGAAGAGAGAGTACGGCAAAGGAAATGGATATTCCAATGATTAAACTTCTCCAACCTGTAGATTTAACGAATAACTTGCGGCTTTTCCCGTGCTCGAGAAGCGAACGCTCTTTTGTTCCTCCGTAACGGCAGACGCTGACGGTGGAGCGGGCACGCGCGCTCAGAGTTTCAAGAAGCGGAGCGTGCCCAAATTACACCTGATCGGAAGCGAAGAGGTGCCAATACTTGCCGATAATATGGTAAACCCACTTCGAGGATGTTTCGGAATTGATTCGCAATGTTTTTCCTCCTTCTAGCAGTTGTCGCAACTGTCTCTTTTCGTTGTGATCCCGCCGAACCGCCCTCCTTCGCTGTTATTTTTCGGAAGGTGCCACTCTCAATGGCATTTTACGCAGCATTTTTACCTGAGGGGATTTTTCTTCTTTTTGTTTATCGTCCTAAAAACCGTAAATATTTCTAGTCGCTAGCCTCTCTCTCCCTTTTTCTTTGTCCTGACTCTGGTCTTCCCTCCGCCTCCCGATCCGACTGCTGGCGGGGCTGCAGCGCAGACACACATAATAAAGCCAGGCTTGGCTGGAAATGTAGCCGTGTCCCAGCAGGAGGATGTGAGAGTAGGGTCCCGGCGGGGGAGCGCTCTGATCCCGCAGGGAGCTCCGCACAGCCTGGGTTGAGCAGACAGAGAGAGCCAACAGCACCAAACCATGGTCAGCCATGGAAACTACAGCTTAACTTGGAGCACGGATCGGGGCCAAAACACGGAGCTTCGAGGAAACTCTGCAGCGTGCAAGAAAAAAGACGGACTGGATTCGCTTTTTACGCTCCGTCCTTGTACTCGTGCCATCGTCTCGGGTTCACTCCACGTTTAACTGTCGATTGGGTACGATGACATTTTGACTGTTTGTGGGGCTTGTTTTGAACATTTAGCATTCCTACGTCGTCTTTGAAAACGTTTATCTGCGTTTAAAATGATCAGATTTAGGATTTAAAGAGATAGTTCGGCTCAACCTAAATGAAAACAGTGTCATCATTACTCACCCTTACGTTGTTCCAAAACCGTTTGACTTTCTTTCTTCAGTGGAACACAAAAGGAGATGTTAGGCTGCTGTATATTAAGGTCTGACAGAATCAGTCATCATTCACTTCCAGTGCACCTTTTTTCCCATATAATGAAAGTGAATGGTGACTGAAGAAATAAAGTCACACAGGTTTGAATCAACAAGAAGGTGAGTATGATGATGACAGATTTCTAATTGTTAGTGTTAACCTTTGAAACATTTTATTTTTGGGAAAAGATCTGCAAATGACAGTAATGTTTGGTATTATCAGATGTGTTGTATTTTTCTAATTGTTATAATGGGTTATGTTTAATTCTCTTTAAACCCTTCTTATTGGCAGGATTAGGTGTTTTCGACAGTATTTTCAGTCCCCATAGCGTTTGTCTGCCGTCTGCGTGTGCAGAAATAGGATAATTTGTGCAAAAATCAAGCTAAGAAATGGTCAAAATCACACGCGGTGTGCCGGAGCTGCTCGGCCGTTGTCATGGATAACATGTTGGGCACCCTGTCTCGGTCAGCGGGATGTCCTGCAGATTGAGCCGGGCACCCCGCGGAGCCACGGAGCGCCTTTAAAATTGACCCCCCGCGGAGGACCGGGGCCCCTCTTGTCTCGTCTGAGCGCACGCCTGGAGACCGCTTTTAAATGTGCTTCTGGTGTCCCAGAGAGAGAGGCCGCTGACACGAAGGGGCGAAAGCTCACCGCAGTGGTCCCTTTTTCTCTGATAAATTCAAAGGAGGAAAATAGCCCACATTACAAGCTCCTTAAGGGTCAAGGACAGCTGAGACATGAATGGTTTGAAAGAGTGGCATTGTGAAATCACACAGCACACGATTACACCCTCTGTCATCTTTTTACGGATTTGCATTTTTCTTGTGCCACAATGAACAGTTCAGAATAAGACTTACAAGACATGTGGATGAAATTAATTAAGACGCTGGAGAAAAAGAGGTGTGAACGGCAAATGCGGTGTCCTGTTTGGAATAGACACCGTTGCTATTTTAGGATGATTTTAATGAGTGGCAAATAATTTTTTGAGCTTGGATGATTGCATGCGCTTTGAAAAATACTGAACGTTTAGAGGAGGAACAAAATCTTACATTGGATATTACAAGGACGGAGGCCTTTGCAACACTTCATTTGACCGCTAACTGAATTCAAACGGTCTCGGTATTGGCTAGTATTTTCCTTCACGCAACAGGGATGGTGGTAGATTGATGCCCTTACATTATTCATGTGACGATTATTCAAAATTTAGCAATAACTCAACAGCGTTTTGTCCTTTCTCTCATCCGTCTCCTCTTTCACCGTACCTAGGTATGCAGCTATTCTTATGCGACTATCATCCATTGGACAGTGCAGCCTCAGAAAGCACCCTTAAACACTCCCCCATTGTACTGTCACAAGCCTGGAGAGTTCATGTTATATTTATGTTGCCTACAGCGTATTCTCTCTGTTCTGTTCTGTTCAGCTGAACTCACGCCAACTCCTCCAGGTCCCCCCTCCACAGACAATGTTACATCTCATTGGCTTTGCCCTAGATAGGCTATTTTTGTATGAAATAATTAGACATAACTGATTTAAATACTGCAAAGCCAACACTCTTTTGTCTCGTTAACAAAGTACAGGAGAGGCACATGCTTGCAGTGTCATTTATGTCAATCCGTACAAGGAGGCTAACATACAAATGCGTTCAAAGCTAATGGATCTGAAAGCAGGGCCAAAAAAACACACCGTTTTATTAGCTTTCCTTCGATTCGGGTTTTACTTTCGGGACCATGCTACGGTGACCTGACCTGATAGAATCTATTATGGAAGCAAAAAATGGCTGGAAAGCACTGCCAGAAGCTTTTAATTGTCTCAACGTGTACATCAGCAAAATATAGGATTGCTAAAATATGCCACCATACAGCACTAATTGTCCATATAAGGACAGTGTGGCGCTAAAACAGCACGTTTTGTTTGTTACAGTGACCCCGGACCCAGACAGCCATGCTGATGCCGAGTGCACATGGGCACACGAGGGAGAGGTGCAGAGCAGGAACGCAGATTGGGGCTGACCGCTCGGCTGCACTTTAATGTACCCTCTACTTCATCAGTCCTGATTAGCCACCATAAAAATCCAGATTGAACATTACATTTTTACTGCTGATTGTCTTCCAAACACTCTCAGGTGTTGGCATGTTAAATGCCAGGGTGTGCATCTGTCCTCGCGTCCCATTAGCTTGCTGCAGTGAGACGTCTGACTTGAAAAAGGGGACCCTCTTCAGAAACGAAAGCAATGCAGAACAAATTTCAGGCTTTTAGGCTTACCGCGTCTTGTGCCAAAACCTCAATAACAAGCCCCCCTCCAGCCCCCGTTTCCTGGCTCTTGCCCCAGACTTACACAAAGAAACACCAGCTTTATGGACTTAGGGCATTAAAGCATAAAAAACAGCGGACGGAGAACAGGTTCGGAACACATGGCGTCAAACGGGAGGACCCGATCTCATCAGATCGCACAGGATATATATACACTGTTAAACGCTTCAATTTTTAGGTGCGCGGGCCGTGTTTTCAAAAGGGCACATGAAAGGGCTTAGCGAGAGAGAGAGAGAGAGACAGGCAACGGCGGCGAGGAGGCCCAAGCAAAAAATGCTTTTCTGATGAGCTGCAACAATGCACTCACTCCCACGACATCAGCTCTCTGTTGGGAGTCTCCTCCTAATTTCCTCCATCCATAATAAAAAGAGCTACATTAAACAGTGCCATTAGTGCCAGCAATTTGTTTTATTCTCCACAGAAAGAGAAATGTTATCTGTGGCGGACAAACTTAACCCAATTAAAGCTCATTGTGTATGGGGGCCTTGCTGGGTCTTCAGCTGATGCCTAGGAACGAGGGCAGAGGCAGCCAACATTGGGGAGGGAAAGGGGGAAAAGAGAACGATTGGAACACGTCTGGAGAATTAGGGAAAGTAGGAGAGAGACAAATGTGCTTTCAGGAAAAAAGACGGGAAGAGAAATTATGTTTTTGTGCATGTTCCCCCACATCAAATCCCTCCCAAGATGGTTTGATAGAGGAATACTGCACAAAATGTACACTCCGAACCAAAATGCACGGATACTCCGGCGCTTAAATAAATAGCTGAAGGATTCATGTGAATGTAAAACATTTGCAATAGAATAACAAGGGCAGGAAGTGCATACAAAGCCACACGTTCTGAGACACTCGTTCATACCTTCACATTTTTGCTGTTAATTGTTGTGATAACACCTCTCGATTACAGGGGTTTAATTATCAACATGTTTGGCTGTTAGACCAAGTACCTGGCACAGATCCTGGTGAAGGGCTCAAGGTTTCTAATGAAGATCTCACTCACAGCAGCATACAGGAGCTCAGTGTGGTGCTGTCCTAACAAAGAAGCACATTGCGTTTAGAGACGACCTGGGTGTCTGTGAATTCTAACACAATAATGCCAAGAATATTCATAGTGATACATTTTGATTGATATCCAGTTGTGCGGGAATGGCAAGTGTGTGTCTCTATGGGGGGAAAAAATGATTTTGTGTGATTGCGGAATTACAGTAACAGTAACTGAATCGCATGTCATGAGACACAAATGAGGCATGTCTGCACTTCCGTTATAGGGCGAAAGCTGGTCTCAGTCCGTTTGACTGGTAATCCTTTCGTCTCCTATTGCATTTATCAGCTTTAGTGGAGCTGTTTTTTGCTCGCTTATCCAAAAAAGGCCCAATCAACACCTCCCAGCTGGTGAAATGAAGCAGAACCGGGCCTCCATTACTTTGAGACGTGATGGATACTTCACAGCTGCGGTTGAGTGCCTGTGATCAGAGAGTGGAGAGACAAACAGCTGTAAAACATGCCCTACTAAAGACATACACACATTTGCTGACAGTGTGTGCCATTAGAATATACATGCAGTATACATATATGAATGTGCAGATTCCTACTCAACTACTTTTATTCTCATGCAGGGCTTAAAGGAGTAGTTCACTTTTAAAATGAAAATTCTGTCATCATATACTTACCCTCATGTTGTTTCAAACCTGTATGAATTTCTTTCTTCTGCTGAACAGAAAGGAAGATATTTAGAAGAATATCAGTAACCAGGCAGTTTCTGGTTCCCATTGACTTCCATAGTAGGAAAAAAATATACTATGGAAGTCAATGGGAACCAGAAACTGCCTGGTTACTAACATTCTTCTAAATATCTTCCTTTCTGTTCAGCAGAAGAAAGAAATTCATACAGGTTTGAAACAACATGAGGGTGAGTATATGATGACAGAATTTTCATTTTAAAAGTGAACTACTCCTTTAATGCTATATGAAATCTTAGCACGTATTTGAAGGAGAATTCTGAGAGGAAAAATCCATCCATTTATTGTTTGAGTTGCTCTGAAAAAAGACAATAAAACGTTACTAAAATAATTTGACATAATTCCCATTTGAGTGGCATTTAGGCTACTATTCTACCATGAATTATGTCTTTGAAATATCTAGTCTTATTTGTATATTTGGTTAGTAATTTAAGTTTAACTTTGTCCTCAAATACAAACATTACGTCGTCTGAATGCAATAATGCCTCGCCCAATTTTAAAGGATGTGCACAAACTAACACAAATGCAGATTCTTATTATTATGAAATTGCACTAGGAACAAATATACACTCAGCAAGCCTTCGATTTATCTCCCAATGGTTCATTTTGCGTGAGGAAATTATATTTACTGTTATTGAGAGGAAATAAATTCGCGCTAGCAATGTGTTTCAGAGAGCGAAAACAATTTGTAGTGTTCATTTTGTGTTTAAATCGTATTAAATGCTGCATTTCACTGTTTCTTCTTTCGAATGAAATATTCAAATAAAATATAACCAAATATAGCCTACTCTGAGAAGAACATTTATGTAATATTAAAACAAACGCTTTTTTGAAGTTTGATACAGAAGAACCCTAAATTAAACGTTTAACTGCTGTGTTAGATGTATGTTATGACGGTCTGCAGCGCTATCTAGTGGTTTAAATGAGCTTACACTCAGATAGCCTCGTCAGTTACTGCTTCAGTTTCTTCTTTGTGGTGATTAAACGGTCTTAAATACTAGAACATCAAACACTTAAATGGTAATATTATCAGGATTCGATTAATCTCCCCTTATTTAAAAGGACAGTTTACCCAGAAATGTAAATTCTGTATTTACTTACCCTCATAATGTTCCAAATCTGTTTGACGTTCTCACGTGAAATGAGATGTCCGAGGCAATATAATGATACTGGCAAACATAGTCACCGTTTATTTAACGCTGGATCTTTTTCCGTTTAGTATGGTAACGGCTTTCTGACTATTTATTCAGTTCCAGGTAATTGCCAGTTGTGGAATTTACTGTTGATTGACTATGGAAGCCATTTTTGCACACACACACAAAAAAAAGTTACGTTTTGGTAAATCATAATTATGATTTATGAAAATCGTATTATAATAAAATTTTCCCCCTCATAATTTTTTTTGTCGTTCAACTTTCATGTTCAATAATTATAACTTTTTTTTACTATTTTATTTAATAAATTATGACTTATTTCATATTTTTGTCATAATTATGATCTACCAAAGCATGACCTTTCTTTTCTTACTTGGCAGAAATGGGCTTCATTAATTTAAATATCTTTCTGCCCCTCTTTAGATTTATAAATTGACCCTACTTTACATATTTTTTCAAAAAATTATTCCATTCTATGTGATGTAGGCTAGTATAAAACTCTTGGTGTCGGGATCAAGGGCAGTCAGTCTATCATTAGGATCTATCAATTGTTCAAAGGAGTTCATGAAAGAAGAGTTACTTACATGCCCTCTTAGTTAAATCCCCCACTAGACAAACCCATAAGGATTGTGATAAAGTTTTCAACCTTACATTCATAATACTGAAGAAATTATCAGGTTGTTTTAATGCCATATTAAAGTCAGGCCTGTTTCTATGTATGTTTGGTAAAGAAATAATTCACCAAAAACGTAATCATTATTTACTCACCCTCATGTTGTTCGAAATTATGAAATCTATTTTTCTTTCTTCAATGAAACACAAAAGGTTAATTTTTGAATAATATCTTGGCCATTTTTTTTAAATAAGGAAAGTGAAAGGGGCCATCAAGCTCCACAATAAAAACACCATAAATGTAAAGCATTTCAAATGTGGTCCGTACGACATGTACACTCTATACGTTTTCTGTGAATATGTGTAAAATTGATGTACAAATTTGAGAATCAACGATTCTTTTGAGATCTTTTCAATTCAAACATCAATTGAACCAGTTAAAACAATTGGTCTAAATGATTTGTTCCTGCACGTTACATAACATTATCCCTACTGTCAAGCATGGTGATGACAGCATCTTGCTCTGGTGTTTCTTAAGCAAGAGAAACAAAAAAAAGATTGAGCCAAAATCCACAAGGGGTGCCTGTATCAGTCAGCCAAAGATCTGTTCAGAGCAGCGACCCCTTTGTTCCAGTAGAACAATGTTCCAAAGAATAAATGACTTCAGTCCAATGAAAAATATGTGGCATGACCTGAAAATTGCAGTCAGATGGCACAATTGAATTAGAAATTGGAGTGAATTTGTACTGAGAAATATGGAATTGAATGGAATTTTTGACCAGTCAAAATTGACACGATCAGGCTGAAAAAACATCTTAAAAACAAAAACAATGTATTCCAAAAATATCTATTTTCTTAAGATACAAAACAATATCTTTAAAAAAAATCATGCAGTAAATGGTTAAGATTTTTTTTAATTAACAATTTTTATGCTTTTTATAATTATCTTAAAAACGTTAAGATTTTTTTGTGAATATGGCCCCTAGAAGTCAAAAGTCATCTACCATTCATCTAAATTCTAAATAGCCTTATATACAGCCTCATACCAAAAATTGTATTTGAAATACATCCAACCATTATACAGAGAATAGAACTGTTAAACACATTCTGAAAACTCAACTTATGTCACTGAAATATTTCAGATTTATTCTAAGAAATTAGTTTACACCTGTGGAAATAAAGAGAACACCACTGTGGCTTTTTCCATATGGGTACATCTTTAAACATCTCATGGGATCCTGAAAGAAACACAAAAGACAAGTTCCTAAAATAAAAAAATTAAACAAACTGCTTAAGTCCAAAATGTAATAACTGTCCCACATGACAACATTGGCCTATGATTTAATCGGGTGTCCTGAGAGAATCAAGGGAGCAGGCGTCGTGGCGGCCGCGGACCTGAACCTGGTAAAAAAAAAAAAAGGAACCAAAAGAAAAGAAAAATCAGTGACAGATCCTTTCACACCAATAGTGCTCTAAAAAGACTTGAGAACATGTAAAGTGCTGACCTGTTGGGGCTCCCATTTGAAGGCTCCTGAGTGAAGGTGGCGGTACTCTAGGACCACGGGGTCCATTCTGCGGTGGGGGTCCACAGATGAGAGGCGTCTTTAGCAATGCATGAGAGCCCGGATGCTGCAATAGTCCTCTAGAGGACTGGAAACCAAGAGGCGGAGTGTCAAGCAAAGGGGCACGGGTGGGAGAGGGCCAATGTATAGGTGCCGGGCCTAAGAGAGGTTGTGGCTTGTCAAGACTGTGAGTGGCTACTGGCCCTCTAGATGGCTGAAGATTAAATGAAGGAGCCCGAGAAGGTAATAGACTATGGGGGGCAGTTGGTCTGTGGGAAGGTGGCTTTAGATTCTGCATTGAAAGCAAAGGAGGTGGTTTCGTCTTAGGATATGAGCCTGGAAACAGAGAATACCGCATTCAAATATCACAAACAGGTTCAACAAATAAATGTAGGATTTTTTTGTTTTAAGTAAAAAAAAAAAATCAAGTATATATATATTTTTTTCATTTAGCACTGCATTTCATCCTGTGCCCTAAAAACAAACCTTGCAATCCCATGTGATGTCCTGGGGGTGCATCTCCTGACCCTGAGGGGGGGTTAGTCTGCTCTCTTGGTGGTGGACCAGAACCAGCCGGCAGAAGTGGTGGAGGCTTTCCTAACCCTGGAGGAAGGCTGTTGATCACAGGAGCAACCTCACTGTCAACTTCAGCAGAAGACACTGAGGAAGAAAGGAACAAATAAGTAATAAAGAGATCTTTATATATAGAAATAAAAACAATGCATACACAATGCAATTTTATAGATTGGCTGTGATCTTAATTTTATTTTGGCTCTGATTATTATAACTATTTAATAATTTAATTTAAGTCAAATATTTATAAAAACTAGAAGAAATTAGAAAAAATTGTTGTGCTCTAAATTGACAAAAAAAAGTTTTTTCTTCAGGTGCGTGTAGCCAAGGGAATATGGAAAACGAGCAAGAAATATTCTTGCAAGTCAAATATTTATAATTATACATTCTTTAAAATATAAAATGTTATATATATATATATATATATATATATATATATATATATAAAATATACAATATTTAATACACAAGTTAAACAATTAGACAAAATGAAATGAATAAGACTAAGTAAATTCATTATATAAATTCAATTATTTACATGTAATTTAAATATTTATTTTTAAATATTCATAGTTTAAATAAAGTGCTAGTGACAGACCGGTGTATCATCATTGACAGTTCATGCTTGGTGGATTAACAGAAATGCTTCAAAACCAGAGTAAATATTCTACATTTAAAAAAGAAATAAAAGGGAATAAATTGTGCATTATTATAAACTGTAAATTAAAATGTGCATTGAATTTTATCATTCATAAATGCATCTAGTTTAAGGTGGTTCAATTATAATGCGCAAATTAAGAGCAACATGAGAATTACACACTTATAAAGACAACACAATATGAATATGCAACTAGGCCAGGACATGGAAGCATGTTTCACCTCGCAGATGGTCCTGGCGGTTTTGCAGATACTCCGCCAGTGTGCTGAGCTCCTCTGGGTACAGGTGCAGACCTTCGGCCAGGAGAAAGAGCAGGCGGCGGGTGGCAGAGGGAACAGTGTGGCGCTCCAGCTTGCCACGCTCCAGGTAGTCCTCCGTCAGCTCAGCCGCCCGCGCCGCGGCCTCCGTGGGGTCCAGCACACGCCGCGAACTGCTCAAGCGCCTGTACTCCAGCATCACAAACTCCATGGCCTGTTCTTTGGGCATGTTTCGATGAACTGCAGAGAGGCAGAGGAAGGGTCAGCCAGAGGAGGGAGGGGGGTTACATATGGCGCTCAGTGTGAGCCGCTGCAGTCTAAGCAGTGCGCACTAGAGTTCTACCTCATCAGCAACATGCTGCAGTCTGGCAACCACTGCTTAACCCAATTACCACATTCAAATTCAGTATGCGCTCAAAGGACATGTTCATGAGCACGCTTGTGAGTTTTCAGTAAGGCACATATAACAGAATAGAAGTTTATATAAGACTTTTAAAAGTTGTTTTGGACCAAATGTACTGTGTGTAATATGAGGATAAGATAAATCTTTTAGACTTTTGATCATTGGTCTTGTTCACAATGTCAGTTTTGACAATCAGCAATAACGAATTCCTTCACTGGGAAAAAATCAACAATTCAGTTCACCAGTTTAAAAGGATGGATCTGCGCTTTAATAGATTCAATATTGAAGTGAGGGTAAAACAGTGTAACAATTTTGATTATATTTAGCATAAAAGCTGGAATGCACTACTTGACCGGTTTTTTAGCCCATTCGGAGGATGTCAAACATGTTTGATATTTTGAGCAGATTTTAGAACACATTGGTTTTATTTGTCATACAAATTCTGTTGTGTTCGGAACGATTTGTAAGTCTGGTAGTGTGCGATCCTCGGTTGTTTAGTTTTTCTCTGTAACCAAAGTTGGTAAGTGTATGATGCCTAGTGTTTCAAAATGTGTATATATATATATAAAAAGCCTTCAGAGAACTTACCAGCAAGGTAAGGTTTTATAGAAATAAAAATAATATTAAACATCTGAAATACATTATATATTATTAACAGTGTTTTTTTTTTTAATCAAGTGGTGGGCATTAATTATAATATCAGAATTAAGGGCATTTCATCTATATTTAATGTGATGTTATTGTGATTGTTCAGATGTTTTTTACATATGCGTGTCTACTACATGGATGAATTATTGTTTGGTTTTAATGGTGCAATTTAAACATTTAAAAACTGTTGATTGGTAAATCAAACCTCTTATAATAATGTCATTTTTTTGTAAAGAATGTATGCTGCTTAATTTATTGGGACAATTCAAAATTAAGTTATGAATTAAGTTTGTGAAGAAAAAAAAATGAAAAAAAAAAGTGTAAAACCAGGGCAAATCTACAAGCTATAGTATGGTTTAATTTGGGGGATTGTGAATTATTTTCTTCAAAACAAAGGACTTTAATAAGAAAAAAACTGAGATGTGGTCGTCGCAGTGTTAAAAAAAAAAAAAAGGTTATAAGCATGTTTTTACCCCTAATATGTTTGTGTGTTTGCAATTTAGTTTTTAACTGCCACAAGATACACAAACAGCTTTTTTTGTAAAGTTTGCATTACATTGAGATGACATCGACACATTTTGCAGTTCATATAAATGAATTATCTTTTTGGAGCTGTTCTGAAATTTACAGTATATTTTTAGAATATATCAATGCATGTCTTTGTTGCAATCACAGGAGTAAATGATCATATTATCTAGTTCATACTAAATAAAATGCCCACCACCAAGTCCAGGGTATTTTCTCTGTAGCTATTATAAAGGTTATTTAACTATTGTTTGAAGTACATTTAAGTGGTTTTATTGGGAGATAAATTGTGGGAGTCAGGACTTACTTTTGAGGGACTCTGAAAATATGATTACTGTGCACGAGGAGAGTGTTACATTAGTCTGCTCGACGAGAATACATAAGGGGGAACCGTCGGAGCGGACATCTTGGAGGGCCCGGGTCAGGCCTGATTCCACCTGCAGGTAAAGCATTTCCACCGAGAGGCCACGTTCCTGCAAACACTGGCCTATCGATTTGGGGTAATCCCTTTGAAAGAAGAAGAAGAGATCTGGTTATTGAGAACCATGCTTCAGGGCATGACGAGAGGAAATGTGAGGTTGTTGAGTGTGGCCTGGCTTATATATGCAGTAATGAAAGGGTAGAGATTTCATGAAGAATGAATAACCCAACACAAATCTGCTTAGCATTATAAAAGTGTATCAAACATTAGAAAATAAGATAAGGTTGTTTCAGCTGAATAAATGCTTTTGTGTGTGGCATTAGTCTTCTTTGAGAAAAAAATCCCAAAAGACATCAAAATAAGTGAAAGATTTAGTTTGAATATTAACTAAAAAGTAATACTAATATCATTTTACACAAATTTACACAATTAAATGATCAATACAGTGCTCAAATAGTCTAAAATTTATTTGATTCAAATTTGAAATACTTCTAAAATGGGACTGTCTATTTTGTGTCAACAATTGTCTATTATTAAAAACAGAAATAGGTATTTTATGTAATGTAAATTAAAAATGTTTAAAGATGTATTTACCCATTTGTTAGAACGTTTGAGTTTTTGTCTAAATACTTGATACAATATGGCTTGATTACTGAACATTTTGAATATCACTACTTCTCAAAGAAGCTCTTTTGTATTTTGTTAAATGAACAAGGATTGTCTGGACATATTTATTCTTTCATGAAAAATGTGAAAGTTTGTTTTGGAGACTGAAAATATACACGAATAAATCAGTCATATGCAAATAAAAACAAATTCTCCATGCTATATATATATTATATATATATATATATATATTTCTTACTACAGTTTTTAGGGCAGGGCTCTGAAGACACCCTTAGCCTTTCATTTTAAATTGAATGCAACACATGACGCAGTGGTACCTTAAAATGATGCAAGGTTTGTACAAACATGTGTTTCTGCAGCTTTGAGATTAGGATTCAGAAGTCATATATTTAAATTTGTTTGTTGGGGGGGGTTTGCTTGTTTTTGATCTTTTGTGAGACCACAGGGTGTAAACATTTGTGTTTGATTTGCTGGATAAATATAATTTACACAACATACTAATCAATTTTTAAACTTTTTTATTTATTATTAAATTAATATCTTTTTGGAGACCATTTCTAGAGTTTGGCAAAAAGTTATGCTTATGGTTTCATTTTATGCTCAAAGATTTTCATTGATTATCTTATTTGTTTGTTTTTTTGTCCACTGGAATAGCGGTGTAAAAAAGTGATTCTAGTGGATTTTTTTATTTATTATTTATAAGGAGACTGAAAGTGAATTGCAAAGAAAAAGGGTGTTCACACTTGGCATGTTTGGGTCGATTAAAACGTACCCTTGTGCGATTGCTCTGTTAGTGCGGTTCATTTGCGGTACCATCCGAACCCTGGTGTGCACCAAACAAGCAGACCAAGACCTCTGAAAAGATGGGTCTCGATCCGCTTGCAAGCGAACTCTGGTGTGGTTTGAATGAAATATGAATGCAAAACAGACCAGACATGTAAACAGACCAAAAATGGGACATGATGTCACAAGATGCAACCCTAAAAAGGACAGAATGCTCACGCACACCTGTTTTTTTCTCGTCATAGTCGTGATGTTGCCCATCACAGTTAGGTACAGGCATCAGAACAGGGTCTTCTCGCAGCAGATCGTGTATGTGTGTGACGGAGGGATTCCTGACGCTATTTTGACTCCTTCACACATTTTATATGCTCTTCATGAATTCTCAGCTGGTCAAAATACTATCATATGTAGCTAGACACATACAACAAGCACATTTATCCCAGCACACAGCATTGTTTTGGATTTTCGTTAAGTTCCGTCGCGAAATATACGTAATGTACACCGACCAATCAGGTTGTGAACATATCTCTATGTCTTTAGGTTCAGTGATTAAATGCCAGTCTGAACACTAAGCGGACCAAATGTTCTCTTTTTTTTGGTCCGGACAAAACGAACCGAACTACAAGTGTGAACACACCCTAAGAAACAGAGACATCTGTTAAATAGTGGAAACATTTTTGCCTAACTAGATACTGGAATACTGGATTTTTTTTAAAGGCATATTTAATTTACATTTAATTTTTCATCAATTATTTAAATAATAGCATATCCATCAGAATTCAAGGATGGCTCCTGATACAAATCTTAATCCTAAAATTCCATTCGTCTAACATCTGACAATAACAAAGATCATTCCACACAACAGAGACTTTTCAGAAAACTAAAATTGCACAAAATGGGTAAACATGTCCCATATTTTCATGTGCTAACTCGGGAAAAAAAAACTGAAATTGCATTTCCATTTAATACATAAAATAAGCAAATTTCACACAATAATCATCCAAGAGAATTTGACTACTACTTGAGGCATATACTCACACATTCTGGTTATTCACTGACAGGACGACACAGTCTGCAGGCTGTCTAGCACCATCTCCATGTATCTGCTGCAAGAACTTCTCATATATGGCAGTGCGTTGAACTGATGCCTCGTATTCTTCAGGTGAAACAGCTGATACAAACAAAGATGCTCAGAGAAGGTTTTACCGCAACGGAAACAACAGTAGCAGTGAGAAATCAAGTTCTTTATTGAAAAACCATTATATGAAAAATTATACCCGTTGACTGATGGGGTGAATGCTCATAGTCTGCTGTACCAGAGTAGTCAATCCCTTCTTCTAAGCTTTCAAACTGAAAATTGAGATATGAATGAGGGGGAAAGGTGTTTAGATGGAGTTCAGATCAGTAATGAATCGCTCACAAAGTAAATGTAGCTATATTTGGGAGAAACAGGTATGTGAAAAATTTAGCTATATAAGGGATTTCTAGACTTTACAAATAACACTATTTTAGTCACCTCTCAGATTGTGGAAGGTCATCTTTTCTGTCCTCCCTCATAGGATATGGTGGTCTTCGAAAAGATCTGAGAGGTTTGGGGTTTTTGTAGTAAATCAACATGCTTATAATTAACATACCATCTAAAATGTAAAACGTAGGCTTTGTATTAACACCTAGTGAGTTGCCAAGCTAGACAGCACTTCAAAAAAAAAAATGTAGGCCTAACTCTTCAAATGTTGCATATAGTCAAAGACTTACAGCCCAGAAGGAGGCAGCGCTCAGTGTTTTGAAACAAAGCCTCTAAGTTACACACATACCTTCCTCCACTGTGTTTTGGTGGTCTTCTGCCCCCAGCTTTCTGCGCCCACGCCGACATTTGGTTTCTTCTAAATGAATTGCAGTTTATAAATTATAATTAACAATCTAAATTTAAATAATATCGCGCCGCGCAAGACACAATTGAGTTTTGGTTGCACAGCAAATCCTGCATCTACTCAACTATTATTTTAATAAAACAACCATGTTATGGTCAACAGTTAAAATAACGTCTAATACTTGTGATATTTGTCAAACTATTGTAATGAAAGCACTGAATCGTTGTGTAGCACTAGACCTTTACCTGCGTAGATCTTCGGTTATATTCCTGCTGCTTTAATTATATCACGATAAATGGATTAATTTGTCATCTCTGCCCGAGATCAGTAAATACTAAGATTATTTTTAGATTAAAATTGTGTATAATAGAGATGAATCCGAATCACTGCTCGGGGATTCGCCAAAGGACCTGCAACCATAGAACACACTCGATCTGACTTCCTTTCGATGAACATTGAACAAGTGTATTTGAGGAAGCGTGTGTCGCCTTCTATCGGACAGGCAGACAAACGACGAGACCAATGACGTCACTACACCGCCTGCTCAGTCCTGCTGCTGGAGATCAGGATCTGCGCCTTCTTTATGTTTATTTAAGTATGCTGCTAAAGACTATGAGGCACGCAGCCATCATTTAGTTACTCAGGAATGCAATTTGCAACAGATAATATATCACTTTATAGTTCCATTTAGCTCTTGGGATTTTTTGAAATGGATGCAAATCACTGTTGAAAGTGAGTAATAAATCAGATAACGACAATCGTGCAACACATAAAACAGACATTTATTACAAACATCACAATTCAAAAAAGTGAAAGATTCTTAATTCAATCATACTCTCTTATCTTTGGGAGCGCTGGAGATTTCAGTCTCTCACTGCTTAAGAAAGTTCACATTTAGCATCAGCAGCATTAGGACACTGATATGTGCATTAACCGTGGCAGAAAACACACGAAATTACCCCAAATCTCATTTAAGGATTGCCTTTTAGTCAGATGGAATCAGTTCTCACTCAATTCTGTCGTTTTACCTAATGTAATTTGGCTTCATTTATTACTAAATGGACTTTGCATTATACATCAATGTAAAATACTATTATAAAAAAAAAAACACAATGTGGGCCAAACAAACCAAATGGGTTTTCTGAGGCAGGCATGAACATAAAGAGGAAACAAAGTGGTTAAGACACTGGCGTTTCCTGCTGAGATTTGTAACTTGGAATTAAAAAAAAAAAAAAAAAAACGAGGGACGTCACATTTACATTTAACAAGTCTGAACAGACACACAATAGACCCTGACCAGAGCTTGAGGGGAGAGACTCAAAGACAGATCAGCATGTAATGGATGCATTTGTTCCATAATTTATCTGTTCCTGGAAAAGCAGATTAAAAATTCCCAGAAGCCTTTAAACCTCCAGGTTCGTTCAACAACCCTCTGATTTGGGCCGCCTTGAAGTGCAACAGTGTAGTTTTCACTCTCTTCTTCTCTCCAAATTTAAGGAAGGTCTACTCCATCTGTCAAATGTCCACGCTGCCGCATCCAATCCTGAGACAGCATCATGATTCGATTGGTCAGGTTGATTTCTCGGACAGAGGGGGACTGGACAGGATGGAAGCTTTAGGGGGAAAGTCCACTTCTAGGGTTGGTGGGCTGATGTCAGGACACGTGGGAAATGAGTCTGACTCGTGTCTGGATGTCTTGGCGACACAGTGGGCACGTTTCCAGCTGTAAGGCACACTCCATACAAATCCCACTGAAGACATCACACAAAGAAACAGAAGATGAGTAAATTGTTCAGCACAAAGAGAAGATATAACACAGTAATCAATAATAGGTTTAAATGTCCCATGACATCCCATCTTTAAAAACCCTACTATTTTAATAACAATAGCAAAACTCAAAATGAATATCCATCTTTCATTATAATATAATGTTGTTATTCCTAAAATCCCTAATAGCATATTTTTCTAATTTATTTTAATGACAGACATTTTAAAAAGTCTTTGTTAAAGAGTTGTAAGCCATGAACCAATCCAACCAGTGAAGTAAATCGCAACATTTTGAAGCAAAAAGTATTTAAAAACCAGACAAAAAGAAGAAAAAAAAGATAAAAGAACCACAATGTAATAAGCATTGCGAAGGACATAATCGAGTAAAAAAAATAAAAAATAAAAAAATTTTTGCAGAATCATAGGTAATGTAGTTTTTCCACCAGGATTTCCACTGTTAAACACGACTATTTAAAGGTGCTCCAAGCGATGTCGAGTGACGTCACTTCTTGTTGACGTTTAAAGTATTGTCAAACAAAACGGAGGCTAGCTAGACCATCCCTCCTCCTCATCCGCGCACTAACCCCCAAATCCTCCTTGTCGGTTATTGGCTGGAACAGTTTGTTATGTTTCGTGGCGCGGGTTAGCCCAGTTTGTTTTTGTTGCCGTTTGTGGAGCCTGGGGTGTCTGCAGAGACCGCGTCTTTTTACAGTGTTCAGGGGACAGGCAGCTAGCGGATAGTGAGGAGATGTTTGCTGTATGTGACAAAAAAAAATTTGGCCTAAAAAACGTGACATCGCTTAGAGCACCTTTAATATGTTGAAATAATATAGGCTGATGGCTTAAACAAAAAGCTAATTAACAACCTCGTAGCTCACAGTAGGTCTGTCTTTGAGTTTTAACGATAATTTGTAAACTGTTAATTCGCCTAATGAAAATGACCAGGATTTTTTACTTCAGGTACCCCCAACTGTTGCACTCCATACTATAGGCTTCTTACGTCACAGTTAATGCACAATAATTGGCTACTAGCTACACTGAACAAAATTATAAACCAACACTTTTGTTTTTGTCCCCATTTTTCATGAGCTGAACTCAAAGATCTAAGACTTATGTACACAAAAGGCCTATTTCTCTCAAATATTGTTCACAAATCTGTCAAAATCTGTGTTAGCGAGCACTTCTCCTTTGCCGAGATAATACATCCACCTCACAGGTGTGGCATATGAAGATGCTGATAGACGGCATAATTATTGCACAGGTGTGCCTTAAGCCCAATTTATACTTCTGTGTCGAACTTACGCCGTAGCTACGGCGTAGGCTGTGCGTAGCGTGCGTACCCTCCGGCGTACCCTGATGTGCACCTCTCCAAAAATGTAACAACGCGTCAATTCGCAAAATGTTGGTCCACTCCTCTTTAATGGCTGTGCGGAGTTTCTGGATATTGGCAGGACCTGGAACACGCTGTTGTATACGCCGATCCAGAGCATCCCAAACATGCTCAATGGGTGACATGTCCGGTGAGTATGCTGGCCATGCAAGAACTGGGATGTTTTCAGCTTCTAGGAATTGTGTACAGATCCATGCAACATGTCAACAAGGCCGTGAATTATCATGCTGCAACATGAGGTGATGGTGTGGATGAATGGCACAACAATGGGCCTCAGGATCTCGTCACGGTATCTCTGTGCATTCAAAATGCCATCAATAAATAGCACCTGTGTTCATTGTCCATAACATACGCCTGCCCATACCATAACCACAACGCCACATGTGCCACTCGATCCACAACATTGACATCAGCAAACCGCTCACCCACACGACACCATACACGCTGTCTGCCATCTGCCCTGTACAGTGAAAACGAGGATTCATCCGGGAAGAGAACACCTCTCCAAAGTGCCAGATGCCATCGAATGTGAGCATTTGCCCACTCAAGTTGGTTACGACGACGAATTCCAGTCAGGTTGAGACCTTGATGAGGAGAACGAGCATGCAGATGAGCTTCCCTGAGACAGTTTCGGACAGTTTGGGCAGAAATTCTTTGGTTATGCAAACTGATTGTTGCAGCAGCTGCCCGGGTGGCTGGTCTCAAACGATCTTGGAGGAGAAGATGCTGGATGTGGAGGTGGTTACACGTGGTCTGCGGTTGTGAGGCCGGTTGGATGTACTGCCAAATTCTCTGAAACGCCTTTGGAGACGGCTTATGGTAGAGAAATTAACATTCAATTCATGGGGAAAAGCTCTGGTGGACATTCCTGCAGTCAGCATGCCAATTGAACACTCCCTCAAAACTTGCGACATCTGTGGCATTGTACTGTGTGATAAAACTGCACGTTTTAGAGTGGCCTTTTATTGTGGACCAGCCTAAGGCACACCTGTGCAATAATCATGCTGTCTGATCAGCATCTTGAAATGCCACACCTGTGAGGTGGATGGATTATCTCGGCAAAGGAGAAGTGCTCACTAACACAGATTTAGACAGATTTGTGAACAATATTTGAGAGAAATAGGCATTTTGTGTACATTGATCATAAAGTCAAAGATCTTTGAGTTCAGTTCATGAAAAATGGGGGCAAAAACAAAAGTGTTGCGTTTATAATTTTGTTCAGTATATTATAGAACAAAGGAAAATAACAATAAATATTTATTAATAACACACTATCATACTTATCTTACTTCCCTCATTTTGGCTTAATGCAAAAGGATAAAATCTAGAATAAAAAGGGACAAATATGTTCTAAATGTCTTCATTCTCATAGCAACAGTTGGGGTTTATCTACTCTGATTCAGCCAAGCACACCAATCCAGCTTTCTTGAGCAAACTGTGAGCCTACCATCACATCCCTTTACCCAGTGGTGTAAACACTGACTCTATATGCTGAACTTTGTACCTGTGCAAACAGGGTCTCAGTTCAGTGTCGGCCATCTGGTCACAGCAGAGGGTGCAGCAGTTATCTCTGATGCTAACCTGCTTGAGCAAAGCCAGGCGCCTGTGTCTGAAATAAAAGACAGAAAACGATTTTATGTGCTCTTTGTTCGGCATGAACGAAAAGTATGAGTCACCTGCTTTAGGTGATAACTAATGCATTATTCACATTTACATAACAGTCATTGATAATTTGCCCTGTGTACAGAAATCTAATAAACAGTGCAAACCTGGGCAGAATGATTTTCTCGTCTGATGCGAGCGAGGCAAACTCATTAAATGTGTTGAATTTGAAGGAGGGGGGATGGCGGAAGGGCTTGGCTCCAAAGTTGAACTCACACTGTTGGTAGGACATGAAACTGGCTGCAGCGAAAAAGCCAGACCTAAGACAAGGTAAAGCAAGTGTTCAAAAAGCTCCATAAACATTTGTTTTAAGTCTTGTGGTAAAGAAAATGAGTCTTGCTTACGTGGCAGAGGAGAACACCTGCTTCTCAGGAGGCAGCTGGTGTCCGTTTAGATAGAAAATCATCTGCTTCTTGCTGAGGTCCAGCAGGAAGCCAATGGCATCACCTAGAAATTCCAGAGAACACTACTCACAAATCTTTGCAAACAACTTTTTTTCCCCTAAAATGATGAAATACACTAAATGTAAGAAATCATCAAATAGTTGAGTTACAGGTGCTGAACAGGAAGCACCACACAAACCTTCTTTCCAGCAGGGGTGGGAGTGAGGTTTACTGCGAGCGTTGTACCAGATCAGCTGCCTGCAGCCATCATACGCACACGAATACTCATCATCTCCAATCCCATAACCCTCCTGTACAAACACACATATATGTTCTCCTCACTATAGTTTCTTTCTTTCATTAATGTGATACAGAACCATCATTTTGTCTTTAATATACCTTAATACGATTTTTTTTATGATAGCCAAATATACACAACAAAAAATGTTAATTATATTACATTTATGAAATAAGTCTCTTATTCAATTCTCACCAATTTATTATTTATTTATTTGATCAAAAATACAGTCAAAACCAGTAATACTGTGAAATATTAATACAATTTAACATAAAGGTTTTCTATTTTAATATATTACAATTTTTATTTATTCCTGCCATGGCAAAGCTGAATTTTCAGCAGCCATTACTCCAGTCTTCAGAAAGCATTCTAATATGCTTATCAGTGTTGAAACCAGTTGTGCTGCTTTATATTTTTCTGGAAACTAATTTGATTTTTTTTTTTTTAGGATTCTTTGTTAAATAGAATACAGCATTTATTAACAATGTCTTTAAGGTCATTTTTGATCAAGCATCCTTGCTGAATTCAAAACATCAGTGATCCCAAATTTTTTAATGGAAGTGTATATTATTAGCCTGGCATGCCAGACCTACATCAAGATGTTAGGTCTGGGAACTCTCCATTGACATACCTCAATCCGAGGGGCGGCATAAACGGCTGTCTTTCAAAATACCTCTGCACGCAATAGGATAGCGCTACACCAACCAGAGCAACGAACGGCTGTGGCTGAGTGAGTCCTGTGCGTTTTCCCACTAGCGGAGCTAGTTGATATATTAAACTTTTGCCATATCCGGTCGGCAAAAACTCCGAACACATCTTCCTTTTTTAAGAATGACTTAAGTGACGTTCTCTTAACTCCAAGTCCTCCAGAGTCGCGGCCAAAGCCGACTCGAAAGACCGCTGCATCTTCATTGTTTTCAAGTAGCAGGGAAATCACCTATGGAAATCACGCGGAACGTCATGAACTGTGCCGTCATTGTGTTAAGCCCGCCCGCCGACTCTATACACGATGTGATTGGCCTGACCAGTTTTTGGTTTTTCCAGCTCAAAAGCCTATTGAGAGTTGCTAGACCACACTGGCAGCAAAATGATTTTCGCTGCCGCTAGGGTGCGTCTAGATTTCTAGGCTAGTATATTATATCAAATTAAATATAATGCCATTACATTCTGAGCACTGTGTAAACCAAATAGGAATGTTCATATAAACACTGAATAAGAGAAAAATAGCTAAACATAACCAGAAACGCACATGGTTAAGAAACTTGCTGTCCTTGGTTGCCCAGCCAATTTGCATGACGCCAGAGGTGATGACTGTGACCTCATAGTACCAAACCCCCGAATCCACACAGAACGTGCAGCGGACGCTCTCAAATGAAGACGCATCACAACGTGCCTAGGGAAAAAAAGATTGCTCACATTAGACAAACTAATCACAATTCATTACTTGTTTTTTTATGGTTATAACTAGCTGTTCTTCCACAATAGGTGAACATGTTAAGACAGTGGTTCCCAAACTGCGTGATCTTAAGAATATATTGTAGTGTGTGCAGATTTGAAAAAAGAAAATCTGTGAAGATTCTCCTTATATGTGTGATACAACCAGATTTAACAATCGGTTAAGATTTAAAAACTCCTGTAGTCTGAGCCTGGCTTAAGGGAGAGTGTACAGTCAGCATATTGTTCTGTAAAAGCTCTATTTTTCTCTACAAAAGGGAGGCCTGTCAGAAAAAGTTTGAGAACCACTGTGTTAAGGCAAGCTTAGAACTGGTACAAAGTGTACAAAAGAGGTTTTGTTAATAGTATGTCCTTAACCTGAAGTGAAACTGTTCCTTATCAGTAAGACTGCAAATAATTCATTACTCTCCAACACCCCTCATGCCCTGTGTGTACATTCAACTGGTTTTTGTTTACTTTTTTTATTTGCATTTTGGAAGAGCTCTAAATGTATTTTAGCTACCAATCAGAGAGCAGTTTGTTGAACCATTCTGTTGAACACATCTTACAATATCTAAATCCATTTAGCAGAATGTTACCCACAATTACAATAATGGTTTGTCTCTCACCTCAAGTCCAGTAGGAGAGATCTTAAGATATTCACTGACGTCATTACTGTTCAGCATGGCATTGATGTTGCTTAAGTTGACCTTCTCATAGGTAAACTGGCGCCCCTCTTTGATAACTACGGGCCAAAGAGTAACCAAAGATAAAATGATCAGTGAAACACAACATACAAGAATATTAATATAATATTCGACTTAAATCTACAAAATCATCACAAAACACAAACAGTTAAGATAACTAGTAATACTAATTGTTTTTTGCCATAGCAAGTGCACAGAATTCAGAGGGATATTAAAGGGGACATATCATGCTAAATCTACTTTTTTAGCCCTTAAATGCCTTTTGTTGTATATTTGGAGTGTTTATAAGTACAGAAAAGTTGAAATCAGTCTCTTCGGGAACTTCGTTGATATCTTTATATTCCGTTTTGGTCACATTTTTCAACCGGTTTAGATTTTTCTATAATCTATGACGTTTTGTGAACTATTACGTCAAAGTATTTGCAGCGGAACTGCCAAATAAGGACATCGACTTCCGGCCAAACACTTTGAGCAATCCGCCATTTTTATTTCTCGCTGCAATTTTGTAGTCCAAGTATGCAGAAGTTACGAGAGGGTAAGTTACGTCAACATGTTCGGTTGTTGGATGTAGCAACCCACATGCTTCATTACACCGTCTGCCAGCATCAGAACCTCTTCGAAGTGCCTGTTTGAGTTTTATTTTTCACGGAAATGTCCCCACATCTGTGAGTAAAGTCATGTTTGTGTGCGCGAAGCACTTCATGGATAACCAACGTCACTTCAGCAACCTCCGCCAGTATAAAGAAGGATTTGCCGATAGACTTCGTCTGATTGAGGGGTCAGTTCCTTCTATCTTTGGAGACGACGAACAAAGCACTTCGGTAAGCTGTAAATAACGTAACTTACTACTCTTCTTAAAACACTCGGTGGTCATGGTTTAGCAGTTGTCTTGTTAGTGTGCTTGTTTTAAGAGAAATAATCGACTTTTCTTTAATTGTTTATAATATAACTTATATTTTGTTTTGTGAGTATAAAATAGTCGTTGTAAATCATGCAGTATTGTAGTAGTGGGCATGGAAGCAGAACTTACTGTAAATACAGTAACACACCATTGCGATACATCCATATGAAGACGTTGTTCTGCAGGTTCGTCGTCTTTATTTTCATCTCGCTCCGACTGTGGCTCGAACATGTTAGGCTTGATGGACAAGTCTTCCGTTGTTGACATTTTGTTAATAACACGTGAATAAAAAGTTTCTGTTCAGCTAGGCTAGATAATCGCATCTCTATAAAACTACAAAAATTGCCGAACGGGGTGGAGTTGAACCGAGTGTCACCTCTGCGAGCTGGAGAGGGGGCGGGGTATGAAGTGTCGCATTTGTATTTAAAGAGACCGCACCAAAATGAGTTGATCTCAGACGCACATCAGAAAAGCGGTAGAAAAGGGGCCTGTGGAGCTATAATAATGAGGAATTCAGACCCAAGCATTGCAGTTCTGCTTTATATAGACCACAAATATATGATTTATATGTAAAAAGGAAAGATTTAAAAGCATGATATGTACCCTTTAAAAAAATACTGAAAAGATTTCCCATTCTGTGGAAAATATTTATTTCTTAGGTTCTTCTTCATTTAAAAAAGTCTCAGTAAAAGCTACAAAACGCCAAAAGTCCTGATTACCATTAAAAAAAAGTTACGCATACCATTTGCAATGAAAGTTACTTACAGAGGTTATCAAGACTCCACTGGGCACAGAAGCCCACTTGACGCTTTAGATAGTCAGGATGATCTGCCCAGGACTCCAGAACAGACAAACGTTTACTGATACATGATTCCGACACTGTTAACTTGTTCTCACCTGAGACAAAGACAGGTTCACATTAAAGTACCTATTTTTCCCCAAAAAAGTTCCTGTTTGAACATTTTGAACTGACACCAGTTATACTTACTGGTTTGAGAGAACTTCTCTAAAGCGATGAGAGCAAACAGCATGACAGTGGGATGGGCCTCAGAACTCTACAAGACCAATAAGACCACGTTAATGGCTTTGATACCAGCATTAAAACAATCATGCAAAACTACAGCATTAACATAAAAGGAGTTAAGGTGATCTCCAAACTGGGAAGAGGCACTGTTTAGATGAGCTTTAAAGGGGCCATATTCTACACTTTTGAACATTTACATTTTTAAAAATAAATGAGTCCACTAATAATGTTAAAAGTTTCATAATGTATAGATTGTATGTAATTATACACTGCCGTTCAAAAGTTTGGGGTCAGTATGATTTTTTTTTATGTTTTTGAAAGAAGTATCTTATGCTGCCTTTGATTGATCAAAAATCCAGTAAAAACAATAGCAATATTGTAATAATATTTTACAATTTAAAATAACCATTTTCTATTTTAATATAATTTAAAATCGAATTTATTCCTGTAATGGCAAAGCTGAAATTTTAAAGGGTTACTCCACCGGTTTTTCATATTAAACTATGTTATTCCCTTAACTAAGACGAGTTGATACATACCTCTCTCGTCTCAGTGCGTGCACTCAATCGCTCTGTATTGCCGCAAAACTATGTTCGCACTTAGCTAGCACAGTGCATTAAATATGGGCCAAAAAGAGAAGCGACCAAACACTTCCTTGTTTTCCCTATTTAAACACAGTTACTCGAGTAGTGTAACTCGACCTAGGCTGGTGACACAAAATAAAACGTTGTGATTTTCTAAGCGTTTAAAATTGATGTCTATATTGCCCCCTGTTATTTACATCAATTTTAAACGCTTAGAAAATCACAACGTTTTATTTTGTGTCACCAGCCTAGGTCGAGTTACACTACTCGAGTAACTGTGTTTAAATATGGAAAACGAGGAAGTGTTTGGTCACTTCTCTTTTTGGCCCATATTTAATGCACTGTGCTAGCTAAGTGCTAACATAGTTTTGCGGCAATACAGAGAGATATAGTGCACGCACTGAGTCGAGAGAGGTATGTATCAACTCGTCTTAGTTAAGGGAATAACATAGTTTAATATGAAAAACCAGTGGAGTATCCCTTTAAGCATCATTCATCCAGTCTTCAGTGTCACATAATACAACAGAAATCATTCTAATATGCTGATTTGATGCTCAAGAAACATTTATTATTATCAATATTGAAAACACTTGTTCAGCGTAATATTTTTGTGGAAACCCTGATGAATTCATTTTTCAGGATTCTTTGATGAATAGAAAGTTCAAAAGAACAGAACGGTTTTAAAATATAAATATTTGACAGCATTATAAATGTATTTTGCGTACTTTCTGAATAAAAGTATTATTTAGCCTTACTGACCCCAAAATTTTGAATGGTGGTGTATGTTAATGTGCACATGGGTGTGAAATCATAACCACACAGACTTCTAATTAACCTAATAATAAGTCTTTTCAGTAGACTGACAAGTAAGCTTTGCTTTGTGAATGTTACAGAATACATCTATGAAAAACATTTAACTCAAAAGAAGAACGAAAATCGAGTTTCCCACAATGTGACCCCTTTTATAACTACCCTGTTAGTCGGTATGTGTAACAACACACTCAATTCTCTCACCAAACTCTCCAGTAAGTACTCCAGAGTTCCAGGGCTGAGGAGCGCAATGCTCGCTGGACCTGTAGAAAGTAACAAGATGAAGTATTAACCAAATGATTCCTTTGGGCAATGCGTTTGACCTTAAAAACAGAAGCACATGTCTTCAAACTGAGAGAACTGGACAGTGTGTGCATGTGTTTGTGTGCTGCAGCCTCAGCAGAGCTGTCAAATCACAGGCCTCTAAGGGAGCCTGCAGCATGCTCGGGCATGACAGGTCTTCACAGACTGCAAACGCAGCTCTTTAGCTTCAGAGGAACCAGAGATGGGAGACTCGAGTCACATGACTTGAGTCGAGTCGCAAATTTAAGGACTTGAGACTTGCTTGACTAAATTAAGAAAATGACTTTACTTTGACTTGAGATCCAACGACTCGAGACTTGACTTGAACTATATGACTCGAGAATGATTATTTATAAATCATCGCAACATCAATTGATGAACAAAATTAAAGCAACGGAACCATTGACGCCAGTCATACAAAAACATCTCTCAGCATCGTTTCTTTTTGCATACAAACACTAGAAATTAATCATTTTCATACAAGAAGATTTGCTGTACGCATAATAAATGGCCAGGGATATCGGACACGACCATCACAACCTCCAACTTCATTCACCACGTCTAAAAGTAAGCTATGGCTTGTTTAACCTGTTTTTTATAGTTAACTTGACTAATGTTAAATCTAGAGAGAATAGGGGTCAAAACAGCATGCCTCTTTATACAAAATGATGTTTCATATGTTTTGTATAACGTGCATGAATTCACAAACACATTTGCCACAGTTTCTTTCAAATCATGCTTTAAAGCCAAATATGTAGCCCTTTCAAATGACGAAAAACAACACAGAAAACTGTTAATGATGTTTTGTTGTGTTTTATGTTTCTCTTGAAGCAGGTTCAGATGTTATCAGGGGGTTGGGGGGGGGGGGGGGATGCCAGCAGAATTAATATGAAACAAAATTCAAGATATGGTGGAAAAAATGGCCCTAGTAGGAGTTATTTGTAAAATATTTCCAGAATATTGGCGTGATTGCAAATGTGATAATGATTTTATACAACAGTTCAGTAAACAGTGTCTTAGTTCCAGAATGAATCTGCCGTTTTGAACGAATCAGTTGAATGAATGCTTCTAATGGCGCTTTTCCACTGCATGGTACGGCTCGGTGTGGCTCAGTACGGTCCGGCTCGCTTCGCTTTTCCACTGCGTGGTACAACTCGGTATGGCTCAGTACGGTTCGGTGCGGCACGGTTCGGCTCGCTTCGCTTTTCCACTGCATGGTACGGCTCGGTATGGCTCAGTACGGGTTCGACTCCCTTCGCTTTTCCACTGCGTGGTACAACTCGGTATGGCTCAGTACGGTTCGGCGCGGCACGGTTCGGCTCGCTTCGCTTTTCCACTGCATGGTACGGCTCGGTATGGCTCAGTACGGGTTCGACTCCCTTCGCTTTTCCACTGCGTGGTACAACTCGGTATGACTCAGTACGGTTCGGCTCGCTTCGCTTTTCCACTGCATGGTACGGCTCGGTATGGCTCAGTACGGGTTCGGCTCAGCTCGGCACGGTTTGGCTCGCTTCGCTTTTCCACTGCGTGGTACGACTCGGCACTGCTCGGTATCGCTTTAGTTCGGTTTGCTTTTCCATTGCAGTTAGTACCGCTTCAAAGAAGGTGGGATTAGACTGATTGTTATAGTTTATCCGCACCTCGGCAACCAAACGAGAGGAACATCTGCACTTCGTCCACTGACCACGAATCAGCCATTTCTTTTTTGGAAGGTTTTTTTTTTTCTTTCTTTTTTCTTCAAGCAAGTCGTTTTAAAACAGGTGCTACAGCGGTGGCTGTTACTGGCTATTTAAATCTAGCGGGTTTGATGTCTCGCAAATACAATGACGCTGGTAGTGACGATTCTGTCTGACCAATCAGTGATCTGCAGTGTTTTCACGTCACATTTTAGTATCGGTACGGTACGCTTGGAACCTCAACAGAGGTGGTACCATTTAAAGCGAGCCGTACCGTACCGTACCATGCAGTGGAAAAGCGCCAAAGCGTGCCGTACTGAACCGTGCCTTACTATGCAGTGGAAAAGCGCCATATGACTCGTACATTAAGACGGTGATTTGGCGCCACCTATTGGCGGTTTTAATTTTATAATTAAAAATATATAATTTATTATTTTTTAGCATCTACTTTTTTATATATTAAAATTATTATATTTAAATCATTAATCTCATAACATTCTTTATGATCTTGTAATTGCAGTATAAATACATGGTTAGAAAAAAAATGGTTAGAACATGGAAATCAATTGAAGGGGTCAAATATTGGCTCTTAATAAGAACGTTAATGTCTGCCGGTGATATTCCATAAAAAAATATATAAGCAAAGGTTAAACATGACATTTACTATAAAACCAATATAATTAATGCATCACACTTGTGAATTTACCTTGAAAAGGTTTTATCTTCAAACTTTTTCAAATAATTGTTATTATAATAATAATTCCAAATTTTGATAATCATAAATACATGCTATAATAAATAATATGATTATTATTATAACAATATAAATGTATAGGAAAGGTAATCATTTACCAACCAATATAAACTACTTTTTTTCTGTTTGGTATTGTAACTTGACTTCGACTTCACTTGGTTGTGTGTACTGCGACTTAGACTTAGACTTGCTTGAGACTTACTTGTGACTTTAACATGTGACTTACTCCCACCTCTGAGAGGAACATGCTAGTGCAAAGATGACGTAAAACAAGATGCAACAGGTCTAGGATTCATTTTAAACAATCTTAAAATCTGGTCCCTTACATGAAATTGTTTGAATGTGTGTCAGTATGTCTGCATGTGTGTGCATCTGCATGGCCCTCACCAGCCAGTTTCTCAGCCAGACAGCCCAGGACTGCTGTGGTGTTGCGGTGTTTGGCTGGGATGAGGGCATCCTGACGCGCCACAGCAGCACTCAGATTCAACATGTCCGACAACTTCTGCAGAGCATCCTGACAAAACAATTAACTCTTCATCAATGCTTGAATTTGTAAATAGGTCAGAATTTTTTTTTTATGTTTTTGAAAGAAGTCTCTTATGCTCACCAAGGTTGAATTTTTTTGTATCAAAAATACAGAAAAAAAAGTTATGTGAAATATTTAAATTTAAAACAAAAAGTTTTTTTTTACTTTAATATATTTTAAAATGTAATGTATTTAATGGCAGAGCTGAATTTTCAGCAGTCAGATGATTCTTCATCATTTATTTTAATATTCTGATTTGGTATTTGAGAAACATTTCTTATTATCAATATTGAAAACAGTTGTGCTGCTTAATATTTTTGTGGAAACCCTGATTTTTTTTTTCAGGATTGAATTGAAAGCATTTATTTGAGAACAAAAATTCTAGCAATGTCTTTACTGTCACTTTTGATCAATTTAATGCATCCTTGCAGATAAAAGTATTAAAAAAAAATCTTGATAAACAATCACAATATAGTTACTTCATAGATAACCTATTGAATTAAAAAATACTTTACAAAAAATATATATAATCTTTATACTTTTTTTCTCAAGCCAAAAGAGGACAATTAATAACAAATGATTGATACATTTGGCATCAGTACGAAAACAGTTATAACATCATAAGACCAGACTTAATGTGCAATTCTGTCTGAATTATAAACTGTAAACAGAAACTATAAAAAGTTTTTAATCTTGATATCAACATAATAATGTGAATAAGAAACATTTCAGAAGCATCTGCTGATATCAATTATAGATGGAGAAAAGATTTTTACTCAAAAGCATCATGAACTCAAATACTAGGGAAATGTTGTGGTCCATTTTCAAAGTGCGAGCAAAAATAGAGCAGCATTACTGCCCATTAGTGAAAACACAGATGGAAAAATAATATGGCAGTCAATGTTGTGTGGTAATGCAGATGTGAACTCACTTTGGTGGGCAAAGGGCATTCATCCAGTAGAAGGGTTATTACGGCCGGTCCAAGTGGGTCATCCAGAGGAATTACCCTAATCAAAGACTGCACCACTTCCAACCAGCCATCATCTAGTGTGAGAAACAGAGAGGGACAGAGAAAAAAAAGAGGATGGTGAAGAACAAACAGAAGTTCGGTCTATGCGGCATGCTTTGTGTATTACAGAGCCATTATTATGACTATGCTTTCAAACACCATTGAAAGTTATTGTTTTGACTGAAATGGGTTTTTCCAATGGCTAATGCCAACATCTTGAGAGCAGATGGTCTATGATGATGATGATGACCAAATGAGATAAATTGCGAAAATTTCTACATATTATGCTACACTAAAATGCTCTTCAGGGAGTTTTGAACTGAGTCTTAAAGCCCTGGGTAATGTTTCCACCTGTTTACTCCTGCATGAAGCTCTTTGCAGCCACCTGACGCCACGCAGTCTCAAACCACAACATGCAGGCTCAGCTCGGAGCAACAGATGCATGTATAAATAAAATCAACCGTCACAGAGGCATTGGCATTGGCACAAGAAGCAACCTGGCAACCCGTGATCACATGATCACATGACCCCTGATTAGAGTCTGGTCCATATACAGACCCAAACAACCCCTCAGCATTACAGCAGTAAATGTAACATCAGGTAACAACAACAAAAAGTGAATTTGTATGCAAAAAGGGTAAGTAACGAAACAGCAGCGCACAACTCTTGTAATCAAGCACAAGCAGTGTAACATATACTCATGATCATACACTGTTCTTGCAGTTGTGAGGCTCTAATGGACTCTAAAGTCTACAGCTGAGCCATGACCCATTAGGTCACTTCACACACCCACCGTAACTTCAGCTAATGCAACAGAACAGAGCGACGGCATGACAATGGCAGCACAGGGCACGAGCCAAACTTCAAAAGCAGCCATCACTAATATACACAGAGCTTCCACAGCTTCCGCTGTTAGATTAACAACCTAATAACTTAATCAGTAGCCAGAGGGTCACAACAAGCTGCACTTGTTCCCCTGATGGAAAGTAATGCCGCGTTCCAGGCAACCTGTAACTCGTGTTTTTCCAACCTTATACCCGTGAAAGTGCACTGGAACGGCGGTCAAACCCGTGACTTCCCACCCGTGAACTCGTACTAGATAGATGTACTCCCAGTTACGAGTTCTGACGTCACATAGCCCGCAAAACCATACAAAACAACAATGGCAGCCCCTACGGATGCAGTGTTTCTGCCGGCGGTACAACGGTGAGAATACACTTTAGGACAATATAACGTTGCAGTCAAATTAATAATAATATAATAATAATGATAATAATACACACACGATTATTACAATGTTATGTGTCTGAAACAATAAGTATGTATATACACACACGATTACAATGTTATGTGTCTGAAACAATAAGTATGTATATTGCGCTCAGGTATTTTTGCGTGACTGGCCTGGAACGCTACTAAGTCGTGAGTCGTGGTTTGAAGTCGTAATTTACGAGCTCAAAAACCTGCCTGGAACGCAGCATAAAAAGGCTGGGAACGAGAGTGTCAAGGTTTGGCTGGTTCACTTCGGCACCGTTTCTCCACTGATAACTATTCAAATGTAGCAACTCATTCTCTCTAAAAAAAAACTCAACATTTCAGCTTTTTATTTTAGTATATGAAGTAGACATTGTGTAACAAGCAAGCAGAAAATAAAAGCACCAAAGATGCACCTTCTAGGTTGGTTAGTTTCAAGCATCCATCATTGAGATGAATAGGAATAATAACAGATTGCTCTCTTCAGGTATTTTAGGGGTTTTTTTAAATATTGCACGATTTGGAGGAAAAATGTAACCGCCATAGAAATTGTGATTGCAATTTTTTTTTTTAAATTTTAACTCGAGGTTGTTTGTAGGGCTGCACAATTTGGACAACATTTTGTGATTATATTTCAATATGACCATCAAATATATAATAAAAAAAATTTTATCATATAAAAACAAACAAAATAAGAAATATTACTATTGTAATATATTTTACTGTAAAAAATATTTAAGAAAAAAAACAATTATTTTACTGTACTGTATTACATTAATTACAATAACAATATTTATAGTATATAAACTTTACTCCCTCAACCCATATGCAATCTTGGTTGAGACAAATGAATGATATAAGCAGCATTAGCAAAAAGTTAAAGTGAACTCACTTATATTAGTAAATAGCATTAAAAATATCAGAATGTAAGCCCACATGCAAATGCTTCAGCGTTTTAGGTGTCTAGACTCACCTGTCTCTGCCATCTCATGCAGTGTGATCATGGAGTATGGTGGCTCTTGGTCACTGAAACAAAAACAAATACAAAAGTTAATTTTTAAAAAGTAGAGCAACCTAATATATAAATTGTTTGCCAGTGTGCCTCATACCCTTGGTGCATAAGTGTGTAAGCATCTTATTTAGACCTTAGCTGCTCTAGACATTAGTTATGAAAGCCTAATGGTATAATGGGTGATTGTGTGACACATGACGGATTGCTATTGGAGGGCAGACTGCCGCTGCTGGGGTTGTTTTGGCTTTAGGCTCTATGCATCCATTTTGCAGCCTGAGTCTGCAACAGTAAATCTAAGCAGCGATAGCAAAATCCCTTGAGGTGCTCCTGGAGGGAGCCCGGCACGATCAAAACACCACCAGAGACATTTAGGGAAAATAAATTTGCCTCTACTCTGCGGAGTGTCACCAGTGTGGTTAATTTGTCAGTCATAAATCAGTGGTTGGTGGGTATTAGGGGTGATGTTTTCAAACAGCAAATGAGGACAAGGAAAAGATAGCTAGGAGGGTGGTTGGAAAAAAAGAAGAAAGTGTGAGAGAGAGTGAGAGAGGTCTAATGCCCCTAACCATGGGTGTCTGACTGCTGTGTGATTGTTGTGTAATGGTCACACAGGGGTATGTTCTAGTTAGACAAACACTGATTTTCTGCTCTGCACAGAACAGACCGCAACCTCTTTTTTTTGAGACTGTACACAGTGGAGTTCATAGTGTATAAATGCATTGTGTATCGTGCGTCATTTAGAATACAACTTGAATGAAGTAAAAACATAGAAATGGATGCAAATTTTGATCCTCAAAAGTCTGAAATTATAGAGATTTCTCACAGCCATATCATCCAGCTAGTTTAAGGTGCAAGCACGTAAAAAACGCCTGTCAAAGGATGTGGTTGAGCAACCAAAATATATTCCAGCTGTGAAAAAGAAAAGTAAAAAGAAAAAAAATTAAAGAAAAGAGAAAGCTGACACTCCCTCTTGTGTCATTTATGTGTTTTTATTGGAAAAACTTTTTTTTTGTAAAACTATAATCTGAGATTCTCTACAGAGAGTGACCATGCACTATTAAGATAACCAGGCAACAATGCAGGCCTTACAAATGTTCATAGAACAACTTCTCGTCTAAAGTGAACATCCATCATTAGATAGCCGTAGGCCGGCTGTGTAGGAAGGTGTAAGATTATGTGACAAAGAGGAAGAGTGACTGGCGACTCTGATATTAAGCCAAATTGTTAAAAGAAACATGAAGAAGCGCTCTGTTATCTTAAGCTGCTGTCTTGGGCAATAATACATTAAGATTAAATGTGGTGCTGTGCGAACGAATGAATAAATAAATAAATAAATAAATAAATAACGGCATGCTCATTACGGAGCTCTGCCAGGCTTCTCGATAAGATCTGCACATTTAAAGCTTCTTTATTATAAAAGTTGAAGCTCTTTCAAATGTTGTGTCATCCCTGTGGTAAACAATAATACTGGGAATGCCCACAATGCAAATGTATGTTCAATAGCAAGCCAATGCTTTTAGCTAAAGATGGAGTGATGTTATTGCTGACGCACAAAAATGGGGAACTGAAATTGATATGACACACATGATTTCCTTCCTACCCAGAACTAAGGAAAAATCTCTGCAGATCTCCTCGTCATTAAAGGTTCACTCACTTGTCAACAAGAGTCCTGATGACGGCCAGCGTGTCCAGTACCAAACCGTCCACGTTTTGTTTTTTCCGACGTGGCTCGTGAGGTCCTCGACCTCGCCGGGGCGGTCGAACTGGGTCCCTGGGCCGACTGCCTCTGGCCTCTGGGGGATCAGACACAGAGTTATCCACTCGCCTGAGCTGCCTGCGAGGGGCTGATCCCTCCTCCACATCACTGTCCTCTCTGCACACGCAGCTGTTCCCCATGGCTCCACCGGACGAGAGGCTGGGCCAAAACTGCACTGACTGCAGCTGTTCTACGGTGAGTCGTAGAACCCGCACGAGGCTCCTGCTGGCACAGAATGCAATCCAGGTGGCTACTATCATATCATTTGAAGGACTTTAGAGGGTGTCTCAGTACGGGTCGGGTAGACGTGTCGGTCATTGTGCTACTGCAGGCCATCAGCAGCCAGACGCAGACGTGCAGAGCTGATGGTGCAGTCAACACGCATCCTAAAGTTTGGGAGGTTTTCACTCCTGAAAAAGATTATGCATCAAATTAGTATCAGTGTGGAAAGAAAACATGCAAATATAATGCTCAAAGGACCCACTAATATTCTTGTCAAAGTAAAACACTCAAACAGTGATGATAGCTACTGATCTAATGATCTGATTATTATGTGTGTGTGTGTGTGTGTGTGTGTGTGTGTGTGTGTGTGTGTGTGTGTGTGTGTGTGTGTGTGTGTGTGTGTGTGTGTGTGTGTGTGTGTAGCATTATGGTCAACATTTGTAAATTAAATGTGTCATTACTATAATATTAATTATTAATATTATTTTATACTATTGGTGTAACTATGCCATTATTGATTATATTATTAGTTAGTTACAATTATATCATGTGCTTGTCTAGCGAACAATGTTTTGCTGTAATGTATAAAGTTTCTAAGTGTCTAGTTAGTACAGACAGAACAATTATCCCAGGTAATATCTAAAACCTAAACTGACTAACTTAATTTGTATAAACATATACACGGGTTATTGATAGTGTAAACAGCAGGCAGTACGTAATTAAACATTCATAAACTATATTTTTAAAAAAGATTCTTGCTAGGAAACGCGATTACAGCAGTTGTCAGTTAGCAGCGGCTAACTAACAGCTAGCATACCAAACAACTTTACGAAAACCTGATTTAAAACAGAACAATCCACTCACACATGAATGAACACTGGCCAGTGTACACAGTCACTGTCATTTACAACCCGCTGAAAGCTTATAAACAGCACGCAGTCATTTCAGTAAATTAGCGTCAATAAACTTGAGTCTCTGTGGCTGCGTCTCAAACCCTAGTAAGCTGCCTCCGTAGGCAGCATTTAAAGGGACAGTTCATCTATAAATAAAATATCTGCCATTGAGGTTTTAAAACCTGTATTACTCTCTGTCTTCCATTAAACACAAAAAGAGATATTAGGCAGATGGTTTGAGACTGACAGCGTCAGTCACCATGCACTTACATTATGAATTTTCATATAATGAAAGTAAATGGTGACTCAGGGTAACAGTTAGTCATTCTGCCTAATGTCTCCTTATTCACATTCTGACTTTTAAACCGGACGTGCCTATGCCTAAATGTTACTGACGTAAATTTAATTCCAACAATGGAGTCTAGACAGACAACTCACTCGGTCTTGAAACAGCCTTTATCATCATGTCAGAAATTAACGTTAGCAACCATACAACTAGCCACACCTCCAAACAGATGAACAAAACATCAGTTTAAAGCTTCCTTTGACTTGGCACATACACTAACACGTATTTTATCATCAAACAATGTAAATTTCGCAGAGACAAGTATTTACTCACCCGGTAAAGCGGTGAATTTTCGGTAAATGCAGCAGTACTGATCCGTAGGCCGAACACAAAGACTACACGGGAAGTGTGTATGTGTGTGTGCTTTACTTCTCAGTAAAGAAGTAAATGATTCGTACTCTCATACACAACCACTTCAACAATCAACAATTTGTCGACTCACACACGAAGACAGATCCAGCCAGTGTTTGATAATGAAAGTAACCGTCACTGAGAACTGAAAGCATTGACTGACTGGAATCAGTGTGAGATAAATAGCAAGAGGATCAATGAGCGCTCTGTGTAGTGACAGTGATGGGAAGTCGGACTCATTTCCGCGAAATGGTTCTTTTGAACAGTTCATTTTAGAGAACCGGTTCAAAAAGTGATTCCGCTGTTCTTTACGTCAGTATAATTGCGTCATCATGTGGTCGTGTTGTCATTCAGAAAGAATGATGTTATATCTGTTTTTGTACTTGTTGTCACTGTACACAAAAAAATCACATTTTGCTGTTTAGTACGTTTACCCATTTTTATAAGCGAATCTGTTGTGTCCACATCCCCTTTGTTGTGTAGCCATGAATCATGATTCAGCTCACGAAACTAACTTAATTTAATAAATTTAGAACCTAACCTGCCTTCCATTACAATAAACAGTAGGGTAATATTTCGTTTTCATTAATTTGCCAAAAATGTTTTTCAATTATTTAATAAAATTGTATTTATTTAATAGCATGTTGATATGTCGACAAACCTTTCAACATGCTATTAAATTGACGTGTCTCTTTTCAGTTCATTATTCGTTCTCTCGGCTCTTTTCCGAAAGATCCGTTCCGATCAATTCATGAACAATCGTCCAACTCGCTTTGGTGAATCAGTTCACTCAGTCCATTAAAACGATGTGATTCAAAATAACGATTCGTCGTGTGGTGTCTTCGCATATCTTGAGCACATGATGCTGGACCCAACCCCTCCTAGCAACCAGTAAAACAAACCAAATTCTGATCTAGAGATAACGTTGTGTAAACAAATTTCCAATTTGAAAGTTAAAATCAAATGCTGCGTGTAACAACTTTGTCGTCTTTTTTTAGGCTATCCAGTCCCGCATTTATTATATAGATAAAATAAAACTTGTGAAACTAAAAAAAAAAAGTGATGTAACGTTAGTTAATCAACAGATATGTTGCAACTCAAAAATACTTATACACACAAGCTGGTTCAACACAAAGAAACAAACATCTGCAAGCAACCAGACATCTTAAGACAGGTTTAGGCTACTAATACTACCACCATTGCTTTTCTCTACTGTATTAATTAATTAATTAATTGGACAGGCAAAACTAAATTAGAAAACAGCTGGAAAAACCATTGACATTTTCATAAAATGAACAGGTTTAAATATATTTATAACATTTAAAGCATTACGTTATTTTCCCCTTTATTAAAAACTTTCAAAGTAAAAGGAAATGAATTGTACTTTTTTACCTGTTTAAAATTATGCACATTCAAATAATAAATAATAACTAGATTAAAAAGTTCGTCGAGACAAACTTTAAGTTGGCTTGTGAAAGTTTGGACCAGAAAGTTTGAAGAAGTTTAAAGTACTTTGAAGTTTAAATTAGTTTATAGTTTTAATTAGTTTAAAGTTTAAATTAGTTTGAATTTTAAAGTAGTTTGAAGTTTAAATTAGTTCAAAGTTTAAATTAGTTTAAAGTCTGAAGTATTTTAAAGTTTAAATTAGTTTAAAGTTTAAATGAGTTTAAAGTTGAAAGTAGTTTGAAGTTTAAATTATTTTAAAGTTAAATTAGTTTAAAGTTTAGTTTAAATTTTAAGGTATAGTTTGAAGTCATTTAATGTTGCTACTGTGTTTCTAGTGGGTTGCTAGGGTGTTCTAAGCTATTTTGGGGGTTTGCTAGGGTGTTCTAAGGTATTTTGGTTGGTTGCTATGGTGTTGCTAGGGTGTTCTAATGTATTTTGGGTGGTTGTTAGGGTGTTCTGGGTGGTTGCTATGGTGTTCTGAGGTATTTTGAGCAGTTGCTATGGTGTTGCTAGGGTAATCTAAGGTATTTTGGGTGGTTGCTAGGGTGTTCTGGGTGGTTGCTAGGGTGATCTAAGGTATTTTGGTTGGTTGCTAGGGTGTTGCTAGGGTGTTCTAAGGTTTTTGGGTGGTTGCTATGGTGTTGCTAGGGTGTTCAGAGGTATTTTGGGGGGTTGCTAGGGTGTTGCTAGGGTGTTCTAAGGTATTTTGGGTGGTTGCTATGGTGTTGCTAGGGTGTTCTAAGGTATTTTGGGCGGTTGCTAGGGTGTTCTGGGTGGTTGCTAGGGTGTTCTAAGGTGTTTTGGTTGGTTGCTATGGTGTTGCTAGGGTGTTCTAAGGTATTTTGGGTGGTTGCTATGGTGTTGCTAGGGTGTTCTAAGGTATTTTGGGTGGTTGCTAGGGTGTTCTGGGTGGTTGCTATGGTGTTCTAAGGTATTTTGAGTGGTTGCTATGGTGTTGTTAGGGTGTTCTAAGGTATTTTGGGTGGTTGCTAGGGTGTTCTAAGGTATTTTGGGGGGTTGCTAGCGTGTTCTAAGGTATTTTGGGCGGTTGCTATGGTGTTGCTAGGGTGTTCTAAGGTATTTTGGGTGGTTGCTAGGGTGTTCTGGGTGGTTGCTAGGGTGTTCTAAGGTATTTTGGGTGGTTGCTAGGGTGTTCTGGGTGGTTGCTATGGTGAACTATTTATGATTTTAAAAGTTCATGTATGCTCATGATTTTCAGAAGTTCAAGTGTATGAATTCATGAAAGTTCATAAGTGTATGAATTCATGAAAGTTCATAAGTTTATGAGTTTATAAGTGTATGAATTCATGAGTTTATGAGTTTAGAGTTTGTTTAAATGAGTAAGAGTTCAGAGTTTATTAATTTATGAGTTTAAGTTCATAAGTGTATGAATTCATGAGTTCATAAGTGTATGAGTTTATATGTGTACGAGTTTATGAGTTTAGAGTTTATAAGTTTATGAGTTCATAAGTGTATGATTTCATGAGTTTATGAGTTTAGAGTTTATAAGTTTATGAGTTGATGAGTTCATAAGTGTATGAATTCATGAGTTTATGAGTTTAGAGTTTGTTTAAATGAGTAAGAGTTCAGTTTATTAATTTATGAGTTTAAGTTCATGAGTTTATGAATTCATGAGTTCATAAAAGTGTATGAGTTTATACGTGTACGAGTTTATGAGTTTAGAGTTTATAAGTTTAAATGAGTCTAAGAGTTTAAGTTTAGAGTTTATTAATTCATTATGAGTTTAAGAGTTTAAGATTAGATAGATAAGTGTCATAGATAGATGAGTTTATTAGTTTAAATGAGTCTCAATGGCTCATATAGTATATAGAATGGCAGTTTGATTTAGTCTAGGGCTTCAAGGTATTTAGATTTGAATTTTTGACAGTTGGGGAGTTTGAAAATCTGAACATTCCGCAATGTTAAGTCAATGGGAGTTTTTTCCGACTTTGATCGTCATTTTTAGGAAAACCGTAAGTCCGATCAGTCTGAAAAGATATAGCACACCGAGTCAGAACAGTTTGAGTGTCCGTGCCGAGTTTGGAGTATGTGGAGTTAAAGCTCTAGGAGGAGTTAGAGTTGTAAATTTTAGTCTCAGAAAAAGAATAATAATAATAATAATAAGTTTAAATAGGATTTCAGTAAGTTGGCTCTCACAAGCCAACTTAATAATATGACAATTGATTCTCGGAAGCAAAACTTTCCCAGGAAAACTACATTTCCCATTAGTTAATGTTGTTCCTGCGTAGGAACCACGTGCCCTTACCAGTTGTTGCTGAGGGGATGCTTTTACCAGGACACAAAACCGGACAAGGTAAATATCTGATACCATTTCCTTCTTAAAATAATTATTTATTCCTTGTCTCTTCTTTGACTTTGGTCATTATTTGTCTTCAGTATAAAACAAACTAACCTTTTCGTTATATAATGTGTGTTAAACGAATAGCTGTATAACTATCACTGCTTGCTGATCCAGTAGTGAGTGCGATCAAAACCTTACACGCTCGACTTCAGATCAATATTAGGCCCTGAAGCTGCGGTGCTGTCTCATTAAAATAATATTGCAGTGTTCCTTGCATTCAAAATAAAGTAACCGTACGGAGTCACTGACCTTTCTAACCCAAATTGCATTATAGGTTTTTTTTATCATGCACATTCCACGTTGACAGTGGAAGTTTTGATAAACCATGGTTTTAGTTAGATTAATATTTATGATTAACAATAGAGTAATATTTTTTTTGTTCTCTGTGTCTTCCTAGTACCATTTATATGGTGTCTATATACTGGCTATCATACTGGCACTTAAAAATCGTTTTAATAGCAGAAAATCAAAGAAATAGGTACGTCTGGATCTGGAATTTAATACTTTCAGTGTTCAAATCCAGCACTAGGGGCCAGTGTTTACCTTTTCGTGCAGAATCTGTCATCATTGCTCAGACCAAAATCCACTTAATAGACCGGAGCATAAATTATATCGTGCTTCACATTTCAAGTGAATATTTAAATGCATTATTTTTGCATGCATTTATGATGTGTACAGTGTTATCACAATTTTGTATTCTCTGTCTCTGAATCTCTGAACAGAATCTCCTGCTGATGACTTCATGAACTACCTACAGTTTTATCCAGATTAAATAAACAGCATTTTGGTGAGTTTTGATAGATTAAATATATAAATAAATGTGGTGATCAATGCATAAATAACTCAAAAGTCTGCATGTGTTGTGTAGGTTCTGCCATGGCAGATGGTGTGGACCTCAGCCGGAAGTTTGTGTCAGAGTCTGAACTAGACGATCTAAGGAAAAAAAGGCAGGAAGAATGGGAGAAGGTCCGCAAGCCAGATGACCCGGAGGGTGAGACGTTCACTTTGTCAGCACCAATCAGACAAATTAAGAGGCTTAAAGAATTAGTTCACTTTCAAATAAAAATGTCCTGATAATTTACTCACCCCATGTCATCCAAGATGTCCATGTCTTTCTTTCTTCAGTCGAAAAGAAATTAAGGTTTTTGAGGAAAACATTCCAGGATTTTTCTCCATATAATTGACTTCAATGGTAACCAACAATTTGAAGGTACAAATGTCAGTCTCAATACAAGACTGACAGTGCAAGAGTCCCAAAGGCTTGACACAAGTTGAGAAATAAGGGTATTATCTAGCGAAACAATGTCATTTTCTAAAAAAAAATAATAAAAAAAAAAGTAAAATTATATACTTTTTAACCACAAATGCCCGTCGTGTACCATCTCTGAGATGCGCCACGCATTGTCATCAGGTTGGAAAGGTCACTCGTGACGTCGTTAAACATGATTTATTTTAAGCTTATTCATCAATATTATCCTGTCAAAACGTTCATGGTGTCAAAATTTAAATTAAGTATAGATGCAAATTTTACTTTTTGTGATTCGCAACCAGAGACTATCTTACATCTTTTTTTGGCATTGTGATCATACAAGAAAACTTTGGCAAGACATTTGCCAGTTCATTGTAAACTATAAAGACTTTGAGCTTTGAGGATGTTTTGTTTGGGTTTTTCTTTTTTGAGAAGCAATATAAGAATATTTTTTTTCTTTGCAACTTAATTATTTTGCTTACAAAATATTTTATCCACAAATGTAAAACTATGAAAGTTACCCCCAATTTTTCTCACTTTCAAAATGATGTTAAGATCTATATCAAATCCTTATCTAACTCTTGTAACAAAAAGACTACTAAAACTTTGAATGTATGCTCAATTTTCGGCGTTTTTGTATAATTGTTTGTATTTATTTTTTTGTTTTTCTTTCTTTCTCTGAATTCAAATGTGATGTAATATCTATCAGTCCCTGAACCTCTGGCTCTCTTTTCTGGCTTATGGATCTTCACTTTTGTATTTTGTAAGTATAATGCACACGTAAGGACCATTTTTAACAATAAACTGGCACAAATACATATAGATATGTGTCATTAAACATACAATAACTTTGAATGGTCCTCCAACTGCAAACTTGTAAACACTGTGTCGGTACTTCTGACTACGTCACGTGTGACCTTTCCAACGTGATGACGTAATGCGTGGCGCATCTCAGATATAGTACAAGATGGGTATTTGTGGTTAAAAAGTATATCATTTTATTTCTTTTTTTAGAAATGACAGATCGTTTTTCTAGATAAGACCGGGACTGGGAATGTGTCGAGCCTTTGAAGCTGTATTGAGACTGACATTTGCACCTTCAAATCGTTGGTTACCATTGAAGTCCATTAAATGGAGAAAAATCCTGGAATGTTTTCCCCAAAAACCTTAATTTCTTTTCGACTGAAGTGAGAAAGACATGGACATCTTGGATGACATCATTGAGTTAATTATCAGAATTTTTTTAATTTTTTTATTTGAACTACTCTTTTAATGATAGGCATTAATTCTCCCACATGCATTTGCGAGTTTTGACTGTTCATTCTCACTGCACCACAGAGGCCCCTGAGGAGGCGTATGACCCTCGATCTCTCTTCGAAAGGCTACAAGAGCAGAAAGACAAGAAACAGGAAGAATATGAGGAGCAGTTCAAATTCAGTAAGCGTTCATGCTGCTTTCCTCCCATATACATCATCCCTTTATTTTTCAGAAAGCCTAACTTTCAGATGACACGCATCGCACGGTCTCAGGTGGCTTGCCTCTCCCATCTACATTTGACCTCATTTTGGGGTTTATCCGTCACCGTTTGTGCAAAAACATGAGTGTGCTTGCATACACATGAGCTGGTGTGTGTTTTAGCATGTCGGTGGGTGTTCATGAGTGTGAACAGATGGGAGTGATGGAGATCAAGAGCAGGTCTGTTCTTGCGGGTGCTGATGGGAGACTGGCATGATCTTAGCATCTCGGCTTCATCTCCGTATCCCTGGTGACAAACCCACTCTCTGTCTCCCTAGCGACCATTGCTGCTCCTATTGCCGTTGATTCAAGGGTACTAGCATGGTGATCATATTCACAGACAATAGAATTGTTCATGATTGAGAAAAATATCATTTTCATGACGCTCGGTTCCTCAAAAAGAACCGTTTATGTAGTCTTTTTAATTCTATTGTTGTGTTTCTCCACAGAGAACATGGTCAAAGGCCTGGATGAAGACGAGTCCAGCTTTCTCGACGAAGTCTCTCGGCAGCAGTCTCTAATAGAGAAACACAGACGGGATGAGGAAGCTAAAGAGATAAAAGAATACAGGATATCCTTTTGCACCTTAAAGCACGCACAATATTACTGTCATGCGCTCTTGAAAAAAATTGACAGGGAGTTTTGCTTTCTGCCTGAGTCGTTAAGCTGATGGTAGAAGCTTCAGCTGTCAAGCACAATGATGGCTGGCTGGTGAAAAGTAAAAAAGAGTTCTTGTTGTACCTTGTTAGTGTGTATGTTCTCAAACGAGACAGCCCCAAGAGGAGCCTGACGCACTGACAGAAATGCATGCTGGCTTGGCAAATGGCTTAGAGGTTTGGAAAACAGACAATCTCCGTGTGGTCAGTTTCAAGCAGTTAACTTTGTTTTACAAGTGGATGTTTTTGGACTCTGATACCTTGTCATGCAAAACCTTTCACATAAAGAACTTTTACTTGATAAAGAAATAAAAATACTTTTCAAAATTCATACGGAATGGTCACTAAAAACATTTTCGAGAAGCGGTCTGAAATCAAACTTCTTTCACTTGACAAGGCGTCTAAAAATAGACAAGATGCTGAAAAAGTAGCAAATGCGCCATGAACAGGTGTAATTTTCACCACTTTTTGCCAGCGCGATGTTTTTGAAACATTGCGCGGCACGGATGTAATTAATACAAAAGAAACATCTCCAGTTGATTAGTAATTCGTTCATTTGTGTAAAAGTTGCATAGTGAGTGCTCGTTGCAGCTGTTATCAGTGGCAGAAGGCAACAGTGTTCTCTAGGCGCTCGTGCACAGTCTTCACACAGACAAGCGCTTCAATCTATTGCTCAAGGTGCTTAAAAACCTAGAACCTCTAGCACGACATGCTTAACAAAAATTTTACCACCCTTGCATTCGCACACAAATGTTCAGTGCGGATCTACGTATTATTCACTAATGTAAATACTCTTGAGACAAACAATGTATTGTATAATAGAAAATGCAGGGATGAAACTATCACATATAATAATAAATTAAACTCAATGTACTATTGAAATTGATTTCTGATGTTCTGAAATACACACTCGCACATACTCCTGTCCTACCCCCTTTTTAAAGCAAAGTTGCCACTGGTTGTAAAGACTCGTGCGCTGCAGTTATATATTCTGCCACTTTAAATTCTCAAGGTCTTTAAATTCAGCAAGTTTTCTTTCCTATTGTGACATTCTCAAACAATGCAAAATGTAGGGTGGAACTTGATTTTGTCCAACAGGAATTGATTAAATCTTTGTGGTTCATCTTTGTGCTGCGATTTCATGTGAGTGACAGGTTGTCCTGCTCTCGCGCCAGTAAACGCATCATCAGGCCCTGTCCCAAATGGTCTTAACAATGGCTGCCGTGTGCGCATGTCCATTAAGTCTATGAGACCCTAGTGTCCCATTTATCATTTTAGGTTTCAGTAGGGTGTTCGCGAGTGCCCCCTTTGCGGCCGATATGCGCCCCCGATGTGCACTTGAATCGATGAAGCGAGCTCTGCAGCAGACTTCAACAAATACTACAATATTCCATAAAAAATAATTGTAATTTTTATTTCATTCTAATAAAAAAATCGTTCTAAATTGCCATTCACACCGGACAATAACTATAAAGTTTTAATAATCGTTTGATTCTATGTGAATAGGGAAGTCCACACTAAGGTCAAAGAAGAAACTTCGATTTTTCCAGCTGATGAACGGTAAAAACGAGCTTGAGCATGGTATACTATACGGTAGGGTGTGTTTGTTTGGGCCTCGACTTCAAGTGTTTCTCAGAAATCACTTACTACAACTTTAATAGTCATAGTCTTTGGTTTAAACATTATAGCGCATGTTTACATAAAAAAAAGTCAAGTCCGTTTTTTTCAGTTTCCTGCATCCAGCAGTGGATGCCAGCGCTGCTTTATCTCTTCAGCGCCACAGAAAGAGAACATTTTACCAGCAGGGTATTCCAGAAATGAAAGTTAGCTTACTGCTACCTGAACTCTTGGTTGATTAACCCAAACTTTGCTTACTCGAGGTATACAGGCTCCAAAAACATTTTGTATAACCTAAATTTAAACACATTTTCATTTTTTTTTTCAATTTATGATTAAAAATTACAAAACTAAATTGTCCATTTCATTAAGATTTATACAAAATGTTTTAGTAAGATAGTTTTTTTACTAATTTAAAATTCTTAAATCATACTATGAATAATATTTGATGATTATTCAATTCAATTAGATGGAAATTTACTATTGAAATGTGTAAATCTTGAAAAAAGGCTCAAACATTTTTTTTGAGTGTACATACGTACAATGATTCCCTAACAAATGACACTTTTGAGCTGTATCTTTGAATGAACAGATAGAAAATGGTTTGAATCATTTATATGAATCCTGTGCAGGGCTGATCATGTTTTGTGTGTGTGCGTGCGTGCATGCATGCAATTTTGTTGCGTTAAACTATCGAAATTAAAGGTCATGCTTTTATCCAAATCATATATCATACAATTGATTTCTCATCATGTAACATCTAATACGATCAGCTTTTCTCTTCTGCCAATCAGGTATGCCTGTGGATAGAAGGTTGGAGAATGCGTTGTCGTGGCAACTGAAACCTTTCTCGGGGCTTGATAACTGCATCTAAAAGCACTGCTGAGAACCATGATCTGTAGAATAATACAGTAATGTGTCCTAATTCTACTGAATTTGCCTCCTGTGGAGGCACCAAATTATCTTACCTGTAAGTGTGTCAACTTTTTAGGCCATCTGTATGCACTAAGCGAAAAAAGGAAATGGGTTTGATTGCCGTGGTGACTTTTTTGAGCGGTTGCCCTCTTTATCCTAGCTTCCTCATCTGTCTGTGGGTTTAGTTCTGTTTGTGTGCTATTAAAGTGGAGCTCTCCAAGAAGTTAATTTAGGTTTATGAGAACGTTTCAGTATAAAATGAGAAACTGCATTAGTCTAGTGGCTTACCACAACAGCAGGGTCGGAAAGTATGGCTGTCATGTTGCAGTGAAGTTTTCTTACAGTTTAATTACACCTTAAGTGCGTGTCAGTGATTTTTCCTTGACTAGTGAACCTCACAGTGCTCTGCAGAAGCTGGCAGCCACCGAGAGCCAGAAGAAAGAGCCAGAGAAAAAGGCAGGACCCAAACCCTCAGAGACCCACAGAACCAGTCACCTGTCTCAGGCCCACCTGCTGGCTGGGGCAGTGAAACGACGCAGGTACCTCAACATCTATTCAATTATTATATTTAGGCCTGGTTTCGCTGACAGGGCTTAGATTAAAGCCCAATTTATCCTTCTGTGTCGAACTCAAGCCACAGCTACGTCATAGGCTGTGTGTAGCGCGCGTACCCTTCGGCATACCCTGACGTGCACCTCTCCAAAAATGTAACAACGCGTCAATTCTATGCGGACGCAAGCGCTGTGATTGGTCTGCTAGAACCCCTCCCTCAGGTTTCACAAGCACCCTCTGCATGTGTAATTGCGCGTCAACGCGGACAATGACGCAAAAGTATAAATGAAGACTAACGTATAGTCTATAGCGTAGGTCTGATTCAGAAGTATAAATCAGCCTTAAGCCAAGACTAGGAGCTGCGTCCCAATGTGCATACTATCCACCCTATCTGCCCTAAATAGTATTGACAATTACTAATGTCACATACTATTTAGGATAGTATGCACATTGGGACGCAGCTTAGCCTTAGTTAAAGCTGCAGTCCGTAGATTTTCCTCTGTCGCCATATTTCTTCCTGTTTTCGGTCGAAGTTCACAGTAGTCAATTGTCGAGTTTGCGCGCACGCGATAATTGGTAACTAGATAACTAAGGATCACGCACGCAACTCGACAATTGACTACTGTGGACTTCGACCGAAAACAGGAAGAAAATACAGGTATGTGAGCTGGCTGAAATAATTTAATTTTTATTAATATCTTTCACATCTACTGCAGTCAGATTGACCGTGGTCACTCTTAATAACACCACTCACATGGCTGTGCACTTGTAATGACAAATCAAGGATGTTAAGAGGCTAAAAGCAGGTTTAGAACTTGCCCGTTTAAGTCAACAGGGTGTAAATTTTAAAAAGAGGATAACACGGTGTAGGAAACATCGATTTTTGTCGTTCTCTGTACTGACAGCACTCCAAATTTACAAAAATAATGAGCTCAATGTTATAATTGACCGGAGTTCTCCTTTAATAATTCCACGAAAACTGCAATTACAGATTTCGAACAGAGATGGCGACAAAGAGGAAAAACTATGGACTGCAGCTTTAAATTAGAACATTTAAGTAGCTTTTATATAAGTGCCTTAGAAAAAACAACATTACTGGTGTGCGTCTTGAGACAAAACAATGGCACTGACATATTTTAAGATAAGTCAGTGTAAGTTAAACAGCTCAAAGGTGCATTTTAGTCTAGGACTATAGGATTAAGCTTTGTCTGTGAAATCAAGCATCAATGTATTTTAAACGTAGAAATCTGTGACTGTATATTCTTTATGTATAATGATTTGTGATTCATTTTTGTCTTTGTTCAGCTCATCTCAGTCCTCAGAAGGGAGTAAAAAGCAGAAAGTAGAGGAGACGGTAGCCGGCAATGGCAGTCAGACAGGTAAGCATTGTAGTGTAATGCTGCCTTCACTTAATGTATTTATGTGAAGTGATTTTTAGATCATTATTAGATCTGTGATAATGTGACACTGTTCTAATTGCTTTAAAAAAAATGCACCAAAACATTATAGCCGATATATTTAGTAAAATGTTTTTAGAAGTTTAATGACTTAAACTTAAAAAGACAGTCCTGTCTTTTATGTCAGAAAATTATTTTGATGACTCATTTTTTCATTTAACAATTTTTTTTATTGATTTTCTATTAAACCATATAGGATTTACTACAGCACATATTGGACCAAATGTATACAAACATATGGCTGTGTTATACAGATATTAATCAATTTGAAAGATTTTGATGACTAATTTTGTTAAAAAAAAAAAAAAGTACACCACTGAAGACTATTTTTTAGGTCAGTTTTTAGGAAATTACACTTTTATTCAGCAATGATGCATTAAATTGATGAAAAGTTGTAATATTTCACAATAGACATTCATTGTAAGTGCATTTGTCAACACAAATGTTTTTTTTTTTTTACTGACAAAAAATTCTGTGGCATTCGACAGCATTTGTATTTTACCTGGAATATTTTTTTAAATAACGTAAATGTAAGCGTTTTTAATATTCACAGCTAGAAATCAAAAGTAACATCGTATTGATTCACCTTCCCACATTAACCTGCCACGTCAGATGTCAAATGCATCAGAGAATGCGTGCGCTCTATGTGCGTGTATTGTTTTGTGTTCTCAGAGCAGGAGGCGGTCGAGCCCAAATCCCCCGGCGTGGACATGACCCGCTCGGGCGTTCTCCACCTGCCCTCCGCCGCTGTATGTGTGGGCATCCTGCCAGGGCTCGGCGCTTACTCCGGCAGCAGTGATTCTGAGTCCAGCAGCGACAGCGAAGGTAGCGAGATTGAGATTGGCTCTCCCATAAAACGCCACAGGCTCTTCAGATAGACACACTGACAGAACACACTCACTATCACCTGTGCTGCCCTAGGCTTGGGTGCCGCCCCCTTGCCTTCTCAGCGGCGCGATTTAGCTAGATCGTCTAAAACGATTTAGCTCTAGGTATCCGTTATTTCAGTGTTGGATAAGGCTGTTTATACACTTGCTTGATGTTTATTAAAGGCTGTAATGTTAACTTCTATTGTGGTTGTTGATGTCTTGTGCTTTCAAAACATGACACTTCCCCCATCCTCCTCATATTACGTTCTATACAGTTTAAACCCCTGGCAGCTTAACCTGGTGACGCACCTTCCCATCTACCCACCCTTGCGGTTTCTGCAGAGCTCTAGTGGACAAGGGGACACTGACTGACAGCTGTGGATTAAGAAGACATGAAACATTTAGTCCAAATCTCTGACCATCACAGGACAAAGCAGACATATTATGGGCTTGTTTGAAGATGTTTAAAAGTCCTGGTTGAATTTTACATTTGTTTGATGTTTCTTTTCTTTTTTTTAAGACAAAATGCTGCAATGCTAAGAATGCTGGAATTTTCAAGAACTGTGCCCTATAAGGACATGAATCTGTGTTTGACTGTTCACTGGGAAATAACCAGTGATGACAGAATGAAAAATAAATGTGTTTCTCACGTTTTTGAGCTTTTTTCTCTTTTTTCTTATCAACAAAACCGCATTCACGACTTTTAGTTCTGTAATAATGTGTTTCTGAGTGAAACTGAATATTCAGTGAGGAAAAATTAATGGATTGTAAAAATTTCCATACAAGAATTGAGCCAGACAAGTTAATTGTGTAGAATTACTCCCCACTTGAAATGCTGTGAGCCTTTTTAAGAGGCTTTTTGAGGGTGAAGGTTACTTTCGCCCCTGGAAGCATTTCAGTATTTCAATGGGCTACTTGCACATAGCAACCTGACGTCATATCCACAACGGGTAAATACGGCTCGCTCTCTTCCGGTTTGAAGGCGTACATACACAACGTAGACATTTTCCGCCTAATACTAGAAAACAGTACAACATTATATAACACGCATATTATGTCAGCCCGGGGTTGTTTATTAGCCTAATGTAAGCTAGCAAACTAACATAAGCCATAAAGTTTGAGATATATAGACTTACCTTCATATCCGTGGATATATGAAGAGGCATACATTTTAAAGCCATTCTCTCTAATTTGCTGGTAGGTGATTTGGAGGAGGACTTACAAAGGCGATATACGTCCGTTATTGTAACAGTAGCGTAGCCAGAAAATAGACTTTGGGTGTGCATCTGAAAAACTGGGTGTGCCACATTTATTTGTCAGATTACTGTGCAAAATTATTAACCATAACTATGCTCCACATAACCATAAAACTAGACTATATTAAAATATAACTATACATTACACTCAGGATCACCAACAACATAGTCATCACAACATAGTGCCTTACTGTCTATGCATAGTGCCTATGGAGATGCTGGGATCACAGCAGCTGATGTTTGCTGATTGGTTGGCAGTACGAATGTCGGCCGATATTTTCTAAACGAAAATAATTTAAAATTACAATTTAACCTTTTGAGCGTTATGGCACCATATATATTGGACTTTTATTTCTGTGCCCCTGAGAGTATGACTTAGAATGTTTAGTGACGTCACAGAATGGCCAGATTCAAACTGCTTTCGCGGTTGGGGTTTGCTGGCGCTGAGCCAGAGATGGACACGCTCAGCACTTAATATGCATTGTTTTCAGCCACATAATGTTTATTGTATGTTTCAGACATTTAAATACACATAAGCACTAGTAAAGAAATACAGTTAGTAAAAATACACTGATGTCTAGTATGGAAGCAGCAATAACAATCTATTTAGAGCGGGGCGATTTTTTTCCCTAAAAAAATCTGCGATTATTTTTTTTAATAAAAACTCGATTTACAATTCGATTCGATTTTTTTTAATCAAGTAGAATTTCTGTAACTCTGTGTGTTGAACTGATAATCATTCTTTTGTGTGTTAAACACAATCATTCTTTTGTGTGTTAAACACAATCTACTTAATACAGACAACTTCATTATAAAGAAAACCAACAAATCCAAAAAATATATGATCATAATCTATGACAAAAATTCTGTTATAAACTAGATTAGTGGATAATTCAGCAGTAAAATTTAGTCTAGAAAAATCCCAAGTGCACAATAATTGTATAAAATGTGAACATTTAGTGAAAAAAAAACATTTAGTGGGTATACTTAATCTGGTAAAACGTTACATGTTGCTCTTTGGTCAATTATTATATAGCCTACTATAAAATTGAGATATGTTTTAAATGTATAGCACAGCTGTTTAATGAGGCAGCAACATATGATAGATAGGACAGAGCAAGAAAGGCTATTAATAACCTTTCATTGCGCAAAAGTATTATGATATGAAAGACTCCAATACATCGCGGCACAAAGCGCTTATGCGCATCCCGAGCGCTGAATGATGCGCTTGAAGCAACACAGAGTCACAGCGCGTCGACTCCGCATTGAAAAGTTCAAGGCACAGAAAGGAAAGACATATCGATGCGTAGTGTATTATACAGTATCTATCTATGCAATAGTTTTATTGAGCCTTTTCTTTTAACATTTTAAAAGAGTTTTAAATTCCAGTTACTGTGCGCATGAAGAACAATTATAGTGCTCTGACACTAGTGTTGTGATCTAAAATGTAGGCTGAAGAGGTGGAGAAAAAGAAATCTAAAAAATCGATTTTATGAAAATATAAATCGATTTGACCTACCAACTCGATTTTTAAATCAAATCGATTTTTTCCCCCAGCCCTAAATCTATTCAAAATGTAATTTGCCGATCTGTTTTATTTATATATCAGACACATAGCTGCTAGCGGAACTATAAATTTGACTCTATTCTTCTCTCAGTTCAACGGCCACTTTCTTTCATATATTTCGGGAGAAACTGACAATTTCAGGTGCTGTAAATCCAGCTGACATGACTCTCTAAACTGCGGCGCTCATCTTGTTATATAGATTATAGATCAATATCATTTATTTTTTAAACGAAGAATTGAAATATCAGACACGGCACACGGTAAAGGGAATAAAAGCGAATAGCTCTGTCAGTTATTGTGGCTGCGGTGTGTCACGTGACAATCATGACACGTCGCCATGGAAACAAGGTCAGTTAAAATTTGTTTAACTTACGCCTGAAAGTGTTGATTTTAAAAACAATATTTTAAGTAATCATCAATAGCCCAAGTTTAGTAAAACATTTTTTTATTAAGACTATAAAAAAAATAATTCTGCATCCATTATTAGGTGTGCCAGCTGCCACTTTGGGTGGCACCGGCACACCCTGGCACACCCGTGGCTACGCCAGTGTATTGTAAGTTTCGGCAACTCTTGTAAACATCTCATCTCATAGTGTAGAATAGCGCTGAGGCCGCATTTCCGGTAAGGAAGTAGTTACGTGCAAGGAGCCCATTATTTACTTAAGTAAAAGTAACCTTTTTTAATATTAACATTAATCGGCTGATTTGAAAGTGTTAATGAAGATTTTTAATAGGCTGCAGTAACCTAAAACAATGCCTAAATAGCTCCAGTATTTGACTACTTTTTAAAGGAAAAGTTCACCCAAAAATTAAAATTCTGTTATTCACAGTTAAATTCCAAGACTTTCATTCATCTTTGGAACACCAATGAAGACATTTTTAATATTCACTAGTTTATCCATTGAAAGTCCATGCAACCAAAATAATTTTCTTGCTTCAAGAAGTTGCTATATATGATGAACAGATTTAAATTACGCTTTTATTCATATATAAACATTGATCAATGCACATATACATAAATCTATGCTAAACACGGATTCCCAACTATGCTTGCTTGATGTGTGAGAACTAACCACATTGGTTTGGAATGACATTTTGTGGTTTTGTCATTAATTACTCACCCTCATGTTAGTCTAAACCCGTAAGACATTTGTTCAACTTCGGAACACAAATGAAGATCTTTTTAATGATATCTGAGAGATTTCTGTCCCTCCATTGACAGCTACGCAAGTACCACTTTCAAGCCCCAGAAAGGTAGTAAAGACATCAATAATGTAATCCATGTGACTCTAGTGGTTTAGCCTCAATTTTAAGAAGCATGTTGGAGTTTAATATTTTGTATTTACTACCTTTGGGCCTTGAAAGTGGTAGTTGCGTAGGCTGTCAATGAAGGGACAGAAATCTCTCAGATTTCAGTGCTTGATCACTTAGAAATAGTGTTACTTGAAGGTGTCAATGTGACTCACTAACAACCTGCAGTTCTAATCCGTTCCCGAATCAATGCGTTTGTGCATCATGTGATGTGTGCGCCAGTCATTATTTTCTCAATTGAAATTTATTGACCTGAGTGGAACATAAACTGATAAAACTGTACAAAAATCAACAACACCACCTTGACCATGGCACCATACGCTTATCACTTAATACAAATCACTACATAAAAGGTACTCTTTAGCTTTCACTTCTCTTAAAACACAGAAAACGGTAGTATAAAGTTACATTCAGCCAAACACTGTTACATATTTTGTGATAGACACACAAATGGCCGTTGCATTTCAATCGATGATTCGTCATACACATATATACTTATATATATATATATATATATATAAACCAATAAATAAAAACACATATGTACAGAAAAAACATGCACTTTGTCCATTGAATGAATTGGTCAAGGAGGGTTTGTAAACAGTTAGCAGGTTTTGGCAACATGCAGTGTGAACTTCAGGCTTCCGGCTCTTATTCCGGCATTGTGTTGCTAGGCGACAGGTTCCTCTGTTTGAAATACTGTGTGACCTGTTGCGGCAGCTCTGCCAATACGGATTTGGCTAAAGTTTCCTTCGGAGCCTGCGAGAACAACAAACACGCAACGACATCATTGAGGATGCATATTTAAGTACAAGCTGGCAGTGGACACTTGTTAGATTGTTAAATCCACTTCCATGTAATGAAAACGAAGACATGGCAGACACATTCGGTTGTGTGGCGGTGAATGTTGGCACTGTTTCCTCCCATATTCACTCTAAGCTAAATGAATTTTAATTTCCTCTGAATGGAGCCCAAATGAGGCAGTGCTGCCCGTTCCCTCCTGCTGTTGAGGAAATCACATGGCCCACAGACCGCCTACTCGTACTCCTACTGAAGATTCTGTTTACATACGTGATCCAGGATTGGATTCACTTCAGAACAACAAGAAACTATCCAGAGGTCTGTGGCAACAGAAATATTGATTATATGCGTAAGCTAAAGCCTCTGGGTCAATTCATCTGCATAATATTGAGAGTTTAATGCTGCTGCTCGATAAAGACTTTTTGACCCTGCATTGAGATAACCTTTTTAAAGCATTGAATCATGCACCCAGTGAAAATACCTTTATATAACTGAACCAGTGTATAATCAAGCGAGAGGGAATCGCACTCACGTTGCGAAAGTCCCTGAATGGGACAAACTGCACGATGTCTCGGACCGCCTCCTCTCCTGTGTAGGATCGCAGCACGCTGCTGTCTCCATCCAGAAACTCCATGGCGGTGAAGTCGGCATTGCCCACCCCGATGATAATGATGGACATGGGAAGCTTGGCGGCTTGCACTATAGCGTGACGTGTTTCGTCCATGTCGCTGATCACTCCGTCAGTAATAATCAGTAGTGTGAAGTATTGCTGCAAAAGAAGAAAGAGAAACTATAAAAGGAGCCTGTGGAAGGTCACATGCTCACATATCTCTTCATCCCAGTGCTGTACTCTTAAATAGCACATGAACCAAATTTTGTGCATTTCCTGGAATCATCTTGTTAAATCAAAGAGTTTCAAATTAAAGCAGAGGCTACGATACTGTAAATGCTACTTGATTTTTACATTTTCAAAGAAAATGATTGGGTTTGCCAATACAGAACGCAGCGCCACGAGGGTGCTCTGGGTGGCTGGTAGAGTCAGGGCTCTAGACGGCAGCCAAATGTTCGCATTTAGTGACTTTTTTCTGTCGCTGCGACTAAATTTATTAGAGGTCGCACTGGTGCCACCACCACATTGCCCAACTGATAAGAGCTGTCATTTCTGTTGCATATGAGAAACATCAAACGATTACTACATTGCTATGGGGGTTTATTATTATTATTATTATTATTATGGTGTTTTGTGGGTTTACTTACACAAGCCAAAAGACTTTTCTATGATTTTCTTGACCCTAGATATGGAGTATACAATGCTGTGGTTGCTAGGGCATTGCTAAGATTTTTAGTGTAATTGCTAGGGGGTGTTTGGGGTATTTCCTATGCTGTTGCTAGGGTGTAGCTAGCAGATTGTTGAAGTGTTCAGGGTGCTTTACTTAAGTCCCAATTCAAAAGAGACATTTCTATGATTTTCTAGGTCAGACATGAAGTCCACGATGGTGCTCTGGGTAGTTGCCTAGGTGTTTGGAATAGTTGCTATGTGGCTGCTAAGGAATTTTGGGTAGTTGCTGGGTTGTTGCTAAGCTATTGCTAGCGGGTTACTAAAGTGTTATGGGAGGTGTTTTGGGGGTTTAGTCCCAAGTAAAAAACCTGGTGAAAATCGAGCCCGATCTCATGAAAGTGCGTATGAATACCACGAATGTTATTTCTCGTGGCATTTATACGCCAAAATCAGTTTTGGCATGTATATGATACGCAGTTTTCGCGTGCATATGATACGCACTTTATGGCGTGTAATACGCACGCACCCCCTCCCCCCTCCCCCTAATCCTACCCAAGGGATTTTCAGTGCGTAGCATATGCACGCCAAAACCATTTTTGGCGTATAAATGCCACGAGAAATAGCATTCGTGGTATTGATACGCACTTTCATGAGACTGCGTTGATATACACTGTACACCAGGTGTGCCCAACCCTGCTCCTGGCGATCGACTGTCCTGCACAGTTCATCTCCAACCCTAATCAAACACACCTGAAGGTCTTCAATTAAGGTCTTAACAACCAATTAAGGTCTTCAGGATTACTTGAAAATTAAAGGCAGGTGTGTTTGATCAGGGTTAGAGATAAACTGTGCAGGACAGTCGATCGCCAGGAGCAGGGTTGGGCACACCTGCTGTACACTATGTGCAGAATTATTAGGCAAGTGAGTATTTTAACCATATCATAATTTCAGCATTATCATCATTTATTTGATTTTTTTAAGCATTTCAGGTGATGTGTTTTTGTGTAATGATGAGGGAGGGTGTGGCCTAAGGAGATCAACACCCTATATCAAGGTTTGCATAATTATTAGGCAGCTTCTTTTCCTCAGGCAAAATGGGCCAAAAAAGAGATTTAACTGACTCCGTCTTTCAGAGGGATGCAGAAATTGCAAAGATATTGGGGCGTGATCACAGAACCATCAAACTTTTTGTAGCAAATACTGCACATGTACACATACTGCAAATTTCTACACATGTAGAAAAAAGCACACAAATTAACTGCCAAAGATTTAAGAAGAATCAAACGTGAAGCTACCAGGAACCCATTATCCTCCAGTGCTGTCATATTCCAGAACTGCAACCTAGTCGGAGTTCCCATAAGTACAAGATGTTCAGTGCTCAGAGACATGGCCAAGGTAAGGAAGGCGGAAATCCGACCACCACTGAACAAGAAACTTAAGTTGAAACGTCAAGACTTAGCCAGGAAATATCTGGAGACAGATTTTTAAAGGTTTTATGGACTTATGAGATGAGAGTGACTCTTGACGGACCAGATGGATGGGCCCGTGGCTGGATCAGTAATGGGCACACAGCTCCACTTCGACTCGGACGACCGCAAGGTGGAGGTGGGGTGAGGGTATGGGCTGTTATATTAAAGATGAGCTAGTTGGAGCTTTTCGGGTTGAAGATGGACTCAAAATTAACTCCCAAACCTACTGCCAGTTTTTAGAAGATACTTTCTTCAAGCAGTGGTACAGGAAAAAGTCTGCATCTTTCAAGAAGACCATGATTTTTATGCAGGACAATGCTCCATCGTATGAATCGAAGTACTCCACTGCGTGGCTAGCCAGTAAAGGCCTTAAATATGAAAGAATAATGACATGGTCCCCTTCCTCACCTGATTTAAACCCTATTGAGAACTTGTGGGCCCTTCTTAAAGAGATACTCCACTTTTTTTGGAAATAGGCTCATTTTACAACTCCCCCAGAGTTAAACAGTTGAGTTTTACCATTTTCTATTCTACCATTTTCTACCATTTCAGTATATCCTACTATGGAAGTCAATGGGACCAGAAACTGTCTGGTTACTGATATTCTTCTAAATATCAGGAAATCGGCTGAATGGATTAGAAAATGGTAAAACTCAACTGTTTAACTCTGGGGGAGTTGTAAAATGAGCCTATTTCCAAAAAAAGTGGAGTATCCCTTTAAACGGGAGATTTACGGTGAAGGAAAACAGTACACATAGTGTACATACCTAATAATTGTGCACACATAGTATAATCGCTTAGAAAAGCCCAAGCTCAATGATTTGACGTTTTGAAAAACCTCTGACCCTTACTTATGAACAACAGTATTTAGCAAGAGCTGCTAATGACAGATATTTCATCTAGCCCCAAATCCGACAGTTTACTCGGAGATACAAAGACAGAGTGAAGGAAAATAAGATACGTTTTTGGGCTGTAATTCACGGCCCTCCCCCCACACAAAACAGGCAGACAGAAGCTGGAGTAGATGTGTGGAGGGATTTACGCTGTCACTTTCCCTCCCTCCTGCTCTCCGTGGCAGCTCTTCTCTGACAGTAACACTTAGCATGGAGCGCTGCTGGTCTCTCAAACCATAATTCATAGGAACAATACTTCAATACTTCCTCCAGGAGTCCAGCCTAACTACACACTCTCTGAAAGAAGAAAGTTGGATCTGCCACAGCAAAAGTTACAGATAGGAACTGGGGCTTTAGAGGCCGATCTAAAACCTAATTGGCCTTAAATTTAGCTGGTGATGTGGCCTGAATAAGCATACCGCACGGGAAATTGTTCTTTATATTTTCACTGTGGTGAGCCGAGATAAAAATGTATTATTTATGACAGTACACACTCTTGTGGATAACTAATCTTTGGAGTCAAGTGCCTCCGAACAGTGTTGCATTTAATGAAACATCATGCTGTAGCCTACCACTTCTATATTACTAAAAATTCTTCCCCCAAAAAAAGTATTATTTGGATTATGCAAGAGATCACTGAATATTAGGGGTGTAACGGTACACAAACATGACGGTTCGGTACGTACCTCGGTATTGAAGTCAAGGTACAGTATGGGTTCGGTACAGCAGCAGGGAGAAAACGAAACACAATATAGCTTCTTGTTTTTTAAACAAATGTGTATATGTGTTTAAATAAATTATATTATAATTTTCTAAAGGATAAAAAAAATCTATCTTAGCTAATGCTGTGTAAACTATATGGGAAGCCCTTAATTACACATTAGTATAATATTAAAGGTTACAATTAACAACCGAGCCCAAATTATTCAATTGAGTTGTTATTTATTTGTAGTGTAAATTTGCATTAACTTAAATCTAATTATAAAGTTAATTTTCTAATTAAAATTCCTTTTTTAAAATATAATCATTTACACAGTGGCTGTCATAACTTGTTTTCATGACAAATCTATTTAAACAACCTTAAATAGGCTAATCAAGACATTACTAACAGGTATAAGTAAATAGAATAAATAGGCTAATATAGTGCATATATAAATGCTTCTCTCTAGAGTTCCTTTAGTGAACTAACCTGCTGTCCATCTAATAATTATCATCAGGTTTTTTTAAATGGTAAGATATTTTATACATCAAAATGCTAGTTTTGTTGATATACTTTCTCGTCAGTGATTGAAACCAAAATTTAGTGTGAGAGAATGGTAATAGCGCCTAAACATGTATCTTCTTCTTCTTCTGTGTTTTTTACTGGTAGCAAACAGCGTTGCACTGCCATGCACCCCCTTCTGGATTGGAGTGTGGATCGCCTGTGACTGAATGTATGCGATACGTACCGTACGGTACGGGACGAATGCATACCGTTACACCCCTACAGAATATTATTACCAGAAGGCAACATAAACAGTGGACATTCATCTGAAACAGAAACAGAATAAATCCAAGACCATGCCCTCTTCCCTTAGGTGTATTATGACCAAATGAACAGTACATTCATGCGTAATGGAACAAGGGACGAGGTTGTGCCCCCTGCCCAAACAGCCATACTGTATTGCTGAGACACTGTGGGCAACACATCCTGTAGACACTGTGTTAACCGTCCTAAATATACTCCCTCAGAACATAACAAAGTCACACAAGCTGTCTTATCACTTATCATCCAAATAACCAAAACCACCAAGATAATGCAGGAAACACGTTGGCACACAATCCTAATTCGTTTGGATTCCCTAACCTTTACAAAGACACTGTTTGGACAGACTTAAGCACAGTTAGTATCTGCTGGCTGCTGGGCTTCTTGCGGTCCCTGCCCAGTGTCACCAGCAGTGGACTGTGTATGACAGCGACCTCTTCCTCCCTGCTGTGGCCTCTGAAGTCTGGGCTTTTGATGTGCTATAACAGACAGGCTCATTAGCGTCTCATTACAGAGCAGAAACGTATACGAAGCTTAATTGAATATTTACAGACACATATAATTGATTGATTGCCTCATAAAGTGTTCTAGCACACAATTTACACACCCGTAATGCAGCACTTACGAAACCACATTTCTTGATCTGGAAAGGATTGTTACCTGGTTTGTTAGGATAGGACAATATTTGGCCGAGATACAATTATTTGAAAATCTGGAATCTGAGGGTGCAAAAAAATCGAAACATTGAGAAAATCGCCTTTAAAGTTTTCCATTTATGTCCGCGACTGTGCAGCATTTACTCACAAAAATTAATGTTTTATATTTATGACAGGAAATTTATGGAACATGATCTTTACTTTATATCCTAATGATTTTTGGCATAAAAGAAAATCGATCATTTTGACCCATACAATGTTGGCTATTGCCACAAATTTGCGTGCTACTTGTGACTGGTTTTGTGATCCAGGGTCACATTTCTAAAATATGTCCTTTGGCCATTTAGTTGTAGTGGAAACAAATAATGACTAGAACACTTGAGGAGTTCACAAAACCCATTCTGCTTTAAGAGATGCTGCAAGACACAGCACTATCCTCCTCCTACTGCATTTAGGCTCTATTCTTCTCTATCTCTCTTCACTACCCATTTTTATCTTTTAGAGGTGACAGGGTGCAATTAGGGATAGAAAGCACTCTAGGCTCTCCTGAAGGAGGTTAAATAATAACTATTAAGTTTTCCTTGCAGGCCAAGCGTTTGGTTAAGAAGTGTGAGTTCAGCTCATGATCTGCCACCAGAGGAACTGCCTGCACTCATCTCAGGTTATAGTTTTGATTGACATGATGTTTTTTATTGACACCAGGAGAGAGAGCGCTATGTGAATAACATGTTTTATTGGCTTTCATTGTTTAATTTTAATTTATTTTAACCCTGTAAGCAGCTGAGTCGTTTTAGAGGTGCATTTGTAATTCATTACATAAAACATTTTGGGTGAATCCCAAGAAAACATGCCCAGATCTCATTTCGCCCCAAATTCAGATGGAAAAATAATTGTTTTTCTGAAAGAGTCAAGAAAATTAATTTTTGACATTCTACTTTTCTGTAAATATTAATAATTAACTTGTGTAATTTTAACATTATATAAGCATTGCTGCAAAAATGATACAATATAATATAATTTATACAAATTTAATTATATTTATTTAAAAAAGTAGCCTAGATATATATTTATTATAATTTATGCTTTTATATATATATATATAAACTGTATATACATTGCTGGTCAAAATCACATTATTTTTTACAGCCATCATTGATCATATTTTCCAAAGAAGCAAATAATTCTGACCAGCTCTGTATATATACACACACTGCATATATATATATATATAATTTATCTATGTATACTATTATATAATTCTATAAAATGTATAGTATTTATTACAATGATTTTTAAATAAAGGCCTTAAATATAGGTACAATGTATGTACACTGTAAAAAATAAAATGATCAATATGATGATGATATGTTATGACAACATATGTTTTTGCATTGCTATAACTCACCAAATTAAGTTAAGCAAATTTAAACTGTTTTTATAAGTTAAACAAGATTCAATTCATTTTAAGTCAGTTTAATGAAATTTAAGTTGAAATTACTTAAATAATCCATAAATATGATATGTAAACGTGTGTGTGTGTGTGTGTGTGTGTGTGTGTGTGTGTGTGTGTGTGTGTGTGTGTGTGTGTGTGTGTGTGTGTGTGTGTGTGTGTGTGTGTGTGTGTGTGTGTGTGTGTGTGTGTGTGTGTGTGTGTGTGTGTGTGTGTGTGTGTTGGTTTATGTGATTTATGAGGACACAAATTTGTATTACGACATGTGTATTACACTGGTATTACAACTTATGGGTGGTTTATGAGGACATTTCAAAAGTCCTCATAAATCAAAAGGATTAAAAACATAAAATCAATGTTTTATAAAATAAAATTTTATAAAAAATCTAATTTCAACATTTGAGAAATTTCAACAACATTTCATTTTAGAGTTATAAATGTTCTAATCATATCTGGAGCACATTTGTGTGCCATGCCAATCGTCGGTATGATGACTGCACCGGCATTCTGTGTAGCCTTGTTCCCTCGCAACAACTGAAAAGCGTCGCTCCGCTCTCCTTCTCCTCTGAAGCTGGCCTTGCTGCTGGCCTTTACACAGAACAGACCTGAGGGTGCAGCCTCATTAGTCATTAAAACCCAAGAACAACCGGGAAAAAAGAGAGAACATTTGTTCGCTGAATCTACTTCTATAAATAGCTCTAATTGAAAAGGGATTTTAATGGTTGTTTTCCACAGGGCTGATAATAAGAGCAGGAGAAATTGTGTGCACTGCGCTGTTCAAAGCCCCTCAACAGACTTTGAACTAACAACCAAAGGCACATTTGGTGAGTGTCTTATGGAGCAATTAGGCTCTACTGAGCCAGGGTCAGTCCTGTTGCCTATTACGACAGCAAACAACCACACAGGCACGCCCACCCCACACACACAACACCGGCAAGACTGGATAACTGACTTCTTTTCCATCTGCATCTACACAACCTCTCTATGGATGGATACAAATGCAGAAAAAATTGGATTTCCATATGACACTTTATGGATCCATGGTTCAACTCCCTATACTGGAAACTCTAACAAAACTTTTCAATATAAACTACTGTTCAAAAGTTTGGGGTTGGTAAGATTTTTTTATGTTTTTGAAAGAAATCTCTTATGCTCACCAATTTATTTATTTGATTGATAATACTGTTAAAACACTAATATTGGGAATTATTATTACAAATTAAAAGTAATGTTTTCTATTTGAATATATTTTAAAATGTTATTTATTCCTGTGATGGCAAAGTTCAGTCTTCAGTGTCACATGATCCTTCAGAAATCATTCTAATATGCTGATTTGCTGCTCAGAAAAACATTTCTTTAATGTTTATCAATGTTAATAATAGTTGGGCTGCTTAATATTTTGTGGATATTTTTTTTAGGATTCTTTCAGAAACTTTAAAAGAACAGCACTTATTTGAAATATAAATCTTTTGTAAAATTATTAAAAAAAAATTACTGTCATTTTTTACCAACGTTTTGAACGGTATATTAAAAGTGCATGGTGACTAGAGGCTTTGTCAAGCTCCTGAAAGGACATAAAACGTACCATAAAAGTCGTTGCTCAAAATTGTTTCTCAAATTTGGCATGTCAGTAAAAAATGTGAGATATGAGTGCTGAGGTTTTGTTCTTCTTCTATGATGCATATTTTGAACTTGACACTCACTGCCCCCTTTATTTAAAAAAAAACAGCCAGTACATTCAGCTTAACTTTGCCTTTTGTACTCCAAACCTAAGAAAGTCATACAATATTGCGATGACATGAGGGGGAGTAAATGATGACAGAAGTTTCATTATTGTATGTACTTAACCTTGAGTACAGTGAAGCAAAACAGTCAATTTAACAGTAAAACTGTCTGTGCTGCAGATAAAGTGAGAGATTTTCAAAATGTGAATTTTAAAATATTTCAAAGAAAAAAAAATCAGTCTACAGTTGATTAGGTTAGTAATTAATTCAAAATTGCAAGCTTAAAATCAGCTAGAGCCAAGAGGCACTTGCAGAGCCACAGTTGAGACTGAAGCAAATTTTGCACAGGAAGTTAACAGAGTGAGCTAAACTTCACACAGTGGAAAGCTGTGGGAACACCCTGCCTGATGAAACACAGACACATTGTGCTATCGCAGAAGAGAGTGAGCCCTAGTCTGCTCGCTCAAATGTTGCACATATCTAAGAAACCGAGGAGTTTCACAGTTTCCACTCAACGTCTGAGGGGCAACACAGAGTAGTACTGTTCTTCTCTAAGAGGAGAGATTTATGTAAAGTGGGTGTGGATCGACTCCGGTTTTTCCTCATATTCTTAAGGGCAAAGTTGACAAAAGTAATGGGATGTAATAAGTCTAATGATGCTTTTAAATGGAGACTTGTTGTCCGGCACTACTCTGACACAGACACATCCGTCTGTGACTTGAGGACAAGCCTTTTTGTTAATTTAATGAGTGGCCATTTACTGTTAAACTGCTAAACAGTGACAGCAGGCAAAATGCACGAGACAGTCATTTGCTTTTGCATTTAAAACATTTAGCAGATGCTCTCATCCAGAGGGATTTCCAAAGTGCTTTAGCTTCACATGTGAGACTGCCATGGCCAACAGATGGCAAGCGTTACAGACAGTTATCTGATAAATCCATCATTTATTTAATGTACAAGTTATCATACAATCCAAACAAGCTAAATGTACTTCCAAAACGGTACAAATGAAGTCCATCCAAGCAATGAATGGTTTCAACCAACTAGACTTCCTTTCTACTTTCCCTACAGAAAAACCATGCTCCTCCTGAACTTTTAGGTACTTACTGCGGCAGTGTCCTGCTGGAGGGCCTGGGTAGCGAAGCGGGCCACGTGGTTGATGATGGGGGAAAAGTTGGTGGGTCCATAGAAGCGGATGTGAGGCAGGGAGTTGGAATAAGCTTCAACGATCCCCTCCACACCTGCATGCATATAAAACACCATCATTTATGCTACTGTAACTACAGGCAGAACAAATACTGTTATTTGAAAATACGATGTTTGTGAGCCTCACCTGAGCAGAAAGGGTTTGTGGGGTTAAAGTTGATTGCAAATTCATGGGATACCTGGAATACAAAGAGAAAAAGAACAACGATAAGAGTAGCTGGGGGAAAAACAACCAAAAATACAACTAAAACTAATGTAATTGTGATATAAATTATGATATATATTACTATTCAAAAGTTTGTGGTCACTAAGATTTTTTTTAAAAAGAAGTCTCTAATGCTCACCCAGAATGCATTTATTTGATAAAAAATATTGGTAAATATTATTAAAATTTTAGCTTTCTATTTAAAGCAACACTATGTAACATTGTTTACCTTAAATAATGTTTCCAAGATTTTATCAGTGGTTCATCAAGTCGTAACAGGGTGAAAGGCACTTCTGCCATTGCCTGACGGGGTCTGTATCGCTTTTACTGGCACTATGTAACGGGGTTTGGGTAGGAACCCGACCACAAAAAGAACTACAAAATTCGACTGCTTTACGTCAAGCGCTACAATAGTCATTATTTCGTTTTTTTTTTTTTTGTTTCTGATGTCGCAATACATCATCCTTTCATGAAATCATGTAACATACTCTACCTTGTCTGTGGACATCGTTCATTCTAAAGCCGGTGCTGGATAAACAGTGAGCGTGCGTGCGACGGTAGGCTAAATTATTTACGACAGCGGCAATGGACAATTTTGTTTCCAACCAGTAGGGCGACCAAAGAGGAAAAGCTACTTGGTGTTACTTTAATGTATTTTAAAATGTAGCAACTACTTCAGTCTTTAATGTTTTATGACCCTTCAGAAATCATTCGAACATGCTGATTTGATGCTCAAAAAACATTTTTTACTATTATATAAATAGTTTCTTATTAAAACTATTTTATGTAAATTCGGCTTATTACAGAAGTGAAAAAATTCTATTGATCATGACAGCAGTGAGTATTATTCATCAAATGATGATCAAATGATGGAGAAAAATGTTATTACTGGGAATATACAATAAGTGGCAAAGATAAGTGCACTTTTGGCATCATCTGCATACTTCCTTTCAGTGAATTGGGTCCTAATACAAACGTAACGTGTGCAAATAAACGGCGCTATCGGCGGGTGCAATTTATTGCTTGTGAAATGCCCCCCTCAGACTTCCTTGTATTCACTTCAGCGCCATGGCAACACAGATGGGATGACAGTTGTATAATCACTGGGATATGTGAGTATTATTCATTTTCTTTATCTACCTCTTCTCTGTCTTGCACTTCACATTCTTGTTTCCATTTCACAGTTCCGAAGCATTAGCAGGCTTTCACATTCAATTTCATTTGATTATTTACAAGGACAACTAGTATGAGATGCACAAAAATAAACATGCAAAAATAAATTTACATTGACAAAAATGCACGCACGTTTACGGACAATCTTTCTTACCTTCCAGTCGGGTGGGAGTTGAGCCCCGAATCCAAGTGCAGGAAACATTTTGTCCCTGTGGACGTGAAGTGTGAAGGAGAAGTGTGATTTTAACAGACACTGCTTTTGTGGCCATAAGTAGACCTTTAAATTGTGTTTTTTATTAAATGTTACATACGTGTCATAGTCTTGGATGATCTGGCCTACAGCCCAGATGGCAGACAGATATTCGTTGCTGCCCATTGGGTTGATATAATGCAGAGATGACGGCTCCCTGGGGTTTCCATTGGACGCTGTGAAGTCGATGCCAACCTGGAGGAACACACATCCACAATGTAATACGGTAATGTGTGCCAATTGGGTTGGTCTATAAAAAAGACAAGCAGCTGTTAATACGATGCATTTCATAAGCTTTTCCCTCAGTTAGTGGGGCATCAAAGCTCTTAGCTAAAGGCGATGTTGTTATCACCCAGGGAGGTTGAACCGTCAGATCTGCTCAAGCTGAGATCTGATAGCTCTGTCCTATGGCAGTCATGAACCAGGAGACATGTTCTCTGACTACATGCTTACAAGAAACATTTACCAGTGCAGAGAGACCAGTGTCTAACCTTCACACTTGCGAGAGCACACCTTACCACTGGATGATCACTCCCCCCGGGGCTGAAAACAGATTAATGAAGGGAAGAGTGTGGAAATGATAGGGCGAAGGGAATAGGAGGTGACAGAATGAGGGTGCCCTTTCTTGTAGTCATCCTCACATTGCCTGTCATGGCCTGCGGGTGACTGAGCTGTGAAGTTTAGCACATGAGTATAAAGCAAAGTGATGTCTACTATATTTTCTCTGGTGTGGTTGTTACAACTGTTAACTTTCCATTTTCCATGTCGTTGTGAGTTTACCTCTCTTGCAATAGATAAATATGGAACATACTATTCACCCTTTACACTATATACATTTTGTCATCATTAACTCACCCTCATTTTGAAAAAAAAATGTAAAAAAAATTTTCTTAATTTTTTTGTGGAACACAAATGGAGATATTTTGCTTAATCAAATGTAAAAAAAAAAAAACACTGCATCTTCACCGTATTAATTAAATATACATTGATTATTATTGATTATAGTTACTAAAATTATTCAGTGACGAGCAGTGAATGATTATCCCGATTTCCTTAGTTAGATTAAAGCTGCTGTCCGTAACATTTTTAAGTTAAAAATAATCCAAATTAATTATTTAAAAAAAAAACATCTTCAGCCAGTGTTCAAAACTATCTGCTTGCCATAGCTAGATTCAAAACGGTTAGCTTGTAATAATGGTTTTAATTCCAGTGGTACTGGTGGGTTTTCGCGGGAAATTCGAGCATGTCTTTGCGTCATTACGTCACATCCGTACACATAAAGAAGGAGTTTCGGCTAGCCGGCTATACAGCGCGTGAGGAGATGTAGAGATAGGCTTTTCTCGCAGCACTTTAGCCTACATGATTAAACTCATGGCGGATCCAGAAAGATCCAAACAACAATCATCAGTGTCAACTGGAGATTAACCAGTTATAAAACCCAAAAGACTTTGTACTTCGGATTTAAGTGGAAAGAGAAAGAAACCGTCTCATGCGAACACAAGGATACACATCGGTGGGGCTTTTGAAAGGTGCGTGAACTCCCGAAGGGATTCGAAACGGAAGAAGAGACGGCTTTATTCTGCTGAACAAGTAAGACATTTCAATAGTTCAATCGTGTAACAGTACGTTTTCTTAATTCACACAGTTATGGAGTTTCCTTTGTTGTGCCTTTCTCGTTTAGCTATTATGGAGAATATGAATTCTGAACTACACAGGTAATCATAAAACACATTAAATAACGTTAGTCACGCAATGCTGATGTTGTTAACATGTACAATTTGAGAACAAAGTAGGCTATGATTTGCACGGTTGCTGTAACGCGTTGATTAAATCTAACGATCGCTTGTCATGTCGAATGCTTTTCCCCCCTTAGTTGATCAGAACAAAAATGGATGTTACTTGTTCAGAAGAAATTTTCCGGTGAAAATTCTTATGTTGGTCAAGCTTTCAAAAAGTGAATCTGTGATTCTGAATGACAGTATCCACACAGCGCGGTGATTGACAGCAGTACTCGCCTCAAAACACTGTGTTCATCCGCGCTGTTTCATGCCGATTTACAACCCATGTAAAGATTATAATTCCGCGAATCACTGCAGTTACAGATTTCGAACAGAGATGGCGACAAAAAGGGAAAATGCTACGGACTGCAGCTTTCACACTAAATGACAGATAGCAGCAGGTTTATTAGGCTGCTGTCACTTTAAGACCAAATGCACAGGTCTAATATACTGACAAGCATTCGATTACTTTCCCAACTGTTTATGTTCACTTAAGACATAACTGAATGCGTTTGAGTGAAAACTCCCCAAGACGGACATTCAGACATATTTTTTGTGGTTTTTTTTTCGTTTAAGCACACGCCAGAAGCCCAAAGTAGCCTATTCTGGTCCATGCGCACACAGAAAGCCACTTACGTTTTTTATCTCCTTTTTAGAATCGAGCAAGTCCGGCATGAGACTGATTACAACAGTCACATTACGTGATTTGGATGTTACGTAGGAAAGGCGACAGCGCACCAATTTGAATGCAGCATTGTGTTTTCATAATCGTTGGAAACTTCTATCAAATTCTATTAATCACAGCCATAGACAGTATAAGAAGTGGACAGAGCCATCTCATTGGAACTCTAGCGATTTTTGAGCACTTCCATTCCTGACGCGCAGACTCAAACCGACTCAAACTAAGCTTGATGACGTGAGCAACCCGCCTGACAGATGTAAATCTTCTAGTAGCTGTGCGTGAAAACTGCCAACGTTAATCTTGCAGAGACGGGGAACTTGAGCAAAGAGTTCTTTGGCGTGAGTGAGCAGGAGTATTTTGTCCCGTTGCTTTTATGGACTCATATCTATGGGCTTCTCCCTTGACGGGACGTCCCCCCGATTGCCTGCGAGCTTCTCCTCCTGTCTGTACGGTCACTTCTGTTCAGCGCGACAGAGAGTCGAGTGGTTATGACGCAGTCGTTAGCCTATTTTTACAAAAATTGTTTCTACGGGGCCATAATGTAACATAGAAGGTAATGGAGCCCTTTATACATTGTCGTGTTTCTTTAGAAATAAATAATGGACAAATAGAGTCTCAGATGTAAAGTTATTCGCCGTCAAAGTGATGCCAAAATGAATGGGAGTCAATGGAAATGCAAACGCAAGTGAAGTTCTGCTACAAGATGGCGGCACCCGGCCGACTTCAACTTCCGGTCGATGGATTACCCCCTTGATCACAGCCATAGGCATTATATCATCTTTGAGAGCAAGGGGGCCTCCTGGTGGTTTGGGGGCCCTACGCAACTTGAGTACTTGCGTATAGGGATGACCGGCCCTGCCTCCAACATCGCACCATAAATTACAGAATTTTCATTTTTGTGTGAACTTTTTGTTTAAAAAGAAGCACAGCTTAAAATGAGTTATAGCCAAGTGACCGCAACTAACAAACAAAAATGTTTGATTTCTACTTTAAAATGAATAAAAATAACCTGCAGGCCTTCCCCAATTCTCCTCTCAAGAATTGTGCAATTTTCTGGCCTACGGTAAGTAAAATCCTAAAAGCCTCAATATAAAGAGGAAACACCGCTTCTGAATAGTGAATTCAGGAGTCTGTTTGCCCAATCCTGAACCCTGATCTCGACTGCCTTTATAAAGAAGCACTTGGTAAACAGCTGCACTGAAGATGCACAAGAACTGAAAACTGAGATCACAGCTGCAGCTCTGAAGAAAAGCACTGGAAAAATTAGACAGATAACGTTTGAATGTCTTCACAAATACTGTCTATATTTAAAGCTTAAAGAGACAGTTCATCCAAAAAAATTAATTTTGCCATCAGTTACTTGATCTAAGTAGTGATGTGATTCATGAACAAATCCTTCTTTTGAGACTCTTTTTTTGAGGAATCTTTTTTTTCACTGAATCAGTTGTTTCAGTTCACAAAACCTGAATGATTCTGAAAAATTCATTCATGAATCAAACTGATCCGTTCTCAACTCGATAACTAACCGCTCATTTGAGGGTTGAGTGAGCTAATAAAACTATCTTATGGTTACAGATCGACCAGTTTTATGATGCTTTGACTTCCTTTTTGAAGCTCGAAATTACCACTCCCTGTTTAATATTATTAAATTGTATTCAAAATGTCTCCGTTTTTTTTTTTTTTTCAGAAAACAGAAAATCATACAGATTTAGTATAATGTAAAAGTGAATAAAAATTTGGCAATATTTTCTTGTTTGGATGAACTAATCCTTTAAAAGCTAGATAAATATTTTTAAATAATAATAATCTATACAGAAACTTCCCTACTGGTGAAATCTGCATGGTAAGGCCTTATCATAATCTGTAGGGCAACAAACAACCATGCATCACGCAAACAAAATATCGAAATCACTTTCCTTTGTTCAGAAGCTCACACGGCTTCTCTCGCATTCTCTCCCTCTCTCTTTTTTTAACATCCCCCTGTCTCTCTGTCTTTAGTTTCAAATGAGAGACATGAACCTCTACACTGCAGCACACTGTAACTATAGCAACCTGTGAATTTCACTCACTTTCTGTATCATTTCTTACCAATCACACTGGTGAAGGCAATTGAGTCACATAAAGGAACCATAGAGCCTGCTCAACTGGACAGTGTACGTAAAGAAAAGAGGCTTTTAGTCTATCGGATTCAACAAATTTGACTTTAACCATCATTTGCTCAAAATTCAGTGATGAAAACCATCAAATGGATCCACCATACAAATCTGACTCTTCACGACCTTCTTGATTGCATTCTGCCATTGTGCTTTTCAGCTGAATATTTTGCCAGAGACAGAATAAATTTTCGAAATCATCTGCATACAAATGATGTTATTGCATTCTGCATGCATGCCCCCCCTCCCCTCAAATCTGTGACAACGAAAAAAACAACAGACAATTAATTCCAGAGGTGACGTTATCATACTCACAGTAAACATGAGCTGACAGCCACCCAGAATGTAGTCCAGGAACGAGTAGTTTCTCGTAATCTAACAAAGGAACAAAACATCATAAATATAGGACGTAACCACTCTTTGACATTCCCTCAAGCTAAAGGTTGTAAAATGGTTAAGTTCAAATAGAGATTTAGTGAGAACCACTGAGACATATTCTGCTTTAATGCCTGAATCCATCAGTAGAGGTGATTAAACGGTGACGGTGCAGAAGTGACAGGTGTTTTGTGCTGATATTAATACATGTTATTTAAACGGGATTTAGCACTATTAAACTAATCTGTCCAAACAGCAATGCCACAATTAAAGGCCTTTTATTTGTAATATAAATGTAATTAAATAAGCCATCATTAAAGCCAATGTGCTTTAATGTGCAAGCAAAATGCATTTAATACTGCTTTTTTTGTTGCCTGTGCATATAGCGAATGTGTGAAATTGCTTTCCCTTTTTATTTACTTACCTTACATGACTTCACAACTATGATCCCAGAGTTTTTGTAGCTCTTTTTCTTCTGTTTTTTGGGATTAATGCATTCAAACTCAACCTGTAAACAGAGAGCAGTGTTATTGTCCACTTTAAATCATTTCTATTTTGTGTGTGTGTGTGTGTGTGTGTGTGTGTGTGTGTGTGTGTGTGTGTGTGCGTGCGTGCGTGCGTGCGTGCGTGCGTGTGTGCGTGCGTGTGTGTGTGTGAGTTGGTTTATGTGATTTATGAGGACACAAATTTGTATAATGACATGTGTATTACACTGGTATTACAACTTATGGGTGGTTTATGAGGACATTTCAAAAGTCCTCATAAATCAAATTGCTTAAAAAACATAAAAAACAATGTTTTATTAAAAAATTAAAAATGCAGCATGTCTCCTGTGATGGGTAGGTTTAGGGATAGGGGCAGTGTAGGGGGATAGAATATACAGTTTGTACGGTATAAAAACCATTACGCCTATGGAGAGTCCTCATAATGCTGTTGCACCAACGTGTGTGTGTGTGTGTGTGTGTGTGTGTGTGTGTGTGTGTGTGTGTGTGTGTGTGTGTGTGTGTGTGTGTTGTGTGTTGTGTGTGTGTGTGTGTGTGTGTGTGTGTGTGTGTGTGTGTGTGTGTGTGTGTGTATGTGTGTGTGTGTGTATATATAATATATATTAATGTTATTTTTCTGTTATGTAAGGTCTCCCTTAAGCAAATTTGAGACATCAAATTAAGCTATTGCTGTATAGAAGCCACCATACAGCAACATTGTCTATTCTGAAAAGATAATACAAGTATCAGCATCATCTGTGAATTCTAGTGTGAGCATTCGACTGAAATGTGAACACCGAGGGGTAACAACCACTGCGGGCGGGCGGGCGGGCACTCGATTCCTTTACAACATGGCACAAAATTCATCATATCTCTAAGCTAAGGCTGTGCAACAGAATGTCAGCACCTGAAACCAGTGAAAGGATGTTAATTAGTACACTTACGGACATTTACGCATGTTCTGCCTAAGTGTGACTGGCAACAAACAATTCTTGTACTGGTAAACAAGGCAGCGGTAAAATAAGAGCGATTTGCATCTCAAAAGAGCCAGTTATACACTCTTCTGTTTCTCCCTCCCACCTCTTTTCTCCTTCTCTCTCTGTCTCTCCCTCTCTCACTCACTAATTCTCAGCTTCATTATGCCAGATAATGAGGCATAGCTAGTACTCACATAGTATTCTGGCGCAAGAGTGGCAGGCATTAATATGAGCCAAGCTTTAACTTCACGCATTTAGTTCCTACATTCTGGAAATGATGATTCTCTACAGTGTTAATTGAAGGCAAGCCCACCTCCTCTGCGTTCTGTGCTTCGCTCATCTTGTTAGCGGTGGTCTGAAACTCGCCGATGAAGTCATGGCCTCCGTCGTTGTCGTAATCGTAGCACAGCACCTGTGACATCACACAATTATTGCGAGTTGTGACACGTATGAACATGTGAAAGGGAAGGGAGGCTATTCAACTCTTTTGTGGAATTAATTCTGGGTCATCGGGGTGAGATAAGACATGCATTTTTTTAATAAACCAAGCAAAAACATTGACACCAAGGGGGGGGGGGGGGGGGGGGCAGAACTGGGCCCTCATTAAATTATGGAATAATTGTTAAAAAATAAATAAAATAGGCATATTTGTGGAAAAAATATCTAATATTTGAGTTGCATTAAAGCTTTTTATTTGTTTTCTTCCTAATTGCCCTTGAAATAGTGGTCAAGAACCCCCCCACCCCCAAAACAAAAATGGTTTGGCCACTGATCAAAAAGCTGGTAACGGTGAAGCTGGAAGTTAAGTCAACGTAGAGCAAGGTAAGAAACAGCGCAGCCAACGTTTATGAGTGTTGTCAAAGACCCGGTACTTCGGTACCAAGTCGGTAAAAAAAAATGTTTTAAACGTCACGCCACGGTACCAGCAGGTTTTCTCAAACCCGGTACTTGATGCGCGTGTATGCCCGAAGCGCGTGCAGTTGCGTCCTCTTCATAAAAGCGCTGAGACATGGCGACCGGCGGTGCTGTTGATGTGGTGGCTGTAAATCCACTTGTTGATAAGAAAGGAGTAAAGAGCCACATATGGAAATATTTTGGATATAAGCTCATAATAGCGACGGGGCGCGCTCGTTTTTACAGGCGCGCCAAAGTTCATTGTTGCATAGCAACGACAGACGCCACGGTGAACAGATAATGCGCCAGATCCAAGTCTATTTTTGCTGCGCTGCTCATGCTTAATTAAAAGTGAAAGCACACTTTTGATGGACAAAAAATAAATATGATTTCACGCAAAAAGTGCCCAAAATGCACAGATTTTGCATGTCTAACGTGTTTTAACAAGAACTGCAGTAGGCTATGTCAGAAAAGAAGATTCTAAGATTATCTTGTCCCGGGCCCAGGCAAGACTGTCAGCTGGCCTGAGTAATCATCATGCTTTTTTGTTGTATGAAAAAGAGCAGCTTTGACATTTTGTTACAGCAGAAAAATACAAATTTGTGATGTAACAAATTATCTTCTACAACTGCGAATTGATTGGATATAATAAATTTGGGCATGTACTGTTCTAAAGTTTTTGATAGTCTCTTTTGCTCATCAAGGCAGATGTTACCTTAGTTCCCTTTCGTTCGTCACTCCGAGTTCCGTCGGATGACGACGAATGGGGTTTCGCTTAGAAAGCCTATCGACTTCGAGTATACAAAACGAGCCAATGGCAAAGAAATGCCATGGGTCTGCGGAATTTGCATGACGTAACTCCGCCCCACCTCGTGGGTATATAAGGAGGAAGTCCTGCAGCAAGCAGATATGTTTTCGCTTCGGAGCCAAGAGTATTTCTTCACTCCACAGTCATTTCTGACTTCACTCTACGAGACGAGCCTTTCTCTCTGGTGTTGGTGTGACGGCGATCTGCGGCGAGTTCACAGTGCCTGCTGTTCTGTTCAGTGATCTGCCAGTGTGTGTGTGTCTCCCCGCCCGCTTCAACATCGCAGAGTTTTCTCTCCTCTCACAAAAGAGCTCGCACGCGGCACGTCTTTTTAAAGACGGTTCGCCCGTGCATTTCTAAAAATAGGTTGCAGCGGACTGGTATCGGACTCTGATGGGCACGAGCGCTGTCTAGTGTGTTGGGCTATTGATCATGCTTGAACAGCGCTCGTGGGTGATTCATGTTCTCTCTGGGAACGTGATCATCGCGTCATATAGGTCGAGACTCGGTGAACTCGCAAGAGTGAGAGTCCCCTCTTCCACCCCCCGTCTTTTCGGCTGGTGGCCAGGGTGACCTGAGGGTGTTGGTCTGGAACAAGGACGCCGACTCTGTAAAAAGAGTCCACGACCCCAGCCCCCCTCTTCAATGACGGTGCCCGCTAATGAACTGATGATTCCACGAGTCTACCCTCGGGTGGCCCGTGCGTTTTCATTTGAAGCTACAGAGGATGATGCTGTGTCTGCAGCAGCATCACTAGGCGGCCATGCTTTCCTGGGACGATTGATTTTGGGAGAGGCCGCCGACCCGCGTCCACGGCAAACCCCAATATCTTTCCTCCCGGACGTGCATGATGAGATCTCGAAGTCCTGGTAGACCCCCTGGTCTTCTCGGGACCGCTCGTTGGTCTCACCCGCCTTTCCTCCCCTCACTGGCAGCTGCCCATGGGTACACTGGGGTTGAACGCTCTGTTGCGATGCTGCTGTGTCCTCAGAGTGCTTCCCGGCGCAATCCTAAGCACCCGTCCGGAGCCTGTAGTTTTTTCGTCTACACTAATCTGTGGCGAAATGCTATAGCGCCATAGGACAGGCAGCCGCCTCACTGCATCCATGACCATTCTGCTGGTCTACGTGACCCAGATGCTCACGGACATGCACGAGGGCGGGACTGACCCGAGGCTCTTCAATGAGCCGCACGCCGCCACTGACCTTGCTCTCCGAGTGACGAAAGTGGCCGTACGCTCTCGGTGTCAGGTGATGCTTACCTTTGGGGGCTGACCGGTCTGATGTACAGGATGTCGGCAGATCCGTCTGCCTCGACACCTCTATATCCCAGGTCGGCCTCCTCGGCGGTGCGGTTGAGTGCTTTCGCCCAACAGTTCTCAACCGCCCATGAGCAGACTGACGTTATTCTGCCCGACGGCCCCGCCGTCCGCTCAGATCCCTCAGTTTGCCCACCGCCGAAGGCGCCCTCCCATGGTTCCAACCCCCCCGTTCGCCAGTAATGGGCTGGCTCTGGAAGACCGTAGGGAAGGTGCCACAGCCCTCTCCAGCCCCGCCCCCCGCTAAACGCCAGGCTAAGCGGCGCTCTTGAGATGGGCTGCGCAGGGTTGATGTTCGTTTCTCAGGAGATGGTAGCAGGACCACTCCTTCCCCCGGTGGAGGGCCGGCGGAGAATCTTTGTTTTCCACTTCCGCTGCTCACCCACGGGTGGGCAGTACCCTAATGTGGTTAAAGAAGAAACGAACCCTTCTTCCCTGAGCTCACAGAGTTCTCGGACGACACAGAGTGCCGCCCACAAGCCACGCTCTCCTCGTCCCCCTCTGTCCCAGAGGCGGTTGACACGGCGGGTCGTCCACGGAGAGAGCAGAGAGCCGAGATTACAACCCTGCTGGCGAAGGGTGCAATCGAGACTGTCCCTCCAGCCGAGATGAGGTCCGGCTTCTACAGCCCTTACTTCATTGTCCCCAAGAAAACCGGTGGGTTACGGCCAATCCTGGACCTGCGCGTGCTGAATCGCTCCTTACACAGGATGCCGTTCAAGATGCTCACTGCCAAACGCATTTTCGAATGCGTGCGGCCCCAGGATTGGTTTGCAGCGATCGACCTGAAGGACGCCTACTTCCATGTCTCCATTCTTCCTCGACACAGACCGTTCCTCCGGTTTGCTTTCGAGGGGCAGGCATACCAGTACGCGGTTCTCCCTTTCGGGCTAGCCCTGTCTCCTCGTGTCTTCACGAAGGTCGTCGAGGCAGCCCTTGTTCCCCTTCGGGTTCACGGGGTTCGCATCCTGAACCATCTCGACGACTGGCTGATCCTAGCTCACTCTCGAGACCAGGTTTGCGAACACAGGGACCTTGTGCTCCGGCACCTAGCTCGCTTGGGCCTTCAGGTCAACTGGGAAAAGAGCAAACTTTGCCCCGTGCAGAGGATCTCTTTTCTCGGTATGGACATCGACTCGGTCGCCATGTCCGCGCAGCTTACGAGCGAGCGCGCGCAGTCACTGCTGACTTGTCTGAGACAGTTCCAGGACAAGAGTGCGGTTCCACTGAAACTTTTTCAGAGGCTCCTGGGGCATATGGCATCTGCAGCCGGGGCAACGCAGCTCGGATTGCTTCATATGAGACCGCTTCAGCTTTGGCTTCGCGACCGAGTCCCGAGGTGGACATGGCTCACGGCACCTTCGAGTACCAGTTACTCCGGCCTGCCGTCACTACTCAACCCGTGGGCGAACCTCAGTTTCTACGGCCCAAGTGCCCCTAGAACGAGCTTCCCGGCATGTTGTTGTCTCAACAGATGCCACCACGGGCTGGGGCGCCATGTGCAATGGACATGCTGTCACACTCTCATGTTGAGCAGAAATGCTCCTGAAAAATTTAGTGAGATTTATCACACTCAGGTGTTGAGCAGAAATGCCCCTGAAGGTTCGGTGAATTTCTTCACACTTAGGTGTTGAGCAAGCTTGCTCCTGAAGCCCGGTGATACTCGCATGTAATGTTGCAGTATGGCATGTCATTGCCTCGAGTTGCTGGCCGTACGCCTTGCCCTGCACCGCTTTCGAGCGCTGCTCAGGGGTCAACACGTACTAGTCCGATCAGACATTACCGCCACAGTAGCGTACATCAACCATCAAGGTGGTCTACGCTCGCGCCGTATGTCGCAACTCGCTCGCCACCTCCTCTGGAGTCAGAAGCATCTGAGGTCCCTTCGTGCTATTTACATTCCCGGAGCCCTGAACTGTGCAGCCGACGAGCTGTCACGGTTTCAGCCCCTCCCTGGCGAATGGCAACTCCATCCCCAGACGGTTCAGCTGATTTGGGACCAGTTCGGCGACGCACAGACAGATCTGTTTGCCTCCCACGACTCGACCCACTGCACCCTGTATTATTCCCTGACCGAGGTCGTCACGGATGCACTGGCGCACAGCTGGCCGCGGGGCCGCAAGTATGCGTTTCCCCCAGTGAGCCTTCTTGCGCATTTCTTGCGCAAGGTCAAGGAGGACGAGGAGCAGGTCCTTCTGGTTGCGCCCTACTGGCCCACCCGGACCTGGTTCTCCGAACTCATACTCCTCGCGACAGCACCTCCTTGGCCCATACCTTTGAGGAAGGACCTTCTTTCTCAGGGACGGGGCACCCTATGGCACCCTCATCCCGACCTGTGGAGCCTCCACGTGTGGCCCCTGGACGGGACCAGGTAGGTTTGAGTACCCTACCACCTCCGGTGGTGGCTACCATCACTTCCGCTAGAGCGTCGTCCACGAGACACCTCTATGCGTTGAAATGTAACCTCTTCGTCAGCTGGTGCTCTTCTCACCGAGAAGACCCCCGGAAATGCCCGATCAGCGTTGTCCTTTCCTTCCTTCAAGATGGGTTGGAGCGAAGGCTGTCTCCCTCCACCCTCAAAGTCTATGTTGCCGCTATCGCCGCACACCATGACTTGATAGAAGGTAAGTCTGTGGGAAGGCACGACCTGGTCAATAAGACTAAATCCTCCTCGCCTCCTCTCGTTCCCTCTTGGGACCTCGCGGTGGCTCTAACTGCCCTGCAGAGTGCTACCTTTGCGCCTTTGCAATCAGTGGAGCTTAAGTTCCTGTCAATAAAGACAGCGCTCCTGGTTGCACTGGCCTCTACAAGAGGGTAGGGGACCTGCACGCATTTCCGGTGACGAAGCGTGCCTGGAATTCAGGCCGGCTTACTCTCATGTGATCCTGAGACCCCGGCCTGGATATATGCCCAAGGTTCCTACCACTCCCTTTCGGGACCAGGTGGTGAACCTGCAAGCGCTGCCCCAGGAGGAGGCAGACCCAGCCTTGGCACTGCTCTGTCCAGTACGTGCTCTCCGCACCTATGTAGACAGGACGCAGTGTTTCAGGACCTCAGACCAGCTCTTTGTCTGTTATGGTGGAAAGCTAAAGGGAAGAGCTCTGGTTGTCTCACTGGATAGTGGACACCATTGCTTTGGCATACCAGCAGCAAGGCCGACCGTGCCCCCTTGGTGTGACAGCCCACTCCACCCGGAGTGTGGCATCCTCTTGGGCGTTAGCGCATGGCGCCTCGCTAACAGACATCTGCAGAGCTGCAGGCTGGGCGACACCCAACACATTCGCCAGATTCTATAATCTCCGAGTGGAGCCTGTGTCCTCTCGTGTGCTCGCTTCAACCAGCCGGCATTAGGACCCGCTCAGGTGTCTTCGCTTGCTCGCCATTCCACTCCACGGACTGGATACGTGCGATATTTTCCTCAGGTGAGTTCCTCCTGCACTCCTGACGTCGACCCAGTGTCTTTGTACCTGTGCGTCGGCTAGGTGCCTCCCGTGTGCATGGTCCCTCTACGGAGCTACCCCCACATGTGTATTCCCACTGTAAGCCTCTCTGAGCATGTGTCTTCCCTTGGCAAGCCACCTTGCCACCCTGGGGTTTAAAACTTTTCCACCTGCGGCTGGATACCGCAGTGTATTCCCCATATGCTTCCTTCGGGTTATATGTGTATTCTAAATCCCCCCCCCCCCCCCCCCCCCCCCCCGTTGGGCTGGGTATATTCTGCATACTCCTCTATATCTTGGGATATGCTCCCCAGTGTACCTTGGTATTCCTGTGTTAAGTAGGAGTCCCACTTGTCCTGTATGACAGGGATCTCAGATTTACGCAGGGCACTGGAAGACAGCTGTGAAGGTGGCGTGATTAGACTGGTAACCCCATTCGTCGGAACTCGGAGTGACGAACGAAAGGGAACGTCTCGGTTACGTATGTAACCCTCGTTCCCTGAGTGAGGGAACGGAGACGTTCCGTCTTCTTGCCACTTCCGCTGTATACCGCGGGGATCGCCTGAGTTCAGTCTCGGCTCCTCAGCGAAGAAACATATCTGCTTGCTGCAGGACTTCCTCCTTATATACCCACGAGGTGGGGCGGAGTTACGTCATGCAAATTCCGCAGACCCATGGCATTTCTTTGCCATTGGCTCGTTTTGTATACTCGAAGTCGATAGGCTTTCTAAGCGAAACCCCATTCGTCGCCATCCGACGGAACGTCTCCGTTCCCTCACTCAGGGAACGAGGGTTACATACGTAACCGAGACGTTTTCAGTGTCACATGATCCTTCAGAATTCAATCTAATATGTTGATTTGATGAAAAGATTCGTATTATAATCAATGTTGAAAACAGTTGTGCTGCTTAATATTTTTGTATTAATTTGTAGCATTATAAATGTCTTTACAGTCACCTTTTTTGATCAATTTAATGCATTCGTACTAAATAAAAGTATGTGATTTCTGACAAAAAAACAACTTTTTTTCACCTCTAATAAATAATAAAAATCTAATTTGTAAAGCTATACAAATAATGTTTTGGAAGTTGCATTTAAAATCCACATAAAGGGGGGTTTATTTTTATATGAATTGACCTAGACTAAGTTCTTCTGGGACTCGATTAGATAGCATAACATGTACTTAATATATAAACCACACACCTTGATGTTTCTGTCCACATCTCCATTACAAAGTGAGATTAGAGGCACTGTGAAAGGCTTCCATACAGGATCCAAAGTGTTCTTAATGACCTAAAGTCACACACACAAATGGCTATTATTATTTTTTCCAGGCCTTCAATAACACAGGCTGAACCACAAGCTTAAAACTGTAGAACAAAATTGTATATACATGAGAGTATCAGCAACATCGAGTCTATTTAACATCTTACCTCTGTTCTATGAACCATCATCCATTTTCCATCATCCCCTTGTTTGTGAAATTCTAAATAGGGGTCTGATTTACCGAAAAAGTCCTGAAAAACAGCCACAATCAAAAACATCATCATCTTCTATCGCTGAGTGCTTTTTAAAGTGCTTGAATGGTTATCACAACCTCTTAACTCACCTTTTTATCTAGCTTCCTCCCACACATGGTTAGGGTGATTATTCTGTTGTCTGATAACTCCTGGGCTGTTATCTAGACAAAACGGAGCATAATATGATCCGAACTCTATCAATGCATATGTGTGTTATGGTGTGTTATGTGGTGTCTTACTGTGATGCCCCCCTTCCCTGCTGGCTTGCCATTAGCCAGAATCAGTGGTCGATGTAGCTTCTTATTTGACACAATCTAAAACAGAACAGATGGCCTGATAAATGCACAAGTAGAGGCGATACAGAGAGCTAATTTATCATAACTAAGATCATAAAATCGTAAGATTATCCAATTATAGTAATGTGAAACAGCATACAGCAGATTGATCTGGAAGCCGGTAAAATATGTTACCATACCACTCCCAATGTGCAGGTGAACTCGCCCAGAAAGTCGTGTTCGTAAAGCTGGCTGCTGCACTTGTCCTCATCAAACATGGCAAACTTGAGTTTCTGGACCTCCTCAAAGTGGTAATCCACTTGGAATTTCACACCAAATACTGGATTCAGGTTGTTCACGGCCGTCTCCGTTCGGGCCAGCTGAAATGACAGGTGATTATCAGGTTTTTTTTAAATAAATGACTTATCTGTGCACATCATTATTTTTTTTAATTCATGTGCACTTGTAATCTTTAATCAAAACGTCGACACCCTTTCCCCTCGAATCTAAATATCCTTCACAAATCACAACTGAACTGACTGCAAAATGGAATCTGCCTCCATTTAGTTAGCAATGCCCAACTCCCTACGATCCAATCAATTCCAGAGGAAGAAATCCAGTCATCCACTCTACATTTCGTTTCACTCGGATATATATCCGAAAAGGGAAGAAAAGGCTATCTCAACTTCTGCTTCATGTCGACTTTAAGTGAAAAGAGATTGAAACGCTAAAAGTTAATTATAGCTCGATATATCAGGTTGGCCGATCAATTTACCAATATTTCTCACTCCATAATCAAATCAAACACTGTTTTTGTATTAAAAAAAATAATGATTTTTTGGGGGATTTTTACATTATTTTCATGGCATATGAAATTATAAAGCAAAAAGTTATTTTTGTTTTTTGTAAATTGTTTTTGTAATCATTTATAATGTTTTTTTGTCATTTATTTTTAATATGTAATTCCCATTACTGAATATATTCTCATTACTGTAGTAGAGTAATAAAATATTAGTGTAATAAAAATATTAACTTCAAGGCAGAATAAATGAAAGACAGCACAACAGTATATATTTATATTCAAAAATATATGGTCACACTTTAGATTATGGTCCAATTCTCACTTTTGCCTAATTACTGCTTATTAATAGTTAGTAAGTACCTAATACCTAATTAGTTGTTAAGTTTAGGTATTGGTTTGGATTAAGGGATGTAGAATATGGTCATGCAGAATAAGGCATTAACACGTGCTTCATAATGACTAATAAACAGACAATATCCTAGTGATATGCATGCTATAAGAAATGAGTTAATAGTGAGAACTGAAGTGTTACCAAATATACTTATATGCAATATATTATTAAATACTACAGTAATAAGAATTTGATAATTTTGCATTATGGACGATCACTACTATACTAGTGTACAGATCATGAGAACATGAAGAGAGCTTGAGCAGCGTTTTTGTTTTTTATTTATCTGTATGGAAATTGTCATTTATTATAAGCGTTCTAAATTCCTGAACACATCATGATCTAAAATGCATTTTTATACTACAAACACCTTCCTTTGTTTGTCCCCGGTGTTTCCATGGCTACAGTGTACCGTGGAAGAGTGATTTCATGAACTGGCTTGCCCTACCGCCCGGCAGCTGCACTGGCCTGCGATGACCGGACCGCTGAGGGCATGGTCCCGTAGAGACTGTACAGGACGCGTGTGCTGACTGCAACCTATTTTCCTCTTTGGTTCATGTTTTTATTATATTTTGCTTCTACATGCCAGCAATTTCAGCTTCTATGCTTCTCAGCTTCTATACTTGTTTTTTTTTGTCCCCTAAGATGTCTCTAACTCTCCTAATTCCATCTTCTTTTCTTTCACATTCGCATGTCAATCTTCTCTCTTCATTCTATCTCTAACTACACCAGAATTTATTAAAGGTTAACCAAAGGGTGAGGTGGAAAATTGATTTCATCACTCCTTACCTCTACCCAGTTGCCATCCACATCATGGAAAAGAACACAGAAAGGGTCAGACTTGGATGCCACGTCACGGTCCAGCAGGTTAGAGCCGCAGACGGAGAGCTCCACCTTTGTGATGCAGTGCTGGGTCCCAATGGCAGGACCCGCGTCGGGGCCCGAGGCCAGAGTATGGGCCATGGAGATGGGAGTACCTTCTCTCCCCCACCCTGGGGGCAACAAAACACGATTTCAATTCTCACTATAACTTCTTACATACTCATTTGCAAAGTATTATTGGTTCAGAAAACATAGAATTTATTTTAACCTTGAAAATAAGCTGAATATTTTTGAACATTTTAAACAAGAAAATACTTTGACATAAAACTGATAGGAAATATTAACTATTAGAATATTACGAAATATTAACTATTAGAATATTACTTTAATTAAATAATATTAATTGACTGTACTATGTCTAGGACATTAAAATAAGCAAATTTGACACTAAGCATGTTTTTTAATAACAGGTCAGGTCGTCCGGCCAGGTTAAACATTTTTTCAAATCAAAGTTTTTCTCTCAAATTATTGTTATGCTGATATATCAAGCATTTTGACAAATGGTCTCAGACTTTTGAAATTCACTGTATGTCTAATTCTCTTTAAAAAGCAATACTGCCTACTGTATCAAATTTAAAATGCAAATTTCTAAGGCCTCTAAATAGCCAATCAAAACTTTGCTGAATAAAGTTGTGCAGAATCTACTACATGCCTATTTATTATTCTAAAAACTTGATTTACTTGATTATCCATACATTATTTTAAGAAAATCATGTTAGTAACAAATAATGATACCTCAGGCTTTTGAGAAACATTTATATTAATCAACATTGCATTTTATGTTTTGCCCCCACAATAATATAAAAAACTACAGAGCTTTGATCATAAAACTAAGCATTAAATATATTCTTACTAATTGGGAGATATTTTGGGAGACAACTTCCAACTGTGATATGTATATGCATTTTAAGTCAGTTTTCTGCTATAATGTTATAAAGATCTCATTGATTTACATTATAAGCTATCATAAATTTGTGACCATATGAATATTATCAACTGCAGCAAATTGCATATTTTGCTCAATTTTGGGCCTCATCAGAATAAAAATTGGGTGTTTTTTTCCCACTTCAAGTATGAACTTCAAATTATCCTATTATAAGCCATAAAACCCTGATAAAATACTCAACAAAGAAACATGTGTATTTTTTAGCCTAACATTATTCCATATGTTAGGCTTTACAGGGTTAGAAAAAAAAGTAAAACGGTTAAAATGGAAAAATATATTATAGGATACCTTGTAGCCTAAATAAATGAATTACACAGCATTGTTTGCCCTTTTCTTTGACAGAAATGACTTGGCCACACGTCTGAGACAGGGATGGCTGAGTTCATGGTCCCCTGACAAACAACTCCTCAAATAAACACTAAACATGAAAACACTCTATGATTTCCACACGCATCAATTCACACATACACTCGCGCACACAGAACACGAGCCTCGCACCAGGACATGAGGAATACAGCGAGGGCTCTTGTTGCTTAGATACTGATGTACCACTGTCTCTTTCTGTGTTAATGTCACAAACCACAATTAGGCTGTGACCACCATAGACAAAGCATGAGTGAAAATGACTTCACAATCATGTCACCAGTAGCAGTACGATGTATCATGTTAACAAGAGGTACTAGTTCATCCAAGTTAGTACTGCACATAATTTCCAGTGGCACACATTTGGGAAAAAAATGTCAACTTATGTAAACTTTCTTCAAAAAAGCAAAAATCTTGGTTACAGTGCGGCACTGTACAATGGAAGTAAATGGGGCTAATCCATAAACATTAACATCTCGCCTTTTCAGATAACCAAGACAACCAATACCTGTATTAATATGATTTTAGAGAGAAAAAAATATTGACCCTCCAAAACTTTGTCCAATTCACATTCATTGTAAGTACCTCACCATACCGGCTTCAATGTTTGCTTTTTTTCTAAAGAAAATTAGGGGGAAAATCCACTGTGGACAAACATCTTACACTAAATTATAAACAATGGAAACATTTCTTGATGAGCTGGAAAAACTCACCTAAGTTTCCATCCCAAACCGGCATCTTTGGGTTTGTAATGGTTGTTCGGATTCTGAATGCACTCTGTATTCAAATAACCATTATATAGTGCAGCGGTGTAGCGGTGGTAACCATTCCCAGAATAATGACACGTTCCACACACGACCGTGATGTCATGGAAAAAGATAGTCTCAACTAAATCTCATTCAAGAAAGTGCACAACCGGATGAGACATGTGGAGTACGTGCAACGTCAGAAACACTCCACAAATGATTAACCCTCCTCTTAACCTTGCTTCCTAAAGTAATCGCTGTTGTCAGGACCAATGTCCATAAAATCATTCAGTGTCTTATCCTGACATGAGCCCGCCGTTTGAGGTCGAAATGGCAACACATATCCAAGATGACTTAACCTCTAAGTGATCATCAACTCAACCCTTCATCACTTATCTCCAAGGTGCAGTGCCGGATAATACACGGCTCCACATTAACGAGTGGAAAACAAGTGTAGGGCTGTAATCAAAGATGGAGTATGCTGTTATGATTTTATTAACCATTACAATGATTATAGTGAAGTCATAATAAATAATGCGGACTGTGGAAATAAAATAAATATTGCATATTTCATTGTTGGGTCATGACAACCATCAGACTGCACTGCTAATAGCATCTATGAGACATCCGGCCAGTTACACCATGCTAGAACAGGGCTGGACCCCCTTTGCCTTTTAGAACGGCCTTCATTCTTAATGGGATAATTTCAACAAGATTTTAGTCCATATTGATATGATAGCATCACGCAGATGCTGCAGATTTGTCGACCACATGCCAAAGGTGCTCTATTGGATTAAGATCTGGTGACTGTGGAAGCCATTTGAGTATAGTCAACTCATTGTCATGTTCAAGAAACCAGTTTGACATGATCTGAGCTTTCGTGACATGGAGCGTTATCTGGAAGTAGCCATCAGAAGATTGTACACTGTGTTGATAAAAGGATGGACATATACATGGTCAGCAACAATACTCAAGTAGACTGTGGCGTTTAAATGATGCTCAATTGGTACTAAGGACCCAAGAAAATATCCTTCTCACCATTACACCAGCAGCCGTCTGAACCGTTGATACAAGGCAGGATGGATTCATGTTGTTTATGCCAAATTCTGACCCTACCATCTGAATGTTGCAGCAGAAATTGAAACTCATAAGACCAGGCAATGTTTTTTTCCAAACTTCTATTGTCCAATTTGGGTGAAGTATGTGAATTGTAGCCTTAGTTTCCTGTTCTTATCTGACAGGATTGTGTTGTTCTGCTGCTGTAGCTCATCTGCTTCAAGGTTCAATGTGAGTTCAGAAATGCTCTTCTGCAGACCTCGGTTGTAATGAGTGTTTATTTGAGTTTATTTGTTTCGAACTAGTCTGGCCATTCTCCTCTGACCTCTGGCATCAACAAGGCGTTTTCGCAGACAGAACTTTTCTCTTTTTCGGCCCATTCTCTGTAAACCCTAGAGAAGGTGGTGTGTGAAAATCCCAGTAGATCTGCAGTTTATGATATACTCAGACCAGCCCGTCTGGCATTTACAGCCATGCCACGTTCAAAGCCCTTCAAATCACATTTCTTCCCTATTCTGATGCTCAGCTTAAATTTCAGTAGATCGTCATGACCATGTCAACATGCATTGAGATGCTGCCATGCGATTGGCTGAAAGATATTTTAATGCATATTTGTACCCAATAAAGTGACCGATAAGTATATATATTATAATATTATACTATGATGCTGTTATATGTTATATACTACAGAGGAAAAAAATTACATAAGATATTTCAACTCTTGTCTTGACCGTGTAAGTAAATGCAGTAAGTTTGATATAAATGTGAAATAATAACTGAAAGAGATTTGACATAATTATACACTGTTTACTTGTGAACATATAGCTCATCATCACAGGTTTGTTTTGACAAACTTTTTGCTCAAACAAAACATTTTTGTATGGAATAATTCATATAAATGCTTTACCAAAAATATGAGTGACTTCCAATTTGTTTTTGTGAACTGAGGTAATCAAAAGCTTCACTTGTATTAAATCCTAAACATTCTCTCAAAGGAAGAAGACAAGTAACCTATAGACACAACCTTTATTTGTAGTGTGTATGTCATTTATTTTGCAACACTCCAAAATAACAATGATTTAACCTGACTTCCTGTGTTTGTGTGACAAACCTCCAGACATGACACATAGACCACCATAAATAGCACATCGAGACTTTCTATTCAATGGACTTTTATAATTACAACATAAACACATCATTTCCGTCATACTGTCATGGATTATCTTCATGGTTCATAGAAATAAAATGTGCAAACTAGCAGCACAGAGGAAGATCTACAGTATCTGATGTCAATTCACACTTCAATTCGCTCTTTAATGTCAAAGTAAATATTCTCTATGAACATTAATTGTAAGTATGCTTTTTGTGATTCATTTGTTTATTAAAAACTGATTCAAAAAATATATTTTTTCATATATTCCTTTTTATATATATATAATATTCAAGCGTCTATGTGACTGTGTTGCAGTTTAAGCATCACCATTTTACTCAACTGTCAAACCAAATATTCACTTAAAGATTTCAAAGGGCAACATCCTGTTTACTCGATGATAAAGTGTTGAGCCATGCAGTTAAGGGGGGAAAAGTTTATAATGGCTGACTGAGAACAATATGAATGGAGGTTGTGGCAGTCTACTCTACATGCAGTTAAAAATTCTCCAAAAAAAAAAAAAAAAAAAAAAACTTAGGTCAATGAAACAGCAACTGAAGTGCTGCTCTTTTTTTTTTTTTGGCTGGATCTATTAATTTATTCTAAATTACAATAAAAATGCAATCCATTCAAAGAGAACTTGCATACACCTCTTCTATGATGAGCATCTCATTGAAAGGCTTGAAAAACAATTGCGAGCATTAGTAGACAAAGTGTTTTATTGCTATTTCTTCACAACAAACAGACAAGCAATTTTGTTTTCAAATATTATTCGTATTTTATAAATACAAGTATTAAGGTGCTACGAAAGTGTAGTACTTTATACAGGTACGAGATGGTTACACAACCATTTTTAGATTCATTAAATCTAGTTTGTAGAAAAATGCACAAATGTTTCCAAAACATGTATGAAATCAACAGCATTAGAGTGAATAAAGCTAAACTGGGCGGCTTTTGGCATTGGGAATGCCTTTTTATCTGAATTCACTCTTCAAAGATAACATTTCTAAGAACTTGGCACATGTTGCAACTGTATTTTTAAGAGTTCTCACTTTTATCATCTTGGTAACGCTGGAATGATTATCTCAAAATGTTCAGAGTTCTCTTTGGTTGTTCTGATGGCATAATTATTATTCGAAATTTTGGATAGTAAGTTTGTTGTTTTCCTTAATCGTCCACACCGGAACTCTTTAAGCTTATACTACTTCCTTTCACACGTTAAAATGTAACAAACCTGCGTGTTTGCGAATCGAAATGATTACTTCATGAAGTCACTGTATAACTCAATAATAACTCACCTCTCGAAGCTCTCGCGCAATACGCAACCTATTTTTCTTCAGCGTCTTCTGTCGTTATTTCTACTGTTGGTGGCAGCAACTTTGCGTGTCAAAGGGATTGTGGGTTGATTGCATTATCCAGACAAAAAAAAGAAGATCCCAATGCATATATCAGAAGGTAAACGGCGTTAAAGAAGAAGAAAGCGCTTCGCCCAGTTAAAGCGCCTGCAGACTCCAGAGGCGCGCGCTCAATGAACCAACAGTTAGTTTTCACAGCTCTGAACTCCGCCCGTGTTCTCATCTGTCATTACCATGAGCTAGTCTCTTCTGAACTATGCCACCATCGAAAAAAAAGATGACAAAGGAGAAGAAAATAAAGTAACACATTTGAGTACATGTGTGCCTGTCGTATCTTGATGTTAAAGAGTATCTTGATGTTAAGATATATATATATAATATATATATATATATATATATATATATATATATATATATATATATATATATATTTAAACATTTCAAACATTATTGACAGAGTATATATATGTGTGTGTGGTGTGTTGTGTGTGTGTGTGTGTGTGTGTGTGTGTGTGTGTGTGTGTGTGGTGTGTGTTTTGGTGTGTGTGTGTGTGTGTGTGTCGCTGCCAGAGACCATGAAGATCTTTAACATTGACTCTTTGAATTGATTTGCTTGTCATTGTCATCATCATAGTTGACAGCTCTAAAACCTAGAAGCCAGGAAGCAAACTGTTTTTTTTTTTTTTTATTATGATGTACATCACGTCATGCCATCATAGTGACTGACTGGCATGTATGATTTAATCCAGGTGAACTGTATTTCCTGATAAAACATTCAAGAGTCCTGCGGTCCGCATCTTTATCAAATTGTGTTTTTATCAAAAAGTGTTGCTTCACTGCCATCTAGCAGTAAAACTGCAGAATGCAAAAAAAACTTTGACCAGGGCCCAATTTTTCAAAAAATTTTGTATGGTTTAGCAGTTTATACTATTTTATAGCACTTACTATTCCGTTCTGTATTTATTTTATTATTTTCAATGATGATTTAGTTGTTTAAAGCTGCAGTCTGTAGCTTTTTGGGGTTAAAAATTATCCAAAATAAATTTCTGAGCAAGTACATCCAGCCTGTGTTAAAAACTATCTGCTTGCCTTTGCCTGATTGTACGGCATTGTAATAATGTTTTTAATTCCAGTGGTACTGGTGGATTTCCGCGGGAGAATCGAGCATGTCTTTGCGTCATTACGTCACATCTGTACACATAAAGTCAAGAGGAGTCTGGCTAGTAGTTGCGTGAGACGATGCTGGAGGTGGAGATTTATAGTCTTTTCTCACAAGCACATGATAATTAATTAAAGAGGACATTCTACTGTGAAACTTGAGATTCACCCGATGTAAAATGCAAAAGACTTTGGAATGAGAGTTTGGACAAAGAGACTGCAACCGGCCCATGCAAAAACAAGGAAGTTAAATATCTGAAGGCTTTGAATGTAGTCACGCAATGCTTATGTTGTCAACATTTTTTGACAAATTTGAGAACAAAGTATAATTTGCATGGTTTGACGTGACATGATAAGCGATCGTTATATTTAATCAGCGCGATTTACTGCAATGCTTTTCTTCCCTTAGTTGGTCAGAACAAAAGTGGATGTTACTTGTTAAGATGACATTTTCCGGTGAAATTATTCTGTTGGTCATACTTCCAAAAAGTAGAATCTGTGATTTCGAATGATAGTATCCACACAGGCGCGGCGACTGACAGCCACACACTCTCTTCAAAACATTGTATTCATCCGCGCTGTGCCTGCCGAGACACAACCCACGTAAAGTTGATAATTCCGCTAATAACTGCAATTGCAGATTTCGAACAGAGATGGCGACAAAGAGGAAAAACTGCGGACTGCAGCTTTAATTGTACAAATTTAATTGATATTATTGTCCTAACCAGTGATGGGTGTAATTCATTACTAAGTAATCTAATTACTGTAATCTAATTACTTGTCCCATAAAGTAAAATTATGACTTAATTTTTCAGAAATGTAATCAGTTACTTCTGATGTAATAGCATTAAACACTGTATAGATTATAGAACAATTCTCTATAAAATAATAGTGGGTTTAACATCAAAATCTAATGTTAAAATGTATGTTTTTACTATAACCTTCTCCCTTTAAATACTTTGGTCAGTTGAAAAATAAGTTATGCAATTGTATATTGTTTATTTAAATGAATCAATTAGAAAGAAAGTTCATTTCGTGTCTATCCTTTTATTGTTCAACTGGTTGAGGTTAATATGGGGTTTGGAAAGTAATTAGTAATAAGTAATCAAATCAGTACAGTAATCTAATTACAGTTAAAGATGTAGTAGCTAGTAACTAATTACTTTTTTAGAGTAACTTACACAACAATGGTCCTAACCCTAAACATACCCGTTGGTAACCCTCTTGAAATATTTAACTAATTTGTTTCTATATATGAACTATATTCTGTTGTTAAATTCAGTTTTCTTGGAAAGAAAGACTATTTTCTGTGCATGTACGAGACTTCAATTCATTAGCCGCAGCGTGGCGCTCCACATCTGATGTGTGACACACTTAAAAAGTGCAGTAAATGGTAAAACAATTGCTCAACAAATTAATTAGTATGTTAATGAATTAAAATTATTTGAAAACAAATACCAGTTTACAACATCCAGCAGCGCAATGAACTGTTTTTGCACAGCTAAAAAAATAACTGGAGACTGCTGACAATGAGAGCCTCGCACATTCAATTTTAAAATGGTCACACTTGCTCTTACATTAAAAATAAGCTAAAAAGATCATACAAAATGAATTATTACCCATGGATCTATTCTTTGCATTTGTTTGTTTGAAGTTTGAATCATGTCTCCTCTGTTATGTAGAATTCGCTAGTGGCACTGTCACAAAAAACTAGGGTCCTAGAACTGCGGTCCTGATTCCTCTGATATTGCAGGAATATAGTATTTATTTATTGTGCAATTTTTTAAATATTTTCTCTTATAAATACGATTACCTGCAACCTTCCTGCCATTTTGTAATATATTATACTCATATAACAATAATAATAATCAAAGGCACTCTATTATATACATTCTATTTTGAGAACTGATTAAATAACAGAAACGTTATTGTGCAAAATATGAATTTTATGAAAAATAACCTTTATTTATAATTCCAGTGCACATTTAAACACATGAATAGGATCAATATTGGTCAGTGCAGGTACTAGGAAGGAATTATTCATTTGCCAGTGACAAGCACTGAGTTCACCTTTACAAGGTGAGTGAAATACTCAAGAAATGTTTCTATAGATAAAAGAACAGATCTAAGTCAAATCCAGATATAAATACGTAATTTAAAGGAGAACACAACATGGTGGAGTTCAGGGTGGATCAGTGCATGAATGCCCCTAATGGAGGATAGGCTCTGAGCTTCAAGATATCTTAGTTCAGTGTATCAGCAAAGAGCATGACTGTGCTGAACTTCACAAGAGAGCTGCCTACTTCATTGTGCCACGACTGGCTGATTAGTCACATTATCATTGTTTTTAATTGTTGCAATTTAGAAAAGTCATAGAAAATGTACATCTCTTCTAAATGCAAGTTAATTGTGCTTTTTTTTTGTCACAGCATGTCATCTGCTCTTTTTCTTTACTGATCAGAGCCTATTGTTTGCATTAGATGGGCATTAAATGGCTCCAGTCCCTGAATAGCTGAGACGTGTGCTGTTGTTGTAATGGTGTAATGAATTGCTCTAATGAGGTAATGTGTTCCCCGATTAAATAATTTCAATTTAAAACTACTAATAGCACTACAGCAATATTATTTACAATATGAAAAAAGGAAAGAGAAAAAAGAACACAAGTGATTAAACTGATAAAAAGTTCAGCCTCTGATCTTTTAGATTCTCGTCCTCTTTGACAATCGGATTCCTCCAGAGTCTGTATAAAGTGACAAATGTAGAGAAGCTCAGCTTTTTATGTGCATGTCAAGTTGATTGTTATTAATTACGCAAAGTAGAATTGTCCGATCAAGAGTGTATATGCTAGTCATACCTTATTACTTCAATGGAGGGGCATGATGGGAGGCATTTGGCTATCGCTGTGGCTCCAGTCGTGGTTATTTTATTGGCCTCCAGGCTGCAATTATTAATTTTTAAGAACATCAGCATACTGTAAATCCAACATGTAATCAGCCGAAAAGGTAAACTTTCACTGCAAGCACCTAAGTAACTTACTCAAGTCTTTTCAGCTTTGTACACAGGGCAGAATCTTAGCCAGTGTCGATGCAAGACTGTCACCACATTCATTCCATGACAAGCTGAAAAAGACAATGACTTTATAAACGAAGGGCAGTTTTAAACAAAACACGGGGACCAGAATAACTAAATCTGTGGGTCCATGCATTTATGAGTCAAACTACAGCATTTAAAGAAGTTTGAAATATCTGCTCCCACCTGACATCTTCTATGGATGGACAGTGTTTGAGGGATGATGCCACATCAACCAGATCTGAACTCCCAAATGAAGTCAAACTGAGAGACAAGTACAGTAGTTACCCTGGTTTACAGTATGCAGGGGTATATAATAACCAAATCAGGTTATATAACATTTTAAAAGTTTAGGGTCAGTAAAATGTTGTAATGTTTTTGAAATAAGTATCTTATACTAACCAAGGATGCATTTATGTAAATACAAATACAGTAAAACGTTAAACTGAAATATTGTTACAAATTAAAATAACTGTTTTCTATTTTAATATATTTTATGTAATTGTAAAATGTAATTTGTTCATGTGATGCAAAGCTAGATTTTCAGCAGTCATTTCTCAGTCTTCAGTGTCACATGATCTTTCAGAAATCATTCTGATATGCTGATCAAGAAACATTTCTTATTATTATCAGTGTTGAAAACTGCTTAATATTTTTTGGAATACCTTTTTATTTTAATTCTTTGATTAATATAATTTTTAAAACAACAGCATTCATTTGAAATATAAATCCTTTGTAACATTGTACATTTCTTTACTGTCACTTTTGATCAATTTAAAGGGTTAGTTCACCCAAAAATGAAAATTCAGTCAGTAATTACTCACCCTCATGTCGTTCCAACCCCGTAAGACCTTCGTTCATCTTCGGAAAACAAATTAAGATATTTTTGATTAAATCTGAGAGCTGGATCACTCCTCCATAGGCTTCTAAAGGATTGAAACTTGACAGCCCCGAAAAGTTAAAGAAATCGTTAAAAGAGTCCAAATGGTTACAGTGGCTCAATCTTAAGTTTATAAAACGACGAGAATACTTTTTGCGTGCAAAAAAACACAAAAATATCGACTTTATTCAACCATCTCTTCTCTTCCATGTCTTTCTCCTAAGCTGTTGACGTAGTGTAAAAGCGTAGCGCTTCTGTGTTATACGTCACACCTAGGCTCACTATTGGCCGACGCTGGTCATGTGTGTGATGCGTGTGACGTTCAACCAGAAGCGTTACGCAATAACACTACGTGAAATCTCCAGGCCCAAAGAGAATACTTGAATAAAGTTGCTATTTTTGTTTGTTTTTTGCGCTCAAAAAATTATTCTCGTCGCTCGATAAACTTAAGATCTAGCCACTGTAGGCACTTGGACTCTTTTAACGATTTCTTTAATAACTTTTCGGGGCTGTCAAGTTTCAATCCCTTAGAAGCCTATGGAGGAGTGATCCAGCTCTCAGATTTAATCAAAAATATCTTAATTTGTGTTCCGAAGATGAACGAAGGTCTTACGGGGTTGGAACGACATGAGGGTGAGTAATTACTGACAGAATTTTCATTTTTGGGTGAACTATCCCTTTAATGCCTCCTTGCTGAAAAAAAAAAAGATTAATTAAAAAATTTTCAAAAAAAAATTTATTTAAAGAACTTTTGAACAGTAGTGTGTGATGTAACAAATTCAATCATATATGTGGTTCTGTAAAGTATTTAGTGTCTTACTGTAGTATTTTCAGTGCCTTCATGCTTATGAGACCTTCACAAAGAGCCTTGGATCCTTGTGGGTCAAACTGATTCTCTGACAAACTGACAAAAACATCACCATCGCTGACATCTTTTTAAAGCAATAGTTTAATCTAAAATATAAATTCTGTCATTATTTACTATGTAGACCACAACATGCATGACTTACTTGAGTTCTGAAAGCTGAGACAGTAACGGAAGGACTTCAGATAGTTTAGCAGCACTGGCCTGACCAAGCTGGTTTTTGGACAGCCTGTGAGAACAAAATAACGAAGAATGGTCAGCTACTGATTTTGCAAGCAATATTACACATTAATTAAATTAAGTAAATGTTTTACTGTAGTTTCCGAAGAGCTCTGCAATGGGATAGAGCCGTCAGTAGCTTCTCTCCAGCCTGGTCACTTATACTGTTGTCTGACAGACTTGCAAAAATGTAATCAGTAAAAAACTATAAAGTTTCGATCAACATTAATAATGATGCAATGTTTCAGATGACTGTAATAACTCTAGACAATAACACTACCGTTCAAATGTTTGGGGTTTGTATGGCTTTTTTAATGGCTTTGAAAGAAGTCTCTTATGCTCATTGATCAAAAACACAGTAAAAACTGGTTTGTAAACTAGTAAAAAGTAATATTGTGAAATATTATTACAATTTAAAATAACTGTTTTGTGTGTCAATACCTTTTCAAATGTAACTTATTCCTGTGATGGCAAAGCTGAATTTTCAGCGTCATTACTCCAGTCTTCAGTGTCATGTGATCATTCAAAATCATTTTTACATACTGATTTGGTAATAAGAACAATTTCTTATTATTATTATTAATATTGAAAACAGTTGTGCTGCTTAATATTTTTGTGCAAACCATAATATATTTTGTTCAGGATTCTTTGATGAATAGAAAGTTCAAAAGAACAGCATTTATTTAAAATATTTTTTTGTACAAATCTGATCCATTTAATGCAACCCTGCTGAATAAAATTATTAATTTCTTTATATATAAAAAAACAATCTTACTGACCAGAAACTTTTGAACAGTAGTGTACATTTTAAATAAACAGAAGTTAGTGTATCTTTCCACCATATTTAATTGTGTCCACTAGAGTGCGCTCTATCATAAATTGTTCTCTCAGCTGAGGCATGATCTGAATCTCATACTCAATGCAGTTGCCATACCTCAGCTTTAGTAGTTTAGTCCATGAAGGAATGTATTTCACAAGCTCACAAGTACCACCATCTCCCATTCGCCAACTTTCCAACCTGTAAATAGCATTCAATTTTTTTTTACATATTAGCAAATGCTATTAGCATTTGTGTGCATGTGCTTTACCGGACCACAAAACTTACTCAATCTCTTCCATCTGTCTAAACCCCTTAAAAGAGGCAAGTAGACAGAGTAACATCTCTGATGTCACCACTCTAATGTTGTTCAAGCTAAAGAGAGCAAACAACCAGATTAGACATGAAATAAAAACATGGGTTTCTGGGAGAGTATACCTGCTTATTGAGTGTTTGCTAAATATTCAATGAACACTACAAGCCTTACCTGAGCCTTCGAAGGGAGTCCAAATGGCTGAAGCCTAGCGCTAGGATGTTTATACCCTCCTCATCAAGTACCAACGAGTCCAATCTATAATTGAAACCAAAATATTAAATATGGTATAACCTGTCAATGACAGTGAATGTATTACGGTATTTGAAAAGCGGACACAACAACATTACCGTATCTCTGCCAGTGAGACGCACTGCACCAGTCCTCTGACCAGGTCACGCCCTCGAGTTGGTGTCCAGCCAGAGCACTGGGACAGACTGGACAAAAACATATCAGCCAATCAGCAATGTTGCACTATGTTGTGATGAGAAATATTGAAGAAAATCAGACACTTACTTGAATGACTTTAGATTTGGCACACTTTGAAGAGCTATCCCAAATATTTCAGCTCCACGGTCACCTAAAACAAGCTGGGACAAGCTAAAAGACAAACAGGAAGGAAAAGGTTAAATAAGCTCACATAATGAAATTACACATATTTTTCCATGTAAAGACCTTGTTTTTTTCCCTATGCAAAGTTAAACTGTACTTGGATAAAGAGTAATAAGAAAGACAACAAACCTCAGACTCTCAAACACTGGAGTGTTTGGTAATGCTTCAGCGAGAGTTTCCGCATCATCCTCAGCTGCTTCTTTCAAATCAAGACTGTAAAGTATACAGTACTTAACACCAAGAATGTTACAAATAAAGTACACAAGGGTGTTTCTTAAGCATCTTTAAGTCCCAGAGGTTTATTTTTTTTATCTTATTTATGTAAAATTACATAAAATGTTTTAAAGCCTGACCATCTAAACAAAGAGTAAATAAGCCCCCTAAGTAAATGTCTGTGAAACAAGGCCACAGTGCATCACGTTTTGGTTTTGGGAATCTAATTTAAGTCATGTCATGTGCTTCTCTTGCTCTGTGTGTTATGTTTTCATTAGGTGTGTTCGACTTGACATCAATGTACCGCAAGACAGATTCAAGTCGAACACACCCATTGGTTTATTCTAGTCATGTGTCTCTGTTGTGTTTAACCATTGGCTCATTTTTTGATTACTTCCATGTATTCATTGTTATGCGATTAGTCCATATGTATTTACACCCCTCATGTTCCATCTAGCTTTCTGTAACATATATCAACTGAAGGTAAGTTGAAAGTGAGAACCCAAGTGCAGTTTATTGACGTGATTACAAAATACAAATCATAGACTTAAAAAACTTAACTAAAACATGACCTGACTAGAAAAGAAATGTGAACGTATGTATATATCCACTGTTAGACATTCTATGAAAAGTATCTAAATGTTTAATAAAAACACCTATATATATATATAATAAAGATGACTCTGTTTGTGCTTAATTATGAAAGACTTACGTGAGGTTCCTGAGATTCAGTAAGGATGGAATGACTGCAGAAAAAAACTCTGTGCCTTTTCGATCCACTTTCAGCTGAGAGAACCTGCACACAAAATGAAGCGAGCAGGATTCAAACTAAGAAAAAAGACATGATCTAACACACCAAAATCAGCATAAACTCTCATTGACTTACTTTAAATCCTGCAAGGCAAGACATTTTTGGATGGGAAGTGTCAGAGGAGTGAGATGCTGTCCTTCTATGTCACAGCCTTCAAAGCTAAAGAATGTGGCAAAAGTGTTGTTGTACATCGAATGCAGAGAATATCATATTAAAATACAATTAAAGAGAAGCACAAAACACCTAACAACCTTACAAGCAAAAAAAAAAAAAAAAAAAAGGCAACACACCTTATGGACTGCAGAGCAGGTGAGACATTTTTAGGATGAACTCTGTCAGAAAAAACAGGCCAAATTAACTTTGCATTATGTAAAATTGTAAACAATTGTTATACACAATAGATATAGCACTCCACACTCTATGAGCAAAAAAATGGAGTTATGAAACTTACATAGAAGTGGAGCTGGGACTGGAATTGGAATTGGCCTCTTTTAGATGATGTTTATGGAAGTACGGTTGACCCTGCAAATGTTGGGTAAAAGATGTTTTTAATCTCCTTGGGATGTTTCATAAGCAATATTTAGTGCTATACTTTTTACATAATCATACAGTATAATACATTAGTAAGTTAGCATCATTTGCAAATGGTTATATGTAAATTAAAATTTGTTGTGCCATTCAACATGAACATGCGAGTGGGGTCTAATGTGGGTGACATCACCACACAGGAAACCACTGTGCCTCAGACTTGGACCACACAGTTAAATATGTAGGCACACACATTTTGGTAAACTTGAGTAAAATCTAAAACATTCAACAGGTGAACTATGAATACTATTAATATTACTTTGTCTTTCACTACATTTGCAGTTTTATATACATATTAATACAAGCATTTTGCTGTGCTGACAAGGTTGTGAAAAATGGAACATGTTGTCATTAAGTTATCAGTGGTCACATGATGTGTGTGTGGCTTGTAGGTTACTGCACCTGATTTCTCTTATGTGTGGCTGCAGATTCAGACATTTGGCAATGAGACTGATAACAGCATTTCCTGTCAGCCACGGCTCTTCAATCCTAATGAAAACATCCCAAACACATTATTATCCTCACATTGTATCTGCTACATAAAAATAGCAACTAATCACAGAAATAAACTAATTTCATTGTTTCTTAGGGCACTTTTGGAAAATAAACAATAATATATACATGTATCACAGGAAAATTCAGACTTTTCCCCCACACATCCACCAAAATTTCCATCACATCTCAAATCATGAAACACCCTTAAATAAACAGATGATTTGTGTTGTTCTTACCTGATGTCTCTGTGTTGGTGGCATCTACTGAACTGTTTGACAAAATACTCGATTTGCTCAGAAATCAGACCATTATTTCTTAATCTGAGAGGAATAGAAAAATGTGCATTAAAAACATTAAAATAAAATGAATATGCCAACTATCCAAAGATCCACGAAACTGTCGAAAGCGATATGTCATCATTTATCTGTGAGATCAATCCTTGCTAAAATCTTACTTCACAGTATGGACTGTGGAGAGCTCAGCCAGGCTGTCCAGTAAAAAGCCTTGATTCTCCAGTGAATTAGAAGACAATCTAAAGAAAGAGAGGAACAATAAACATTTTAGCACCAATGTTTCTATAAGGTACAGCTTTTTTTTAGAGAGGACAATAAAGAAAGGGGTGAATTCATTTCAGGGTGACTTTTTGCCATTGAGATGACTTGGAAAATTTGTCCCAATCAACCCTACCCTACTCAATTCACCCTACTGGGTTTTAGAAGTTACTGTATGAAGTGTGCACAAAACACTTATATGGTACATACCGGAAGTAATGTAACTGTGGTCAAATACTCACTCTAATGTAAGTAGTCTAGGGCATCTGTTCAGGATTTCCACAAGCTTCTTCAAGTGTATGACATCAAAACTGCACTCCCTTAACCTGTATGTCAAGACAGCTGTAAGAGGAAGCTAAACACCAAACCACTTCCACTTTTGACTTGAATAAACCTATTATTCTTGTGACTATTTGATTGTCTTTCGATTGTGATGCCTCACATGCATTTACGGAAATTACCTAAGAGTCTTGCCGTTTACACGTTCCTTCACAAAATGAATCAAAGACTGATCATCCACTCCAAGACTAAAGAAAAGAAAAACATATACAGTAGCTAAAAAATGTCTGAGAATAATTGAAAAAATAAAAACTTTTCTGTTAACCAATCATTGTTCATGCCAATGAAAAGTGAGGAACAAATGGGAGTGTTAGAGCATTAGCCATTACCTGACTTCAACAGCAACAACTTTTTCACAGGTATTCATTGAGTTGACCAGATCCAGTGCACCTACTTGAGTCATTCGGTTGCCACTGATGCTGTGAAGGAGTACAATAACTAAACTTTATGAGGTAAATTAACCCATAATGTCAATTACAAGCAACAAATGTTTGTGAAGACAGGCTGTTGCTAAACTCTTACCTCACTGAGCTCGAGATCTTTAGTTTGGGCAAGTAATCAACAAAACATTTCACCCCTTCATCTCGGAGAAGGTTATGAGACAAGCTACAAGAGGGAAAGAAATAAAAATTAGTTTGCACAACAGTAAAATGTACCGACTTCTAATAGGACGAGAAAACAGTGGTAAAAGAACAGAGGAATACTTACACTAGTTCAGATAGGCGAGGACAGTCCTCCAGTATCCTTGAGAGCTTCTCGACATTGGTTTTGCTCAGTTGATACTCTGTGAGCCTGTAAACATCAGAGAAAGAGTTAAAACCTCCTGTTTCCAAAGGTGCCAAATCTATTATAGTGATTCAGCATTTAGCATAACAGCATTCAGATTAAAATGTATTGCATCAAAAGCAGTGTTATTTTAATATTATTTATATACTATTAGAGTTTTTATTTCTATTTTTATATTTAGTATTTTTATATGTAAGTTTTTTTTTATATATTTCTATTTCTAAAGTCCTTTAAAGCAACACTACGTAACATTGTTTACCTTAAAATAATGTTTCCAAAATCTTATCAGTGGTGTCATGATTCTGCCATCATGTCCTTGGTTTCTTTTGTCTTGTGGCAGGATCATGGCAGATCCATGTTTTGTGTACAAGCGCATGGCCGATTGTTTGGCCATGTGCTTGTGTTGTCTCGTCTCTTAACCCCGCCCCCTTGTTATCCTCGTCTTGTGATTATTGTCTAGTCAGTTTCACCTGTCCTCGTCATTAGTGTTTCCTATTTAACCCCTGTGTATTTTCTGTCCTGTGCGATTCATTGTGAAACGTTGTGTGATCCTACTGTGAGTTATTCGCTGAGAAGTCTGTCATTGGAGAAGTCTGTTCCTGTCTTTGTTTTGTTCCTGTCTTAGTTTCTAGTCTTAGTCTGGTGTGTTCTACCCTGTCGTGTTTTACCCCATCGTGGGTTTTGTTTTCCCCGTTTTTGTGCACTAATAAACGTTGTCACTGCTACTGTCTGCAATTGGGTTCATCCTTCCTGCTATCCACATAACAGAATGAATCGCCGAAAACTGAACCCAGCAGACAGGATGTGCTTTCCTGTCAAGCGATCCCCGGACCCCTCTGATCAGTGTTGGTTATCAACTCCCCTCAATAGAAGCAGCGTCAACCTTCCGTACTCACCAGAGGGTGAGTGGATCCTGTCGAACTACGCTCGGCTTTTTGATCGTTTCTCCCGGGAGGAGTCAGAGACGGCGTCCTCGTGTTCTTCACCTGCTGCCTGCCTACCAATAATCCCGGAGGGTCGCGTATTAGCAGGGGTCACGCAGGACAACCAAGCTCACCTCGTCTCGACTCCTGAGGCGTCTTCCACACCTGCTGGTCTTCGTGGGAAACGAGGAAGACGGACCTCGTGGGAGTCTCCGTCGGAATCATCCTCACCAGAGTCAGCGCAGCCTGAGTCCGTCCTTCCACCGCCAGTCACGGTTCCTGCTGTGCTTCCCCAACCAGCCACAGCTCTGGCCATGGCCTCTGCCCCGCGGCCAAGGAGAAAGAGGAGGAGGAAGGCTGCAGTCACAGAGCCCGCTGCGCCCGCTGCAGTCAGCGCGGCCGCCGAGAGCGCTGCACCCGCGCCTGCCGCCGAGAGCGCTGCACTCGCGCCTGCCGCCGAGAGCACTGCGCCCGCCGCCGAGAGCGCTGCACCCGCGCCTGCCGCCGAGAGCGCTGCACCCGCGCCTGCCGCCGAGAGCGCTGCACCCGCGCCTGCCGCCGAGAGCGCTGCACCCGCGCCTGCCGCCGAGAGCGCTGCACCCGCGCCTGCCGCCGAGAGCGCTGCACCCGCGCCTGCCGCCGAGAGCGCTGCACCCGCGCCTGCCGCCGAGAGCGCTGCACCCGCGCCTGCCGCCGAGAGCGCTGCACCCGCGCCTGTTGCCGTGAGCGCCACACCCAGTCCTGTCCTGTCACCAGTCATGTTCCCCGTCAGTAGTCCTGTTTCCTCGTCCTCTGTGTCCTCAATGTCTGTGCCTGTTGCTGCTTCCTCTGATGCAGCATCCCCATCTGTTTTTCCGGTCTCCCCCGTCTCCACTAGTCCCCGAACTGTTTCACCCTTTGTCCCTGTCTCCACGAGTCCCCGGACTGTATCTTCGTTCGCCCCTGTCTCCACTTGTCCCCGGACTGTTTCCCCTGTCACCATTGAGCCCCGGACTGTTTCCCCCAAGACCTCTCCTCGTGTGTCTCCATCTAAACCTGCCCAGAACCCTTGTCCGAAGCCCTCGTCCCGTCGACCTAGGACCCCCAGCACACCCATCCACCCTGGACCACCCCCCATGAACTCTGTGTTTCCTCCGCCACCTCTTCCTTGTTTGTTATTTTTATTGTTGCATCCTAACCCTGTTGTTGTGTTTTCGTGTTTGCCGTTACTGTTATTTGTCATGTTTTGTTGGTTTCTGTCGATGTCTCAGTCTGTCTTGTCCCGTGTTTGATGTCCCCTTGAGGAGCGTCTGGAAGCCGCTCCTTAAGGTGGGGGTTCTGTCATGATTCTGCCATCATGTCCTTGGTTTCTTTTGTCTTGTGGCAGGATCATGGCAGATCCATGTTTTGTGTACAAGCGCATGGCCGATTGTTTGGCCATGTGCTTGTGTTGTCTCGTCTCTTAACCCCGCCCCCTTGTTATCCTCGTCTTGTGATTATTGTCTAGTCAGTTTCACCTGTCCTCGTCATTAGTGTTTCCTATTTAACCCTGTGTATTTTCTGTCCTGTGCGATTCATTGTGAAACGTTGTGTGATCCTACTGTGAGTTATTCGCTGAGAAGTCTGTCATTGGAGAAGTCTGTTCCTGTCTTTGTTTTGTTCCTGTCTTAGTTTCTAGTCTTAGTCTGGTGTGTTCTACCCTGTCGTGTTTTACCCCATCGTGGGTTTTGTTTTCCCCGTTTTTGTGCACTAATAAACGTTGTCACTGCTACTGTCTGCAATTGGGTTCATCCTTCCTGCTATCCACATAACAAGTGGTTCATCAAGTCGTAACAGGGTGAAAGGCACTTCTGCCATCGCCTGACGGGGTCTGTATCGCTTTTACTGGCACTATGTAACTTCGGGGTTCGGGTAGGAACCCGACCACAAAAAGAACTACAAAATTCGACTGCTTTACGTCAAGCGCTACAATAATCATTATTTCGTTTTTCAAGTCGCAATACATTATCCTTTCATGAAATCATTTAACATACTTTACCTTGTCTGTGAAAATCGTTCATTCTAAAGCCGGTGCTGGATAAACAGCGAGCGTGCGTGCGACGGTAGGCTAAATTTTTTACGACAGAGGTAATGGACAATTTTGTTTTCAACCAGTAGGGCGACCGAAGAGGAAAAGTTACTTGGTGTTGCTTTAAATGACTCAAATACCACTCAAATGCATGTTCTGATAGCGTGAGATCACTGACTGAGTTCTGAACTATAACGAATGCTCTCATTAGAGCCAGCAAGGTGAATTAATTATTTATACAGTAAGTATAAACCACTTCATAGAGTTTTCAAAGAAGGCAGAACAACTCACTACATGTGGTGAACTGAAGTGTTTGAGAGCTTCAGTAATTTTTAAAGGCCGTGTCATGCTGCTAAGATGAACTTGACCGTTTAGTGAACATCCTGATTTAACTCTAAATAATTGAAAAGTATAATTTTTGTCATAATCACATGGCCACAGTATCAATGGTGAGCTGACATTACTTACTTGCAAATTGCTGCCTCTGCTTTTTCAGGAACAAATTTGATGAATGCTTCTGCCTGGTGTCTAAGAATCATGTTAAAACCAACTTTAGGAATTTAAATAATCAATATTAGTGTTTTCAAAAGCATATTTTAAGAAAGGTAATCCTTACTTTAATATCTAAAAATATGAACTTAAATAAGACACCTTAGTTCTACAGCCGTGACACGCTGGCAGTCAGCAAGAGATCTGACCAATAACAAAGCCCCATTTGTAGACAGGTCAACATGACTTAAGCTGGAAAATAAAGTAATCTTAGATGAATAAAAGTAATATAATTCATGATAGGAAACAAATCTGTTATGACCACTTACTTCAGTAGATGAAGTGAAGACATTTTAGGAAGGATCGACATTAACTTCTCAATGGATTCATTTGATAGTTTTAGATGGGAGAACCTGTAACACAAATATAAAATGTGGAAAAGCATAATGTAGGTGATCCATATTAGAGTCTTTTGTCTACACTATAGATTAGCAGACATGAGAGCTACTCACTCAATCTCCAAAAGGTTTTCACATTTAACCAGCTGCTTACACAGCTTGGCCATGTAGGCAGGTTGGATATCACAATGGGTTAAACTGGAAAAAAAAAAAACACATCAATTAACTGATTATCGCTAAATCAATGTATAAAACAAAACTGAGAGATATACCTGAGTTTTTTATGCACATGTATCCCATTTTCACTTGGGGTCAGCTGTCTTGAAGCATGTCTACATTAATAAAGCACATTGGTTATACTACGCCAACATTACATACTTCACATATAAAGCAAAAATGTCTGCAGCCATATCTGTTTCTGTACCTTCTGCTGGTGTCAAACCAAAGAACCACATTTTTCTTTTCATTTCCACTGGTGAGAAAAAGCACAGTGTTAGCATTTTAATAGCAATTCAGACAGGCAGAAAAATGACCAAAAACTCAATGCTGGTCTTGACCTTGCATTCACTCTCCTCAGGTTCTTCTGGTTACAGAGGGCAGAAGCAAGCATCACCACCCCGTCCATATCAACACCATTTTCACTGACACTGTGTGTGTTCAGAAACAAAATAAATACTCTTTTGAAAACAGAAATGCACTGGCAGTACGGTAAAAGGGGAAGCTCCTTTGCACGTGCAAAAAAAAAAAACTCACTGGAACTGTCAAAACCAAAGGAAGCTGCAGATAAAAACATGGGCCTACTTGATCTCCTGAATTGTTCCTAGTTTAGGCAGAAGTTCCAGAATCTTCTTTAGGCCCTTGTTACCCAGCGAGTTGCAGGACAAACTGAGAAATTAGGAAAACATGTAACATCAGCGCTGTACTTACAAGAAGAATTGTGGGTGTATGAACTCAATCCGATATGAGGTGGGATTTATGGTGAATTTGAATACTTACTCTAAAAGGGTTATGAAGGAGAAGCCCTTGAGTTTATTACACAGACTGGCTACATGGGAAACGGTGATGTTACACTGCTTAAACCTATAAAGAAACAATTACAAGAAACATTTACATCCTGTCGGTTCAGTATGTTTGGTTTGGAAAATATAAACCTACTGAAACAATGGTAGTGACACAGCAGACACATTAGTGGTACATTTTCTCAAGTGTGTAAGATTGATTTTGTCATTGTACTGGTATAAGCAGTACCCCGTCTTAAGACGCGTTACATCACTTTATTTAAATATATAAAAAAAAAAACGCTCTGTGCATCTGGTAAGAAATAATATTGCTCTGTGCACAGAGAAATAAGAAACTGCACATTCTTATTTCAGCAAACCGTTTGCTTTGAGCATTCAGTTTAAAGGCATTACGTTCAAGAGAAGTGGTTAAACTTTATAGTTTAATTAATCTGTGCACATGAATTTTAATCACTTACGTTATGTTCTTGCCCCTTCCATGCAATAAATGGGTGTTGTTTAATAAGAAGGGTTTTTATGGCGTTATGGCTATTTACTTTAACTTCTCAGATACTAATGTTAATGGTGTGATCCATTTCAGGTGCAGCCGAAATTTATTAGCCTTTTATAAAGCCTTATTTAGTGGAGTCGAGAACAAGATCTGAGTCAAGACATTCTTGTAAAAGAGAATATTAATCTTAATGAGAATTTTCCTGGTTAAATACAGGTTAAATAAAAAATAATAATGACAACATAATAACATAATACATAACATATGTTAACATAACAACCCTGCCCTGACCCTTAAAAAACGTATGTCTGTGACCTTTTCTAAGAGGAAGTTGGAGAAAGAGGAAGTTCTTATTAGTATTTTGCATCAAATTGTTCATTTTTGTTTGCTGTCTTCAATATGATTGTCCTGAAATTGCATAAATTCTGTCAAGCCTATCCTCCTATCCACAAACTATCTGACTCTATCCTCTAATTCTCCTGAAATGCTGCCCAGTGATGAACACTTGGACTTTATAGACACTATACACCACATTATTAAACAAAGCAAGATGAAAGCACAGCTCCTACTATATGATATAATGAAGCCATAAAGTCTAAACTCATCAAGTCTAAAGTTCAGTGTTAAGTTTAAAATCTAGACTTTGTAACTAAGGATTCATTTGTTGTCCTTTATCTGAAAAGGAATATGCTTTTTAAAGGAATCAGCACTTACCTTACATTCTTTGTCTCTTCCGTGTTATTCAAGTCTGTGTTTTCACTAAGAAAGAAAAAGTGAGAAAAATGCATTTTTATTGTTATCCTGAATGCCTTCAGTGGCCATTAAACTGTGCCGTCACTACAGACTGCACTTTAAAGGTGGGGTAAGCGATATTTGAAAAACGCTGTTTGAAAGTTGGTCGGACCGACACAACCAGACACAACAACAAACGTGTAGTCAATCAGCATTAGGGGGAGTATGACGGTGGAGGAGAGAGAAAGAGCAAGAGGGAGATTTGAAGAAATACTGTCAAAAGAGAGATGGCTGAGAGACATTACAAAAGAGGAAAAACTCTGGAATTTCACTGGGAAAAAAAGTGTTATGATCAGGAAAGAGCTTTAAGACCCCAGTAAATATTAGAAAAGCTTTCCAGCGCTGGAGAGAGCTAAGCGGGAAGGCTTGGAAACAGACACGGAGGTTGCTTTGATTCCGCTTTCGAGTAACACTGGTTATAAGTGTCATTGTTTGTCTGGAGCTGCTGTGCTGTTGGCAACTAACAACAAACTCATACTTGTATTTCTCCGGTGTATGTATGTTAATTTTATATGCTTCCTTGTTGTTCGTTCGTCATCTTCGATTTATTTTTCATGAAGCATCATTTTGTTGCGCTTCTGCTAAGATAAATAGCCATCCACTCTTGCATTGAATGTGTAACTAAGGCAGCTAGTAAGAGTTGTGCAGGCGGATGACTGTTAGAGAATGCGGTGTATACTGTTTATCACTCTCAGGACATAGTGCATTGCACTGCAATAACTAGCCACGTGCATATTGCACAGACAAAGTAACCACAAAAGATGTGCTAAACAGGAAATATGAAATATAAAATAGATGGTTTGGAGATCTAGGGTATTATCCACCCTTTAAATAGTTCAAACACGTATTTAGAGACTATCTGTCAATCAGCACTCACCATATTGTGTCAAAGCTTTGTGAGAAAGAAAGGCTGATCTCTTTATTCCCCCTGTATACAATAAGAGAGAATAAAACACCCTATGACAAGTTAAGTGAAGTGCCCTAATCTTCAAAAACTGAACAAAACTACACAGAGTAAAAGAAAATAAGGACAAGACTACAATAAATACAGTTCAAAACATGGCAAGATTAATATGCGTTTTACTTTAAAATACATTAATATTAAGATTTTAAGGACATAATATGGGACACAACTTTATGTACTGTAAAACACGGGCTCTTAAGCAAAACCAGTTGAGAGCCCCTGATCCAAATTGTGTGGAAAATGTTTCTCATTTGCCATTTTCATTATAAATGTATAAGACAGGCCAACAAAACTACATACTCAACATGGACTTCCTGAATAGAGGTGCAGGCAGCCATCCTCTCAATGAGTGTGAGGACTCCCTCTGTGGAGATGATGTTTTTCCCCATCCTGAGTAAAAGAGTAATAATGTACCAGACGAAATATAAGTAATACTGTCGTGAATATCTAAATAATGTACAATCAGGCTTTTGAAACGAAAACACACTACTTACAAAACAGAGCAGATGTTGGGCAGTCTGGATAGTGTTTCCGCAATCACTCTTATACCTTCATCTTTCAAGGAGTTATCGCTGACACTGTCAGATAAACATAACACACTGTTTGACACAAGACAGATGATCAAGACAGATCAAGACCACCTACTGTAAACTTTTTGTCCATTACAATTTAAAAAATAAGCAGAAATCGTATGAATATCAGAAATATATTTGAACACGAACACAAACATGTCAGACAAAATCAATATATTGCTTTAAATTTTAATCTATGAAGCTCATGGCATAGCAAATGGTATTACTCCAGGTGTGTGATGTGGGGACAGTCCTCCAAAGCCTTGGCAAGTTTTGCAGCTCCAACATCAGTGAGGCCTCCACTGATAAAACTGTAAATCAAAGGAAAAACACAAACCAATGCAAAACACTGCAAGGAAATGGTATGACAAAATGCATAAAGGACACAACAGACACTGGTTGAATCAAAAACTCACTCAAATCGCCGCAAGGCCTGGAGTTTAGACAGGATACCACACAAAGCCTCTGCAAACCTGTCGTCGTATTTCCGGCTACGGAAACTTGAATATATATTTGAAAGTTAAATATATTAACATGACCAGTTTTAGAATAAAAACCACAACCTGAAACAATATCATGTGCTATTCTTAAAATTATGGCTGAAATCTATACACTGGTAATTATTTTGATGTTACAGATAACAAAAATGATATTAGAAAATCCATAATATTATGTCTAAATTATTTTAAATATTAAACTAAAATGACTAAAATAAAAATGTATGTGAATTTAGGCATCACAACATTATAATGTACAGTATGAAAATATATATATATTATTTTTGAGATTTGGTAAAAATTACATTTAACATTTGTTAAATTATTAGTGTTTTTAAAGATTAGAAGGCAGCAAAGGTAATATAAATGTAAAATAAGGGGAATAACTGTAGTTTATTAAATATCCAATATATTATAAATCTAATATCAACTGATACAGTTAAAATAACAACCAATTATCAGCTGATAACCATTATGGTACCACTATTTCATGCATTAATATCTAAAGATGCCATATGTACTCCAATTTACTACACATAAATAATTTGTTCATAAAGGATGGTTTAATGAAAACTCACATGAGATGATCCACATTCTTGAAACTAGGGAGGATTTCCAAACAATCCAAGTCAATTGAACAGCCACCAAAGTCCAGACATACATTCTGATCAGCAACTGCTGTTACAAATGCTAAAGAATCCATGTCAACAGCGTTGAGTCTGATATTTCTCAGTTCAAACTGCGGTCTCGAACCAACAGCTCTTGCCACCTTAGAATCTTGGTTTCACGAGCACATCGGCACAGCTCCACAAGTTTGGGGCCTGTTTGACTGGTACTTCCAGCGAAACCCAGCAAAACATTACGGACACAGCTTGGCGCCTTTGTACCCAAGCCGTGGCTCCCTCGGCCACTTGAAGCTGGACCAAACTGGAGGTGCAGACCTCTGCAGCAAGCCCACATACGTAAAGATGGAGAGAGTCTGTAAAGACAGACTTTGGGTCAGTCTTGGTGGTCCAGCGGGTTTTCAAGTTAAGCTTCTTCTTAAGTTGACTATCTGTAATGTTCTGACTGGTCATGAGGTGGAGAGCAGCGAGAAACTCCAGCATTGTAAGGTGCATGAAGGTGAAACCATATGCTGGAGATCCATCCTCACACGTCAGCTTGACACTAGACAGTATCCCGCTTTTGATGCCAAAATCCTGGAGTTCAGGAGGCACTTCTGTGTCCATGAAGACTATGGTGCTTCCCTCCAGTCCTTTGAGGGCCAACTGGCTCATCTCAACAATTTTAGTTCTGTATCTCTGAAGTAGAGGTGTACCAGACACCCCACCTCCATTGAAGCGTCTGAGGGACGCCAACAAGATTTGCATATAGATTTGAGTTAAGGACATTGGAAGCTGTAGATCAGCATGAGATCCATCACTGGAGAACAGATGATCCACACACACAACAGCAGATATGACAGAGTCCAGGTACATGCGACATTGACAAGAGGGTGGCGGGTGTCCATTAACAAGTTTACAGCCTTCTTTTTGAATTCATCTCCTTTTTCATGAAAGTACTGCTCGGCGTATTCCTTCACACCCAATCGGTCAAACCCCTGAAGCTCACAAGTTATGAAACCAGGGCTCGCAAACATGTCCGTCACATCTCGTGGTCTACAGGTGACAAAAACTGTGCAATCTGGCAGGATTTTACGATTGCACAGTCCAGAGAGGAGATCTGTCATTTTCAGAGGTTTGTTTGGGTCAATGAAGCTCTCAAGCTTTCTAGGATTTGTAAGCTTGGCACGAAACTCATCATATCCATCGAATATGAAGCAGACCTTCTCAGGGTTGGAGAGGATGAATTCAAACACTTCGCTTTCCTCATCACCCTCACAAGCAGGATAGAAGAGAAAGAGTAGATCTTTCAGGGAAAGATCTCGTGAGATAAGATTGAGCTGCCGGAACTCCAGCAGGAACAGTAGGTGAATAGACGGGAAGGAGCCTTCAGCCCAGCTACGGCCGAGGCAGTGCACCAGCAGGGTCTTACCAGAGCCAGCCTGGCCCAGCAGAACGACAACCCTGCTGGTGGTTTTCAAAAGAGACTCAACAGACACTTTATGCTCTGACTCTTCTCCTTCAAGACTGTCTGGAGACGCTTGAGGCTGGATGGTCCTGTCTTTCACTCGAAGAGGGTTCCTGTGTCTTAAATATACCCATGTGTCATCCAGACTGATGTCCTTTAACACAGCCTTTGTCACTGTCTCATGTTTTTGCAGTATCATGGATTTAAGAGCATCTGTATATGTCTGTATGTGATCTATGTAAGAAAATCAAAACATTGCACATTTTCTGTAAATAAAAATTTAAGTTTTACCATGAAATATAATTTGCTGTTGTTCATACGAAAGTACGGTGGCCGAGAGAGCTCAGCGTGCTGCAACTGAAGAAAACACATGCAAATAGAAAAAGACCCGCGAATTTCACAACACATGTGAGCTCCAAATACTCACAACATAACCAAATACAAAAACGCGCTGCAAAACTTCACAACACAACCAAATACAGAAATGCGCTACAAAAAGTTCACAACATAACCACACAGAGAAACGCACTGCAAATAGCACAGACCACAACAAAAACATTTCCAGGTGACCCCAATAAGTGACGAACCCGGCTGGGACATGCATGTTGCTCGTGAGCATCCCTATGTCCTACTCCAAAGTAATAATACTAATAATAAAATAAAATAAAGTAGACTTTGAGCTGTAAGCACGTTCCAGCCAGGTTTGTCACTTATTGGGGTCACCTGGAAACATTTCAGTAGTCTGTGCTATTTGCAGCACGTTTCTGTATTTGGTTGTGTTGTGAACTTTTGCACCGCGTTTCTGTACTTGGTTGTGTGAACTTTTGCAGCACGTTTCTGTATTTGGTTGTGTTGTGAATTTTTGAAGCACGTTTCTGTATTTGGTTGTGTTGTGAGTATTTAGAGACACGTGTGTTGTGAAACTGATGAAGATGTTCTATTTGCATGTGTTTTCTTCAGTTGCAGCGTGTTGAGCTCTCTCGGCCACCTTAAAAAAGCCTCAAAAAAAGAAAGCTCACATTTTAAAATCTATGAATGTTATGGCATTAAAAAATAAAGTATGCAACTGTGAGGCATCTTGACTATTTCTTTAAGATAAATGCCATTTGGTTTGATATTTTGTAATACATTGAAAAGACAGTGATATATTATTTTTTAAGTGTGGTGTAAGTGTGCATATACTTTGGGATTGTATAATAATGATGTAGATCACAATGTGAACATTAAAGTAACACTATGTAGTTCTTTAACCTTCATAATATATTTCCAAGACCCTTGTGATGGTACTACATCGACTTAAAATAAGTTAAATGACACTTCTGCCATCGCCTGATGGGGTCTGTATCACTTTTACTGGCACTATGTAACTTCGGGTTTCGGGTAGGAACCCGACCACAAAAAGAACTACAAAATTCGACTGCTTTACGTCAAGCGCTACAATAGTCATTATTTCGTTTTTCTTCGTTTCTGAAGTCGCAATACATCATCCTTTCATGAAATCATGTAACATACTCTACCTTGTCTGTGGACATCGTTCATTCTAAAGCCGGTGCTGGATAAACAGTGAGCGTGCGTGCGACGGTAGGCTAAATTATTTACGACAGCGGCAATGGACAATTTCGTTTCCAACCAGTAGGGCGACCGAAGAAGAAAAGTTACTTGGTGTTACTTTAGTAACAAGGTCAATTCTCAATGTGATGTGTTTAGCATGTTATTTTTTATTATTTTGATAATTTACAAGATTAATCAAACCGATTGAAATCACCAAGAGATTTATTCTTCTTGTTGAATGGCCAATTGGTTGCTGTCATCCAAGTTGAAGTCAATTTAACTAATAATAATAAATTTTACTTGTATTGCACTTTACATTTTAGCAATCTCAAAGTGCTACAGACCATATAGTACTATAATTAAAAACTCAAAATCAATAATAAGTTTAAAGGGGGGTCCCTATAAAATACGTTTAGTTGAAAGTTTTTTTTAAAAAAACTGTTGGATTGCTCAAGCCGATTCAAGATATCTTTCACAATGAGTCAAAATTCAAATGGGTGTGTCCCTTTAAGAGAATAACATACCTAGTCGTGGACGTTTCACATTTCGTGATGGTGAAGAATTATCATTGTCGCTTGTATGATTGCAGTTTGTTCCTTCAAAATATAGGAGAAAAAAAAACTGTATGAATAATATTATACCAGAATTCAATAACATTCCTATTTTAAACGACTTCTTTTAACAACTACAGGACACTTTCACTTTCACTTCAATTTTTTTTTTATTATGCGTTAAAATTAAATAATAGAACAAATAATATAGAAACTTATATAATATGTTGTTAAATTAAATTATGATTAATAACAAAATTATGCTTTAATATTAATTGATGGTATGAGTAGGGGAAACCCTGCAGTACAATTAAAATAAATATACAAACATGACTTACCAATTGTATATCCTGCTACGGATACCAGTGTAGTTTCAAGAAGAAAAGGAATGTTTTTACAGTATTGATATATGACGGTGAGAAACCGTCTACATATGGTATGTTCTGACGTTTTGAAGTAATCCACAGTGGCTGAGACAAGGTCTCTGTTGTTGGTCAGTGACCGTAGCTGAACCATAGTGTTAGGTTCCACTAAGGCAAAGATCTGATCCAGAACACCACTGTCCTGTTGGCAGAGCAAGTCCACCAGTGCACTGGCCTCCTGGGCCACCAAGTAGCCCCCCGACCAGTCCTCCCTCTCCATCCTCATCCATTAGCTGGGGGAAAATCACTCATTAAACAGAAATTACTTCATTTTGATTTGTATTGTTTTAGTTTACATGACAAACCTTATTCACCACAATAAATGTAATGCCATTGAGTGCTGATCTATACAACATGACAAAGCACAGGAGGTCTGATGCCAGTGCACGTTGTCTAACAACAGAGGCTTTGTTTGGCAATGCTAAAAGCACATGTATTGCTACAGTGTCTGGTATCAATTCAAATTCAAAAAAATTCACCAGGTATGATTTAAATACTGGAAATATCCGAGACTCTGCACATATAGACTTAACTTTTCCAGGTTTGTTATAAACAAAATAGTCTGTATGCTACAGACCAAGACAAATGATTCTTCAGTAGGAAATGTGTGGGAAATGCTTTCAGGGTGGCACTCATGTTATTTCTGATATTCCAAATAATCTTCTCCATATAAATGCATTCAAAGTAGGTGGTAATATGAAACTCATTCAAAAGCTTTGCTAGGAAGGTTTCTGTCTATGATATAAATAACTAGTTATAAATAGTCATCTAAGCAAGGAGCCCTGCAGTAAACGACGCTTGTAATTCTAGAGACTAGTTATGTAAAGGTTAACCACATGAATGGCATGGCATTGTTAGTTAACAATGTGCTTACTAACATTTACAAATGTTCTGTATGTTTATAAGATGTATTGATGTAATGGACTCACCGCTGGTGGCATAACGCATCGGTCCAGTTTTATGGAAGAAAATGAAACTAAAACAAACCCTCTTTGGTTTCGTTTTCTTTTATATGCGTAATACGGATCCTGCCATTAGCCAGAAGTCAGGCGCGAGACTATTAAATTAAACCCGCCAATCTGGTAGTGTACGTACGTGTCACTTAAGTATGTTTTAATGTAAAACCGCATTTTTTTTAAATCGACGAGGTTTATTTCCTGATACTTTTCTTTGTAGCCAATTCACAACCAAAAGCACTTTATAAAGGAATCACAGACGTTATTCTAATATTATTTTTGAACGTATGACATTCAGAAAAGAATACATTTAGCGGTTGTTAATTAAAACTATGTTAGCCTATATTGACTCAATGAACAGTATAATCGATTTCAAAGTGTGCGTGACGCTTCAAAAGCGCAGATAGCCTACATCAAGTTTAAAACATCGGTTGATAACATCAGTCGAATCGTGAGGGCAAATGAGGACAGGAGAGTCGTGTGAGGTCATGTTTATTGTCTGCTCACTCACTCACTGCAGCCACCCAGTGGTGAAATTAAATCACTGGACTCCATATAGGCTATATACTCCACTCCACTCCATATATAAAACAATTGGTGCAACTTAGTTTTCTTGTTAGTTTAAAAATGCAACTTACCTTAAGGCAAGACACCACAGGTGAATAGTGTACAATTTTTAACTAATATATCATCATACTTCCCCAATCACACCATACTAACATAATAGTTGTTTTGTATTACAAGTTTCTGAAAAAATGTTTAAATATACAATGGGGCGGCATTATCTAATTAAATATACACTAATTTGCATAATTTCCAGAACAGAAATCTGAACATAGGTTAAAGCCAGGTTTAAAATTTACGTTTTAACAGTAGGCGGCAGGCCTATATCTATCACTCCATAAATCATCCAAGCAAATGATAAATGAACAAATCCCTCTGCAAACAAGTACATATGAATTTTTTTTTTAACATTTGGTGTATGCAAGTGCTACTGAAATTGAGATTTCCGGCTCAATGCTTGAGAAACAAACTCATTTAAAGAAAACAACCTTTAAAAACATGTATTGTAAATTAAATCTAGACACCAATTGATAAAGTGTAATAAAATAAACACTTAAATTTTAACATCCATTTTGGATGTTTAATTTTGCTTCCAAAAGAAAATCCTTGGCGCTAATGAAGGATCCAGTTCTCATTAATTGTAATTGCATGAAAAGTGGTATATTATAAACTGGCGTATTATTCAAAATGTCTCCTTTTGTGTTCCACTGATATGATAACAGAAGTTTAATTTTTGGGTGACCAATTCCTTTAAGAATTGGTAAAATAATAGCCCATGTCTTTCGGAAGAAGAACAGGTTTAACCAGAAACCTGCAACACACAATCATGTGTGACAGCACCAGGAAATGTTTAATAATGGTAATACAATCTCTTAGTTGCATTATAGAGGTCATGAGATCATCTTACTGAAGGACATGTAATAAAACAAGATCACTGTGATTCACATTTTCATATTTACAAAATTGATCAGCTACACAAAACATCAAACAACTTTAGCAAAAATTTCAGAAAGAGTCATTCATATTTTTGCATGTATGTCTGTGAGTGTGGTTTTTTTTTGCGAGAAACAGAAAAATGAAAGAGAAGACAAGGCTGTCAATCCAGTGTCCTTTTCAGGAATTCCACCAGCAGATGTTGAGGAAAACCAAAATCCAGCTGGACTACCACATACCCCTGTACATTCACAATTAAAAAATAAGACAACAATGTAACCGTTCAACGTGTTTTTTTTTTTGATGATATACATTATGACTGTAAAATACAGATTGACAGTTATCTGCTAGTGAAATATACTCACGTCCTGAGGTAAAACTTCAGGATTTATGATGTCAAAGAGATAAAGCCCCTGTTCATCCATCAAAGCGGTTAATTCTGGCTCCAGGTCTGAGGGGAGAGATGAAATATGATGCAAAGATATAGAAACACATGATTTATATTGCTGGCCACACTTACATGATACAACTTTGGGGATTCCCATCTTTTCCACAGCCTCCTGTAGATAAACTCTCAAGCTGTCTGCCACCTTTGAGGAGGTCATATAGCATTTATGATGAAAAAAATAGGTGATGTATGAAATAAATAAATTAATTAATTAATTAATTCTCACCTCAGTGACTCCTTCTGATGTGGAGACTTTTTCTATAGAGATACTGCAATCGTCACAAAACAGAAAAGAAAACTTTAAATAAGGGACATAAAACTGAAAATGTGATTGTGTAGAATCTATCTCCTTTATAACTTACTGCTCTGCAGTGGCTTTCAGAATTAGTTTCTTCTTTGCATATGAGGCTTTTACAACAACTGTCACATCCTGTAACCATTGAAAACCCAACATAGTGAAACTGTCCCAATAACAAGCATTTGTTTTGTCATCTATATCTATCTCCTTAGTGTGCTTTAGCTTACGGTCTCAAAATAAAGTACTGGTACGTCTTGACTATCCAGTAAGAGCTGGACTCCAGCCACAGCTCTGACAGATGTGCCCTCTGTGGTGGTCCGCAAGTGTGGAACTGACACACTCCTCGCCTTTAACATTGGACCCTCTGAGGACAGCCACTAAAGAGAATGTAAAATCCATCGTCACACTTGCACAAACACGCAGGTGCTCTAGTTTGAAATGACGGTTGGTGTTTTTCAAATGGAAAACATTTATTTGCATGTTCCAATGCCAGTGTATAAAATGAGTCATTGAGTCATTCTAAAATGGCAGTAATTTCCTCCCCTTTGTGCGGTTTGAATATTCGAAATGAGTGCTTTAGTACCTTGCTCAATAATTCAGGCCTGGCTGAGGACAGCTCTGTCTGAAACAGATCCTGTAAAATAGACAGACACATGCATGTGAATAGGTCAAGAAAAAATCATTGCAGGGTTAATATAGTTAACTAAAACTAAAAGATTAAAAAAAAAATTCTGTTACTCAAAATAAATCAACGTTAACTAATATACTTTTTTTTAATTTCAGCTAGTTGCCAAAGCAACATTTATCATTTAACTTAATTTATTAAAATATATATATATAATTCCATACACACTACACAGACTTATATCTGTATAAAGTCTTTGGTCTTATATGTCTTGGTTGTAACAGTTCTCACAATTTTTTTTTTCTTTTCACTTTCCTAAAACAAGATTTTCAATGCAAAAAGGTTTTTTTTTTTAACCTTTTTCATGTTTTTCATTTAGATGTAAAAACATATCTGCTCAAAAGCACCCCCTGGAGTTTAAAAGCATTCATTACATCACACAAATGCTGCGTATAGCGATAAACCTTCATACAATGGCTCTAAACACATCTAATACTGAATGATATCATACTGTGAGTTCTGTTCCAGAGATATTGCGAATAAATCGTCCGTCATGGTGTGCGGCGCCCATTATGGGGTCGAGAAGCCCATCGGAGATCCAGAAGTAAAGCATGCGGTTCTCAGTCAATTGGGAGGGGTTAAACACAGAGGTGTTGAGGTCTGAGGTCACATTATTAAATGTAACCAAACCCTGTTTATCAGAAGAACAACAGTAATCGCATAATATATGCATTTGTTTGAACAAAATCTTTAAGAATAAAATCTTTATAATCAAACCTTATGATATGATTCTATATAATTAGATTTGATGATGGGGGAAGAGGTCACAGAGATGTCTACACCGATGTTCCCATCACTAATAAACTGCTCTGCACACACAGAGAGATATGTCACATCAATACAGAGCAGATACACATAACCACAAACTCCGACTGTTACATTAAAGAAGGGCACGAGAGCTCTGAATTTTACCTGCTTGCTCCTGTATGAAGTCTGCTAGTATGTTAGCCACATTGTTTATTTCCTTACAGATCTGTTAGAAAGGAAAAATAATGTTCTTGTGCTAATGTTTTGAGAACCTGATAACAATTGATAACCAGATAACAGATAAAAAAAAATTATATTAATGGAATAATGTTTGTTTGAGAACCTTGCTAACGTTAGCTAAAATTCTGAGAACATGTTAGCTGGTCAATCCTATAGAACAGGAAACTAGGCACACTCACCTGTGACTTTACTACTAACTTCACTGTGAAAGTCACAATGTCTGTGAACATTCTTTTCAGCCACCCAGGTCTGCACACAGACAAAATGAGACTCATTTAAATGCTCTTGCAAATTTGCAGTGCTTAGGTGTTGTCAAATTGATCTCTAGGAAGTGCTACAAAGACTTTGACCTAGATATAAATCAAAACTCAGATCTAAATGTTGTTTGTATCGTTTCATGGTCTGATCACTTGTGTCTCTCAGTAATGTGAAATGTTGAACTCACTCTCTGTCTCCTTGCAGGAGCAGCTTCAGTTTGTGAAATGTGAGGTAACAGTCTGATGTGTCTGCAGCCACTTTGCCCTTTCCACAGTCTGACACACAATCACATCTCTTTTCAGACAATAACTAATACAGGGAATTTCAATTCAGGATAAAGTAAGTAATGTCAAACAGAGCCATCTAAACAAAATGTGACTTACTCACATAGTTTTGGATTGACGACCAGGTCAATTTGCGACTCAACTTCAAAATCCAATGACTGTTTCAGGCTGAGTCTGTTTAAGAAAGAACATGGCAATGCAAATTTACATTGATTATACTGTTGTGATAGATAGAAAGAAAGACAAACTAAGCAACACTAAATGGTATTTGCCACAGATACATTGTTGTCTCATGACTTTCAAGTAATAGAGGCCCAAATTTTTAAAACACAAAATGTTAAAATGTATTTTAAAAAAAGTAAGATTACTAAAAATCCCTTTTGTCAATGTTTAAAAATCGTGTTCTTTTCAATCCTGTTAAGTTATTGCAGAAATATAACACACACACACACACACACACACACACACACACACACACACACACACACACACACACACACACACACACACACACACACACACACACACACACACACACACACACACACACACACACACACACACACGCGCGCGTTTATAAGTGTAAAAATAATGAAACAACAATATTTACAAACTAACATCGCATTCAAGCTAATACTGAGTGAGCTAAATCTAGTGACAGCTAGAATTTAATGAATTATGCTTATTTCTATGAAATATATTTAAAAAAAATCACAATCCATGGCTTTACATTTTTATTTAGACATGTCCAAAACTTATAACTTATAAAATAAATGAGCTCATATAAAGTTTAGTCTGTCTTCCTGAGGTTCATGATCAAATTTTCTGAAGGCTGAGTACCTTGAAAAAAGATATTACATAATTTTCACTGATTTGATTTGTGAAAACAGAAATGTGATGCTGTAACTGAAATATAAGTGTAATTTTGTATTACACGCTGACTGGAAGTAACCTTGAAGAACCTTTTCAGGAGCACGTTTGGACTAAAAACCCTAATGAACACTGTTCAGTGAAGAAATGTGAACAGCTAAAATCTGCCGCCGGATATCTTTGCGTGTTGAGAGGTTAAACAAAAGACCACTGTTTTACAAAAACATATGTAGAGGGTTAAACCACAGCTGTGCTATTGCAGAAACCTGACTCTGAGATGTGGTAATAAATAGAAACACTCACAGCCAGCTGCCATATCCATAGTTGATGGTCCCTTTGAATACAGCAGACACATTTGAAATGGAGATCCCAATTCCTTCATTCTCTTTCAGCTCAAACTCACTCTTTCCAATGGAAAGGTTATGGATCTCTAAGCTGTGGGTGATGTGGGAAAGAAGAGTGTCATAAGATACAGAATGTTACCACATAACTGCAGGAGTTCCTTACTTGTGGAATCCGTATTTCACTGTCCCAAAGCCAATTGATCGCGATCCCTCTACGCTGGGATACCTGGCATGCTGGAAAGCGGCCTGTATGACTTCAGTAGTCTTCTCATTCACTGAGGAATCAAGGCAGGGAGGTATTTATTCTCTAATCAAAGGTTTCCCAAACACGCATGGGGTTTATGAGTTGATGAGAAGCTAATAATTAATTAAATCATAAAAAATTCAAATTGATTTAATTTTCAAATAAAAACAAACAATTTAAAACACGTCCTATAAAAAGATTAAATATTTTATTTGTTAACCTGAATCTTTTATTCATTAATCAACAAACTATGAACAAGTGACTGCGTTGTTAAATAATTTAAATATTAGATCAAATTTCAGCGGGTACTTCAAGTACATATTTTAAGTTAAAGTGGTTCGGGTAACAACAAAAAAAAAAACTTCCCAGTACAAGTTTTTAAGATTAGAACTTAGTTTAGTTATATTTTAGGTCAAAATAAGCAGTGTTGGGGGTAAATCATTACAAGTAATTTGAGTTACGTAATCCGATTACTTTTTCAATTTGCAACAAAATATCTAAGTTACTTTTAAAATAAGTTACACTAGTTACTTTTTCACATTTATTGACTGACAGCTCTCCTGTCCCCATGTTGAGAGAAATAAAGTGATGTGTTGTGTGCGCTGTGTAAACATGATGTTTATTTTAGTTCTAGACTAAATGTAAACATGCATTTACTCATCTCACTTGCACGAAAACATTCATTATTCCTCAAATGAATAAAAACAAATGCAATCTCAGAATTTTATGCAAAACTTTTATAATTAACTATATTAAATTACACAAATATACATTATGTATTCAGTCTCACTTAATTAACAAATGTCTTCGCTGATGACCTTCAATGATCTAATTCAATCATACTAATAAGCAAAAATTAGAGTGTTGAACTTCCATCTCCTGTATTGTTCTTTAATCCAGAATGGCTGAAAGGTTTGTTTGAGCGACACCCTCTACTGTACAGACGTAAATATACACTTCCTCCAGCCCGGGAATTATTATTTCACTTTTGGTGTGAAAGGGCCTTAACATTTTAAGAAATGGGTCTTAACTTTTTAGAAAAAGTAACTAAATAACGTAATTAGTTACTTTTTGGGGGGAGTAATGCAATATTGTAATGCATTACTTTTAAAAGTAACTCTCCCTTAACACTGATTATAAGTGAATATTTTAGGTTTTACATGTCTCCTCCATTTTACTTAATTATGTTATTTATATTTGTATTTTACATTTTTGCTTTTATGCTGTTCTTGTGCACTTGAATAGTCCTGCTATCATTTTCTATTTCAGAATCTTTAAATATTACACAACTATTCTATGCTTTAAGTGCTTTAAATGATACATTATACAACTTTTTTTAAATTAAATATAGCATGTTACACAGTGTGACACCTCTTTCATGCTTAATACATTAACATTTTCTATTAAAAACGGATACTATCATTTAATCTGCATGAGAAAAGGAGGTCTTGATAATGTTTGAAGTTATTTATAAAACTATCATTTTGAAACACAATACCCTCTTTTTTTGCTATCTGGTTAGTACTAACAGTTTCTACACTGTTTTTGCCATTTTGAGTGTATTAGACTAATGGACTTCTGCCATAGCTCAACTTGACACGTTCATGAGAAAAGTAGCAATGTTCAATTTGTGAAGTCTCAACCTCCATAACGGTTTTGAAACTAAGCTCCTGTTACTATGCATTGCAATAGCATGGAAAAAAAAACCTGACCAGGACCATTGTTAAAACAGCTCCACAGATTGTATTATTTGACAACAGAGGGGTGAGTAATGATGTCAATTTTTTTTTTTTTTTTGAGTGAACTGTCACCTTAAAAATAAACCTTAACCTCAAGCTTAGTATTGACTACAACTCTAGGCCTTGTTTCTTTCTTGCTTTAACCTTTACCTGTCACCCCCTTTTGATAATTGACATTAAAATTCACTTACAACTAAAATGTGTAATTCAAAATGCTTTGAATTAACCTAAGTTTGGTCTTGTTTAAAGAAAACAATCAGCAGATATTACTGAAGTGAAAGCACTTCAAAAAATTAAAGTATGAAAAAGTTATGAGTTATAATTTACAGTAAATCAAAATACTTTATAATATATATTTTTTTATATAAAATAAATATTTACAAAATATGTTTTACATTAAAAATTACTATGAAAATGAAAGCTATATTCTACCAAGTTGTGTTCTAATTAAAAGTTGATATCACAAATTGAAGTTCCATGAGATTTGTTAGGCGTTATACCAAAGAATTGCCACGGGTGCCATTGGAATTCCATTGAATTTATTGTATGCATTCTCATAAAAAAGTAATACATTCTATCCAATATCACTCCTAACACTAAATATGGAACTTGAGACTCAGACCTTTCTGACAAATGTGTTTTGTCAAGATAGAAAAAGTTTTGATAATAAATTATGAAGATGATGCCAAAAGGGAGGGGCCTAATAAAAAATACCGTTATGGTAACGCAACGTCCAATTTCAAACGGTTTTCACAGGATGAATTCTGAGTTCGTAAGCTTTCAAATGATACCTAATTATGAAATACTAAAATATTGATATAAAATAAAAAAATTATATCGATATATATAAAATATTTACTTTTTAGAGGACTCTTACTTTACTTTTTAAAATATAATTTTATCTTTTTTTCATGACAAATACTAGATTATGTTTTATAATGAACTTTTAGCACTAAAAACCAAAGTTTCAATAATTAAAAGTGTGTGCGTCGACTTTTTGTGACAAAGGTCAGAAACTCCTGTAATGACGTCGATATTTTGAGGCGCACTCTTGTCATAAATTCATATATTACTGTTCATTAGTAATTTGTAAGAAAAAAGCAACGCTAAAATATCTATTTAGGAGACTTAGAGCTTTCCAACGATATATAGTTTGTCATGACTAGATTAGGATTTAATAGTAATATAGCGAAGTAAATTTAGTTTGCCCGTATACGGGCAAGTGACAGTTAAGGGGTTAATTACATTACCATTATTTTGCACTCTGGTTGCTTTGAATGAATTCTGCTCCAAAATAATGAATATCAAAACATGTACAATCAAGGTCTGACTAGTACAGAAATCACTGAGAGAATACTTACGGACTACAGCTGCAGGATAGGTAAGTCTACAAACAGCTCTTGTAAACCTGTAGGCAGAGGGAGGATCCTGACAACAACTATTTATTTTGACCAGAGCGAGAAAAAAGAGCAACGCTGTACTCCTCTCCATCTCAACAAAGTCTGAATGGACACAGATGAGCCTCTCTCTCTCTTAATGTTATTAGGGCTTCTCTTTCAAAATAGCTCTGTTTTCCTCAGCAAGTATCTGAGTAGGAGGGACAGATTCAGAGGTAGGCCCAAAGGAAGAGGGGGTGGAGGGCATGTAATGTTTGATTTGCAGTGCCTCTCTCGGAGAACAGAGAACATGCAACTGTCCCTGGGGATGACTAACAAATGTTTCTCAAGGTTATTGGAGGACAGTAAACCGTGCACAGGAATGTTTTTCTGGACATTCTGCTGTTCAAAACAAATAAGAGATAGGACAGAGTGGACAAGAACAGGCCAAAGTCCAGAGGGGTGAACAAGCTCTTGTGGTGGTGTAAATTGCAAATAGGACACCCCGAAATGGACAGTTATGTAGAAAAAATTATAGAAATACGTCTGGACGTCATCACCACAGTCCACAGAAAGGAATAAGCCACACAAAACAAGTTATGATGCTTACCAGATGCAAGCCAACGTACAGTTGAGTATGCTTATAGGCAGAGATGGGCAGTATTTCAGATACATGTATTTAAAATACGTATTTGAAATACAAAATACTATTTTGTATTTTGTATTTTGAAGCCTTTGGTAAAATCAAATGTAATTTGTATTTAAATACATTTAAGATGAGTATTTTTGTATTTTCAAAATACATAAAATACTTTTTGCCAGTCAACCTCTTTATCAGGGTAATGGTTTAATGCATCAACTAGTTCAGACACGCCTGAGGAGTAAGCACATTTATCCATTTTAGTGGGAAATTTAGGAATTATTGGAACGCTGTAAAAGAAGCACTGATGCATGATACACCACAAAAATCTTCAGCTTTTAGTTGTATTGTTCATTGGGGGAAAAAAAAACTTTGGGTAAATAGTGTCAAATGAATTCTAATTTAATATTTTAGATACAATGTATAACTTTAATGAACTTAGAAACAAATAAACTTTATATAAAATAAATATAAAATTACTATACTTAAAAATAGGGGTGTAACAGTATCGTGTCACAACATATCGCAAAAAAAAAAAAATCCAACAATATCGTGGATAATTCACCCAAAGTAAAAACTAGGCGCCATACATGTGACGCTTTTGACATTTCGTCGAAATCTTACGCATATGGCATCCTTTAGCGTCAATATGAGACGCAGAACCCAAGGCGTCATACAGGTGACGCGCGTCTAAGTCCGACGCACATGGCATCTTTTAGCGTCAATATGAGACGCAGATCCCAAGGCGTCATAACCGTAACGCTACCCCAGACCTAAACCTACCCATAACAGTGCGTGTTATATTGACGCTAAAGGGTGCCATGTGCGTAAGATTTCGACGAAATGTCATATGGCGTCACCTAGGCTATATGACGCAAAAGGATGAGAATGCGTTGAAACTACTGTGTGAGAAAAAATTCACGTTTTCAGAGTTTTAGTGTCAGTACTATATTAAACTACTATATAATGTTGAATATAATAATAATGCAATGGGGAAATATTTGTGGGTCCTGATAATGCCAAATGTCTGATGTGAACAGTAAAGTAAAGTATGTGGCCTACATTATTTTAAATAGGCTAAATATAGTCAGTGAAAGAGTGCAATCATATTCATCTAAAATAATTCTGTATTTTCAGATTCAGAATCATGAATATAGTTATTCTGGTGTCACTATTGTCCTGTGCATTGGGTTTCCAGCACCAAGTACAAGCCTATTCATTTACACACACAATGTAATATCAAATTTAGCATTTTAATCAACAGTACATTTTTTGTTAACCTTTTACCATGTGTCTTGGAGTGTCTCAATATATCGTATCAGTATCGTGAAATGTATCGAATCGTGACATGAGGGTATCGTTACACTCCTACTTAAAAAGCATTGAAAAAAAAGCCTCAACAGAGTTTGAAATTCAGTTTTTGCTGTTGTATCAATATTAATAGTAACTGATATTGAGAATTGTGATACCATGATATGTATTGTTACTGTGAAGTCAAATTAAGATTTTGGGTCATATGTTTTGCTAGATAGCAAAAAAGGTTCCGACAGTTTTACATACAGAATGAATTTTTTAATAGTGTTCACCACAAGTAATCGACTACATTGTAACCTAATCAGAAATAAGTATTTAAATGGCCAGCAATAGGCCTATGTAGTTTCTTCATTCACTGTGACCTATACATGCACAGGATGGCCAATTTCTCATGTATTTTGTGTATTTTCAAAATACAAAATACTGTATTTGTATTTAAATACATTTTTCCACACAGTATTTTGTATTTGTATTTAAATACATTTTTCCACACAGTATTTTGTATTTGTATTTAAATACATTTCCATGTATTTGTGCCCATCTCTGCTTATAGGCATACTTATTATAATCGGGCCATGATACTTTTCTGTGTAGTTAAGAATTCTATTCATCGGTCTGTTCAAATATAGGCTATGTGACACGATTGTGGTCTATGTAGTTTGGGACTCTTAGTTTGAAGTTCTTTATGTTCTGTTTTTACCTAGCTTCCCTTTTCCCGTTTAGTTCCCTCATTGTCACGGTGTATTTAATCCCTCAGTTCTTTGTCTTATGTTGAAGTTTTGTGCTGGTGTTTTTATGTATGGTTCCTGATGTTAATTAAATGTGATTTTACCGTTCATCTGCGTCAAGCATCTTTGTCTGGATTATCAAGTCAAGCGAGTGTGTGACAACATGACAGCACACTAAATATTTAAAGAATAAAAAAGTTTGCCAATGGCAATTATGCGACTTGATAAAATCTCAATAATACCATTTCAGTTGGACAAAGTGTGTATGACTATTTATTAGTTTGACTGAAATGATTTTTTAAGTGCTTGTACATAAACCGGTAGCATGTGGCTAAAAGTAAAAATGAATTTAAAAAAAGCCAAAAAAATTAATCAAAACCTATGCTACACAAACAGAATCCAGCTCGCATTTCTAATACACTTTTCAAAAGAATTTCAATATGAAATTGAAACAAAGTTGTTTATTTCTGTTTTTCATTTTCTGGTACAAAGATGCTTATCTTATTCATGTTAATAAACAATGCTATTTTATACATACAATTAAATGACAGCAATGCTACAGTGTTGATAAATACCAGATTAAAAACATATTTTTTAATCTCAGAACCATACCTGTCCTAATTTCTGTCCTCCACTCTTGCATGTACTAAAGTGCAGTTCCTTTGTGTAGAGAAAATGCAAAATTGCACGTCATTGAAATTGAAATTCATTCGCCTTTGTTTCATCCCAAAGTCAACAGCAAACACTGGTGCTCTTTAAATTGCTAATTCTGCTCAAACTACTTGAACGCATACCAAACCTTCTTCATAAATATTAACAATATTCATTTCACAGGTTGAATACAATTTAAAAAAGAGCACATGTAAGCATATTTAACTTGCATAAACACCATTAGCTTCAAAGTGCCACAAATGCATTCTCCCAAGCACCCTCCATCTATTCATGCAAAATCAATGTATGGCCTTCGTTGTCCATTATACTAGAACCTTAATAAGATAATCCCATGAGTTTAATCCTTGGATCACTCATCGTAGAGCACTTCAAGAGAATGAAGCCCTGGTGACAGGAGCCTATATAAGAGGATCAGGCCAGGAGACTGATACCATTGATTCCAGCCGGTGTGGTTATCTAAAGTGCTAAGCAGAAACTGTCCAGAAATATTTACAACTCCATGTCCATGTTTATACAGAGTGTGCAACCAATGTTCACATAGGCAAAGGACTGGAAAGTGCTACTATTTCTAGTATTTGTAGCCTTCATGTATAATGTCCAGTCTAAATGGTCAAGCCAAGGGTCTCTAGGGTCCAGCTTTGTCGTTTCAGTCCGACTGCCTCCAATTCAGTTTGCAATGACCTGTGGAGCCTCAGGTATCAAAGAAGCGAAAAAGGCTTTGAAAAACACCCAGGCTGTCCATAGGAGGGGTCGTCTAACTGGGGTAACGGGCACTGCTATCATGACGGGTTCAACAACTTCGGCATCCTCCACTTCAGCAGGGGGCGGCACCTTCAGGACAAAATGAGAATTATTAAATCACACAAATGATTACACACGCCACTTATCCAAGTATAATTCGTTCTTATTTTCTTTCTTAAACAGAAACTATGACTCACTGGTTCTGGAAGTCCGAGCTCATTTTGGTTCTGCTGGTTCTGTATGACCTCTGGTGCTGGCTGATTGTGAGGCCTGGCTTGGGGTCTCCGTCTAAAAGGAAACCAGCCTGCTGTGTGTCTGAAAGAGAGAAAAAGAACCATAAGAATAGCTTCAAAAAGGGAATCAGAGCTCCATTTCCATTCAAATTACACAATTTATTTTAAAATAGTCAGCCATTAGCACCTCAACTCTGCTCATTCATACATCACGAGAGGATGCCCAAACTGTTTGTACAGTAGGGTGGGTCAAGATAAAACATTGAACACCCTCAGATCGAGCTAAATATTGCTGGAGTGCTACGCACTTGTCTGCAGGGCAGACAAACTGCCACGTTTGCAGAGATAAAGTATCAGAAGTTAATTTTTATCAGTTATAACAGCTGGAGCTCAACAAAATAAGTCCCAGAATGCCCCAACCAATCAGCAGTCATGTGTCCTGTGCCCTTCTACAAATTTTTGCTTACATAAGCTACTCATTCCTTTCATACTGCTCTGAAATGCTTGTGTTATAGTTTGTACACTGACAAATGGCTCAAAGCCTGAACATATCTAACTGAGTGTGTATTAAAGGATCTCAAACTTGCATTCTTCCACTGACGTGGCCAATACAACATACTAAAACAAACAGAGATACCAGCTCTATAATTCAAGGGCGCAGCAACACAAAACATACAGTGCTACCAAACTGAATTAATGATTCTTATGAGGCGTTTCATTTCATTTTTGTGTATCAAAAACATACAGCACAACCAGAGTATTCCAACTCCCAAACAAATGACTCTAATGAACTGATTCTTTAGTGAATTAAAAACAGAGTGTGACCAGTGTAGTCCAATCCCAGACAAAATGACTCGAAAACACTAACCACATGTTTCTGATTATGTTTACAAAATAGATCTTTGGTGTTCAGTTTAAACTTACAGATACATAATAACCAGGCTGCTCATGACCAGGACGAAGCGGCTCATGCTGGAGTAGTAGTACACAATGCTCAGGAAGACACCCAATCGGGATGCTGTGTACACCCAATCCAGCCAGTCACGGTTTATGTCCTCCTCGTCTTCCATCACAGGGCCACCCTGGGCATTCATTCTCAGATTCTGATTTGCTCCCTCTGGGTTGATGAACGCAGGACCTGGGGCGTTCTGATTGGCTGGCAGGTTGTTGATGGGACCTTGATTGGGTAAAGCTGCAGGTACAGCGGCTTGATGAGGGCCGACAGGCAGCGAGGAAGCAGCGGCAGGGGCGGCCATCGGAGCGGAGGCGGCAGCTGTCATGGCAGCGTGACTGAAACAAGCAGACATTTCATTCACAGGTTGTACAACACTCTAGGCCTGGGTAAAGTATGGCTGCAAGAGTAATCTTACACCAAAATCGTGATATGCCGATTATCAAATCACAAAGGCTGCGATTTAAATAAATAAATAAATATATTCGCTGGATGTTTCAGAGTGAAGCTTTGTTCTGCCATGTGTTCTTTTACATCGAGTTGCTCATGTCTGGGTGTTTTCAGTGTCTCAGAGCATCTCATTTCACAGTAAATGCTGCTCCACACGAACTCTATCTCTGCACGTGCTGAGAGTTTGGGTCGCTTATAACGTGCATTTTAAAACGTTAAAGGGCTCCTTGAATTTTCTCAAAAATAAAAGCTTGATGGTATAATGTTTGAAAATAAAGAAATTACGTTTTTGTATTTTGCTCAATTTTCTTTTGTACAATATTACTGCTAGATAAGATATTTCATATCTCGCTAATATTTTTATTTAATAGTAATTATACATTTAAAGTGCCTCTATTATGACATTTTAAAGGCTTCTAATTTTGTTTTGGAAGTGACCTAAAATAGGTATACATGTATCCAAGATCAAAACCACTTTAATTTTCTCATAATATACATAGCATATCACATTTCTTAAAGAGTTTGAAAACAGTTTGTTCGAAGATTCAGTCTCTCTAAACTCCTCCTTTCTGCGAACTACTTTGCTCTAAATGGTCAGCCAGCTCCCAGTCTGTTGTGATTGGTCTACAGCTTATCACCATATATGAATTTTAGCTCCGGAAGCACAATGACTTCAGTTTTTCCGTACCAATTCCAGTGTGAGTCCTTATCCTTTTGAACTGCATGCAAAGTGGATTTGCAGCGCTGAACATTCTTCTCGACATGTTGACAAACACGTTGTTCACGGGCAGCAAATGAAGACTATAAGCTGGCATTATGTAACTTTGTTACGTAGGTATGTAACAGGAGGTGAGACTGCAATTGTTGACGACTCATTTCAGCAGTTCAAAATCAATTCTTTCTTTTAGGAGACACTTTGATATTTAAAACTTTGTGTTCACGAACAGCTATATTACACATTGCATAAAATTTTATATTCGAAAAAGCATATAGAGGCACTTTGATGATAATACAAAAATTGGCCAAATTGTGAAGCAAAACAGGAGCTTTTTCTTTTTTTAAATACATTTGCTTTTTCAAATTCACAACTCGCTTGAGAGGCTGCTAAGTGTTGTTTCTCTGAGCAGCTTTTAAGTTAGTTTACTTTACTCACTTTTTCTATCTCATTTTACAATCGCAATTTTGATAAGGAAGGAAAAAGTGTGCAATAACATGTTTTTTTAACCTAAATCGTGCAGCCCAACACTGTAATATGTCTATATAGGGTGTACTTACTATTGCATGTAGTATTGGCGGGCATACATTTGCTGCAACCACAGAAGCTGTTGTGGACTGTAAAGGGAGTATGTGGGGAAAGCTGGGTGGGTCATCGCTGCTGTTACAGGCCTGTGAATGAAGGACAAACGTAAACGTTACACTCAACTTACACATTAACAATCATACACCTTTAATACTTACAGCACTCAATCTCAATTTGACAAAAGACAAGAACTCACGTAGATGTGTCAGCACCAGTGCCAGGCCAGGCGGCATGACCTCGCTGTCTAAGGCCATCCGTGGAAGGTACAGAGGTCACGGATGGTCCTGGAGACTCTGAGCTCTGGGTAGCGGTTAGTGGGGAGGGCTGGGAACTCTGCTGCTGTGTTGATGTCACCTACACCAAAGATTTGAGAGAGAAACACACTTGATTTGTAAGCAGGAAAACCAGAACAGGTGCATGAGACACTATGAAACTTCATGTGAAAGTTGCTACAGCATTTGGTTTATGCAAACAAGGATGCAGAAAGGAACAGGAAGTAAGCAGCTGTGTGGTGATATCTCCACCCAACTGAACAAGCACAGCATTACTCTGAGAGACAGTAAACCGCCACATCTGAACCGAATGTAAGGTGATCAAATATATTGCCTTTGAGCTAAATTCAGGACTTGAAACTTATAAATAAACAGAATGTCTGTTTTTACATGTAGCACTAAATCTTACCATATGGTGAAAGCATAATATAAACTGTAGATGGGAAAAAACATACTTTGGGTCTTGCTCCTAGCTGGGCCGCAGGTTGGGGTCTCACAGCACAGACCAGGTGAAGCGTGGGTTTGGTATCTGTAGGAACCTGCAGAAAAAGTTTTTTTTCAGTTCTTTTGACAGAAACAAGAGCTAACATGCTATTTGAGGTGGCAAAGTCATACACCAAAGGAACTATCATTGTGAAAGAGAAAGCTTTGAGAGATTGGATAAACCATGAGACTATAACATCTTTTTTACTATAACATTATTATAATAATATAATTTAAATATATAATACACATAAAATATAAATAATTATTTAAATTTAAAAATCATAGATTTTTTCAAATGTAAATATTAAATATTAACAAACAAATAGCTGGAATTCAAAAATTGTTTTTTAAATGTCATAGTTGGAAGCAGGTAAAGATAAAATACTGTAGAAAGTAAACAAGTGTACCCATGTAAACAACCCATGTGTACATGTCTGTTGCAGTCACTTGTCAACCCTGAAATAAACACAAAAAAAGCACCCCATAGATGGAAAAGTCCCTCACCTTTGAGAAAACATCTCTCACAAGCAGGTTGTCCTGAAGCAGCTTGCCTGAGTAAATGAGTCTCTGGTCTTTCTCAGCCTAAAAGAAAATGAGTCCAAACGTCAGACAGTACCTAGAAAGTCCGTTTGGCAACACTTTATTTCAAGGTGACGTAGTTACACGTTACTACATGTACTTACTATAGTAATAACAGGAAATTATGCATAATTACAAGTAAATAAGCCAAAACCAAACCCTAACTCTATAGTAAGTACAACATGTAGTTAATTAATACTACTAAATACTTATTTAAGTGAGTACAATGTAACTACGTTACCTTCAAATAAAGTTTAAACGTCTGATTTTGCACAATGATATGAATCTAATGGTTCAAATGACAAATGTTTGTGAGAATTAAAAACATACAACAAATTTCACACGTAACGTTACATCTACTTAAGTTGCTTCCGTATAATGCACAAAATAACTACACAGTAGAGGAATGATGTGATAAATGATTAATTTACTAACATTATAAAAGCAGAGACCAAATGGGGTGGAAATGCATCTTCTGTTTATAGAGTGCAAATGATTTATTGACAGTAAGATATTTCCTGCATTGCTCAGCCATGCTAGCTGGGTGTTGTATGTTGTTGAGGAATGCTTACGACTCGCTAGATGTAACCCGATACCCAAAGAATAAGAAACCAATCCAAACCTACCGGGTTGTTGGGATAAACCTCGGAGAGGTGACATTTGAGGTCTTTCACGGTCCAGTCCACGCGCACTCCCTCGATCAGCTGATCACCGTGAAACTGATTTGGCGTTTTAATAACCAGCGAGATAGTCTCTTTATCCGAGACCTTAGATCTTTCCATTTTCCCCTTCGCAATCTAACCAACTAGAACTATATTAATAACCGCACAAAATATGTACAGTAATTGTCGAAGACTTCACGACTCGATTTAGTCAAAAGGACAATACACGAAAAGGAAAGGCAGAGGTTCCTGATTCAAGAAGTTTCGGGCTGCTCATAAGCCATGAAGTATTTGCGTGTGTTGTTTCCAAACACACTGTGGCCGTCTGCGATTGGCTGGTACGAGCTCGTGTTCAGACGTGGAGCCTGTCCTGAAGCCCCACGCACTGCGCAGGCGCACTGAGAAACATCCTTTGGACATTTTTTTTCACGCTGTTTGCTGTAAATGTTGTGATTGCGTCAGATGGCTATTATGAGAGCTTCTTATTATTTTAGTACAGTTTCACAGAAATATGAGCATGTCTGTTCACGAATATGGGACACTTTGACGTCCCTGGGCGTTGAGGCTCAAATCAGGTTTTTTTGTTTTGAGATTTATTAGAGATTAACTGTTATCAACATAAAATTAACTTAATTTGAAAGTATGTTATAAACATAAAATTACTGTCTCCCCTTAAAATCAACGTCATAAATAGGTTAGTTTTAATTCAATTGAGTTGATTTTGATCACAGATTAAACACATTTTTAAATATTAAAGTTATTCTTTATACCTAAATGCCATAAAAATAAAATTAAAGAATACACATTTCATACATAAGTAGTAATCTATTAAACATTCAGATATACATATGCAAATTGTTCAATTGCTGAATTAAGATAATCAGAATCAACAAAGATTATTGTAAATTAGGCTAATTACATACATAATTTGTGGTTTTAAGAGGAAATTCTTTGAATACAGTCTTTTGTTTGAATTATTAATTCTGGAGAAAGTCCATAACATAACTAAAGCAGCAAAAACAAATAAAATATATTCTGATTTCTGAATTGAGAATAAAAAGTGAAACAAATTAAGACAAACACCCTATTAACCACAAGACATATGAAACCAAATGAAAGTATGTAAATCTGTTATTATTTTAACATGTCATTAACAAGTTGAGTTTCTTTCCCTCTGATGTACGCGTGTGAACAGTTCTGTCAGGAAAAGGTGGTGTTCACTGGCAGTAGAGCGTCAGCACATTCTCCTGATTGCCTCGGACAAGAAGAACTGGAGGTCGAAGGTCACGTGACACGATCTCTAGCCAAGCCATGTAAAGGGGACTAGGACATGCCCCTCTTCGCCCCACGGGCATAGTTCTGCCAAACAACGAAATATAGAACAATTACAGGTGATATCAGAAAGTCAAATAGCTTAAACTGGTTGATACGGTTTTGTTTTTTGTAATCTAAATGACATCATGGCACAACATCCTGTATATAGCACTTACACAATGATCAATGCAGCATCTCTAGAGTAATCTTGAATAACTTCATTCAGGCGGATCTGTCGAAGGGACTACACAAACACAGGACAAACATGTTTAACCAGAGCATGCATGAAAGTAGGCAACCAACTTTGTATCTTAACTCCAGCATTTGATCTAAATTACCTTCGCTTTGAACGTTTCGAATTCCTCATCAGACACCATCCAGGAGAATTCCTTTGTTGTCTCGTCGGCTTCTTGACCATCCTTGTGGACTGAACTTACTCTATATGGAGCTATGAGATCTTCAAATCTTTTAATGCTGTGTCAATAATTTGAGGACAGAAATAAAAAAATTTAATAGGAATATACGGTCCATTCATTTAAGATGTCAGTGCAGAAAGTTGAATAGAATAAATGAGACTGTACTGCTCAGACTGTGGTTTTCCATTGATGTCAGGAAGAACTTGAATATCTTGGAAACCCAGACGCAACCTGCCGATCAAAGCTTTGAGCCTGACAAAATACAAACACAAGTTCATCTTAACGGACTTTGACATTCATATGACCAATTAAATACATTTTTGTTAGAATTATTAAATAAATCAATTAATAATTTTCAAAGATGTAGTTTTACAGATATATATGAATAAATATATTATTAATATATTGTATGCATCATGTGATTAAATATGAGTTTTATGTTTAGTAATATAAGATAACAAACACTCACATATATACATTTATATTGTTAGCAATTTCATTTAAATAAATAATGTTTTTTGTTTTAACTTTTCATTCATCAAAGAATCCTAGAAAAATGCATCTTAATTTCCACAAAAAACTGATAATATCATAAAATCAAATTTATAGGACCAAATCAGCATATTAGAATGATTTTTGAAGGATCATGTGACACTGAAGTCTGGAGTAATGGTGCTGAAAATTTAAGTAAAGCTGAGTAAAGCTTTGCCATAACAGGCATAAATGACATTTTAAAATATATTAAAATAGAAAAGAGCCATCTTACATTGTAATAATATTTTACTATATTTTTAGTTTTAAATATAATGCAGTCTTGGTGAGCATAAGAGAATTGTTTCAAAATCATTAACTCCAACCCCAAACCTTTGAACGGTAAAATATATTTATATCATGTAATATGTGTGGGATGGACATTGTATTATGAAGTGTTACCACAAATAATATTACAATAAAGGTTATGCATACTCTTTTTTCTGCTCATCGATCTGTTGAGCTTCACCTCCAACAAACAACCTCACTTTGCATCTGCCCCAGCGTTTCTTACGGGACAGGAGGTACGGCACTAATAATGTCAGACCTGACAACACAATTAATTGTTAAGCCATGTTTTTCCACTGCAAAATCTTTAAAGAATAACACATTTTTTGAATATCAACTCACCCCCATCATCAGAGAGCCAATACACATCAATGGTCTTCTTTCCCTGTCTAGTCTGGAACACACTGGTTGGCTGGGTCATGGCCATTAGCGCCTCAGGATCCACTGAAACACAGGAGATAACATGTTTTGGCGAAGAGTCCAACAGCCTTGAATATATTCAGTATTTAAGAGTTTGGATACACACGTGATGTATCAATTGTGGCTGTTGTATTAGTAGTTGAGATCCTTGTGTCGAGTCCTTGTTCAGTAGATGTCTCGAACCCTAGATTGACTATAGTGAAAAAATTCCATCACTGCACATAAACTGTAGAAATTGTTAGAAAGGGAGTTTTGAAACAGTCCATACCATGTGCTTGCATTGTTCGACTTATGTCAAGACCCTCCTTCATCCGAAGAACACATACACCATATTGCAGGTCAAATGCATCGCTAAAATCACATGGAACTGTCACATGCCTTGACTTTTCTTCATCAGAATTTAACACTGAGGGAATATTAAACTATACGATATACATACTGCAAAATTCCAATATAGTTTTCAATGTTGCTTGGTTGACCTTTACGCCAGTTCTTCTTAAATCCCATCACTAGGACATTGGGCCTCATCCGACCCAAACCCGTACTCTGGAATAGAACCACCAAAAACAGACATTACTATCAGTCTCATTTTGCTGGTACACCTTCATCAGACTCTGAAATCTGAAAGTGAAATAAATGATGTTTGTTTTGAGGTTAGAACATGAAGCGTAGTGCATTGTGGGAGATGGGTGACCTGCAGCATCATCTGTACGCCGACACGAAGGTCATCAGCCACTACAGTGTGGTAGAAGGACTTTATGCGCCGCTTGTTTAGCCAGCTTATATGAGGACTGCTTTTGGCTGAGTCCACAGGGCCAGGCGAGGGTTCCCCCTGTCAATAACACACAGTCAGTCAAACACAGAAGATGTGGTCAGGGGAAAAGATGAAAGAGTGTTCAGAGTTGCAAAGAACTTTTAAAGGGGTGATGAACTGAGAAATCAAATTTTCCTTGAGCTTTTGACATCTGAGAGGTCATCATATTATAAGAATATCCTGTAAGTTTCAGAACTGAAAACGTACATGTTAGTCCAATAAATGCTTTTATTGACACCAGGCTCAGCAAACGACTCGTTTTTCAAAGTGGGGAACTATGACGTCAAAGAGGATAAAACACCACCCCCGCAGAAGATCAACGCCTACTTCAACACGGCCAGTTTAGCCCCGCCCACCGATTCACGCATTACACGCATAGCTAAATAACATAGGCCTACCTCATGATGACAAACCGGATTGAGCTACCGAGCAATAAACATGCCGTTTACAAAATATTGTGCAGTGCCTGGTTGTGGAAGAAGACAGTCGCTGCATAAGCTTCCTCTGGATTCCAATAGGAGTACATGGATAAACTTTATTTTTAATGACGTTCCACTTCAGCTGATGAGGTAAAACATTGTCCGTCTGTTCGCTTCATTTCACTGAGGATTGTTTTGTAAACAAGACTGGATTTGCAGACCGATTAAGAGTAAGTTAAAGAACGGTGCTGTGCCGTCTATATTGGATCTGAAGGAATTATGCAACACCTGGACTCTGGGTCGAACATGTATGGGCGAATCATTCCGGTTGCCATTTTACAACATTGGACGTTTTCAAAACAATTTCCTCCAAGTGCATCGACGGGTGAGTTGAAACTCATAATATGCAAAACTGTTATCCATTCACAGCAGTGGGCGTTTACTTCCAAGTCTTCAGTGCGAGACGCCCATAAAAACCGAGCGTTTTTCAGCTAGGCTCAAAACTAGGTTAGAAAATAGCCTATTACTTATTTATTTTGATGTTTTTGAATGCAAAAACCAAGCGAACGTCATAAGTTTACCTCAGACAACAATATAATAAGATTTAAAAAGCCAGTTCATGACCGCTTTAAAACTTGATGTATTGTGAAGATGTGTTGTGCAGGGACACAAAGTTTCAATGAGAGATAAACAGATTTCCAAGAAACAACCAATATGAAAAATGGTTCCAAATTTTCAGAAATTTGTGTTCAAATTGTGTTCCAGATTTTGAACACAACTTGTTCAGATTTATGACTTTAATTTTCTTACAGTTTTGGAGTAAAAGATGTTGTAAAATACATTTATTAAAAAAATCAAAATCACACACTAGTCCAAATGCCTCCTTTAAAAAGAGACCAAACTTAAGTCTGTGCTCCAAAAGTATTCCAGATTTATAACAGTTTAAATTGGAAATATAATTTTGGGGTCTATGCCCCAAAAATGGGACTGACAGTTAACTAAAGTTAATGTGACATTCATATTTCCATATTTATATTTTTAAATATGTATATTTACCTCCTGATAGGCTGATTATAGGCTTTTCTATGACTATGAGAATCCTCAATGATTTCTTTATTTTTTTTTGGAAAAGGACATTTGAAAACATGTTATTTAACCATTTATTGTAGTTTTTTCAATGTGAATTTAATAAAGCCTTTGAACCAGAACATGGTGTAGACCACCCCGCTTTTCACAACAATGTTTCTATGCGTTAACTTACTGTAAAGACATTTGCACATATCATAAGGCTCTGGTTCTTGGTGAAGGTGCTGATGAAATCCACTAGGGAAGGACGTGTACAAGGAGGCCCAGTGAGGACCAAACACTGTGGCCTGAGAAAAAGAACAGATGAAAAAAAGTAGGACACGGAAGGAAGAAATGATGAAAATTGAGAACATAAAAAGAGTTGAAAAACACAATTGGAACATTTTCAAGAGAGCAAAAGACTAATGGAACAGTCAAATGACAACATGAACAGCATGACTGGTGTTATTTACCTGTAATTTTTAATATGGTCTTCCACTTGGTTAAGACCTACACATTGAGACAGTGCCATGTTATATGAGCTGGCTTGCATTGATGAACCCCAGTTGACATCTGAAATGTAAAAACACAAAAACAGTCATGCACTAAGCATATAATGAAAGCTTGGCAATATTATACGCATTTGGGATAAGTTGAAATGCTCGATGGAATAATATGAGCTTTATGAGACTAATTATTTCTGACAAAGACTCTATAAAGAGTGTAGGTGTCTTACCGGGTTTCTTATACAGCACATATCCCAGCAGGAAGATGATTATGCCGATGGCTATGAGAGCAGCCCACCAGGTTAGAAGAAACATGATGATCACAGACACTACCGCTCCGAGCAACGACAACCACTTGCTATAAAATCGAAAAGTTGGACGCCAGCCTGCTCACACACAAGAAAAATGAAAAATGCTCCAGTGAGTAAAGGTATTCTGAGACGTGTGAATTTACAGTAGCATGCAACGTTTTTTTGAGTGCCGTAAAACATATTTTGTTTGTTGTTTAACCCTTATCTAAAGAAAGAGCCCTGTGGTGGTTACAGTATGCACCATTAATCCGAATAGCAAACCACCATTAAATAAGCAAATATTGCATCATAAACTGTTAGCTTAACCCATCAAGGCTTGATGTATGGGTTTAAGTGCTCACCTGGTGAGTTAGTGATGGATGCATGGAAGCAGCTGAAGTTGATGAGGGCATAGGAGCAGAGGAAAAAGTTGGAGATGATGGGAGCAATGGTGTTCAACTCAGCTGAAATATTAGAACATTTGTTTGTCAGAATGAAATTTCTATAATAAAAAAATGTGCACTTTTTTGAGAGCATCCAACAATTGCATGGTCAAATTTTGATGTTTGGTGGTTTACCAATAAGAATGAAGCATATAGCGATGATGTAGGCTAGCAGATAGCTTCTGAGTGGTTCATTATTCTTCCCATAACCCTTCCCGAAAAATCCAATGCCTGGATAGAGGTTGTCCTTGCAAAGGCACTATAGAGCGACAATGAATGGAAGGAATCAGAAATGGGAATGGATGAGAGTTATGTTAAAGGAGTGTTTGAATTAGTAAATAACACTGAAGATTGTTTTGCACTCTATAATGGAGGAATAAAGATGTTCAGGGGCACATTCATTACCTGGAAAACCTTAGGAGCGGACACCAGACAGGCCAGGGCTGAGGAAAGAGTGGCTCCAAAAATGCCAGCACTGATCAGAGGAGCAACTGCAGATACCAGGCTCATAGTCTGAAGTGATATATGACAGAACAACATATTACTTCTGTTAACCTCTGGTATTCCTCACTCAGAGGTCATAAAATATTTATATATTTTTAAATGTAATAATTGTACTAAATTTAGTCTCAATATTATTTATTCTTTAATATTTAGTATTTTGATATATATTATTCACCTTCAAATTATGCACCATTTACTTCTATATAAAATAATAATAAAAAGGTATTTAAATCTTTTTCCAACTAAAAACGGAAAACTTTTAATGCGTTTTGGTCGTTCATTTACACGAAACTGCATTTTGGGGGCCTGAAAACGCAAACTTTTGAAAACTGGATTCAAAGTGCATATTTTTGAAAACGATACTATTATCATCTCTGTGTAAACTACAAAAACACAAATTTGTTAAAACAGTGAGGTCATGCGTATATGCATATTCAGTCTATAGGTACGTAGTGTTTCTTTACAAAGTGACATCGCTTACTACTGGCCTGGCAGCAAAATACAGCATTTTTAACCGTTTTCGTGGAAATTAGTGAACAGGGATCATGTTGACAACGTTGTCGTCTGTACGTGAAAGATGCAAAGGAAAAGCTTTTCTGTTTTAAGTACATCGTTGTCATGTAAACGTGCCCTAAATGTCTGTATAACAATATATGGTTGCAAAAATGGTTGCATTTCCCATTCAAAATGTGATTAATAAAAATAAATCTCTATAATTTGTGTGTGTGTGTGTGTGTGTGTGTGTGTGTGTGTGTGTGTGGTGTGTGTGTGTGTGTGTGTGTGTGTGTGTGTGTGTGTGTGTGTGTGTTAGCAAGTGCCATAAAAGTCACCAAGTTTCATAAATTTAAATATTAAAAATATTAAAAATTAAAATGTAAATCTAAAATGACCGATGACCACCAAAGGGTTATTTTTGTGCTGATATATGGGAACATTTCATATTTAAGGGCCAGAACAAATAATGCATTATACAGTATACATGTTTTCATATTTTCAGTGACAGATTGACATAACTACTCAATGACCATTTAGACATGATGGTCACCTGGTAATTATTGCTGAGTCCAAAAGCGCAGGTCTCATTGTTGATACAGTCACTGAAGTCCCAACCATAGTGGCAGCCAATTCCCGAACAATGTTCAGACAAAGATGATATGTTGTCATTCAAATTACCAGAAGCATCACGCACTACACAGGAGCCTGAAATGCATTTAAAGAACACAACAACAGGGCAATAACACAGCTGTAAGTGTGACTGGATTATACAATGGGCCTTACTGGCATATAACTACATACAATTGCCATATTAATGTGCACAGTAACTAATATCTCACAAAATTTTGCTCTAATGTCAATGAATCCGGAAGATGCTAAATGAGTAAGCGTGTGCTGGCAGCTTGCAATTTGTGTAAAATATGCTCAAATCACTTCCATATAATAAACACTTTTGTAGAGTCACATAATTATTAAATTTAGAAAATTTATATTTAGAAAACTGACAAAATGACTTTCCTTACTTAAGACTGGTATGGAATTAAAATGCATGTTAAAGATCTTATGAACGATTCATCCATGAAGATGTTTATTTTGTAATTTTTAATTAATATTTCATAACTGGATCAAAATCAAATCAACAACCGACTAGAAGTCTGTGCCCTAGACTTTTTCTTTTACAATAATCGGTTACACTTAGATACACAATAGGGAATAAATACAAAAAGTACAGAATACTTTTTTCCCCGCTATTTCCGTTTCATCGTGACTTTGAGGTCATCTGGACTACGTGGGGTTCAGTTCTAAACATTACTGTGAATTTAAAAATTATTTAAAATATTTTAATACTTCTGATACTCACCAATAGTAGCTGAGATAATGAGATAAGACATGGTGGTCCAAAAAATAGCCAGCATTGTACCACGGGGTATAGCAATATTTGGATCCTACATGAGGTTTTATGTGTGAGAACAATAAACAGAAAGCTTTAGAGGCTTGATTTTCCACAAATAAATATGCTTTCTGAAATGCTTTATTGGAGGAAACATTACTGTGACTGGGAGCTCAACTTGCCTTCAGATCTCCAGAGATATTAGCGCCCGCAAGGATGCCTGTAGCTGAGGGGAAGAAGATGGAGAACATGCCAAAGAAACTGCCCTCCGGTCCGCGCCAGCCGGGCACAAAGTTTTCCGCAAAAATATCAGCTATTGGGCACAAATTGAGACACTTTATGGGGACATATGGTAGTGTAATCTGACTAGCACTGAGAAAATGAAGATGGAGTGTTGTTATTAGCATATTTGTGGAACATATTGACTGCATTGCTCTCTGACCTCGGTAGCTGAAAAATCCTCTGGCTTGCTTCGGTGTACTGGCTGGCATGATGGTTCCCACAATGTAACTGGCAAAGGAGATCATGATGACGAAGAAGAACAAGACCTGGGCCTGGGGGAGTAACGAAACCAGTGTAAACTATTAGGAGCTGAACTTATTTAGGTAACCAGACAAAATTGCTTCAAATCACTTTGCTTGTGAAACAAACCTTGGACTCCCATTCCATTCCAGCCATTGAGATGGCCAGAAGGCAGGTGACCGTAATCACTCCAATGATACGGATATCATTAAGTCGGTCTACCATGCTAACCCCAGTGTCCTAATGGGCATCAGAAAAAAAATATTGATGGTGGTTGAGGAGATTTCCCCCTTCTAAAGCGCTTTGAGTGCAGAGAAAAGTGCTATATAAATGTTAATGAATTATTATTATTAGGCTATGTCTCAAAATCATTGTTCAAACATGAGAAATAGTCACCATGAAATCAAAATGGGCAATTCTTGTTTTTTTTATGAAATATTGCAGTAGTAGCCTATTGATTATAAATGATTTATTTGTGCACGTCATTATTTTTTTAAATTCATGTTTAATTCATTCATATTCTTTGATTAAAATCTTTTAACACTAGAACTCCCAAGGCAGTCATTTTGACTGTTTTAAAATTTTGCAATGTAATAACTTTGTTGAAATAAAACCCATGTAACTATAGGACCCTGACTTTTCCTAAATGTGTCTATATTTTATTCTATCATTGTTATTTTATTAAAATTACAAGACACAAAAGAGTTTTGAGTATTTCTACCTAGAACTACCAAAGGCAGTCATTTTGACTGCTTTAAAAATGTGCAGTGTAATAACTTTAAACCCAAAACTTTAAACTTTAAAATGAAACCCATGTAACTAGGACTCTTACTTTTCCTAAATGTGCCTATATTTTATTCTATCATTGTTATTTTATTAGAATTACAAGACACAAAAGAGTTGAGTATTTCTACCTTGAATGGCCATAACAGTCATACTGACCGTATGCATTACAAACTGTGTGTCGGTTGCTCCTTTTTCCCGCTCTTGAAAATGCATCACCATTGCCTAGCAACAATTTCTCTTGTTGTTTGTTTAGTCTATTGCAAATCCTAACATTACAGATCCATTTATTCTTAGATTTGATATAGCTTATTGAAATTATATGCAAATAATGGATGAGCAGTCATAATGACTGCTATGGCCATTCTAGTAGTTAAAGAATTCCGGGAGTCCTAGTGTGTTAATCAAAGAGAAGCAAGCCACTTCTCTTTTCAGATGACATTTCAATTTCGGACCGAGAGCAGGACAACCTGTCACTCACATGAGATTGCGGCGATACAAATCTTCCAATCAATTTCCAATTAACTAAATCAAATCCCGCACTACATTTTGATCTTGTCCGTTTCTTTGGATATAGCCTACTACATCATAATATGGAAGAAAAGTGTATCGCAACTTCCGATCCACACCGACTTTAAAGAGACAGTTTACACAAGACACAGCAGCGCCATCTTTTGTTTTGTTTTTTCAACGGGAATGTAAGCGAGGCTGTGAGGGCGGGGTAGACAAACATTTCTCTTCAGCGGGTTGTACTGTTATTTAATGTGTTTTTGTAGTATTCTGCTGACAAAAACATTGCAAAAAAATATAATTAAAGGTGCTCTATGTAACAATTAGCGGCCTCTAGCGGTGATGTTTCAGATTGCAACAAGAGCGCTCGTGCTCGTGTGCGTGTGTGTGCTCGATCTCAAGAGCGAGCATTCACTACCGGCCACACGGAGACTTTCAACGCAACAGCGAAAGCGTCACACACAGGGTTGCCAGGTCTGCACAACAAAACCAGCCCAATTGCTCATCAAAACTAACCCAATCACGGCCAAAAATAGTCAAATAGCGTTCCCGGGTGTTTCCCCGATAACAATCATGTTCCAGTGGGTAAAACAATCGCGTCAACCCGTGCACTACACAAACAACCCGCGGAAACAGTGCAGGCATACGGACCTGGCAACACTGACATGCTGGAAACTCATGAAAACGTCTCCGGTTACTTTCGTAACCTCGGTTCCCTGAAAGGCAAGGAACGAGACATTACGGATGTCGTATATGGGAACTCTCTCTCATCCTTCACTTCCGCTGAAATCTTATTGGCTAACGCCAGCAACGCTGGCCAATTGACGCAATATGCAAATACTGAAACCCCGTTGCAGTATAATGCAAGTGCAGCGTCAATTCCTCCTCAGAATCGAACAGAACGCCAAATCAATAGCGAACACGGCGGCGAGCGTAATGTCTCGTTCCTTGCCTTTCAGGGAACCGAGGTTACGAAAGTAACCGGAGACGTTCCCTTTCAAGGCTACGGAACTTCGACATTACGGATGTCGTATATGGGAACTGTATAGAATCCCGCCGTGGAAGCAAGCAAACCACAGAACAGAACCCAATACAAAACCCCGACACCGCCCCCCCAGAATGCCAGCATTGTGATAGGACGAGACTGGCCAATAGCGAGCCTCTAACCTCTGATAGGTCCAAGGGGACGAATAACAAACTCACAAAACACTGCCAGAATTTGCATATCCCGAGCAGTTTAACAGGGGAAGTCTGCACTGTAGACCAACAGGGCAACAACAACAGTAAAATAAGGCCAACGCATAGCGGTGACAACAGTCTTAATACACATAAGCACACAGAACAACTCATGAGCAAAGCGCAGAGAGCTCTAAATGCTGTGCAAGAATTCAACTCACCGAAAGCGCTTGAGACGCCACAGAGGGTAAATCCAACTTGTAAAACCTGGTGAACGTATTCTGAGAAGACCAGCCAGCCGCAAGACATAAATCCTGAATAGACATACCCTTAGTCCAGTCCCACGAAGAGGCGATCGCCCTGGTCGAATGGGCCTTAACATTGAGGGGGCATTCCTGTCCCATACAGTCATAAGCCAAAACAATAGCGTCCACAATCCAGTGAGCAAGCCTCTGTTTAGAGACTCCCCGTCCCTTATTGCATCCACCAAAGCACACAAATAGCTGGTCCGAGCTTCGGAAAGCAGCCGAGCGAGAGATGTACTCCCGGAGCGCTCTGACTGGGCAGATAGCACTTTGAGCATCCGAACCTAGAGAGGTCGATGGCTCAACAGACAAGGCAGGCAAAGAAACAATCTGCGCCCTGAACGGGGTATTGAGCGATTTAGGGACATAACCCGGCCTCGGTCTGAGAGTCACGTTACAGTTTCCGGGTCCAAAGCGAATACAATCTTCGCTGACAGAGAAAGCCTGTAAATCCCCAACCCGCTTCGCCGAAGCGAGAGCGAGAAGCAGCGCCGTTTTAATCGAAAGCTCCTTAACTGCAATCGACACTAAGGGTTCAAAGGGCGGCCGTGACAAAGCTTTCAAGACCAAAGTCAAATCCCATGGCGGCACGGAAGGCGGCCGTGCAGGGCATAATCTCCTAGCTCCTTTAAGGAACCGAGTCACCAACGCATGTCTACCGATAAACTGTCCATCAACAGGCGGGTGAAACGCAGCAATAGCAGCTACGTATACCTTCAGGGTGGATGGCAGGCTCCCTTCGTCCATTCTGTACTGAAGGAAGCGTAGAATATCCGACACCGAGCAGTTCGCTGGGTCTAAACCGATATCCTGACACCATTTAGAGAAAACACCCCACTTCAGAGTGTACAGGCGCCGGGTAGACGGGGCTCGCGCTTCCGCGATGGTATTTTGAACCCGCGAATGAAGCACATCAATCCCGCTCAGCATCCCTGCAGCGGCCACACATGGAGCCTCCACAGCCCGGGGCTGGGATGCTAAATCGATCCGCTCGCCTGAGACAGTAGGTCCTTCCTGAGCGGAATTTCCCACGGTTGCTCCGTTAGTAACTCTACCAAGTCCGCGAACCAGGGCTGATTCGGCCAGTACGGGGCCACTAGAGTCACCGCCGCCTTTTCCTCCCTGATTTTGCACAACACCATGGGCAAAATTTTCACCGGAGGAAAGGCATAGAGACGGGCTTTCGGCCATCGCGCAGTTAGCGCGTCCATCTCCCGGGGGAACGGGACAGCGAGAAAAACATCCGACAATGCGCGTTCTCGCTCGTCGCGAAGAGGTCGATCTCCGCTCTGCCGAAACGATCCCATATCAGTTGAACCGTCCCGGGGTGAAGCCTCCATTCGCCTTGAGGAATCCCGTTCCTCGAGAGCATATCCGCCCCCCGATTTAGAACACCGGGGATGTGTGTCGCTCTCATCGAGAGAAAGAACTGATCCGCCCACAGCAGGAGAGATTCCGCCTGCTTGAATAGGTCCCTGGAATGCAAACCGCCTTGGCGATTGATGTAAGAGACCACAGAAGTGTTGTCGGTTCGAATCAACACATGCCGCTGTTCCAGTCGAGACCGGAAAACTTTTAGGGCTAGAGAGACCGCTTCCAGTTCCAAGCGATTTATGTGCCACTCCATCTGCCTCTCCGACCACCGACCGGAGGCGGGCTTGCCCAGGCAGACCGCTCCCCACCCGGTGGACGAAGCGTCCGTCAGGACCTCCACGCGTCGCGTCACTATACCCATAGGGACACCTGAACTGTAGAGATCTGGGTTCTTCCACGGGGCCAGGGCACGGGCGCACACACGGTTGACCATAATGCGCTTGCGGCCGGAGTGCCACGCGCTCGGGTTGACGCGCGCTTTCAGCCAGTGCTGAAGCGGTCTCATATGTAGCAGTCCCAGATGACACACTGACGAAGCGGCTGCCATCCGCCCCAATAGCCTCTGAAACTCTTTCAGAGGGACGAGTCTGCCAGGTCTGAAGAGACCTAGCGAAGAAGTTAGAGCCTCCGCTCGTTCGGGGGAGAGACGCGCCTTCATACTCACTGAGTCCAAGCATACTCCCAGGAATGTGGTAGTTTGGCTCGGTGTGAGCACACTTTTTTGGACGTTTACCCTCAAACCAAGCGTTTTCAAATGGCGAAGTAGGGCTTCCACATGGCCGACCAATGTCTCCCTCGACTGCGCGAGAATCAGGGGAACCGGCTCTATCGCTCCCTTGTCGAGTAAACTGCACACTTCCTGCCTCAGTACATGAGCATTTTGGGGCAAAGTTAACGACTGGATTACGCCGCGGAAGCGGGGTGGTCTGCGTTTGAACTGAAGTGTGTACCCGTGTCGAATTACATTCAGCACCCACGGCGAGATGCCCGGAATAGCTTCCCACGCCGTCAGGAAACGACTGAGTGTGGGCCGGTCTAGACCTGCGGTCATCGCCGCTATGTGAGGGCTGGGGATAGACACCTCGCGCTTCCCGCGAGGCGCCTTTATAGTTAATGACCGTGACTCTGCGCTGCTCGAAGACAGGGCGGGTAACACAGTGTGAAGTGCAAGAGGAGAAAAAAACTCTGTTTGTGAAGAAGTAATTTGCTTTATTGAACAACACACAACATTCACAACATGACTGCACGCGTCGCTCGCCGAACGCAGAGGGACCGCGTGCTCCAGAGCACGCCGCTTGGAAGCGGGGCCATCCGGGCGCTCTCCTCTCCTCTTGCCCGAGCGGTCAGGACGACTGCTTGGGCCTCGCTGGGGACGCGGCGGGTTTTCTGCGCGGGCTCCTCTGAGCCGGCCTTTTGCTTCCCGCTCCTTGCCACTGCCCGTGTCGGCCTTTACGGGCATCCGGTCCCGGGCGGGAGGCTGGCTGATGTCTGGCCGCAGCCTGGGACTGGCGCCCCGAGGCGGAAGACGAGCGAGAGCGAGGGCGCTGCGGCGGGGGCGGCGGCGGCGCTCGCCGAGGGGTCACATGGCTCATCGCCTTCGCCTTCTTCTGAGTCTCGGAGTACCACTCGGTGACCTTCTCCACGGCATCTCTCGAACAGGCCATCAGGGGAGATCGGTGCGTTTAGCAGCGTCTTCCTGTCCGCCTCCTGCACGTCCGACAGGGTGAGCCACAGGTGTCTGTGGAGGACCACCAAATACCCCATCGAACGGCCAATCGCCTGGGCCGAGCGCTTCGTGGCCAGGAGCGCGAGGTCCGTTGCCGAACGGAGGTCTCGGATGGCGTCAGCGTCGACAGAGGCGGTGCCATCCAGAGATTTCAATCGCTTGGCCTGCAGCACTTGAAGAACGGCCATAGCGTGTAGTGCAGAAACCGCCTCCCCCGCGGCGCCGTAGGCCTTGTTAGCCTGGTGAGCCGTAAACCTGCAAGCTCGGGACGGCAGGCTGCGGTCCGAGCCCAGGGCGGGAGCTGACTGGCAAAGATGTGCAGCGACGGTCTCCTCGACAGGAGGGATGCGGAGGTAGCCGTGGTAGCTGTGGTAGCCGATTGCGGGGCCACCCACGACTTCACCACGTGCTCGTGCACATCAGGAAAGAACGGGGTTCCCCTTTTCGAAGCGGCCTGACGGCGGCTCGATTGGAGGAACCACGCGTCCAACTCGCACAGAAGTCGCAGGACCCTTCATCCCTGACGGCCGACTCTGCGTGGGCCAGCCCCATGCACGCGATGCTTAGAACAGGTGCAGGTCGGGGGGCACTATGGGGCCCGAGCATAGATTGCAGACGGTCGCCATCGGATGCTGGAGACAGTTCAGGTATCTCCGGTGCACCTTCAACGATAGCAAAAATCCAAGTAGGGTAGTATCAGCTTTCTAGCACACGATTTGAGCGTGAAGAGAGAGATTCTGAGGAGGAATTGACGCTGCACTTGCATTATACTGCAACGGGGTTTCAGTATTTGCATATTGCGTCAATTGGCCAGCGTTGCTGGCGTTAGCCAATAAGATTTCAGCGGAAGTGAAGGATGAGAGAGAGTTCCCATATACGACATCCGTAATGTCAAAGTTCCTAGCCTTGAAAGGGAACTCCCACTGCAACGTTACAATAATAGGCTACTTTTATCAGCTTGACGTTGAACTAATGCTCCATGCTCGTATGATAACGTCACATTGACTGCATTTAGCCGACATGTGATGTTATCTAGCAAAAGTCATTTCACTAACTATTCGTGTATCTTTCACAATCAGCAATGTCAACATGTGAGTGTATACCGGTAATATGATAACGAAAACGGTGAACTAGACTAAACAATGTCAGTGTAACAGTCAGGCAATCGGAAGTAGCATTACTGTACTGAACGTGTCTGGAAATGTTTATTATAAACAATATGATAGTAGTGGGATGAGTAACGGTAGACAGTAGATCTAGTACATAAAATAAGTTACACCTAGCTACTTTTTGTTACCCTGGAACAGTCTTTTGTATTCATTTCATGTCTCATGTAGTTTACCTTGCTATTTCATTAGAGTTTACTAATGATTCAAAAGCTCTGCCGATGTTGATCCGTGTTTTCGTCCTGAGTCGATCAGAATCACGTTTGGCCTGACGAGCTTCAGCAGATAAAACTCTTTTTTGTTTTTTATATATTTGTGGAGTCTGTGTTGTGCTGGAGGCAGGTCGTTTTGAAAGTCATGATGTCATGTTGGTTTTGGAGTGTTATCAGACTCCATGTCGTTAGCTGAAGTGCCGTCGGTCGCATAGACTGTAAACAAGGAGAGGGGGTCGGGAGCGCGCATGCACGTCACTTCCGTTGGATTTCGCGGCAAATCCGACCCGGAGACTTCACATATAAATATAAATATTGGCCTTCAGAAGTAAAAGCAAAACTCGACAAGTGGATCATTGTATTACAATCCCTTCACACACAGGCAATAAAAAAAGGATTCATTTTAGTAGAAAACTTCCATATAGCACCTTTAAAAGACACTTAGTTGTCATAAAACTCCAGACACCATGAGCTGTGGAAAATGATAAGTGATCTAGGAGCTTTAAAGAAATACTTTCAGTTTGTGAGCAAGTTTTATCTCCAGTTTTGACAGAATGATGTTTTTCCTCCTCTTCATTCTCATCATTACAGCTTTTTACAGCGGATGCCATTGAAAACACGGTAAGTCGACCCATCACAGCCTCGCTTTCATACCTGTCATGGCGCTGCTCTGAATAAGGAGGCCTCTTCTCACGCTTATTGGTTGGATTACATGAACGTGCTCCTCCCGAACTAATCAGTATTCACAATTTTCCTTTTTGTGTTCCAAAGAAGAATTTTTTTTTTGTTGGAAAAACAGTAGGCTACATTTAAATTTTTGGGTGTAGGCTTTTCTTTCAATATTTAGTGAAATATGTGTATACTGGTCCTGTGGTCCATTTCACCAAAGAGTATAGAAGCACGTAAATATACGTTCTTTGATTTCACTCACCTGCATGAGTGCCTGTACCGTTTCAGCAAAACCCACTGTGTGCATTGCTACAGCCACCGCATTAGCGAAAGCAAATATAAGCCCAATCGAGCCCCCAAGTTCTGGACCCAAACTACGAGAGATCAGAAAATATGTTCCACCTGGGGAAAGAATTACAAAGAATAAAAAGATATCAATGCTGATATCTGATAGTTATCAGATATCTGATATCTGCATTGTATTTACCTCCTTTAACCTTGCCATTAGTGGCAATGGCTGATGTGGACAAGCCAGTGATGCCCGTAATAGAAGAGGAGAGCAAGATTATAACCCAAGTCAGACCTTTAAAGTGAAGAGGAATATGTTCATATTATGCATTGCTAAAACACAGAGATCTGTAACGTAAAAGCCCTTAGGGGGTTCACAAAAAATCAGTTGGGAATTTAACGGTAAAACACACACCTAAAAATGAAGGGATAAAGACATAAAAACATAGATTGACATACCAATCCCTGCCTGAGCTGTGATCCAGGGAAGCCTCAGGTACAGAATAACACCCCAGATATTCAGCATGCAGCGGATCTACAGGGAGTTTAAGAAACAGTGAAGCTTCAATGGGAGAACATTTAGATTTAGATATCCAAAGATAACACAATGTAGAAATGCTTTCTGTTTGACTTTAATAAGATTTTTGGAGTGTTTACCCATAGGCAGAAAAAAGACACAGATTAGACACTTACAAATGTATGAACACTTGCAGTATAACAAAATATTCCTCCATATTTGTTAAAATGTTATTTAATATATTTATATAACAAAAAGTTGCTGCTTTAAATTTTTAAGTACAATCAACTTGGATGTTTAAGTTATTTCAATTTAAATTACATGACTTAAAATGAGTTGAATCTGGTATAACTTAACACAATAAAAAGTTTAAAATGTTATTTATTTTAATGGTTTAAATGGTAATGGACTGGGGACATGGGGCGGCAGGACATGGACATGGGGCGGCAGTGGCTCAGTGGTTCATGTAGGTTGTCTACAAACCGGAAGGTTGGTGGTTCAATCCCCGGTTCCACCTGACCAAGTGTCGAGGTGTCCATGAGCAAGACACCTAACCTCAGATGCTCCCGACGAGTTTGATGGCGCCTTACATGGCTGCAGTCGCCCGTCGGTGTATGAATGAGAGAGTGAATGGGTGAATGTGAGGCAAATTGTAAAGCGCTTTGGTGGCCATTGGGTCTGTGAAAGCGCTATATAAATGCAGTCCATTTACCATTAATGGTTTAAGGAATGTAAAAACATGTTGTCATAATTTATTGATCTTTTTACAGTGTATATATGTGTGTATGTATGTATGCATGCATGCATGTGTGTATTGTGAAATTTTAGCTTGAACTTTTTTTTGTGCTTCTATGTGTGCATGTGTATATATATATATATATATATATATATATATATATATATATATATATATAACACATATATACTGTATGTAGCCTACAGTATGTATAAAAATAGATACACAAATAGAAGCACAAAAAACATTTTCAAGCTAAAAGTTCACAAAAACGGATTTTTAGATTTAAAATGTTAAAACAATACAAGAGATTTAAGAGTATTTGGGCACTTTTTGATAGTCAAATATTAGTGGATAATGTTTATAATGTAAACTTGAGGAGAGCTGAGTTCATATTTCAGGTTTTAGTATTTGTTTGAAGATGGCACTTTTTAATGGAATACAATTCTTGCATTTTCAAGTTTGGCCCCAAATACGGTTTGGTGTCATTGTTTTTATTATTGTTAATACACCAAGAAGCATGTTCTGGTGCGGTTTTAAAAAGTAAATGTTTTTTTTTTTAGTAATCTTATATGTTCTTATACCATGACTCCCTGAGCCCATCCAAAGCGAGCCGGTTCTGGTGGAGGTTCTGTGGGTTCATCTTCATCCGGGCTCTGTTTGTCCACACTCGGCTCTTCATATAGAGGAGGTGGAGACGGGTCATCCTAAGAGAAAATAGTGGAAAACATGACTACTTCTTTGTAGATTCCTGAATTAAAGATTTGATTTTATTAAGAATAAACTCTATCCGATTGAATCCTAATGAAGATTATCAACATTTCACTTTTATCTGGAATAGACATTCTTCAGCATTGGTTAAAAGTTTACCAGTGCAATTTATAAGGGGAAAAGGTGTAGTTTTATGTCGTTCCTACCTGAGGGTTGGCGTGAAGCTGAAAGAGAGAAGGTCTTGACTTCTTTGTTCTCCCAAAAACCTCAGTGTTAGTATAGAAGTCATAACTCGGCGGAGTATCCAATGTGTCATATCCAGAAAAGACTCCAGAGCTGCGGGATGCCACGCTGTCGCTATCAAAACTGCTACATCCCCCCAAACTGAATTTACGGTCATCTCCATTGTTTAGTGAGGAGACCGAGAACGGGCTTCTGACGGTTGTGAGATTCATCCCTTCATTGGCCTGCGGTACCTCCGGCACAAGTGAATCAACAGATGTCTGAGTAAAGCCAAGGCTTGATTTGAAGGGTTATATTATACCTGAGCCGGAAGGAACCACTTATGGATGTGTGATTAGTTTTGAGAACATATTCTGGAGCTTTTGTAACGGTCATTAATTCTTAATTGTTGCTGCAGGGCCTTAGTTTGTACTGGGACTTGTAAACATCATCAGAACACGTAATGACTCAGATCTTTAGTCAGATATCCTTGACACAGGTTCTCAAGGACAAATGCATGGTTTGAGAGTCCATGCATGAGAAACAATAAATTATGAATTTCACTGGCAATGTTGTCAGCTTATTTGATTAATTAAAATGTTTCATTTTATTATTCGGTTATTTCATTTAATAGGTAGGCCTGTTTTTTTTTGTTTAAAAAGTCTGATAGCGATCAGTCTTCAGCCTGACAAATTACAATAATGGCAAAACGTTCAACTTTGCACAATGGCTTGTAAAGATTTGTTTGAGATACAACTAATATGGAGAAATTGTATTGTAATTGTAGTATTGACTGAAATGGTGTATTTAATAGTGCATTTTCCAACCTGTAGTGACCTTCATGTTAGCTACTTTAACCCGCCAGTCGTTCCAACTGACAGACTTTTGCCTTGAGCGTTGACTGATCATTGCAGAAGCAGTTCCTCATTAACTAAAACACCAATGTCCGCCAATGCATGTGACCCAGGGAGCAGCATCGGGTTAAGTAATTATTCCTTCAGAAATTGGTCTGGAAGCCCCAAAGGTGGAGCCTTTTCAGTGTAATTAGTGCGGACCCTGCAAACGTACCCACAGGTGCTCTCCTTTGAAGCAGAATTTTGATTAAATTTCTATTATTAGACACAAAGCGCAAGCAGAAAACCAACTGCTAAATGGTCATTTTGAAATCCTTATGCTGCCTGAGGGGAATGTCATAACAAGGAGTAGAAGATTGTATAAAGGGTTTTAAATTGAAATTACAATAAGCCTACTGTTTGAAACAATGATAAATCATTCTTAGTTACACCTAAAGTTTTAATCAGATATAACCAAATAACTGACTGTTTTACAATTTCCATTGGCTATTTATATAAAATAAGATGGATGCTCTAAAATGATGAAAGTTTGTAAAGCAAAATTAGTATTACTATATAGGTTACATTCAAAAGTTTGAAGACTTTGAAGAAATATTTTTTTATTTCTTATAAAAGATTATGAAAAGTGACAATAAAGACACATAGTTACAAAATATTTCTATTTCAAATAAATGCTGCTTTTTGCATTTTCTGTTCATCAAATAATCCAGAAAAAAACTTGTTTTTCACAGAAAAAAATACTGTTTTAAACGTTTATAATAATAAGATAATGTTCATTCATTGAGAACCAAATCAGCATATTAGTGATTTCTGAAGCATCACGTGACACTAAAGGCTGGAGTAGCCTAATGATGTTGAAAATTTAGCTTTGTCTTCACAGGAATCTAATACGTCTTAAATATATTAAATAGAAAAAAAAGTTGATTAAAATAGTAATATACTTCACATTAAATATAAAAAGGAAACTTCATCTTGGTTGTACAAAGTTTTATTTTCAAAGAACCACTCCCGTATTTTTCCATATTGAGCATAATACATTACATATGTAGCCAAAGCTTTGTAAAAGGGATGAATGAGGAGAGCTCCTGTTGGCAGCGGTGTGGTGCCACCCTGGTGTTGTGAAATAGCCGGTTTATCGCGGACGTGTGACATCGGCCTGATTCACAACACCAGCTGCAGCACACACACCTAACACACCAGTCCATGCGGGGTGAAGACGGAAATTTGCCATCCAGGTCTTCTTCTTCTGTTCAAGACATTTCTATTTTGACACTTATGAAATGGAAGACTGAATGAATGTGGACCAGATTTGTCCTTGCAGGAGAGCTTTTGTTTAAAGGGAAATAAAGTTAAAACAATCCTGTAAAGTTATTGTGAATCCTGCACCTTGAATTTAGGACAGTGCACTGGAATATTCAGCTCCAGATGCTAATGGTTAAAAATGCAAAGCAGAGTTTCGAGGGAGCAGAAGCAGACACTGCAGCCGGCCGTGACGAAGCCAACACGTCCATCTGTGTGCTCTATGGGTATTTCCTCCATAACCCAGCATCTGCTGAGAAAATCAATGTCACACACACACACATCCCTGCTCTCAGAACTTTCTGAGAGAGATTTAAACCCTTCCCTGACCGCCCGGACACTTGTTTGTACAGTAGGATTGTGTTACACATGCATTAGATGAATAAAATTATGAGCGAACCAAAATGAATTTTACCAAAAAAAAAAGTATTTTAAAGAACTAAAAATGAAAAATACTTCTGAAGCATTAAAATAAAAAGTTGTTAAAAAAAAGATTTTTTAATGGACCTGGACTAACGAAGTTTTTACTAACATTAGATGAATACTGTTACAATTGTATTACTCAATGCATTAATGGAAATTTATTGTAAAGTGTTCCCTTAAAATAAATATTTAGTTACTTTCTTTTAAGATGCCTTTGTTAGAGTGTAATTGTATACTTAAGTACGGAGTAATATTAATAAACAACATGTACTTACTATACGATTAGGGTCAGTTGCATGTAATTATGCATACTTTACTGTTATTAATATAGTACATGTTAAGTGTAACAAGGACAGTGTAAAATAAAGTGTTACCAATATTTTATAACATCTAATGAAGAGCAATATAAATAAAATATCTAAGAGGAAAGTATAACTAGAAAAATGTATATTCACAAAGGAAATGTGTCTAATTAAATTCCATGCCATTTCCAAGCCTGGAAAACAGAAGTCCCTAATATTTCCAGGACTGTGAGAACCCTGTATGTATAGTACAGTTCAGATTGCTGTTTGCAACCAAATCTACCAAAGTAAATAATCTCACTGACACTAATGTAATAAAGAATATAATCTCCATGAGATGTGCAAATTGATTGCTTGATATTGGATGTCATGAGAGATAAACTGTAATTGTATATTTGATATGGCTTTTAAAAAAGAATAGCAACTGAGATGTAATAAACTAAAACAGAAAATGCAGGACAAAACAATAACGTCACGTCAAATTAAAAATGATAAAAAATGTAATCGAAACAAAACTGAACTTAATTTTATTTATTTCAAATCATGAAAAAAAAAATACAAACATAAGTTGACAAAATAATGATGGAATGAGGACAATAAAAAAAGAGTTGCAAGAGAAGGGTGGGGTGGGGCTTTTCAGTTCATTAGGACCTCCATCTGAACCAGTCTGGCATTGGTATCTCCAGCCATCCGATACGGAATCATTCCCGCAAACGTGATCAGAGCCCGGGCTTGACTGCGCAGCAGCTACAGAGAAACACACACACACACTTGAGAAGAGCTAATCAGGATTAACATGTATTGTCACAGTGTGTGTCAAATGTCCAGTGAATAATGGTCTCAGGATTAGTTTTATAGTTGAATAAGCAATAATTGTTATCTTAGAGAATACATCTTACCGTGTCTCTGTCCTCTAGGGTACGCTGTGGTCTTCCTGGTGTGCCTGCTGCAGCCCCCTTTAGACGCTTATACTGCGTGAACAGGATATTCATTGTGGCCAGAAGAACCTCTGACAAATTATGTCTGACCTGGAAATATTAGGACATAATGGAGAGAATATCATGTGAATTAGTGTCTCCATTCTGGCCATTAAAAAAAACAAACACATCATTTTTCAAAATTATAGACTAGATTTTGGTCAACTCAACCAAAAAGGGAAGATTTCAAAACACATGCTAACAACTTGTTAATATGGGGTCACCTGAAAGGGAAATTTATGCTAATGCATAATTATCTCTTACCTCATCACTGAAGTTTCTGAAGGCCGCGACTCGCTCCTCAACACTGTCCTGACTTAAGGGAACCAATTTTAGCCTCTCAATAACCTGACACAGAATGGCACAAAAATATAGATTAGTCAGATGCCTAGCACTAGCAGCATGGGCCCAGGGTCAGAAGGGGTCTTATAGGCGACTTACATCGTAGGCTCGGTCTATGTGGCCGGCGTGGTACTCATCAAAGAACGTCATGAGGTCCAGCAGCAGATAGAATGTGCTGTCCACAGACTTCTCCCCAGCTATACCGTTGGTACGGTACCTGTGCTCAAACAAACAAAAGGTGTTCATTGAAACTACAAGACCATAAAACCAATAATGCACCATTTAGATGAAGGCTAATAATGAAAGCCTGTAAAAAAAATAATGTAATTGTGAGATAAAATAAGATATAAAGTTGCAATTGCGAGATGTAAAGTCGCAGTTGGCAGATACTATTACATAGAACAAAGTCTCATTGCGATAAATAAAGTCGTAATTTGGAGATATACTGGCGCAACTGGGAGATATAATTTTTTTTTTGAGCTTCAATAATCTATAGGTCGGTTTACAAAATACTTACCTTTCAGCAATAGCCACTGCCATGTTTTTGAGTCGCTCTTTGTTGGACTGGGGCTCGCTGACTTGAGCAATAACTGGACTCAGCAGTTTGTTCATCAGCTCCAGGACCTTATCAGAGTTCTGATGCAGGAAAGAAAATATGTTTTAGGCCCAAAATCATCACTAGACTAATAAACCCAATGGCACATCACAGCATATCTTACCTTGGCTAACTCGTACAGTTTGACGGCCTCCTCAAACAATCCCTTGTTCTCGGCCTCTGATGCTACCTTGGTAATGATGGCTCGCGTGTCTCCGGCAAACTTGTCAATCACGCCGGGCTGAAGGGATTCAAACAAGCACTGCTTAGAGCAGAGGACTTTGAATGCACAATGGTGTTGTCAAAATGACTTTGAGCATGAAAGGCCAGACTGTGTTGTGAAGACCTCAGAGACAAAAGCACATTCTACACAACCCTGCACGGCTGAATGAACCAAATATAAAGCTAAATCAATGAGTGCACAATGAGTTACAGAGAAAGAAGTGGCACGCTCGCTGTCTGCTAGTCAGGTGATATAACAACAAAAGCCTCCAACATACCTTTCTGCTTCCATCTTTTTCAAGTCTTCCAAGAAGCATATCAAACTACAGGAAGAGAGTTAAGAATTGACAGAAATGATGTAATGATAACAGCAATTAGTATGCAGAAACTCTTCCTCCAATGAGCTCGTACACACTTACCTCCCGACTCTCGATGACTAGCTCGCTGACACAGCGCATGAACATGTTTTCTCCTTGACTGTCCTTCTCATTCCTGTGGCCAATCAGAGAACAGAAGCGATTGAGCTTTCTCTCTGTGCAGTACAGCAATTATGCCATTTGTAGCACAAAATCACTTTGACCTGCGAATGAACGTGCTCGCACGGAAACCCAGAGATAAAAGACCTTAAGAAGATCAACTGTTTCCTGTGGCTGTGAGGTCTCTTAAAACAATGGGGCGAGTTAGCATCGAATTCACAGCGTGCATGGAACAGGTTTAATTATTCATGGATCATTCGTGGAAGGTTCTGAGTTATTCATGACACATTAATCTCTTCTCAGAGAGGGATTTCCGCTCAGAATTTTCAGGGAAAAAGTAATGACTTACAATTCAGCCACTCATCAAACAGGAAACTTGGTGATTTCAGAACAGGTTTGGTATAATGAAGTATAGATTTGCTCGATAGCTGTTCGACCTGACTGATTTGAGATCAGCTCTTTCAGTATGCTACCCCAGATGACTCCATAGCATCAGCAGAGGTTAGGATGACCATTACCGGAGGAAGTAGAAGTACTGTAGAGCCTCTCGTGGGTCAGTGGACTCAAACTTGCGGGTGTAGAGCATAAGCAGCCTGATGAAGTTCAGCCTTCGCACCATTGGAGGATCTCCAGCCTCTTGACTCACTGAAAAATAGACCAGAAACCTCCTTAGAACAGAAACTAGATACAATTTAGAGTTGTCACTCAATGATCACAACTTACATAGTTGTGCGCTCTGGCCTGATGATTTGAGCAGCAGTTTGAGTTCGTACAGCACCAGAGCTACGTGAACTGCATGGCTTCGCAGACGCTCCACTCGGAAAAGGAACGCTATGGCCGCCTCAAACTGTGCCGTCAGGAAAAGCACCTGGAAGTACAGGAATGGCTGGTGGCTGGCTGAGAAATGGGACTCACCTGCAGAAAACAATTAAAATAATGCCACACACCTTTATGAACATTCATTAACATTTGGGATAATCCAAAACCACTTAGAAAACAATATAAACCACATGGAAATGTGCAGATGCAGCCAATAAGGATTTGTAACTTAAGGAATTCGAATGCTTCTTTAAGCGAGTAATAGGTTCCACATAAATCTTCCTCAGCTGTGAAGTGCTTAAATAGGCTGTTTCATTTCCATTTGCATGAGTTGAAATAATCCCCTCTTATTTAAATTGCCATTAAAACTGACGTCTTAAAGCAGCATTGAAAAGACCTGCTGCGACTTTGCATGGAGCGTAGTGGCAGCGCAGCTGGGAGTGAAGGAGTCTTATCAGCAATAGAGGGAGTCTTTAATGTGGTGTACTGCAGGAGTGCTGGAGAGATAAGACTGACTCATCAGGCAGGTGGAGGAAACTAAGCGGATGCCTTTTTAAAACTGGGCGAGGAGAAGTTTAAGCCATGAGAAAACAGCACAATGACATACACTTTTATCTGGGCTAGGCACACTGGCAGAGACTGAATAGGGGGGTTTTGCATACTGACTAACTTCCTAGTCTTTCAAATGCCCAATTAAATCTCTTCCTTTGGGACTGGAGTGAATCTAAAAGATAAGTGGGAAGATTTATTGGCTTTTTATGGAATAATTTGACCTGAGTTTTGCACACTGACAGAGGCCACTTGATTTATAGAGTTAAGATCCCTCTCTCCCAATGCATTAAGACATACTGCCAACATATTTTTGTAACTGTAATATTATTAACTAGTGTTGTCTGATAAATCCAGTTTTACAGAAATGGTTAGGATCCCCTTGTGTCACTAACAAATTATGACCAATTTGATACCAATTTTCATAATTCTTTTTCTATGAATCTGATCGAATCTAGTTGAAACCTGCCCATCACAAAACATTTTTTAATAATTATGTAATTATGTTTGGATAAGTAAATATAAAATGTTTCAATTTGAATATATATATTCAAATAACGATGACTGTGGGTCTCACCGTAGTCCTCCAGTAGCTGTTTCTGAAGTTGTGCCAGAGTCATTCTGTCCTGGGGGGAGCTGCTACCGTCCTCATCAAAACACACTTGATTCAGCTGGTAAGGACACAGAACACGACTCAAAAACTGGGCAACTAAACTCATCAGTAAAAGATAACTTGCTAGCGTACAGCTATAACGTACACTCTGATATACGATCAGTGACTATATCAGACCTTAAGCCACAGGTAGTCCTCGGTCTTATCGGCCACTTCTCCATGATTGTCGGAGATGTCGCATTTACCAATGAGGCAGAAGACCGCACGCTTGTAGGGGTCGGCGCTGTTCCTCAGCACACGTCGGTAATGAAGACGTAGTTTATTCTCTGTGGCTGGAGACAAACTGAGAAGAACAATGCAGTTGAGTACATTTCTAAAGAACTTGAAAACAGATTTACTGAATTATTCAGTTTTAAGATAAACGTATGCATGAGATACAAAAAGGGAGCAAGCGGGGTCAAGCATACCAGAGAAGTAGTTACCAAAAGCAGAAGAGAAATAGTTCTCTTAGGATGTGATCTAGTTTTTGGGGTTTGCGTATGTGCGTTCTCACCGTCGGTCGGGGCTGTTCATGTACTCCTGAAACCAGATCTTAAAGTCTCCCAGCTGATGCTGTGCCCTGTTCACCACCTGCATGGCGGCAGACAGGTCTCCACAACGCAGGCAGAAATAGATCAGAGCCCACACTGAATGTCCCTCCACCTCGCCGTCCTGTTACACACATGCACGCACAGCAAGATTTATCCTCGGGTCACACTGCGTCCATTTACCCCCTTTTTACTTTCAAGTCTGAAATAAGCAGCTTATTGGCCCATGCAGGGAGAATCCACTGCTGTTATCTAAACTACGGAAAGCCACACTCAGAGCAGTTCGCTCGAGAGCATCTGCAGTGATGCCGTCTATTCTGTATGATGTAGTGCTGCCTGTGTTGTGGGGTGTGGACACGTTTTGCTGCAGTACCTGCATGCCTGGCAGCGGGGTCGGCAGCTTGATGTTTAGGAAGCTGCATACGAGCTGATAAGTGCCAGGTACACCACCCAACTGAGCCTGGTGCAGATTCCCAAAAACAGTCACCATAGTGTAGTTTTTATAGCTGTAGAAGAGAGACACAAGCATTGGCTTAAAATAATGATTGGTTCACAAACTGAAATCTCTACGGCCTGTAAGCACCCTTTAATCTACACAAGAGCAAAACCAAGCCGATGAAAATCTATACAGCATAAAATCGATATTCACAATTTTTTTTAATTAATTTCCTTGACTTTTCAAGTGCTGGACTATGTGGGTGAGAAATCCCTGATATTTTCAGGTTTTCAAGGACCATAGGAACCCTAAACATACAGTACAATTGAAAAGGCACTTCTTTTATTCAGCAAGGATGCATTAAATTGATCAAAAGTAACAGTAAAAGCCATTTATAATGTTACAAAAGATTTCTATTCTAAACAAATTCTGTTCTTTTAAAGTTTCTATTTATCAAAGAATCCTGACAAAAATGGATCACGGTTTTCACTAAAATATTAAACAGCACAATTGTTTTCAATATAGATAAGATTTCTTTGAGCACCAAATTAGCATATTAAAATGATATGCTAGGATCATGCGACACTAGAGTAAATCAGACTAGAGTAAATCAGCTTTACCATCACAGAAATAAATTACATAAAGTCTGTGACTTATTTCAAAAGCATTTAACATTTAGTGTAACTGAAGAATCGTACAAACAATTTCCACAATAAATTGGAAGTCATTAATCAGAGTAAACTGTACACTGAAAAATGTATTACTTCAATGAGCTCATTGTTTCTGCCTTAAATTATTAATATATTCTTAGCAAACTGTGATTTTGTATATGTACATTTCTAAAATACATAACTTAGTTACCTCTGATAACAGATCACTCGAAATTGTAATGTGGACTCATGCATTTTCTTTAAAGCTGCTTTGAAACGATGTGTAAAGCGCTTGGTGAAAGCGCTACACAAATAAATGTGAATTGAATAAAACATGCAATTTGTCAATATTATCGCTCTAATCAAAGAGCAAGCTGCATTTCCTTTCTTTCACCTGTTCTCCAGGAACTGTAGAGCCTGTCTGACGAAGGCCATCTGCATGTCCACAGACACTCGACTCTTCAGAGTGTCCTTCGCCGGCACCAACAAAACATCTGTCATCTGCTTCACCATGAGCCACATGTCTGAAACGTTCTACAAACACACACGCAAACAACTTTACCATTAATGCAATCGCTTCCCTGAATTTCTGAGATGAAAAGCAGAGTTAAAAACACACATGCTGAAGCCAAATGTGATATACCTTATCATCCAGGCTTTCGGCCACTGATGCACAGAGATCTCCCAAGTTGGGCTGAAGATGCCCATTTACTATCTTCTCATTGAAGATGTAGATCTAAACGAAAGAGGAAAAATGCAAATTTAGAGTGATGGTCAAAGAATGTTGTCTAAGGCCAAGCTCTGGGCCGCTGGATCCACTATGATCTGGAGGTGAAATGAAGGATGATGAAAAACAAAACAAACAGGATAAAAATGTTTAGAAGGTCTTCAAAAAAGAGTGCAAAGACTAGAAAGATGACTCCGCAGGCAATGTGGCGACACATGATTAGAGGAAAAAAAGACAAAGGAAATAGAAGAGAGATCTGATAATAAAAAGGAGAACAAAGGAGTGAGAAACGGCCCTCCCCTTTATGGATAGATTGGGAGTTTACCCATCATGCCATCATCCAGCCAATCAATCTTATAGATCAACCGAGCTAGGCTCGCAAAACACAACACATTTATTCTTGTGTCTAGATCACTGACCAAGAGAAAAGCTAAGCTGAACTAAATGACAAGGTACTCTGAGTAACTATGAGCCACTGGTTTATTTTCAACATGTCTGCATTATTATTAGTGATTATATTGCTGTCGGCCAATTTGTTCTTCCTCTGTGACGTTTCAAAATTCTGGAGAGATAACATTTCTACTGTAAATTATAATGTTTAGATGACTGATTTCATGCTTGTAAAATTATACGCTAAAGCTTTAATACATTTTTATTCTTTTTTAAAATATTAAGTATTCAAAAATTCTTAAAATATATATAATAGATATATTTTATACTTTTTAAATTTATATACATACAAATAAATAAATAAATAGAAATAGCAAATTAAAAATAAAATTATATTTATGTATCATTATATTTATTTTGTATGTGTGTGGCTTTCTACAAACCTGTCGGCTGTAGGCAACTTCCACACTGTCCAGTGCACTGCGTCCTGGAACTGCGACCTCACTCACGAAACTGGGCTGTGGGGCACATAGCAACAGTCGTTAAGGCATAAACAAGGATGTCTACACAACAAGACCGTATTAATATTCTCTACATGTGTAGGTGTGCATATGTGCCTCTAAAAGCGTGGGTTTGACAAGTGCACAAGCTGCGTTTATCTCGGAGAGTTGTTTTAATCTAAATGCAGCGACCAATGTAGCGTGAAGCTATTGTTAAGAACATAACTCACGCTTGAGAGCACACAGCTCAGTACTGTGAATATACAGAGAGAGAGAGAAACACACACACACACACACACACACACACACACACACACACACACACACGTGAAAACCTTAAATTTTGTACGTGGACATAATTGTATCCAACCGGTTCTAAAGAAAAAAACATTTAGAAAGATTTGACATTGATAAAGCATATGGTGCTTTAATTGAAATTATTTTCAAAGACACACACGCGCACACACACACTCCCTAGTATAAAAATTCCATGAACAGCCTGGCAAGAAAGCCACTGAGGCGTTGTAGTTTTTGTGACTATCTAGCAGGGAGGGGCGACTCAGGCTGGTGGTACAAGGAAGAGTGAGCTCCTGGCATAGGAAGAGAACAGCAGGTCACACATGGAAAATTTAACTGCTGTTTAATAATTAAAGCAGCAGGACAGCAGTCAAAAATCTCCTAGAGCAAAATACACAATATACACACAAACACAACACTCTTCTCGAATCCTTTATAGGACAATAAAAGGAAAGACAAAAGTATATTCTGAGTCAAAAAGACTGTCGCTATTTACCGTAGACAGACTATTGTTATACTTGAGGACATAAAAGTGAAACATGCATTTTTTGGTATATATTATTCAGAAGAGGAGTGCTTGTCATCTTCAATGTTTGATGTTTTCTACATCCTTCCTCTTGCTCACCTCTCCATTTTGTGACAGCAGAGATGTGAGCAGTGCTGCCAAAACACCCTTTATTTATGAATAATAGCCTCTAAAAACAACCAATGTCATCCCATCTTATTCTCACATTTTTTTCCCCTCTTGTATGCTGAGAGCATATACAACTCTTTCTGTATAAAATATACCCACAGCTAACAAGAAAAGAAAAAAAATGTATTGGCAATTAATAATGCTATATAAAATATCAAAGTCAATATTTGATTATATACATTTTAAAATGATAATATATTTTACATCTATATATCTATATCTATATATCTATATCTATATAAAGCTAACTGTCTCACTCTCCACTATAGTTTTTATTAATATGTACTAATATATATATTTATATATATATATATATATATATATATATACACACACATATATAATGTGTGTGTATCTATGCGTGTTAATATAATCAGTGTAAAAGAGAAAAAAAATATCATATATATCTTTTTATTAATTGGAAATTTTTGCAATTCTGTTTGGTGATGCTTTGTCATTTATAATTAATAAAAAAGACAATCAGGTCTAAATGTCCTTGTCTGAAAAGAACTACTAGAAAAGCTCTTGCCAGATAAGATTTCACTAACACTCAGATCCAGGCCAAACGTAGCCACAGGCTGGCCGTATCACAGCAACAGATCTGAACAAGCTCCTTAGAAAATTTGTGCTTCATGAACACGTCACATGTGATGTGACGTGAGTGTGTGCTATTATATATATATAATACAAGGAAGCTATATCATATCTGTCCTGTGTGTGTATTGTGTTTTATGTGGCGTGATGTTCCTCAGACCTCCACTTCCTGGCTGAAGTCCAATGCATCCTCTCCAGCTCCCAGCAGGGTGTGCAACACTCTCTGCTTCACCTGCTCCCACTGCACCAACATAGAGTCTCTGTGGTACTCCTCCGCCAACAGAAACGTCTGCGAGAAGGACAGAACGAGTGAAATCGAGGTACAAATCACACATGAAAAACAGACTACATGTGATGATATATAGCAAAATGAGCGAAACTATAAAGCCTTCAGTGAATATATAGGTTACCCAACATGTGACGCATTAAAAATAGCTAGTGGAGTAAGAAGGGAGCAGCCTGGATCTGGGAAGCATGCTGTGTCCAATAAGCGCTAACGGCACCACTATCTTCACCCTTCCCCCAATCCCACCTCCGAGGGACAAGGAACCAGAGCTGGGCCTGGGGAGACTCAAACTGGGTCTGGCCCGCTAAAGCCTGGATGCGTGGAGGCCTCGCTAATGGAACTGTGCCGCTATCTGGGTCTGTCTTCACGCCTACTACCGATTTAGCCCATACCCTGATTGAATCCGAAGACCTTTCGTCTATTTTTCTCGGTCCCGGCGGATCGGCGTGTGATAATTGCAAGCGTTCTAATTAAAAAGGCTTCTGAACTCTGGAGGAAGAGATTTTGGAATCAAGCTTAATGAAGGAGGGAGTGAGATAATATCAGTTCAATGTGGAGAAGTTAATGTGAATCAGGTAAAATTCAGAGAGGTAAAGACACACAGGGGCTTTTTGTTTTAGGATGGGAAATAACAGTGCCTGGCTTTATAAGCACTTCAGGAACTAACTGTTCTCCAGATGATTTTGCTGGGTCAAAAAAGCCATTAATCATCCTGCAGTTTATTCCATTCATTGGGGTCCAAAATTAACACAAAAATAAAATAAAGAAAGAAAATTGGCTTTGGAGAGTAGTGTGAATAAAGCACTTGCCAGTTGGATGGTAACTTTATTAGGAACTGCAGTTTATGTCGAATTTTAAGTACAATTGTCTGACACTTGCTGATGTAAGTGACGTGCAAGATTCAAAAACACATAAATGGTTTGCTTAAGAAAACTTCTACTTCTAAAACGTCTAGCCTAATTTTTGCCCAGCTCTCCATGCAGCAACAAATATGTGGAATATTCCTCCCATTAAGCCACAATAATAAAAATATGAGGAACTAAATCAAGATGAGTTGTCATGTTTTTCCAGACAGGTGCCATTATTTTTTTTAAATAAATATAAATAATGCAAAACAGTTTTGATGGCCTGTAAGAAATATAGTTGATTTTGACCCTGTCTGTGATGGACAAACATTTTACTGTAGTGCTTGAGGACCCAAAACTTTCACCAGCGACATTTTGTCACATGCAGGTAATCTGGGTCATTGGTTAACACCTCCTCTTTGCTGAGCAAATTATCCTCTCTGTCTCTTTGCTGACATTCCTCCTCTTGAGAGGTTTGATGACTAGACTGAGAGGATAGATGGATATTGACCTGAGCTTTCTGCTGCTGAGAGATGGATACCGTAATGACAGCTGAAAGGGCCTGTTTTTACCTCGCTGACAGTGGCTGAAGAGGCAATAAGGGGAAAAGGGGATTTGGCCTGAAACAGAAAGAGTGACTCTCGGAAGGAGACGGTTTTAAAGGAGCTGTCAGATGAATTGTGCAGATTCTAAATGTCTAGACAATACGGGATGTAGTTATACTGAGGTTTAATGTAGCTAGAAATCACATTGCTTTTCTCTACAATGGACAAAAAGGCATAATTTGACCAACTAAGAAAATAAATAAATATTAAAGGATATTGAGTAGTGAAGGAAGACACTCACCCGGCGGCGTGATTCCTCGATGGCTGACAGCAGTGCATTGTCTCTCTCGTTCTTGAGAAAGCCCTGGAACAAGAGACACGGCATGGAGGTTAAACGTATTGCAACCTACTTTCCCCTTTTCTGCATGCCGAGCACACGCCCTCTCTCCCTTTCTCTCTCATTCCCAACATACTTCGTCTAAGACGCAAGCACCACAGGCTACAGATGGAGAATTGGTATCATTATTGAAATAGCTGCTAAAAATGTGCTTAGAATCGACCCTATGAGAGATTGCCCAAAATGGCGGCTCTCGACTGCTCAGCAAAGCTTTGGTTCAATATGTTCTTGAGTGTACTAAAAGTACTGTGCATTTAAGATACCCCACATTCGTGCAAACACGTGAACCACAGTTTTACACACAGAAGTTTATGAACGGGTTTGGAAAATGTGGTTCAAACTGCTTGGTTTCCACGTATCTAGACTTTTTGGACCAATCTCTATGACAATGACAGAACCAGAGATAAGCCCGATATGAATGTTCCCCACTGCAAATCCTTAAGCTAACAGCTGCTTATATCTAATTATGGACCATCATAATCTAAAACGTCATCTTTGTTCGATCACAGATGGAAAACGCACACATCAGTAGCCAGTAGCCATTTTCTGACTAGATGACGAGTGTGCAGCTTGAACAACCTGTATGGATGCATTACAAGCACTCGTTTTTGATGTACACCAGGGTAACGAACACTCACACACACACCCGCATTCGTTTTGATTAAACAGAACAGAAAGATCCAGCAGCTGATCCTGAGGACAGAGAAGTCACTGGAATGGCGTGCAACACACACACACACATTGAGTGGGGGCTGGGATAGGGAGTGGTACTGATGGAAGGGGAAAGCTTGTTCTGATGGGTTTGGAGGATCATCAGATCGCTAAAAGCCAATATTGAAGGATGGAGAGAAACGTGACCTCTGAACTGGAACCTGCACTCATCGGCTTTTATTATTGTAACAGAGTTGAAAAAGCATCAAGTACATTTTCCATTGATTTTTACTGAATACGGTAATGTCATAAAAAAAAACATGCCACTACATTGATTATCGAGATGTTTCCTTGACTCCATCATTAAATCCTTGACTCCGTCCTCTCTTATCCAAGTGTTAAGTACAGAGTTGAATCCTGACCTCCCCTCCCCCCGATGATTCCTCACTTCTTTCCTCCCCCCTCTGAGATCGCACGACCCCCATCACCCCATCCACACTTTGACTGACAGCTGTAAATGAGGATTGATTTATTCTGATTTGGGGAACGCAACGTCTAAATGACACATCTGAACGAACAAGCTGAGCTAATGGATACAGAGATGGAAAGTGGGTGGGGGGGAGGGGGTTTTAAGGTGTGGGAGAAGCCAACATTTCGTACTTAGCAGCATTATTTCTTGCTCAGTCACTGTGCCTCCAACCACTAGCTACAGAACAGTGCCTCCTTCAGGCATCCATGCTCTGCATCAAGTACCCAAGACCCACTAACTGACAAAAGGAACACATTTTAAATGGATGCATTTGGGTCATGCCTAAACTGAGAACATGCTTAATACATACTGTGAAGCGTGTCATTGCATATGTCATTTTAACCCATCATTAGTCACATTGAATTAAAGTTCTCAGAGGAGATCAGATGTGCAATTTATACCAAAGATTCACATATCTTCTGATGCACATTTTGAATCATCTGACCACGGTGAAATAAATACATGACTAAAGGCTGGCATTAAAGCAGCTAGACAAAGTGCAGATCTCATATGCTGAAAGGGAAGGTTATCATATCCCCTACAATTAAGCACTGTGGATTTCTGGATGATTCAAAGCACAGCGAATATTGAACGAGTTTGATAGAGATAAAAACGATGCATCATTACGGGCAAAAAAACGTCATTACAATATGAAATACATACATACATACATACATACATACTCAAAGCCATAGTAATGAATGCAACATATAAAATTCATACATGTTCTTGATGCACACACCTATATTTTGAAATCAGGTATAACGCAATGCACTGATATTGACCATCAAAGATTGACAAGTAAAGTGAAAATAGCAGGAGAATATAGCAGAAAATATGACATGGATTGGCATCGAATGCAAGAGATGGACAAAAGACATGCATACATACGCCAACCAAACCCATGGCAGTTGATTTAAACAAAACACCCTCTCTATATCTACACATCCCTCTCTTTTTCTTTTTTTTCATTTACTTCTGCACAATAAGGAGTGAAGGAACCCCACCCTAACCCAACCACTTCCTGTGTGACAGACAAGCCTTCATCATCATCCTCCTCGCCATCTTCATCATCCTTTCGGAGAAGGCGACGGTCTCATTTTCCTGGTTAAACCGACTGACTGAGACACGTAGTATAGCGAGGTGTTGAATGCATGTGAGTGTAGGTTATACTCACTCATGCTCTGGTTTAACCTGCTGGGAAAGTGCTGCTGGGAGATGAAACCGTCTAGGAACGGTGTGCCCGTCCCCTGCTCGTGCTCTCTCCACCTTCTTCGTCCTGTAGAAGCGGGCCAGTGCATTTCTGGGGCGTTTCTGACCTCTTTTACCAGAGGCCCACTCTGTCTGCCACATGCACTCTTCTTTACCTCAAGGCGGCCCAGTGGTCTGAACCTAGATCTGAGCCACGAGCAGGGTTACTGTGGGCTGCTTTATTGTCGGAGGCGGAGCGTACCAAGTCAGCCCAGAGACACGGGGGAATCTGAGGAGAAGTCATTATTCAACCTGATCCGTGTGCATGTTTACCATCAGCCGTCCGCCCCTCCTCCTCATCTCTCCTCCAGCATCCCTGCCAGCCTCCTCATTCACTCGCACTCATTTCTTCCTTTTTTAAACATCTCTGCATCCTTCCTTTTTCCACTTCTGCTAGCGCAATGCAATTATGGTAATGCCCCACCACCCCCCACCCACTCTCCTGATGGATTTCGACATCCTGTCCAGAAACTGGGCTAATAATCCTCTTAAGAGTCATGTTTAGTTAATGAACAGAGTGCACTGACCAGAGATCAGACTCCACATGTAGAGCTATTTGCACTTATCCCACACCTACCATTGTGTGCTTAGATAACACACTCTAGTGTGAAAGTATGGTGCAGGAAAGATGGAAGTAAGTTGAAGTGAGAGTTAAAGAAAAAGACGAGATGCATCTCCTGTTTCGGCGCCATTTTGCTCGGGTAAAGCATCTCCTGCTTTCAGTCTGTCATTTAAGGCGTTTGCCTTTTTGACTACAGGACATAGGCACCTAAATCGAGTTTGTGCCTTAAAAAAATATTTGATTTAGCTTTTATAAAGGAAACATGTGGGTTACAGAAGGCTGCATGTTAGGTCCACACACACAAACGCAGAAGGCGAGAGAAAGGCAAGAGACTACGCCTCATCAGCAGCAAGCATTTCCTTTGTCTTCAGGCAGGCAGCTCAGCAGCCTTATGGAGCACGCACAATATACAATTTACACTTTGCCGCCACCTCACAGGGTCGATGCACATCTGGATATCTTGGCACAATTGTACTGATACAATTCTGAGCATGGCACCTGCAGCATCTTTGTTTTATTCAGCACCGAGTTTAATGCGATTCTGAACGTCTATTCAATAGGAGATTGAGACGGTGGCGATACATAATGAGAACGAAGAGGATGATAAATGGAAGAGCAGTTACACAAGTTCGACAAAAGGAAGATATTAAATCTCATAGACCTTAGAGTCAATCAGAGTTGTACTGAAAATGCTACAGAGATTGTCGGCCACAAACACACATACATTCGGGCAGGGAGGGAGGTGAGGAAAGTGCCAGGCAGTAAGTGCACTTCCAGTAAGAGTCAAGCCGCACTCTGGCAGGCCCACCACAAAAATATGTCTGACAAAAAAAGACGAGAGTAGGGGGAGGGATAGAGACAGTGAAAAAGAGAAGGAGAGAAGAGATAAGCAGAGGAAAAGATGGGTGGGGGTAGATGGTTTCGAACCTTCAGGAAGCGAAAACCAAGTAGATCATTACAGGACTTGAGTCGACAGCCAATTCTCTATAAGCGTCTATAACATTCGAACAGACGAAAATATGTTTATCCTTTATGGAAAGAAGTAATTGAGGACATCATCCAATTGCTATTATCAGGACATAACCTGTTTAACGTCTCCTGTACATTTAATGGGTGTGGATGTGTGATAATTCAAAAATTCTAAATATCTTTTGATTCTGAAAAACAGTCAAAATCTGTGCACTACAGTTGTGCTACGGTTAACCCAAGTTGAAGGGAAAGTTCAGCCAAAAATTTTCATTTTATGTTAATTTACTCACCCTCAGGCCATCCAAGGTGTAGGAGTCTCTTTTTCTTCAGTAGAACAGAAGATTTTTAACTGAAACCGTGGTCCTTGGTAATTCACATAATAAAAGTCAATAGCTAACGTCACTTTGAGAATCAAAAAAACATATAGGCAAGTACCAGTGGCTCATGATGACACATTTAGGTCATATGAAGTGAAACGATCAGTCTGTGCAAGAAAATAAACATTATTTTCAACATTATTACCTGTGATCCACAGCCTCGCCAAACAGTCTTGAGCGCGTTCACGACAGTCTGGTGCGCAAGCTTGCAGTTGCATGTTGACATATGTGCGGGAGCAAACTCACATGTCAACTGACACTGTGTTTGTTTACAACAGAGAGGGAGGATGCATGTGTTATATTGTTTATCAAAATGGTACCTGCTTGTGCTTATCCTGGATACTGCAACCTATATAAAAAATGATGTTTAAGATTATGTTTGCTTGCGCGATCTCAACAGGGAAGATTGACTTTTAACAGATTTTTAACATTTAAGCTCCCATGCATAAGTCATAATGCAACAGGAAGCATGTGCCCAAGACTGTCATGAATGTACTCAGGACTGTTTGCCGAGGATGTATATTACATGTAATAATGTTGTAAATAATGTTCAGTTTCTTCAATGCATCATCAGGAGCCACAGGTATTAATTTTGCTTTGCCTGTAATGTTTTTGACATCCAAAGTGACGATAGCAGTTGTCTTGCATTTTATATATTACCAAGGACTACGGTTTCAGCTAAAAATCTTCTTTACTGTTACTACAGAAGAAAAGTTATGGAAGTTATGGAACTTCCCAAGTTATGGAAGCCCTTCAGTAAGACATAAAGTGCCCCTTCAGTGAGACTTATAGTACCTCTTCATCGACATAAAACCACAAAAGTGCTCCTTTTAACTCATATTATACTGGACATCATTTAGCATGGTCAATAATATTGTTAAGATGCCATTTATTACAATGACTCACTTTAAAACTTAAAACAATCAATACAAGTAGCTTCCTCTCAAACTGAAGCACTTTGAGAAATAAGGAATATATTTTATAACTGAGAAATGCACAGAGAAAATCTACCACTGTTTAGTCTATATAATTTTTAACTGACGGATATTTCGACTGAGGGATAAACTGAGATCTTTTCCAATAATGATTAAATTATTTACCAAAAGTTTACCACACATAACAAATGGCTCAAATGTAAATATAAAAATCAGTTGCAGCCACAGCTAGAAATCATTAAAGACAATGTTATCTTACATAGCCAGCAGCCATGTCACCCTGTAGCCCAAGACTGGTTGCCCACTGAAGCTAAGCAGGGGTGAGCCTGGTCAGTACCTGGATGGGAGACCTTCAGGGAAAACCAGGTTCCTGCTGGAAAAGGTGTTAATGAGGCCAGCAGGGGGCGCTCACCCTGTGGTCTGTGTGGGTCATAACGCCCCAGTGTAGTGATAGGGACACTACACTGTCAAAGAGCACCGTCCTTCGGATGAGACGTTAAACCGGGGTCTTGACTCTCTGTGGTCACAAAAAATCCCAGGATGTCTTTCGAAAGAGTAGGCGTGTAACTCTGGCATCCTGGCCAAATTTGCCCCTTGGCCTCCTAATCATTAGCCTGGTAATACCAGACTCTGCTACTTCACTTTGCTTCGTAGACAGAGTCTGGCATAGCATAATAGAGAAGTGTTTTCTCTCTCGCTAGGGGGCGATTTCTGAAGTTTAAAATCATTGGTTACCCGTAAGCCAATCAGATAAGTTTATTCATGACGTATGTTATGCGCTGACACAGCCGCATCGATCCACAGACATCATGCATCGAACTCAAATCTATGATCGAACTTCCACTGTAAACACTTGATGATGCGAGCGAAATACCGGAGTGAACATGGCTGTAAACGACTTTTTTGATCGGTAAGTGATGTAATAGAATGACTGCTGCACTTGACAGGGCGCAAACAAGCAGAGAGAGAGAGCGAGCGAGCCCCGGCCGGCCGCGCGCGCGCGCACTATCACGTCTTTAAACAAACAACACGAGCACTGTCTTGCTCTCTCTCCCTCGCAAATATTAATCAAAATCAATCGACTAGTAAAAGGTCGGAACACCTCAGTTTCACGTGGAGCATTTGGAGATTTTTAGAGATTAGAGACTCTAGGAACAACATCTCAATGAACAACATCTCAACACTAAATTATAAAGGCCTGTCTCATATAACATTAGCCGCCTGTCTCAAATACAAGCCGGTGCAGTTCGACGATTTGGGCAAATAAAAGCCCGGGCTATTATTTGAAGTTTTACGGTATTTAAGACCTGGAAAAGAAAGGAGACACTGACCTGTCAAAAGGCTCCCCAGTTTCTCGTTGACGATCGGTAGTTGATAAATTAAACTTTTCCCAAAGGGAGTAGGGCCACAACATCACCTCCATTCAAAATGTTTAATACACACTCTTCTTGTTCAGGCTTCAGTTTGCTAATGCCGGGAATATTCTCCACAACAGAGCGAATTGCATCCGTGTCTCGTCCGCGGTCGTTTTCGATTTCTCTGACCTAATCTTAAACTCGGCGCTTAACGACTACGTCACGGCTTTCAGCCCGCCTTCTGTTCGCTGATTGGCCCGGCTGTTTTCAGGCCGGTGGAAAACAGAAAGATAGGCTGCTATCTCAGACTGACTACAGGAGTGAAATGAAATTAGCGGAAGTAGGAAGTCTGACGTAGTCAGGCTACCTAATCATCCCCACATATATATATATATATATATATATATATATATATATATATACACATACATATATATATATATATATATATATATATATATATATATATATATATATAATATACACACACACCAATTGGCTTCATCACTCTTTCTCCTCTTCACCAATAATCTGGTGTGTGGTGGGCGTTCTTGTGCAATATGGCTGCTGTCGCATCATCCAGGTGATGCTGCGCATTGGTGGTGGTTGAGGAGATTCCCCCTTCTATGTTGAGCGCTTTGAGTGCCGAGAAAAGTGCTATATAAATGTAATTAATTATTATTATTTGATTATGGATGAAGCCCATATGACAAAAGCATTTACGCCATAAGGCTTTAGTTTATCTCAAATCCACTTCAACATTCAAGTATGTGATGATAAATTACTTCCTGTGATTTTGTGTAAATACATTTAGGTCACTGGTTTGCAGCATTAAATGTATACAAACTGGAAAAGCACAAACATTTTCCACTTACGCAGTAAAATCCCTCCAAACAAACTAATTTAAGCTTAGTGGCTCACAATGCTATGAGGTGTGCAGACATGAACAAAAGCCACAAAGAAGTCTCCAACTTTAATTTTTGGTTTGCCAGCTCAGTGTTGACTTGACTGCTGATTCCTGGCTCTAGTGAGCTTACTATAATTCACTAAACCTGTAGCATCACAATGCGGTCACCATAAACATCACCCTTCTGTCCCTTTCTGAACCCACATGCTCTATTTGTCTTCAGGTGCTTTGTGTACCAGAACAGAATAACAAACAGGGATTGGAAATAATATGAATAATCCTCTTGTATCAACAGCATCCACAGAGGGGCGTAGTAACCACTGTTAAGTTTCATGCAGTAATAAACAATTAAGTTAAAAAAAATATTTTTCCTTTTTTACATTTATTTCTTTTGATTTACAAAGGCAGCAAGAACACTAAACTCTTTCTTAAGCTGTAATGCTCTTGGCGGTGTAATTTCAATGTTTGTTTGTAAAAGGTTTTAAGAATTACACAATGCATTGCATGACCCAGGTTTTGCCACGTCATGCCTCTTGGCCATCATGACTGTCTTACTATTACAGATGCAGCTGTAATTCAATTGTAACTCATTGCTACAGCAAAGTCACGCCTTAGCAAACACATAATTAATTCAAACAGCATGAACTATATATAATTCCTAAAAGTTACCATCCACAAACTCCCAAATCAAAATAAACAGCAGGAAATGCATGTGTATGTACTACACACACAAGAAAAGCTGCACTAAGGAGCAATGACAATGTACAAAAACATGAATAGCAGGGAAACCTGTTGCCATGAAGATAGACGCATACACATGGACTGTCTGAGACCCATTAGACCCATCCTGTCTCTCAAGCTCTAAAGGCAACAGCATAGTGATAATTATAAATGGGCTGAGTGTGGAAATTGATTTAAATGTTTATTTGGCTTCTGCTGAGGCAGTGATGCGGAATGTCTCATCAAATTATTACCCTAAGTCGATGCAGAGTACATCACTAACACGGAAAGCAATAACAAAAACCAAACACTACCAACAAAAAATTCAGGACAGTAAGATTGTTTTTAAAGAAATTAATAATTCTGTTCAGCAATGATGCATTCAATTAATCAAATGTGACTGTAAAGACATTTATAATGTTAAAAGAAAATTCTATTTAAAATAAATGATGTTCTTTGGAACTTTCTATTCATAAAAGAATATTTCAGACTTTATCATGGTTTCCACAAAAATATTAAGCAGTACAACTGTTTTCAATATTGATAATAATGAGAAAATGCTTCTTGAGCACCAATCTTGTAACTGAAAAGCTAATTATTTTTTTGATATTAGGATCTCTTTTTTAAAAATAGAATCCTTTACATGCACAGCAGAGGGTTTCAAATTAAAGCGACTTAAAATAAAGGGAACATATATTATATTAAAAATTACAGACTGTTACACATCTGAAAGCACCTTTAAAAGCAAAATCAACTAGGTATCTGATTAAGTTAAGTTAAGTAAGACAATACAGCACAGAAATGAGTGCAACTTATTCAAATAAATATCAGACCAGTCTAACAATTTAGTCATATTTGATGTCCATGTATATGACAAGCAAACTTGTATCAAATGGTGGTGTAAAGCTTTGATTTTACTGCCCATAAACATTTTAAAATGAGGACAATGACAGACACAGACTATAAAACATAGAATATGAGAAAACAAGAAATGCTCTACTGTTGCCTTCTGACCATATCGAAAGAAAGTAACTTGGTTTTCTATGTAAAAAAACAAACAAAAAACACCCTAAATCTTTGAGAAAACTCCATCACAACACAATATTCGGGCTCAATACGGACTCGGGCAGAAATCATGTTCATAGATTAGCTAATGTACTAAAGTTTTATTATCTTTACTGTGGTATGGAGCAGGGCTGGAGGCTGGAGCGAATTAATGCTAATGAGAGAGACACTTGGTGCACTTTGAAGTAATCTAGATCGATATTAGAATATCATATTAATAAAAACTGTATTACTTGTGTTGCTAAATGACATGTTAATTTTAAAATATAGGCCAATGTGTGATGGAGAAAGCTCTCTATTGATTATGCCTTGTTAGCCACTTGACAAAATAGTGTTGTCTCTGAGGCATGGTACAAACCGTATAGGCTATTCTAGGTAAATCAAGAAAACAAGTGATTCAAACAATAAGACGAACCGTGTTGAACTATACATTGCTGCTGGAGTACACAACAGTACACAAGTCAACAAAATATAACATTGTTATAGTGGTTTTGGGATTTTAATCTAAAAATCTTAGATATTGTGCCTTTAAGCAGATCAACTTAAATTAAAATTAAGCAAATCAGCATATTAGCGTGATTTCTGAAGAATCATGAGAACATTTAAAAATATAATTTAGCAATTAAATGCAGCCTTGGTGAGCATAAAAGACTTCTTTAAAAATCTTACCGACCCCAAACTTTAGAACTTGGTGTATATAAGTTATTTTTAACTTTAGCGTACATCCAGAAAATTAGAGCACTTTGATAACAACAAATGCTACAGTTAAACAATTTAAGCAGTAGCTAAATATATGACATAAGTTACATAACATGTCATATATGCAATGGGGAGGTATAAAGTATAAACGCAACCATGAACACAACCTCCCACCCAAACAAAACCCCTACTAACCTGAATATCTGTGTCCTTGACTGGCTCAAGAGGCTCAAATGTAGTGGCTGCACTGAGACTTTCAAGACGCTGGGAGATATGGAAGATGTCAAGACCACGAGAGCCCAGGAGGATGGAGCTGAAGTAAAACAAAATTATGACAACTTTTTAAAGAGCATGCTTTTTTTAATTACTTCAAATGCATTTAAAAGTCATGCCAATTCATATAAACACTTCAATCTGAAAACTCACGCTTTTACATCAGCTGTATCTTGAGAGGTTCTGGTGAGAGTGCGGGACCGTAGTCGCTCTCCTGCCTGCTGGATCTCCTGTAGGTTTCGCTCGACATGGGGCAACTCAGACACGGCCTCAGTCTCTGCTGCAAGCTGTTCTGCCTGCTGCAGGAGTTCACCGAAGCCCTCAGCATCCATTTCCAGAACCTGTTACACCTGACAGCAAAACAAGAGCAGTATGCCTGTTACACAGGGCACATCATTACCCAGCAGATTATAAGATACTAGTTCTTATCATCACTATAATACTAGATGCTTTTTACATTGATAACCCAACAGTTTGAAAGAGACTCCATGTTAATTTATCACGGTTTTACAGTAGTAACTGTGGGATTTTTGTTGAAAATATATATCATTTTCATGATTACTTAGCTAAGACAGTGACAAGATATACATACACTCGCATTTATTCTATTAGCTTAACTGGGACGAATATTCGTCATATGTAAATAGATAGGTAAAACAATATTAGTACCACATTTAATGAATATCATGGTTGTTTAGCTTGTGTAATAACTGTAGTCAGTAGAAATGACTGTCACTTGCTAGCAAGCTAACTTGACATGAGGGGCTGTCGGTAAACGTGTCCCAAATAGACACCTATCAAATGCGACTGCAATTATCAAACTATTAAATAGTTAATTAGTTAACGCATATGTAACAACCCACCTCGCTGAATGTGTAACGTTATTCTTATAGCGGCTATAACAGAATGATTTCACTTAAGCCGCTATGCTAAACACATCCCCCTCGTGACATCCCGGGTTTCTGTGAGAGTGCGCGCTGATTGGTTCAAACCGTTTTTTTCCCAAAAACACCCGCGACTAGAGCCTCGTGATAGAACTTTATTCAGATGTTTCTGTTTACAAGATTACAATACGTTAATATCGGCGAGATCAAGTCATGCACAGTTTCTGTAAGATTAAATCCATTGACTGAAACATGACGGTGAAGATAAGTTACAGCGGTGTCCGATATATTTGATATATCATGGTAAGCATGTCTAAAAATCATGGTAACTTTGTAAATATTTAATGTTTTAATAATAGTCAACTTTATATAAAATATAAATTACATTATATATACACATTTGTACAATATAATTATTAATAATAGTAGTACTAAATTACAGTAATATTAAATTAATATTAAGTCCTTAATTACACCATGAGGGTAAAACATGCAATTTGTTCATGTTGGCATCTGCCTCATTTAACTACCTACCAAGTGACAAATGAATGTGTGCCAAAATACAGAGTATGCTTGTATAAACAGCCTCTGACATATAAAATAAATACAAATAAAATAATTTCCCACCTTAGAAAACTGTTTCACTTTAACCCAACAATTGAAAACCATTAATTTTTTTCCTATTCACTATGGTGACTATTTTTCCAGATATGCTCTTTGAACAAACTTAACAGAGCAATGATTCACTCAATGTCAGCTTTAAGTTATGCCTCCTGCAGTTGTCAGCTTCCAAGGGAGATGTGCTCACACATGCCACATTTAACACCAGAAATTTTGGTTTCACTTTTGATGGTCCCTTTGACACATTTCATTGACCAAATAACATTGCACCTGCAGGTCTATTAAATGAGTATAGTCTTACTAAGAGTGTTAAGTAAAAATAAATTGGCATGCACTTGTAAAGTTACGGAGTATAACTATGTCTGTTGGACCATCAAAATAAGTGTTAGCAAAATTAACAGTGAATGCATCTTATGTATTCTAAAACTTGCATTACCAATATAGCACACCAACCCCTAATGCTAAGTTAAGGTGCATAATGTATAGAGTTCACAAAAAAACAAGGTATGAAATAAAGCCACACACACCATTAACTGCTGATATAGATATATTGTAGACAAGGTACATGGCAGAAAGAATTACAAATGTCTATTTATGAAGAACCGACATCTTGTGATCATTATTTGTAGCAGTACAAATCAGTGCATTGTTTTCCCTCTTTAGCCTGTGTTAAAGGATTCCACAACATTAAACAGTCAGATTTGGAGAACAACTTGGGAGGTCATTTATTTGATAGAAAGACAACATTATGCAATGCAAAACGATGACAAATACAGATGTACAAATTCACATTGTTGTAGTTGACCTCCTCAGTCCTCATTGACAGCAGCTGGCGCCGCAGGAATTGCCCTTACAGACACAGCCAGAGGCACATTTGCTGCAACCAGACGGGCAGCAGGGACAGCAACCTGTGACAATAGAAGAAAAGAAGTTTAGCCAACTCAGAGAGAAAATAAAATATATAAATTAAGTAAACAGTTACCAAGTTCACTTACTCTTCTTGCAGGTTGTACACTGGCAGTTAGTGCACTTGCAGGTGGCACCACAGTTGCAAGTTCCAGCTACAAAAAAAAATAAAAAATTATAAAAACGTTGCAGATATAGCCTTACTCATTTAACCAATTCAATAGAACTAAAACTATCAGATTGTGCTACCAGCATCATTTTCATGTGGTTTGAGACTTAAAGTCCACCTATCCCTACCCTTAAAACAATACTTTTTTAAAATTAATTAAATAGCCCTTGTAAAACAATCTGACATGTAAAATGAGACGCCAGGATAACATGCAGCAGGTGTAACTTGATTCCAAAACTAAATACAACTTATTTTTATATTATAATAAAACATAATTGTAAAAGCAATGTCTAAAACACTTACTCTTGGCGCAATCACAAGGATCCATTTTTCCTCAAAAGTATCTTTAACGAGCCCGAAAGTCCTTTGGAAGTATCACTTCACTCGGTTAGTGAATGAGTTGATGTAGAAGGTACAGAGAACTGCTCGCGCGCTGCTTTTATACTGTTCTCTTACTGCACAGTCCACACACCGAGTGCAAAAGCCCGCCCGCTTCAGCCTGCACACGGTCATTCATCCATCATTAATCACACTGGGTGCAAACTATCAAACAATCAGGAGTCATCATTCCCACCCTGTCACATCAATGTTCTGTTTTTACGATTATATAACTACCATTCCACTCCACTGGCTGAATGTTGATTGCTGTTTGTTTACGTGATTATATAATTCGATGCTTTTGTTTATTATTTTCGTTTTGGGAGATGGAAAGACCTTCTTGTTTGATAGCATAAATTAGTTTGTTAGAATCAAAGAGGTCTATAAAATACAATACTTTGTCATACTTGCCCAGTATTTGAGCTTTTTTAAATATTTTTAGAGTTCTGTGAGAAAGGCAAAGTAATACGACTTTAAATGTAGGCTAAACACGAATAAGAGTCTAAATAAGTTACAAGTTAAGCAGATATTGCCCATATATGACATTAAACACACAGAAGATGCTCGTTTAGAGGCAATTTTTGCTTTTATGAAAAGCTTTGTTCTCTACTATAATTGTTTGTCAACTGTTTGTCCTCTCTGCACACGGCTCAAGTGAAACTGCGTGCGCGTGCGTGACAGCCTCAGCACGTGCTCCCTCTGTCTCTCTGCACTCGGCGGAGATGCGGGCGAAACCTCAGTAAACAGAAGAATTGATTTGCACTCGTTTACTCTGTCTGCTGCCCGGAGTATTTTTCCAATACCAATTATTCATTACAACTAAACTGATGTAATGAGTGCAGAGTTTCTTTGAATTTTGGGGCTGAAGATAAATAATTTAAAGTATTTAATGCCCAAAAAAACGCACGTTTAGAACACTGATCACACGTCTTCTGTGATAATCTGTCATGTCAGTGCTATAAGTGACTTCAGTGCCCATGATTTCCCAGCCAACATTTGTATTGTGGGCCCTTACGGGCAGTGGCATATTAAGGGACCTCACAGAAGTCGCCTAAAGATTAAAATGCTAATAATAGGAGACATTTTTTGTTATACTTATATGCAAATATATTTTGAAATTATATATATTAAAATATATTTCAATATTTGATTTTAGCTCCTTTTTAATATTTTCCACATATATTATAAACATTAAACAACAACACACATATTTACATAATTTACATGTAGCCTAAAAGACGTTTAGATTTGCAATATTTACATATCTTAATTTCTAATATTTGTTAATAGATTAGTTTTCTGTATATGTAAATCTATTTTCAAATATTTAATTTTAAATAAACTCTTAAGAAATTGAGTAAATGTCCTCAAAACAATGCACCCATCCCCCAACATCTGACTTGACGACACGGGCTGTTAACTCTCTTCTCCAGAACAGTTCTCTCTTCTCAGCGTCACAGAATTGGTGCATTTCCTCTGTGAAATTTCCTCTGTGTGTTTCATTTGATCCATAAAATCATGACGGTGCTTTAAATCATTTCATTTAATGCAAAACAATGTTTTCCCCCAATTATTTCTGATCAATTGTATTTGTTAATGTAACCAAATGCAATTACTCAGATCTACTTCATTGTTTTATTTACTCAGTTCTTACAGTGTATGTAATTGATTTCACTACTTTAAAATTAAATCAATATTTTAAGTGTAAAAATGTTTCACCAATTTTTTTTAGTAAATCATAGTAAAAGTTTTTAGAGTGTGCGAACAAATTGGACTTTTTTTATTCACATTTGACAGAAACCTTCACCAGAGATAGTCTTTCATCCTTCCACACATTGCCTGGTTTCACAGACGAGGCTTAGATTTGGCCGCCTTAGTTAAATTAGGATATTTAAGTAGCTTTCACAAACCTGCCTTAGAAAAAAACAAATAGCTGATGTGCATCTTGAGACAAAAAACATGCACTGACATAAGATAAGTCAGTGCAAGTTGCTTTCAGTTAAAACAACTCAAACATGCATTTTAGTCTAGGCTAGCCTTAGCCTTGTCTGTGAACATACAATTATTATAAACAAACAAAAAAGCACGCACTGGCAATTTGTTCAAAGTGAGTGCTCGGACAAAAAAATAAAGCATTAGAACATAAAGTTCTTAAACATTATGTTAAACAAAAACAAAGATATAAAGTCCGTACACGCCTCCAAAAAGTAGAAATTTAGAGTCTGTCATTCAATATCTATTTGTTGGGCCCGTGGTGTGGCGAGTTTTTTTTTTTTTTTAAAACATTATAATTACAAACATTATTCAAGTAGTTATTCTTGATGCCAAACTGCCAACTTTTATTATGGCCTTTCCGTTAAGTTCTTAAATCAGGAGCCCTGCGCTTGCTCAGCGCACATCCTGCTGGAAACAATCCTCTCTCTCCAAGTTATGGGCATCTCCTGTCAGTAATAGCAGAATACAACACCTGGCAGCGAACAAGCTAGCGGCTGCGGTAAGACACTTCCATTTAATGTAACTCGTAAGTTTATTGCAGTAAAGAGAATACAATTATGCACACATTATCGTTTCCAAGCACAGTATGAAGAGTTTCTGCTAATTAGCTACGCAGAGTTAGCAGCACCACTAGCCAGCGCATAGAGAATACACTGAGTTGCCTGGATCTGGCTAATATATCGATAGCATACACATTTCTTCGTTTTGAATGAAAATGGCGTCGCATAATTAATATGTTAAAATAGAAGCACAAAGTAAAACCTTATTTTCTTTAAACACAGTGAGTAGACGTGTACACTAAAAGGATTAGCAGAATAGCATGCTAGCAAAAGTGGCTTGGTAATGCCGTGACAAGCTGCCCACTGTTGCTAGGCAACGGAAGCCCCATCGGGCGAGAAGCACAGTAAGCTGTTTATTCTATTACCCAGGCAGAGAGAAGGGGTAGTTAGATGGGCTAAAGCCTGAATACAGTCTCTTGTTCTGGATCATTTCCCCATTACCCAAAATAGCATTTTCAATTAATTTATTTTAGTTCAAATTACGTAAATGTTTTGTTTATTTGAAAGTGACAATACCGACATTTTGAGCTGTAGATTTGAAACATTTAAAAATAATATAAATAAAACTGAGTAAACTGTGTGTGTATATATATATATATATATATATATATATACACACAGTATATATATATTTAATTTCAAAATAATGCTTCATTGACTTGCCACCCATATAGGAGATTGTTGTGGTTTTCTAGTACATGCAGTGAATGTTTACAGGTTCATTGTTTTAACATCTGTTTATGGTATTTTCACAGGAAGTTTGCATTGGTAACATCTGATTCTGCTGTTGAGCTGTGTCACCATGTTAGTGCCCATCTTCACCCTTAAACTGAACCATAAGATTAACCCTCGAATGGTTGCTATTGGAAAGTATGATGGGATACATCCATGCCTCACTGCAGCCACGCAAGCAGGCAAGGTAAGTGAAAAGTTTTATTTTAAAAAGTAGAGATGCACCGATGCATCTGTTTTTTAATTTTTTAATTTAAAACCATTGGCATATCAGCTATAGCAAAAAAATGTTTATTAATTAACTGCATTAAGGCTCTAAGCTGTATAATGTCTGTTGCAGAATCCAACGTTTCTCTCTAGATTAAATAATGAAATACTTGCTAAAACAAAATGAGAAAAAAAGCCACTTTTGGAGACAAATACTGAATTGAGTTTTCTTTCACTTCTAATTCACACACAATGATATCAAAATTAGTGTCCTGGCGAGTATCCTTGTAAACATACTCGGTTATGTCTTAAATGAATGTAAACAGTTGAGAATTAAACTCTTGTGTACCAGTATATTGGATCCGTGCAGCTTTTAAAGTGACAGCAGCCTAATATTCCTGCTGTGCTGCTGTCTGTGTTTTTAATCATACAAAATCGCTCATTACTATTGACTAAAACACTTTTGTAACTTTAATAAGGTCTAATCTATTTTTATAATAAAAGTTCTAATAAGAGAGAATGTGACAAAAATCAGTATCTGAATCGCCAATAGTTGTTTGTTAAAGGGTACCTATCATGGAATTTTGAAAATTACCTTTCATGTAGTGTGTAACATAGATCTAAGTGAACAAAAACATCCTGCAAAGTTTTAAATATGAAAGTTCACTGTATACAAAGTTATTGTCTCTCAAAAGTAAGAGTCGACTCTGAGTCGCTGATATGAATCGATAGACAAACGATGCATTTTCTCTAACTTTCGTACGTCACTTGTACAAGTTATTTGAATTCGACACGCCCACTCAGTGCGCGAGCCCAGCAGACAGAGAAACCTGACAACATCATGTCGACGAGACTCTGTTGTGAAGTGCGAATCAAAGCAAACTTTTTTTTTCACTGCCCAGGGACAAGCATGTGAAGACTCAGTGGCTAGAGTTTATATTTCCAACTATACCACACAAGTATAGCCACCTTGAGCTGTGTTTGCGTTATTTTAATGACGATCGCTTCACAAACACAAATGCTTTCAAGTGTGGATTCGCGAGTCGACTGATATAGGAAGGTTCAATACCAAGTTTATTTAGATCAGCTTCCTCCTCCGAATCACAACCTGTAAGTACTATTAATAATGGTTGCTTTTATGTGTGTGTGTGTGTGTGTGTGTGTGTGTGTGTGTGTGTGTGTGTGTGTGTGTGTGTGTGTGTGTGTGTGTGTGTGTGTGTGCGTGCGTGTGCGTGCGTGTGTGTGTGAGAGAGTGAGAGTTACGCTCAGCAGCTTCTAGGTCTCCAATGTCATTTTTTTGTTTTTTGAAATATGTGAAATTATGTGAAGCGTATTGTAGTACTGCAGTGCTTTATCAATATGTTTAAGCTTTGGGCTAACGCAAAATATAACTGACTGGGTCATCTGACCAATCACCGCCGATTAGCGTCACGCAAAGGAGGGGTTTGGACAAATGAGTCGTCAAACGAATCATTAGGGAGTCGGTGAGCAAATCAGGTAAAAATAAATGCATATTATAAGACAACAAAAGTGTTTTTTGTCATTGCATGCATGTAAAACTGTTGTTGGGGACTCCCAGAACATTATTAGGAACATTTTAAATGCCATAATAGGTGCCCTTTAAAATCATATCGGCCTGAAAAAATATTATTGGTGCATCCCTATTAAAAAGTATTATATATTAAAATGATATCATATTATATTGTATTTGCAATATGTTCTATTATATTGTATTTCTCATTGTAATAGTTAGTCCTCTATTTGGCATCAATAGCACATTCAAAAATGTACAAAGTACATATTTTATTCAAAAATATTCATGCAGAGAGCTTTGCTACTCTTGACATTTTTGTAGTTGCATTCTTGTTTTTTTCTCTGACAGTACTTTTCCTAAGCTTGGTTGGCAACATAGCCAGCTTTGTTTGTTGTATTTTATTACAATGGACTTCATAGTGCTCGTAGCTTTGCCAATCTTTATTTAGCCTTTTTTTGTACATTTACACAAGCAGCTCCTTGTTGTCTTCATGACAAGCACGGTTGATTTGATTGGCTATTTTAGTTAAAGTCTGTGATATTTATTACAATAAAGGATCTGAACACATACAAATGTTGTAATGTGGACACATTGTGTGCCTTGTTGAAAAACTTATTGGTAAAAAATAAAAATTTTCATTGTTAAAGCAAAGTGATTTTAGGGCATTTTCAAATGTGTATTTTTAAACAAAATAAAAAAAACTATATCTAATATATATTAATCCATTTGCATTTTTACACATGGTACAATCCAGTATTGGGTTCTGTAAGAGAGAGAGAGAGAGAGGACGTAGAATGATCATTGATGTTTTATTGACAAGACAGGGCACAACAAGGAGAGTGAGTCATGAAACAGTTCAAACAGTAGGGCAGGGCGGACCACACGGTGACAGGCAGGGAGGATGACCACTGAGACCAGTCCTGGAGTGACCACGAGCTTGAGGAGTGTAGAGGAAGAGGCAGCACTAGGTGGGATAATGGTGAGGAAGACCGATGTAGCACCAGTCTTGCTGCTAGGCAGAGGCTCCCAGAACCAGAGGCTTGACACTTGAGTATCAGACTGCTCCCACAGTCGAGCTGCTAGGCAGTGAGGGTCAGTGGCCAGGAAATCTCAGGATGCAGGGCAGGGAAAAACAAGACTCACAATGAAGGCCAGATAAACAGGCAAGGCACAAGAGAGTAATTAAATAGGAAATACAAACAAAGACTGAAACAGAACAATGACTAGTGAAGCAAAACAAAAAAGACAACTCGGAATAAAATTACTGAAACTTGTAATCAAAAAATAAAACAAAAGAACTAACTGACAGGGAACTAGATACTGGAGATGATAATCTTAAACAAATACATAATCAAAAACAAAGCCATGTGCTCAAGCATAAGACAAACAAGGAAACATTAAACGGTGACAAGACTGTCATGGCGGGACCCTGACATCCAGTTTAACTTCTAAACCCATCCAGGTGTTTATCCATAACCCTCACACTCGAGGCCAGAGGCCAGCAGCCCACCGGCTGAGTCAGAGTACCCAGGACTCCGATATCTCACTCCTCAATATCAACCAGGCAGTCAGCTGTCTGACGGCTGGTACTCTGGGACCCAACACCACAGGACACACGCTGCTCATAGGCTCTCAAACTAACCTGTTGGCCTATGATGTGCATGACAACACCGATGTCTTCTACAAGGAGGTAATGTTTATATGGCGTGTCTCATATTCATAAAGCTGCAGTTTTTTATTATTATTTTTTTAAATGGATTCTTAAAATAAAATGGATTTCTTAAGACATTGATACCAGGTTATCGAATGGTTCTTATCCAAGTAAAACAGAAATGTTTATCACATGCTTATTATTATATAACAGGTGACTGATGGGGCCAATGCCATTGTTCTGGGAAACCTAGGAGATATCCAGTCCACCCTTGCCATCATTGGTGGAAACTGTGCTCTGCAAGGTTTTGACTATGAGGGAAATGACCAGTTCTGGACTGTAAGATCATATCTGTGTCCTATATTCAAAATATATTTAAGAAACAAAATTATGAAGGATATTTATAGGTATACCTTTTTTTTTAAAAGGTCACTGGAGATAATGTACGATCACTTGTGCTTTGTGACTTTACTGCAGATGGCAAGAATGAGGTGAGGCATTATTCTTTTCGTTTTGATGTAATAATGACAAAATACTTTTGTAAATTATTATAAAATACTGCTTTCATAAATTGACCACACATCCCATCTTTCCAGCTGCTTGTTGGCTCAGACGACTTTGACATCAGAGTGTTCAGAGAGGATGAACTGGTGACTGAGATGGCAGAAAATGAGGTATGAATTGTTGCTTGATAGTTTGATCATTTTTTGGAAACTTTTTATATACAGTTATTGCTTTCTGTTTCTTTCAGACAGTCACATCACTTTGTCACATGCACGGCAGTAGGTTTGGTTATGCTCTGGCCAATGGCACAGTAGGAGTGTATGACCGCACTGCACGCTACTGGAGGATCAAGGTAGTGCATTTTGGTCCATTCAAAATTAAACCTGAATCAGCATTCTTTTCTAGAGGAAAAGGATCATTAATCAATATAAAAATGAGTAAGAATAATTTTGATTTTTTTTTTTCTCACAGTCTAAAAACCACGCCATGAGTATCCATGCCTTTGATCTTAATGCTGATGGTGTTGTTGAGCTCATAACTGGGTGGTCCAATGGAAAGGTCAGTCTTTTAGAAATTACACTGAGTGGCTGTTTACACGACACCTTTTTCAACTAAAAACTGAAAACTTTTTATATGTTTTGGCTATCCATTTACACTACAACAGCATTTTGGGGACCTGAGAATGCAATGTTTTGAAAGCTGGTTTAAAAGTGCAAGTTTTTGAAAACGATATCGCGAATTTGTGAAATTTTTTGTGAATTTGTTGTCTTTAGACACATAGTATTTCTTTACAAAGTGACAATTACTGGCTGGGCATGCATAATACAGCGTTTTTAGTCATTTTCGCAGATCCATGTGAACAGGGTTCATTTTGACAACGTTGTAAACACAAAGGAAAAACTTTTGTAGTACAGCGTTGTCGTGTAAACGTACCCTCACATTTTACTTGCCAAGGTTTTTGCTGTACAAGTAAAAAGAGAGGATTCCCTGTGATTCCATGTCTAGATTGATGCTCGCAGTGATCGCACTGGTGAGGTGATCTTCAAGGATAACTTCTCATCCTCTGTGGCTGGGGTTGTTGAGGGAGACTACCGCATGGATGGACAGATTCAGCTTATATGCACCTCTGTGGAGGGAGAGGGTAAGATGACGGACATTTATTGTAAATGCATGTTGCCCTTGAGTATTGGCTCATTATATATACGTGTCATCCTACAGTACGTGGCTATCTGCCTGCCAGTAAGGATATGAAGGGAAACCTAATGGATGCAAGTGTAGAACAAGACCTGATCAGGGAGCTGAGCCAACGTAAACAGAACTTGATGCTGGAATTACGAAACTACGAGGAAAATTCCAAGGTTATACATGCGGTTCTTTAGTCAAAATGCAGTGATGTATGTTGATGTTCCCAATGCAGTTTTTGGTGAGTGAAATTTGTGACATAGGCTCTTCCTGGAGTTTCGGAGGGGGAATTTAAGATGGGTGTAATTCCAGCTAACACGCAGCTCCAGACAGCCTTGTCTGTACGAAGAGCCACAGAGAGCCAGAGAGCACACATAGAGCTCAACATCTCCACTCCGAATGGTACAGTTAAACCATCTTAACTCAGTTGCAACACTTTTTTCACCTGCACTACAGCTTTTATTATGTTTTTTTTTTTGTTCAATTATATAGACCTGTCATAAAAGCCACATTGAAATTTGTAAAATCAGTTTGACTTGTAGAGAGCACCACGCATGACATATGGGGGGAAAAAACAAGATATCGTGGCCACAATTGAACTAAATTAAAACGAAGGAATGAATTGGTAGCCTGACTACGTCAGACTTCCTACTTCCGCTAATTTCATTTCGCTCCTGTAGTCAGTCTGAGATAGCAGCCTATCTTTCTGTTTTCCACCGGCCTGAAAACAGCCGGGCCAATCACTGAAAAGAAGGCGGGCTGAGAGCCGTGACGTAGTCGCTAAGCGCCGAGTTTAAGAGTTAGGTCAGAGAAATCGAAAACGACCGCGGATAGGGAGACGCGGATGCAATTCGCTCTGTTGTGGAGAATATTCCCGGCATTAGCAAACTGAAGCCCGAAGAAGAAGAGTGTGTATTAAACATGTTGAATGGAGGATGTTGTGGCCCTACTCCCTTTGGGAAAAGTTTAATTCAACTATTGCCGATCGTCAGCGAGAAACTGGGGAGCCTTTTGACAGGTCAGTGTCTCCTTTCATTTCCAGGTCTTAAATACCGTAAAACTTCAAATAATAGCCCAGGCTTTTATTTGCCCAAATCGTCTAACTGCACCGGCTTGTATTTGAGACAGGCGTCTATATGAGACAAGCTTTTATAGTGTTGAGATGTTGTTCATTGAGATGTTGTTCCTAGAGTCTCTAATCTCTAAAAATCTCCAAATGCTCCACGTGAAACTGCGGTCTTCCGATCTTTTACTATCTTGTCGATTGATTTTGATTAATATTTGCGAGGGAGAGAGCAAGATAGTGCTCGTGTTGTTTGAAGACCTGAGAGTGCGCGCGCGGCTCTCTCTCTCTCTCTCTGCTCGTTTGCGCCCTGTCAAGCGCAGCAGTCATTCTATTACATCACTCACCGATCAAAAAAGTCGTTCACAGCCATGTTCACTCCGGTATTTCGCTCGCATCATCAAATGTTTACAGCAGGTTACAGTGGAAGTTCGATCATAGATTTGAGTTCGATGCATGATGTCTGTGGTTCGATGCAGCTGTGTCAGCGCATAACATACGTCATAAATAAACTTATCTGATTGGCTTACGGTTAACCAATGATTTTAAACTTCAGAAATCGCCCCCTAGCGAGAGAGAAAACACTTCTCTATTATGCTATGCCAGACTCTGTCTACGAAGCAAAGTGAAGTAGCAGAGTCTGGTATTACCAGGCTAATGAATTGGTACAATGTAGCCACAATTAGAATGATTTAGAACGAATTATTAAATGTGGCCAAGGTTTAACTAAAAAAAGGAAACAAATTAGCTTAACATGGTCATGATTTACAAAAACAAGGGAACAAATTAGTACAGTTCATGGCCTTAATATATGTTTTTTGGGCTCTATCAACATGAAGTTTTAAATGATAATATTATGATATTCTTTTTGCCGCCCTCCTTCAGAAACAATCATTAGAGCCGTGCTGATATTTGCTGAGGGGATTTTTGAAGGTGAGAGTCACGTGGTTCACCCTTGCGCTCAAAATCTCTCTGGCTGTGTCCGTGTCCCCATCATTCCTCCAAAAGACATTCCAGTTGACCTTCACATCAAAGCCTTTGTGGAGGAAAGACGAGGTACAAAAATGTGGAATATCATCATGGCGATTGTCAAACTTTATTATTTGTATAACATTTTGAGGATTCATTCAAGTAGTTATTTTAAGTTTAAAATTAGGGTATTATGAAAAAATATGGTTTCAAAGAAATTATGTTTTCAAGAATTTCAAAGAAATCTCATGACGATGCATTTTTCTGTTCTTCTTCCCCATTTACTCCAGTACACAGTTCCACGTATTTGAAATCACACGTCAGCTGCCACGCTTCTCGATGTATGACCTTAGCGTTGACTCCTCAGCCACAGAACCCACAGGAAAAGTCACATTCAACATCAATGACAGACCTCAGAGGGTAAAAGGACACACTCACTCAAAATGGAACTGTGTATGCATGACGTCACAAAAATTGTGCCATGCGTTGTATATCATAGTGCTGATGAAATATGAGGCATGCATCTATGTCTGCAGGTAGTTATGTGGCTAAACCAGAACTTTCTGCTGTCCGAGGGCATTGACAGTCCAGACATCACCTTCACCGCACTGCGTGGAGGAGGTCTTCTGAGAATCAATATGCAGCATAGTGGAGAGGTGCTTTTATTGTGTGTTTGTCAGTATTTGTGAGGTACTTACTCAAAACAATCTCTAACTTAGTTCTGCCTCATCAGATCACGTTGAGAACAGATGACATTGATCTGGCTGGAGATCTGGTCCAGTCACTTGCTTCTTTTCTGGCCATTGAAGACTTACAGGCTGAAGCTGACTTCCCTGTCTACTTCAAAGAGCTACGAACCACTCTCACTGAGGTTAAGAATAGCAACATCACCTTTAAGATATATTTTTTTTTAAAGTCTTTTAGCTGCAAACATCCTTTTATGTTCGTGTTAGGTGGATGATTTTCACTCAGTGCATCAAAAGCTCACAGCGGCAATGGCAGATCATTCCAACTATGTAAGAAATATGCTGGTGCAGGCAGAAGATGCCAGACTCATGGGTGATTGGTGAGCATCTTAGTATGATTGATCAGTCCTCTCGCTTTCTCAAAGACACGTACTCACAGACATTATATTCTGTTTTTTTAGGAGAAACATGAAGAAACGCTACATTGAGCTGTATGACCTTAACAGAGATTTGATTAATGAATATAAAATCAGGTCTAATAATCACAATGCCCTCCTCGCACGGCTGAAATCAGTTAACCAGGCCATCCAAAGGGCAGGGAGATTGAGAGGTGGGTGGATTTTTACTAAGAAAACACAGTTAATGAGTATTCATAGTTTTTACTTGACGTCACACTGTATAGGAACGCCCACCTGGAGGGCAAAACAAGATTTTCCTCCAATGCCCGGCAGTTATTTTTACCAGGTTTATACTGAGTACTAATGTACGAAAACAGTGAGTTTTCCCATATAAAACCTTTTTCAAGTAAAAACTTAACATGAAATGTAGCGTGTTTGCATTCATATTCTGTTTGCCTATATATAGTATGCATCATCAATAAGATATGTACTGAATTTGATCTTTTAAAAAGTATATTAAGCCACATTAAGTGTTTTAGAATGTCCCGCTACTTTTCGTGATTGAAATACTGTGCCTGGTGTTTTATATGGATTACAAGTGCCCCAAACTTGCAGTTTGTTCAAATATCTTTTTTTTTTCTTCTTCTTTTGAGAGGTCATCTAAATATTTGTGGTTTGAAACGGATGTAAAATGGACAGGCTTGTGCTGCAGTTCTATGGATGTTTTGCCTTCCAGGTGCCAGTCATATTAATGAAAACTATGAATAGCTTAAAAGGGGGGGTGAAATGCTGTTTCATGCATAGTGAGTTTTTTACACTGTTAAAGAGTTGGATTCCCATGGTAAACATGGACAAAGTTTCAAAAATGAAGTTGTAAGTTTGATGGAGTATTTCTGTTCCAAAAATACTCCTTCCGGTTTGTCACAAGTTTCGGAAAGTTTTTTCCGAATACGGACCAACGTGACGTCAGAGTGGGCGGAATTTCCTTATACGGGTCTTAAGGCACTTCTCCCGGAAGGGCGCGCGCAGCTGTAGCCAGTGCGTGCGAGAGTACGCCTATGCCCGTCAGAGCGCGCTGGGCTCGGCTGCGCTGCAATCAAAAAAATGGCACCAAAAGTGTGTTTTTGGTTGCCAGGGCAAGACAACACTGCACAAAATTTCCAAAGAACCCAGAGTTAAGGGACCTGTGGATGGATTTTGTTTTTCCAGAGCAGCAACGGAGTTGCGCAAGTGTTCTTATTTGTTCCCTTCATTTCGACGGTAATAGTTTTATAAACAAGGCACAGTTCGACGATTTGCAGATTGCCTAATACTTAAAGATGGAGCAGTCCCAACGATAAAGGTTCACGGAACCACAGGCGGTGAGTAAAACTGCTTCAAATGTCTGTGTGTTGTTAACTATCGGCGTGTAAGCTAAGCACAGCAAGTAAACAACATGATCACGTACAGTTAATGTATCGATGGAGCATGCGATGTATGGTGTGTTTGTGTTTTGTGTTTTAAATACATGTGTTTAGCTGGCCACTGTAGGTGTCAGTTTGTTTATTGTAAAAATAAATCATGTCCTCATAAACCACAAGTCTGTCTGTTTACACCACACGCAAAAGCTTCGCGCGCTCCCGCCCACACGGCACGCCTCCACCCGCTCGGGTTTTTCCGGAAAGACTCGGTAGAGCCTATATTTCTTTTATAAATATAATAAAACTAAAGACTTTTTGGAGATATGAAGGATGCAATACTACTCTATAGGTACTCAAGATTAACATAAGATTGAGTGAAACTGAGTGTTTCACCCCCCCTTTAAATGGTCTCTCAGCTCATTAGTTGTTGTTTTTTTGGCAATTAATTGCAATCACGATTATAATTAATTAATTTCCAATTATGCTTTTCAGTGGGAAAACCTAAAACTCAGGTTATCACTGCCTGTCGAGATGCCATCAAGAACAACAACATCAATGCTCTTTTCAAGATCATGAGAGCAGGGACTACTTCCTCCTGAGAAACATCTGGTCCAAATGACCTTAAAGTGCAGAAGTCTGGAAGATCAGACCACATTCCTGGGGGAAACCCCCCAAAACAGGCTTGGAAAGGGCCCAGTAGCCTGCTGGGAAATGAAAAGGCCTGCATGAGAGGATATATTTTGAATCCTGCCTTCACTGGCTGCAGTTTTGTTTTAGAGGAGTAACTGGGTTGGTCTGTCAGTAAGTCTTAGCCAAAACTTGATAGCCAAAGAGACTGTATTTTGTGTACCAAGGCAATGTGTTTGTAAATCGACTGGTTTTATCTGTATTCAAACAGGATATTAAATTATTATATACATGTATCTGTTTTCATTCTATCTGTGCTGTTAAACTGTTGAATCTAGTTTTATTTTCCATTATTGTAAAGAGAAACGGGCGGCAATGGGACACACTCTGCTGAATTCATAATTCTCTTGCGCGTTCTCGATTCCCTGTCCTCGCTCCCGTCACGCGAGGAGTTGCTGCGCTGGCATCTGGCGCGCGATGCATCCAACAAGCTCCGAGCGGAGCTGTCACGTGATCAATGAAAGAACTTTAAAAATGTGCAAGAAATCTTCCGCTTGTAACTGATGTTCATTCTTACAAACATAACTGATGCGAACAGAGATGTCCAATAACCTAACGCATTTCAGCGAGTTGGAAAAGTTTTTTTCCTGAAACATGCACACGCCACAGTCGCGTGTATCAGCTTTAATAGTGGAAGCAGATGTTTGGATCTGGTTGTAGTGCTGTCTTGTCTATGCTGGCTCTCCTGGTACGCCGTCATCTGGGTAAGTTTTGTAAATGTATGTTTGAAACAATGAAAGACAGTTATAAAGAAGGCTGAACGCGAAAATGTAATTAAAAAAGAAACCAATTTGAAATGCAGACACACGCACTAAACAATCCTGAAGGATAATTATTATTCATCGACCTATGTTTAGTACATTTTAAAATATTGCAACCAAAATGCAATTGTATTTATTTAGAGTGTCATTTCTAAATTTCAAATGTTTAAATTACACAAGTTTGTGACGCTTTTGTTTTTGAATGAATCTTTTAAGCGAACGAATTAAAATACGAGTCGCTGTTTTGGGTTTCAAGGCTCAGCGTGTCAGCCCGTTCGTTAACGAACTGAACCAGATCTTGTGCGTTAGAAGTAGCCAGTTGTAGAGCAAATAAAGTACACAGGGTTGTCATATATGAGTGGGGAAATACGTGCTTAGAAACACTTTCGGGAGACTTGTAGGCACACAACTCGGCTTGGTGTTTTTAACGTATCAATTCACTAAATGGTTCAATGACTCATAACTCACACTAACGATGTAGGCTAGTTACAGAATGTACAATTGAGCTAATCGTTTCAGTGAACATATTTTAGGAATGAATCATTATGTGGTTTTGACGAATTATTATATTGATATATTAAATATCACTAGCGTTGAAAAATTGTCTCTGGGTGTGAATAAGAAAAACTGGGTGTATTACAATTATAAACCCTGACCTATCACTAACTTTACAGAATAGACTGGGCTGATGTGTAAAACTATACTCAGGCTCGCCACATAAACATAATACTAGGCCTATATAAAATATAACTCAGGGCTCAACATTAAGGCTTTTCATGTGCTTGTCATTCGAACAAGTAAATCGGCCATTCACAATTGCTTGTCCAGAAATAAATATTCTCATCAGTGTTCACTCAGCTTTTACATATTTAAATCTGAACAATAGTCCACGTTTAGAAAAATATTTTATTAAGACTTTAAAAAAGAATTCTGCATCTATTTTTATAGACTGATGACTTGGAAAAGCAACTGTATTCAGGTATATTTCTGTGAATAACACATGAAAGAGACACTTATGCTCTTTCAACAGTTTCAATTTTTTTTTTTTTTAGTTTGAAGTGCCATAACAGATTTTTAAATTCCAAAATTGGTCAGATGTGTTTCCTGTCATAAATTGTTTGTGTATCCTGTTTCATAGAAGTATGCGGTCCTGGCCGTTTATGAAGCATAACTTTGGTCAAGTAATATCCTGTGTCTTCTGTTGTTTGATGACATCCAGGATGCTGTGGTAAGAAGTATATGTGATGCCTCTCAAATACAGACATATCTTACACAATAGGAAATTGGTTTTAAGGACATGATTTTGAATATAACTGCAGATTTAGTTGTGTTTTAAGAGGTTAAACGTAGCATGAATTTTATTTTTAGGAGGAAAAATATAACCAAAATGATGATTTTCAAGCAGTTATCGTGCATTTGTTTTAACTGACTTTGTTTGTACTTTTATTTAGCAGAACCTACTATGGCCGTGAGAAAATCCAAACACTTTATGTGAATGTGAGACTTCTACCGAATTTCATGGGAGTATAACAGTAAAAACAGTCACACTATGAGAAGGGTCTATATAAAGGGAGATATACTTTGCTCCCTAATTCTGCTGATGCTGCTATTTCTGCTGTTATATGCCCATCAAAGTATGATACCCGTATGGGGGACATTGCACATTCAACATGGGTCCACCAGCTTAAGAACCCTCCTCAGTGGAGCACCAAAGGGACTGGAAACAAAGCCGTTCCCTTCAAAATCTCCAGATATACCTCCTTGCAAGCCTGAGGTTCAGATCAAGCCTAAAGCACAAAGACCATCAAAGGTCAAATCTCAGAAAGCAAAGTCAAAATTTATCCAATCCTCAACGACAGCAAGTCTGCTACCAACACATGCTTCCTTTGACTTTTATGATTACCTTCGAAAAAAAGACCAACGGGACTTCAAGCTGCTAATCGATCAGCCTACAAAGTGTTCTGGACCAGAAGGAGCGCCCTACATGCTGATCGCCATAAAATCCGTAGCAACGGACTTCGACAAACGTCAGGTCGTTCGACACACGTGGGGACGAGAAGGTGTGTTCCAGAAAGACGTGAACATCAGGAGAGTTTTCCTTCTCGGTGTACCCCAAAATCAAACGGCGCTTCCATTATGGGACAAACTTTTGGGATATGAGAGCCACACTTTTCACGACATCCTCCTGTGGGACTTTGAAGACACATTCTTTAACTTGACACTAAAAGAAATCCACTTCCTACAGTGGATCAATGTTAGCTGTCCCAAAGCAAAGTTTATTTTCAAGGGTGACGCTGATGTGTACGTGAACATCGACAATATCCTGGAGATGCTTGAGGGTCAAGAGATCGATAAGGATCTTTTTGTCGGAGACATCATTGTCCACGCAAGACCAATTCGCAGGCGCAACAGTAAGTACTTCATCCCAGAGTTTATTTACGGCCAGGGGATCTACCCGTCCTATGCTGGCGGAGGTGGCTTTGTCATGTCAGGACATACCGCATTGAAGCTCCACCTCGCCTGCAAAGAGGTGGAACTCTTCCCCATTGATGATGTCTTTCTGGGCATGTGTCTGCTGAGGATCGACCTTCAGCCGACTCGCCACGAAGGCTTCCGCACCTTTGGAATTGTGAGACCGTCCGCTGCCCCCCACCTCCAGGTCTTTGACCCCTGCTTCTACAGAGAGCTGATGGTGGTGCACAGCTTGACCGTCCCACAGATCTGGCTCATGTGGAACCTTCTGCATGACCATAACCTTCAGTGTCACAGCAGTAAGGATCCTATGGTTTTCCCCTTTCAATGGAGAGACAAGATGACTGCTAAGGACAAGGCAAAGGAGAAGCTTAGGAACAACGACTATGGGTTAAAAGTGTTTGTGGAGCATTAACTCCTCGAAAAGGACTGTACTGTGAAAATAAAACATAAAACGGACAGGGTATATGTGACCCTGGACCACAAAACCAGTCAAATGGGACAATTTTCTTAAATTGAGATGTATACATCACATGAGAGCTGCATACATAAGCTTACCATTGATGTATGGTTTGTCAGGATAGGACAATATTTGGCCGAGATACAACTATTTGAAATCTGAGGGTGCAAAAAAAAAATCTAAACATTGAAAAAATTGCCTTTAAAGTTTTCCATTTATGCTCGTGATTGTGCTGCATTCACTGTATTATATATTTACGGTAGGAAATTTACAAAATATCATGGAACATGATCTTTACTTTATATCCTAATGATTTTTTGCATAAAAGAAAAATCGATAATTTTGACCCATACATTGTATTGTTGGCTATTGTCACAAATATGCCCGTGCTTGTGACTGGTTTTGTGATCCAGGGTCACATATGAGGAAAAACTAAAGCAATAATTCACCGGCATGTCGAACAAACCCCCACATGACATGGAAGAAGAACTAGATACCATAAGCTAATTTAAGCTTCCACATCTTAATATTTCATGGCCAGTGGCCACGTTTTATTATTTCGTTGTTTTAGTTAAATAATGGACGTGATTTAAAGTCCCCCTGTGGTCAATAATTTTGTCCCTTAGAACTCATCTTTGATCACCAAAATGGCATGTTTTTTTCCTGTGAAAATATTTATTCATGCCTTAAAATAGCTTGAATGTAACTCTATACACTTGCTTCATTTAGTACTTGCTGATCCATGAATATGCAAATGAGCCCCGTCTCCACTCACTCATAGAGGCTCGTCTACAAGTCGATGAATCAGATATGGTAATGCGTTTTATGTATCTCTCTCTACAACATTGGACACATAATTCATACGATTAGCCTTTTGCTTGACTACGTATCAAACAGCTAATAATGTGTTGCTAATATTACACAAACCATGTTCACGTTCACCATCATAGGCCTCGTTTACACTGCAGGTCTTGATGCCCAATTCTGATTTGTTGCCTATATCCGATTTTTTTGACCGTCCGTTTACACGTTCTTTAAATTGTGACCCATATCCGATTCATGTGTTTACACTTGACATAGATCTGAAACATCGCGCATGTTTAAAGGGGTCTTCTTGCACAGATGGACGAACGCGCAGTGAGATCTCATGTATATTTACATATACTTAAAATATATTCTACAATATATTAAACATACATGTGACACTATATCTTTATATATATTATCAATACATTTTTCCCATATAAATCGCAATACATTGTGGTGGTTATTTATAAATAATAAAATTGCATATATTTTATGATAGGCTATATAAACACATTATATATTCATGTTCAATATATTGCAATATGCACATTATGCAGGACTATTGGGAGTCCGGTGGGAACATAGCCTAAAACACGATCTCATGAAAGTGAGTGTCTAGCGCGAATTTTATTTCTCGTGCCATTTATACGCCAAAAATAGTTTTTGCTTGCATATGATACGCACTGTAAACATGCGTTTTAAATCATACACGCAAAAACTATTTTTGACGTAAATGGCACGTGAAAGAAAATTGTGCAATAAACGCACTTTCATGTGATCGTGGCAGGCTTTAACGAGGAGAAGAGGGTCCGAAATTTTAGGATGAGCAAGCCAACCTTTCATATGTTGTGTCAACATGTGTCCACATTCCTCTCCTATATACGACGACACAATGTTTTGTCGGGCCATCCGTCCCCTCGCAGACGCGCGTCTGTGTTTCTCTCATCATTAAACCGCGGAGACGTAGCCTAATGCCTCAGAAAATCCGATCTGCCTGTTTACATGACGGTCGCATTGGCACATATCGGATTTATATCTGATTTATTTCCACATATGAACGAGGCCTGAAACCGATCTCGAAATATCCGAATGCATGCGTTTTTTTCCTGTTTACACTGCCATAGAACACATCCGATCTGTGTCGCATATGAGCAAAAAATCGGAATTGGGTCACATTTCACTGACAGTGTAAACGGGGCCTAGAGTCAGACACTTCTGAATATCTTCATCCTTAGAAACGCATTGAACAACTTGAGTGTCTGTGGAGAATGGCATTTCATTATAACATTGTAATTTACATCATATACATAATTCACTCGCTATATTGCTAAATGTACTCAATTTTTCATATTAACTGAAAAATATACCAGGATAACCTGGCTTCTCTTGAGACTCCCCTGCTTCACAGCAAAGTTAATGATATGCTAAAGCTCTCCCACACGTTGACGTGATTGGTTACGAGGTAGTTTGTAAGGTAAGAAACACCAGCCATTTCTTTTTTCACTGCAGTTTTAAAGAGAAAATACTCAGCAATGAATTTGACTTATGAATTTGCACATGGTTTGTCTTAAAGCATATTAAAAACACCACATATAAACAACATTAAAACATTTATTTTCACCACAGGGGGTCTTTAACTAAATTTAACTGAATCAGTATGGCCACGATTTACTTAAAATGATGAAATCAATTAAGTTGTGGGAATGAATTCTTCATTCGTGGCCATGATATCATGATATTTTTCCCCACGTCATATGGGGGCTCCATTTATATGACTTCCTTTCATGATTGTTTTTTGAACATGCTGCTCTTTTTCACACAAAGAAAACATCCAATGACCATCAACTGTCCTGCTCCAAAGGTACAACTCATACAGCTATACGCTCTGAAGCCATATGGTAGCTTTGTGTGAGATATTTAAGTCATTATTCACTGAAAATCTCCTTAAGTGATCTGCATTGACACATATCTGAACATTTCAGGCTTGGAACAACATGACAAAATTGTCATTTTGGACGGTTTAAAAAATTGCTCAAATATAAAATCAAAAAAAAAAAAAAAGGTTCACAAATATCCAACTCAAACTATTCTAATTTTTTTTGGAAAATACTGTAGTTTGTCTAAATGATAAAGATGTTGTACAGGAAGTGCAAGGGAATCTGACACGTTTTGTATGCACAAAATGGACACTAATGTTATGCATTGAAAATTACGGAGTTATGTAATATAGAACAGACTATTACCTTATACATATCCTTTATTAGACAAATGGCACCACTTTTTTTTCTTTGATTGATTAGTGTGCTGCATTGTTTTAGATGACCTGCTGTCTTTTAGATTTACATTAAACTGAATTGAATGATTCTGAAAGCAGCCTGCTGTGAACATGAAAATTAAGTGAATCGGTTTTTTTAACAAAAGACAAAAGATGCCTCCATTCTTTCCCCCCATATTTATTACATCCATTCTTTAAATATGTTTGTTGAACACACTGTAACAGATTTAATGAACAAAATGAAAAATTAGAAATTTAAAAAAAATTATAATGCTTTCAGTAGATTGAACAAGGAAACTAAAATCCAATGGTCACAGCATTGTTGCCCCACTCGGAGCTTTTGACAAACCAGACCATTCCTATTTATACTCCATCAACGCAATGATTATTGCTCTGAAAACATAACAGAAAAGAAACAAACAACAACAAAAATTGCCTGATAAATGTTGATCTTCCATGTACATGTTCCTTAAACCTACAGAAGTAAAAATATCTGTGATACAAAACACCACATTGCAATCAATTTAGATACACACTTTTTTTTAAATCGAGGATAAGTCCCACTTCCAGAAATGGGTTAAATGTACTGAATCCACAAAAAATAATCACTTTTTGGAGGATGGGAAGAACATACAATATAGAGGAATACAATACATAGCATTAATATGCGCATTACACTGTATGGAGTTTGTCCATTTCTAATTAATTACAATCCCAGGATGATCATTCATTCATTCATTCCGATGCAAAAATAGGATAAAGTCTGAAGAAGAAACAATACATCCAAAACCCATTTGATGAAAAGCATTCACTTGCTCCTGGCAGTAAAAAAAACATCCACCTGAGTTTGGGCAGGCAATCAGCCCATCAGACCACATTCCCCCCTCAGTTACAATCCCTAAATGACAATAAAACAGCGGTTGTGTTGTTCCTTATCGACAACGGAGATTCCAATTGTGCATCTAAACAGTTTGCTTAAGATCTAACCATATTAAAGTGGAACTCGCATCCGTTTCAAAAAGTACAAATTGTATTAAGACAGAAACACCACAACCACTTTGTGAACTTCAGATCATGAAGGGCAATCTCCATTTTCTGTAAAAAATGTGTACGCAGACTGCAATAATCAATTTAAATACACTGAACACAGTAAACTACCGCTTCATGAAAAGAGTTCAATACCCAACGAGTCATTTTTTTCTTCCTCTAATATTCAGGTACGTTTTCGGAAACAAAAGGACTATGACTATTAATTTAGCTTTACATGCTGACATACACTAAGCAGTTCAAAAAATTTCATTTACAGAGAAAAAAGTCAAGACAGGCTTGGTGGGAGATGAGGCACAATGATAAAAGCATCTTCCTTGTAAAAGACCAAAAGTTAAGGGTAAAACATATTAAAAACACCACTGACGGTCTTCCAGCGGAGTTAATGAGAAGTTTATGTAACAAAAAGCAAAATGCCCGAATTAGCCTGAACCACACACTGCAGAAGGTTGGAATGACACCAGAGGTGTGGAGCTTGACAGCCATTGGTGGTTACGCTGCCAGGAAGCAAAGCAATGAACAGTAGTTAGAGGTTAACAAACCATCTACTGAAGTTAAAATGCTCTAGTCATCTCCGAAAGTGGTCAAATGTAGGCTACGCCATCTAGGACAACACTCGAGGGAAGCTGCTATGTTATCCCTCAAGAGCTGGCAAAGGAAGCCAGAAACTCAGTCTGGGGAGTTCCAAACATCGGCTGATCTGATACGGTACCGTTAGGGCAACAAAACAATGAAAATTCTGCACGCTATTTACAGATCTGTACAGACATGGACACACCGTGCTTGAGAAAACATCACATCTACTTGCTACTTGAAAACGACAGCAACAAATCTAAAGAGAGAGAAAGCTTCAAATAAAAAAGCATTAAAAAATTGATGGAGTTACTATGCTAAAAACAATGCAGGGACTTAATAGATCAAATCAAAAGGGAATGTTCTTACACTGTGGGTATTAGAAATGTCAAAGAGCTAACTTGTTTCTTCTTTGGCTAATGATTTGGCAATCAGGTGACACAGTTCTGCAGTTAAGACTCTAAGATACTGAACAAGGGAAAAGAACTTCACATCTTTCCACTTGGAACAAAATAAAAGGACGCAAACAGAATTGACGGCATGACATCCAGTGGGAAAAAGAAACAGCGATGGGTGGATGGCTTTTCTCTCCGGTCTGGGTTGCAACTAGCTTTTATAAATCCAGATTGCACGTCGTCGTTCCCTCCCCCGCCGTCCTTTCTCCCCGAGACTCGCAATTAAAACGTTCCTCAGTGGACAGGAGACAATTATCAAGTAAATTAGGTGTATTTTAGTGCAAATGTTCAAAACTAATGACCTCATGAACAACAAAACAATAACGGAATCAACATAAGCGGGTGTGGGGTATTGAAATGGGAGGTAATCTGTGGTGCTGACTTGGTATGAAATGGGTTTATGAATTGTTATGTGTGTGTGTGAGCCTGCTCATGTGCCACAAGAACATTTTCACAGCACTGGATCCACACTGTGCAAGCTTGTGCTTGTAACCTTACCTAAATGCATACAAAAACACACTCGTTGAATTTACGCGGCAAAGGTTTGTCCTCATTTGACTTTGTTCTCATCCTCTGCGCATAGGAAAGCAAATGAACTTGAATGCATGTGCGTTTTTGTTAAAGTGTTTAGCGTGCAGAGGAGAAATCGGTTCAATGTTCGCCCTTTGGTGCGTCTGGTATGGAAATTTAGAAGGTTGGGCAAATAAAAAAAATAGGCTACACAAATATGTTTGTGTGGAAATGAATCACTGTGCATCCACAAGTACTATAACGATGCTGACGTTGATGCATGTCTGGGTTAAAGCTTTGGGGGCAGAGCCAGGTTTGCATGGTTATCTGAGATTATTATTAGCAGGCCGAGGGCAGCCTCCATGCTATTATTGAGTAGACCGAATCGAGGGGGTAAGAGTTTAACTCCAGAGAAACTCCCAGCATGTCTTGCTTTAGCTTGTGTGATGGCAGCAGTGAGTGAAGGCACACTCTACTGGTCAGTTCAGAGGCTCTGCAGGGCTGGACGGGCACCGTGGGCATGGCGGATTCCTCAGTGGGCACTGGACTCGGCACGGGCCAGGCTACTTGGACGAGGCGCTCCGTATAGAGTCACAGAAGCTATGTGGTTATTCTGCATGACCTGTAACAACAGCAACAGCATGGAGATGAGATCCAATAAGTGCTTAGCTGTGTATGAGCTATGGTATATGGTTATCTGCCAATATTATGGACTATGAAAAATAATATGGTTGACCGTTTGGTTGATGGACCTTATTGACTTCCATAATATGAAAAAATATATATATATATATATATAATATATATGGAAATCAATGGGGCACATTAACTGTTTGGTTACCGGCATTCTTTTAAAATATTTTCTTTTGCGTTCACTGTTCAGCAGAAGAATGAAATTTATACAGGTTTAGAATAACTTGATTTTTCATTTTTGGGTGAACTACGCATTTAACGGCATCATCGACAATTTTAATATCAGTACATCCTTAATATAAGCACATGATACTTTCACTGTACTGTAAACATGAAAACCAAATCTGCCATTTATTTGTAAAATTAATATCTTTATTTATTTTTAAAAGCAACTTTTTATACAGGCTTACTAAGTAAAACAAACAGTACACACAGATGGCCCTGTCACATACCTCAAATATCATTCTCTGCAGTCCAAAACAAAATGTGGAACCAAAAGGGTTGGTGTTGTTTGCAGAGGATGACCTGCAAAATTAATCCATTAATCAGAGCATTATAAACAAGTTTTCATATGCAGCGGTGGCTCTGTGCTGTAGTTTGCATTAAAGCATGTGAATGACCTCTGACTTTTTTGTTTTAATTCAGGCAGTGTTGTTATTTTAAAATAAAACAAAAAAAAATTGTCAATTGAAGTAAAGCTGAAATAATAAAAGGTTACCCTTTATTTCTATATATACACTATAAGTACATTCTACTAACTATAAATAACTTTGCAACTACATATCAACTAACTTTCATTAATTTGAAAGTACATGTCAACTAACTAAAGAATATTAATAGGCTGTTTGGTTAGGGTTAGTAGAATAAGTAGACATGTCCATTTTAACAAGTAGCCAAGTTAGTATAATGTCTGTTGGAGGACCATCAAAATAAAGTTTTTGCAGATATTAAGCAGACAGTTTACTAATACTCTAATGACTGCTTGCTAGTTAACATGTAGTTAATTGCGGAGTTACTTTAGTAGTAGGAATATCGGTATCGGCTGTTAAAAGCAATTATTTTCACTATCGGCCAATTGTCAGGGACAATTATATCTTGTCAATCAATAGGAGGCGGAAAAACGTGTCGGACTGATTACCAGACTGCATACTGTATGTGAAGAAAATGTCTCCTGTGTTGAATTTATGGCAATAACGCCTTTAAATAGCGACGTCTATTTGACCCTATGAATCAAGCCAGGGTTGCCAGGTCCGAGATTGGCCTACACCAAATATTATTTGTAGCTCGCCTCGGATCCTACAAAGCTTTGTTACTTCTGATAAGAAACAAAGTCTCGGCTTTCAAATTCTGTCCATTTGATCATGAAATTCAAACAATAAATGGCGTTTTGATGCTCTTGAATGTGACATAACAGATCGCTGTAGTGCCCCAGTTCAAGCGACAGCACAAATCTTTTCTTCCACCTTAATATAAGTTATATTACATGAACATGCATAAACATCATAAGGTATGTTGAGATACAGTACAACTTACTGAATTGCCTTATGTAATCGCTCAATCAGTGTTTCAGGAAGATGTCAATAAAACAGTTTGTACTGTATATGTGGCCAAAATATACGTTTCTCACCTGTGTAGCACAACTGGTTTTTCCATGGGGTGTCCTAGCAGCTCCTGAATCTGATCCCACTGAGTGCAAAGGTTGAAAACAGAATTAGTACTCACTTACTTAAAAATGTTTAATTATTTATCACATACAGTACTACATAACATCTAATGCATGTGTGTATATAATGCATTACATAAAGAATGTGTAGGCTAAACTAAACACGGTCTATGAACTCACTTTGCTGTAAGTGGTCAGAATGCAGTCCTCACTCTGAGCGTCTGCCCCATCTGAAACAGAATTTAAAGAATGAGACAAACACAAAAGACCACAGAGACATAACAGAGAATTATGATCTAGTCCAGAGAGTCTGATATCGACTAACCTTTTTTAATGACAAGAGGAATCTTGAAATCACACCGATGATATCTGAGATGGGAGTGAGGGTCAATAAAGTGTGTAAATAAAGTGGTACGTGATACTGAAACCACACATTTCTAAACACTTAAATGAAAATCAATATGTCCAGACTGCAAACCTTCCAGACCTTTAAAACAACAGCGACCAATGCAATACAGCAAAGAAATGAGACTTACATGTTAAAATTGTAATGACCAGGGAAGTTGGTGTGAAGGACAAATTTTTTGACCAGGTGGGTTGAAGAGTCAAACAGTATATCCTGAAAGATATATAGAGACATAATGCTCAAAGTTCAATGGCTTTATGTAAATTGAACAAACAAAAGCTTCACTAACAGCATGTTGTGAAGTAACAAATAGTCATTTAAGTAATTTAAAGCTAATACTCACCACTCCTAGAATATAATAATTAAAGAAGTAGTCATTACATTTGGACGGGACTTGCTTGTGAGGGGAGGGTGAATGGATCTTCATCTGAGACAGAAAAAAAGGAAATATGTCAGGACAGACAGAGTAAATGTGAAGAGGGAATGTCGTGGTTTATTTATGAGAATGTAGCTTTGCTCATCTTGAGATTAATGTGCTGTGTGTGTTGAGTATAAATTGGATCGGTCATTACCTTGTCCTCTGACTTGTAAAAGACCTTATGTGGGGAGCCTAAAGCACTCAAAACATCCTGACAGGAATCTCCAAAGTAGATGTTTCTCTCAACAGCCCGCACTTTCGTATCAGCCAACACTCCCGGGCCACATCCTGAGAAAGTGAAGTAACACATACAATGTGACAAAGCAGCGTTCCAAACAGCATATTTGTTTACCAATTCAATTTCCATTAACACTGGATCACTGGATATCACTTATAAACTGGATTACAGCACCAATATTTTACTTTGGACATCAAGTGGTGACCCAACGCAGTAGCAAAATTGGTTATGAAAAAAATTAAATAAATAAACAAACTGCCATTTCAAATGCTTGGGGCCTGTAAGATTTTTTGAATCCTATTCTCACCAAGGCTGAATTTATTTGATTAAAATACTGTAAAAATAGTCATAATTTGAAATATTACATTTTAAAATCGAATTTATTCCTGTGATCGCAAAGTTGAATTTTCAGCAGCCATTACTCCAGTCTTCAGTGTTACATCATGTTCCTTCAGTAATTATTGTAATATGCTGATCTGATCATCAAAGTTGAAAATAAAATATTTTTGTGGAAACCTTGATAAAAAACATTCAGGATTCTTTGATGAATAGAAATGTCAAAAAAACATTATTAGAAAAATAAAAATTGTATTACATTATAAATAAAATATATTTTATTTACAGTTTATTTCCTTACTGTGACTTTTGATCCATTTAATACATCTTTGCGACAAAAAAAGAACAGATCTTAATGAATGATTTGTTTATTAAAGACATTTACTTGTTATGATAAACTATTGTAATCCTGAGCTTGTTTTATTATTAATATTATTTATTAACAGTAAAAAAATAAATAAAAAAACGTAAGTATTTTGCTATCCTTACAATTCATGATTACATAGTTGCAGGTTATGGTTTGCATTTTTTGTTTTTCTTTGCTGTCTGTGACCCTTCAGATGACTAACATTTAAACAATACTCAGCAAATTTTTTTATTTATCTCACAAGCACACATTACTAATGCCGGTTTTCTAAGCACAGCATAGCTTAGGAAATAACATGTCATGACATGCCTTTAAACACAGAAGCATGGCAAAAACAGGAAACTGTGTTGCCCTCAGCAAAACAGCATATTATGATTAATTAAAATACATAGAATTTGATTGGAATCAAGAATGATCAAAGTATGGTATTTTACAGGATATATTGTTTTCTAGTGGTTACAAAGTACAGGATGAGGGCAATGACAAGAGCTGGTGATGAAAATTTTCCTTTAAGGCATCTAAAAAAAATCTCAGTATTCTGCATTCTAGGAGTTCATGAGATGTGAAACTCTTATAATAAAAAAAGGTGTGCATGTTTACAATGAATTTAGTCATGTGCATATTTAATAGAAACATTGCATAATGATTTCTGACATTAGTGAATGAGTTTGGGTTGCTTGTAATACCTGCGGTGAGGAGTCGAAGTTTGAGACCCATGGGTCCCGCCCCATCCCTCAGCACCTCCACACTCTCTGCATACACATTACCAAGGAAACAGGCCAGAGGCATCACCGGAGCCCTGCGAAGAAATATATCATTTACAATGATCGCTGCTTGTGGAAAAATGCAACCCATGAGGTTACGCTTAAAGGGATAGTTCACTTTGAAATTAATTTTTGATATGTTTTAGCTTACCTCAAGGGCATCCAAGATGTAGGTGTCTTTGTGGCCACAGTATTTTCAATTTTGATATTTTTAGGTCAAACCGTTCTTGTCTGTCAGTCATATAATGCAGGCAATAGGGGTTCACCTTAAAAAGCATACACAGAGATGTCCAAATTAAACATGATTTAATGACTCGTAAACGTAAGTACACATTGATGACCTAAGACACGAAACGAGTGGTTTTTGTGAGAAAACGAACAGTATTTATATAGTTTTTACCTCTTGTAAACACAGCCACGTCCAAGTGATCTGAGAGGTCGCGAGCGCTTCGTTCTTTTCCGGAAAGCACCGGAAGTGAAACCTTGCGCGTGTACGTCACTCATTGTTTACACAGAACAGAGATTGTAGGTAAGACTGCTAATTAAAAGGGTACTAATTTGCGCTTATCCGGGATGTTTAAACCGTCGTAAATGAAAAAAATTACAAAAAAATAAAAAAATAAAACAATTGTATGAGTGACGTACACGCTTTCCGGAAAAGACCGAAGCGCTCGCGATCTCAGATCACTTGGACGTGGCTGTGTTTACAAGAGGTAAAAACGATATAAATACTGTTCGTTTTCTCACAAAAACCACTCGTTTCGTGTCTTAGGTCATCAATGTGTACTTACGTTTACGAGTCATTAAATCATGTTTAATTTGGACTTCTCTGTGTATGCTTTTTAAGGTGAACCCCTATTGCCTGCATTATATGACTGACAGACAAGAACGGGTTGACCTAAAAATATCAAAATTGAAAATACTGCGGCCACAAAGACACCTACATCTTGGATGCCCTTGAGGTAAGCTAAAACATATCAAAAATTAATTCCAAAGTGAACTATCCCTTTAAACTGAACAATCAAAACTAGACACCCAAGGTAACAGACTAAATGCAGATTAATGACTCCTTGGGGCACATCAACATTACAAATGGACATAATAATAAGATGATGACTTTAAACTTTGAAGGTCTGTTAGTAAACACATCCATGCATATAATCATTCATTAGTGGTGGCATTTTTACAATTTTTTATCGTCACACAAAGGCCTCAATTATCCAAACAAATGCACAAATCTTACTTGGTTTCTTGAAGGTTGTTTCCGGAGTAAATGTACATCCGTTTGACAGTGGCCCCATGGGGAATCTGCAGGGAGGCCAAGCCATGGGCAAAGTTAGGCTGTCAAAGCAAAACAGCTAGTAGTAGAATGTAGTGTCTGTGTCTCCTCTGGTGAAAATATGCTCAAATCATCATCACCACATGATAAATTCATACATCAGGCAGGGGTTATTTTTCTGAAACTAAAACTATTAAAAAAAATTGTTCATTGGAATAAAGCCCCCCACAAATATATATACATATTACAATAAAAACTTGAATGTTTTTATTTTGGCTTTATTTCGATGCAGAAAAATGTTTTCATAATTTTAGTTTCAGTTAACCCCCACCCGATGTATGAATTTATCCTAAATAAGTTATTGTGAAGATGATTGTGAGCATCTAAGCACTAAAACTGAACTAAAACTAAATGAAAAATATAAATAAACCTAATTACTAATATTTTAAACTAATTAAAAACTAATATAAATGTCAAAAGAACATAACAAAAAAGACTTTTCTTAAAATTACCTAATTAAAAATATAAATACATTATCACATAAAAACTATAATAGTATATATATAATACTAAGATAACACTGATATTGGTATAATTGGATTTCCTGTATTTACTGTATTTATCTTATTTAAAGTATTTTATTAATAATAAAGTAATATTTAATTCATTAGGGGCCAAGCACTGAAAGTGCGTATGCAACTCTTGAAACCGTTGCCGTTCTTATAATTCTTCTGCTTCTTCTTCCGTATGAAAGTCTATGGCAGCCCAGGTATCCTTCAGAACCATCCATCTAACGGTAATACAACAGAGCTTTTTTATAAAAGAAAAAACAACACAGGGAGGGAACGTAGTCTCACCTCATATTTAGGAGCTTCACTCCAGGAGTCCAGCTGAAAGGAGAAGGAAAGCCCTCGGAAGTTCAGGTGGAAGAGCTGCTCGGCAGCATTGTAGACTGGAAAGAGAGAACATGAATCCCCCAGCAATCACACACACATACACACACACACAGCAATGAGGGGTCTGGGCAAATAACTGACGCTGACAATAAATCTCACCTCCTGGATGAGTAGCGCCAAAGGACTGATCAATCTGCTCAATAGTAGGTGCTATTGCCTGAGAGTTAAAATGTACTCCGCTGTAATGAACAGAGAAAATGGTAATTTTACATTTCTGTGGCTGACACAGTGGTAGATGTTAGTATATCAGCATCTACAACATCTAGAAAAAGAGTAAAACACAAAATGTAATCCGCAACTATTGTGGCAAATCATAAGATCACTTACCAGTATTTGAGTTTCACTTTGCTCAAATCGTACACTTCAATGACCTGCAAATAATGAAGATATATTTTCAACATAATGTAACGGGTGTAAGAAATAAACCATGCATGTGCACACACACGCACACGCACACGCACACACAGATGTTGTCTCTCACTTTCAGTCTCTGATTGCAGGCGTCAAACAGCAGTTTAATTCCATCCTGAGTCAAGTTGAGAATGAGGTCGTGGCTGAGTGGCATCTGTTTGGGGAAGAGAAACAGGTCAGATAAGGATACAAAAAAAATCTGTATGCTGTATTAAATCTGTATTAACTTCAGTGCACATAGACATTTATAGAAAATAATAGTAATAGCACATCCTTACTTGTTCGCTGTAGAGCACCTGGACATTTTTGATGATTCTGCAGTGTTTCTGTAATATGGAAATGGCCTGGGCCAATGGCATCCCTGGAAATAAATGCAGACAAACAAATAGATTGTCAGATTTCGGTTTACATGATGATAAAAGAAGTGGAGTCAACAGCTCTAGAAGCTGCTGTAGTGAAAATCTAATAATTTCATGGTATATATAACACAAACATGTAGAGTATGTAAGAAAATAACTTTTCACTGTTTATAATAATTTATTACACAACTTTCTTAAATAGTGGATTGTTATTGGTCAGGTGCCACTGAGTGTTTTTTTTAAAATGGTCAAAAAACAACACAGCTACTAGTACATCCAAAAATTACTTAAATTGAACATTAAAGGTCCATTCACACTAAAACCGATAACTATAACCATGAAGTAGCTATTAGCTGGAAGAAATATATGTTCTCTTACTCTAAAAGAATAGTGGATTCCACACCAAAACTATGACAATAATGACACAAAGGAACAATATTGTTGGAATCACTTTGAGAGCGATTTTTCCCCAGCTGATAAACAATAAAATTGACAGCCAATCAAAATAATTCCCATTTTAAAGTCGACATGAAACGGAAGTTGTGATCTTTTCTTGCTTGTTGTGACGTATATACCAGTGAAACGGCTTCTTGAATGAGGAATAAAAAAGGTAGTACGGGACTTGATTGGTTCATTGGGGTTTGCTATAGAGTGCAACAGTCAGGATCCGGAAGCAAAAACTCCATTCATCACTCCATCCGAACAGTAAATTCGTGGTGAAAAACTACATTACTTACCACTGTACAGAAAATCCCACCAATCAGCAAGTAGAAACAAGCAAAACGTGGAAAAAGAGCTCTTTAGCTCTGCCAATTCCCATTAAGCATTGCCAATTCCCATTAAGCATTGCCAATGATGAGTCTCCATAAACTCTCAAAATACTTACATATTTGTGTGTAAAAAATTGTTTATATATATATATAATTTAATTAGCTAGTAGTTTTATATTTCTCCAGTCTCCATCGTTTTTAATTTGATTAGGCTGTTCGCAATGTTTCATGGGATTGTAGTTCTTTTCCTCACTAAAGCCATTACATTCAAAGTCTTGTGCCATTGTATTTTTGTCCGATTTTCAAATACTTTTTTTAATATTGTGATTCACCACGCAGCTCATTGGCTTGGTTCATGGATTGTAATACTTTAACAAAGACTTATTTTTTAAATCAGAAAAAAACACTTCAAGAACCAAGGGCGCTGATGCGTGGGCGGGCACGAATGCACTCTATTGCTGTGATGATCTCATGTGAGTGACAGGCTGTCTCGCCCTCGCGCCAGTAAACACGTCATCAGAGAAGATGCAAGAGGGAGGGGGTTTTATTTTGGTTACAGATTAATACAAGGGCACATGAATTTTAAAAATTCACTAATAAGTTAAAAAAAATAATGATGAGTATCATGTTTGAATATCATGTACCAGCCCTAAAGTAACAGAGAGAGACCTTTTTCAGGTCAAGAGAACCTCAGATGTGAACGTGTCAAAAGGCATGTGGTGCAATTGTGAAATCCAGATGGCAACTGGCTATACAGTCAAATAAAACATCTGATTTTCAAATAGTAAACATCCTGCCAATAAAAATGACATTTTTGTGCAACATGCAATGTTACTTCAGATTTTGAACTTATTCCACACTCACCTAATGCGAATTCCCATTGTTCATTTCCCAAAGATCGCTCAGGAACGACCTCCAGATCCAGCATTGGCGGGGAGAAATTGGGGATATCAACGAGGATCTCTGACTGTGCCAGATCTGAATCTTCCCTCTCAAAAAATCTTGAATAATCCACCGTTAAATCAACGAGTCCAAATTTAACGAAGTAGTACGTTTAAAAAGCCCCCACACACTTTAAACACAGTTTGAGTGACACACGACACCCTGACGTCAGATATGTCAAAACACAAGTGAAGCAATCCAGCTATCAACGCATTCCACTGTCACCATACTTATAAATAACACTATAAAACGAATAACAGATACACACGTATAAAAAGGTCAATATGACTTAAGGTTAAATAAATTAGACAAGTAAACGATATGTCAGTCACAGCGAGCTGATGTCAGGAAGGAACAATTGGTTACAGGTTGCTGCTCTTTTATTAACTTTCTTAAGCATGAATTATTTCAAGGCGTTAATTATCTTATAACTCACATACATTGAATTAAAGTATTATAAAACTGCTGTCAGTTGTAGAAAAAAACACTTTGATCTGACCTTTGACTTAAACTCCTGAATCACATAAAACACGTAAGCTACTAACGTTATAGCCTATTTATTACAGCGAACGAAGGACGTTTCGTGTCCAAACGGTTACATTACATGCATTTAAGCTTTTTATGACGGGTCTATTTGACTCGAGACACACACACCAGACTATCAGTGACTCGTTCGAGTTTCGCCTGACGTTGTTTTCTTTCTTTCCGACGATTCAACAGCAAGCAAACAGATCATCACTTATGACCACCATCTGTTCATAATAACACGGATTTCTCCGCGTTCGGCCGTTTCGGTTGTTGGAGGCGCCGCACTGTTACATGCAGCTTTATATTCCGGTGTCTTTGACGTTCAAGATTGCCTTAAGACGGTAAAGAAAGAGCCCCTCCGTGCCAAAACAACTTCCATCCAAAACACCATGATCAGCTGATAATTCAACTTCCGGTGCGAACGACGTAGCACTTCCTGGCGGCAATCTTCAAAATAAAAGTCAAATAGCGCAGTTGACGAATCACTAATCAGATTTTGTGAGTCACAGTCACACCAATTCATTTGGTGGTTGAATTAAAGAAAATAATTATGAGAGGCATACTGTATTAATTGTTGTATTACTTATGTATTACTCTGTGTAATTATATATAGCCGCCAATATGTAATTCGGTTAATTCAAGAGTGCTGGCATTAAGCTTTTCTTTTTAGCTCAAATATAGCAGAAAATAAACAAAAGACAGCTTCTTTTTCTCTACAATTATATATGAATAAAAAAATAAGTATACAATATTAAGGCCTTTACCGTGTCTCTGTACTGTAGGCTGTTGAAAGATAAGGAGTTGGTGTTATGGGCAGGGGCAAATATGGATCTCTTTACTTTTTTCTTGTTCATCCCAGTCTAAGGCTAGATCTGACAGCTAAATCCGTTAAACCGAGTCACTGGTCGCACGAAAAGGTTATAGATTGAGAATACTGATTAAAAAAAAATCAATAAAAAAAATCCACCAGATGGCGTCCTTTCTTGAGTATAATAGTAGGCATACAACGCTGAGATTAGTCATACATAGATCGTCTGTGTTTTATTATTTAATCTTAAAAGCACGACTCAAAATGTTCAAATGATATGTTCTCCTGGTGTCTGACTATTTTGCTCTAATTGATTTTACATTTGTCTGTGTTTTCTGTGAGTACTCATTACGGTTTTATAAAACGTTTTGTGGATGAATCCTTGTAATACAATAAAAAAGAACAAAAATATTTGTTGGGCAAATGCATGCAAATATAAAAGAATAATGAAATATAGCATATAATAGAACACAATAGAATAACAGCAGCATTTAGAAACTGAAAGGTCTTATTTTGTGTGTCAGTGATCTGAAAAATGTATAATCAAAAATCGTTATAGGCTAAGTTTAAGATCCAGATGCACCTCCTTGTGTTGGTCACATGCAATGTTCTTTCATGATAGTTTGTAAATGTAACAAACTATTGTTTGTTTATTATAAGGAACATGGTTTTGTGTGTCTATAAGCAATTTGCAAACCCCATTTAACCCCATATTGTCCCATTGGGCCTTTTCCCGTAATGGCTTTGTAAGTAGCTTTGGATAAAAAGGCCTAGTAAACAACAACTGTCAAAACAGAATGAAAGACTCTTCTTAATAGTATGCAATATATTCACATAAATTGACATATGACATAAATTGATTGAAAAGACAGAATGAGACACTGTGAATGATTTGCAAAGCTCTGTGAATAATTTGATTTTCTCTGCACCAATAGTCCAGATCAAAACTCCAATTACATTGTTTGTGGAAACATTGTTGGCCCTGATTTTATTTATTGTGTTTGGTAACAAACCTTGCCAGTCTGTTTCACAGGGGTTGTTGTTTGTTTTTATCCTTCAGATGGGAACACGATGAATAAAACAAAAAGTAAGGAATTTTAACACATGTTGCTAACGGTTAAAAATAACAGAAAAAATCTGTGTCTACTTATACAAACAATCTCAAACCACATTTCTCCTTGTTTTGAGTCTAGAAGACAGATTTGCTGATTAAAAATTCATGTTGAATGAAAAAACCTGGAATAAATTTTTTTTAGGAGCGGTCAATAATGATGCAAGGTATTGTATTTAAAAACAAAGGCAATTCAGATACTGCAACATACCTTTTGATGAAACACAAAACAGGCCTTTTCTCTAATAATTATAGCACAATACAACAATATGGAAAGGTTAGACATGCTCAAAGAAAATGGCAACATGTCTGTTAGATTATTCAACCTCAGCAAGCATAAGAAGCAACATTATCTGAGTGGCGTGCTGTCGGTGTGTCTGGATTTTTAGTCTAAAACTTTATGAATCACCATCTTTAGAGGGATAGTACAAACTCAGGAAAAACTTTTAAGTTTATCCACAAAAACCTCCAAACGCATAATGTAATCACAGGCCAGCTGTGTGCACTTGTAAAGTTGTTATAATCCCTCTCGGTCCTATAAACAGGAAAATACATAATATAAAGCATCATGCGTGCATCCACAAATAATACAGTTTCTCCTAACGTCAAGCCAAGTTTTCCTTTTTTGGATATCACTGCTCTTTTATCTATTGTTAGCAAACTAATGAAATCTTTATATGATACAATAAAGAAGCTATACAGTAAAAATGGTTTTGTACTAGCAGCTGAATTCCAAAATTCAGTGAGGATATTAAAAGTATGATGTAATTGTCATGTCAATTATAATAACAAACCTAGTCACACTGATAATAGCACAGGTGGTTGGCAGACCATGATGTCTTAAAGTTCAAAGACACAAAACATGATCAAGGCCAGGCACTTGGCAGGCACACAAGAATAAAATAATACAATAAAGATTAAATACAACGTAAAACATCTCAATTCAACGAGAAGAACTTTTAAATTAAATCTAAATAAATTAGATGATTTGTGCAGGGAATATAATACCATTTTCCTCATGAATCTTATAGTTTTATTCCCATCCAAGGCAATTCTTAGTAGCACTCTTTCGATGATCCAATTTACAAAAAATCAAAAAGATATTGCCCTTTGCACTTTCTATCTAAATAAGATCATTATACTTTTTACTAAAACAATATTATATTTTATATATGGTAAATATAGTTTTGCAATCAAAATTGTAAACAGTGCTACAAAACAAACATCCACTGTTTAACTTTATAATTACAGATTCATCTGAAACAAAAATGTATCAATTTTGGATAACAGTTAGGGTCCAATTCTTACTATTAAGTAGCAAGCATATTTCTAGGATATTGGCTGTTTATTAGTACTTATAAAGCACATATTAATGCATTACCTTATTCAACATCCCTATTCCTAATACCTAAATGTAACAACTACCTTACTATCCTATTAATAAGTAGTAATTAGGTGTTTTCCTGAGGCAAACGGTATAGTCAATAGTTAGTTAATAGCGGGAATTGAACCCTAAACTAAAGTGTGACCAAAAAAGGTTATATTTTACAATAAGGTCTCATTATAATGCATAAACATGAACTAACAATGAGCAATATTTTTTTTTGTAGGCTACTAACCTTTGTTATTGAAATATTCATATTCATGTTAGTAAGTGCATTACTGATGTTAAACATATACAACTTTTAAAAACGTATTAGTAAATGTTGAGATTGACATCAACAAATGCGGTAGAAATTTTGTTCATTGTTATAGTTCACTATAATCTTAACAAATGAAATATTTTTGTAAAGTGTTACCGTCATTTTCTTTTACATAGCCAGCTTTGTTTTCTTTTCTAGCAACCCAAAGCAACTCCCCAAAAGAGCTCTGTCATGTTTGCTTGTTCTCTCTGTGCGAGCAACTTTCAGCGTTAAGGGTGGACGTGATATTTCAAACATCAGATCAGTGCGTTTATGTATTGGGTGCCCGGAAATTTTTCCAAATAAACACAGCTTGATTCAACTTGGGTGGGCAGACTTATCAACAGACTAATTCTATAAACAAATGAAGGAATAACCGAGCACACCATTGGCTGGTAGGCAGGGGACACGCGGAGGAGAGAGAGAGAGAGAGAGAGAGAGAGAGAGAGAGAGAGAGAGAGAGAGAGAGAGAGAGAGAGAGAGAGAGAGAGAGAGACTCGAGGCTTTCTGCAATGAAAATTTAATTAATGTGGGTGGGCTGAGGGAACACAACGAGTGTTTATCATAGACAATTTATTTTCCACCGCTAAGTCAACATAAAACAGAAAAAACGGACAACAATTATTTAACATTTAGACTCATGAAGCGGACACACCGGTGGCGATCTCCCCAGTCTGAAAGTGTCCTCCGAAGTCATGAGTTTATACCACAGCCCAGTGCCGCAGCCCGGCGTGGCTGCATCGGCTCTCAGTCTGTCGAATTCCTCCCTAATCTATGTTTACGGTGGCGAAGTCGGAGGCATCATTCCCGCTTTGGGATTCGCGTCCAGTCGACAGGAGCCTCCACAGAAACCTCCCTACAGCTACATCGCGCTCATCGCCATGGCAATTAAGAACGCGCCGGACAAGCGCGCGACGCTGAGCGGGATCTATCAGTTCATCATGGACCGCTTCCCCTATTACCATGACAACAAGCAGGGCTGGCAGAACTCAATCCGCCACAACCTCTCGCTGAACGACTGCTTTATTAAAGTGCCCAGAGAAAAAGGGCGACCAGGGAAGGGCAGCTACTGGACGCTGGACACCAAATGTCTGGACATGTTCGAGAACGGAAACTACAGGCGACGAAAGAGAAAGTGCAGGGGTCAGGAGACGGGTGAGACTAAAGTCGCTCACAAGAGAACACGAGCATCGACTTCCAAACTTCACCACAGTACCCATGTGGAGAAAGAGTCATATTTAAGCAAACAGCAACACGAAAAACATCCTGAAACCGATATAAACGTCCACGAGAAGTTTAACGGCACCCAACCACAAAATAGTGAGGCAAACGTGGGCGCACACGCCTCCGACTCCACGAGAGACTGGTGTTTGGCACCCTCGACCACAGTGGGCGCTAACCCGGGATGCCCGACGCATGAACAGACCAGCACGGTGTCTCTAAACACCCAAACTCGAACAAACACACCGCATTTAAGCGCGCAAGAGACGCTGGAACCCGTGAAGAATGACATTGGAAGCGCGCAAAATGGAGACGCCAAATTCAAAGTAATAAATGCGCAGGCGCAACCTCGAAAAAACACAGACAAATCGAAGGAGTTTAGCATTGACAGTATTCTGTCGAAAAAGGAGAGCCAGTTCCAGCGGAGGTGCGGGGTTTCTGGAGGAGCGCCGGTTGAGTGTGTGGAGTCGCGCGGTTACGCGCTCGCGTCCTCGCTGATCGCACACGCGCACCCACAGTGTACCCGCGCGGATTCCCGCTCTGCTCTTACCTGTCTCTCACCTGTCCTGACAAAACGCTGAACTTCAGAGAGAAAACAGGCGAGAAGTTATTCTTTTGACGACTCTTTTATGGCTTCACGTATCACAGACTGTTTAGCAAATAGTTTTGTCAAAAATATTCAATGAATTCAGTCTCATTAACATTTTTATTTGCTTTTTATTATTATTAATTGCAAACAAAACGTTTTAAAACATATATCGCGAATTCAGGATAATAATATTATTATTTCTTCTACTACTATAATTGTTGTTGTTGTCGTCGTTATGGGATTCAACATGGGTGGCCCGCATGGCCAATCTACAGAACAGGCCTATACTGTACACAGTATTCTAACAGTAGTTCATTCTATGATGTGTATACAATGATCAAGATCGCACTCTTTGCAAATCATCCAAAATACAGATGTCTTTTTAAAATGTTATTGTTATATGAGCAAGAGTTTTATATGTTCCTCTCAGTGCTTATGACAGATACTTGACAAAGTGTTGTTCATGTCCTCTCCTCTAACTATACACACAAACTGAAACTTGATTTACTGCTTAAAGAGACATTTATGGAAAGTAAATGAAATTATTTGGTTGTACCTTGGACTTTCAATGAGAGATTTATATTGAGTTAAACAGAGAACTCAATTCTTCAAATAAACGAGTATGAGTAAAATTTTGTTGAAATTAATGCCTTCAATTTCCTACACAAGACAATCTGATATACCGAAACTGATATATATATATATATATATATATATATATATATATATATATATATATATATATATATATATATATATATATATATATATATATATATATATATATATAGGATATAAAGGACTACTGTGAAACTAGTCTACCACATGTATTCCTTGCCACCATATATAGCCATAAGTGGTTTTTGAACTGAAAGGTTTAAGCCTCAGTGAGTGCAAATCAGGAATGCTTGTGGAAATAAATAAGCTTCCCCACATTCGAGCAGAGGAACTCACATCCACAAGCATTTCCTGTGTATAGGATTCTTTTGGTCAGAAGTGTAAATAGAGCATCATCCATCTGAAGGTTTGTAGAGAGAAAGAGACTACATCTCTCAATCTGCTGCCTCCATCTGTCCTCCTCTTCACAGATGGGCTCCTTAGATGGAGCAGTCTGCAAGGGCTCTGCTGGATCGCAGCCCCATGATACGTAACGGACCACTGCTATCTCTGAGGTGATCTTTAAGAATGTTCTTTCATATTCAGCGGAATTTCATCATGACATCATTTCCTATATACCTCATATTGACTAATTCAACCATGATTGTTAAGCATGACCTTTACGATACAGCTTTATTGCATTAATCCCAAATAAGTGGAATAAATTGAATGTATAATGTGCTTTTTTTGATGTTTAAATGTTCACACTAAGCACTCTATGTGAAATGCATACAAAAATAAATATCTTTACATTGCTAAAGATAACTATGCCCTCTAGTGTTATAATGTATAGTTACAATACTCAACCTCAGTTACCACACATAGATGGTTAAGTTACCAGTCTGTTTTATAAAAACATTATAATTTTCATCTCTCCAAAGATCCAGTGATGTGATACACATGGACTGCTAAATGTATAACTGCTGGATATTTGGCTAGACTGGTATTTTTTTTAGATCTTTTGGTAACCACAAAAACAGTATCACAGAAGGCAAATCTTGTCTCAACTGCTTGAAGCTGATGGACCACAGAGCTGGATGTCAATCTTTAATGACAACATTCTCAGTTTGTGTTCGGTCCGTCTCAAGCATTATATTAAAATAAACACGAGAAGAAAGATTATCTTAGTGTTTAAAGTGTAAAAAATTCACACTCATTTTCATTTATTTTGACTGGAAATAGAGCACACTTTCTGTGGCCGTAACCACAAGAGCTCTACTGTGAGATATGCCATTGACTATAAAGCAGTATTTGATAAACAGTTTCCTAGTTAAAAAAACAAACATTTATGTCACACAAACATATTGTTTGGCTGAATTAAAGTAAAAAATCGAAATTGATTCAGATCCACAAACAGTTGATTCAGACCACAAGTGAAATGATAATGACACACTGCCTTGCAATGATTTTTAATAATAATAATTGAAAGAATTATTGTATGAAACCATTTTTTTATATTATTGTAAACATTATATCAGACAAAGTATGTATTTTGGTGTTTATTATGCCATTAATACATGTCAGCATACAGTACAGTATATATAAATATGATTGTGCCTTTAAAATTATAGTGAAAGTGTTGATGGTTTTACAGTTTAATGTGACATGTGCTCAAGGTCCTAAAACTGTGAGGTGCTAGATATTAATGCAATAATATGTCTACAAATATAATTTTAATTGTTTCATGCTGTTTACTGTAAAATGTCATGACCACCCCCTAATGACAAATTTAGATAAATATATATAAAGTGAGAAAATTGTATAAACATTGACCTGAAATGATTATGTATGTATGGATGCATTTATTCATTTAATCATTCATTATTTGAATTCATTCAGTCATTGTTTTATTTTATTTTCACAATGAACCATTTACCAAGAGCCCAGTCATAAGGAGGTCTATCGGCCATGCGTGGTTCTAAACTTGGATCTCCTCAAATGACTCATTTGAGACTGAACTGACAAGGCCTGATATATCAGAAAGAGGTCAAATCAAGAATAAGAGAAAGGAGCTATACTGCAGAAGCGTCATCACCCTTGTTTCATGTGCAATCACGTCTCCAAGCAGCACTAAATCAAACCATTTCAAGCCGCCGGCATCAAAAGAGTTTAATCTGTGTGTTTATTATATATTTTCACTCCTAGCGTAAACCAAACTCAGTTGTCCAAATACGCTCTCAACGCTGAGGGAGGGGTGGGGCTCTGATGAAGATTGATGGTCTCTCTGGGAGGAACATTAGCTGCTAATCAAGTTATGTTTCCTGGAGCTCAGTTTTATACATCGCTATTTGCATGCGAAGAGTGCAAGATCCATGTTTTCTATCAAGCCTTCTTATGAAACGCACTCAGTCCAAGTCAGAGCTATCCATCCAGATAGCAGCAGTAGAGACACCTTCATGCACTAACTAATCACTGTTTAATTGGAAAAAACAGACATTTTCTCTTAGCAAATTTATAAGTTGATCTAAAGTAGGCTACTGCAAAATTCAAGGAAATAAATGTAATCAAATTCTCAAATAAATATTAGCCCAATAATAACATTTATCATTATTATTATTTAAAATTAATACATAGCAACATAATGTCAAGTCAAGTCACCTTTATTTATATAGTTAAATCATTAAATAATGATTCAGTGATGCAGAGTTCAATTATGCTGTAAAGCTGCTCAAAAGTTTCATTATTTAGCTGAATTGATTCAGATAAAGTAAAGTTCCTTATGAAATGAGCTTAATTCAGCTGTAAAGCAGCTCTGCAGAAAATAGTTATGCCCTCATCCAGCTCAGTTCAGTTCTCATCCAATAGTGTCAGTCCAGTCAAATCAATAATATTGCTAAATTTTAAGTGTCCCCAAATAAGCAAGCCAGATGACAGTGGCAAGGAACCCAAACTACATACAACACACAAAACAGGTGAAAAAAGAAAAAAAAAAACGGCTCAGTCAGGGGGCCAGTTCTCCTCTAGCCAGATGAATGGACATGGTGTGATTATGATAATGCAAATAAGACATTATGAATAAGAATAAGTTATATGAAAGACAGCTGACTTTGTTAAAAAAACAACAACAAAAAATCTTTAGACCTAAAGGGCGTAAACATTATATTTCTCACTCACATTTCATGCCACACACACTGTAAAAAATAATTCTGTGGCTTAGTAAATATTACAGAAATATTTAACTTTATTAACTTAATAAAATCTCTGAATATCTTTAACTTGATTGTTTGAGTTAAACATACCAAAATAATTTAGTAAAAATCCAACAGTTAATTTTATCTAGAATTTACAGATATATTTAAGTTTTTTTCAATAAAATTATTTAGTATTTGACTAACCAATTATTTCTTTATAATACACTTAATATATTTGTGAAATTTCTATCAAAAAATATGAGAATGTTTAATTAAACTGATCTGTTTCAAGAAACAAAAAAAGTACTTAATTCAAATCAATATTATTAATATATTTCACACTCTTAAGAAATTTAGTAAGTTTACTCAATTAAAACAATTCACCCCTCCCCCACCCTCTGACGTGACGACAACTCGACGGTTGGTTCTTGGTTGAGTGAGCGTGGGCTGTTTGAACTCTCCGGTCTCCAGTACAACATCTCTCTTCTCAGCGTTGCAGATTTGGTGCATTTCCTCTGTGAAATTCAGGTTTGTGCATATATTATCTTATCCATACAATCATTACTGTGCTTTAAATCATTTTATTTAATGCAAAACAACATATACATGTGCGTAATTCGACACCTAAACAGAGTCGCGCCCACGTTATGGTCTTTTCGCGTGATTGAAACGCCTTGCATAAACACACTACTTTATTCCTTTCTAATGATAATGAATATAATTCATTTGGATGATAAAATGTCCTCAGAACTGTCACTGTTTGTTTATTGGCAGGTTATGGAGTGAGTCGCTCGCAGTATCTTTCGGCTATGAGTGGGAAGGTATTCAGGACACCAGTCTAAAGATCGAAGTTCACCCGCAGAGCGCGAGTCCGTCTCCGGGACGAAAACCAGCGCTGATCCGGTGGACATTGGATAACAAGACTGGTTGATTACACTTGAATTAGGCTACCTGAATGTTTAAATGTTTCATTTTACTTCAAAAATGTTTGTTAATTGAGTTTAAATGTAGGCAATATTGTATACATGTTAAAAACAGTGTAAAATGTGCTGTATTGCTGTACTCAATGACAATAAAGGCCATGCCATTTAACGTATACTGGTTGTTGTATGAAATAGGCTATTTTACAAAGGTTTAGAGGAAATAAAAGAGGTTAATATTACTTATAAATAAAAACAGTTAATATTACTCATAAATATTGTTTTTTAAATGTTAAATCATACTCAATTTTATTTCTTAATGTACCAGATTCAGTTACTCCAATTTACTTAATTTTTTTACTTGCATTTACTCAATTCGCACAGTATATTTCATTGATTTCACAGCTTTAAAATTTACTCAATTTTTTTGAGTGTAAAAATGTTTCACCAAAAAAATTGAGTAAATAATAGTTAGACTTTTTACAGTGCATATGCAAATAACCTTGACTTGAGGCAAACCAGATTTCATTCCATTTGAACTGTTTTACCACAAACACTTTTTTTATCATAATGTAAATGTTTGACTCTTATTTTAGCAATCAGAGGTTTATTTGACTTACGTTTATGCCTCCATACGGCCATTAAAATAAGTTTCAGCACATTAAATGCAAGTGTTCTTCTCATAGCCTTGTGAGACACTAGTTGATGTAAAAGTGATCCTCATATCAACCAAATGTGCAGCTGACACACGAAAAACACAGATGGACACCCACTGCTCTTGAATCAAATGTAAAATTTGCTTTTTGATTTGGAATGATGTCATGAAGTATTCGCTGATGATTGTGTGTTTACATATCTTTTCAGATGCCTGACTGAGAAGCTGTAATAGGAGGTTAGCACAATAAATATCTCTCTCACCCGCACATATGGCAGTGCACAGTAATTGACATGATTACTCATGTGACTCATACCGTGAAAATACAATTTTTGAGGGAATAACAAAGAGGCATTTAGAAATAAACTCTCAAGTGTTATTCTATGGGCCAAACTAAATATTACACATATAACCGTCATCTCATTGGATTATGCACCAGCTGGCTTGTATGGTCGTTTTCCTCCAGTTTAGCTCATTCAAAACAAGGAATTTAAATTAACTAACAGCTGCTGAATGAACACTTTTTATCGTGATTTTCGCAATAGCCCACCCTTTCCTTGTGCATCGGTAAACCTAAACTAAATCAGTAACGTATACATTACTGAGGACCAGCAGTTCAAATACAGTCTTCACCATCCCGCTAGCGGGACGGCTAAGTTTACTTAACTTTATTACAATTAAATCCTAATCTAATCATGACAAACTATATATCGTTGGAAAGATCTAAGACTCCTAAATAAATATTTTAGCACTGTTTTTTTTTTGTTACAAATTATGTAGGAACAGTAATATATATGAATTTATGACAATAGTGTACCTCAAAAAATCTGCATCACCAGGAGTTCTGACATTTGTCACAAAAAGTTGATGCACACACTTTTATTATTGAAACTTTGGTTTTCATGCTAAAAGTTCATAATACAACATATAATCTAGTATTTGTCAATATAAAATTATAAAATAATATTATCCTCTAAAAAGTATAATATATATCCTCTAAAATATAATTTCGCCTTTTATATTACATCACATATTTTGGTAGTTATCATAAATTAGGTGTCATTTGAAAGCTTACGAACTCAGAATTCATCCTGTGAAAACTGGATTTAAATTCGTTGCATTACCATAGAAACGGTACTCTAAATTATTTTATCAGGCTCCTTCCCTTAATTAATTCATTAATGCAGAATGCATACAATTAAATGGAATGTATGTCACCCGGTGGCTATTTTTGGTATTACGCCTAAACAAAATCTCATGGGAACTTCAATTTTTGTGATATCAACTTCAAATTTGGAACACAACTTTGTTAGATATATGGCTTTGATTTTATAGTAATTTTAGAGTAAAATTACCCTGTAATTTTAAAAAGCACCCAGCTCGCGCAGACATCACACATCATCAGAGGATCTTATGCTTTCAAACATAGCTATTGCTAGCCTCTCCGAAATTTGTCTACCCTATAGCTTTAAGTATACCAACCCGCTATGCTGAAATATTTACTACAGCTTTATTGTCTCCCAGGATGCGTTTTTGTAGTTTTTATTTTGTATTTATTCAGTCAACTGCGCCATCTAGTGGTCTGAAGGGATAATGTACATCCAGCCGGTTGTTATCTCAGAATAAACACAGACAGGGGGGGATCAGGACAAGAGCGAGTCCATGATACTGGATGACATAGTTAAAGGTGCATTGTGTAATATTTAGAAGGATCTGTAGACAGAAATGCAATATCATACATAACTATGTTTTCAGTTGTGTATAAAGACCTTACTTAATGAACTGTTATGTTTTAATTACCTTAGAATGAGCCATTTCTATCTACATACACCGCTGGTCCCCTTGAAATGCGCTGACATGTTTCTACAGTAGCCCTAAACGGACAAACGGGTTTAGTCACTATGTTGTTTGTGCAAAGAAGCTAGCTAAAGTCAGTGAATAAACACTGACACAATGATGAACAAGTTACAATAAAATTTGCAATAACATCGTTTTATTGAATAATTAATTCAAACTAATTTCTTAATTTATCTTTGTAAAGACTTTGCTTAACTGGTTACTCTCTGCTGTCTCAGACGACATCTCTTCCTTTCGGCCACCTTAACTTCTGTTGGTTGCAATTCACAACATCACCACTAGATGCCACTAAAAATTACACAGTGCACCTTTAAATAACTGTACACAAAATATTGATTTGACTGAGATTTGATAAGTAAGATTGTAAAATAAATTAAACTCTAAGGAATATTTCATACACATTTTTATTTATTTGGTGAGTAGACATGTAGACCTGACACGTGCAGTCGGCTGTTCATTATCGCGAAATTCATAAAATTCATATACATTTTTCTTTACACTCAAGTTTGATGATCTTGGCTAATTGATATGAATTAAATCAGAAAAATGCAAAACATAATCAATTCCACTAGTGGTCTCAGCCTATTGGACCCATGCACTGTACATGATGATACAGATCATTATTATATACAACTAAACCAACTAAAGGAGATGTGATCCTTCAACTTATTTGGATTACTTATACAATACTATCAACTGAGGATATCAAGTTAAATGTTTCATAACTGTAGGACCACTGTGCAACTCTATCTAAAAAAAGCAGACATTCAAAGGACATTAAATCTGCCATACTATCTGCTGGTGGGATTATCATGAAGACCTACATGTGTTACACACACTTCTTATAACGAGGGATCTTTTTAAGCAACATAAGCCATCCTCAAAACAATCTTTTCAAGTTCTAAGAGCCAGATGTGCCGGCCAAATGTTGTCTGAATGAAAGTGTCTATGCGATACACATACACATACACTTACAATTGTGTGTACGTGTCTGTGAAAGCTCCCAAGACCCATTAGTGTGGGTTTTGTGGCCCTTGTCACAGACCACCCGGCTGTCTGGTTCACACTTAACCTACGGGGAGAAACTTGACTCCAGTTTAGCCTCCCAAAGAGGGTTTGAAAAGTGCACTGGCCTCAGAGGTCCACTCCAATTGACCGACAGAAAACTGTCTGTAACCGGCCAGCCAAACATCACACAGACACACTAACACAGAAAAGTATTTAAACAGAGATGCATGAGAGGATGTATATGTGTGTTTATGAGATTCTGTGTTTGAAAATGGGTAGACAGAGATATTAAGGATAAACATAGGACTTATTGTCAGGAAACAGAGCCATTTGTGTCCCATTTTACAACCCCCTTACATGATCTGTACTTCATGCCCCTTAAAATTCAACTCCAAAGCAATTTCAGTTTTACAGGGTTGGTGCAAAACATGTTTTTAAAGAAAAAATATGATAAAATGTTCTACTATAATGTGATTTCACACCAAAATTAAGTGATAGCCCTACCAGATTGCTCGGTTGTCTGTTAAAATGATATGAATTCCAACAAACTGAAATTAGGTAGCGCTTCAGGGTTAACAACAAATAACTTGGTAAGGCTGTAAACAAAGGATAGGAAGTAATAGTCTTTTGAAAACCCATATTTCTAATCTCATCATCAATTATTAAACTAAATATTGACATATTTCTATGGAGGGTTATAGCCCTGCCCTGGTACTTTCAGCCTGAGGTTGGAAAATATATTATTTAATGCAGGACACAATGGGTGTGAATAAAGGTCCACTTATTCGCACATTTACAGATTACGAGGGGTGTTCCTCAGGGGTCTGTTCTGGGGTCTCTACTTTTTATTATTATCTATTAATTATCTTGGTTTTAATTCATTTAAATGCTGATGACACAGTGATTTATTGTAGTGCACCCAAATTACATCAAGCTGTGTGTTTTACAGTCTGCTTTCAATGTTGTGCAACAAAGGCATTTCTGCTTGAATTAGTTTTTTTTTTCCAAATTCAAAGAAACAAGCAGCAAATCTATTATCAGTTAAAGTTACATTTAAGCGGCAGAATACAAGAATCTTGGTTTTGTATTTGATTAATCTTCAACACTATGTAACATTTTTTACCTTAAATTAATGTTTCCAAGATCTTATCAGTGGTTCATCAAGTCGTAACAGGGTGAAAGGCACTTCTGCCATAGCCTGACGGGGTCTGTATCACTTTTACTGGCACTACAGAACTTCGGGGTTCGGGTAGTAACCCAACCAAAAAAAGAACTACAAAATTCGACTGCTTTACGTCAAGCGCTACAATAATCATTATTTCGTTTTTCTTCGTTTCTGATGTCGCAAAACATCATCCTTTCATGAAATCATGTAACATACTCTACCTTGTCTGTGGACATCGTTCATTCTAAAGCCAGTGCTGGATAAACAGCGAGCGTGCTTGCGACGGTAGGCTAAATTATTTACGACAGCGGCAATGGACGATTTCGTTTCCAACCAGTAGGGCGACCGAAGAGGACAAGTTCCATGGCGTTGCTTTAACCCTTATGCTGCATTAGGGACATTTTTGGTCTTTTGCAGTTTCATTTCTTTGACCATTTTGGCTGTTTTAATGCAAATGATATGTAATTTGGCAAAATTGTGACTTTTGGGATAAATGTAAAAAAAATTATCCCATTTTGCAAAATATGTATAACACACGTTGTGTAGAACAAATAGTAACACTCAGCACTAGGGATGCACCGATACCGATACCAGTATCGGTATCGGGCCCGATACTGAGCTCATGTACTTGTACTCGTACTCGTAAAAATGCCCCGATACCAACAACCGATACCAGGCAGCATGTGTACAGTGTCAGAAATTATAATGGGGATAAAAAAAAGAAGGCTGTATATGAAATAAATGTATCTTATCAGTGGAATATTAAACAGAATATATTAACGCGTCGTCTATTTAACTATATGGTGCGCAAGCTGATAAGAGAAAAACACGGAGAGGATTGAGCGCGCTACGACACAGACGCGCGAGCTGGTCGAGCGCAACCCTTTTTCACAGACGTCAGTGGAAAGTTTGTAGTTCAGTCGGATGTCAATGGCAAATCAAGTAAAACGAGGCATGTAGCTTATTAATAACGTTAACTGACGAGAGATAGAGAGAGAGAGAGAGAGAGAGAGAGAGAGAGAGAGAGAGAGAGAGAGAGAGAGAGAGAGAGAGAGAGAGAGAGAGCACTTCTGTTGAATGCTGTTGATTGCGGATCATTCACTCAGCACGTGTTATTTGGATTAAAACTAAATCGTATATGTAAGTAAAACATGAACTGTTACCTTACTTATGTTTAACGAGTGGTAGCCTACATTATTACAGGACATTTGCAGGTCAAGAATTTCCATGAACTTCAAACATCCACAGCGCGCGCCCCGAAAACCACCAGACAGCGCGCGAATACTGAATGGAAGTCTTTCACGCATTGCGCTTGTACGGACGAATTCACACAAATCTATGTAAAAACACATTGGCGAGTATCCTAGTAAAAGTCTGTTATATATCTCAAGTGAACGTAGACAGTATAATTCAAATGGCGTCAGTGCGTTCGGCCTTAAAGGGGCGGCACTTTAATAAATCTGCTGCTGTGTTTTAATGTTAATCAAACAAAGGACAAATAAATTACTCTCTGCTCTTGGCTAAATAGGCTACCTCTATCAACTTTACAAAAAGATCCATATATATTTAATTTATGCAGTAATAAATATGCAGTGCATGAAATATATATTTGTTGAACTAATTAAGTTTAAATTTAATAAACAACTAATATGATTGATATTATTTTGGTTTCTCTACCAATACATTTAAAAATTACAAATGCATGAATTGAAAATTAACTGAAAATTAAAAATACAGTTATCGGTTACCGTATCGGTATCGGCGAGTACCAAAAATGAAAGTATCGGTATCGGACTCGGTCTGGAAAAAGTGGTATCGGTGCATCCCTACTCAGCACCATAATGGACAAAAATGTCCCATTGAAACCCATTAAAACCTTGTTTAAAGCCGGGGCCGTCATTAATACACAAATCATGATTTATGTTGAAACATCCTTTCATTTTGAAGCAAAAGCATTATATTTGCATAATATAGTGTGTTCCAACAGATGACGTCACTACATATGTATTCCCTATGGGTGGAAATGCACATTATTTTCCTGGTTTCCACTAGGGGCACTATGGAGTGTTTTATGAAGCATTTTAATGGCTCAATGATCTAAAATGATGTTTCTGAATATGTGTGGATGTCTGAGAGCAATGTGTGTCTGTGTTGACAAAAGTGTGTGTGTGTAGGGCCTAAATATAATACATGGTGTTTAGGCGAGTGACAAATCACAATATCCTAAAGGTCATATTTTACCCTTTCTGTCTACTCTCTCTCTCTCTTTGTGTGTGTGTGTGTGTGTGTGTGTGTGTGTGTGTGTGTGTGTGTGTGTGTGTGTGTGTGTGTGTGTGTGTGTGTGTGTGTGTGTGTGTGTGTGTGTGTGTGTGTCATTTAGCAAGAGAACGCGCTTCTCACTGCATTGTTTTCTTTCGGTATTTTACGCACAAACATGAATCTTTTGAATTTTACGCATCTTTGACACAGCTTCGTTTTTTTTTTTTTTTTAGCAGTCTATGTTTCAAAGTTAATTGATAATTTTAGAGGCACAAACACAGCCATGCAGTCATTCCTTAGACAATAATAACACCTTTCATCTTGCGGCAACACAAAGAAGTAGCTGCGAGGGATCTAAAACAAAGTCTGCCTTTCATACAAGTGTGGTTGATGCAGAAGTTATAAAGCTGTGCACATCTTTGGTGCGGCAATTTTAAACTCGACAAGATGAAGAAAAGCTAGTGGGTCTGCAGACACCCATGACAAGAGGAGGAGGGGGTGCAGTTTCTGCCCTAACAAAAAAGAAAAAATCTCTACCACCTGCTCAAAATGTGGCATTTACATCGGTAAGGAGCATGCATTGCAATTCTGCAGCTACTGCAAATGAGCTGAAGAATGACCCCATTTTGTTTTGAAGTTTTGATATGTTTTATATGTTCATAGATTTAAATTGTTTATAGAAAAAATAAAAATTCATGTTCATGGTGATCTTGTAGTTTTTCTTTAGCAAATTACATGTGTAGTGAGACAGGCACAGGTTATAATCTAGTAGAAATCAGGAAAATGTTTGCAGTACTACAGATGTTTGCAGTATGTCAATTATATGAAAAATGGTACCAACTGGTGGAAAACAGTAAAAAGTAAATATTTTACCCCAAGGCTTGGTAATGACAGGGTATTTGAATAGAAATGATGATTTTATGATATTATGACAGTGGGTTCAAAAATGGATATTTTAATGGGTTCAAATAGGACCAAATTTGTACTTGTGCCATGTGTGATTTAAAAAAAAAATCTGACATAGCACAAAAAATAAAAATGCACAAAAAAAAAATGTTGCTGCTAATCTTTGGCATATTCAAGACTGTGATAATCCAAAGCCAAGGTTTTGACTTTGCATTTAGTATATGGAAAATAATTAAATTTTTGTGTTTTTTCCTCTTATACAAATTGATGGTATCGCCACCAAAACAGGTATTTAAAGGGTTAAAATCCTGAAATAAAATAAACGTTTGGTAGTTATGATGAGGACTGATGCTGGTTAAAAGATTTAACTTGGTAAAAGTGGAAAATAATAATAATATATAATATTTTAGGCATGTGTTTAATATGTGGCCATTTTTGTCCCTTAACGCGCTAAGAGGGATTTTTTTTTTAAATCTGACATAACACAAAATCTTTAAATCCACCAGAAATAATGTTGCCTCTTATCTTTGACATATTCAAGACTGTGATAATCCAAAGTTTAAGTTTTCTCTTTGCATTTAGTGTATGGAAAATAATTACATTTTTGTGTTTTTTCCTCTTATACAAATTGATGGTATCGCCACCAAAACTGGTATTTAAAGGGTTAAAATCCTGAAATAAAATAAATATTTGGTAGTTATGATGAGGACTGATGCTGGTTAAAAGATTTAACTTGGTAAAAGTGGAAAATAATAATAATATATAATATTTTAGGCATGTGTTTAATATGTGGCCATTTTTGTCCCTTAACGCGCTAAGAGGGATTTTTTTTTAAAATCTGACATAACACAAAATCTTTAAATGCACCAGAAATAATGTTGCCTCTTATCTTTGACATATTCAAGACTGTGATAATCCAAAGTTTAAGTTTTCTCTTTGCATTTAGTGTATGGAAAATAATTACATTTTTGTGTTTTTTCCTCTTATACAAATTGATGGTATCGCCACCAAAACTGGTATTTAAAGGGTTAAAATCCTGAAATAAAATAAATATTTGGTAGTTATGATGAGGACTGATGCTGGTTAAAAGATTTAACTTGGTAAAAGTGGAAAATAATAATAATATATAATATTTTAGGCATGTGTTTAATATGTGGCCATTTTTGTCCCTTAACGCGCTAAGAGGGATTTTTTTTTTAAATCTGACATAACACAAAATCTTTAAATCCACCAGAAATAATGTTGCCTCTTATCTTTGACATATTCAAGACTGTGATAATCCAAAGTTTAAGTTTTCTCTTTGCATTTAGTGTATGGAAAATAATTACATTTTTGTGTTTTTTCCTCTTATACAAATTGATGGTATCGCCACCAAAACTGGTATTTAAAGGGTTAAAATCCTGAAATAAAATAAATATTTGGTAGTTATGATGAGGACTGATGCTGGTTAAAAGATTTAACTTGGTAAAAGTGGAAAATAATAATAATATATAATATTTTAGGCATGTGTTTAATATGTGGCCATTTTTGTCCCTTAACGCGCTAAGAGGGATTTTTTTTTTAAATCTGACATAACACAAAATCTTTAAATCCACCAGAAATAATGTTGCCTCTTATCTTTGACATATTCAAGACTGTGATAATCCAAAGCTAAAGTTTTCTCTTTGCATTTAGTGTATGGAAAATAATTACATTTTTTGTGTTTTTTCCTCTTATACAAATTGATGGTATCGCCACCAAAACTGGTATTTAAAGGGTTAAAATCCTGAAATAAAATAAATATTTGGTAGTTATGATGAGGACTGATGCTGGTTAAAAGATTTAACTTGGTAAAAGTGGAAAATAATAATAATATATAATATTTTAGGCATGTGTTTAATATGTGGCCATTTTTGTCCCTTAACGCGCTAAGAGGGATTTTTTTTTAAAATCTGACATAACACAAAATCTTTAAATGCACCAGAAATAATGTTGCCGCTAATCTTTGACATATTCAAGACTGTGATAATCCAAAGCTAAAGTTTTCTATTTGCAATTAGTATATCGAAAATAATTACATTTTTGTGTTTTTTCCTCTTATACAAATTGATGGTATCGCCACCAAAACTGGTATTTAAAGGGTTAAAATCCTGAAATTAAATAATTATTTGGTAGTTATGATGAGGACTGATGCTGGTTAAAAGATTTAACTTGGTAAAAGTGGAAAATAATAATAATATATAATATTTTAGGCAATGTTTAATATGTGGCCATTTTTGTCCCTTAATGCACTCAACGGCGTAAAAAATCTAATGCAGCACAAGGGTTAAAGATTCTCTAAGCGATCCTGGGTGACGTCACTTCTTGTTGACGTTCGAACTATTGTCAAACAAAACGGAGGCTAGCTAGACCCTCCCTCCTCCTCATCCGCGCACTAACCCCTCAAACCCACCCCCAAACCATTCTTGTCGTTTATTGGCTGGAACAGTTTGTTATGTTTCTTAGAGCGGGTCGCTAGAGTTTGTTTTTGTAGCCGTTTGTGGAGCCTGGGGTGTCTGCAGAGATCGCGTTTTTTTACAGTGTGTTCAGAGGACAGGCAGCTAGCGGATCGTGAGTAGATGTTTGCTGTATGTGACAAAAAATGTTTTGGCCTTAAAAACGTGTGACATCGCTTAGAGCACCTTTAAGGGCTAAACTCAAGTTAAAGATGGAACTAATTTTTTTTTTTTAATTTTTAAGATAGAAATAAACACTGTTTTTCATTTGAGGCAAAAAAGAGATTAGTTTCTGTCACCCAGAGGCGGACAAAGTACACAACTTCCTTACTTGAGTGAATGTACAGATATAACTCCGGTATAAGTAAAAGTTGTAAAGACCGATTACAGAAGTACTCGTTTTTAAAAGTAGGCTACTTTCAAAAGTAAGTAAATGTCAATGCATTGTTTACTTACAGTACCTTATGCCTCTGAATCTATGCCTTCCTACCCTCATATGAATATCAAATTTATTTCTAGAACACAGTTCCAGTAGTGGGACTGAATGTGAGATTGAATAAGAAAATTGAAAATCAAAATCAGGTTGATGTCAGAATCCAACGTCAGATTGACTTTAATCTCCAACGTTGGGTAGACGTTCGTTGTATTGTGGTTGAAAATGAAAATCGGGTTGACGTCAGAAACATCAGTCGAGTTCTGACCTTTTATTTCCAACCAAAATGCAACCCTGCAACCAAAATCATCCACTGACTGACATTACTACTTTCTAATCAAGGACCTTGACAGAAATGTACAATATTTGTCTTTCAAATAGTGAAGTCTAAAGTTTCCAGAAAAAATTATACTCAAGTAAAGTACAGATACTCAAAAAGTGTACTTAAGTACAGTACTCAAGTAAATGTAGGCTACTTTGTTACTGTCCACCTCTGCTGCCACCTTCATGCTACTTGATTATGGTGATGTGTAGTTCAAATTGGCACCATGTTTCTTTGACATTCTTTATCATGGTGCTCTCAGGTTTAAAACAAATTGTGATGTCAGAACTCATCATTGAGAGCTGTATAATAAAATATGTTGGTCCTCATTATCAGACTGAAGCACCTGTTCATTTACAAATCTATTTTGGGTCTATTGCCATCATGTCTTTGTTCCATTGCCAGGAAAAAGAGATTTTAATCTAATAAAGTTTATAAAGGACAAATAAAATAAATATTTTTTTTGTTCATGTAATTTGAAAATCACTTTGCCATGTGCATAAATTATGATAAATGAAAGAGACAGAATAAAATAATAATTTTCTGGCACAATTAACACAATTTCCTGACAAAAAAAAAAAAGAATTGAGTCAAAGAAAGACCAAAAAAATGAAAGAAGAAAGGAAGTAAGAAAGTCAAGAAGGATGTGATCAATCACTAACTGTTGAAGATAAGGAGAGTTTATATTGTTTGATGGGGTCTGGGATTAATTAGCAGTAGAGCTCTCAGTGTGTGACACCAGCGCTTGGCCTTTCACAGCTCATTACTGTGTGTCCAATCAGTGCAGGCCAGTGTGACTGCTGTTTATTTATACACACAGCCAGCCATGGCAGCCATTTGGCAGTTTTCTCCACTGGGGAGCCTTAAACACTCCCACATTGAGCTGAATCTGCACGGACACATTTGGCAACACAGGACATACTAAGATCCCCAGTTTTCAACATTGATAAAAAAAATAAATAATAATGTGCACCAAAATGGCATATTAGAATTATTTCTGAAGGAAAGTAATGATGTTGAAAATTCAGCTTTTTTATTTTTTATTATTATTATTATAAACACTTTACACATTAGAGAACACCTCGTTGGTTTCCAGGTATGTTCAAATAGGAAATTCAGGGCACTTGGGGAAAACAATGCAGAACACTGAGCTTACTATGAATGAACATTAATTTACATAGACAGCACAATATTAACAACATCATCTGAAATGCAATGACTAACTTCTGATACAACCATGCGCCCATGTACAACACATACAGACATCAAATAAATCCCCAACAATCCCTTTAAACCAGCCCATATTCCTCATTATTCCGTCAACAAAACAATGTATTTACAAACCAAATATATTAACTTTTGTTTTTTACAATTTTGACATTTGATTCAATACAAGCTCTGGAGACCCCACTCAGTGGTTGACATTCACCTTCACTGATCTACAGTCAAAGCGGAGGGTTATGATTGCCCTCTATTGGCTTGAAATGTAGTTGCACAACAGTGTAAGTTGATGGTAAACAATGCGCATGCATACCATGCGTTAAAGACACAACACTGTACGACATCCAAACAACTGCAGCATGATACTTTTCTTTAACCGACTCGACACAACACATCTACTGACAGGGTGCACCAACTTATGATCACTAACCCAGAGAGTCATGGGAGGATAACCGCATGCTGACACAGGTTAGCAAAAACTAAAATGGGAAGATCACTGCTTACTAAACGACAAAAGGCACTTTAAACAGGGGAAGAGACATAGTTCCAGTGTCCACGTGTGAGGATGTCACAAACACTATTAATACTTGATTTATCCATACAGGAAGAACACAAAACCAGAGTGCAATAGGTGGGAACATACGACAGGAACAGGACCAGGACAGAATTTTGTAGAGCAGATGGATTAAGAAATATTGATATATTAAAACATTGATTTTGTTGCCATTGAAATACTGATACTGTTAGACTGTATTTTTGTTCATTATTTGTCATTGAACTTGCTCAAAGGACACTTTTAGTACATAAAAGTAGCAGGAAAGATTTAAAGGACTGAAACTAAGGGAATATTTTAACTGACTGGATCTGAGGATGTGTTTACTGCATCATATTCACATCACACAATATGAATTCCGTATAATATATAATGACAGATATACTGTGTCTTATGATGCTTGAAAACTGTGAGCCATATTGCTATTCCGGTATAGGTGCATATTTTGACACATTGTTGCATTTTCAACAAAAATGAACCGTTTCCACACTGCAGCTGGACACTGAAGCATCATGGCATTTGGCTGATTTATGCCAACCATTTTAGTTGCATGATTTCTGTAATGGTGAGAATAGTAGTGTGACTTTGGGGTGATGATAGAGGCAAAACTGTGTTGGCATTTGTGGAATACTGGTCATTAGAGATCATGGATGTGCTGATGTAGATGTTAGAGTTTAGATATTCACTCAGCAGCCATCTGCTCAATGTGATCACACAGCAGCTTGTTTTGCTCTGAAAGGAGATAATAAAAAGTGTGAATCGTATATGTTTCTATATACGAATAGAATATAGAAACATGAATATAGAACATGTTTCTATTCTAAATTTATTGTTTTTAACTTTCTAATCATCAGAGAATCCTGATATATATATATATATATATATATATATATATATATATATATATATATATATATATATATATATATATATATATATATATATATATCAATTTCCACAAAAATCTTAAGGCACACAATTGGTTTTCAACATTGATAATAATAATAAATATTTCTTGAAGGATCATGTGACACTGAAGACTGGAATAATGATGCTGAAAATTCAGCATTAACATACATCACAGGAATAAATTACATTTCAAAATATATGAATATAGAAAACACTTTTAAATCGTAATGAATATAGAAAACACTTTTAAATCGTAATAATATTATTTCACAATATGAAGTTTTTTACTGTATTTTTGATCAAATAAATACAGCCTCGTGAGCATCCTTTAAAAAACATACCACAAACATTTGAACAGTACTGTAATTAAGCTTACAAACTTAATAAAATATAATTATTTTTAATTTGGAAAATTACACTACCTTCATTCAGATTTCCAATGACTGCCTGCTTCTTCAGGAAGTCATTGCAAAGTTTCTTGCTCAGTCCAAATGCCACCATGTTATGAGTGAATGTCCTAGACAAACATAAATTATATATGAGCATATGAACATGCAGTAAACATTGTTTTTGTCAATGTTTTATAAAATGAGACAAATGCCATGCGACTCACCCCAGTTGACCAAAGGTGATGTTCTCATTAAATCTGGAGCTATCGTCTTTCTCTTCCTGGGTCATATGACACCACTTTTCTCTAAAAGGTGCAAAAAACATGGAGGTCAAGGTCAGAGGTCAATGAAATTTGACCTTATTTTCCTCTCATCAAGCACAAGAGACCATCAATAATGAATGTAAAAGTTCACTCAGAAACCTTTTCAACACATTACAATGGACACTGGGAGGTTATAGAATTAAAACTGTGTAAAAACAATCATACAAAAGGACAAATGTATATTAGCCATAAATTGGTGCTCATGCAAAATCCAAACATTTTAGGATAAGTATTAGTGAGCAGTCAGCTGTAGCCATGATTCACAATAAATCAAAAAACAAGACAATAATTTAAATAATAAAGAACATGTGCAACACAGAACCACAGTATAATTCAGCTCACAAACAGGAAAAAATGCTCAGGCAAACAAATCAATATGCTTTTTTTCTATGTAAATTATTTTCCTTTGTTGTTTGAGTTTAAGTCATATATTTTTTAGCCTGTTTTATTGCCTGCCAGGTGAAAAATCTTAGAAAGGTAATAGCACACCTAACTTCAACAAGCCAACTTATTTGAGGAATCATTTATGTCAGTAGCACAAACGGTGTGGGACAAATTACATGCAATGCCAAAGTTTAATATCTACGGCCGGGGATCTGAACGAACCCCTAACAGCAAGTATGAGCACTAATAATGGTGATGCTTCTCTTATGTAGCAAACACTACTAATAATTCAAGCTGTTCTCGGTTAGCAGTTGACATCACAGTGAATAGGAATATAACACACTCTGAATGCATGCAATGATACAGAAAATAATGCAGGAAAAGTCAAAGAGCGAATCGGCGGTTCTCGACTGGTTCCAGAACATCGTAGACATCCATTTTACATTGGACATCAAGTGGTGACCCAAAAACAGTTCCAAAATTGTTTATCGCTCAAAGTAAACAAAAATGTTCCCGTTTAAACATTGAAATGTATTAATATTATTGTTTTCAATAATGAGGGCATGTCATGCAAGCTGTCCATGCTGGCCAGATGAGGTTGATATGCCGTGCCAAAATACTGTGTTAGATTGGATGCAAGGCTTTTGAAATCAACAACAACAAAAAGAACTTTAAAAAAATAACCTTGACTATACTAACTGCATGAGTGTACTGTTGTTTGCATGTATCAATGTTTTTCCCTGCTGTCAGAATAAATATGACACTCATTTTTGTGTCACAATCCAGTAGTAGTTTACTTTTAATAAGGTCCACTCACTGTGTCTGAGAACAAAGATAATGTTTTGCATGACGACATGATGAAAAAGCCAAAGCATTATGTTAAGGCAAATGTGACACGAGTCAGTACTTTTACACTGAAGTTTCCTTGAAAACATTATCAGAATGTTACACAGCTTCCTGACGGCATCCTGCGCTGATAGATACTGCTTATTGTGAATATCTAGCTGAATACGTCAAGGGTTCCACAAGGATTCCTAATCTTTTGACCAGACATAAATTTCCCCAGACGTGATACGAATTACATTCAAATGAAAGTATTTCTAGTTGTTTTTAGTGGAGCATAACTAGAAAAAAAAAAGTACAATACAGAATTTTACATACGCTACCGTTCAAAAGTTTGAGGTCAGTGATTTTATTTTTAAGAAATTGTTTTTTTTCAGCAAAAACACATTAAATTGATCTAAAGTTACAGTATACGGTAGTTAGAGTAACAATACAGTTAACATATATAACATTAACACAAAAGCCTTATATTTCACATAAATGCTGTTCCTTTGAATCATGAAAAAAATGATCATGGTTTCCACAAAACATATTAAGTACCACAACTGTTTTTAACACTGATAATAATAAAAATATTTCTTGAGCAGCAAATTAGAATGATTTCTGAAGGATCATGTGACACTGAAGAACAGAGTAATGCTGAAAATTCAGCTTTAACATCACAGGAATAAATTACATTTTAAAATATATTAAAAAGAAAACGATTTTTTTTAGATTTGAAAGTTTTACTGTATTTTTTGATCAAATAAATGCAGCCAAGGTGAGCATTAAAGACTTTTTAAAAATATTTTTAAAAAGTTACCGGCCACAAAACTTTAAACGGTAGTATATAATAAACACCTATACATTTATGTTGTGATATTTTATCATTATATTCATAATTTATTTTTATTCTTTTTATGGAAATCACCAAAAATCTTTGATATTGCCAAGCTTTCCATGGCTGTTATACCCCTATTGTATGTATATAAAACGCTGTTCCAATTCTGTCAGTGTATCATCCTTTTCCTAAACTCTCTCCATTTTCCCCTTAATTTATTCTGTGCTCAGTCTTTCACTTTCAGTTCATTCTAACCAATCTAACTCCCCATCCCCTCTCCTTTTTAATCCGCCTTTCCCGTCTAGCAGTGTCCAGGGCAGCAGACGGAATGAAGGACAGACCTTTCATCTTTCTCTTCCTCAGCCGTCCGCCTGCGCGAGGCAGCAAGGCACAGGGAGAAAAAGGGTTAAAGTCACATGCACAGAGAGAGAAAGAGCCACAGAGAGAAAGAAAAGACAGGAGAGGATAATGAGCAGTGTGGAAGAGTAAACCATAAGAGCACAGAGAGAGGCTGAAGGATCCAGACTTCAGTACAAACACACCGTAACACTGTCACGCACCTCGGCTAGTTTACTTCAGCATCACTAACAATCTATCAAACACACTGTAAACTCTCAATCTCTCCCTCTGGCTTTAACAGACACACAAACAAACACGCAGTCTAAACAAACAAGCAATCTGACAAAGTCTGTTTTGTTTAATAGCACGATATATTAGGAGAAAGAGAAAAGAAACGCACTATAGAGGTAATAAGAATTAACCCTGCACTCTCTCACCTCGTTGTGGGGGATCTTTTATTTCTCTCACAATGGACGGCATCAAAAAACGCTGCGTTCCAAAACCTCAAAGTGTGCCTTTTAAAAAATAGATACAAGCAGAGCAACATTAGCATCTACAGTATATGTGACAAATGATCTGACATTGTGTCTGAACAAAGTTAGAATAACATTGTACATTAAACACACCAGCCTCTGATCATTAAGTATTTCTCTGCCCAATTCCCATTACTGAAAGGAAAAAAGGAATATTGCTTTAATTGTAAAATACTTTAATACTATGGTACTATTTGTAGCAGTAAATTTATTTAATGCTGATTTTTAATAATTGTATCACAATTGTAACAAAAATATTAAGCAGCAACACTGTTTTTGACTTTTTTTTAAATGAAAAATCAGCCTTTAGAATGATTTCTGAATGACCATGTGACTCTGAAGATTGGAGTAATGATACTAAAAATTTTGCTTTGCATCACAGGAATAAATTAAAATTGAATATATTAAAATGCCATAAATTAAAACATTTGAGGATAAGTTTTAAAGATTTAAAAGTAAAAATAAAGATTTTAAACATTGACATTATTTTTATGACAATTAAGTATTTCTCTTCCCAATTCACTGTGACGCAAAAATGTATATATTACTTAAATTGTAAAATTGAAATATCATGGTACTATTTCTATATCAACGACTTTCTCGTTACTGGTACAATTGTACAATTTACAATGATAATAATAAAACAAAATCCAATTTCTTTTTTTATCCTGGTATGAAATATGATTAGCAAATTCGTTGATTCTAATGAATATGTCTGAAACAATGAAACAGTAATTTTTGGTAGACACTGACAGTATGCCACAAACACAGTCCATAAGCAATGAATTGTAAAAACCAAGAATATCGCTTTAAAATGCTGATTATGTGAAAGAATGCATTTTAGACAACTTCAGCTGTTAGTTTCAGCATTTTTGCGGGGAAAGAAAGATTATTTACAACCTACCAAATGGGCTGCTGTTTCAGGTGCGTGTACAGGTAAATTTTCTCCTCTTCTTTTCTATCCGGGGAGAGAGGGGGAGAAACTACAGGGTACGCAAGCAGAGATAAGCACGGTTAATAACTCAAACACCTACATATCCACAGAGACAATTCCTGTGGGTTAAGTGTCTTGCTCAACAGCATACTAGTGGTTGTCATTGAATCATTTGGGTAACTGACCCAGATTCTTAACCACTAAGTCTCACCACCTCTAACCACCACTATACATATAAAAAACCCCAAGTGAGATATCCAACAACTGGTAACGACACAACCACAGGTGAGAAGAAGTTGAACTACTGTACCTGGAGTTTTGGTTTTCTGTTCAACAGGCCTGTCTGATTCTCTGAGGAAGACAGAATAAGAACAGAATGAGTTTGTGAGCAGCAGAAGCTTGATTAATTAAGTGTTATTAATAGCAATGACAGAAAATCACTCACTCATTCTTTCGGCCCAAGGGTCCTCTCAGTTTGCTCTCCAGACCCCCAAAAAATCCTTTAACGTCAGACTTAGCAGAGGTGTTTTTGAGCATTCGCTCTGCGATATCTTTCTTCCCAGAGAGCCAGACCTTTCCACTGCGCAGGTACGAGTCGATCCCCCCGCTGGGCCTCTCCAACAGCTCTGTGGGAGACAGCTGGGACTTACCTGTCACACACACACACACATATTCATTAGAAATTAAAATCAAATGAAATTAATTGAAAAGGTACACTAGGCAGTCACACTCTGTGTACCTGTATATTAGGAGTATGAATCTTTAGACACCACAAGATAAGATTTCGATTTAAAGAGTGATCTGATTCCAAACCGATTCTCAACATCTATGACATGGAGTCAAATCTGAATATAATGCATATAAAGGATCTGTGTATACTTTTTTAAATCAAGTAAATCACACAACAATCCAAAAGTTTGGGGTTGATGAGATTTTAATGTTTTTGAAAGAAGACTCTAATGCTCACAAACGCTGCATTTATTTGATCAAAAATACAGTAAAATTGTGAAATATTACTACAATTAAAAAAAAAAAAAAAACTATTTTAATACTTTTTAAAATGTAATTTATTTCTGTGACGGCAAAGCTGAATTTTCAGCAGTCATTTCAGTGTCACATGATACTTCAAAAACCATTCTGGGGTGCGTTTCCCGAAAGCATCGTTAGCCAACAATGGTCGCAAGTTCCGTCGTTACCAATAGAGTTCAATGGAAATTGCGACCAACTTGCGACCATAGTTGGCTAACGATGCTTTCGGGAAACGCACCCCTGATTTGGTGCTCAAGAAACATTTCTTATTATTATCAATATTCAAAACGGTTAATATTTTTATGGAACCCATGATGCCTTTTTTAATGTTTCTTTGATGGATGGATAGAAAAGAACAGCATTTGTTTGAAATCGAATCTTTTGCAACTTTATAAATGTCTTCACTGTCAATTTAATGCATTCTTGCTGAATAAAAAAACAAAAAATGACTGACCCTGAACTATAGTGTATATCCATGTTTCCCCCAATGGCATTGTCCAATTTGCCGAAACAATAAGCGGCAGTGCCAGTAATGTCTGAGTCATACACTGTAACAGGAAGTCGGAGGAGGTCTGGACGTTTCTTTTTCAGATTACATTCCACACAGTATGATTAATATTAAAGGCCAACTTTCTTACCCATGTAGTAATATGTGAAGCACATGGTCATGAGATGTTTGGCGGGGGCATAATCATCCACCTGGTGACATCTGTCAATCAATAAAATCTGGGTCACATGTGCGTCACACACGGCACACATGCAAAAACACTGTCTGTGTCCAATATCACACCCTATACCCTCTTAAATAATGCGCTATTTGAAGGGACAGCCATTTGTAGTGGCGTCTGAAAAATTATACTGGACATTATTGATTGCACTCATTCAATCCTATGAAGCACCACAATAATGAGTGTACAACTGATGTAAATGGCTAGAGAATACCCATAATGCACTGTGAGGGTTGTGCGAAGAATTCCTGCAACTCGCCAGAAAATAGCGCTTGCAATTTAATCATCCATCCATTCATCCATTTTCCAACCAGCTGGCCCAATGCGAGTACAGCGTAATATGACACCGGTATCAATTTCTATTTAATTAATTATTAAATTGTTTAATTAAGGTTTATACATGCTAGTTTCCATGACAGAGTCGAGATAAATGTTTTCATTACTACTGGAGCTGCCAGTTTGCCAAGTTTCAAATGATTATTAAACAGCAAGCACAAAGTACGCAAAAGCGGCAGCCCTTCCGGCGCATTCAGTGTCCGAATTCACTCACTCGTTTTCATTCACTCCTTCAAGGCGACTATATTAGTGGAGTAATGTTGGGAATAGTGAATGAGGGTATAGGGGCGATTTCGAACACGGCAACTGACTCGCCAGGAGTTCTGCAGAAAACTGAAGCAGCTTTCAGACGGTTTGGAGTGCCTTCCATGTAATGTCAAACATACATCTTAGATATTATCGCTGTACTTACTCAAACAAGACAACAGCGAATGACTGTACCAGCCTGTAGAAAGTCTGTTCGCTCACACATTTGGAGTGGCAGCGCTGCAAACACAACGCATGGTTATCATCACAACAGTGTTTGTTTATGCATATGTATATTATTGCATGAGTTTTCTTGATCTTTCAGAAAGATTGTGATCTGTATATTGAGTGTATATGGATTGTGCTTGACGTTTATAGAGATGTGCATTTTAAGAAAATGATGGCCAATATTTATTTTCAGATAACCAATAAACGGGCAATTATTTAAATAAAAGATTATTATAGACTAAATAAATAAATGAAAAACCTAAAATGAATGATTTTAAAAGCAACAAATAAATTTAGGCACCACAAAAATGGATATTTAATTTAAGGTCTGTTACATTAAAGTTACATACAGTTTTATTTGTGTTATTAAAGAATTGGCTGATGATAACTATTATGGTAATGGTATATTGTGCACCCCTACGTTTTGGTCATTTTAACAGCCAAGTAGTCAAGCAATTTTTAACATTTCTCAAAAAATGGGTGTGTATTTCGCACCATTATTTTGTGTTGCTTCATAAAATCCTATATTGCAGAAAAGTGTGTTGCTAAATAGGTTTGCAACATGTTTTCTGCTAAGTTCAGTATGACACAGCAATAATAGGCGCTACGGCACTCACACATAAGGTGTAAACAACAATGTACTAAAAACAGAAAAGTATTTCCTTTTTGTTTAAGTGTCGTAGTTTAAGTTTTTCACCACATCATTTTATTTTAATTATTGAAAAGGATTTTTAATAGTTTTAGGTTTACCTCTGGTGCAGAATGTGTGAAACAGGTCTAAACATCACGTAAAATCTCACCATAATCAATCCCAAAATTAAAAATTAATTTAGAAAACAAGTCATGCAATTACTTTTACGATTAATTACAGTTGTGCCTCTCATACCTGCGCACTGACATATTTGGAGAACCACTCCCTGCCTTTCCCATTCTCTCCAGTGCACAGCTCTCCAAAGTGAGCCTTCTCCTCCTGATCAAAGTCCTCCCTGAGAGAGGGAAAAAGAATAAAAGGAATCAGTGGGAGGAAGAGAAAGACAAATGGGAAGGGAGAGGGAGAGGGAGGGAGAGAGTACTTGAAACAACAGGAACAAATGCACACACATGCATCAGTTGATATGTGACTATAATTCACTGTGAAGTTTCATCCTCATTCAAGGGAATAGTTCAAAATTCTGTCATCGTTTACTCGCCCTCATGTAGTTCCAAACCTGTATGACTTCCTTACTTCGGTGGAGAACAAAAGTAGATTTTCAATACAACAAAAGTACAACTGGCTGTCAAGCTCCAAAAAAGCCCCAAAAAAGCAGTCTCATACACTATATTCTAAGCCTTCTAAAGCTAAACAATAGCTTTGACTGAGGAACAGACTGAAATTTAAGTGCGTCTTATCAGTGGTGTTGTTTCTGATCTGGTGTAAATGAGATTTGCTGAAACTGCAGAAATTTTCAGTAGATAAAAATGTACATTTGGCCTGTTCCTCACACAAAATTATCTTATGGCCTCAGATAGAATATAGCAAGGGACGCATTTACTTTTATGGTGCTTTTTTGTACTTTCTGGAGTTTGATTTCTACTGGTCACTGTAGTTAATGAAAATAGTGGCATGAACATTCTGTGAAACATCTCTTTCATTCCTTTAAACTTTAGTTTGTAAAGCAAATCACCCTCCATGGAAAAGCTTTGCCACATAGGTTTTCATGAATGCTCGTATCTCCGTCTCCTCTGCGTCCTCAGTACTGTGACTGGAGCAAGACGAGGACCGTCGCGTGCTCGACGGGTGTGATGGCGATTCTATGCCCTCGTTCTCACTGTCGGCAGATTCGGTGGCATCACTATCGTCTTCTCTGTGGGAGGTGTGTGTGGGGGCCATGGGCTCTGGAAGAAGGGGCTCCATGGTGACGTCGCTCGCAGGCTCGGGGACGAGAGGCTCGGATGAGAAAAAGTCCGCCCCACTGGAGGGTACGAGAACGGAGGGCGCTGTCCCTTCTGAGGGCGAGTCAAATTCTATGAGGTTGTTCACCACGGCCCCCTCCATGCTTTGTTATGGGGGTAATTCAGTGACTAGGTGAGATATGATGATGTCAGCTCAAAAACCCACGGATGGTACAGTCGTTTGCAGCTCCACAATTTCGACACAGCAGGACCTAAAAAAATAACAATTTTGATGTTATAAACACATAAAAAAAACTATTAAATCTATTACATTTCACACAACAATGTGTGTGTGTATATATATATATATATATATATATATATATATATATATATATATATATATATATATATATATATATATACACATATACACACACACACACACACACACACACACACACACACACACACAATTTAAAAAGTTTAGGGTTTGCAAGATTTATGCTCTCCAAGGCTGCATTTATTTAATCAAAAATAAAAGCAGGATTTTGTGAAATATTATAACAATTTAGGGCAACTGAAATATTTTAAAGTGACATTTATTCCTGTGATGCAAAGCTGAATTTTCAGCATCATTACTCCAGTCACATGATCCTCCAGAAATCAATATAATACGCTGATTTGGTGCTCAAGAAACATTTATCATTATCAATGTGGAAAATATTTAAATGTTGTATCATAATTGAATTTTTTTAACAAATAGAATACAAAGTTCAAAAGAACAGGATTCACTTGAAATTATAGTCTTTTGTAACATGCATTTATGTTTTATTTATTAGGCCTATATAGAATTACATTATAAAAATACATGTATATATAATAAATAAATAAATATATAATGTAAAAATATAAATATATATAAAAATTCAACTATTCTAAACATTTTCATGAAGTGTAACATTACGGTAAGGGTACTTTAACATCCTCTTCTGTCATAAACTTCCTTGCAGCTGTGTTTATACAGACTGACCACAGCATGAGGCAACACAGAGTCTGTCAGAGACTGTTAATATGATGTTAGATTATGAAATCCAATGCACAGAATCTCAGTGCAAAATCATGTGTTTCTATGTCCTGCTAATGAAGCGCCAGTCATAGCATAATGCGTCTGTGTCTTTCACTCTCAGAAAAAGGCAGAAAACAAATATTAAGAATACTTTTTTTTAACCTCAAATTAAAAAATTATTCTCATGCAGACCAGTATATAAAAGATGCCCCATCCAATATGGAAATGCTTATTGGCTTGATATCATGGATAAAATTTAATTTACACAAGTACTTAATCTTGCCTCTGTGAAAATACCATCTGCTTCTCATACAACTTAAGATGCGTTTTCTTCTCAAACGAAAGGCTAGTTCGCTCTGCCCCAACAGACCCTAATAGTTAGTGTTAAATTCAACGAGAATTCCCAATTGCAAACCACTCCGAGTCCTTAGCATGACACATTTCAGAATGAAACCAGATACGAGAGAAAAAAAAAACTCCATTAGGAACAAATTGGATCATGAATAGTAGTTATTTGGCTATTGGTTAACATTATCCAGTGATAACCAGTGTAAATCAGCCTTAAGATGCAGTGGACCTTGCAAGGCTAGCCTACCAAAGCTTTTCTAAACAGTGGCTTCAGGAAGTCAAAGTGAATGAAAACTTAATGAATTCTGCATGTAGAAGAGCAATCAATATATGCTATATACTGGCATTATTTTTTACAAGGCCAGAAAATGCATTCCCTTAGGTTTTGGACAAAACCCTGAGAAAAGCAATAGGACTGCGAGGATGGTTATGTAATGCAGAGTTGGAGGAGCGTGACTTGGCTGGCATACGCGCTCACAAGTGCACACAAACACAACCACGCAGTGACCAGAGTCAGAGACTGTGTCAACTACGCCTGCTTTTTTTTTTCACACTTATCTTTCAGAGGCATAAGGCGGAAAAGAAACTGTATGTTGGAGTGAGCAGTATGAAGAAAACATTACATCACATTAAAGGTATATAGTAGGCTAAGGCTATATAACAACATTTCTTAATTCTTCATTTATTTCAAAAGCATGTGGTAGTAGGTAATCTAGCAAATTAAATACTAATACAAACCAATTTTTTTTTATCAAAATACCACCAAATGTAAAAATAAGAAAAAAAAACAGTACAATCACTAACTTACACGCTTCACACAAGCATCTAGTGATTTTATTTTATTTTTTTTAATTTTTGAGGCTATAAAGATACCAAACCTCCACACATTGCTGCTTCTCGAGCGTAATAATAAATCTCAGCATTCGAGGGTAAATGCACATGCTGCAATATTCCTTCCTCCCTGCACTGGAGCACTTCCCCCTCTTTCTACTCCATCCATCCAGCCATCCATGCAACAAAACGCCCCTTCACCGCGAGCCTCGAGGCTCAACGCAGAGGTTCTGCTGTCAGAGTGATGGGACACAGATGAGTTGGAGTGGGGGAGTGAGTGGGTCACTGGTTTAAGAGACTGAATGGGTTAGGGTTACCAAAGCACTGCAGTGATATCGCAATAGTCAGCAGTGCAGACAGAAAGATAATTACATGGGTGATAAATGTCTCAGGACGGAGATATTGGGTTGGCTTGTGGGCAAGGTCAATTCGGTCAAAAAAAAACAAACTAGAAAACTAGTGAGCTAGAACAGTCAAGGCCCAGATGTTACATTGAACATCAAATGGTGACCAGTACCAGAATTTATCAAACACAAGCAAACCAAAATGTTTGTAAAAGCAAACATTTAAATGCATTTAATTAAATTTCAAAAATTGTCTAGCATCCCACAGCATTTATATAATAAAATACATAAAAATAATATATTATATTACATGTAACAACAATGATATTATTATTAATATTATAATTATTACAACTACTAGTAATAATAATAATGTATGTTATCACAATCAATAATAATAATAAATCACACAAAACATGTTGCTTTCAGCACAAACTAGGTTTATCCTTGACGCAAGAAAAGTGAACCCATATATTTAATGTAATCTGGGTTGCATTTGATTTTTTTTCCAGCAGAATTTTGTTCTTTTTCTTACAGGATGAGGGGGAAGTCAGACATTGCCTAATCTGGTTATAGCTTCAAGCAAGTAACAGACGAAACTGTGCCAAAATACTGTCACGTTTGATTAGATCCACAACCTTTGACAACAAAAGGTTTGGATAAGTTGAAAAGTCTGTTTATTTTGCCATCATATCTATGCACGATTCAATTTTATTATTTGCATTTGGCATTGTTTTTTTCCCCCTGCTATCAGATCTGATCTGTATTCAACCCTTTGAGAACCACTGAATTAGATCACTTGTTTATTGCATTACAAGCAAAATGCAAATATAGAGAGACTGGTTTAGATAACAAGCTGGTATAGAACCAAAGAGTAAAACTGTTTTAGGGAAGAAACTAATGATTAATCATGCAGGATACTCTGATGTGAAAATAAGGCCACAGAGAGGTTAATTTGAGGCGGATTCATTTGCATCATTATGCAACATGTCCTGCTATTTTCTCAAGGGAAACCTCACTCGTATCTGTCACTGCATGAGATGCTGAGAACTTAAGACTGTCATTCATGCACAGAGCTTGATCATCTAGCCGCTGACTGATGCTGCACAATCAGACACATAAACAACGTCTAAATGGATCAATGCTTCTAACCAGAGAGCATCAGATTCAATAAAGTCACATAAAATTACCCTTTTACTGAGACACTCCAAAGAGCGCACAAAATGAAAATTGACTTCTAACAGTGAGCTTTTCATCAACGGCCCGCACTTGAATTGGACAAGAAAAACGATCCTCTGCTTGGCTGGAAACAAGAGCACTTCTTATCTCCGGCCACTTGAGTTTAAAAATATAGTCATGTTCATGAGGCCTGCAGTCAAGAGCATGGATGCCAGGTTTATCAGACTAATGCTTAATGGCAGAAACACACATTTGGTTGTGTTTTTAAAAATGGGAAGGGGGAAAAATGCAGGTAATGAAATTCCTAACAGTTTGGCTGATATTTATTATTTCACATCTGAGTAAATGCATAAGCATATCAACAACTAGTCCATGCAGAGACTTTATTCACAGCACACAACGCAATTATTAACAACACATTGAAATACTATATTGTCACACCTGCTAGACTGTAAGCGGAAATATAATTCTTAATAAAGTGAGAAGATCCACTAGATTCCAATCGCATGGATTTCTCCATTGAAAACAATAGCACTTCTGCTCCAGTGCTTTAGACCTTTTCTTTTAGTTTAGTAGTGTCTTAAAATAGCACCTTCAAAATACCAAAGTTTATCAAAAGACAACTCACAGTCTTCATCAGAAACATTTCCTACAGTCATGAGGGCACTATTTTTAGCCTCCACAATAAGTGCTTATTTTCATTAGCACTAATTTAATATCTCAAAATGCCTAGGCTGCAGCTCTGGTTGCTTGAAACACTGATGAAATAAAATAAGCAGTCACATATTGATCTGAAACAGTGCTTGTGAGAATCATTTGGGCATTATATGGCACACACACTGTTGACTGAATAGGCAGCTCACTAGGTTTTGAGACATAGCCATGTTCTTAAAGCTCATCATTCATACTTTCTTTATATCAGCAGCTCAGTTTACTCGTGGAAAATGAAACCTCCACCACTCCACCTCCTTATTGTAAACAACACTGTGCAATCATATGGCACTTTCATGCGGAAAGGAAAGCGGAAAATTCTTGAAGAAGCCTACGTAGAGGAGTCACGTTCATTATGTTACTAATTGCACTTATATAACGGCTCGCGCGTAGCATGTATATGGTATGCTATGTATACCGGTTTCTGCCTGCAACGTATGAATGAATATCAATAATGATAAATACCATTTTATTGTAACATCATGTTCATTCAGGCTACAAACTTAAGAAATGGCAAATGGATGATGGACATGACAGCACCTATGTTCTAAATGTTAGCGTCAAGCCCCCTAAACAAGTCTTGTTAGTAGATGACACTTACCCTGGATGTTCCAGCTGGAGCTTCGTCTTCCCAGCGCGTACGATGTACAGGCTGCTCTGTGCTCTGAATGAATACTCTAAGTGTGCGCATGCGCGACAATCAGTAGCGGATGGGGGAATCCAGTGACGTAGCCATTATGACACGTGACTGCACACTGCGCATTTTTTACAGTTTACGTTATATTGTCAGTTCAGTATTTTTGTGTTAATGTGTGTGTATTTCAGAAAGCCTATGTAGAAACCTTTGAGTGTCAGTCAAAAATGTGCATTCACCTGCTTTTTCGTTGTTATTTTTGCATAAAAATGATGAAATAATTAATAATAACGATAATAAAACGCTTATACAATTAAGAATAAACAAAATCATATTAATGAATTATAAATATGTCTATATATGTAAATTATAAACATTAAAAATATGATATTTATTTGTAAATGGTAGCCTGTTACAAATTTTACTTTATGATTAAGCTGTTTATCTTGACATTTTTTTGCACGTTTTTGTGACTTGAATTCATTATGTATATATTAATGTATTGTTGTAGCCTATTTCCATCTAAATGAAATAACAGTTTTCTACATTCATTTGAATTTCACATTTAAACCATTACACACATCCATGAAGTATGCGATTTTTATTGAAGGATACTGATACTTTTTTTTCATGGTTGATACCAATATCCAGATTTAGGCTAAATTTGAGAAACATTGAAATGCTTGCAGAAATCTATATCAAATGCAAAAAAATTCTCTGGGAACAATTGCACTGCATGGAGACAAAATCATTTATGCACACTGCACAGCACTATGTTTATTAGTGTGATAACTAGGCTTTGTGGAGTGCAGCAAGTTTCTTAGGTAATTCAACAATGAAAAAGAGCAGCTTGTCCATCTTCAGACCCTGTCCCTCAGTTTGCTGCAATCCTAGGTTCATGTATTTATTAGACTGGTCGTATACAGGCCAATTCACCCGACTGGGCCCATTTGGTGAGCTGTAGAAATAAAATGTTCATTTAATGAAAATTTAATGAATGATCATCGGTAACAGATCCTAATACTCTAATGTACTCACCCAGTACGAATAAAGTTAGCCCAGTATCCCATGACAGTTCTGCATAGTTGGTTTTCCTCCTCAGTGAGTTTTACTGTGGACGATAAAGAGTTGATATCCATAACCCCATCACACTTCATCATAACCATTTTCACTTTTGTTGTAATCATTTTCAGTTTCAACCCCCTGCCAGAATAATTGTCTAATATCATAATAATTAGCCTGGGCAAACAAGTTCTTAGATCTGCTTACCTCCATCCAAAAAGCAGGCCCCAAACACAAATCCAACGTCGTCAGCATGGTCAGCCTTCACAAAGCTGGGTCTGATATCTTTAAGTGTACTGGGCCCATGCTGAAACTCATACATGTACACAGGGACTCCAGCATCTGTGAAGTTATAACATAGGGTGTTGGCTAATTATAAACCCAACAAACAATGAAAACTTCACTGGAGATCAAATTTTGCCAGTAACATTGCAACCAACCTCTGTGGTAAGATGCAACTGTGATGGAGGGTATCACCATAAAAAGATCCCCCATCATGTCAGTAAATGCGTTGCGAATGTCCTCAGGTGTTTTAGCATCTTTTAAGTATTCTTCTACAATGAATTCATTGACTCCTGATTTCTATGACAACAGAGAGAAAGCTTATTCTAATGAGTCTTCTAAATGGTATTTTGTACTATGTCCACTAGAGTGAGACAAATACTAACAAATTAGCCAGACTGAGTTAAGCCCAAATAAATTCATTTGCATATTTTAGCTACAGGTAAATAACTAGAAATAATCTAAAAAGGAAGAAATTGTTGAGTTTTACACCAGCTGGGATGGCATTGTCCAAAAATGCTTTCACTGATTTTGTGTCCATCCCTTTAACCCATTCTGGAGAGAGAAAGGCCTGAAATGATAATATACAAATAAAATGAGCACATCCTGTTCAGCACCGTGTATTGTTTGTGTGTTTCTGCATTATATGGGTTCATTGACCATTTGTTTCATTGCACTATTCCATACAAAAATATTATGATACTTACCTGAGGGAGCATCCATCCAAATTCATCGTTTGTTGTTCCGACAAGAATTGGAACTTTCTGAAAGTCTTTGCTCTTTAGTATCTCCTCTGCAGGAGCTTTAAGAAAGACCCCATCAACTATCGCTCCAGGGAAAATGTGTTTCTAAGGAAATCACTTGGTCTAAGAAATTAATTATTTCTCTCTTCGATCTGTATATTTATAAAGACCATCACCAATAGATCTTAGCAGTTTTTTTTTTCATGAAATACTGGAAAGCATCTTACTTCAAATTCTCTGCTCATACCTTTTTAGCTGCATTAATGATCTGTTCCTCGGTCAGTTCTTTTATGCATTTGACCAGCACTTCAGAAGAGCTGAAGTCACACTCAGTAACATTTGCTACCTCCTAGTCAAACAGATTACAGACAATCAGCTTTCTTTTAAACATTTAAAATATATAAATTATTCATTGAAGAAAAAAAAAGTTCCATGAACAATATATAGGCTAAATTATGTTTTTGTGCTAACGGTTTGAGAACATTATTAAAGACCAGATAACTTTGCATGAATATTGTATTAATGTTAATGGAAGAATGTTTGTTCATAACTTTGAGAGAACCCTGCCAGAACATTAGCCAAAGGTCTGAGAACATTTCCTGTTATTGTATTCGGGTATTGTTCTGAGTTTTTTTTTTTAAGTTTTTTTTTAATGCATTTATGTATTGTTTATGTGTCTGAAACCAAATTGCCTTCAGGGAAATAAAAACAAACAGAATCCAAGGCTCTAACATTTATTTTTATATCTGACATAATTACAGATTCCCTTAAAGGGATAATTCACCCAAAATTTTTAATTCTGTCATCATTTACATTTGTTAAGGTTCCAAACCTTATGAATTTCTTTCTTCTACTGAACACAAAGGATGATATTCTGAAGAATGTTGGTAACCAAACAATTGATGGACCCTATTGACTCCCATAGTATGTTCCCCCCCCAGCTATGGGGACCATCAACTGGTATATTCTTCAAAATATATTCTTTTGTGTTCAGCAGAAGAAATAAATACATACAGGTTCGGAACTTGAGGGTGAGTAAGTGATGACAGAGTTTTCATTTTTGGGTGAACTATCCCTTTAAGAAACTATTGAGCAGTACACATTGATTGTTGTATTTGGGTTAAATACCTGGTCAAACTTCACTGGGTCTTTGATGGAGTAACCCATCATTGTTGCTACTCCACTCTGAAAGATGGCTCTGTGAAACAGACCCTTGGTCATGGGTGACAATGTCTGAAAGTTCACAAGAAAAGATATTTAGATTACATTTAACCCTTGCATTGAACTTTACAGAGAATCTATTGTTGGGTACTATCTTATGTTGTTTTAACAACTTGTCTTCAGATTTCACATTTCCAAAGTGGGCCAGAGGAAGCCCAAATAACTTACTTACCGTTTTATTCTGCTTTTTAAACACTGGTCAGAAATCATAAGATTAATCACAACATACCAGGTACAAACTTAAAAATAGGAAACTGTGAACTGTGAAAGATAAAGTTGTATTACAAACATTGACTGACTAGAAAAGAGGCACTGATTCCTCCTGCAGACTGTCCTGCTATGGTGACAGACTGGGGGTCTCCTCCAAAACCCTCAATGTTTTCCTGCACCCACTGTAAAGCTGCAATCTGGTCTAGGAAGCCCCAGTTTCCTTGTGCAAGCTTATCGCCCGTGCTAAAATCAGAAGCATATTTGATTATAACCCACCCATCAGTATCAGTGTCTTCAGTGAGCTAAAAAATCTGATGTCATTCTTGAAGGGACACTTTGATCCATAAATGAATACCTGAAGTATCCTAACATTCCAAGTCTGTACTGAATGATAACCACAACTATGTTCTCATAGGCCGCCAACGGGGATGCGTCAAACATGGAAGCTCCGCCAAAGACCAGGGCTCCTCCATGAATCCAGACCATTACCTGTTGGTTGGCATATACGTTACTTTTGTCCACAGCGTCAGAGGGGTTAGGAAAATTATAAATAAAGCATAGGGAAGTTCTACTGTGAATTCACAAGTACTGTCTTCTAGTTTAGATGAGAGTAGCCACAATTCAGTACTTACTGGATGTTTTTCTGATTCTGATCTTTGAGAAGGAGTGTAAACGTCAAGATACAAACAGTCTTCTGAGAATCCTGGGGTGGGGAAACTGAACTTCAAGGCCTTTCCTACTAAAGGCACAATATCTGGGTTTTGAAGGCACCTACAATGCAGCAAGAGAAGATAGTTGACGGGGTAAAAGGAAATCTGAGCTCAGAAATGGTTTATGTTACTTCAATAGTGCAGCGGTCGGAAACCTATGGCTTGCGGAGGGATAAACACAGAAGCACCTCTGGTTGAGTTAATGTGTTGTAGGATCTGTTATAATTTCACTGTTTAATAGTATTTATAGATCCTCCTAATTTAATAAAACAGGCTGTGTAACTATGAGGAAATATTACCTTAAAAATTTACATCCATATGCAAGTTCAGGGGATTTTAATTAAGTTAAACATCTTTAGTTATTGTCATGTGCCTGTGATTATCCCTCCGTGTTTCAAATAAGCAATTTATATATAACTTAATACAAAATTCATGATGAAAGTTGTATTTACTAACGTAATCTATTAGGCTACATTATACATTAAAATCAGACTACTTCTAGATTACTTTCAATCTAACTCGTTTGTCACTTATATAGCCTAGTAGTAAATATGGCATAGGCCTATCTTTTTTCAGTTACTGTTATACTGTAGAAGTACTCACATTGGAGGGTACTGAGTGGCATTTCTTATGCCTTCCCATCCCTGTACAGGACCAGGTGCAGCCAGGCGGAGAGGACCAACAGGTGGCTGTGCAAAAGGAATCCCCAAATATTGCTCCACCACCTTTTCGGAGCCTTCAACCTTCCTATATTGGCCACGGACACTGCCATGCTTCAGAACAACCACTGGCCCAGAGTCTGCACACATGCAAACAGAAATCTGACATAAACACACATTCTTTAAAACGTACAAAGATATGTCTTGGAAAACATAATATAGGCCTAGATTGATATAGATATTTTGTGTCTATATATACAGTTTGTGTGTGTATATATACACACACACACACACACACACACACACACACACACACACACACACACACACACACACACACACACACACACACACACACACACACACACACACACACACACACACACACACACACACACACACACACACACACACACACACACACACACAGAAAATAGCCTACTCCCACAAAAATAAATAAAATAGATCTTGAAGTTAAATATTAATTCAATGTATAATTTCCAATATTATTTAAAAAGCAATATAATAAGATGAAATACTTGCCTGTCTGTACAGGGGTTGTCCAAACAGGGGCCAGGATCAAGCACAGGCAGAGCAAAACGTCTTTCATCATAGATGTTCTTTCGTTAAATCCACAAGCCTGACTCAAGCCTCTGGCTAATAAACCTCACAAAACAGGCTCAGTTACAAAATACTGCCCTTTAACCTGATCCTACTTTACCCCCTAAAAACAAATCAACTGTTATCTGTGTACACAGTGGAATCCCCTGACTGAGGAGAAAAGAAAAAAAAATCCCATAAAATAAATAATAATGACTATATGAATATGGCTATTTAACTTGAATTTTTCGATCTGAATTTGAGCAGTCGAATTTGAGCAGTCGAATTTGATCAACCTGAATCTATTTTATCTGAAATTCTGCAAGTTGATTTTTTTTTTTGTCTGAATTTGTGAGCATTGAAAAATATTAATCAAAATTCAGGTTTTTAAAATGGAAATCAAGAATTTTCATAGGCCTATTTAAATTTCAGAGGTAAATTTGAAACAAATAAATTCAAATACATGGTTTCCAAAGTAAAATAATTTCAAAGGGGTGAATTCAGAGCAAATCAATTCATATAAATGTTTTTCAAAATAAAATATTTCAAAACTAAGTATTCAGTGGCTGTTAAATTTCAAATAGTTATGTAAACCCTCTGGGGTGCTTCGGCCCAAATGGACCCGAAGCATTTAAATATTTTTTAAAAAACAAAAATCATAGCTTCATCGGAATGGTCAGAAATTTGGTGACACACACACACACACACACACACACACACACACACACACACACACACACACACACACACACACACACACACCACACACACACACACACACACACACACACACACACACACACACACCACACACACACACACACACACACACACACACACACACACACACACACTCACAAAAAAGGCTCAGTTACAAAATACTGCCCTTTAACCTGATCCTACTTTACCCCCTAAAAACAAATCAACTGTTATCTGTGTACACAGTGGAATCCCCTGACTGAGGAGAAAAGAAAAAAAAATCCCATAAAATAAATAATAATGACTATATGAATATGGCTATTTAACTTGAATTTTTCAATCTGAATTTGAGCAGTCGAATTTGAGCAGTCGAATTTGATCAACCTGAATCTATTTTATCTGAAATTCTGCAAGTTGATTTTTTTTTATCTGAATTTGTGAGCATTGAAAAATATTAATCAAAATTCAGGTTTTTAAAATGGAAATCAAGAATTTTCATAGGCCTATTTAAATTTCAGAGGTAAATTTGAAACAAATAAATTCAAATACATGGCTTCCAAAGTAAAATAATTTCAAAGGGGTGAATTCAGAGCAAATCAATTCAGATAAATGTTTTTCAAAATAAAATATTTCAAAACTAAGTATTCAGTGGCTGTTAAATTTCAAATAGTTATGTAAACCCTCTGGGGTGCTTCGGCCCAAATGGACCCGAAGCATTTAAATATTTTTTAAAAAACAAAAATCATAGCTTCATCGGAATGGTCAGAAATTTGGTGACACACACACACACACACACACACACACACACACACACACACACACACACACACACACACACACACACACAACACACACACACACACACACACACACACACACACACACACACACACACACACACACACACACACACACACACACACACACACACACACACACACACACAGCTGTGTTTTTGTGATATATGAGGACATTCCATAGGCGTAATGACTTTTATACTGGACAAACTATATATTCTATTTCCCTACACTGCCCCTGTCCCTAAACCTACCCCTTAAAGGAGACATGCTGGATTTTAACATTTAAAAAAAAAAACATTGTTTTTTATGTTTTTTAAGCAATTTGAAATATGAGGACTCAGGCAATGTCCTCATATATCACGTGTAAGTTGTAATACCAGTGTAATACCCATGTCATTATACACATTTGTGTCCTCATATATCACAAAAACATGAGCACACACACACACACACACACACACACACACACACACCACACACACACACACACACACACACACACACACACACACACACACACACACACACACACACACACAACACACATACACACTAATAAATTCAGATTACATATATATTTTTTGAATTTTTAAAATGTAATTTCAAAAATTGCTTTTATGAGGCCTAGGCTTGACTCTAAAATGAAATACAGCTTTAAAAAAAATAATAATATATAATATAAATATATATATATATATATATATATATATATATATATATATATATATAAATTCTATTATATTCAATAGGAGAAAATTGGGTCATAATCATTGCATAAATATTAATTATAAATCATAAAATTATCTCAAAACACCAAAAAAGAAAAGGAAAAATATTATAAAAACAAGTAAAAAAAAAAAAAGATGATTTTGTATATATATATTACGTAATCCCACCCTCCCTGGACCATTAGGTTGTTTGTTCCAGTTTCCCGCTCCTTGTTTGTTATTATGGTTTCTGAATAATGAGTCATCACTTGTTCCTCATTTGAGTTCAATCACCTTGTTAATTTAAGTTCCACCTTTTCATTCAGTTGTTGTCTGGTGTTGTTCTTGTGTTGGTGTGGAACATGTTGCCTTCCTGCATTTGAATTACCTGAGTTTGTTTATTGAAAGCTGTTTTTCATCATCTTCATCTGGACCAGATCGTGACAATGTCTCTCCAGATGTGTTTTGTTAGAATAAAGATTTTTAAAATATAAAATGTAAGTAAAGTGAACCAAACATATCAAATGAATCAACATATCAAAGAAAAGGCATAAATTGACACCTAAACAAACATTTTCTTGTTCAGCCATTATCTAATAAATGTGTCATAGAGGCTCAGATTCTTCACAGGTATAGATAATAATTCATGTCTTATGGCGGTTTTATTCAACAAAGCTTCCAGGAAAGCTTGATTACAAAGGTTACAAAGTTAAAAGCTGTTTCCAGTAACTATCACTTAGATTTTTATAAACAGTTGTTTGACTAACTGGTTTAACGGTCCAAGGTCTTTTTTTTTTTTTCAAACACACTTATTTACAAAAGTCCAAGGTCTGGGTTGGTAACATAAAGACCGCAAGTTCAAGCTCGAGAGGCATTCATCTTGAAACAGGGAAAACTGCATGAAGTTTCTGTGAAAATCAAAAATGGTGTAAATTTTAACCAGCCAAAGCTTTTCAGTTAATAAGGTATAGAATTATTCAAGAAAACAGATAGAATACCTGTAGTCATTTGTCATTTTGACTCATCCCTTTTCTTAAAAATGATTTAAAGGCTAAATTGTGAGGTTTATCTATACGTTTCTTGCCAACATTTATTTGAACATGATGTTATGTTGTAAGTCACTTAACCAACATTTTATGTTAATTTAAAATCCCATCATTGTTGCTATTGTTATTATTTTAATGTTTTTCCAAACCAGCAGTGCATAGTGCTATTTATTTTATTTGTTGGTTTGATTTAATTGTGTGTACCCTATACCGAAAAAGAAGTATACTTCAAGTTAATTTGATTAAGTATACTTAAGTCAATTTGTAAGTATAAACGTTATGTAGTAATATCAATGTCAATACTAAGTATTCTTGTTAGTGTATATTTCAAAACATCTTGGGACTAAATTGGCCCACTTTTTGGTATATAAAAGTACACATTTATGCAGTGTTGGGGGTAACTCATTACAAGTAACTTGAGTTATGTAATCAGATTACTTTTTCAAGTAACTAGTAAAGTAACACAAAATATCTGAGCTACTTTTTCAAATAAGCATCCTATTCTTCCGTTATCCAGCAGAAGCTGAACAGTTTGTTTGAGGGATAACAAAACCCTCTACTGTACAGGAGTTAATCTGAATTTCCTTCAGCCTGAGGCTTATTATTTCACCTTTGGTAAAAGGGTCTTTACATTTGCCTAAAAATAGAACTTCTTTGTTATAAAAAAAGTAACGAAACACTTTACTTTTAAAAAAAAGTAACTAACGCAATTAGTTACTTTTTAAGGGAGTACCACAATATTGTAATGCATTACTGTTTAAAGTAACTTTCCCCAACACTGCTGTTAAGTATACTTTAAGTGTAACAGTATAGCAAACTTTGAGCACACAACCACGTTTCTCATTTGTATTGCATCTGTACAAGTATAGTAGTTTAAAAAATGTGCTACAAGTATTAAAATAGTAGTTTATGAAAGTACTCTCAGTAAAGTTCTATTTTAGGAGTTTTATACGTCAAGTATACTTACCGGTATACATCATACTTATAGTTTACTATTTATATATTGTTTTTTGCAATAATATGTTCCAGTTTAGTAAAAAATTATTATACTTGAAATATGTAAGTTTATAAGACAGGATGTAAAACTATGAAAAAAAAAAAAGTATTTGATAGGCTACTCGATCAGACACAACCACAAGCCAAGTATACTTAGAATACTTAATTATATTTTTAAGTATATCTCGATCAAAAGATTGAGTACCAAATTGGACCTTTCTGTCAGTATAAGTCAAGTATACTTAAGTTTAATTTTAAAGGTGCTCTAAGCGATGTCACGCGTTTTTTAGGCCAAAACATTTTTTGTCACATACAGCAAACATTACCTCACTATCCGCAGACTGCCTGTCCCCTGAACACACTGTAAAAAACGTCTCCGGTTACTTTCGTAACCTCGGTTCCCTGAAAGGCAAGGAACGAGACATTACGGATGTCGTATATGGAACTCTCTCTCATCCTTCACTTCCGCTGAAATCTTATTGGCTAACGCCAGCAACGCTGGCCAATTGACGCAAATATGCAAATACTGAAACCCCGTTGCAGTATAATGCAAGTGCAGCGTCAATTCCTCCTCAGAATCGAACAGAACGCCAAATCAATAGCGAACACGGCGGCGAGCGTAATGTCTCGTTCCTTGCCTTTCAGGGAACCGAGGTTACGAAAGTAACCGGAGAAGTTCCCTTTCAAGGCTACGGAACTTCGACATTACGGATGTCGTATATGGGAACTGTATAGAATCCCGCCGTGGAAGCATAACAATCCACTATAACAGAACCCAATACAAACACCCGACACTGCTTCCCCGGAATGCAAGCATCTGATAGGACGAGACTGGCCAATAGCTAGCCTGCAACCTCTGATAGGTCCAAAGGGACGAATCACAAACTCACAAACACTGCCAGAATTTGCATATCGCGAGCAGTTTAACCGGGGAAATCTGCACTGTCTACCAACAGGGCAACAACAACAGTAAAATAAGGCCAACGCATAGCGGTGACAAAAGTTTTAAATACACATAAGCACACAGAACAACTCATGAGCAAAGCGCAGAGAGCTCTAAAATGCTGTGTATGAATTCAACTCACCGAAAGCACTTGAGACGCTACAGAGGGTAAATCCAACTTGTAAAACCTGGCGAACGTGTTCTGAGAAGACCAGCCAGCCGCAAGACACAAATCCTGAATAGACATACCCTTAGTCCAGGCCCACGAAGAGGCGATCGCCCTGGTCGAATGGGTCTTAACGTTGAGGGGGCATTCCTGTCCCATAAAATCATAAGCCAAAACAATAGCGTCCACAATCCAGTGAGCAAGCCTCTGTTTAGAGACTCCCTGTCCCTTATTGCATCCACCGAAGCACACAAACAGCTGGTCCGAGCTTCGGAAAGCAGCCGAGCGCGAGATGTATTCCCGGAGCGCTCTGACTGGGCAGATAGCACTTTGAGCATCCGCACCTAGTGAGGTCGATGGCTCAACAGATAGGGCAGGCAACGAAACAATCTGCGCCCTGAACGGGGTATTGAGCGATTTAGGGACATAACCCAGCCTCGGTCTGAGAGTCACGTTACAGTTTCCGGGTCCAAAGCGAATACAATCTTCGCTGACAGAGAAAGCCTGTAAATCCCCAACCCGCTTCGCCGAAGCGAGAGCGAGAAGCAGCGCCGTTTTAATCGAAAGCTCCTTAACTGCAATCGACACTAAGGGCTCAAAGGGCGGCCGTGACAACACTTCAGAGTATACAGGCGTCTGGTAGACGGGGCTCGCACTTCCGCGATGGTATTTTGAACCCGCGAATGAAGCACCTCCAACCCGCTCAGCGCCCCTGCAGCGGCCACACGTGGAGACTCCACAGCCCGGGGCTGGGATGCCAAATCGATCCGCTCGCCTGAGACAGTAGGTCCTTTCTGAGCGGAATTTCCCACGGTTGCCCTGTTAGTAACTCTACCAAGTCCGCGAACCAGGGCTGATTCGACCAGTACGGGGCTACTAGAGTCACCGCCGCCTTCTCCTCCCTGATTTTGCACAACACCATGGGCAAAATTTTCACCGGAGGAAAGGCATAGAGACGGGCTTTCGGCCATCGCGCAGTTAGCGCGTCCATCTCCCGGGGGAACGGGACAGCGAGAAAAACATCCGACAATGCGCGTTCTCGCTCGTCGCGAAGAGGTCGATCTCTGCTCTGCCGAAACGATCCCATATCAGCTGAACCGTCCCGGGGTGAAGCCTCCATTCCCCTTGAGGAATCCCGTTCCTCGAGAGCATATCCGCCCCCCGATTTAGAACACCGCGGATGTGTGCCGCTCTCACCGAGAGAAAGAACCGATCCGCCCACAGCAGGAGGGATTCCGCCTGCTTGAATAGGTCCCTGGAATGCAAACCGCCTTGGCGATTGATGTAAGAGACCACAGAAGTGTTGTCGGTTCGAATCAACACATGCCGCTGCTCCAGTCGAGACCGGAAAACTTTTACGGCTAGAGAGACCGCTTCCAGTTCCAAGCGATTCATGTGCCACTCCATCTGCCTCTCTGACCACCGCCCGGAGGCGGGCTTGCCCAAGCAGACCGCTCCCCACCCGGTGGACGAAGCGTCCGTCAGGACCTCCACGCGTCGCGTCACTATACCCATAGAGACACCTGAACTGTAGAGATCCGGGTTCTTCCACGGGGCCAGGGCGCGGGCGCACACACGGCTTACCATAATGCGCTTGAGGCTCGGATGGACGCGCGCTTTCAGCCAGTGCTGGAGCGGTCTCCTATGCAGCAGTCCCAAATGACACACGGACGAAGCCGCTGCCATCCGTCCCAATAGCCTCTGAAACTCTTTCAGTGGGACGAGTCTGCCAGGTCTGAAGAGACCGAGCGAAGAAGTCCGCTCGCTCGGGGGAGAGACGCGCTTTCATACTCACTGAGTCCAAGCATACTCCCAGGAATGTGGTAGTTCGGCTCGGTGTGAGCACACTTTTCTGGACGTTTACCCTCAAACCAAGCATTTCCAAGTGGCGAAGTAGGGCTTCCACATGGCCGACTAATGTCTCCCTCACCTGCGCGAGAATCAGCCAGTCGTCCAGGTAGTTCAAGACGCGCATCCCGCTCGACCTGAGGGGTGAAAGTGCCGCGTCTACACATTTCGAGAAAGTGCGGGGGGCGAGGGCTAGCCCGAACGGGAGTACCGTATTGGTACGCCGCATTCTCGAACGCAAACCTCAGAAATCGCCTGTGGCGCTTCGCTATCTGGACGTAAAAATAAGCGTCCTCTAGATCCACTGAAGCGAACCAATCCCCGGGGCGAATTTGCGCCAGGATCTGTTTCAGTGTAGTCATCCTGAAAGCGCGCTTGAAAGCGCTCTGTTGACGGGTCTCAGGTCCAGTATGGGGCGGAGACCCCCTCCCTTCTTCGGCACTACAAAGTAGCGGCTGTAGAACCCGCTCTCCCGCCTCGCTCGCTCGGGGGAACCGGCTCTATCGCCCTTTTGTCGAGTAAACTGCACACTTCCTGCCTCAGTACATGAGCGTTTTGGGGCAAAGTTAATGACTGGATTACGCCGCGGAAGCGGGGTGGTCTGCGTTTGAACTGAAGTGTGTACCCGTGTCGAATTACATTCAGCACCCACGGCGAGATGCCCGGAATAGCTTCCCACGCCGTCAGGAAACGACTGAGTGTGGGCCGGTCTAGACCTGCGGTCATCGCCGCTATGTGAGGGCTGGGGATAGACACCTCGCGCTTCCCGCGAGGTGCCTTTATAGTTAATGACCGTGACTCTGCGCTGCTCGAAGACAGGGCGGGTAACACAGTGTGAAGTGCAAGAGGAGAAAAAAACTCTGTTTGTGAAGAAGTAATTTGCTTTATTGAACAACACACAACATTCACAACACGACTGCACGCGTCGCTCGCCGAACGCAGAGGGACCGCGTGCTCTAGAGCGCGCCGCTTGGAAGCGGGGCCATCCGGGCGCTCTCCTCTCCTCTTGCCCGAGCGGTCAGGACGACTGCTTGGGCCTCGCTGGGGACGCGGCGGGTTTTCTGCGCGGGCTCCTCTGAGCCGGCCTCTTGCTTCCCGCCCCTTGCCACTGCCTGTGTCGGCCTTTACGGGCATCCGGTCCCGGGCGGGAGGCTGGCTGATGTCTGGCTGCAACCTGGGACTGGCGCCCCGAGGCGGAAGACGAGTGAGAGCGAGGGCGCTGCGGCGGGGGCGGCGGCGGCGCTCGCCGAGGGATCACGTGGCCCTTCGCCTTTTTCTGCGTGTCGGAGTACCGCTCGGTCACCTTCTCTACGGCATCTCCGAACAGGCCATCAGGGGAGATCGGTGCGTTTAGCAGCGTCTTCCTGTCCGCCTCCTGCACGTTCGACAGGGTGAGCCACAGGTGTCATTGGATGACCACCAAATACCCCATCGAACGGCCAATCGCCTGGGCCGAGAGCTTCGTGGCCAGGAGCGCGAGGTCCGTGGCCAGGAGCGCGAGGTCCGTGGCCGAACGGAGGTCTCGGATGGCGTCAGCGTCGACAGAGGCGGCGCCATCCAGAGATTTCAACTGCTTGGCCTGCAGCACTTGAAGAACGGCCATAGCGTGTAGTGCAGAGACCGCCTCCCCCGCGGCGCCGTAGGCCTTGTTAGCCTGGTGAGCCGTAAACCTGCAAGCTCGAGACGGCAGGCTGCGGTCCGAGCCCAGGGCGGGAGCTGACGGGCAAAGATGTGCAGCGACGGTCTCCTCGACAGGGGGGATGCGGAGGTAGCCGTGGTCCCCCGCCTCGTCCACGGGGGGGAACATGGCCTGGGTCGAAGTGAGGGTGCGCGCCGATTGCGGGGCCACCCACGACTTCACCACGTGCTCGTGCACATCAGGAAAGAACGGGGTTCCCCTTTCGAAGCGGCCTGACGGCGGCTCGATTGGAGGAACCACGCGTCCAACTTGCTCTTTGACGTGGGCCAGCCCCATGCACGCGATGCAGTAACAGGTGCAAGTCGGGGGGCACTATGGGGCCCGAGCATAAATTACAGACGGTCGCCATCGGATGCTGGAGACAGTTCAGGTATCTCCGGTGCACCTTCAACGATAGCAGTATCCAAAGTAGGGTAGTATCAGCTTTCTAGCACACGATTTGAGCGTGAAGAGAGAGATTCTGAGGAGGAATTGACGCTGCACTTGCATTATACTGCAACGGGGTTTCAGTATTTGCATATTTGCGTCAATTGGCCAGCGTTGCAGGCGTTAGCCAATAAGATTTCAGCGGAAGTGAAGGATGAGAGAGAGTTCCCATATACGACATCCGTAATGTCGATGTTCCGTAGCCTTGAAAGGGAAACGCGGTCTCTGCGGACACCCAAGGCTCCACAAACGGCTACAAAAACAAACTCTAGCGACCCGCTATACGAAACATAATAAACTGTTCCAGCCAATAACCGACAAGAATGGTTTGGGGGTGGGTTTGAGGGGTTAGTGCGCAGATGAGGAGGAGGGAGGGTCTAGCTAGCCTCCGTTTTGTTTGACAATAGTTCGAACGTCAACAAGAAGTGATGTCACCCAGGATCGCTTAGAACCTTTAAAGGGATAGTTCGGCCAAAAATGATATTTAAGCCATGCATTACTCACCCTCAAGCCGTTCGAGATGCATATGTCAATCTTGTTTCAGACGAACACATTTTTAGTTATTTTAGAAAATGTCTTAGACCCTTCAGTGGATATAATGTGAAGATACGGGGTCCAACTCCTTCAAGTCCCAAAATGTGCATACATCCTTCACAAAAGTAATCCATCCGGCTCCAGGGGGACAAACGAAGGCCTTCTGAGGGTAATCCGTGCGGTTTTGTCGTAAAAATATACATATTTAAAACTTTATAGATGAAAATATCTGACTTCCGTCAACGATCGACGCGCGTTCACGGGTGATGGAAGTCGGCGTACGTAGCGTAGGAAACGTCATGACGTAGCGTAGCGTAGGACGTAGCGTAGTCAACGACGTGACGTTTGCTCTGCTCTCTGGCTGCGTCTGCGCGTTCATTCTACGTCACGACGTTTTCTACGCTACGTACGCCGACTTCCATCACCCGTGAACGCGCGTCGATCATTGACGGAAGTCAGATATTTTCATCTATAAAGTTTTAAATATGTATATTTTTACGACCAAACCGCACGGATTACCATCAGAAGGCCTTCGTTTATCCAACTGGAGCCGGATGGATTACTTTTGTGAAGGATGTATGCACATTTTGGGACTTGAAGGAGTTGGACCCCGTATCTTCACATTATATCCACTGAAGCAGGGGTTCTCAACCTTTTGCAAGCTGGGCCCCCCCAAAGCTGGTTCATTGCAGTTGGGGCCCCAGTGCCCCCCGCCCAGATCCCCCATCCCCCCGCCCCGCCCCGCTCTACCTTGCGTAGATAGATAGATAGATATAGATAGATAATGATAATAGATAGATAGATAGATAGATAGATAGATAGATAGATAGATAGCCCTAGGCTATTATTTTTAGGCCCACATTATTATTATTACCATCATCAGTAGCGGTAGGTAGGCCTATTATCATTTCTAAGCTATTGTTATAATTGGCAGTAGCACCAGACTTCTAATGTGAGCTTGCAGGCATTATTATTATTATTATTATGAGTAGTATAGGCCTATCACCATTACTAGGCTATTGCTATATAATTGTAAGGTTACATGCTTTTTTTTTTGTTATTATTATTATTATTATTATTATCATCAGTAGGCCTATCACCATTACTAGGCTATTGCTATATAATTGTGAGGTTACATGCTTTTTTTTTTTGTTATTATTATTATTATTATCATCAGTAGGCCTATCATCATTACTAGGCCATTGCTATAATTGGCAGTAGCACCAGACTTCTAATGTGAGCTTGCAGGCATTATTATTATTATTACTATTATTATTATTATTATAGAGTAGTATATGCCTATCATTATTACAAGGCTATTGCTATATAATTATGAGGTTACATGCTTTATTGTTGTTTTTATTATTATTATCATCAGTTGGCCTATTATCATTACTAGGCTATTGCTATATAATTAGGTGATGTTAATGTGAGACCTGAGCCTGCTTTGCCTTGCAAAGATTCCTCAATTCTTGGCTCAATGTTTGATAAGCATAGCCTCAAATCATCCTCGATTTGTGCACGATTGCGGTATTTTGTTTTGAGTGCAGTCATTTTTGAGAATCCTGCCTCACACAAATATGTCGACGCGAAAGGAAGGAGAATTTTCAAGGCGACGTCACAGAGTTCCGGGTATTCCTGCATCAATGCTGCCCAGAATGACGAAAGAGGACAGGAGCTAAAGAGTTCCTTCAGTCTACTGTCACTCTTCAGCTCAATAAGCTGTTCCTGCATATCAATTGATAGCTCGTTTGCTGTGCACACATTTTCTGCATTTTTCGCCTCCGTAGCAAATATTTTGAGGGGTTTTGACAATATTGAGAGACACCTGACGAATATGAAAAAATCTAATGCGACAGTTTCGGACTCAAAATCTGGTGTTTTATATATTTATAACATTTGAATACAGTTCAGCAACATACATCACATGACCTGACGACCAAGAGAGCTGACAATTGATTGACCATCACTTAATTTACCATCACCTCACGATTGAAAATAATGTGACCCTGATTTCACATGACAGTTCAACAAACAAGTTAATAATATTAAGTCACTTACATTTTAGACGAAATAATGACTGTTTTGGTATATTTTAGCAGCGAAAATAGATCCGATGAATCCAAACAAAGATCACAGCATGGCGCATCGCACAGCAACACTCAATCGTGTTTTGAATGATTCAGTGTTTTGAACAAATCGGTTGAGTCAAAGATTCAATGACCCATTCACAAACATCTGTCTCATTCTTGATGAATTGGCCGTTTAAACGAATCGTTTGAATGAACGACTCAATGACTCGCTTAATAAAACCGCTTATCACCTGCATTTGCGCTCACTATCGACAAAACAATAAAATTTGTTCAAAACTTTTTTTTTTAAATCAGTCCAAACACATTTTAATTTTTATTCAGGAGTTATGTATATACAAAACTTTAACTTTTTATGAAAGTAGTTTAGTGATAAAAAAAAGTGCAAATTTTTTTTTTCCAGTTTTTTTCCACTCCCATCCTGTAGCCTACTCGCGCCCCCCCCCGGGAAAGAGTGTCGCCCCACCGGTTGAGAACCACTGCACTGAAGGGTCTAAGACATTTTCTAAAATAACTGAAAATGTGTTCGTCTGAAACAAGATTGACATATGCATCTCGAACGGCTTGAGGGTGAGTAATGCATGGCTTAAATATCATTTTTGGCCGAACTAACCCTTTAAGAATACTTCTGAGAATAACATAAAAAGTAGACTGAAAGTATACTTTCTTATTTTTTAGTTTAAAAGTACTGATAGCACACTTGAATACATTTTTTTTTTCGTAATGGTATCAGTACTTTTTGAATATGCATGTCCATCACATTTAACAATATAGGCTATAACCATGATCATTTTGGTCACTATAGTGATATAAAAGTATTCTCTAGTCCTACTCCATTCTAAATAACAAAACAAAACAAAACAAAAGGGATTACAAAATGGCAAAGAAGGAAAAATCTGTCTGCAGCTTTTAAAATTATACTCTTAATTTTCATGTTTTTTTCAAAGTTAAATTCTTAAAACCAAAAAAAAGGTTTTTTATTACAATGCCATTTATATAAGAACCATATTATGTTGCATTAAGAATCTTGAAGCAAACAATTCTTAAAGTATTTTTTTTTCTTAGTGTGAAGAATATTGCAAAATTCTGGAGAATCTTTTCCCAATAGGCTATAAATAATGTTTTTAGCAAAAATTTGTATATTAAAGGGCCTTCATGGAGTATACATCACTGTTTATTATTATGTCAAATAATTCATTTTAAATCAATATTTTTTATTTGTCGTTATTTTGTTATTCTACATGACTCTTGGTTGAGTGGGTTTGTAATGAATCTGCTGTGGACATGGCCTTTACAGGAAAGTCAATTAGTTTATTTTCATTTCTAAATGTTTAATAGGTTATTATACTTTTAAAAATAGTTTGAAGAGTTGTGTCTTTTTATTTTTTACACACCTACTAAATATAATTTCATGGGTTTGACTATGTCCAGCATTCATGTATTGCTAACAATTTTCTTAACCCCACTGTAACCTTCTATAGAGGCAGAGCGCACCCTAGTGGCTACATCTTGTTGCACGTCCTGATTTTTCAGAGTTAGACGCATTCCTGGGTCAACATACTTTGTTGTTCCTGGAACAACACTGCTGTCCAAAAATGTAATCCTAACCATATCCCTACAACTAAAAACATAAGTTATCCCTAAAACGAGATGGAAATGATAGAATAACACGAACGTAGAAGCACCTAACCCTGGTTGTAAGCTTAACTTGACATAACCTGTAAACTTGTCATTAAAATCTGATTGGTTTGGAATGTTGTTCCAGGATCAACAAAGACGTTGATTCAGGAACAGCGTGTTTGTGTTGAATGTCTCCTTTTTTAGTTTATTGTATTATGTCATCATTTATTTATTGTCATTATGAGTGGGGAATCCTTTTCTATGCCTTGATTTCATCATGTTTAATCATGAAAGACAAGATGAACAATGTTCCTCCATTATCAAGATTAACAAAACCAGCATTGATCTTATTAATAGCCTAGTTAATAGTCCTTATAACAAATCTTAATAAACCATGACACAACACAGAACAGCAGGGTAGTGTTTTTTTGTGGCTTGTATTTATGTTTGCTCCACAACTTTCAGGTTAGCTGTTGCAAATGACACGGTTGAAGTACTTGACTTATGTTCAAATGCTGGGTTCTGTGAGGAATGTGTCTATTAAGTCATCTCACTACAACAATGGTGGCCTCATACTGAAGGATTAGATAAGCTTTTTTGTTGGTCACTAGATGGAAGCAGTGAGTTTTTGAGGAGGCCACAGTGTCAGCATGTGCTGCTAGCACCATTCTCACTTTTTTTGGTAATTATACCATGAATGACAGTTATAATTGTATGGCTTTTTGTATTTCTACCCATTTAACCCATTTAAATGTAACCCATTTAAAGTAGACTAGTAGAATAGAACAGTATTTTTGATCCCTGTGTGAGGGGGAATTGCAAAAGAAGGCAATAAACAATACAAAATAATCAAAAATATGAAGTGTTCAGATTATACAATAGATAAGGCAAAATAATAAAAACCTAAATAAAACAAAAAATATATTTTCAAGGCAAAATATGTATTATCTTAAATTACAACAAGGGCAGCAATAATAATAATAATAACACAAATAATATAAAATGTTTTATTATTATTTAATATTATTATTATTAATAATATAAATTGAATAATAATATTATTCAATTCATGTTAATATATGTAATAGTAATACTTACATATAATAATTAGTCATATTCATAATAATAATATAATGAATAGGCCTATTTTATTATATATTTTATAATACTAACAATTTAATACTATTATTGAATTTATTATAATATATTAGGCCTATATAAAAGTGCAATAATATTATTATTAAATTTATTATAAAATATTTTATAAAAACATAAAAGTATATTATAAAATATCTATTAGGCATATATATATATATATATATATATATATATATATATATATATATATATATATAAAGAGAGAGAGAGAGAGAGAGAGAGAGAGAGAGAGAGAGAGAGAGAGAGAGAGTAAAATGAATAAGAACAGTGATAATAAATTGTTATAATTATAGTATGAATTATTATGTATAATTATGATAGTATTAAAAAATATTATAAACAATATATTATAATTAAAAAGTATTATTATAATGAATATATAATCGTTTATAGAAGTAGGCTAATACACAATTATAATAATTAGGGTTAGTTATTTAAATGAGTAGTTGTAATAACTTTATTATATTTTGAATAGCCCATTAAAAAAAATTCTGTACATGCTCATAATAACTAAGTAAATTGTTTTGCATCCAAACGACACGAGGCATACTACATTTCATGTTCGGGGAATCGAGAGTTGCTTGAGAGCGCGGGCGCAGTGAGGAGCGTGCGGAGTGAGGAGCGTGCGGGATGGCATCATACGCAAGGGGCGTGACGGAGGCGTGTCATAACATAACAGCGCCACTGTTTCATGTGTCGATCGAGCCCCGTTGAGAACTGCGCTCTCTCTGTGCTTCACCGGAGTAGACATAAACAAATCATTAAAAGCTACAGGTTTAGTTTTCTCCAGCAGCGTTTGCGCTGTCAGGGCTACACCGGCAGAGTTTGTTTTGGCTAACGAAGAGGATAGATCGCGAATCTGGGAAGACGTCGAAAAGTAACTAAGGCTCACTCGGCCACAGGTAGCTCTTTCGGCTCTGAATATCAAAGTACAGGTCATGCGGGTGTCTCCGGCCGGGCAGAGAGCTGTGATCATCCAGTGCTGCTGTTACTGCTAGTCTCCCCGGTGGACTGATCGCTTTTGCCGCAAGCTGAGCAGGAACGACGGAATAAGCATGTCTCGAAGAAAGCAGAGCAAACCCCGGCAGATCAAACGTAAGCGTTTAAAGTTTCAGTAGTACCAGTGCTGTTGTTATGAATGGTGAATCATTGTAAAAAGTGTGTGACATTATTCATATTACGGGATATCATTGTTTTTTTGAGCGCAGCTCAACAATTCCGTGGAAACTGACAAGATATTTCTAATAACACGAGACGAATGGTACACTTCAGATGTGTGACCGGTCTGTTCGAATATTCCTTGTGTTTTAATGGCTTCAAGACAGTAGAAAATGAGAAATAGCTAAGTTTAGTTACAATTGCCATAGTAACCACAGTAGCTTTTAAGACGCGCAGCTCTTTTTGTAAAAGCGCACGGCACTGAACAAACTCGCGCTTAATTTTTCAAACCCAGTCGAGATAATTGTTTTTAAATCCGTTTTATTTTACTTTTTCATTTGTAAAAGTGCTTTCGTCTGCTCCAACCGAAGTGTAACCGTGGCTTCCTGTTTAATACTGTTGTGGAAACGTCACTGTTCTCTGAAAAAGACGATATGAGTTCAGATAAACAGTGATCCGATCCCAGTCGAGATAAGGATTAAAATTGGATCTTTTATTTGTTTTCTGTCTGTGGCTGCAACGACGCTGCTGTTGCATTTTCCTTCGGCTTTTCAGTTCTCTTTCCAGAGATGAGACGTCAGATAGCGCGCCCAGCTGATCTCTCCACATGATAGTGGATTACAATTGGATCTTTTTTTTCATCTATCCATTTTAACCCTAATATTCAGGCACACATTAATTGGACTTAAAATTGAATGCAAGATATTATATTATTTGCACTTCCTCATGTTGCTCCAAACCTGTGACTTTCTTTTTTTGTGGAACACAAAATTATACATTTTGAAGAATATCTTGGTTGCTCTTTTCCATACAATGACAATGAATGGTGGCTGAAGATGTAAAGCCTCTACAACGACAAAATAATCATAAAAGCAATTTATGACTCAAGCTGAATATTCAATATAAACTGTTGTCACTTTCCTGAGAAAAGTAGCAATGTTTGAGTATCTATGAAATCATTGATGCCAATCAGAATGATTTGTTTATGAATCATATAGCTGGCTCATTGATCCGTTTAACAGCTCACTGGAGGGGAATATTAATAGGGAATAACAACCGTTTCTCACACAAAGCAATAATTAGGGCTTCAGACTTAAGACTTGGAATATAGTGATTGTAACATCCTTTTTGAGGCTTGACATCTTCAGTCACCATTCATTGTGATTAGAAAAGAGCACCCAGGAGATTTTTTTTTCAACATCCACTGGTGAAGGAAAGTCATAAAGGTTTGGAACAACATGAGGGTGATCGAAGTTTTTGGTCAAAGTAACCTTTAACATTTTGTGGTCTTTAAAATCATAAGGTAAAAATCAAATTCATTGACCCCTGCCTCTCCCTCTCTTTCTCTGAAAAGAACCAACAGTGCTGAAAAGTCGTTTTGCTCTAGTGCCAGGCGCTGTTTCAGTTCTTCATCCAGAAGAGATGCTTTCAGGCGATAAGCACAGTAGCAATATCTTGGAGGTTGAGTTTGAAAGGGCTGCTCAAAAAAAAAAATATATTAATGCGATTCAAAGGCAGAAAGCGACTCTTGAATAGGAAAGAAGAAATGGTCTGATAAGGCAACATTAGCATATACCACTGAGTGTAAACGGGCGGTATCAAGGTTTGTTTAAGTGACTGGAGAGAGTTATACGAGCACGTTGGCCAGTGACAATGCCAGTGACCTGCTGACCCATGAAGTCGCTCTCTTAATTGAGATGTCTTATCTGGTATAAAGCTATCTCTGGTTGGTTTCCGGATAACTCATATTCCTACCTAGAGGCAGCTGCGAATGGTGGAACCAGCTTTACTACTTCAAGGCAGTCGTAGCTGATGTTTTGAACAATTCAGAATAAACATTCCTTATCTAGATTTCATATCTGGTGGCTTTTAAAGTACACATCGCCAACTCCACGAGTCCCCCATTGACGTCTCATTAGACTAATGATGAGGATGGTGGGAAAGTATCTCAGATTTGGCTCGAGATTTCCCTAAAGGTGAGTTCCCCCACCACGAAACTCTGGAACGCATGTGAACATCACAACGCCCCTCTTATCTCACCTTTTTTGCATATGTAAACGTCAAGACGATGGCGTATAATATGCTAAATGCGCGATTACATTGTTTTGTTACACTCTTACTGGAAGGATTACAATCCCGGGCCCTCTAAAAGAAGGTATCCGGTATCATGGAAGTCTATGTCGAGAGGAAATATTTTTGTGTGTCTTTTGTGCGTCACTCTCCCAATGGTAAAGATCGTGCTGATAGATTATCCATCCCTCCCTGATGGCGAGATTAGCTCGCGGCTTAGCGGGGCCACATCCCAGGGCTTATATATTGAGATGAGAGACAAGATAGGTGAGACGGCGATCTCTGTGGAGATAGAGCCAACGTCGAGGGGGATTGGGGGAAATTGGGATTATAATTACATTTGGCTGAAGCATTCTCATATTTGTCATGTTTGTGTTGTTGTTTGGGACTGGCTGGGTGTATCTCTAGATAAGTTTAAAAAAAGAGAGAGGAGAAAAGCAGATAAGGGGAGAGTAGGATGGCAGGGCTGATAAGGGCTGGGGGAGAGAGGCAGGAATACAGAAATTGTAGATGGGTGTACGCTGCGTTTTAAAAGCAGCTGCCTCAGTTAGATGGCAGGGGCCGATAAGAGAGCCGTTGAGATGATTGGGAGATAACAGAGGAGATTCTCACAGATAACAGCCGAGTGACATCATTCAAACAGCTCAGAGGTCGGTGTGAATTATTCATGAGCTCCCAGAATTTGGCGTCAGCAGCCGGAGGATGTTTGAGAAGCTTGGGCCAGACAATGCACTTGTTTGAGTTACCACCTCCTGTACCTTGGGCTTGCACTTTTGAAAGTGTGGACAACTGATGGGATCTCTTCCTGTTTTTGTTGAAACCATTCTCAGAGCTTTCGCTGCTGTTAGGTTCAGCGTCTCGGGGTCATTTGACCCGGGGGCTAGTTTAATGCTCAGCCCAAAATGATTGAAAAGAATGAGAGATCACAGGCTTTCGCTCACATATTTTCACACATACGCACACACACACAGTTGCGTCGTGGTGGTTTTGCTTGTGTGTTTTCCTTCTTTGTTCTGCTTTTAGCTCGATGTGAACTTTTGATAAAGCCTGGGGCCTGATCTCCGGTACAGATAGAGATCGCCAAGTGCGATAAGAGTTGTTATCAGCACAGAGCAGGCAGGAGCTGAGGCTTTGCTGCAATAACAAAGCTACACGTAAGAACAGCAGGGCCCCGGACCTTGGCAATCAGTTCCAGCCTTAATGTGATTAATGTTGTTGTATAATTAGATGATAGGTGTGAATGCATTTTTAGTTACTCCCCACCCTCTCTCGGTTCCCACACTTGTGTTTTCTCCTAACAACCATTGTAGTTGATTAATTTAATTAAAACTAATTCCACATATTACTCACTGTAGATCGTGTGTTAGATAGCATTGAGATGCAGGTTTTTTTTTGTTCGTCGATGTTAATCTGTGTGGGGTGCGTTTTGGTGAAAAACAGTGAAAAAAAAAGTATTCAGCGCTAGGCCTTGCGAAAGGAAACAAAAATGTGGCGTCAGCAGTATGGCTGAAATGTTGATTTGCAGTGAGATATTAGATACTGAGTGATAATGGGTGCAGTGAGCACTGTGAGAAAGTCATAAAGTTTTTGTAATGAGTTGCAAAGCCAAGGACGACTTTAGTAAATTTGATAAATATGATAAACAATGTTTCTAGTATCTGATAATATTTAAAGCAGGGTTGATAAGGTCTTCAAAGTCCTGCTTTTAATGATTATTATTTAATAATCTTGTTTCTAACTGTGCTTATTGGTATTAATATTATGGTAGAATGAAGACTAAGCCAATTATTTATATTTATAATTGATATTATACACACTGTCTGACACTATTTATTATTTCAAGATGTATTCCTAAATTTTCAGCATCATTACTCTTCAGTCTTCAGTGTCACATGATACTTCAGAAATCATTCTAATATGCTCATTTGGTGCGCAAGAAACATTTCTCATTTTTAAGAAATGGGCATAAAGACTTTATTGCACAAGAATTTGTTTCTGATTAATGATGCTTACAGATTACTCTAATGGCTGTGATATGTTGTTTTAAGTATATGATGCTATGTATAGGTTGACTACACTCTTATAAGCCGATAGACATAATCTGTTGATTTAAGGATTTTTATCTGTGTTGTTTTCTGCATAGTGCAGACACAGATCTCACTCAATCATCAACTTGCTGAAACCTCAAATTTTTATCTCAAACCCAAGTCCTTAAATATACCTTTTTCAATATAAAAAAAGGTGTATTCATTCTAAATAACATGTATAGCTAATTTGTCCTATTATATCTTTCACTACTAGAGTTTTATGTAGTATGTTATTTAATACAGCTGGGTGATGTTCTGATTGGTTCAGCCCATGAGCTCTCCTGATTGGATGAGAGAGTTTGCAATATGTGGGCTGAAAGTGATGTCAAAACGCTGTAACTGTAGATTAGAATTTACTGTTTAGGAAGTGTCTGTTGGTTGCTACAGTGAAAGGAAAAGCTTGTAGGTGTTTTGATGAATTATTGCTCTTTCCTAATGTTTACGCCAGAGGAAGTCGAGTGAGTTATGATAACTGATCCCTCATTGAACCATCAGCACTCCTAAATCCTTACTTCTTTTGTTGTGTAGGCTCATAAAAAAAGTAGAAAAGAAAATAAAGTTTCATCTAACATGATTGTGTAAAGCAGAAACTTAATGTCCCAGCGAGTATATTTAAACGGCCATAAACCCCTATTTTGTCTCTTATACAATCTAATATTTGCAAGTGCAACAGACCAACTATCAAGTCAACCACATTTTTTATTTTGTTTACGCAGTTTATATAATGTAAATATATGTAAATGACACTTGATGTCAATGATGTCACCTTATACAGTGCTGTCAGAGTTCCAGGACTCAGTATGCCATCTTTCTTAGCAGCACAACATAAAAGTTGTGAATCACCCCCTCAACCCCACCAACCACAGCCCTACTAAATGTAGAGACAAGCATAAAGTCTTAAACACAGCTGCAGTTGCATGTGATTGTGGAGCGGTGGATGAGAATAAAATATTAATGTGTTATTAAGGATCCCGTAGCCTCTGGCCCCAATGCAATTAAAAACAAGATGGGAACAGGGCAGTAATCTTTTAATGCACTGTTATCACATAGCATCTTATGAAGAGGACTTATTTTTATGTGCCGTTTTGATAGGAACGGCGGAGGTGAGATTTGCCATCGCAGGAGGGAGATATATTTTTTTTCTCCAGAAGGTTGGTGTAATAGAGTTTTCTGTGCTTTTTGGTTGGAGTTAATGAGTTGCGTCTTAAGGAGAATGGAGATATGATAATTTGTCCGATGTGGAGGAGCCATATTTGATGTGGATCACGGCTAACAGGGTTGATTAGATTGACTGATTTCCACGCTGAGGTTTGATGTCATGTTCTTTTATTTAATGTGCTTAATTGGCATGGTAGGGGGTGTGGGCCATCAATTTGATGTAGTGCTAAGGACATAAAGTTCAAGAGTGACACTATTCACTCCTTTAGAAGGATCGGTCGGTGTGCACATAGCCTATCTCAAGGGGTGCTTTATGCAAACATTTCATCTGGGTGTATTTGTCTGAACCATAAGGCCGTAGATTACATCTACTGGTCACATCCCAATGGCATTCAGGTGAGTTTCTGTGTCAGAGTCTAAAATATACACTCTGGGACAGAAACAGTTCTCACTGGCTTGCTTGTTATGGCTGCCAAGAGCGAATCTTTTGCTGAGTGTAATCAAATGCACAAGGCCAGTTGCTATTTTATAATGTTTTTGCTTCATTTTACACGTATAAACGTAGCACCGCAGACTTCAAAATAAGCCATACGAAAGAGTTTGACTAGTGAGCTGGGATGGGTCACAAAAGTTGAATAGTTCAAAAACTGACCAGAGGTTAACCGGTTTTAGATTTTGCTGATAGTCTTTAGAACGGTTTAATTGTTTAGCTTTAATCAGTCAGTCTGATTATATAAGACAGATTGGTCAATTATTTGATCAAACAACCCATAGAGTCGTCAGTTTTTTAAAAATATGTAGTTAGCACATCTCTACTATAAACTACCACTGACCTATCGTACAATGTTAAAAAAAAATGCTGTCTTGAGTATCCCTATTGCTCACGGTGCAGAGAGCTCAGGCTTGGGTGTTATATGCCAGGCAGGAGGCTCTTGTGGGAAGGGAACACCGGGCATGTTTCATAAGGAGAGGCGGAAAGAGAGGAGATAAGCACAGAAGGGCAGCTGGGACAAAGGCCCCAGAAAGAAGAGAGGTTAGACCGCCTCCAGGGAGCCACCCCTGAACAGAGGTGGTCTAGACCAGAGTGGCTCCTCTTTCTGCTCTCACACACTCCACTTGGCCTGCTCTAGAAAGAGAAGGGAGACTGCCAGAGATCAGCATCCAACCTCATTCAGCTTCTGTCTGAGAGAGGTATACAAATATGTGTGTGAAGTGTGAATTGCATTGTGTTGTGAGATGCTCAGACATGTTTCATATAGCTAACTGCCATATGTGATCTCATTGCAATGCATTTTTACACTTCAGACACCGAACTCCTGTTTAACTGTAAACAACTCCCGTTTAACAGTGTACAATGTGTTTTTGCCTTTTGTTAATTGGCAAATCTAGACTAAATCAGTGACATGGAAGACTACATTGAGGTTGTGTTGAGGTGATATATGGTTTATCTTCAGCTATCTTGTTTCTTCTTCTGTTCTTTTTCTCGTCTTTTCTTGGTTTCTCACTTCCTCTTTTGCTTTTGCCCCTTCATTGACTCTAATTGTGACCCATTTAGCAAGTTGCAAACACTTATCTCATTAGATTATTTGTTTCATACCCTTTCTGCAAAGCCATAGGAATATCTCTATAGCAACAGGTGCTATATATATATGTTCTTTTTATACAATGTTCTTTATAAGTACTCAGCATTTCTTACAACATAACCAGTCAAATAGCCAGGGTTGCATGATGCATTTGTACCATATTGGTTATTCACTGCATGATTAATCGTTAAAAGATCGCAATCTCGATTCAAACAACCACGTGATCTTATTCCTAAATAACATCGATTTCCATGTGTCTATCTAACTTTTGACAAAATTCTAACGAAGCATTCAGATCTGTGTTCGCGCTGACACAGAGAGAGCAGTTATCATGTTTGGGTATTAAACAGCTTCACAAACAGTCTATTCAACCACCCAGTGTCATCATTATCTGTCTTACAATAATTCAAATTATATAGTTCAGATATAAACACTGATGTCTATGATAGCGATTAAAATAGAGCAAATCCCCTTTTGAAAGTTACATGGCACTTTAAATAATGATGGTAAGGATTACATTGTTATGCCACTTGGTACAAAATGTATTTGCCGTTGAATTCATTCGAGATTCTTTCAAAAACCGCTGATTCATACAGTAATGAAACAAGTGAAGTCTTTGAGTAAGTCATTGAATCAATCTTTCAAACCATTTAAAAAATCATTCTAGTTAATTAAACATTTTTAAGTAGATTGCAGCAATTAATATTTTGTAAATAAAAAAAATAATTGTAAATAAAAATATATATATATATACAGTATATATTTCACTATATTCACTTGTAGCATTTAAATAATTAATTTAAGGTTTCTGTTGTCGACTTTTTCTTTTAAATAGACAAAACGGTATATCATTTTAATATATATATTTTTTATTATAACGTAATCATCTGCATCCCTACAAATAGCATTGCTTACAATAAGTATATGAGCATTGGCATAGTAACTAGAGGATCAGAAAGCTTGTGTTTTATAAACCTGCAGTGTTCAAATGATTCACTTAGGACTCCACAGTGCTGTTTAGAAATGTATTGTTTGGTCTATGACTTTCATTGAATCCATTTATTGTGTAATCTTGCACCAATCCAATAAGCAGTATCTAAAATGAAATCTTGCCTGTCAAAGGTCATCATCCATAGGGTCTTAATCTATTTAAACTATCACAATGAAAATATTATCATTATCATGATTATTATAGGATAAGACTCGGTAGTAGATTATAGGCAGTAATCATTGCGATTTCATGATTGTGGACTTTTGGACGTTACCCGTTCTCTTGTTTACCCAGAATGCATTCTGAAAGTCAAGAGTACTTCTCAACCTGTCAATCATAGTACGTACCCCCTCCCCCCTCAGTGTGTTATCATCTCAGTAGACAATCACAATGAAAATATTAGCATAACAGAGATGATTATATGATCAGACCGGTGGTATAAAATCATCAATCAACGGACTTTACTCCTCTAGGCCTTCCTGACCTCACCTTACTTTTTACCCTGAGTTTCATTCTGTCAATCATAGTCCTGACTTCCCCAACCCTTTCAAGCAAGCCCCTCCTACATCTCTCCCCCTTCATTTCTGGGGCGCTTTCCATTACTTGCCTCTCTCTCGTCCTCGATATCTACCGCTATCTCACTCTTCCCCCATACAACTGTCTCTCTGTAACCCCCCTTTCCCCCTGTCTCCAGTCAGACCTCTAGCCTCACTGAACCAGGTCTTAGCGGTATGATAATGTGGAAAGTTGAACTGGCCCCATTACAGCTTGGCTGATGGCAGCGCCGATAAGGCCCTTGATAATGGGTGCAGATAGAGCTGACACAGCGGTCCAATAGCCAGCCCTCTCTCTCCCATTATCATTCCTGCCCACCGATGGGCTCCCAGCACACTATCTGCTCTCCATTTCCACTCCTGCAACAGATAAGAATGGAAATACTGACTTCATAGCTGACTGATTAAAGTGTCTGCCTTTCTTGATAATACACAGATAAATTATGTTTTTTTTTCTCTCCCTCTTTCTCTTTTGCTCCTTTCCTCTGTCTCTATCGCTTTCTCACTCCCCCTCTCCCTCTGTTTTTCTCACTCTCTAGAAAGGAGAGGGGCGGCAGGGAGAAAAACGTCTCCTCTGTTAATTTCTCTTTCTTTGTAGGTTTATTTGAGAAGGAGAGAGGAGGAATGGGGAAGGAGGGGTATGTGGGAGAGATGGCGAGATGGTGCGGTTAATAAGAAAGTTTTGGAGGGCGGGGGAGCACTCGGGGTGTGATGGGGGAATGACTCCATTCAAGTGCCTCTCAGGGACTATTACATTTGGAATCTTGTCGACTGACACTCTACGACGCGCAATCACATCGCCATCTGCATAAACAAGCACGGCCTAAACGCTCTCGTTCCTCTCTCTCGCTCTGAAACACTGGGTCACCCAACCGCTGTGAATATTCATGGGATCGGGCTAGTGGCCGTCCGGCCGATCGCTGATTTCCCACGGCGACCGGAGGAAGTAGCCAGGTAGCGCGTGGTTAGCCCTATCGGTGCTGATGATGACCTCCCATGATCTTTAATAACACGCTCTTCCAGGGTGCTTTTATTATCAACGATTGCTCCACAGAGATACCGTGCTGATCAAACCGATAACATCCTTTTGTGTACAGTAAACCTGTCCTCTCCGTCACTTCCTTTTTGTTTCTCATCTGTGTTTTCCACCCATCCAGTTGTAGACTGGATTTTCCTCTCACACTTCCTGGATCACATTGCTGATGTCAGAGGGACTCGTGTGTCATTAATGGTGCAATCTAGTGACACACCTCAAATCTAAGGTTTCCTCCAGCCCACACATGATGATGTCATGCACATTGTTATTATATGGATGCAATCTAGGATGTCTAATAATATTGTGTAACATTTCAGGTAATGGAGATGAGGGATGTATTTTTGGTGATATTTATTGTGCGTTTCTGATCTTTCTAGATGAATGTAATTTATTACACAGTAGATTTTCTGGGGTGTGCAGAAAAGCTTGGTGGAAAAAAAAAATCTATATTTTATCAATAAATCAATTTTAAAAATAATCATAATTTTAAGGGAAAAACGGTACTTTTTGGTGTTTTTGAACAAAGTCTCTTATGCTTACCCAGGATGCATTTTTTTGATAAAAAAATACAATAATAAACTAATGTTGTAAATATTGCACTGTTTTCTATTTTAAATATATTTTAATGTAATTTATTCGTGTGATGGCAAAGCTAAATTTTAAGCATCATTACTCCAGTCACATGATCCTTTAGAAATCATTCTAATATGCTGATTTGCTCCTCAAGAGACATTTCTCAACAATTGTGCTGCTTAATATTTTTGTTGAAACCATAGTTTTTTCTATTCTTTGATAAATACAAATAAAATACACAAATACAATACGTGCATTCAGTCTTAAAGTGACAGCAGCCTAATAAACCCGCTGCCGTCTGTGCCATTAATGTTAATCGAACAACAAACGAGAGAAAATCTCTCACTGCTCCAGACTGAATCACTTCTGTAACTTTCATAAGAATGTATTACTTAACTTTATACAATTGATGTAGTATTTCTTATTTCTAGTGTTTGAAGTTTTTCAGGTAGGTCTATTTCATTTGTTTTTTGTCTTTGTTGTTTAGTTTCTTTGTTGTTTTTTTTCTTAGGCTAGTATTAGTTTTTGTGATTATTGAAATCGGTGACGAGAATTATGAAATTTCAATGCTATAAAAAATGTTGATATAAAGCAAAACTAACTATATTTCATGTTTACTATATATATTAAAGTAACAACAAGTAACTTTTCCTCTTCGGTCGCCCTACTGGTTGGAAACGAAATTGTCCATTGTCGCTGTCGTAAATAATTTAGCCTAGCGTCGCACGCACGCTCGGTGTTTATCCAGCACCGGCTTTAGAATGAACGATGTCCACAGACAAGGTAGAGTATGTTACATGATTTCATGAAAGGATGATGTATTGCGACTTCAGAAACGAAGAAAAACAAAATAATGACTACTGTAGCGCTTGACGTAAAGCAGTCGAGTTTTGTAGTTCTTTTTGTGGTCGGGTTACTACCCGAACCCCGAAGTTACATAGTGCCAGTAAAAGTGATACAGACCCCGTCAGGCGATGGCAGAAGTGCCTTTCACCCTGTTACGACTTGATGAACCACTGATAAGATTTTGGAATTATTATTTTAAGGTAAACAAAGTTACATAGTGTTGCTTTAAGATAAAGTTTGTGATATCATATTGTGATGTATTTTGATCATATCGACCAATGAACATTATTATCTATCCGAAATGAGTTTGTCCACCTGTTGAAACCTTACTGAAAAATGTGAAAATCTTTATTGACCACTAAATGAAACATATTAACATCTTTAGCAAAGCATTACCCCAACAGAATGTTTCTGGGGTCCTTTTCTGCATTACTGTAGCCTTTCAATCACTTAATACCGGAAGTTTGGGGTGATTGGCATTCAAATTCTGTCCGTTGTACCATCTAACTGACTATCTGTCCTTCTATCTTCCTGTCTTTCTGTCCAAGCGTCCGTTCTCTGCTTACATAGAGAGCTCACTTAAACTGCTCTCTTAAACAATGCAGTATTTGTTCAGGGCACTGTAACTGACCTTGATAGATTAGAGAGACCTTTTTACTTTCTGTGAGAATTTGAGCACGTTAGAACGAAATTATTAGTTTGCGTCTGAACATGCCCCCCCCCCCACGCATCGTTTTCTCTAGGAAACAATGTTTTATATAAATGGGACATTTAACAAAAAGAAAGTTTGCAAGTTGGCTTTTGCTCCCCAAATCTTGAAGTTCCCTCTGACATGGTTGCGCTCGCACAATCTCTTCAGCCGCGTGTCCCTGCGTGCTGAATTATTCACATTAGCGAGCCTGTAAAAAGCCTGCATAAGGTTAATTTGATACCAAAACCTTGCCTAGATTTTTAAGGGCAGTAGACCTTTTTTTTAGTTCGGCTACAAAGAACAGGGAGTGGAGGCGAAGAAGAAGAAGAAAAAATAACGAAAGCATGATAAAAAGCTCTGATAACGAAATGACTGTTGTGTAGGAGTTGATATCAATGTTATCTATCTGTCTTTTTCACTCTCTTAGCCCTTCTGTTGTTTTTTATGCCTTATCTCTCTCTACCAAAATGCCAGGAACAAAAAGGGAGAAAGAAAAGAAATTACCGTACGGATTATTCATGGGGCCTGCTGATAAAGCGGGTGATGCAAAAATTAAGAATATACGGGGCTATTTGGCTTTTTCAGATGGCAGTTGTTTTGCAGGATTATAATTATTTATTTTATTTTATTTATGAGGGAAGAGATCAGTTTGTGTGGCTGTATCTCTATATCTGTCAAAGAGTGAGTGATTTGGCCTGTGTTAACCCTTTCTTGTCTTTTTCTAGACACAACACACACACACACACACACAACACACCACACACACACACACACACACACACACCACACACACACACACACACACACACACACACACACACACACACACACCTCAGCATTTTTAGAGCTGCTGGCCTCTGATAAGGGTAACCTCAGTCTGACCCAAATAAAGAGGCTGGACACAGTGGACAGGCGTGTTGCAGTGGGAGACAGGCATCTGCTGTTGTTGAGGACACGTCCAGCAAAAAGAGAAGGAACGGGGCGTTACATGTATTTGACTTTGCTTTACATTTCTAAAGCCATTTTGGCGGGCTCAGTTCAACGGCTTAGTAATTTATTACCTGGCTAATAATCTTTTCATTCACTTTGACAGTTGTTTTATGACTCAGAGCTTCTAACTTGTGTGTCTTAAAGGGACAGATCATCCAAAAATCTAACTGTTGTTAGGACAGTGAGCTTACTTCCAGCAAAAAGAGAAGGAACTGGGCGTTACATGTAATTTGGATTTTCTTTACATTTCTAAATCCATTCTGGCGGCTCAGTTATGGCTTAGTAATTTATTACCTAGCTAATAATCTTTTCATTTTGACAGTATTATGACTCAGAGCTTCTAAAAACATGTCTTAAAGGGACAGTTCATCAAAAAAAAATCAAACTGTTGTTTAATTGATTACTTGCTTCCAAACACCAAACCTGTATGCTGTTATTTTTTAATAGGATGGACAATTGTCCCTAAATATATATGTGCAAGGTTTCAAGCTCCTGAAAGAAGCACAAAACAAAACGGCGGCAACAACATAAAACTGTATGACAAATAGGGGTTTAACCGACCGTAGGTTTCAGCACACATGTGGTTAATTGCATAGTTTAACCATCATAGAGTGAAAAGTTATCATTTGCACGTGTTTTGTCTTTCCAATTTAGTACTGTTATGTGTGGGCACAGCCGCACACCCCCGAAGTGCTCACACAGAGAGGCGTGTTTCAGACCGAATTGATTTCTCTTTCACATCTCCTTGCGCTTGAACGGATACATAAACACAAAATTATGTCAAAATACTCGTCTCTGCAAGTATTCTCAAACACAGTCGGTTTAATGTAAACAGTTGAGAAAGAATATATGCATGCTTGTAATTAATGTATTAACTCTTTTTTTTGTGACACCCCCCATTATGTATTCTTTTTTTTAAATTGCTGATCTCAAAAGTGATCTGATTTGTGACTCAAGTGTGAAGTGATCCAAACTGTGAATTTTGTGATCCGTTGAACCACTAATTGGTTACCTAATGAAATATTTCTACCATTGTATTGCAAAAAAACAACTGCATACACTACACTACCATTCAAAAGTTTGGGGTTGGTGAAATTCTTTTTTTTAAGTTTTGGGAAATAATCTCTTATACTCACATTTATTTGATAAAAAATACAGTAAAAAAAAGTTATACTGTCAAATATTATTACAATTTAAAATAACTTATATTTAAATAATGTTTTTTTTTAAGTTGTATTTATTCTTGTGATGGCAAAGCTAAATTTTCAGCATCATTATTCCAGTCTTCAGTGTCACATGATCCTTCAGAAATCATTCTAATACACTGATGTTCTTTCAATATGTCAATATATCTTCTGCATTTATCCCTTGGGGTGAAATGTTGTTCTCTCACATCTGACTATGGTCAGTCAGGAGTCTTTCTGTGGAGTCCTTGTGATTTACACTTGACCCTGTTTTTTTAGCTGAAGGTCAGGTGGTACTCCAGTCCTGCGCTCGCCCGGACGCTTCAGATTTCCTCTTGCTTTTGTGCTTCAGGCTGTTGTGTGTGTGAGAGCGGCCTCTGTGTGAGAAGATTCATGTGTATAGCTTGGTTTGCGATTTATACACGTAAGTGTATAATAAAATGTGCACACATTAAAAATGTTATATGTACTTTTTTATGGAGGTGCATCTCAATGACAATGTCTTGTCTATAGCATTTTTCCTTGGATGATTGGTCCTCCATTTTTATGCAACAAAAGATAGTTTTAATAAAGTAAACTATTAGCATGATTGTTTTTCATATTACTTTTAGATCTTTTTGCAGCTTCTCCTGTCTGAGAACCACCTACTTCAGGTAGAGATAATGTAAATGACATGCTAAGTGACCGCAGTTTTGTTTTTATGAATGGGTGAAATAGTGCATTGTGGGGAAAAAACACATTCAAAGAATAATGTGACGGATCAGATGATAGTGTTTTTTAAAAAATGATCAGAAGTCATCCATAATCGGTTTGGATCTGGCCATTTCAGGCAGTGATTGCCGTTTTTATGTGCAATACATGCCGAATGGACAATGAGTGGCCTGTAGGCATGTCGAAAATAAAGCTATAATTTGTTTATATTCTCATTTTCGACATGCTGCTTAGCTGGAGATGTTTAACTGCATAATAACTACATAACTTCAGTCAATGTCTTTGCTTAATATTTGACTTATTGTGTCATGTGTACATGCATACTAGTCTGAAACATACTTCAGCACTTTTTAATGTTAAGATTTCCAAGTCGCACACAAAGGCAATATGCGGCATTTGAGTTTCTGTGATATTGAGCATTATTAAATCAGATTGCGGAGTGAAAGGAATGTATAATCTCTACGAAAACTGTCATTTTAAACCTGTGCTACTGTTAGAGCCCATTTTGATCGCAATCTCCTTGTGAATATCCCTTACTCGCGCACGCACACACTTGGCTCCTTTGCCCTTTCCTCTTTGTGCTGTGTCTATCCCTCCCTCTTTCTGTTCTCCCTCCATAAACGGTGAGTCTTGTCTAAGTATTAGTATTAGAGGCAGCAGTGTCCCCTGAAGTAAAACAATCTGCTGTAATCTATCAGTGTGTTATCAGTCCTATCTGAGAGCTGGAGCGAGCCGGGCCGGGGCCATGGCGCCGTGCTCCGGAGCTGATAAAGTTTCAGAGTTCAGCGATGATGAATGTTAAGAAACTACACCCTCGTTAGAGAGGATGTGGACTTGGCAGGGACCATGAAGGGGGCCGCACATGAAAGCAGAGAGAGAAAGGAAAATGTTGGCACCCCGCATTAGTCGTCAGGTTAGAGGTCAAAACCCTGTTATTGCACAGACATTCTCGCTTTCGTCTTTTATTCTTTCAGTTCAAACATTCTGACTTTTTAATGCGCAAACATTTATACAGTGGTTTCAAAACGTTTTTTGGACACCGAAGAAGCCACTTTTAATTTATTTTAAGGAAAGTGGCACTAAATAGTTGGTGCTTTTTTAGGCCAAATGTTTTGTTTATGATTCTAATTTAAATCATTTTTAAAATGTTTAAATACTTTTTGAGGTGCTGAATTTAAAATATTTTAAAATGCTGTTTATTTTATTTACTGATATGTTGGGTCATGAAAAATAAAAATATTAATTTTGCTCATTTGAAGAACATAGTAGAAAACATTTCTTGGTTATTTTTGTCAAGATTATGCATTATACTACTTGCATTACACTTTCTAAATCTACTTGGCAAAAATATTTAATTGAAATGGTTCCTTTGATTGATTAAAAAAACACTTTTAATTAATTCAGAGCATATATTAGTATTGAGATATACTTTCAATCTCAATTGAAGGCTGTAATTTTTTTTTGAATTAATTGTTTTAGCAATATCACTGAGCCTTAATTTAAATTTCTCCTATATCACGATATCTTGATGATAAAGTTGCTGCCTTAGCATTGCTGTCTTAGCTGAAGATTGAACGTGCTTATCTCTGCCTCTAATAAACTAGTACAGTCGCTTCCCTCATGAGAAAGTTTACAGAGGACAGTTGGATGTCATCTGGAGTGACTGCTTTGTTGTCATTAACTAACTAATTATTTTGAGCTTGTGAAGAACCAGCTTCTCATATCCAGACTCCAATCCCGAGAAGAACTGCAGAACTGGACCCAGACCAAGTGCACAGCTTGTCCTGCCCTAGTAATGTCCTCTGGCCCATCTTTCCAGTGACCTCTCTGCCTAAAGCCAGCACATCAACTGCTCCCATCTATCAGTCCGTATCATGCCTCAAAGTCCCCTGATGACGATGCATTTGATAAGAGCGCAGTACTAAGAAGTGCACAGTGCAAATAGCCGATAAAGCATTATTTTCCTGACAGATATTAAGTGCTTAGAGTTCAAATTTCAGGCTAATAGCTTTTCTGAGTCTTTACTCAAGATTTGTTGTGGTGTAACAAAAATAGCTCTGCTCAGTCTCGGGAGAGATGTGCGACGCTTCGTCAACGTAAAAACCTGCGTGTTAGTCACTAATCGCCTTAAATCCAGTTTAACTAGGTGGTAGTAGTCCCATATTGGTTAACAGCCTATATATAGGTTCTATTTGTCAATTTATTGATATTGGAAATTAAATTGTGATGTTTATTTCCTCCCATTTTTACATTTAGATTATCTTTGTTGCCATCTGACACTTACTTAAACACTAACAATACATTGGTACCACAGGTTTTTGGCCTATATTGGATTTTTTATTTATTTACTTCTCAATGTTTGATATTTAACTATGCATGCAAATTTCCTACGTTTTTACATTTGGATGACCTTTGCTGTCATCTAACACGTAAACTTAATCTTTAAAACACTAAGACCACAAAAGTCCTTGCACACTGCGTCAGAAATTTTCACACGTTAAAAATAAATACGACCTCACGTTTACACACTGGCTTCGAAACTTTCGTCCATCATAAAAAAATTCGAATCGGGTTCGATTTTATGCGTTTTCCGCATCCGTAGCTAGCATTTTGAGAGGTGTTTTGTCAATTCAGAGCCACCGAATAATGAAAAAACGCATACGAAAATTTCGGACCTTAAGACTTAAACGTGATCTTTAGCAAATCTCCAATTTTCATACTGTGGATTATGTGATGCCTAAATCCACTAAAATTGGTTTTAGCTTTAATCCATTTTATTTAGATGAAGTAGTATATAATTTTGGCCATTTTGCCATAACATGAAATTTCTTTTTTTACGTTTGGCCAGAATTTTAATATCGGTGAATTATAAATAATATAATATAAATGAATTAAGTGTCATTCTTTTCATTGCAAACACATCTAATTTCTAGGTGCATGGATTGCAGTGATGAAATTTTTAGCTGTGTTTTTTTCCATTCATTCATTAATTTTTCTAGCGAATCAAGCACTAAAACCGCGACAAAAGTGGGTGCAGATAAACTGTGCTAATAGTAAGGACAATTAATTCTTGGTGAATTCTCCTACTGTCTCCTGAATTAGACCTTGACGGACCTTAAGAAAAGCACGCCTCTCGTTTTCTCCTCATGCCAAGTCATATTCGAGTCTTCTGATAAATAGAAAAGAGTTCTCGGTCTTAAAAGCTCTTAAAAGACGGGTATACCATTGTGATCACGACAAAGTTCATGAGCGTATAATGGAAGCTAATGTGACGCAGGGCGCGAGCAGCTTTGTTCGCAGAAGTGCAGAGCGTTTAATAGAATCTGATAGGCGTCAGTCCCCGGGCCCAGAGGACAGAGGGGGGACTACGCGCTCATCAAGGAAGTCTTTGCTCATCAAGGGAGCCGGGCGCGCTCTGAAGGAATAATTTGTCAATAATTGGCCGTGTCAGTCTCGTTAGACATTTGATAATGTCCCGTTTCTTTAGGGTCGGCCCGGCAAATATCTCCAATGAAAAGCAGCGCATGGCAGCAGATCTCGGCTCCCGATAGCACCATTAAGGGCTTTAGAAGTATTTTAGCTGAATTCACACAAAGCAAAAATAGATAAATAAATAATGAAAAAGAAAAGTGGAACATCAACTGTCAGGGAAGTGATATGGACTATAAAAATCATTGGGGAGGGTTGAGAGATAAAAGATTATCCCTTTTTTCTGTCGCCTTACTGCCTCCTCAGCCGTCGCTGAGGCTAATTCGCTTACTCAAGCAATAGAGCAGACTTACAGTGCAAGTGTGTGTGTGTCTTGTGGCCCTGTTTTAAGAATGCTTACTCTAACACTACTACAGCATGACATCTGGCTTTACGCTAAAGGTGTTCAATACAGGTGTCTGTTTCTGTAATTTTCGTAAAGTGCCGATTGGGGATCTTCTTTTGGACATGGGTGTTCTTCTGTCAGATCTCATAATCACTTGAAGAAGTATGGGATCCATTATCCATTGCGAGAGGCCAGGCATTCCTTTCTGCAGATATGGCGGAAAGTCTATCTCTATAATATCTCGGAATGGCTAACCTTCATCAGATTGCCCAAAATCCTTGATGACAGCCACATTCCAGGGAGCCGCTCAGGTCAGTGGTTGTAGAGATGTCAGTGTAGTCATACAGGCTTGCGTCTGACAGAAGGCGGGCTATCGTATGAATCTATGGCAGTGTCGTCAGTTTTGTGTGAGGTCCATGTTCTCTCCCCTGGCCGTAGTTCGGGAAGGTGTCCCTTAGTGCCTATCAGAACAAAGATCAGCCTGATACGAGCTGTCATGCCCTGCTCTTGTTCGCCCTGTGACCTTTCAGTCAACTGGGCCCGGTTTGCATGCACAGTTGCTCTTTCCTTTTTATGCAAATGCACTCTCAGAGGTTGCTGAGAGAAGCCTCGGCCCTGCCTAGAAACTGAAGTGTGTATATTAGTTTTAGTGTGGACTTAAAGCTATCCGTTTGTTTCATTGCTTTTTTGTTTCTAGTATATTTCAGGTTTCCAGATTTATTTCTTTAAAAAAGAAAAATGATATATCATTTTTATATAAATATAAATATTTATATAATAAATAAATATTTTTAATTAAATTATTTTTTAATATTTAATATTTTTAATCACACATTTTAATTTTTAGTCCCTTTTTTATCCTTTCAATACTTTAACTGACCAGAAAATCACTAACAATTCAAAAATATATGTGATTGTTCTAGTTTATTTGTATCTTGTATATTGTCATTTACTGCAAAAGAAACAATTTACATTTTATTCTTGAATGAATGAATATATATATATATATATAAATGTATATATATATGTATGTATGTGTATTTTTTTTAACAATATATTTATTAATTTTTCAGTTTACATATCACATCAGATTACATAATGAATAACAATCTTGTAAAACACAGCAAACCTTTTTCACCCTTTTCACTCCCTCCCATCACCCCTCCCCGAAGGAAAATAAATAAATAAAAATAAATAAATAAATACTAATAATAATAAAAATATTTTTAGATTAAGTTTTAAATGCATTTCAAGGTTTTTTTTATGATAGTGTATAAGCAAATCTCAATATGATTATGCATATTTCAATCTGTATATTATAATGTGATGCCTAAATTAATTTGTATTATTTAAAAGATTTTATAAGATTTTGTGTAATTTAATTATATTAAATTATTCAGGCATTTATCTTTCATTGGTCATCATAACTAGGAAATAATTACTGGCTTATCAGTATTGGCCAGAATATTAATCAGTGCATCCTTAAAATGTATATTTAATGGTTACGAAGTCTTTGGAAAGGAATACAAGGCTCACCCTACCGCCGTCATGCAAAATCTAGTCAATTTCACTTTCTTATGATTCTTATGATCCAAACTGCTGTTATGGATTTTGCCATGTTCTCACATTAATAGGAAAAACTATTACAGTCAATGGGATAAAAAAGAAAAAGTGCAGGAGTTCTTATTAATCAGAATAGCGATATGTCTTAAGAGTTGAATGATGAGAACGAGGGAATTGTGGGTAAAGGGCTTTTCTGGTAGGGAGGAGACAGACAGACACATTAATATTCTCTTCCCAGTAAAAGTGTTTCGCAGAAAAAAAGGGAAAAGAAAGAAATGAGACATCTATCGCTCTTACCCCATGCTTTTATTTCCTATTGCCTCATCTTAAAGTTCCATTATTCACCATGAAAAAGCCAAGCCAAGCCTATTCACACTCCTCTCTGACACGGCGGCCCCCTTCACACACACACACACACGCTCACATACATTCACTTCAACCAAAACACCATTATTAATCATCCCTATCGGTTTCTTCCATCTCCCTGCTATTTGCTGTTTAATCACTAAAATAATATCAAGAGGGGGGTAGAGGGCCCGTTACCATGGCGACCAAATGGAAAAGGTCAGGGTGAGTTTATCTTATCAGCGATAGAGAATGGTTACTAATTACAGATAGGTACTACCAGTGCTCAGTCCACAGGGCCCTGCCTTAGAACACTATCAGCAATCCACACCAGCCAGATATTAAAATTATCTATAGTCATCCACATACACACGCAGACACACCTCATCCTGGCACACATCTGATGAGATGGGCCTCAGCTTTCTGTAATGTCCATTAACCCTGCTAATTCACAAATTGCACTTAATACTACTGATAAACAACGTTTGTGCTAGCTAGATTGTTGTTTTTACTTTTAGAAAAGCTACTTGCTAGTTTTGATTTATGACAAGACCTAGCGTAAATAGCATTAATGCTTCACACTAATGGTGCAACCTTTATCAGTACAAGTAAATCATCATCAAATATTTGCTGTATTACTGTAATTGTCGTGAAACCAATACCTAACATCCTGACAACAGAACTTTGTTCGGAGATGACGAGACGTTCTAACCTGGCTTTGTAACCACTGAACTATTGACCCAAACTAAGGTGACTGTTACATTTGGTTGGCTTACCAGTGTTCTTCTGAAGCGAGTCGCACTCATTAATGTTTCCCTACCATCATTCGCGGTTAATGACAAACCAGTTGTAATTAGATTTAGTGAGGCTGTGGAGATAACGACGCTAATTAATGGTAGGTGTTTGTGTACGTGCATCCGCACACATAATGCTAAAGCTAGTTCACCCAAAAATGAAGATTCTGTCATTATTTACTCACCGTTTCACTACTGCAAGAATTTCTTTCTACCCGTTTAGTACTGAGAGTGTATTTTTGATGAGTCTGTTGATCCAGTTCACAGTCAGTCTAGTCAGAATGATATGTTCATGAATCACTGACTCAATAAATCAGCTTTAACTGTTAACAGCTCACTTAGGGGAAGATTCTGTCATTATTTACTCAAAGAAAGCTGTACTGTTTTGACACAATGAGTACTAGAAGTGAATTTTTGAACATCGTGGACACTCTTTTTAATATAATGTAGGGAAATTAGGACTGATTAGGAAATTAATTGTTTGTGTGAGTTGGATTCTTTGTTTGGATGAATCTGTTGATTAGGGATTGGTATTTTTGTTTGTAGATTGGCGCTGCACATCTTGCACTTTATGTATTTTCATGATCAAAGTTATTCCAGGCATCACTGCACACTTTCAAAATCCATAGTTTCACTTTATTCCGCCGGTCTGGATAGCATGCTGTTCTAACGCTAACCAATCAGACCTCATTTACCGGCCAAAATGCAGTAGAAACCAGAGAAGGTTTTTTTTTTAAAGCCACACCGATTATCGTTTTCATGATTGATCGCCGCAGTCACGTCCAAGTACTTGAGTTCCCTACTGTTGAACCAGTTTTTTTTTCAGTTGTAATTGGTTATTTTTGAATAATGCATAAATTGCAGGCTTAAATTTTGGTCTGTTTGTCATACAACGCTATCATATGACTTGAACTCTTATTTAATATATAAATCATTTCTTGCCACCTTTTAATCTTGAAAGCTCTAGCTACCATTTATTGCAATTACTTGGAAAGTTTTTTTCTTCTTTTTTTTTTTACCTCAAGAAAGTAATACAGGTCTGTAATGACTTGGATTAGTAGGCCTACATGTTCATTTTTAGTCAAACTGTCTCTTTAAATCCCTTGAATCTTTTTTTCTGTTCTTTGCACACAACTTTTATATCATTGTACATTTTGTTAAAGGGAGCAAAAAGACATGTTCTGTTTGTTCGCGTCTTAGACATGCACATCAGAGTATGCTGGTGTTTCTGTGCACTCCTTCATTTATCATCGTTGACATTTGGCTGTGCTCCTTCTATCTTCCTCTCATCTGAAAAGAACACATTTTTCCCATCAGAAATCCCGTTGTGACTTTTGCGTTCGAGGGGTGGTGATACTTCCTTTCACAAACGGCATCTCTGTGCGTATCTTTCCTGGGCTGCGTTCCCTCGTCTCCCCCATCTCTGCTTCCCCCTTCTGTACTGCTCTCTCTTTCTTTCTCAACATGGATGTTATCGGAGGCACTGTAAGGGCTCCAGTGATGCCCTGCCTCTTTAAAATACCCCCTTTCTTTCCTGCTGCCAGCTGTGAGCTGGTTTATATTAACGTACCTATTTCATCTGCCCTCACCACCCCCACTCTATGTTCGCCATACTTATCTTTGCCACCCTCACACATCGCTGTATTTTTATTTCTTTTTTTATTTTCTGCCTGTGCGACAATGGTGAAAGATAACATTTCAACAGCAAATCCTACCTCTTTCCTTCTCTACTATCATGCAGATACGTTTTTGTGTGCCTCTACCTTAGATGTGGCGCATGTATACATCTGACCACAGTTGAACAATGTGAATGCATGTGAAAGTAATTTGTCTAGCTTGTGAATTCTTTCTGATGAGGTTCCATTCATTCATCCAAAAAATGAAAATTGTCATCATTTGATTCAATTTCATTTCATACCAAATCTTTCTCTCTTCTGCAGAATTTAAAGAAAGATATTTTGAAGAATGTTATTAAAGCTGCATTCTGTAACTTTTTGGGGTTAAAAATTATCCAAAATAATTTTTTTTAGCAAGTACATAACCAGCCAGTGTTCAAAACTATTTGCTTGCCTTGCTTGCGTTTTAAAACGGTAAGCTTGTAATAATGTTTTTAATTCCAGTGGTACTGGTGGTTTTCCAAAATTTTCCGAAATTCGAGCATGTCTTTGCGTCATTGCATCACGTCTGTACACATAAAGGATGAATCTAGTAGGCTATATTGCGTGTGAGGATGTTGGAGGCACTTGATAATTAAACTCATCTATTTGATGGCGGATCCAGAAAAATTCAAACGACAATCACCAGTGACAACTGGAGATTTACCCGTTGTAAAATGCAAAAGACTTCGTTCGGACTTCGGAGTGCAACCGGGCCCATGCGTAAACAAGGATGATATCAGAAGGGCATTAAATGTAGTCATGCAATGCTGATGTTGTTAACATTAACAATTTGAGAACACAGTATAATTTGCACCGGTTGACCTGATATGATTAGCGATCATTAGATTTAATCAGCGCGATTTACATCAATGCTTTTTTCCGCTTAGTTGGTCAGAACAAAAGTGGTTGGTTACTTGTTAAGATGACATTTTCCGGTGAAAATTCTTATGTTGGTCATACTTTCAAAAAGTAGCATCTGTGATTCCGAATGATAGTATCCACACCGGCGCGGCGACTGACAGCCGCACATTCTCCTCAAAACATTGTATTCATCCGCGCTGTGCCGTGCCGAGGCACAACCCACCTAAAGTTGAAAATTCCGCTAATAACTGCAATTGCAGATTTCAAACAGAGATGGCGACAAAGAGGAAAAAACTACTGACTGCAGCTTTAACCAAACATTTCTGGTTACCATTGATTTCCAGTCTATGCACAAAAAAACAACAACAACAAAAAGTGCAGGGACATTTCTCAAAATATCGTCTTTTTTCTGCAAGCTTGCAAGGATGGTGTTTTGATTAAGCAGAAGTTTTCTAGATTTTCTCTTCCTCTTAGAAAGGAACAAAATCATTTGATGTCCCTCATAGCCTTATTTTAAGAATATCAAAAAGATATTTAAACCGGTTTACATCAGTGAGAGGAGTGACTTGTTTGGGAGCAGTGCTGGCTGCTGAAGTGTTTTAGTATTTGTGTGTGTAACGGTTAACCTCTGTCTGTCTGCTTCAGCTCCTGGCCAGTAGCTCACTGTGTTGTCTGTTTTTATGTGCTTTTATGGTGATTAAGTCATGATAATTATACAAGAGCCATAAAGGGATTTTCTCTGCTTCTTGACTAAGAGTTGAGAAGAAACATACACTAACATACATTAACACACTCCCACTACAAAATATTCATATATAAAAACTGTATTAGTTTAAATGTACACTAGCATTCAAAAGTCGTAAGATTGAGGTCGTAAGATTCTTTTGAAAGAAGTATTTTAGATGGCAAGGCTGCATTTATTTGATTAAAAATACAGTAAAAAGTTTATATTTTTTATAAAAATGGTGACACTGAATTTTCAGCAATTGTAATATGTCATTCTGATATGCTGAGTTGGTGCTCAAGAAACATTTCTTCTTATTAATAATGTTGAAAACAGTTGTTCTGCTTAATATTTTTGTGAAAACCATGATCATTTTTTTTCAGGATTCTTGGATGAATAGTTGGAAAGTTCAAAGGAACAGCGTTTATTTAAAATCATTAATGATTTGTGACATTATACATGGGTTTAGTGTCACTTTTGATCTATTTAATTTGTCCTTGCTGAATAAATAAATCAATTTCTTTCAAAAAAAGAGAAAAAATATAACAATGTCCAAATTGTGTCACTTGTGTGCAACAATTTCCTTTCCCATCTCTATGTCAGTAACCATCCCCGGAATATGTTGTATTATATTACAGTATAACATGAAATTCATATCGACCGTGTTTACATTCTTAATGCGTCGTATTGTGAACATTTCATCAGTGCACATTGTTACAAATCTTCGAAATAATTGATCAGAACCTATTAGCTTTCCACTGACATCACTAAAGCTGTGCAGGATATTGGATGGGTTCAACCTAGTATAGAACTGCCATCAAACAATTCAAGCAATTGTAAGTAAAATGTCTAAATGCTCTTCTTTAGGGCATCTTGTGGTCTAACCGCGGTGTGTTTGTGTGATCTGCCATGTTTAGTCTTTACTCTGGACTGGAACAGCTGGGGATGTGTCTGTACGGGGGAGCTGAAAGATCTGTACAACTTATGTCTTCTTGAAGCTCAGATCTCAGGGTCAGAGTCTGGATAAACGGTGAAGGCCGTGTGCATGTCTGTGTGTGAGAATATGTGTGTGAAGAATGAATCGTCTCTAGTAAAGGGATGACGATGAATCTGCTGCGTTGTGTCAGAGCAGAAAGTGAAGGGCATGATGGAACGGTGAAAAGAGGGAGGGAGAAGAGGATGAGAGGCATCTCCTCCACATACCGTCGCGATGGCTGCCTCTCCCTTTTCCTCTGAAGAGTCTCTGAAGCGTTCTGGGTGAAGATGTGTCTTAAAAGAGGGATGGCTCTCATCCTCCCTCTACTCTTTCAACTCATCTGCCTCGCTGATGCATTCTCTCGCTCACTGATTCGTTGTAAGATATAGTATAAAACACACGCAAACACTGAGTTTGTGCAAACGTGCATGGTGTCTTGAAGGTTACGGCGTTTGATATTAATGTATACTTTTGATATTAATTTAATCTGCGATCGTTTCTTTTGTTGGCTCACGCTGCTTTAATTGAAGGAGTTTTCATGGGAAAAGAATGTGTCTGAATATTGCCTCAGGCTTATCCAAGGACAGCTTATATCAATCAAGTTAGGGTCTGATAACAAATGCAACAATGTCTTTGAGAGGCCGTTCGCTAGTATGGGAGTCTCTTTTACCTCGTTCAGTGTTTGATGAGGTGAGTGTCATTAAATAAAACAATGTCAAGGTCTTTTATTTGGCTTTAGTTATGCTATTAGGGGGGAAAATATAGAATTACAGAAATTAGTGGTGTTTTATTTCATGATATTATATATCACAATATAGTTATTTTTGCTTTAAATAAGGTTTTCACCATTCAAATACCATTTAAATTTCATAATTCTTGTCACTAATTTCAATATCACAAAAAATAATACTAACCTAAGTAAAAAAAAACAAGAAGTAAACAGTCAGAGAAAAATGAGAACAAAGAAACTAATCACAAGAAATAGGACAGAACTGATAGAACAAAGACACAAATGAAATAGACCTACCTGAAAAACTTCAAGCACTGGAAATAAGAAATACTACATAAATTGTATAACGTATTAAATGCACAAAAACACTGCATAGTGTTCACTGCATAAATTAAATATACATTTATTCTTATTAAAGTTACAAAAGTGATTCAGTCAGAAGCATTGAGTGAATTTCTCTGTCTTTTGTTGTTATATTAACACACAGGTATATGCTGCTGTCACTTTAAGACCTAATTCACTGATCTAATATACTGATACATGCGCTTTCTTTCTCAACTATTTCTTTCTCAACCGTCTCTCAGACAGCGCTCAGAAACCACAGGATTCGCACAAATGAATTGAGTTCTCTTTTGCTGCATATTGCTCCTCAACAGTTTAAAATCACTTGTTTTTAAATGGCAAAAATGCATGCAAATGATAAGCTTTTGTCACGTGAGTGCATAACTGCGACAGAGGCAAAAGTTTCTATCTTTTAACAGGCTTTTATCTTCTATCTTTTTATCTTTACCGGTTCACAAATACTGGTTACTTATATCGCCCAACAGTAACAGAAATGCACTTAATTGTATTAGAAGTCTACGATGCAGTTTAATGATTATATTGCCCAATAGACTTCCATTGTAAGTGCACAATTACAAACACTTTTTTTTTGCTGACAGACAAGTCAAGATAAAGCTTAACTTCTATTTAATGCAGAATTTGGAAGCATTCTTTAGCTAAAACATGAATGTAAGCAAACAGAGCAGTGTGTGTGTGCCGGGCTGTATTACACTTGTGTTAACAGGTTGTGACCCCTGCGTAACCCTATGGAACTGTTTGCACTGATGCTCTTTATTCCATTAGATGCGTCTTGGCAGCTGTTGCCCTGGCCCCTTTTGAATAGACAGAGCTTGATGCAGCTTGGAGACTCTTTTGCTTAACATACACACGTTTGCGTATTGATCTGAACCTCAACGGGGGGAGGGGTACTTTATACAAAAGTAGTGCCAAAATCTGTGTCAGATAAATAAGCATGATAATGCTGTACATATGCTTGTCAGATTCTTTTTATGCTGATTTCACACTCTGTTAGTCTCTGATCTGCTTAATGTTAACTGCATGTTGCTGTGCTAAATAGTGATAAAACTACACAGCACACATAACGGGTTAAAATAGTCAATTTTTTATTACTCTTACTATTTTTATTGGTATTATGTGGTATAAATTTAAGTACATTTAAGCCTGAATTACACTTGGAGCCTTGACTTAGGCCTAATTGGTTTTGCATGTAGGCAAAGGAAAGCATCCAGTGCATGTGATGTGCATTTCATCATCAGCATAGACAGTATGGGTGTGTATGCATTCATCCAGACTTTTTTAAACCACACATATGAATACTTTCAGAGTTTGCCTAAAAAATTAAGTTTGCTTTGGGCCCTATAGTCAACATTTCATTAGGGATTGGTATTGAAACAGATTTGATAAATTGATTCACAAGTTCATGATTCAATTAGATTTCAGTTCAGTATCAATTTATTTGGATATAAATCATGTACATATACATTTTACTTTAGAAAAACAATCTCTCAACTCTTGTTGTAAACGGGGAGGGAAACATATTAGTTGGTGCATTTACTATAATTTTGCCCATATTCAATTGCTATTTAGTTTGAGATATAATGATCAACACTCAAATTAAAACATTGTATACATTTTTCTACTGCTTAATGATATAATTATGTTTTCACTCAAAATTGTTTCATATCGTTTGAACTGAAGGCATCAAAACAACATTTATGGTTTGAGTTTCAGAATTTGAAAGCTGTTTGTTACTCTTATATCAAAAGTAACAAAGCACAAGCTTATTGTGATAAGGCATGCTATTTGGTGAAGTTTTGTTCACGCAAAAAACAGCAGGGACTAAAAGATCAGTTTTGCAATTCAAGCAAAATGTTCATCAAAATGAAGATTGATTTAGAAATAGATTAATCGATAACCTTAATTTATCTCTGCTTGCCGGCCATCTTGTTTTGTTAGTCAACTATTTAGGATTTAAAACCTCTTTGTCCATCTTCAGATCTTATGAACATTTCCGCTTTTAATCATAAACAGAAGTTTTGCACTTGCTGTAAGGTGGGGTGAGCGTGGCGTGAGGAGAGAGGAGGAGAGATAGAACTGGGGGGAGTGAAGTTGCCAGGCAGCCGGAGTGGAGACCCTGGACTATCGAAGCCAGGCACGCAGACAAGAGCCAGAAGATAAGCCGCCTGATAAAAGATAGAAAATAGCAGCAGATTTCAACTTTCCCACCATCCAAGATTCTCGGGGAGGAGGGGCGGCTGAATCAACTACTTATTTCATCCATCCGTATCTGTCTGTCCCCACGAACAACTTGCAAGGCTATTGAGAAGGCGGAGACACACACACACACACACACACACACACACACACACACACACACACACACACACACACACACACACACACACACACACACACACACACACACACACACACACACACACACACACACACTCTCTGTCTCTCAGCATCTTACACTATAGTACAAAGGTTGCACTTTATTTTACAGGATGTGCACTTTCAGTACTTACCAAGAAAGCACTGAGTAATATAAGGTAACCACATGGGTTAAGATTAGGTTTACCCAGTTATTGTTATTATTACAAAAAGTATATAGTCATTTCCTCATGCACATATGATGTACTTATTACAGTTATTACAATAACTAGGTACTAACCCTGAACCTTCTCCTAAACCTAACCTTAACCCCTGTAGTTACCCTATATTATGCAGGATTTTCTTAGGTAAGTACACTGTAAATACTGTAAAATAAAGTACAACCAAATCATCTTATTATTTACAGTTATAAGCCCGAACCTGAATTCCCTGTGAGACTTCTCTTTTGATGGTTTTTAATTTAAAAAGCATATTTCTTTTTTTGTTTTTTGACAAGTTTTTTGTTGTCAGTTTTGTACATTATGGTTTTATGTTGCATCTTATGTTGGTAAATAAAAGTTTAATGCATTGTTTTGTATTTGTGTGCACCTTGTGTGCAGTTCTTCTTGTTTTATCTTTCCCCCCTGTGTTATTATGGTGGATACCAGTATATGTAAAAAGTATTTTATTAGCTGCATAGCATTGCTAAGTAAGCAGAAAAGGGCCGTTGGATTTTTAGCAAATTACATTGCTTTTTTTGTTGTTGGCAATTTACAGGTTGTTCTATAAATATCTTTACATTTGTTACTATTTTTACATCACTATATTCTGGCAACCACAGCTGCCAGCTCTTTTCTGTAAAAACGATAGGATTTTTGTGTGTGTATGCATTTCCTTACACTCTTCTGTTTATCTCACTTGCCCCTAGCTTTTCTTTTTCAATCACTCTCTCACATAAATACTCGTACACGCCCCCACTTTCCTATCCTGTCTTTCTCACTCTGCAAACAAACACAGGCGCACATGTTCGGATATGAGTCTGTGTACCCACACATATGATCTGTTTAGTCTATTTCTGCTGTTGTAGTGATGGGAGGAAGGTTAGAGGGGTGAAGGGGTGAAGTAGAGATGTGGCTTGGTGTAAGACGTGTGTGTGATGAAGTATCAGTTAGACGGTGTTTAGCACTCTCTCTCAAGAGGGAAAATGCGCTTTCTCAACTCTCTAGAAAAAGGGGCCAAAGAGTGCTGCTATTTCTCAGAGAGTGTTCTGACCTTTTCTTGTCATATTTCTAGATTATTGAGAATTATGTAGTAAGCATACATTATCGTTAAAACGTTTGGGGTCGGTAAGGTTTTTTGAAATATGTCTTATTCTCAACAAGGCTGCATATTTGATTAAAAACACTAATATTGTGAAACATTTTAAAGAACTGTTTTCTGTTGAAATATAGTTTAAAATGCTATTCATTCCTGAATTTTCAGCAGCCATTGCTCCAGTCACATGATCCTTTAGAAATCATTCTAATATGCTGACATTTATTATCATTATCAAAGTTGATAACGGTTGTAATGTTTAATATTTTAGTGGACACTTTTTTTTAGGATTCTTTAATGAATAGAAAGTTGAAAAGAACAGCATTTATTTGAAATGGAAATCTTTTGTAGCATTCTAAATTTCTTTACTGTCACTTTTGAGCAATTAAATGTATCTTGCAATGCAGAATAAAAGTTTTCATTTCTTCTTCATAAAAGAAAACAAAACAAAAATATGACCCCAATTATTGACACCAAACTTCTGAGTGGTATTGCCTGGAAATATTCTGACAAATTGCCAAAAAATATAAGTTTTTCTGATTCTGTCCCTCCATTACATTTCCAGTCCCGTCTACACCCCATATGAATAAAATTTGTAAAATAAAAAAAGGACTTTGTCATTACCGTGTTCCCATTGTTATGCAAATCCAACATGGGATATTAAAACTGGCCTGGGAAAGCCATATAAATTTAATAAAATCAAAATAAGTCATATAGTGAATTTGTTATGCTTAGTTCTAAAATAAGTATTTGTCTGAAAATTCCTCTTTTTGAGCACAATTCCTATTAAATAATTTTTTAAAATATCATTTTAAATTTAAAAAAATTATTAAATTTCTTCTCTTCTGTGTCAGTCTCTGACGCCATTCACGTTGTGCGCCAGCGCTTCCTGGTTCTACGTCAGAACGCCGACTCACGATTGGTCGGCTCCTGCATCACCACGCATGTCGTGATGCTCACGTGAACGGCGTCAGAGACTGACACGGAAGAGAAGAAACTGTTCAATAAAGTCATTTTTTTTGTTTGTATTGTGCACAAAACATTTCTCATCGCTTCATAACATTAAGGTTTAACTACTATAGTCACATGGACTATTTTAATGTTGTCTTTACTACCTTTCTGGGCCTTGAAAGTGGTAATAACGTTGCAGTCTATGGAAGAAATGAGTAATGAGTAAATAATGACACAATTTACATTTTTTGGGTGAACTATCCCTTTAATGTCTAGAAAAGTATTGGTTGGTCAAAAGGTGTGAGAACCCTGAAAGCATCACTCCCTTCATGGGAATTTTTGAGCCTCAATATTATGTAACAACTTGAAATGTTCTGTACTGTTCCCCCTAGATAATGGCATTATATATGTTGTAAGAGAACAGTATCAGTGTAATTGTTCTAACACAGAAAATAGACGTCAGACGTATTTTGGCTGGGCTTTTTTTCCCCTCTACAGGAAGGGTCTGATAAATAGGTGAAAGCAAGTTTGTTGATCTGTACTTGCAGGGGTAGTTTTTCTCTCAGAGGGGCATGAGAAATACCCTCAGACGCACCATTCATCTCTGTAGCGACTAGACTGGCTTGTAACCTTAGAGATATCGTTGCCGACAATCGCACCTGCCCTCTGTGGACACAAAAAACAATTTCCAGAGCAGGGGTAAAATCTGATTTCTCCCCTGTTCGGTGAATCCATCTCGGTTTTTATTCCTCCTTTTCTTTCTCTCTCATTCAGTCTCCAGCCCCTATCGCCTCTCCTTGACCATTATCTGGCAGACAGCTCCTGCTCATTAAGGAGTTAATTTTCTTCTCTCTATCTCTGATTAGTATAGTTGAACCTAAAGCACTGTGAATTCTTTAAATTTTCCCTCCCTGTTATCAAAAGGAGAAAAAGGGGAATGGGGGGATATTTAATCGTTTAAGTAGTCTTCCTGGGGAACTGCTTCTGCCGTTTCTGTTTTTTCCCCCCTCCCTCTTCCCAGCAATGTAAAGAAATCCTGCCGAAGCCGCCCAGCTCAGTAATTCAGTTTTTAAAGCATAAAAAAAAATGACTTGATGAAATTCCACTATCAGCTCTGAACCAATATGCAAAATATCTCGCTGGAAATCAAATAGCTATTATGTTTTCATTTCCACGTCGGCGTATTTGCTTAATGAAGAGGAGACAGATCAGACCGGTAGAGTCTGCAGGAGGCGATAACCGGGAACGGCTCGCAGCTATCCACACAGAGTGACGCTCCCAGTCACTCTCTGAGAGAGAGAGAGAGAGATGAAGAGTGAAAGAAAGGAGAGAGTAATAGGGAAAGGAGAGAGCTTGCACAGGCGAGAGGGAGAGGCAGAGAAAAGGTGCAGACAGTAACATGATGGAGGGATGTAAAAAGCAGAAAGGGAAGCGTAGAGTGAGAAAAAAAGATAAGGAAATCGAGGGATGTCTTTAAAATGTGCCTCTTTGCAGTGTCCCGGGCTCACGACTGTTTGATGTTTGACAACCTGCTGACAAATCCACGGCGAGGATCAGTCAGGCCTGTTTGAAGTGCTCCGATGCCCAGCGCACATGAATACCATCACCACACATTATCACTTTACAATAATCACTCATTATCATAAGTATTATAATCACTCACTCGTGTGATTTGACTGATGGAAATGAGAACAGTATCTTCCTGCGCTGTTTACTCTTTTTATTTCATTATTAACGAAGCTCGTCAAGTATAGCTATATTATTTGTTCTGTGTTCAAGCTCTGTCTTAAGAGTTTTGATAATTATTATTCTTTGTTTGGCTGGCGTTCTTACTCTTTTATGTTCATGCTTTGGCAAATACAAAATATATTAAGTAAATACTCTTTCTCTCTCTCTCTCTCTCTCTCTCTCTCTCTCTCTCTCTCTCTCTCTCTCTCTCTCTCTCTCTCTCTCTCTCTCTCTCTCTCTCTCTCTTTATTTTTTCAGTTAAGAGTTTAAAGGAATATTACAGGTATTGTTTTCTTACACTCATGTCTTTTGAAACCTGTACAACTTCCTCCGTGGAATGCGAAATAAGTTATTTACAGAAGAATGTCCAAGCTTGTCCAATAAAAATAGATGGTGGTGACCATCAGTGTTTGGGAATATTTTGAGTATGACTTAATATGACTTTTCTCACATAAAACTATGGTATAGCTTCAAAAGACTTTGAATATAGCACATGAGGCTTTTATGGTGCTTGGGGGAAAAAGAAAATCCCTGGCACCCATTAAGAGCAGCATGAACATTCATTGAAACATCTTCTCTTTGTGCTGCACAGAAGAACAAGTCATTATGGCTTTCGAACAACATTAAAATGAATAAATGATAATAGAAGTTAAAGGGATTGTTCACTCAAAAATGAAAATTGTCATAATTTACTCACCCTCAAGTTGTTCCAAACCTGTACGAGTTTCTCTCTTCTGTTGAACACAAAAGAAGATATTTTAAAGAATGGAAGTCAATTTCTACCATCAACTGTCTGGTTACCAACATTCTTCAAAATATCTTATTTTATGTTCAACAGAAGAAAAAAAATTCATACAGGTTTGGAAAAAATTGAGGGTGAGTAGTGATTTCATTCATCAGAATTTTCATTTTTGGTTGAAGCTCAATATTTATTTATTTTTATTTAAATAAAAATTTTTTTATGACCTATTAATAGATCTTTTTAAACAGTCCTGCAATGTGACAAAGTAAAAGTCTTCCATGCGTAATTTAATAAAAGGAAAAAAAAGATGGAATATAGCATGTCACACCTCTGTTCATTTTGTTTTACAAGATTAATGATTACCACCCATGTACAGAAATGCAATGGAAGTCTTTGGGGCAAGCTTGCTTTATTGCCTTCAACTGTATAACTGTGCAAATGAACATTATGCCATTTATTAAAGCACATTTATTGCTTTAATATGAGCTTATCAAACAAGGGGTGTTGTGTGACCTAGACACTCTGAAATGAAGATGTTAATTTAGAACAACGATTAATAATATTACACCGATGCCTGTTTCTAATTGTGAATGGTGTCTTCTTGTCAATGACAAGACTCATTGGCCTTGTGTGGATGAAGTTACTCTGTTTTACTGAATGAAAACAAGAGTGCTATTCACTACCTCATTTCACACCGAATGCTGTGTTGGCAGAAACCGAGATGGAGCGGGTCTTGGCAAAGCAAGTGAAAGTCCACTCCTGTACGGTAGTGTGTCCGCAGAAGTCCTGCCAGTGGTGTGCAAGCCCAGAGGCTCCCAGCTTATCTTCGGCTCCAGCGACGCTGGTGACACGAGTCCCGTCACGTTTTTAATGTTGTTTATGTCTATGGGATGTTTTTAAAAGACAAACCATATGCAAATTTATAAGTCGGCACTATTGCTTAGTTTTTTCTCCTTAAAACGGCAGTGAAAAAGATGCATTTTGTAATCGCTGGTGTTACTTACATCACAAACTACCTTGTAACCAATCACGTCAACGTGTGGGCGGGCTTTAGCATATCATTAACTTTGCTGCGATGCAGGGGAGTCTCAAGACGAGAAGCCATGTTATCCCGGTATATTTTTCTGTTGATATGAAAAATCTGGTACAGTTAGCAGCAATATAACGAGTGAAATCAGTCTAAATCGGCATATATGGCTGAATGAATCCACTTGCCATCGTGTAGCATTTACTATAGTAAAGTAGACCAAGCTTGTGACACTGAGCTTGTGTGATTGAGTGGAGGCGGGGACCAATTTGCATATTCATGATTCCGTGGATACCAAATGAAAGAAGGCTGTAGAGTTACATTCAGGCTGTTTTAAGGCATGAATAAAATTGTTTCACAAGAAAAAAAATGTTTAAATATGTCATTTTGGTGAGTTTTAAGGGATAAAAGTATTGACTACAGGGGGACTTGAAGTCTCCTTTTGATTTATGTGGGTTGCTGTGCTTTCAAGTGCCCGGGATCCGGTCTAACCCTTGGATCCATCTAATTACTAAGAGCGTGTTAATGCCCTTGGCTCTGATCAATGTGTGTAGCCACTTGTGCTTGAAATTATAAGTACTGCAGGTACCGCAGTTCTTCCTTGAACGCTGGCACACACACACACATAGACTCCCACCAAAGGCTCAGTGTTCTCCTCGAAGTATCTTTCTTCACAAGTCGCTGATTTCCAGATATAAGCAGTGTTCTTTTTTTTTCACTGTGTTTGGGCTGTTTGGTAATGTGGTGATTAACGTGATGGTGAGGAAGTTTGTTCGTTTAATCAGGGCTCAGGTTTGATGTGTTGTCTCTTGGTTTAATCACTGCCGCTAAGCACACTGGTTTGATGTGGACGGGGGCTGCTTAATAAAGCCCTATCTCCTCCGCCTTCATCAGCTTTCTCACTTTGTTCTGTCTGTTCGAGTGCCAGTTAGAACTCAAAAGTGTATTTCTTTCAGTTGATCTTTTTTCTTTTGCTTTGTATAATAGACAAAATAGGGGCTTTTACAATTGACATTTTAGTCCTTAAATGTGGATGGGGGAAAGTTGTCATTTTTATCATTTAAACAATATAATTTAGATTTTACGTCATTTGTTTTAAATCCTAAATTGTTTTTATTTTATTCGAAATTTACAGGGCTTAAGTTATATTTCAATGCGATCTATACATCAAAAAGCACTTTTATGCTTGTTAAATGTTCGATTAGTCCCCTCCTTTTTTCATAAAATGTATGGCAAACAAAGTTGTCTGCTGACATTCTGAATGTAGACAACCCTTTTTCTGTCGTGAGTTCTGTGAAAAATGCATATTATTCCTTGTATAAGATGAAGAGGGAGAGCAGAGACTTTTTTCCGCGCCATTTGATGTCTGTAAGCAGTGATGCGGTGATTTATTCATTTAACCAGAGCGGTAATAGGAAAGAAAATCATAATTCAGACTTACATTTAAACACGAAATGTAATTGGAATTTTAAACAGAGGAGCCCCTTTGTACAATTATGATTAAAGGAAAATTAATTGTATGAAAATGTCGCCACAGATATAGAAAATTAGATCTAGCAATGCCCAGACTACATTCTAAAAATATGGCGTATGGGATCGATCTTTTTTACTTTTCTCTCTCGCGTCCTTTATTACTAAGGTCCAAATCTAAGTGTGTTAATTTTATCTGAAATTACAGTGAACCATGCAGGCGTGGAAGTCGAAATTAGCCTAAAGATGTTTCATTTACAAAGACAGAAACACTTTGTCAGGGAACGATTGTTTCCAAGCATTATCTCCGCCTCGTTTTAATTGCTTTGGAAGTGAAATTAACAGAATTAGAAAAATTGCCTTTGCCTTTTTCTACAAGGCTCTTTATTCACGGGTATTGTTGTGTGCTTTGTATAGATTATAGGCCTCTTTGTTCTAGGAAGTGTAAATATATACGCCTCCAGTCACGGCTTTAGCTCCTAACAATCCCCTCTCTGTTCATCACAACTTAATGAAAATTAATTTACCAAAACCTGTGGTAAAATCCGATTTTCCAACCCCTGGTAATTTTGCTTAGATGCAGATGCATAAAATAATAGTGGGTGTCCTGGTTGAGTTTAGCATAGTGAAAATGTGTTGGATGAATTTATGTGAAAACTGTAGTTTTGCCCATCTTAAACCTCATTAGAATAACAATACTGTCGACGAAGGTTGAATTAACATGCAAACCGCTGTGCTGTCCACTACAGAAGCCCTTGTCTGTCACGTATTGCATTCATTTATTTTAGAGGGAACAAGCCATACAATAAACGTGCTCTCTGAGAATATTATAATTTAAAACTGATTTTATGTCAAAAAATAGTTTTACTACTACTGCTTTTTTTGAAATATCAACTTAATACATTTTTTTTAAACACCAGTGGTTGGTTATCTCATCATGGTTGAAAAGTGTAAGGTTTTGTTCAAACGTCTGCCAACTGGGAATGTATTGAGTTATACAAATGAGTTAATCACCCTGGCCAGTGATACAACACACACACCGTTGTTCATTTACTTCCTTGTGGTCTGAGGCTCTGGGATTTCCAACCAATTAAAACCGTAAAAGGCTTGTAGCAAGAAGGTTTGAAATGAATCTGAATTTTCTTTCTTAATCATGTACTTTATCACTTTTTATTTACAGAACACCCTACTTCCTTGAAGATATTAACAGGGTATATTCGCATTATCTAAAGCCTCTCAACTGAGGCTTTGGCGTGATATGATATCTTTTCAAAGGCCTTTCAGTGTCAGATGACTTTTATTTTGTATTGCTCCTCTTTTTATGACCGCTCTCGCTCTTTTTCTCTGCAGGCTCTATTGGGGATCTTAATGGAGGTGAGGATCCATCTGATGATGTAAGCATGTCTGGAGAGGAGGGCGGAGCTTCAGATCAGGAGGACTCTGCAGAGTGTGACGGTTCAAGTCCACCTTCATTTACACCACTTTATAACGAAGGTGAAACGACGCATGCTAAAACTGCTTTCGTACGAAAAGTGTCAAAACCACCTGAATGTTCCTCTAACATAACCTGTGTTGTTTTGTGATGAAACTGTTTTAACGCTGATGCCTATTGATAACAGTATTAGACATCTCACTTCTCATCTCATTTCGTAAAACAGCTTCCTTTTGCCATATGACGTTAATGGATAGTTAAAGGATATAATTGAAATTCACTCTTATGTCGTTCTAAACTTATTTGCCATTTTTTGGTGGGACACAAAAGGAGATTTTTTTAAATCATAATTTACAGAACATTCACATCAAGCTCCAAAAAGGACCAAAAAAACAATCAAAGAACCATAAATCTATGAATTTCTGGAGCCTTGTTTGAAGTATAGACTGAAATTTTTCACTGAAAATCCATTGGAGCTTTTTAATAAATGTTATTGAACATGCAAGACATTGATGTTTTCTGCCGCTGATGTCCAACCCGACACCATGCTTCTAAAGCTACCATATTTGACTTGAGAGCTAAAGAGATTTTAGTAAGAATTAATAATTATTTTTGTTATTTTTACTTAACTTTTTATGCATATATGTGTGGTATTTTTTTTATAGTTTTAGACTTATAGGTTTTTTTATTTTTTTTATTGATGTGGTCACTATGACCTGTACGAAAAAGCAATGTGAAGGTTCTTAAATTCAGTTTTTTAGGTTTTATGGAAAAAAATAACGCTATACTGGTTGGGAATGACAAAAGTGTAAATAGTGACAGAACTATTACTTTATGAAATAACGGTTCTGTTCAGGAAAAGGAAACGCTTGCTGAATGAGATACAAAGCAAGTTTTCTCTGAAGAGAGTTCATCATATTTTAAGATTAGATTGTTTTAATACCTCGTTTAGTTCCTGGAAGTGTTATACAATATCTTTTATAGACTTAAAATAAACAATTTTTCATCTTAAATGAGGAAATATGTAATTATTTTCAGACATGGATGTACTGTATATGGTTGCCTTGTTGCACTTTCTGTCTGGTTTTCCAGCCGTAAGATATTTAAGTCACATTCTTAGTTGAGATTTCTGTTTTTCCTCTTCTTTTTTTTTAATCTGGAAAATTCCTGTTCTTGTGAAATTGGGGACTGAGGAGATAAGAGCTGGTTCGTTGGCTGCTTTTGATAAACGCATGGAAATTCTGTCAGGTGCTAATCGTGACTAGTTTAGAGATTGTCCTGTTTTGTTTGTGTGTGCGTTTAGACATGCAAGTATGTGGCATTCGCAAGTTTGTATTTGAGGTGATGTTTGTCATCCTCCTATTTTCCGGTGTGAAAAGAGGGTCTGCGTTAGCGTGTTTCTTTAGCTCTTTTTTTCCCCTCTATCAATCTCGCCCCCACCCCTCGGGGCTCCACTGTTGCCCGGTGCTGCTATTATCAGCCTCTGTAAATCAGTCGTGTTTGACGAACCTGCTCTTTCAACCTGCGATCAATACCAGGTCTTTATCAGGCCAGCAGTGGCTAATAAAGGCAAGCTCCCTTATCCACCATCTGGGAGAGAAAAAGACAGGCGATAACCAACTGATAACTGCCTCAGAAAAACACTCAACCAGTCACAGGACACACAGTGTCGATAACCACCTGTAAAAAATAAATATAAATGAAAATACCACCTTTTAATAATCATTAATGACAAAGCAGCCGCTGGTTTCCACGTGAAAGGGTCATTCTGAAGTGATCCGAATGAAGATCTGATGGTGAAGTCGTCATCCATATCAGCGGAGAAGCTGATAAACCTTAAGCAAAGATGGCTCTGTGTTCCAGGACACCTTTTGTTATCTCAACCCCGGTGAGGAGGTCTGATCGTGGGCTTGATCTGGCTTATGGTTTCACCAAGGCTGCAGTATTTAACTGGATGGAAACATCTTAGCCTGTACAACCAGCTGGCCCCACTTTGGGCGCCATGTTGGACTCAGAGATAATATAGTTGAGCCTTACATGAAAAGAACTTGACCCTGCCATGATGATCTGTTTGGGAGAAAGAACTTAGAGAAAATTGACTCTAAAAAATGAGGCCAGCCAGGAAGAATGGAGCAAGTTGGGTGACTTTGCCCTCCAGGTGTGACAAGGGAAGTTGCTGTTATCAGATGAAAGGAGGTTGTTGGGTTGGCGACGAGGTGTGTGTGTGTGTGCGTCAGTGTGTGTTTGCATGTGCTGGTAGACTAAGGAGACTGCCGAGGAGCCAGGATGGTGGCAGCGCCCATCCACCCCGCCCTCTTTTCCTGATACCTGTCGTCTCTGCTCAGATGATATGGGAGATTATATTGATAATATTAAATGCAATAACTGTGGCTCCAGCTCTCTCCCCACGCTGAGCGCTGCAGGATAAGATCAATGTGCCATTCAATGTGATTTATCGCTGAAAATAATAGGGCTTCTTGGGCAGGGAGGGAGGCGCGTCATGGGACGGCATGCGCTGGGACGGGCTGAGAATGGCGGTTGGGCCTGGGTGGAATTGTCGGGGCTGAAGAGAAGGGCGTGTGCAGGTGTGATTTATTTGATGATGAAGATCTAATCTCCAACCTGTTGCATTAATAACAGCATGCTCTGACCACGTCACATTTATGGCCCGTATCGATCGGTAGCTATCGCTGTTTATCGGCCCCGGGAATGCAAGGGTAAACATGCCCTTTGTGCACCACAGATGAGCTGTAATCGAGGTGGGGTGAAGGGGAGGGAGTTGGGGAAGGGGAGAGGGAGAGAAGAGGACAAGAAGTCATGTCAATTTACTCATACATGTTACACTGGCACTCAACCAACCGAAAGAGAGAGACCGCTATCAGCAAGGTGATCACATTGATCAAAGAGAATTAGTAATCATTGGCATCAATGTCTGGGAGACCTGTACTCTGTCTTTCACACTGATGAAAAAGATCGGCCTTAATAAAAGGAAGACGCTGACCGTCTGTTGGCTGGGGTTTCCAATTCTCGCTTGGTAAATCAAAAGCTTATGGGTCGGGTTTATCCTAAGATGTCGTGCTGCTGAATCACACAGGCCTCTCTGTTGACCACTTTTGATCATCAGCGCGAGACCATCACACTCATTTGTTGAGTATTAAAGAGAATGGTAGAACATTAAGAATTAAACATGGGACTCAGGATTCAATGTGGTGGTGGTTGAGGAGATTCCCCCTTCTATGTAAAGCGCTTTGAGTGCAGAGAAAAGCGTTATATAAATGTAATGAATTATTAAATTAATGTAACCATCACGTGCTAAATGCAAGTTATTATTATAAATAAAATAAATTAATAATGTTTAATATTTATTTCATCTTATATTATGTAAAAAATATACACTATTGTACAAAAGTGTCTTAAAAAAAGAATGTTTATTTGTAACGATGCATTTATAATTGTTTTAAATATTTATTTTTCAAATAAATGCTGCCCTTTTAACCATTCTGTTCATCAAAAAATCCTTAAAAGAATGTTAATGTTTCCACAAAAATATTAAGTAGCACAACTATGCCAACATTGATAATAAGAAAGAAATGTTTCTTGAGCAGCAAATCAGCATATTAAAATGATTTCTGAAGGATCATGTCACACTGAAGACTATGATGCTGAAAATGCCATCACAGGAATAGATAATATTTTAAAATATATTAAATAGAAAAGAGTTATTTTAAATTGTAATAATATCTCACAATATTAGTTTTTTACTGTTTTTGATCAGATAAATGCAGCCTTGGTGAGCATAAGAGATCCCAATCTTTGGAACAGTAGTGTGTTTTTGTATATAATAAATATTATATTTATTGAAATTTTGGAATACAATAAAAATGTGTGCAAAGAGTGCAAAATACAATTCATGGTAATAATAAATATTTTCTCAGATTCGCTCCCATTAGCAGCTGTGTCACAGAAGCATTTACCAATTACATAAGTACGGAATATGCAATTAGCTGGTCATGTAAGAAACCCGATGATATTGCACAAAAATTTAAATATCGCACAAACATAAACTCTGGTTGTTTTCAGAATATGTGTGTTTTTTGAGTATTAATTCCGTCATTAAATTGTTCCACTTGTTTTGACACAGAGCCAAGAACGCACGAGTCCCTGGCGGTGCCGGATGAGGGTGAGGAAGATGAGAAAGGACTGAAACGCTGTACAGAAGATGAGGAGGAGGAAGAGGCAGATGGGGAAGGGGAACCCCAGTGGAACGGCCCAGGTCAGTCTCTATCTGTCCCTCTTTCAGGAATCTTTTACTGATGCGTGAGTCACTGGCTCCTCAGGAAGGGCCAGTCGTAGTCATGCTGTCACCTTGGCAGCCATGAAACAATATAGGCCACGACTTTATCAAGATATGCGTTCAAACCAGAAATGATTCAGTCTGATCTGCCTGTAAATTTGAGAGAAAGTACTGTTATTCTCGGTCCACTTTGCGGGGGGAACCTACTGTATACTTTTCAATGCTTTGTCACTATTTTCTCAGTAACGCAGTGGTCCACAACAACCCCGTGACATCACACTTGTGGCACGTCTGAGAATTCAGATAAACTTTCAAATCAGCATCCCATGGAGCCTCATTAAACAATGCTTTAACTCCTAGGTCAAATCACAAAGTTGTCATGTAAATGCATGAAAAAACTCAACACAATGTCTTAGAAAGGTTGTAATAGTCTCTGTGAAAGTTGGGATTTGTCTCTCTCAGGCAGCCGGCCCTAATTTGAGGTAATATAACTAGTGCAAATTAATTCAAAAGCATTTTACAATTGATAATTTTATGTTCTTGCTTATTTGTGGTACAAAGGAGCTAACAACAGAAGAGAACATGCAGGTTAATCCGTCGCTTAATGTAAAGGACATAATTTAAATAGTTAAACTTGACATACTGTACATGTAAATATTAATAATTTTGCTGTATTTATATGATAAATATTAAGTTAGTTAATAACATTATATATATTATATTTAACATGAATGTTATTTTTTTATTACTTCATAATATTATGCAAATATTCTATTATATAATATATAATATTCATAATGATTTATAATATAATAAGTTGTATAATAAAAAGAAATGTAAAAACTTTTTACGAAGAGTGCAAAATGCAATTTCAGGTTTGATAAGTTATTAATAACTTAGCTGAAATGTTTGAATTCAAGGGCATTTTTTTTTATAGTTTTTTTATGATAAATAATTTTGATCCTCTATTGGGTTGCCACTTCATGTTCAAACTGGGTCCTAAAGCAAAACCAGTTGAGAACCACTGCCATTCCTGCTGGAAAAAAACCCCATCTTAGACCAGCCTAAGCTGGTCTTAGCTGGTTTTAAAGGTGCTTTGGCCCGCTTTCAGCTGGAGACCAGTAAAACGGATGAAGACCAGCTTAGTTTAGGCTAGTTTAAACAGGTTTTTCAGCAGAGATAGAAGTTCCATTAATCACTCTGGTAAAGACTCATAAGTACGGTATGATAAAAAGTATTCATCAACCTCTAAGGTGTTTTGTGTTGTTTTCTTGCCTTCAAACTGGTTGCATAAAATTGAAAACATCCTAATAGCATTTTACTGCACTGACGGTAAAAACAAATTAGTAGTCTTTAATATTGGCCTGGATAGCATAATAAGGCTTTTTCTATCTTTTTTCTCCATCTTTTTCTCTCAGGACCACACAGCTGAGCAGTACAGCTTATAGCGATAGTGGGGATCTAGTAGAGTATGACATGATTCAATATGCAAGGCATTTTCTTTATCTCGAATATTTAGAAATCGCCTAAATATGTGTGTCTCCCCGTGTGCATGTGTGTGTGTTTTAACTTTTCACGTCAAGGATGTGTTTATTATCGTCCTGTTCCAGCCTGTCCTTTTAACAGTAATTGGAGTGATATTAATTGCTGTGCGGTTGCCGCTTGATGACAGCGCTGGCGATGTGAGTGCGATAGGCTCCCCCCCCCCCCTCCCTTCACAAACTAACTGCCAGGAGAATGAGGAAGAGAGGAAGAGGGGGAGAAAGAGCAAGGGAGAGAGAGAGAGAGAGAGAGAGAGAGAGAGAGAGAGAGAGAGAGAGAGAGAGAGAGAGAGAAATAAAGAAGGGGGAGCAGGAGAGAGATAGGCCTTCTATCAGTACTGGAGCAGGCGCTGTCTTTATCAGGAGCACGATTGGCAAAAGGGAAACTTTGACCGGTCTGAATTTTTCCCTTATCATCATGACCCCCCTCACACACCACCCCACATCCCACCACTGGTCTCCATCCCCACTAACACTCCCCCTGCAGAATGCAGACATGCACTTCTTCCTTGTTTCTTGTTGTTTTGGCCCCTCAGCATCAGGAGTGGAGTCGCAGGGTGTTTATCCATGCGTTCGTTTGGTGTACGTTGCCTCTTTTTCTCACAATCCCCTGGGAGCTGAATGTTCAGTTCTGTGGTCAAAAAATGTTTGCATTGTTGTCATTAGCAGAGTTCTGGTGTTAACGACCAGATTAACTTCTTTTAGAGAGGAACTGGGCCTTTTCTGATGATGTCACATCCTGTTTTACTCTTTCTTGTGGGCGTTAGGTGATGGAATGGCTATGCAGTGGCAGCCAAACCCATGATTTCTGCATATTTTTCAGTCATTATGTAGTGTTTTGTCATTCTATACTGACAATTTCTCTTGTTTTCTATCTCTGTTTGACCTTTCATATATTGAGCTAATGTTTCCTGAAAGTTCTCAGCTGGCAGATTCTCATCCAATGTCATTCTTATCAGTTTGTAAAAAGCTTTATTGTATACGCATACATAAACTCATAGATAAAGTGATAGAGAGAACATGGGTCATAAATAAACAAGTATGCTTATTTATATATTCCTTATCAGTTTTGAAGCTGTAAAACACGCATCTTACTGTGTATGATTTTACACTGGGTACAATTTACTTTGAAATCTGTTTAAAAAAAAATCGAATGCATATGAGCCTTTTAGTGTATTATACATCCGTTTAGAATTGTCACTCAAAAATATGGGTATTAATATTTTTTAAAAATTCACCATATCATCAAAGGATAGCGCATATCGCATTTCGACACTTTCCACATTTTAATTTGCACGGGTGGTCTATCCCTCTTTTAAAGCATCCATACGTAACGTCCATGGAAAATTCTTGCTTGTTATTTGTTAATAGCTTCTGTATCTTTATAGAATATTTTTCAGGGTGGGGTTCTGTTGAATGAATTGATAGGCAGTAGTGAGGCAGAAGTGTCAGGAATGGGTTGATATGGCAAAGCAGCTTTTTAATCTATAACGTGTCCTGCTGCATGATATGCAAAATAAATTATGAAGAAAAAAATTATCTTCAAAATGACCTTGCTGGCTGGAGGGTTTGATATTTTCTTCTCTGCTTAAAATTCTTGATATGCAAATGGCCGTCACAGTAATCCCTTCTAGCTGGCGGACCGTTGCTCCTTTTTCCCCGTCTCCCCCTCTTTCTTTCTTTCTTTCTCTCTCTCTCTCTCTCTCTCTCTCTCTCTCTCTCTCTCTCTCTCTCTCTCTCTCCTCTCTCTCTCTCTCTCTCTCTCTCTCTCTCCTCTCTCTCTCTCTCTCTCTCTCTCCTCTCCATCTCGCTTGCTGTTTTAGAGTTTCACAGGATGGAATAGGACCTTGACTAAACTAGCTCCGCATATAACTTCCTGCTTGGCCAGCATTCCCTCCCCACCAGCATTCCTTATCCACACAAGTTATTCAAATTACTCCAATAAAGCATTATAATGGCAACGATAATAATGATTATTATTATTTACCTGGTGCGGTGGGATTTTATCATATTTAATTATAAGGGATCGGAGGGAGCAGCGTGTGCATATTATCAGTGGCATTTAAATGCTGATAAATTATTTGCGGGTGCTGGAACTGGCATTGATGAGAGGCCTGCAGGGATGCTGATAGGTGCGGAGGTGTTGGCCAGGTTTTACAACGTCAGCAGAGACGCAGGAAAATCTGCATAGACCTCCTGAAGAGTCCTGAGCGCTGGAAAATTAAAAACATATCAGCACAGCTCAGAAAGAGTGAGAGAGTGGAACTAAAATGAAATAGAAGTGTATTTGCGGATGTCAGTCCAATGTCATGAAATGTTCCTGCAAATACAAACACATATTGGACGCGTTGCTGCAAATATTATTATTTATATATATATTTTTGTATATATATAAATTATTACAAAATAGTGATTGTTTTTAAACCGGTTTCACGAATACACTCCCTGTCTTCCATTGGTTGGATGAAGACGAGAAGTGCTTGTTCTTGTCGTTTGTTATTGTTGTACAAGCTGAATGTGACGGTTTGTCGATGTGGTTTTTAGTTTAACTCTTTTTATTGATGTTTTTCCAAACAGAGAGATAATAAAAGAAAGACAATTCAGTGTTTGTTTTGTCATATAGACCAAGAAATACGAATGAAATTAAGCAGATGTATTTTTAACTCTCTGATTCTGTCGGTGTGGTATTTGTCCCGCCCCTCTTCCACTGTGATTGGACGGCTGGGTAAAAAGTAGCCTTTATGAGCACTTCGTTTTACCCAAAGTTGTTCATTTACAACTCTCACTACAACTCTCGGCTGCGAGGCGACCGGTAGAAAACGCAGACCACCAGCTTGAAATAGATGCTCAGCGCCTTGTCACGCTGCTGGTGTTTTAAAAACGACCCCCTACCAGTGAAAACAATTGGGAAAAATACGCTAGCCTCTGGGAAAAAAAGGCCCGTTCACTCCAATGACGATAACTATAAAGATAACGATAAATATATAGTTCTATATAGCCTTCTCACAATATTAAAGAATAGCAGAGTTCACACCAACAGCTATAACGATAACGTCACAGAGAAACAATATCGTTGGAATCACTTTCAATGATGAACGATAAAAACATTGACAGCCAATCGGAATCCACCCTGCTGTAACAAGCTCAAGCCTTTATAAAGTGACAGACAAGCACTCGCTTAGAATAAACAAAACAAGTCCGCTGGTGTTGATGTAATATAGTTATTTTTATAGTTATCCTTCTTAGTGTGACTGGATCTTAAGTGTCTCGGTATCCGTGTTTTGATAGTGCCACAGTGGTTATATTTTTCACTGTAAAATAATGATAAAGCACATCAGCTCTAAATCAGATGAACCTAGGTGTAGAAAACTGAGTATTACTGTTCAAACAAGTGAGTTGAATTTAATTGTTATACAGAGTAGCGTGTGGTAGTCCTTGTTAAACATATTTATATTGTTCTCAGGGAGACAAAAGCGCCTGGAGTCTGAGGTTTTATCAGACGTGTCTACAACACCCGAAATTCACTGGCGAGTCATTCAATCTCATCCCTGGACCCATTGTTTCGCTGCTGAATGAGGAAGCTTAGATCAGAGCGCCGCAGTGTATGGATATAATATCCAATTGTGCTCAGCATTTCAAAGTTAATTCAAAAGATTCATTCACAAGTTTATTTTGATCTGCTGTCACTCTCAATGGAAGGGCATTGGTGGCACTGATGCTTTGCTAGACCTTTAATGATCTATATCCTGCTGTACAGAACTGAATTTCTTGATTCTTTTTGTTTCTTTCTCATAATTTCTTGTATGTGTTTTGGGAGCGACATTTAGTGAAAACCTGGAACCACTATGTTGGTATTTGTCCAGGCAAATTCAGCTCAGCCTAAACATGCTAATAATCTTGACATGCTGTCAGTTATGTGGTTAAGCTGATTTGGGTTACACATACAAATGCAATAGAAATACTAATCATAAAAGTCTCTAGTACTGTAATTGTGTACTACTGACTATTAATCTTCTGCATGCTGTAGAAGTTTTGTTTTGATTCTTTAGAAAAATATGCAATAGAAATGAAGAGTACTGTAAAATCTAACAAGTTTAATGATGTAACAGGAAAAAAGGAGAATGATAGCAGGTGTTTTAAGAGAGTGACAGTACATGAAGTGCCCTTGTACAGCAGCACCTGGTATTTTGCCAGCGTACCAAACTTAATGTGTTTTTTCTTTATTCCTGTGTCGGCGAGAATGTAGTAGATATATCAGAAAGACCGCCTGTGAGCTCAATGGTTTTCAGTTATTCTGATTATCTTGCCTTCTTTTGCAATCTTAAATTATTTCTTCCTGAGATCCGGCTGTGGTTGTGCTGCACTACGAGGGACTCGGGCGAAGCTGTTATCTGAGGCTGAGCAGAGCAGGACCAGCGTCAGACCGTTAACTTCCATTCTCAGTCGCTTTCACTTCCCCACGTTACCCTCTTATCCCAGCACAGCGTGTTCCCCAGATTCCTGACCTGACATATTGGAGTTGTAAATGATTTGTATCTGTTTATAATGGTTATATATTGGATATTTATCTGCATGCTCAGTTCTCGTTTTTACATTTAGATCATCTTTGCTGTCATCTCGCGCTCTCTTTAAGTTTATCTTTAACAACACTAATAATTCAATAACATCTTAAAATCACATCATTATCCTTTTTAATACGGCGAATTATAATTATGTGATGACTAAATTCACTTTTAGCATTTAAAATGATTGACTTTTACTTTAGTGATTTATTTCGAATTTGCCTACAGCATTTTAGGTACTATAAGGTACTAATTGTTAACAGTAGTAACCTACATCATTTAACGTGAACTAACAATAAAAATATTTCTAAAGCATTTATTCGATCTATCTTTTTGACATATACTAAATTAATACATTGTTCAAGTCATAATGTTAACAAAGATTAATAAATACTGTAACAAATGTATTGTTCATTGTTAATGTTAATTAATACATTGTTTAAGTCACCATGAAATAAAAATGTACAATTCTTATTTTTATGAAATATTGCAATATTTATTAGCGATAAATTATTTATTCATATTGTTGTAAAAAAAAAAAAAAGCTTATGCCCTTGTAATCTTTAATCAAAATAACTTTCCTTCCCACTTGCAGCAACATCTCTTCTCTTCTCTGATGACGTGTTTACTGGCGTGAGGGCGGGACAACCTGTCACTCACATGAGATCACAGCAATTCCCAGTGGACAAAAGTCCCGCCCTACATTTTTTCTTGTTCGAGAAGCCGTTTCATTTGGATATACATCACAACAGAGAAGAAAAGACTTTTGCAACTTTCGTTTCATGTTGAGGGACTTATAGTAAAGTGTTACCAGATTTTAATATCTGCAATTTATTGGCTATTAGTCATTACATGACAATAATAATTGGCTTATGTGTATCAGCCTGAAATTTAAAAGAAAAATTCTGTCATTATTTACCCAACCTCACGTTTCAAGAATTTCTTTCTTCTGCTGAACATCAAAGATGATGTTTTGAAGAATGTTGAAAACCCAATTGACTTCCATAGTATTTTTTCCCCCATACTGTGGAAGTCAACAGGGTCCATCAAATGTTAGATTACCGACATTCTTTAAAATATCATCTTTTGTGTTCAGCAGAAGAAACAAACTCATAAAGGTTTAGCACAACTTGAGGGTGATTAAATGACAGAATTTTCATTTTTGAGTGAACCATCCCTTTAAGAATAGCATCCTACTGGACTAACTTGTCTTTAATTTGTTAAGAAACGTTTTCTTCCTCGCTTTGGTCATGGTGAACCAGCCCAGCCACTGGTGCCAAATCGTTGCCCGTGCATGCCTTTTTTTATTGTTGTTTTTTCAGGATTAAAATATATGATGGGCTACACGCGATTCAGTTAAAGCTCATTTCATATATTAACAGTAACAAATGTGTCTTAAGTTTGTCAGTTTGTATTTTTTTTCTCACTGTGTTTGAATTGCATTTTTTTTTTTTTTGCTCTTGGCCCGCATCCCACACACCTGCAGAATGCTGGAACTCTATTGCGCGCAGTGGGCTGCGGGACAATCGTCCCACACTTGTGGTTAAACGGAGCTCAACGGCAACCTAATACATGTCACATGAAAACTGTTTAGACTGTTTATGTTTAAAACAACCGTCCGTGTGTGAATAAGTGAGCATTTCCCTGTGTCGCATGTCTCACACAATGATGATTGACTGTAGGAAGGGGCATTTATCTGTAATTAAGAACATACTCTTCCCGTTCTGTCTGTCACTCTCTTACCCTGTTGATGATTGAGAGGTGTGGGCTTTAATCTAGAGGAACATTTCTCACTGCCGTCCCCTGCTGCTATCTCCCCAGCTGCTCCATGTGGCCCACGAACTGGCGGCTGCAGACGGGACACTGCCACGCCGATTACCAGCCCTATCAGATGCCTGCGCTTTCCTGCCGCTTCCTGTCTCTCTTTCTCTGCCCCGCATTTCAGTTTGTCCTTCCTCCCTCCTGCCCTATATCTTTCCTCCGCCAGGCCTTGCTTTTTCTATGTGCCACTTGCATCTGTCATTTGTGCCATGTTTAAATGTGAGAAATATTTTACAGCCACTTGTGAAGAAACGGGCAGCAAAGGGCTGCTTTGCTGTTTTGATTAATAGTTGGATAAAAAGGTTTATTTCCTTCAGACTTTTAGTCATAGACAGTTTCTTATTTCAGGCTGTTTTTTTAAATAAATTAAGTCAAACATTTTTTAACTCCATTGTATGTGAATTTGTTACAACACACAGTGTCCTCAAATAGTATTTAGACTTAGGCCATGCTAAAAAAAAATCATTATGATAAAGTATTAAAGGATTAGTTCACTTTAAAAAAAACTTTTGCTGATAATTTACTCACCCCCATGTCATCCAAGATGTCCACGTCTTTCTTTCTTCAGTCGAAAAGAAATTAAGAAGAAATTAATAAAGAAATTATATGATTTTCTCCATATAATGGACTTCATTGGGAGCCAAACGGTTCAAGGTCCAAAAGACAGTTTCAGTGTAGCTTCAAAGGGCTTTAAGCGACTTCAGACGATGAATAAGGGTCTTATCTAGGACCCTTAGAGTCATGACTCGAAAAAAGATTTGGTAATTTTGATGAACGAATTCGAACAGGACAGTCACGAACGCTCATCACAGAACAGAGCAAGGTGAGCATTTGTGCTTAAAAAACTTAAACTTTGTTATTTATTTTTGAAATGAGCGATGGTTTGGCTAGATAAGACCCTTATTCATCGTCTGGTATCGTTCAAAGCCCTTTGAAGCTGCACTGAAACTGTCTTTTGGACCTTGAACCGTTTGGCTCCCATTGAAGTCCATTATATGGAGAAAATCCTGGAATGTTTTCATCAAAAACCTTAATTTCTTTTCGACTGAAGAAAGAAAGACGTGGACATCTTGGATGACATGGGGGTGAGAAAATTATCAGCAAAAGTTTTTTTAAAAGTGAACTACTCCTTTAAGCCAAATGGCATTTTTAAAATGAAAGATAGCACAAGCACACTGGTTGCAATTAGTTAAAATGGCTTAAATTTTTTGTGTAAAGGTCTAGCATCATTTGTTTGCAGATTCCACTTGTTTATTTGGATATTTTATTTAATGCAGTGACATTCATGCATTTTAACCCTCTGGGGTCGGCCGTCACGCGGCCGTGATCTGCTCACTTTTTTTCTCATCAGTGCAAAAGAGACTCAAATTACTCTGTTGATTTTGATCTTACATGTAAGTGTTATACATCATTCAAAACTGTTAAATGTCTTCTTTTATTTGTGTACACTCATAATAAAAACAAAATGTTGTGTTTTTCGTAAAATAAAGAAAATGAACATGATGCGCGTTCTGCCGTCTCTCTAAATGTACAGCTCATTCTGAAACGCGACAGAACATGACCTGTAACTCAGCTAATACTTGTCACTGTGACATGAAACATATGTCTTTACAACACTTTGAGTCTCTATTTTTAAATGATGTAAATCATATCAAAAACAAATATTCTCTGTTTAAGTAATTCGTATGAAAGCAAGGACGTACAGTTTCTCCAGCCTGACCTCATTAAAGTTAATGTGACCACGCCCGCGCGCAACAGCTGCTCGCATACTAATGAGCCATGTGGAGGAACGCAAACTGTTAACGACCTCAAAACAGATAATCCGCGACTTCAGTCTTCAGTCCTGCTCTTCACGTGTGCTGTGCTGTTTATCTTGGATTTACATCAGAGGAGTTAGAAGAACACAATTTGATTATAAGAAGGATTTATAAGGTAAGACGTGTCTTTGTTAGTAGCATGTTAGCAGCATGTTATTGTTGCATAAACTTGTAGCTACTAGTTAAACTGGTGCCAGACTAAAATGTACGTTATGAAATGTGATTGGAGTAAAACATGAAGCCTAATGCTAAATGTATATACATAAAAACATATGTTTGATAATTAAACAGCACGATACAGAAGGCTCGTATGATTGTGAATATTATGTTTAGACTTGTGTTTATTGTGTTTGTGGATATCTGCTCACACGAAGGTATGTATAATTATGTAAGAATATGCGATCGAGCCGGACCAAAAAACTATGAAACGTTATATAATATAACGTTTCATAGTTTGGTCCGGCTCGATCGCATTCAGTAAATGTTTGCACGCGCTGAGTTTGAGTCACGCGCGCTGTGGGTTTGAAAAGCAAAACAAACCAATCATTAGGCTTTATGGTTTTACTCCAGCAATCTCATCTCATAACGTTGTAACGAATGGAAACGTTTTAAGTAACATGATAATCCATATAGTTTTCTCTAATGTAGTGTTACTGAACTTTTTAGTGATTTATAGGCTGCCTAGCTGCTACAGGCTATTGTTATTATTTCATGCAGCCCTACATATGCCTACAACTACAAGGCACAACATATATTGGGAGTTCATATATGTAGTATATGTATGTATTTAGTAAATTTCATAATTTGAACCAGACAAATCTAAAATAGTTTCTCCTAATATCAGCATGTTCACAGCTGTTTTTTTGTTTTCTAAAAAAGGTTTTTACAGGGACCAGCACTGATGAGTCCAGCTGACATTCACGTGAGTCTCTGTACATGAACATGGTGAAAAATCAAACACCTTGGAGATGACAGGTATGTAACCTATATGTTTTAGGAATGGCACAAAGCTGTGTGACTGTCCAAGTCTCTGTCTTTAGATCAGTGTGTTTTACTAATGTGCTTTTTTTGCGAACAATCCGTTCATTGTGTAGCCTATCCCTAAATGCGTGCTGTCTATATGGGCCATAGATACTCGCAAATGTTCAGTTTTAGTTAGCCTATGACACTAATTATCATGCTTACTGCCTTATGCACTGTGAATACAGGTGTAAATGTTTGAAATGTAGCGATGTGTCGATCGCGAACGATCCGTCCATTGAGTGTACATAATAAATGCGTGCGTTCTATATGGGCCATCAACAGATACTCTGTTGTATACATAATGTATGCTAACAGTTATTTTGTTTTGTTTTTAGGAATGTGGCATCATGCTCTCCTTCTCCAGCACCTCGCAGAGGGACACGCAGGTCTCGTTCAGTTCTCAGTGCGATCGAGAATAATACTGAGTAAGAGCATAGACGTAATATCGTTTACATCGTCATAATGTAAAAGTTCCTATTATTGTGTGAAATTAATCCATGGCAATTAGTGATTGATAAGCGTAATAATAATACAGTTTCTTTGATTGTGTTATCAGCATGCATTCTATATGGGCCATCAACAGATGTTGTTGTTGTTGTTGATACTTTATTGATCCTTTGCAGGAAATTATATTGTCACGGCAGCTTTAACACTCAATAACAAAACATAATACAAAAAAAACAATAATACCTATATAGAATATTCAGTAACAGATGCATATTCAGTACAGAATATTCAATAACTCTGTTGTATACATAATGTATGCTAACAGTTATTTTGTTTTGTTTTTTAGGAAATTGGCTGCATCACGTTCTCCTTCTCCAGCACCTCGCAGAGGGACACGCAGGTGTCGTTCAGTTCTCAGTGCGATCGAGAATAATACTGAGTAAGTGCATAGACGTAATATTTTACAGATGAAATGTAGCCTAATTGTGTTTACATCGCCATAATGTAAAAGTTCCCATTCTTGTGTGAAATTACAAATATGTCTTTTTTAAATCCATGGTAATTAGTGATTGATAATGATAATAATACAGTTTCTTTGATTGTCTTATCAGCATGCTCACACTTTTTCTTTCTTCTTTTTTTATAACAGATGTGACAATGTCCAAGCACCAGTTCCGAAGAGAGCCAAGGCAAACAAGCAGACGAGCAACATGCAGTCCACGCTGTCATGGAAAACAGAGACCGATGTTGACATGGTTCCACAGACACTGCGATTTCTTCCTGCACGGGAAACTGGACCGCAACTGAGCTCTGTAGACTCGCATTCGCCCATGAGTCTATTCAAACAGTTTTTTAAACCTGCGGTAGTTTTTTTTTAGTATTCTTTGAATAAAAATATTTTTTTTATAAAAAAAACAAGTTTGGTATTTTTATGTTTGTTTTTTTGAAAGGATGTGTTAAGTGATAGTAATGACTTTAAGTCTTTACATTCTTAGGAAAGAACGTAAATTCTATTTTGAATAAATGCTGTTCTTTTTAACTTTTTGTTCACCAGTGAATCATTCTTAGTTCAGGCTGCCTCAAAGCACCTTGATGGCCCATTAGCCATTGGGGGAGTGTCTTTAGTCTTCCCAGGTGTAAATCACATTAATATTCATGGGCATTAACACTCCCACGCATACAGCACTGCTGACCCAAAAACTGATGTAAGAAATTCAAATCGTTATATTGATGTTTCTGAAAGAGTGGTCAGAATGATTTTCACTTCATTTTGAAGTAAAAATTCTAGCCTACAAGAATAGTAACTCAACAGTATTGTTTTCAACTATTCAGTATGTGTTAAATGGCCTTATTGCAGTGACATTTTTTTTTCCAAAACGTACTAACCACGCATATTATTTTTTTTCTATAAAATGCAAACAAGTACATCAATTTTGCTCACATATTATTGTAGCAGAGTTTGTGCTGAATACAGCAAATTTATATGTTGGCAAATGGTATGTTTTAAGTAGCTGAAATAAGCACAAATGTCAGGGCATACCAAAACACAGAAAGAGCCCGAAAACAGCTCAGACCTCAGAGGGTTAAATGTTCACCAAATGCGTGTATGCACTCACTGAAGTCATGTTTTTAGTGTTTAAATTCTCTCACCCCTGTATTTCAGTGTTATTTCCCGTACTTTCCTTTCAGAATCTAAATCCTTGTGCCGCTATCATCAAAATGTCCTTTTTTTCCAGCCAGAAGGAGTTGCTAAAGTAGACATGAAATAATTATTGAATTAATTATCAAAGTCACATACCGTACAATTAATTTGATGGCTTTTCCCGGAGTCTTTTCCCCTGTCTATGCAGCGAGAATGTCAAGAAACATTTTCTAATTAATTTATGTGTGATTATCAGGACGAGTTTCTGGAAGGTCCTCACTTTCAATTTGTGAAAGGGTAACGGTGGTGGAAGACAAGGAAAAGCAGTTGAAAACGCACACACACAAGATCAGGCCTGCAGTCATACAGAAGATTATAGAGCATCTATATGGTCTCTTAACCAGAAGACAGTCAAATGTGTAAATTAATTAAAATAGCAGCGTTAAGGGGGAGAATTGAACACAAAACTATTCTCCTAAAGCAACGTATTACCTGTTTAAGCGTCATTTTAAAAAACCCATGAAATCAAAATTATGTGAGTTAATAGAGTTATGTGTCTATTAGCTATGAAGCAAATCTATACACTTTTCTAAGCTAAAATCCTTTTTAGCAGATAAATATGCATTTAAAATTTACATTGTTCCGCGTGAATAAATAGACCACAAAAACTGATGGCTCATCTTGCGCTACACAGATTTTTGTCCAATCTAAAGCTCTCCAAAAACTAATGTCTCTGTATAAAATCATAGTTTATGACTGTGAAGTGACTAAACCATAGTTTCTGACCCCTTAAAATACAGGACAAAATTTTCATTTTTTTCCACTAAATTTTCCTGCTCCTTGTCTTTTGACATCACCTCGTAGAGACTTGTTGCTTTCTAGTCTGTTTTAGGTGAGTGAATACTTTAGGTAGGCTAAAGTTGAATTATCTAGCATGATTCATTACACAACGGTTTGTTAAGCTGTCTCTTACAGTAGGCTAGTTATCCTCTTGGTTCCTTGCATCTGGTTAAATTATCTTGGTCAAACATTAGATTTATATATATTTCTCATTGTGCCCATCAGACCTGCATTTCCCTCATTTCCATTATAAACCCTTTCCAGCACATCGAATTTTTCTCAGTGGAATCTAACATATGACTTTAAAGTCTTTATTTGTTTCTCCAGGCGTGTGTCTTCAAAGCCACATCTTTGCAGCAGTGTGCAACGCTTTCTATTTGAGCATAGTTCATCTTCCTTACCCCTTTGCATATTTGCTGTTTGGCATCAGCTCTTCTCCAGGCGTTGTGTTGGTCAGATAAAAGTTCAGAAGTACAGTTAAGAGAAATTAGTTGTGTAAACAGTAGTAAATGTCAATGATAAAGTTCTGTTGAAGCTCATCTGATGAGAGTGGCGAACGCAGGTGTCTTATCTCTACCCAGCAAAAGAAGGGTAAAATGGAAATGATGCCGTGCTGAATATATGATGCCTATCCCAGAAATTTGTATCTTCTCAACCGAACTTTTTGACCCATGGACGCTTGGATGAGTTATCAGGGACTGTGTGTGTGTGTGTGTGTGGATCACTGCTGATGAACTACAGAATAGCCACTCCTCTACTAGTGTTACACTCATGCTCGCTGACAAACAAGCTTACACACTCTATTTTCACTCTTTATGGGTTAGGAAAGTGTGGGATTTGTCATTCAGCAGAGGTTAAACCCCACCTATTAGCGTGGGGTCGGAGTGTGGCTCCGATAAAGATTTCCTGTTGTACTGTGTCAAAAAATCAATGGCCGTGGAGCGATCTGCTCATTTGATATCAACAATAGTCTTTTTAAAAATCAATTAGTCCTGATAGAGAAGCCCAAAGAGCTACGGAAAACCTGAATAGGGCCCGACTGGATAACTACATGCCCTTTTTTTAGCCAATAAATAGGAGTCACTGGAGCTTTAAAAGATGAACTCACTCAATGTTGCTGTTATGAGAATATGAAGATGATTGTTTGTGTTTTGTCTGATAAGGTTAAAGCTAAAAGGGAAATTAAGTATGAGGCTGTTACCTGTCAAATATCAAAATATATTGAGAAGAGAATTCACTAAGAATTAATTCCATGCATTGTTTTTAGGGATGTATTATATTTAAATCCTGGTGGATACCATCAATATTAAATAGCTGACAATAATTTCTCATGTCATATCTAATTACTGATAATTAGCTGATATTAAAATTCTATACTGTTTTGTCTAAATAAATAAAAAAATAGCTCAAATCAATCATTTCAAATGCTACTAGTGATTTAGGTATCATAACATTGTAATGTACACCTCGAAAAATGAATATTTATTAAAATGATTAATTTAGTAGTGATTTTTAAATATTTAAGTGAGTATTAGATGACGGCAAAGGCGGCCTAAATGTAAAAACAGGAAATGACACATGCATTATTAGGCTAAATATATTGAATATTGTACTTTACCGAAATGGTACCGATGAGCTATGCATCCCTAGTTGTTTTAGCATAATAGTAGTAATAATGCAGCAGGTAATGATCATAACATGATTGGAAAATCTGGGATGTTTGTGTGATGTAATTCTGAAACTGTTTATTCAATTCCCCTCTATGTGTGTGTGTGTGTGTGCTCATGTTTTTGTGATATATGAGGACACAAATGTGTATAATGACATGGGTATTACACTGGTATTACAACTTACACGTAATATATGAGGACATTGCCTGAGTCCTCATATTTCAAATTGCTTAAAAAACATAAAAAACAATGTGTTTTTTTAAATGTTAAAATCCAGCATGTCTCCTGTGATGGGTAGGTTTAGGGACAGGGGCAGTGTAGGGGGATAGAATATATAGTTTGTCCAGTATAAAAGTCATTACGCCTATGGAATGTCCTCATATATCACAAAAACACAGCTGTGTGTGTGTGTGTGTGTGTGTGTGTGTGTGTGTGTGTGTGTGTGTGTGTGTGTGTGTGTGTGTGTGTGTGTGTGTGTGTGTGTGTGTGTGTGTGTGTGTGTGTGTGTGTGTGTGTGTGTCTGTGTGTGGGTTTTATACTACTTCCAGAGGAAAAAGTTAAAGCCACAGCCCATCAGTAACCGTTTTCCACTGGATTCTGTGAGATCGTTAATTACATGTCTCTTTTCTGGCAGTTTGAGCTTTTTTATAATCACCATTCTTCTGTCTTGACTCAACATAACCCTGACTGCCAACTTCACTCAAAATATCTGGGATCAACAACCCCGTTGTGCATACAGCACATCCATGCAAATGATGTAAGAAGTAAAACATAAACATGTTCATTTAGAATTGTTCGTTTTAAGAAGGAAATTTTGGATCCCACAGAGTTTTTTGGTTGGGTTTCCTTAAAGGGTTAGTTCACCCAAAAATTTCAATTCTGTCATTACTCACCCTCATTCATCTTAGGAACACAAATGAAGATCTTTTTGATGAAATCTGGGAGCTTTCTGTCCCTCCTTTGAAAGCTATGCAACTCCCACTTTGAGGCTTCAAAAAGTCCATAAAGAGATCGTAGAACTAATTCATACGAATTGGCTTAGTCCAAATTTTCTGAAGAGACTCAATTGCTTTATGATGAACAGATTTAATTTAGGCTTTTATTCACATATAAACATTGATCAGTGAACATAAACTTACATTGGTTCTTGCGGAAGCTCTTATGGCTGCTTAACACGAGAATGAACCTCATTGGTTCTCGCACGTCAAATAAACATGCTCGTGCTTCTGTTTATCATAACTAATGTGTGAGGTGATGAAGGTTTTATATGTGAATAAAAGCCTACATTCAATCTGTTCATCATATAAAGCTATCATGTTCTTAAAGGGCACCTATTATGGCATTTAAAATGTTCCTAATATTGTTCTGGGAGTCCCCAACAACAGTTTTACATGCATGCAATGACAAAAAACACTTTTGTTGTCTTATAATATGCATTTATTTTTACCTGATTTGCTCACCGACTCCCTAATGATTCGTTCGACTCATTTTCCAAACCCCTCCTTTGCGTGACGCTAATCTGCGGTGATTGGTCAGATGACCCAGTCAGTTATTTTTCGCGTTAACCCAAAGCTTAAACATTTTGATAAAGCACTGCAGTACTACAATACGCTCTATTCTTTATGACAACTCCAATAACAACGACAAAAATGTTACATATTTCAAAAAAAAAAATGACATTGGAGACCTAAGCTGCGCTGAGCGTAACTGACACACACACACACACACACACACACACACACACACACACACACACACACACACACACACACACACACACACCACACACACACACACACACACACACACACACACACACACACACACACACACACACCACACTTATTGAGCATGCTACAAAACCCATAAAAGCAACAATTATTAATAGTACTTACAGGTTGTGATTCGGAGGAGGAAGCTGATCCAAATAAACTTGGTACTACTGAACGTTCCTTCAGTATCAGGCGACTCGCGAATCCACACTTGAAAGCATTTATGTTTGTAAAGCAATCGTCATTAAAATGACGCGAACACAGCTCAAGGTTCGGCTATACTTGTGTGGTATAGTTGTAAATATAAACTCTAGCCACTGATTCTTCACATGCTCGTCTCTGGGCACTTCAGAACAGCGTCTCGTCGACATGATGTTGTCAAGTTTCACTGGTGTCTACGGCGCGCGCAATGAGTGGGCGTATCTTATTCAAATAACTTGTCAAGTTGACGTCATCTAGACAGAGAAAAAGCATCGTTCGTCTATCGATTCATATCAGCGACTCAGAGTCGACTCTTACTTTTGAAAGACAATAACTTTGTATACGGTGAACTTTCATATTTAAAACTTTGCAGGATGTTTTCGTTCACTTAGATCTATGTTACACACTACATGAAAGATAATTTTCAAATTCCATAATAGGTGCCCTTTAAGAAAATTTGGTCTTAACCGCTCAATTCATATGGATTAGTTTTATGATTTCTTTATGAACTTTTCGAAGCGTTGAAGTGGTAGTTGCGTAGCTTTCAACGGAGGGACAGAAAGCTCCCAGACTTCATAAAAAAGATCTTCATTTGTCTTCCGAAGATTTACGAAAGTCTTATTTGGTACGTCATGAGGGTGAGTAATAAATGACAGAATTTTTATTTTTGGGTGAACTATCCCTTTAAGCTAAGGTGAATCCTCTTTAAACGGAAAGTTGCTCAACTCCCACCTGCGATTTGCGTTGCCTTCAGGGCGTTTCCCACACTGCTACCGCTCGTTTGTAGAATGTGTACTCTAGTATGTTATGCAGCTAAATTCATCCTTTTTTATTTCGTTCGTTCTTTCTTTCTTTCTGTCTGTGTTTTGTCTAATGATGTTGTGTTAATGATGGGGTGATTTTTCTTTTTTATATTGCACACTGGCCGCTTTGGTGTCTGCAGAGGCAGTCATATTGATAAGGCGCTGTGTGGACACTGCCAGTGTGTAGAGCTATTGATAAGAGCTGTGTGGACTCATCGCTATCGATAAGAGTGGCGTATATTTTTGGGAACCAGTCACGCAGAGCTATCGATAAGGTTGATGGGGGTTATTGTAGGGAAGTTGCTATGGCCTAACACAAGGGCAGCGTCACAATTGTGTCAGTGTATTGTGTGGGAAAATGGTAGGGTTTTAAAGATAAGACTTTTTGGTCTACAGAGAAGCTGTTTGGGTTGCTCTCGTGAATTGTAAATTGTCTAGCATAGGCCCTGAGAATAATTCGCTTGATGGAAAGTTGTGGCAGAACTGTTCACTTAAAGTCACCATGAAAATAAAATGAACAATTTCTATTTTGGAATAATTCAGAATTTATTTACAAGAAGCCATTCCACTCAGATAGTTGTGATAGTTTTTTTCTTCCCTATTGTGACGTATATCTCAGTGGCTTCTTGTGCAAGAAAGAGTGTAGGGCGGAACTTGATTTTGTCCATTGGGTATTGATTGGATGGTTGTATTGTTGTGGTTTGCTATTGGTCAATCTCATGTGAGCGACAGGTTGTCCCGCCCTCATGCCACGTCATCAGAGAAGAGAAGTGATGTCGCTGAAAGGGGGAGGGGAAGTTATTTGGATTAAAGATAAAGAGGACACATTATTTTTTTTGAAAACAGTGATGAATAAATCATTTACAATAAATACTGAATTATTCCAACAAAAAACTATATATATTTATTTATATGTATAGCATTTAATATTACCATTAATAATTTTCATGTATTGTTAAAACCTATAATACTTGTCAAATATAATAATTATTATTATCAGTAGAAGTAGTATGTGTTATTAATTAATTAATGTTACACTTTTTTTAAAGTTTTGTTTAAAACTTTTTTGCCATTGCTTTACAGTCATTTTGTATACAGTAGATTCTATTGAGAATCACTTTTGAGAGTAAAATAAATGGCAAAAATATCCGGTATTGAGAATTTTGGGTTAAATTATTTTTAATTGCTACTTTAAAAAAGTGAAAATTTAAAGGGTTTTATCTTATTGTTTTGTTTGTTTGTTTGTGTATTTTGTTAACCTGGAGCTACTCTTGGAAAATCTACGTGTTAACAGTCACCATCTGCTGAGCACAGATGGTATAGGAATTGCTTATGTAGGCATTATGCCAGTGATATATTGGTAATAATGTCTGCTGCAGTGATAAGATTGGGTCATGTGAGAGGTCAGGGTGGGTACTGATGCTGGGCTTAGATTAGAAGACATGCAGTAGATAGGAGTCATTGACTCTGTGCTGTGGATGTATGACACTGGACTTCAGACCGCTGATAGAGGCCCAGCCTCTCATTAATAATGAACCAAACCCACCACTGACTGATTTATAACTAATCATTTAATACTGCCTTTTTGACAAAGCTTTTTCCTGCATTGAAAATATTTTGATGGCACCTAAAATGAATCTCTGTCCCGCCAAAGATATATTTGATCATTTTAATGTGATGAAACCTGCTGTTCTGCTGTACTGGTACCCACTGACAGCCAGCTGCTTTTAAACGGTCCCGTGAGTGTCTGCATAAGTGCTCTGTGAAGAGTGTCAAAGGTTTCGATTCACAACGTGTTTTTGCAGCATTGAGCGTTGTAGAAAATTACACACAGACATATATGTTGAGCGCGTGAACGCAATGGCAAATCAGATGTGTTTAAGTTAGTCAGAACACCACTCAAAACGGCTGAGTTTTTGTTCAGGATGAGATCTGCAGGCTCACAAATCTTTTTATCATAACTAACAAAGTATAAACATGATGTCAAATGTCAGTGCACAGGATAGACCGCTTCAAAATCCATCTTAATTTCTTTCCTCAAAAAGACTTAAATTACTCTGTTGTACAGGTTATCTGTGCGTTTCAGTCCAAACAACCTTTTCTATCGCCTTCGAGGTTAATGCTGAAAGTCAAGTCTGTCCCGGCGTATTTCTGGCATAAGTTTCAATTCGCTTTAGGGCCGAGAGTGTCTGCTCGACAGAAGCAATGGACACAGGGACAGTCACCGCAAAATATGACGACGTGTAGGCCTACAGCTGCCCTATGCTCTCACACAGATTTTTGAAGGAAGCTCAGCGAGACTTTTGCCTTCAAAATCAGTCATGGCATACATTACAGTCAGTCAGTTCTGTTATTACCCGGACAGATCGAATAGAGTTCCGTGACTCTGCGTTAAAGGAGAACTCCGGTCAATTTTAACATTGAGCTCATTTTTTTGTACATTTGGAGTGCTGTCAGTACTGACAAAAACTACAAAAATCGGTGTTGCCTACACCGTGTTATCCTCTTTTTAAAATTCGCACCCTGTTGACTTCAACGAGGCAATTTCTAAACCTGCTTTTAGCCTCTTAACATCCTTGATTTGTCATTACAAGTGCATGGCCATGTGAGTGGTGTTATTAAGAGTGACCACAGTCAATCTGACTGCAGTAGATGTGAAAAATACTAATAATAATTATGTTAATTCAGTCAGCTCACATACCTGTATTTACTTCCTGTTTTCGGTCGAAGTCCACAGTAGTCAATTGTCGAGTTCACGCGCGCAACATTGGTAACTAAATGATGTTCAACAACTTATTCGGATGAATTATCCATTTGAGCTGATATTCTCAGAACACCACACAGCACCGTCATCGGCTGACAGCTGACAGTCTGAGTCTCTACTGTTGCTTTGTTACCAATGATCGCGCGCGCGAACTCGACAATCGACCACTGTGGACTTCGACAGAAAACAGGAAGTAAATGGTAAATGGTAAATGGACTGCATTTATATAGCGCTTTCACAGACCCAATGGCCACCAAAGCGCTTTACATTTGCCTCACATTCACCCATTCACTCTCTCATTCATACACCGACGGGCGACGGCAGCCATGCAAGGCGCCATCCAGCTCGTCGGGAGCAGCTGGGGTTAGGTGTCTTGCTCATGGACACCTCGACACTTGGTCAGGTGGAACCGGGGATTGAACCACCAACCTTCCGGTTTGTAGACAACCTACATGAACCACTGAGCCACTGCCGCCCCACAGATATGTGGGGATAGTAAATACAGATATGTGAGCTGGCTGAATTAACATAATTTTTATTAATATCTTTCACATCTACTGCAGTCAGATTGACTGTGGTCACTCTTAATAACACCACTCACATGGCCGTGCACTTGTAATGACAAATCAAGGATGTTAAGAGGCTAAAAGCAGGTTTAGAACTTGCCCCATTGAAGTCAACAGGGTGTAAATTTTAAAAATCGGAAACACCGATTTTTGTCGTTTTTGTCTGTACTGACAGCACTCCAAATGTACAAAAAAATGAGCTCAATGTTAAAATTGACCGGAGAGTTCTCCTTTAAGCTGGATAAGGCTGAATAAGGGATTTTTTTCCCGATACGTTTGAGGTCGAGGAGAGAAAGAAACATTTATTTGTGGGTTGAAAAACTATTAAATCTACAGGAATATATTTTAGTTTAGGCAGTTCGCTGGACATGTGGTTAGCTAACTCAGCCTTTGACTGCCAGTGATAGTACGCGCTCTGACCATCCAATCAAAGTACGTGAAAATGCTGATGTTATTGTACGGCTGCTAGATGGCCCCAATGCAATCAAATCGAAATCTGATTGGCTGTTTAAATCTGACTGATTAAACTTTTGATTGGTTAAAGCAACTATTTCGAAGCCATTGATTTTAAGCTACAGGCGGCGGCACCGTAGACATCATATAGAGACTAGATGCCCTATTGGCCGCTGTGGCGCAAGAAATGCGGCCGCCATCTTAAACCGGTCATACTCCTATTTGTGATGCATATCAGCAGTAGATGCCAGAGCACTGTGCAGCATATTCCTGCTCAAATCGGCGGACCATCACTCGGGGATTACTTTTCACAAGTAAGATTTAACATATAACATTACCGTACTATTGGTTGTATTTTGTGAATAAAATATTCAATGTGTCCTGTATCGTAGCTACATGTATGACCTTTGCAGCAAAAAAACCCGCGTGAAAATCAGTTCGGTATTTAGTGAGATATGATTAATTAAATGCGCTGACAGCTCATTGCACCAGCCAAACAGATTATTACACTGAGCGGAGCGGGTGGACCGGTTTAAGATGGCGGCCCCACGGCTCGTCCTCGCTAATAGGCAGTAGCGGTCGATAGGGCGTCTATCTATATGATGTCTATGGCCGGCACTATTGGATAAAATCTCTAACATAAAACATACACTACTGGAAGCAGCGCAAACAAGAGAAAAGCTATGAAATTAAGAGAATGGACTATTGGGAATTATATAATACTCATTCATGGAAAAAGTATGTTAAAGTGCAAGTCAGTGATTCTGATAGTGTTTAGGCCAGCAGAGAAGGCCTTGCTGGCCCTTACGGCCCACCACTAAATTTTGAATAAACATATTGCAAATATTACAAACTACTTTGTACTGTGTGTGGATGACTGTGTTCGAGACCATTTTTGACTCTCGAAACCCTATTTTCTGGTAAGTCTCTTTCTCACTGGTGACGTGTTTCTGTCCAGCATCCGTCCCATTCCACCTATGTACCCCTCTCTCTCTCTCTTTCGCTCTTGTTGCCCTCTCTCTCTCCCTCACGCTCTTGTTGCCCTCTCTCTCTCCCTCACGCCCTCCCCCACTCCACGTCTTGGCTGTGGGAAAGCCATTTTATCAGCGTCTGTCTGTTGTTCTCTGGTGGGGATAGATACAGAGAAGATAGATGAGTGTTTTGACATGGAGAGTGTTAGACAAACACTCTTATCGGTCCCGGCACTTTAGCCCGACCCCCAAAAGCGAGGCTGCTGGGGAGGGGGCTAAAAGGAGAGGGTATAGTTAAACAGAGCTATACTGGGATGAAGATGCTGGAATGGACTGTAGCACCACCACAGGTCGGCCTCTCCAGCGACTCTACTTTTAAAGTTACCAACTGTAGTGGGGACATGTGCGGGAGAGCTTTTCTAATAAATGTATATTATAAAACATAAATACAAGGTTGAGTGAACGGTTGGGTTTTGTGTCCGCTATGTCTATTTGTGGAGCCTGTGTTTGTTCCTGTGTTAGGCCTGCGTTTGTGACTCACCAAAGCCTTGACTCCCATCACACTGCACTTATCTCTAATAGGAAGTACAGAAGTTGTCCCTGTTTTGGGCCAGTGTCACTGCTCAGTGAGCGTCAAACTCCCCCTAGTGGTACTAGACTTGATAGTTTGTTTTTGAATTGATACTAAGGATAAAGACTGAAATAGACATTTCAGGTTTTTGCACATTGCTATGTGATTGCTAGGTTGTAGCTTGCTGGCTCAACAAAGTCAAAAGTGCCTCCAAGTCTCTGGTTTTCTGGTTCCTACTGTAGATATGGCTGAGATCCCTCCTGTGGGATCTTTTAAATCTGTATCATTATTTATGTATTAATCATATGTTATTGAATTTTTTTAAATTAGACTTTATCTAATGTTCACTTAAAGGTGATATTTAGAAACATAAACGTTCAATTTTTTTCCTCATTTTAATTATTTGTCGATTATATTGGATAATTTTTTTCATTTACCTAGATACATAGATTTATCTTTGACATTATCTGATTCTCACTGAAAGTCAATCTTTAGAAACACTACACATTTAATAACACTGTTAAATGTTATCTCCACATAATTTTTTTTCATACTGTACATTATACATTTGTGATGCCTATTGATTTTTAGTGTTTTATTTGTTATTTATTTAGACACAATTTTAATTGGTTATCGTCCAAAACATGAAAATAATTATCAGCTTATCAGCTAGAATTTTAATATTGGTGCTTCCCTACAAAACAAACACTTTTTTCCCTGCTTAAAACAAACGAACACTCCTTCTTTTAATTGTTGTGCTGATATATTTACTCCATTTCTCCCACTGTGTGTAAACAGATGATCTTATGCTAAGCGGCAGTGCTGATGACTTCAAGGTCCTGGCCCTCAGGGACCTGTCAGGTGACACCATGTGGGGTCCGTGTTCTGGCAGCATCCAATCAGGAGAGACCACAGATGGTCCTGCCAATGAGGTAAGGGTGAGGGGTCAGCGATCATGTCATGAGGATATTTGGTTAAGATTCCTATCTCACCTCTGTTCTATCATAACTCTAACATTACAGTTAGAAACAAATAACATGTTATTATTACCATATTGGAGTTGGTAATATCAGTGTTTTTGGACACGTTACCATATACTGTAGCCTTGTGTTGTATTCGAGTATCAGTCATGTGCTGTAGGTCCATCTGATGATCATGTGATGTCAGCTCTGGGAGAGGTTTCCTGGCTCAGGCCGTGTTCTCCAAACATTTTAAAGATAACACAGACCCGTACACACTTTTACACACAGGGAAAGTTCCTCGCTTGGCTGATTTCCATGGAAGATGGATGGATGCATACAAAATGTTGCATGTTTTCCAAACTGGTTTGATTCAAGAGTAGGTAGTCATTGAAATGTATAATGTGTATTAAGTATAACAGGATTTAATTTATTATTCACCCCCCTTAGCGCTAACCTATTAAACTGAGGATGAATGAGCAGACGGCTGCTTTGCACTGATTCAAAGTGAGGAGTAATCCAAGGGAGTATGGGTGTATGCAAATGGCAGTGCAGGTTTTGAGCGAGTGTCATCTTTATTCCCTTGCACGTGATTGGCTAGACCCCCCCACCCCACCCCCCAGACGGACGCTTCTCTTTTATCTCAGTATGGCGCCATCCTCTCGGACAACAAACCCCAGTGATTGATTTCTACTTGATAGGCTCTCATTTCTAAGATTTCATTTATTATGAGAATTTCTAAGGCCGTGCACCCCGCGCTCCCTCCCCTCCCTGCACCTTTCCTTCACCTCCTCCTAATCTCTCTCCCTTCCTCTTTTTTTCTCTCTCTCTTTTACAAAAAAAAATCTCGTTATCGAGGCAGGGCTTTGTTGATGATTTTCGGCTCAGAACTTTCACATTCGCATTCTATCGCGTTTGCTCTCGCTCCGCTATCACTTCGTTGAAGGAGTGTGTATCTGGCAGAGATAGTGTGTCGAATCTCACATTCCTACGGCATCTCTCGCCGTCCCTCCACATCCTCCTGAGTCTGGAGCTGCTGGGGTCACTGGGTGTCAGGGTCCGTCCTGTCACGACTATACTTGTGTATTTCTCCGTCTCCCTGTCCTAGAGTTTAATCACTGTGAGATATGAAATGGGTTGGGTTAAAACAAAGTGTGCTATTTGTAAATGAGTCAAGCATGATATTGTGTTTCTTACAAGATACACTATCATACTAGGGACGTGCGATATTGACATAAGATGATATCTTGATATTTTCTGGCATTTTATTAATAATGATAATTAGATAATATTTTGCTGAGTTTGTTTATTGTTAGTGTGTTGTTTAGTGTGTTTATTTATTAGAGTGAATCATTAACTTTGTCTGAAAAATGATAAATGCTGCCTTCAGAGGATGCATTCCTAGGTCGGAAGGCATCAAGGCACTTCCAAATGCAATGTTAGTTTCACTTCCTGTCTTCTGAGATACTTTCATCTGATCGATTTTTGAAGGCAGCATAGATGTATCCTTCGCTGCCTTTGATATCCAACAATCCTGCGCTTTCCATTCTGTGGCAGTTGAGCTAGAAAAATAAAGATGGCGTCTCAAAATTGCGGCTCGTAGTCTGTTTGTATGCAAATGTACATTTTTCATCAACGTTTTCCACATGATGTAATTTCTAGCGAGAAATCACTATTGTAGTCATTAAATATTCACTTAGTTTTCACCAAAGCTCGCTCTATTTTGTTGTAGATTATTAAACTTTTACACTGCCTCAGAAGTCTGTCCGAAACGGCACTCTTCGTGTGATATTGATTAACTATATTAAAGGTGGGGTATGTGATTTGCAAAACGGCCGGCAGAAAATACACAACTCATAAGGTCCTACCTTCTCTTCTCCAACGCTGGCCCTGACTCCACCCATTCGAAAAACATGGACACGCAATCAAGCACGAGCTCCTCTCTCTCTCTCTCTCTCTCTCCTCTCTCTCTCTCTCTCTCTCTCTCTCTCTCTCTCTCTCTCTCTCTCTCTCTCTCTCTCTCTCTCTCTCTCTCTCTCTCTCTCTCTCTCTCTCTCTCTCTCTGTACCAGGGCGACTTGCACTTCCTGTGACTGGGTCATGAGCTTTGAGTATGCGCACGAACGGGACACGCGCGCGAGGGGGGAGTGGGGCATGGTAAGAACGTTTGATTGACGCATTTTCTGTCCAATGATTCTAGATGGTCTTGAAAATGATTGGCTGGAGTTTTTCGAGTCCTGCCCGTTCCACAGATGATTAAATTGCTTAATTTTCATTTCAGTGCTTCTAATTTACAGCCAGTAAGTGGGTTAGGAATAGGATTTCAAGTGATTTTGAAAAAATGGTCAAAAAAGAAAATCACATACCCCACCTTTAAATTATATAAATAGAAAAGACATACTGAGTTATTTTGCCCCCTTATCTTGAATATTGAGGGCATTCTTAATGCATTTTGATAGACTAAATCACGTATTGAAAGCATAGACTAACTAGACTACATCACGTATAGTGTATGCGTGTGTTAAGCAGGTGTGTTTTTTGTAAAGTGATGGAAATACCCAATAATGTCCAGATCACACATCGTTAAAAGAACAATTACGATATTACCGAAGACGATATCGCACACCCCTATTTCCCACTGAATTGTATTGGTTTTGGTCATTCAAGAGTACATCTAATTTTTTTATTTTTACTGTCCATGAGGATTTTATAGGGGTTAAGATGTTTAAAGAAGCGTTCTTAACGTCTTAACGCCTACGCATTTTGTGTAAAACGTTCTGTTCTAACAGGTCCTTTTGTATTTATTATCACTTTGAGCTGTCTGTTTTATGTAAATATTGAATTTGCATATTTACAAAACAGCCATAACATTGTATCTATTTGAATACATCTTTGATAACTCAAAGACTGAAAAAGCTTATATGAACAATTGTCGCTTTGTGTTCTGGTGTCTTCATTCAGTTTCCTGATTTCATAAAGTTTTAGAGTTGTTTTGAATAATTGACCGTTTCTATACAAATCCGTTATTGCTGTTACATAAGTTTCCTTGTGAAATAGCAGTTATGCACACACCTTTGTTTTAATAGACATGTAAACAACATACGACACTAGACTCAAAACAAGTTTGGACACTTAAAATGTGTAAAGTTTTAAAATGTATGAATGTTTTCGGATCACATAATAAACCGAGAGACTGAGTTTGAGGGATCAAAAAATGATTAGGAAAAGTTAAGTTGGCTCTAGCATAATTTGTTTACAGATGAGCATGATTTGTTATTTTGTTTCCTAATGTAATTACATTCAGACATTTTTAAGTGTGTCTGAATTGGCCAAGTGTTCTAATACTTTTTAAGATCACTGTATAATGTTTGACTGGACATTTGGTGTGTTTTTTTTTTTTTTTTTTAATCAAAATATCTTCACTAAATATTATCAGATTTATGGATAATATAAATAAATTATGTACTTTTATACAAATTATATAGTATTATAATATTTAATATTAAATATTTTTATGGAAACCAAGATAAAAAATGTTCAGGATTTTTTTTAATGAATAGAAAGTTCAAAAGAACACCATTTATTTAAAATGGAAATTGTTTGTAACAAAAGTCTTTGATCAATAATGCATCCTTGTTGAATAAAAGTATACATTTCTTTAAAAACCCCACATTTTTGAATGGTAAAGTAGTATATTTGATACTATAACAATATTTTGCATAGCTTAATCTATTCATATACTGTAAACATGAAAGGACATATCATTGATGCTGTGATTAGCCTACTTGTGATGTTGACATGAGCTGAACTGTCAGTCAGACTTTTGGTGGTAAAAAAAAAAAAACCTTCGCTCTTGCAAACAAGTGCAGAACGACTTCCACTACCACGTTGCCATTGTTCTTTCCACTTCGCCTCTCCTGTTATTTCGTGGAACGCCGCCCGAAGACACGATGGTAGCGGGTGTGGAGTTCAAAGCGTTATCATGCACCGAGCGCCTTTTCATCATGTTTTAGAAACAAGCGTCCCAACTAATCCCCCAATAATCTCTCCAGGAGAACTGCTCAGATAAGCCCCGCCACCCACTGCTCTCCAGCCCACTTTTTGGGGGGAGCCCTACTCCCCCCCCCTCTCTGCCACCCCACAAAGGACACGTGAAGGTGAGCGCTCTTCATCTTTCTCTTTTTCCTCTCTCGCCCACCCTTCTTTCTCGCGCCAATAGGATTTGTTTACCCTCATCCCAATCTCTGGTTTATCTACATCTGTCAGTAGAGTGATCTCAGAGAGTTACCCCTCGCTACACTTGCTTTTCCCTGAAAGGAATGCATGAATACCCTTAATTATTGGCTCTCTCAATTATCTGCATAATGATAAAAGGGAAAGCAAGTCAAGCTTCAAATGGGAGTCCAATTGAGAGCATCACACATTGGCACCTGTGGACTTCTTCTCTCCACTCAAGTGCAGAAATGAAGCGGAATAGGTTGGAACATCAAAAAGAGATGTTTAAATAGGAACTCGCAAAAGATAAAAATGACAATTTAACAAAAGTGTAAAGAGATTTTTCAAAAAATTATTTTGTGTTTTTGTGTTATTGATTAATACAAATTTAAATATTAATAGAATTAGTTAAAACATTTTTTATATTAGATTAATCTTTTTAGAAAAGATATAATTTTTCCTACCTCTTTTTTATTTTCAACATAAAACTCACTATTTTTCGATTAAAAACATATAGAACATATCAAAAGTGATCAAAGTGATAATAATTTTTGTTGTCAGATTTTTTTTCTTCTCAATTGAATGCACGACTGTTCAAAAGTTTAGGGTCGATGCGATTTTTAAGTCTCTTCTTTAAAAAAAAAGATTAAAAAGATTTTTATGAAATAATATTACAATTTACAATAACTCAATTATTTTACAATAAATAAAATGTATTTCTTTCTTTAAAACAATTACTCCAATTTGTGTATGTGTATATTTATACACATATACTGTGTGTTTGTGAATATATAGATAGATAGATATAGATATACTCCTTTTCTTCAGTATCGATACACCGATACCAGCTGCGGGTTCTCGCTTTCTTCTCTCCGATATGGACTTGACACACACCCGCCTCCTCTCACTCACTCGTCTCATTCACTCCGGTTAAATAGGGCTTGTATTGTGCATTATTTTACTTATTCCAACAGGTTTCGCGCTCACACCTAAAACGTGTGCATCACTGATCTACATAACGCTCTCATAAAGCCGTCTCTCAAACAGCTCGCGAGAACCAAATTGACTTCTTTTTTGTGGCTTATTGCGCTTAAATGGTCAAATACATACAAAATGATGTCACAATGCCTATCTTGCTGAGTATTCATGTAAATACAGTCAGTTTCGGAACGTAAATAGTTAAGAGAAAACGCATGTTGTGTAACAGTATATCGGATCTGTGCATAAGCTCTTAAAGTGACAGCAGCCTAATATTCCTGCTGCTGTCTGTCAGGTTAATCAAAGAACAAAAGACAAAGAAAATCAATCTCTGCTCTTGACCGAATAACTTTTGTAACTTTGCATTAATCTGTATTTAAAAATGTAAAAAAAAAAATTATCTGTATGGTGGTGTATATATGGCAGTTTTCCCTGTGGTATCAAAAATGGTATAGAATACCAATATTTTTCAAGGTGTCATATCGTAGTTGGAAATTCCAGTATCTTGACAACACTTAAAAAAAAAAATATATATATATATATATATATATATATAATATATATATATATATATATATATATATATATATATATATATATATATATATATATATATGTATATGCACATACACACAAAAATACTGATTAATAAAATGACTTTTTTTGTGGGAAGCAACAACACTCATCACTTCAGATATGTGTAAAGACGTACAGTTTGCATCTTCGTGTACTTGTATTTGCAGGCTTTACGGTGGAGAAAACGACAGAGAGAGATAGGATGGGTGGGGAGTGGAGAGAGGAAACCTTCCTCTATCTCCGAGCCCGATCACCGGCAGATCAGGAGCCCGCTTTCCAAGAGTGCCTCATTTTCAAATCTCTTATCGCACCTTTTTAAGTATCACAGTTTCCCATTTTTACATGTCATTTGCATGCTGCTCATCTCACCTGGATGCTGTTTTCTTGGAGGGATGTACTGTATAGGCGGAGATGTGCTGCTATTTGCTTTGGGTTCGTACATAGGAATGAATGTGCGTAAGTGCTTTCGGTTGTCTGTGTGCGAACGAGGACGGAAAAAAGGGAAAGATGGAGAAAAGGAGAGGGGAAAAAAGGATATGTGTGTGAGAGAGGCGGATGAGAGAAGGTTTCTGATTGTTATCGCCCTTCCTTTTCTTCTCTGTATTTTTGGAGGATTCACACACTGACCTCTTTGTTTGGGACAGTATGAACCCCTTTTTCACCCCCCCCACCCCCCTTTTTGGGAAAGAAACCATTTCCTGTGGAAAGGAGATTGAGAGAGGGATAGACAGAGGGATAGGATTGGGAGAAGGGGTTGGAAAAGTGAGAAAGGGATGTGTGGAGAGATATGGAGAGGAATAGATAGTGAGAAGGAGATGGAGACAAAGAGTGTGGCGGAGCATGAAAAGAGGGATATGGACAGATGAGGAGAGGGATAAAGGTGGAGATAGTAGAGAAACAGGAACAGAAGAAGATAACGCTGGAGTAAAAAGCAGAAAAATGAGAAAGAGAGGTAGAGAGGACCGGTACTGAAAAAAACATACAGTGGGAGCAGGGTTAGTTTTCATTTTAGTCGTAGAAGTTTTTCTTTTAACATATCTGTTAAATTTAGTTAACATTTTATTGTATTGTATGCATTTTAGTTCTGAAGTGACATATAATTTTAATCCACAAAAATGAAATTTTAGTTCTATCAGGGCTGTGACTGATGTGAAATGTGTCGAATGATTCAAGGGCCCCCAGACTAGGTCCCAGAATGCCTGGTATGATCATGTTTTACAAATTGTCTGTTTTCTCACATACACTACAGTTCAAAATGTTGGGGTCATTACTTTTAATCAGCAAGTAAGCATTAAATTGATCAAGAGTGACAGTAAAGCCATTTATAATGTTAGAAAATATTTCTATTTCAAGTATGCTGTTCTTTTGAACTCTCTATTAAAGTATCCTGAAAAATGTATTGATGTTTCCACAAAAATATTAAGCAGTGCGACTGTTTTGAACATTGATAATAATTATAAGACATGTTTCTCGAGCACCAAAACAGCATATTAAAATGATTTCTGAAGGATCATGTGACACTGAAGACTGAAATGGCTGCTGAAAATTCACATTTACCATAAAATAATAATATTTCACAATATTGCTGTATTTTTGATCACATAAATGCAGCTTTGGTGATGAGCATAAGAGACTTCTTTTAAAAACATAAAAAATCTGACTGACCCCAGTCTTTGCTCTTTCAGTTTCAGCAAATCAATCCCCAGCATACTATGATTGGATTAATTGAATTATCATTTTCTTCTCGATTTTATTTTTTTGTCATTTTCGTTGAACTATAGTTTTGATTAAATCTTTTCCCTCTTATATTTATTATCGCTAAGCCAACAAACATTTTTCTTCAGTAATCTCAGTAAATTGAGACAATTAACACTGAGTAGATGTCTCACTTATCAATGGCTCTTTTCTGACTTGCACTGGTCCACACACCAGGGCTTCTAATTTTCACTGGCAAAAGTGTTGCATCACAGACCACTGCAGGATTACACATTGTGAGATACATACTGTCATATCTTGAGCAAACACCTTTTAAAACCTTGTTCCACACTATCATAATGAGCATCGGTTATAGTGTGTTTGCACACCGTTTAATGCGTTAAACATTTACATGCGAAGCATATGGAGTGTGCGTTCCAGAGACGCATACATTATTTCTAAGAATGTCAGAAACACCGGCCTTTCCTTTGGCTGCTGGAAGATGAGTTCAGAAAATCATCCAAGAATCATTTGCATTTAACTTTTATCAGAGCGAGAGGAGGACGTTTTTTAGAACGATAACGCCGCGAGTGGCACGCACCAGGCTTGACTGTGAGAGTGTGTTTAAGGTGTTGTGGTATGATGGTGGTGCACAAGTGTGTGTTTGTGTGGAAAGGTGCATCTACCTCTTTTCCTGATGGCGTGCGTGTGTAAGGAGGAGAGAGGGCGCGAGGGGGCTGGTTAATATCAGACCAAATAATTAGATTGCTATCAGGGCGGCGGCAGCAGTGCGGGGATCAGGCAGATTAAAGCACGGCCGTCGTCATTAATATTCATGAGGGAGCAGGGCTCGGACGAGGGGGCTTAGACTGTTCCTCAAAGCTCCGCACTCGGTGGGGCTTAAAGAGCCGTTCTCAAAGTACCCTAGTTCCTTGTGTGTGAGGGGGTGGGGCGCATATTCAGCAACACCAGGGTTACACTCTAAAACATGTGCCGTTCCTCCTTCACAATAGTCTACTTTCTGATTTCTCCACGCCGCCCACCCTGAACAGAGGTGGCAGGACTACATGTCACCGTCGTTTTTAGGCCTGTTACAACAAGAATGTTTCCTCTTTCAAAGTGGAGCCTTATTTTTTACCTTAAACATATAGGGTGTGTTCACACTTGTAGTTCGGTTTGCTTGGTTCGTTTAGTCCGGATTTAGTCCTGGTCCGCTTAGCGTTAAGATTGGCATTTTTAACACTGAACCTAAAGGCACTGAGATATGTTCACAACCTGATTGGTCAGCTTTTATAACGTATTGCGTATTTTTTGACCGAACATCCAAAACAATGCTGTGTGCTGCGATAAATGTGCTTGTTGTATGCGTTTAGCTACATATGATAGTATTTTGACCAGTTGAGAACTCGTGAAGAGCTTATAAAACGTGTGAAAAAGTCAAAATAGCGGCGGGAATCACTCCGTCACACACATACACGATCTGCTGCGACAAGACCCTGTTCTGAAGCCTGTACTGAACTGTGATGGGCAACATCAGGACTATGATGAGAAAAAACAGGTGTGCGTGAGCATTCTGTCCTTTTTAGGGTCTCATCTTCCTGTTTTTGATTAGTTTACATGTCTTTGGTCCGTGTTGCGTTCATATATGATTCGGACCGCACCAGAGTTTGCTTGGAAGTGGACCTTAGTTGTGTGCACCAGGGTTTGGATGGCAGCGTTCACATTTATTCAAATAATCTGCACTAACATGATCATGGAGGTTTTTTTTTTTTAATAAATGATTAATTAGCAAGTCACGACAGATGTTACTTTGAGTAGACTTGCCTATGCAACATAATTCAGTGTGCGTCAGATGATCAACTTTGAGCTTTATGAAATATTGCTCATTTTATACATAGTCTTGTGTTCATTTTTAACCCAAATTATGTCTGGTCAGCTCGCCACCTCCAAATAAAAATAAGGACCCGGTGTGTTTGTCTTGATCGATTTGAACCGGTTCTTGTTCGCTATTCACAATGGGTCATAACCATTTACGTCTTCACTTTACTCCCCGTGTGCAGATCTGTCTATGTGTCAATATGTGTGTGTGTTTAATTAGAGAGCGCGTTTGTCTGGAAGTGTTTTGTCAAAGGCGAGGGCTGACCAGGCTGCCCTCTCCTTTTGTGAAGCTTAAAGTCGAGTCGTGTTAAATGAGTCTGAAACAAATTAGCAGAAGCACGCAGCACTTATGCCACAGACGGCTCCAGCATTGGGTTTCAAATTAAAACAAAAGGAGCCCTATCTCCTTATCAGCACTAGTTCCCCATGAAATACAATACGGACTGTATCTTCAGGCAAGAACAGACAGAATTAGAAAGAAACCCTTCAGCTGTCCTCCTCTGCGGCCCATCTCTTTTCCTCATCCTCTCGACTGGTGGCTTTTTATCCTCCTTTGCACAGTTGAACTAATGTCTTTTTCATTTTCTCCTGTCTTTAAAGTTGATTTGGTAGCATGTCAGGGATATAAGAACTAGTCTCCCCAAGGGTATGTCTTTAACTTAGTTGAGCCGAGTCAATGAAGGAATGGGAATCTTTTCTTACATATTAGGCTATTAATGAACTTGGCCTGCAGAAAGGCTGCCACCTAGTGGAATGGATCAGTCACACTCAAATAATCTTCTCTTAAATGAGACGTGCAATTTTGTGAATTTCAGCCTGAAATCTACCCTTTAGTTCATGTACAGCCTGTTATCAGCTCCATATAATGGCTTTATTGTGATTAACAATGTGGTTGACATTGAAAAGTACCCGCCAATTTCCCATTAAACCTATAAACACATGCTTGAGCTGAACAATGAAATGATTGTGTGGGAGACTCCAGGTGTGTTTATTAGGATATTTGCCAGCTGCCAATACCTTCCACCTGTGCATACTCTGTTTAGTTTCCTGAAAATGTTCAGTTGAAATTGATCCAGTATACCCGCGGGATACCAACCACTCTTGTGAATTTCCTTAGAGATTTTCTGGGTTTTTTCCCCATTTCTCACTCAAGGCATCCCTGTGGTCAGAAGTTAAATTATTAAATAACGGTTTATTGGTCTGGAAGTGTATGTCTGCTTGTATGATATTGCGAGGTATAGGCTGGATGCTGAAATTTTAATGGCACAGTGTCAGGAATAAGGGATTAAACGTGCATGTGTTTTTGTATTTCTTTGAACATAACTTAAAACCATTTCTTAAGCTGAAAAAAGTCACAGTGTCTACCACAGATAAACAGGTGGTGTTCTCTTGGAAAGTGCAATTCAAAAGTGGTTTTGTAGTGAAGACAGCTGAAAAATTTAGGAACCGTATGTAATATAGGAATTAGTCGTGGTTCAACCTTACGGCTGTGCTATGCTTTAGAATAAAGGCAAACTAATTAAATATAATAAAAATATATTGCTTTGATATTTGTTGAGAAATTGTATGTTCATAAGTGAATTGCGTATTTTACATATAATTGATTTGACTTCATTTCAGGATTCAGTTTAAAGTTTTTACAGCAAACCATCTTAGGAAAGTACTGTATTAATGCCGCATGATGACAAAGTCCTTTCATGTGTATAAAGGATGCAAAGGAACCCATTTAAAAATGAAATGTTTTTTCCCTTTGTGTCTTTTAGAGTCCTGTAATGTTTCTGGAGTGTGAGGAGCCAGACTGCTGGCTCAGAAGAATTCCTGTGACCTCAAGCCTCACTGAGTCAAACTGCACCATCTACAGTCAGGGTATGACAAAAAAACAACACCACCTCTCACATTCACTACCGTATTAGATGGAGAGTCTAACAGGGACAGTTTGTTTTCCAGGAGGAGCGTTATTCTGTAAGCTGACACAGGAGCTGTCCAGTGGAGATGCTCTTCTGGCAACTCTGTCCTGCTCCACAGCGGATCATTCGTCAGCGACTCAGACGCACGGCGTGCGAGTGAAGGAGGAGCCTGTGTATCCCGCTGCTCTGCACACTGAGATCCAGCTCCTCCCACAACAGGCTGGCATGGCTGCCATCTTAGCAACTGCTGTCGTTAATAGTGAGTCACTGCTTGCTGATAAACACAACATGTCTTCACAGTTTCTTGCATTTTTATGAGTGTGTTTACATCTGTGATTAGGGACGGTGGGCTGTGTTTTTGCATATGTGCGTAAATCATGACACATAATGCGTAATGGATTCAAATTAATTGTCGGTTATATTTAGTTCTACTTCCACTGAAAGTACCTGTTTTTTTAGACACTATAACATGGCAATATTCTTTTAATACTTATTTAATACTGATCATATCATATATAAAAAATTTTAAACATACCATGTACATACAATGGTATATAAATGTGGTAATCATTCAGTAGCATTTTTTTTGAAAGACATTAATACTTTTATTCAGCAAGGATGAGCTAAATGTAAAAGTTACTATTTCAAATAAATGCTGTCCTTTATGTACTTTCTTACATAAATAATAATCCTGAAAACGTTTCCACAAAAATAATAAGCATAAGAACTGTTCAACATTTTCTAAAATCTAATAGAAAAAACATTTATTTTAAAATGAAAAAAATATTTTAGTGTCTTCTGTGTTTTTTATCAAATAAATACAGCCTTGGTAAACATGAGACTTTTTATTATTATTATTATTATTATTTTAAATAAATCTTACCTGATTTAACCCACCCAAACTCAACCTTTTGAATATTTGTGTATATAATAACATTAAGAAATATAATTTGAAAATCATTGAATACATTTTGTTAAATCATCACTGGCTTTTTCAGTTTTTTTGTATTTTACCTTGATGGTAATTAAAAGTCATTGTGCATTTACTTTGGAAATGAGACAATTTTTTAAATTTTGTTTTGCATTTTTAAAGTTTCTGGATGTTGCAAAATGAATTGACAACAGAGAAGACATTAGTTCAGCCATCAAACAAAACGGCAAAAATAGTGATAATTTTCATACAAGTTCACAATGACAACTTATTTTACCATTGGAAAAGGACAAGACTTCACCTTTAAGTTGCTTGTCATTCACGCCTATCATCAATAGGTGTCAGTGTTGTGTCAGTTCCGACAGCGGAGGAGTTAATTGGCTGGTACAGCCCTATCTGCAACATCAGCTAAACTGCATGAGGAGTGTGGGAGTGCACACGGACATGCCATGATGAAGACATGAATCACTGTAAATAAGGCTAAAGGGTAAAACATGATCAGCCTAACTTCACGCTTCCTGCTGCATTAGCTGGGCTGCAGGTAGACGGATAATTGAGATGTGACGGTCGTTATCAAATATAGCCTGTTTAACATGTGGCCTGACACCAGATCAGCCGGATTACGTGCACACACTTTTGCGCACATCACAAACTCTATGTGCCCGTTGCCGTGGAGATGATGGAACACTTCTGATTGCTTTCTCTGATTTAGAAATTTGAGTGTATGCTGGTCGCACACCGAACGCGCAGCTCAGCGCCACGCCACGCCACGTCTAGGACAACTCTCACCTGAAAATCTGATAACATCAGCAATTTTCTGATTTCTTTAAATAAATATAAAACTAAATGTATATTCCAGCACAGGGCTAAGTCCGTATATACATTACTACTATTTGAGACACATAAATGTAAATTTAATATATAACTATGTAAATGGCGCCGTGTGGCGCTGCAGGATTTTGAACACGGTCCAGAGCCGTTGCTGGGCGCCGCGGACAGACGCCGAAAGGCGCCGCCGGTGTGTGTACTCTCATAGAGAATAATGTGTTCGAATTTAAAAGACCTGGCGCTGCGTGGCGTGACGCTGAGCTGCGTGTTCGGTGTGCGACCAGCTTTTACAGTATGTTTGTGAGCGATTATATATACAGTGGGTGCATTACTAAACATTGAACCAGGGGCGGAGTGGGACCAAAAAATCTACCGGGAAATTTTGTAGACCACCGGCCCTCATCGCCGGCAGGGCCGGATTAAGAGTTCAGATGGCACAATGTCTTGTAGGCCCCCTCTTAGGCAGGCTAAATGTATATTTTGAACAAGGACATTTTAATATGGCATTTACAGTTTTACTGATTCAAAAGAAACTTTGTTGTACTATGCTGGAGTAAAGTTCATAAATGGTTTCACATAGTTCATTGTTTCACATAGGATTTTGTAAAATTATGTTAGGTTGACCTCTGTGCCTCGGGTGTGGGGGCATGCTCCCCCGCAAGAAAATTTTGTACATTTTAAGGTTAAATGCATCAATCTGGTGCTCTTTGAGAGATAAAAATTAAGAGCTTCAACCCATGAACTGCTCATTGAACAAAGAAAAAGCATTGATTTGTAAAAGGACATTAAAGAGGGCTCAAAGATCTTTTTAGTTATGAGAGTCTCAGTCTACATTACATTATCAATGGTGTTTTAGGGTGCCAAACAATTATTATAATAATGTAATAATGATTTATATAATTATTCCTATGATGTAAAATCCATCCTATAAATGTACTGTATAAATGAAAATGAATATTTCAAAAGTATATTTTAGCCTACATTACACTATAGTATAGGAAAACTAAAATACTTTTGTCCTAATTTCTTCACTTGCAAGAAATAAACCCTTGAGCTTTTATTGGAGAAAACACCAGATCACCATGCTGATCGCGTGAGCAAATAGCGCACTTTTCTTTAAATCACGCAGCACAAACAGAATGCCTATAAAGTCTTGTGCTGTTTTATAAAGGCACAAAGCCATATCATGGTTTCAATTTTAGTTCATTGGCAAAATATAACGCTAGAGACCTTTATGGTATAGGCGGTACATTTTACATCTCATATTTGTTGGGAAAAGGGAGAAGAGAGAGTTCGGCAAAAGGCGGATTCGAACTTGGGTCGAACGCCTCAAAAGCTGCATTCAAATACCTCAGGCTCAACACCTACGACCTACGCCACTGCAGCTATTTCGTGACGGGCGTCTTTTTGCTAAATGTAAAAAAAGTTTGCATAGCGAACTTACAATGTATAACTATTATCAGACCGGCCCTCGCGGCCTCAAAACACTACCGGCCGGCCCACCGGGGAAACTCCCGACTCTCCCGATTGCCACTCCGCCCCTGCATTGAACATCCCACATAATATGGTTAAATAAATGGAGGATATCAGTTAAAAGTGGGCTTTCAGAATAAATGGGATAAATATCATGTCAGAAAAACATTATTGCTATTATGCAAGTATGCATTTTCTAATAAAAGTTTTTATTTCCATAATCCATGTTCTGTCCGACTCCTTTTATAATGTACACACAAAGCACAAAAATATTCAACATCAGGAAATGAATAGATAACCTTCACTTAACATCCTCTGTGATAAACTATCTTGAAAGGATAATTATTTGTTACCTTTGTTCTTACTAGTCGTATTTTGTGTGTGCAGAGGACATTTTCCCTTGCAAAGACTGTGGGATCTGGTACAGAAGTGAGAGGAATCTTCAGGCCCATCTTATGTACTACTGCGCAAGCCGCCAGAAGCAGCAGACCGCTGCCTCTCCTCCACAGGACAAGCCTAAAGACTCATACCCTAACGAGAGGCTGTGTCCCTTCCCACAGTGCAACAAAAGCTGCCCCAGTGCCAGTTCTCTGGAGATCCACATGAGAACACACAGCGGTGAGACGCTTTCCTGACAGTTTTTTTTCTCTTTTTTTTTTACTTCTTGAAACTGGCATGCTTGCATGAGTAATTTATGTCTGATTTTTAAGTAATAATGTGTGTGTGTGTGTGTGTGTGTGTGTGTGTGTGTGTGTGTGTGTGTGTGTGTGTGTGTGTGTGTGTGTGTGTGTGTGTGTGTGTGTGTGTGTGTGTGGGGTGTGTGTGTTAATGTGTCTCCAGGAGAGCGGCCATTTGTGTGTTTGATTTGCCTGTCAGCTTTCACCACTAAGGCGAACTGTGAGCGACACTTGAAGGTTCACACAGACTCTCAGAATGGTTTGTGTCACGGCTGTGGTTTCATCTCCACAACACGAGACATCCTCTATAGCCACCTGGTCACCAGTCACATGGTTTGCCAGCCTGGCTCTCAAAGTGAGGTGTACTCACCCAAACCACCACTGGCTGGAGGTAACAGCTCTAATATATACATGCAATTTTAATAAAATGTTAAATTAATAATATAACGTATTGTAATTATGTGCAATATATATTGTATATATATATATATATATATATATATATATATATATATATATATATATATATATATATATATATATATATATATATATATATATATATATCAAACATGACGATACACAAACATGACGGTTCGGTACGGGTTCTTTACAGCAGGAGGGAGAAAACTAAATATAAATTTGCTGCTTTTTTATTGAACTTTTTTTTAAACAAATGTGTATATGTTCAAATAAATTCTATTCTATCATTTTCTTAAGAATAAAAATATATCTAAAGCTGTAAACTATATAGGGAGTCCTGAATTACACATTACTATGATATTAAAGGTTACAATTAACAACAGAGCCCAAATTATTAAATTGAGTTGCTTTTTATTTTAAGATTTATAATTTTAAGATAATTACCACTCAAATAAACATGTACTGTAAATTGCACATAAGTCAGGTTTTTTTTTTAAATATAATCATTTACACAGTGGCTGTCATAACTTGTTTTCATGACAAATTTATTTAAACATACATTAAATAATCAAGACATTACTAACAGGTTAAGTAAATATAATGAATATGCTAATATAGTGCATACGAAATGTTTCTCTCTAGAGTTAATTTCTCTTGTGAACTAACCTGCTGTCGACACTAAATATCTGAGGTTAATGTAATGCTACGTGAGATATTATTCTCAAGCTGTTTTATTGATATCTTTCCTGCAGTTTAATGTCATATTTATAAGATATTGAAATATACTGTCTCAGAAACTTTTTCAGAACTATTGATCAGATCTCTCGTGACTTTTTTAAAGATTTATTTGACATAAGTATTCTTAATCATAAGACATAAAGGAGTCTTCCTGTATCTGAATGTCTGTAATTCTTTTTTTTGTGACAGGCTTGAGTCCAGGAGACTCTGGCATTGTTCTGAAATGTCAAGTGTGTGGCTACTCTGCTGACACACCTGCCCTACTTCAGCAGCATGTCCACACACACCTGGAAGTGAGGGTTCCAGCTGAGAGGAGCCCCACTCCTCGCCAGAGCAGTCCTCCTTCTTCTGAGCTCCCAGACGTGCAAGACAGGGAGCTTGTTGCCTGCGTGCCCCGACCTGACTCTTCGAGCCCAGGAGCCAATGGCAGCTCGGCCTCTCAAGGCTGCAGTCCCCTCAACCAACTCATCATCAAAGAGGAGCCATGTTCAGACTATGAAACCGATGCAAAGGAAGAAGAACATGTGGGCAGTCCTCAAGTAAATGCTGTGGAGGCAAGCTCATCTCAGCCTAATTCCCCTAAGAGCCCCACCGTGGTGGCGGTTAAGACAGAGCCGGCCAGTCCCACCCCAGGTTCCAGTCCCGCACACTCTGGAACAGGGGTTCAGTTCTATCTGGAGGGGCGTTGTTCTTACCACAGTACATGTTTAATTCTGAGGCTGCCATAATGCCACAAGCGTCTGAGATATTGGCAAAGATGTCTGAAATGGTTCACAGTAGGCTTAAACAGGGACAAGGACCTGCAGTCGGGCAGCAGACCTTCTATCCACCAGGCTCTCCTGCCAGCGTTCAAAAGGGAGCCACTTGCTTTGAATGTGACATCACCTTCAACAACATCAACAACTTCTACGTCCACAAGAGGCTTTACTGCTCCAGCAGGCATCAGCAAGGAGAGGCAGCAGGTCTGACGAAGGAAGGGGCGGTCACTGCAGCTGCTCCTCCTGCTGCCCACGCTGCTTCACCCCAGGCCAGACCAGTCAGTCGTGCGGCTTCGGCCTCTCCTAGCTACCCCGACCCTGCAATAGGAGGCACAGCCTCTGAGCCCAAGTTAGTGGAGGTGAAAAGTGAGGATTCAGGGATGAAAGATCTCACCTGCTCGTCTTCCTCGGAGGGAGAGGGACCTGGGGGTGGGCAGGCCAGCGAGGGTAGCCAAAGTCCTAGTGGCTCCGCTGAAGACGCAGATGACGATCCCACTCGCACCTTCTGCCAGGCCTGCAACATTCGCTTCAGTCGTCATGATAACTACATTGTCCACAAGCGATTCTACTGCGCCTCGAGACATGATCCCTCCAACCAGCGGCCCCATTCTGGCAAGACCGCCTTCCTTCCTCAACCTATCCGCACACGCAAGCGCAAGAAGATGTACGAGATCCACATGGCTCAAACCGAGGCTTTGGCTAATGCCACTGCTTTGCCGGCAGCAACAAGTCTGGGGGTGAAACAAGAGGGCCCTTCCATTCCTCCGTTGCCCCAAATGTCCACACCAACACAAAGCTCAAGTCCTGAGGGTGATGGGCCCATCGACTTAAGCAAAAGACCCCGACTAAGAGAAAGCCAAAGTGGGGGCAGCATTCCCACTCTCCCGCTTACTGACTACCACAAGTGCACCGCCTGCAGCATTAGCTTCAACAGCATTGAGAACTACCTGGCCCACAAGACCTACTATTGCCGGGCAACTACCCTGCAACCGCAAACTATGGAGCAGCTTAATCGGCTAAAGAGACCCGCTTCCACTTCACCGAAGAACCGAGCTGTGGACCTGCACTCTGATGCCAAAGGGCTTCAGATAGGTAAAACTGCAGCGGTTGCGCATCCATCCACCTTGCTTGGCTCTGAATCCACCCCTCCACATGTGCAGGGAGCAAAGACCCCAAGCACCTCCCCAGTGATGTGTCCCTACTGCCCTCCCAACAAACTGCTGACCTGTGATCTGATGGAGCATTTTAAAACAACTCATGGCCTGGTGCTCACACTACAGCAACATCTTGACGCGCAGTCCGCTGGAGTCAGTCCCAGTTCTAGTCTAAGCCCTAGGGAAGGAGCTCCTCTCACCCCTCCTAAACCAAGCCCTCGGCCCCATAAGGACAGTGTGAATGGCCGGAGCATCAAGTTGGAAGCAACCTCTCCTTCCTTACCTGTACTTAATGGAAGTCCAGTAGAACCCCAGTCTGTGGGGTCTGGTTCTCCAAAAGCTGTACCCCCATCCCTCTCCCCTACAGGAGTAACTGTATCACCTGTGCCTGAAGCGCTAAGAGAGGTTGGGCAGCTAGGCCACACCCCATTGCCCACACTCCTCCCTGAAAAGGTGGTCCTTGCTATAAACCATGCCCACACAACTCCGACCATGCCTAAAACACCCCTCGCCTCACCCATGCAGAATGGGAACACACGCTACTGCCGGCTGTGTAACATCAAATTCAGCAGCCTCTCCACTTTCATTGCACACAAAAAATACTACTGTTCCTCTCACAGTGCCGAACATGTCAAGTGAGCCCTCTACCTAGTCAATTCTGCCATTCCTCTAATGCATAGAAGTGCCAATCACGGCACTGCCGACCTGATCTGGACAGAGCATGATAGCGGGACTGTTACTAGCCAGATACAGAGGTCTTCATGCCGACCATGCTATCTGGAGTTGTTACTATGGTAACTTATTACATGTTATGGGTCAAGTTTTTATCACACTAAGAGATGAGACTACCTGCACACAGAATGTGCCCCACTGACCTATTCCCACATTCCTGCAGACTTCTCATTTCACTTCTAAGTTTAGAAATCTGCTGATGGAAAGTAACCCTTTAATTAGCTTTTGAACATGGTGTTTTAATCACTCCTATGTTTTATGTTCCTTCTAATCAATGATGGCATTGTATATTTGTAAAAGATTGTTTGTCTGAGCCATTTTTGTTTTTTTGTTCTAAATTGCTGATTTGAGGTCAATTCTGACCCCTAGTGGAGGTCTCTATAACCCAGTCGGCAGATTTCTGTCAATACACTGACTCAAAAAAATTTTTGTAAGAAAACTGAGTAACCCAGTTGAAATGTCACCTGGTTACCAGTCCAAGATGAAAGAAAAAATGTGAAGAAACTATTTATCATTTGATTCCTAATGCATTTCATTTGAGTTAAATACTACCTAGTTTCTTTTTAAAGAAATACTTTTTTGTTTTAATACTGTCAAAAGGAACCATTTCAATCTTCAGTGTGGTGTATTTTCTTGGTTCTTGAATATGTCATATTTTACGTTTTTTGCATTGATCAATGGGACTTGAAGTAATTCTGTAAGTGTTGGTCTCGCACGGGAGAAGACGGCACTAACTATTCTGTCTCAGTATTTGGTCTTGGCTCCCAGACAGACGTTTTCCATCAGATTTTTAGGGTTTTAGGGTTTGGATTTCAAACGGTGTAAGATTTTTGTTCTTTCTCTAGTCACCAGCTCACCTTGTCTCTGTCCCTAACAAAAAACCTTCACTGCATAAAATCCAAAACCCTTTTAACCTGCTGAAAAGTGCCATCTATAATCTGACAAACTGTCATGGACATGCGAAGAAAGGCATGTTTGTTTGGTCTTTTTTTCTTTTTCATTTTTTACCTTGAAATGAAGTATAACATGGAAGATTCATATCAATGTCTTGCACACTGTTGAATAATGTTGAAGGCCACTGAAAGCAAGAGAATTGGAAACGGACTCATTGCTTGTATTGCTTCTTTCTTAAACTGGCAACGCAGTGTCACTCTTGTCCTTCTCTCGTTTGCTCTGTTTCTCTCATTCTCGATGACTCAATGACGTTTTATGCACCTCTACATGTGCGTGTATGTTGAAAAGAACAGCGTCATGCAATCTATTCTCCTGTGCAGGCTACCTTGGCAAAGCCTTAACAAAGACTCTCGTCACTATTTCTGAAACAACGGGTCACTTATGTCCATGCTCGTCACTCTCCCCCACTAAGTGGACTTTGTGTATGTTACAAGTGGTGTTTTCCCATTTCCTGTGTTACAAAAAAAAACAACCTCAGTCATCTCTGCGGTAAGAACAGGAACGCGCAAAACTGCGTGCAAATGAGAAAAGTTTCAATTTCTCTCTGCTGTTGTGGTTTGAAACGGTGCTGCAACCGTCATCAACACATACAGGGGCGTTTACAATTCCATTGTTTTATCATTTAGCGACTGTCACAAGTCCAAAAGACCAGTGCTGAAAACCTTTGACCTTTCCAGATCCCTTTTCTATTGCACTGTGTTGTACAAAAATGCTGAATGTTTTAGTTATAGAAGCTTTTTTGTATGTATTTATGTTTTTACAGCACTTTTTCTTGTCCAAACCTCTCCCCGAAGGACTTACTCGTGAATTTAGAACATTTTAACACAAGTGAAAGGTAATTAAAATACTTTGTGAATAATTAAAAATGTTGATGGAAAAAAAATGAATGTCAACCTTTTTCTTTGTTTTAGTTTTTTGTTTTTTTGTTTTTTTGTTTTTTAATTTCAGCTACAAAAAGTTCCACTACACACTTGTCCAAACTATGCATGGGAAATAAAGAGTCCAGAAGGACATTCAAAGTGCAAGAGAACTTGTCGTACTCTTCTCTCTCCAAGTGGTTTGTAGACTGTGATGCAACACACGGTTTGCATTTTGGGAACTTTGCATAGCCTTTTTTTTTTACGAGACTTTGGTTTAACCGTTTGACACACAATGTTTATATTGGAGGCACATTTTACTTTTATGTGTGTGAGAACAATAATCAAAGGGATAGTTCTTTTAAAAAATTTGAATTATGCAATTTCCTCATGTCATTCATGCACTGTATGTTTTTCTTTGTTTAGTGAAACACTAAAGGAAATATTTATTTAGAAGAACATCCAGACTGCTTTTTTCACATACAACTGAACTGTTTTCTACTGTCGAGCACCTCAAAAGCAAATGAAAGCCCCATTCCAAGTCTTCTAAAACTATACTTTAATGTGTAAATTAAAGACACATCAATGTTTACATTCACAGACTGTGAGGGTTGTTGTACAAGGTCAATTATTTCTCATTTGCCCCCCCCCCCCCCCCCCACACTTTTATTATTGTGGTGGTTTTGTCAAGCCTTCTTGAATTATAAAAGTTTTGCTCACACAGCCATTCCAGAAGCAACATGCTTTTACAGCACATGCGTTAAAAACAAGCTGTAATTATCTGAATACAGTGAAGCTTTCTTGCCTTGAGTATCAAGGCTATTCCGCCCTGCTCTTTAAAAAGTCTTTTGGATGCCTGTACCTGTGGATTCATCTTCATTGTGACTTCATTACCCACTCTTTAACCAAAAAAAAAGAGAGAGAGAGACTCTGTCTCCTCTTGACATCTCATATAATTTCAAGGCTCTGTGCTTTTATTTTGTCATCAATTGAGCCTTACAATATGATTTGATGGTGAAGCTGCGTGGAAAAAGAAAGACATGTTTCACAAACTGAGTCGCATCAAAATTAGGTTTAGGGAATAAATGGTTTCTTTAACTTGTGTCCTGAGGGAGCCAAGCTAAATTTTACCTTTCAGTTTTCATGGTCATAATTATAGATATTAAATGAAAATGTTTAGTCGAATATTGAATAGTTAAATTTGATATTTTAATGGACATAATACATCACAAATTGTGGGGTTGGGTTCGTAAATGTTCCATTTTTGCATACACCGTTCCTGTAGGAATTGAGTTAAGTATTATTTAGCATTTTCCTGACTTGCAGTGGCATGGAGGTTAAAAGACAAGAACTCTACAACAGCCTCAAAGGAGCTAACAATAGGATTTGAACTGGAGCCATTCTTGACTCTTTTCCATTTTTACAAATATACAGTAAGCCTTTATTGTTTATTATCCAAAGGTAGTATACTCAATCACACATTCTTAAAGGGTTAAAATGTTCTGTTTTCACCTACTTAAGTCAAGGGTAGCTATTGTTTACTAATTCCATTTCATGAAGTGATGAATGTGAGCATGGAACTTTATATTAAATATATTGACTTGATTCATCTGTGGTCAAGCATATCCAATAAAACAGAATTAAAAAATGAGGTTAGAGAAAAATGAGTCAGAGGTCTCCTCTTTAGGGACAATTACAAAGAACCTGACATGTTTTTCCTTGTAGCAGTGCTTTTAAATCTCATTTAACATTCAGTTTACGTATTCACCATTTATCGTAGGTCTGGCCAATATAGATCTCCTTTGGAAAGGAGACAAAGAGTGAAAATAGTCTGTCTGTGCAAAATACACCAATCAATAAAAAAATAAAAACAAAGTTACACCTGTAGTGCAAGAATGCAATTTAGCACAGCATGTAACAGACAGTGAGGATTCTAATCAAGTGGTACATGTAATCAAGTGCATGCTTATGAAGGTCAGATTATCTTTAGGTGGTCATAATTCATGCTTTTAATATCTAGCGGTGCTTGTTTGGGTAATTTTCTTTTTAGTTGCTTGAATGCTGTAAAATGGCACAGCATTTAGTGTGACAGCTGGCAATGCAGATAAAGTCAATGAATGCAATTTCAGATGCTGTGTATTCACGAATCGGTTTTGAATTTTCTGAATGGCTTTTCAATCATGTGTCGTGATGTTGCTGTACCTGAAGTACCCCAAAGCAGATAGCTGTCCACTTTGGCATCCCCAATACACATCGAGTGACAGATATTTTTCTGCAACCTCCCCTGGCCTTGGCTGAGCTCATCTCTGAATATGCTCTGACACCACTTTATTTCATCAGTGTTTTTTCCTTTTCATAATCTAAGACTGACAGGTATAGTGGAGATGAACGATCATATCTATGCACATGGAAATGCTCTTCAAATGTTGTTTCAGCATGTTTAACAATAAAAACAACAAAAGATCATAATCCAGCCTTTCTTCTTGCACTTCTTACATTTTATATTCACACTCATTCTCAAATCCTTCTGGCAGGAATATTAGTGATAATGGTCAGTGACCTTTTATTTTTTTAGTAAACAACTTTATCATGCACAAGAGGCCATTCCCCTGGTGGAGTGGGTCCTCACACCGATAGGGCATTGCAGACCCAAGGAGGCATAGGCCAGCACTATTGCATCAACTATCCTGGCGGGATCATCCTTCTAGCCCCCCTCAGGATCAGCCTTTCTGACCGATTGGCTGGCTAGCGGGGCACGGTGGGCCGTGATAGCCACCACATATACTTGGAACATGGATGGGGTGCGTCCCGCATCCAGAAATCCAGGATTGACTAAACGTCAGACAGACTACTTAAGGGCACAGAGACGCCTAGTAGATAGTGCTCTGGCCTCTGAAATGGTGTTAATGAAACTCTGGGGAAGGCACAAAGGCTCTCGTCAAAAGGCTATAGATAGAGGCTCCATCTATATCTATGTCAAATTGTCCCTTTACCTAGAAAAGGAAGTCCCTCCTCAGTGGGATTGACCAAGGGGTTGCTGACAGCAGCTGCACCATCTCGGGGAACCAATGTTGGTTGTGCCAAAGCGGAGCCACTAAAAAGACTGGGCGTCTGTCCTCCCTGATTCGTCTGATGAATTGAGGGAGCAGAGCTACCAGGGGGAAGGCATACAAGTGTGAGCTGGGCCACTCGTGGTATTGTGCATACTTCGAAAATTGGTCGGTGAGAGTTCGCTTCAGCGGCAAAGAGGTTGACCTCTGCTTGCCCAAAGACACTCCAGATTATCTGAACCATCTGGGGGTATGATCTCATTCCCCTGGAGATACTCTGTTCCAGGACAGCATGTCCGCCCCGCACTTGCACCACGTTCAACGAATGGAGGTTGTGCAACTCACTTGTGCACTGTTCAAGCTTTTCAAACAGGGGTTTCCCCAAAGCGTTAGCAACTAACGCAATGCAAGGGAACCACATTTATCAGTAGCGTGAGAGTTGGTCAGCTGCATTGAAAATGCAGTAGCGGTCAGCAACAAGCTTTCCAGCTTAAAGGCGACAATGACAATAAAGGCGATCATGACATCGTAGTCATTTGTTACTTTATATTGTACACATCGAGTGTACTGAAGAAACCTAATATTTAAAATGTAAATTGATGAGCCTAATGGAGAACATTTTTGGCTCCCAGATAAATATCCAATGTAATGCCCTGATTGCAAAATAAAAAAATTTTTTTTATATATATATATATTATATATATATATAATTAATTGTAAATGTTAGCTACTTTGTACAGTATAAAGATATATTTCAAAAGTGTTGCTTGAGTGTAGAACTATGTAGAGCTTCTATTTTAAATGATGGTATGTGTGTGCAGAAATACTTTGAGGGTGGTTTTATTTGTAACAATAAATCATCAGAGATGTAGATCTCTGAAAAGTTTGTTAATCATTGCTGAGTATTTGTTATCATGAGAAGAGTTAGCACTAAAGACTGTAGTGAGGTAGAGGCTAATAGTTACACGCGCACACACACACACCACGCTAAAGTGTCAAGACAATCAGCTCCTTAACAACCAATCGGCAGCAGTTCTAATGAGCTGTTATTTATCAGAGTCACATAGCTGACGATCCTTTCTTATGAATGCTTTCAAGCAGCATTCCCACAACGTTCAAAGAGCTGTTATAACGAGATGCCCAGCTTCTGAACGTTATGGATGAATGTGTTATACTACAAAAGTGCTATCAACTCCTCAGGTGTCTTACCACTCGAAATTGATAAACTAATGATCAGAGCATCACACCAGGAGTGATCTGAATGTACTGTCTACATAGTTCTGACCTCTCTCCTTGTTATCTTTCTTCTGTTCTAGATGTATTCTCTGCAGGCAGGCATTAAAGTCCATGTCTATTAGTGATGCAGAGGTATGCTTTATTAAGATGAGAGACTGCACCGCCTGCAGGAGAGGTGAGTAGGCCTTTTTTTTTCAAACATCTTACAATGTTGACTTTAATGATGGGCTCTTCAGTAGCCACTATCCTGACCAGATGATTCATCTCTTGGAAAAATATACAACCAATCATATGTAGGCCCCCAGAAGTGCACGATTTGAAAGGCCAAACCTTGGTCTCACAGCAATTGATAAAGTGAAAAATAAGAGGTAAAATCAGTTGCATTTATACAAGAAATGTTGTGTTCAAACAGATGCTGGCAAGGTCAAGGTGTCTGACTGCGGTCTGTGGCGTTTGTGAGTCACTCTTTCCTCACAGCATCCCTCATTAGTCCAACACACACTTCTAAGAACACCTCTGACTTTCACATTCAGCCAGAGATTTTTTATTGTCACACTATTATCGTTCCAGTCCTTTATCGGCATGTGATAATGTCTCTACGTACTGTACTGGAGATGTGTGATATGAAGTTAACAGCTCAAGTTTAAGTTTAAGTTGTTGCCTCCCTTTTACCATTAGAAAAACTAACTTATGATTTACGGTCTCCTCTTTGGAATTTTCTTGAGAACGTATGTTGAATGTCCTTATCTTGTGATTTCTGCTTATTTTGGTGCAATTGCCCTTCACTATACCCTTGGATATGTTGCCGTGAGATACCTGTACCACTGTTGTGTGTTATTGTAAAAAAGTTTCAGTATAACTTATATTTACAATTATGTATTTAGCAGATGCTTTTATTCAAAGCAACTTGTGATTTTTTTCGACTTGCAAAGTACTGAGAAAAGACTGTAAAAGAAACCATGTGGACAAAATACTTTTTTTGTATATACTGACATTAAAGGGATACTCCACTTTTTTTGGAAATAGGCTCATTTTACAACTCCCCAGAGTTAAACAGTTGGGTTTTACCGTTTTCAAATCCATTCAGCCGATTTTCTGATATTTAGAAGAATATCTGTAACCAGACAGTTTCTGGTCTCATTGACTTCCATAGTATACTATGGAAATCAATGAGACCAGAAACTGTCTGGTTACTGATATTCTTCTAAATATCAGAAAATCGGCTGAATGGATTCGATAAAGGTAAAACTCAACTGTTTAACCATGGGGGAGTTGTAAAATGAGCCTATTTCCAAAAAAAGTGGAGTATCCCTTTAAAACATGCTTTTACTCTAATGTAGATCCTTAAATGCTTTATACATTTGTCTTCAAACCTTACTGTTATACTTCCCCAATATTATATATCATATCTTCTAAGCACCTTTTTGACATCACATTTTAAGGAGTGAAACTATTGTTCAAACTATGTTTGGCCACTGGTTCTCTTACAGTTTTTTTCTCAGTAATTTCTGTTATAGGAAAAAAATCTGTAAGCATTTTTTGCAGAAAACATATTGTTCTTGGCACAAAGTACAAGAATGTGGCACAAGGGGGTGCAATTATGTTTGCTAGTTGGATGTCATCGGGCATTTATCCAGTGACTTTCAACCCTGTAACATTCAATCTCAAAATATTAGGAAAAAAGGGCTTTCACAAAACTTGTTTTGAAAGAGAAATGTCATGGGCAAACTCCACTTGGCTGTTTTTTTAGCATTAACAGAATAATTGAAAAATATCCATCCATCTAAAGGCAGTTTGTTTGGTTTTTGATGTGTTTAAACTGGTTCAGATGGCCTTGTATTCTGGCTTATTTGGTGTTTAGCTTCTCAGCATGACCAGCAGGTAAAGTGCCAAAAACTCCTCAAAACAGACCAGCTAAACCAGCAAAGATCAGCAAACTAACTTTGGTTGTTTTTTCAGCAGGGCCTATACAGATCTTAGTTTATTTTATAAAAGGTCTCCAATGAGGTTCAAAATCCGCTGAGCCTACATGAGGCGATTGGCTCTGATTGTTTTTTCTACTGATGATTTTTACTAGCTTTACTTCATGCTCCAAATGTGGGATTTTACAGCATATCAGTTGGTTAATTAAAATAGCAGCAGCATGAGCAGGAGAACATTTGACAATTCAGAAAAGGATGCTAAACTAGAGCAGACAGACACAAGGTGCTCTGTGACTGGAGATGTTATGTTGCGCTCACTCAGTATTGCACTTAAATGGACATTAACTGATCATGAGTGGTGGTAAGTGCTACAAAATCCTAAGATTGCCTTTTGGTGAGTGCTTGGGACTGTGTATTGCTAATTAGAGTAATGTGTTTATACATTATGTGTTTGAAATGTAAACTAGAGTTAGACCTGTATCAGACAACCCACTAGACACATGCCTTCTGCCATTTGAAGAAAAGTCCTTGTTGGTCCAGAGATTTATACTGAGCAGGTTTGAATCTCAAATGATGGAGCAATTAGAGACACAGGGTTGCTATATTTGTCAGATCACAGAGCCCTGATCTCACCTCCGAAAGGATGAGTGGGTGCCAATCATAAATATGGCTAAACCTTGCCCTCAGAGTTCACGGTTACGACTAATAAGGATAAACAGAATATTTAAAATTCTTGTTAAATTTGGGTTGAATGTTCCAACAGCCGATAAGCATGTATATCGGCTGTGAGACTTTGACAGTAGGCTACTTCTTACAGATTAGTCTTAAAATGCATGCTTGAGCTGTTTTTAACTGAAAGAAACCTGCACTTACATATCTTAAAATATGTTCATGTTATTGTTTAGTCTTAAAATGCACACCACCAGTAATGTTTTTTTTTTTCTAAGGCACATTTATAAAAGCTACTTAAATGCCCTTATTGAACTATGGTCTGACCCTGGCTTAATCTAAGCCCCGTCTATGAAAGGCCTAAGATTTTTTTTCATTTAGCATGCTTTTATATAAAGCTATAAATGAGGAAAAACTCAAACTAAAATTTGCTAATTTGCTCTATAATTCTCTAATTTTCTCTTCTTATCTATCTAATACTAGGTCTATTTCAATGGTTTTCAAACTTTTCATGCCACTAAATATGATGATCACCTTTCAAATGATCTTTGAGAGTGTTATGGATAAAACTCTGTTAAATATTTAGAAAATATTTTTTATTTATTTATTCCCTGGATTATTTGATTACTCGTAAGTGAACAGAGAGGCTTTTGGTGGTAAATGATACAGGGTTCTGCACTGCTAATTTGCAATATATTGTATGCAGATCTGCCGTGCATGTTCCTTCCGAAACCTATGACGGATGGCTGGATGATTTTCGAAAGGTTAACTAATTATTCACACTTCTTATTCTTTTCATTCATGAATATCATTAGTGATTAATTATTGCACATAAATTGTCATGGCAGCCGCTCCGGTGAGAGCTAGAAGAGTGACAGATGTCTGTAAAGGCTGGAAAAACGGTATTTCATTGTATTTTCTAAAACATATTGTTAATCAAATCGTTGCTTAAATGTGTTTATAATCGTGTGGAAGGAAGGAAAACATGTTTAAAGCAATTACCATGTTGGTTGTTAAATGTCTCCATAGAAACGTGGGAAAATGAGGGAAGAGAGAAAAAACTCTGAACTGTTATAATGGCCTGAGCCAAATTGAGTTGAGAGCTACAGTAGATGCTTTACTTTGAACTGCTTGATTGGAAAATTATCAGCCATAAGCAAGGCCCGTTGAGTTCCCTGGGCTCTGAAGACCTCGGGGTCTTCACGTTACATGAGAGCGTCTTTCAGCGAGAAAGTCTCTTCTTCAGGGTCAAATGTGAACTCATAGGCTGGAGAAACTGTGTTGCCACTTAAATACTTCTGGCTGTGATTGAAAATGAATGATACAATTAACTCACATGAACAATGCTTTATATTACATTTGCTGATTATACTTTATTCAGTAATAGATTAGTTTTGAAGGATGATTATGATTGCAGTCTTTGAATACCTTGTTCAGTCTTCACTTAGAAATGCACATTTTGATGCTGTATCATCACCACCTATCTATATCTGTCTATCCATCCATCTTTGTTCAGTCTTAACTTAGAAATGCAAATTTCTACAAAAAAAATCTACACTGAAAACAAGTTTACTTAATTTTTCTTTTGCAAATTTTTTTATAAACTGATTTTTTTATTTCACATATGAAATCTGATTAACAACGTTAAGTAAAATTAACAAATAAAATAAGTTGCCAGTTAAAGTTTGTTGAGTCATTTCTACTTAATTGAATTTTACTTAGCAATACTGTTTCATTTTTCTCAAACAATAACACTGAATTAAGCCATGCTTTTAAATTGTGTGCTTTACTTCGAAAAACGGAGTAAATAATACAGTAGATATCGTGTAGACAACAGATACATAATAGAACATGCCCACCCGAACACAGAGATCTCAATATACTTACACAATAACGGTAACGTTCGCTGGATAATTTTTGAGTATGAATGTGTTATCGAGGCGAAAATGAACTCCAGATGTCACAAATGCAAGTTACTAAATCTAACGACAGCAATGAGTGAAAAATTATAATGGGAACACCAGTCTCACAAAGTTGAGTGGGTCTATCTACCTTTGTTTGTTTTTGTTACAATATAAAACTATTCCTGCACTGTAAAAAGTGAACAGTTGGATCAACTTAAAAAAATTACTTCAATTGGTAACACCTAAAAAAATTAAGTTTTCTCAACTTAAATTATCACGCTAAAACGTGATAATTTAAGTTGAGAAAACTTAATTTTTTTAGGTGTTACCAATTGAAGTAATTTTTTTAAGTTGATCCAACTATTCACTTTTTACAGTGTGAATGGTAAAAAATAAATTATGTTGGCTAGGTAAAGGTGCCTGCTAAATGATTTTTTTTAAACTGTAAAGCATTATAAGATATTCCAAACTATGCGAATAAATTAACAGATGCCCACTTTTCTGAGAACAGTATTGGGAGGACTTTCAAAAAGTGCTTTAGTACTATTTGAGTTTCATATGACAACGTGAATTCAGCTCTCATGTATGTCCGTCCTCAGACAGCTGTGACTCAATCTATGATAATCATGGCTGTGAAAACCCTCACTTCCACGCAGTGTTTTCATTAACCAGGACCTGTTTTAATCCCCTCAATGCTGAAATTGATGAAATCATCAGTGCTGATGTCAGTAAGTTGCCCTTTTCTCACACAGAAATTGCAGAACCAGTCCGAACCTCCCTCCCCCCTCTCTCTTTCCTATGTGGTTGCCATGGCAGTGAGTCATACCAACACTAAAAAAACGGCCAAATTCTGACACTAACTAACATAGCTTGTGGTTTCTATTAAAACAGTAATGTATTGTGGAAAACAATGGATTTTGGGCAATATTTTATTAAATTACATCCCTTTTTCAACGCTAATATACTGTATTTATGGATTACGGGTTTGTACTGTAGTAGAAACACTTTTTATGCATTCTAGCTGTTCATTTGTCGCACGACATCTGCGCTTTGGGGCCCTGAAAACGCAAACTTTAAAAAAATGGTTTTAAAGGACGGTTTTATATTTGATACATCTTGATCGTCTCCGTGTAACCTGCAAAAACATGAATTTGTGAAAATGGTGACATCATGCGCATTCAAAGTGACTTCGCCAACTGCCTGGCAGCATACAGCGTTTTTAGCTGTTTTCACAAGTTCGTGTGAACGGTATTGTTTTGACAATCTTATCGCCTGTAAGTGAAAAACCCAAAGGAAAAACATTTCAGTTTTTAGTACATCGTTTTTGTGTAAATGTAGGCCCGTTCACACCAAGAACGATAACTATACAGATATATTAGCGTCCACACCAGTGGACCCCACCAAGAAATACACAGTCTGAAAGCCTTTAGCCTAATAAACATTGAAAGTTGGGAATAAATTATGTATTACCTCCCTGTTTAATGCGTTTACAATCACTCACTTAAGCAATCTCAAGTGCCATTTTCGGCTTGTTCAGTTCCAGCTCATTAGTCACTGTTCGAGTGATTTGCATGTAAGAGAAAACACTCCGAATTTTTTTTAGGCCCCTTCACACTGAGGACGATATATAAGATAAAGATATAGTTCTAAAAATCGTTCACAATATTAAAAAATAGCAGAGTTCACACCAACGAGAAACAATATCGTTGGAATCACTTTCAGAGATTGTAAACGCATTAAACAGGGAGGTAATACATAATTTATTCCCAACTTTCAATGTTTATTAGGCTAAAGGCTTTCAGACTGTGTATTTCTTGGTGGGACTCAGCCTGATGGTTTTGGCCATCTGTGCTCGTTGGTGGGAGAAAAAATAAACAAAATAAGTTTAGTTTTTTATATACTGAAGATTACTGATTTTATACTTTTTTATACTTGTCATACTTGCTTTCAAATGTGATGCATATTAGCTGTAATCAACTATTACTCTGTTTTTTTTATGATTCAGGCATGAAGTAGGCTACCTAAAACAAAGTCTTTTCAAGATTGCCAAATGGTCATTGCCCTTTTGGGACATCAAAACACTATAAAACTCTCATCCACTTGCTGACTCGATTTTGCCCGCTTTATTCTGGATCTAAATTATGTGAACCAGTTGAAAAATGCTGAATGCAGTGTGAATTTGACATAAATCACTACTAAATTGTACCATGAGGGCCCTTATAGTCTGAAATTGGTTTAAAGATGGAGGATGAGAGTAGATGTGTGAAGATTGATTGAAGGGAGCTGAGTCAGCCATGAACCACAAATCTGAGAATCATCAGCACTTCAAGTGTAGATTTAGCTGATGGTAAACTACATTGGCCTTCAAGAATGATGACGCTCTATAACCATGTGCTTTCACTTCTAGGAGAGTGAGTAATTCAACAGGAATCCTGAGAACTCAGTTTTGAATTAAAGAAATTCTTTGCTAAAGAGATGACAGATGCTTCCTCTCTCTTTCTTGCACACTTTCTTTCATTTTCCCCCTCCTCTCTATCTCTCTCTCTCTCGCCCCCTCCAAGTTATATTTGTTCAGAGACCCGAGGTCACATGCAGAAGCTGAATGCTGGCAGGGATGATTTCACCATGCTGTTTCTTTATCTCTGTTTGTATGACAGAGAACAGATCAGTTGTAGTAGCTGTGAAAAAAGATCAAGGATACATGATATAAAATAACAGTTTATAGTTATTTGTAATTGTACAGCAATACTGCTAAATACTGTACACAATCGTACTCGGTTACTAACGTAACCTCGGTTCTCTCTAGAGAGGGAACGAGTACTGCGTAATTACGCTATGGGGAAAACTCTTTTCCTCGAGATATTGAAGCCAAAAATTATCCTTAATTTTTAAAATGTAAAACGCTTTGCAGCAGCAAGCAGACAAGGGCGAGACAGCTCGCGCGCCCATTGGCTGCCTTGCTGGAAAAGCAGCAGCCTATCGAGTGAGGCACTGCGTGACGTAATGACGAATGGGGGCGCTTCGCGCCCATTTCGTCATTTCCCGCCAGTAAAGGCGTGGTCTCGCCCTATAATACCCTCGATAGCTGTATTTCCTCTGATTTTTCAACGCCGAAGCGAACCAGAGCGTATTCCAAGCACGGCAAGATACGCAGTACTCGTTCCCTCTCTAGAGAGAACCGAGGTTACGTTAGTAACCGAGTACGTTCTCTTACGAGAGTATCTCTCGTACTGCGTAATATCTTACGCTATGGGGAACACCATGCAACACGCCGTGCGGACAGGGATCCAACACCAGAGTCCCAGGGCCGAAGCCCGGGGCGCATCTAGTGCACAATCACCACAACTCTCACAGAGTAGAGGAGGAGAGGCTAGAAGCATCACTCCTTTATAAATAGTCCTGTAGGGGTATCAGACCCGCAAGGGTACCACACTCATGGAGCTGCCGCATCGGACTGAGCGATGCACAGGCCAACACTCCACACATAAGCCGCATGGCGGCAGATAAGCCCGAAGTTCAGACCGCCAAAAGCTGAGCTTGTAAGGCGGGAACCTCCAGGTTATAGTATTTTATAAATGTAGACGCGAGGCCCAGCCCGCGGCCATACAATATCTTGCAGGGTAACCCCGCTAGACCATGCCCACGAGGAGGCCATGCCTCTTGTGGAGTGCGCTCTAACACCCAAAGTGCACTGTAGGCCCTTAGAAGTGTAAGCCAGCACAATGGCACCGACTATCCTTCTGGATAGGCTCTGTTTCGAAGCGGCAAGTCCCTTAGCACGGCCGCCAAACGAAACGAAAAGCTGCTCAGTCTGTCTGAAACCAGACGAGCGGGACACATAAGCCCTTAGTGCCCTGACAGGGCAAAGGAGACTCGCGTCCTTCTCCTCATTGAGAACCGGAAGGGCAGACAGGGAAATCACCTGGGCCCTGAACGGTGTGTTGAGGGATTTTGGCACGTAGCCGTGCTTCGGTTTGAGTATGACCTCTGAGTCATTAGGTCCAAACTCCATGCATGACGCGCTCACTGAAAGCGCTTGCAAGTCCCTACGCGCTTCACTGAAGCGAGAGCCATAAGAAACGCTGTCTTGAAAGACAAGTGTTTCATGTCTGACGACTGGATTGGCTCGAATGGGGCACCTTTCATGGCCTCCAAGACCGTGGAAAGGTCCCATGTCGGGACTGAAAGGGGCCTGGGAGGGTTTAGCCTCCGAGCTCCTCTAAGTAAACGCACGACTAAGTCGTTCTTTCCTAGTGACTGGCCAGACACCGGTTTTGCAAACGTTGCTATGGCCGCCACGTATACTTGAGCGTGGAAGGGGTCCTGCCCTTATCCAGTAGCTCCTGAAGGAAGGAAAGCACTTCCGTAACCCCGCAGTCTACAGGTGAAAAGCTCTGCGCTTGACACCAAGCAGAGAACACAGACCACTTCGAGGTGTAGAGCCGTCTGGTAGACGGGGCTCTAGCCTGCGCGATCGTGTTTAACACTCTCTCTGGGAGGTCAGCGGGTACCCGTTGATGGCCCATGCGTGCAGGGACCACAAATCCGGGCGAGGATGCCAAATCGAGCCTCCCGCCTGAGAGAGGAGGTCTCTCCTCAGCTGTAAAGGCCATGGGACAGCGCTGGTCAGCTGCATCAGGACAGGGAACCACAACTGGTTTGTCCAGAGCGGAGCTATGAGTAGCACTGGGCATCCCTCCCTCCTGATTCGCTCCAACACCTGAGGCAGGAGTGAGACAGGGGGAAAAGCATATAGGGGGCGGCGGGGCCAAACATGGGCCAGCGCCTCCCGGCATTTCGAGAAGAATCTCGGGCAGTGAGCGTTTTCTTGGGACACGAACAGGTCCACCTGCGCTTTGCCAAACGTTTCCCACAGCAGCTGGATCGTCTGCGGGTGCAGAGACCATTCTCCTGCTGGGACGTTGTTTCTGGACAGCCTGTCTGGCCCCACATTTAGGTGACCAGGCACATGCGCCGCTCTCAGCGAGAGCAGGTTGTGCTGAGCCCAGACCAGGAGGCGTCCCGTCAGCCTGTAAAGGTTTCGGGACCTGACGCCGCCCTGGCGATTTATGTACGCCACCACTGACATGTTGTCCGACCGGACCAATACGTGGTGGCCTTTTATCTGGGGACAGAAGCGCCGTAGCGCTTTGTCGACTGCTATTAATTCCAAGCAGTTTATGTGAAGGAGCTTCTCCCGTACTGACCATAGGCCAGCTAGCGGTCTGCCCTCGAGCAGCGCTCCCTGCCCCGAAGTGGAGGCGTCCGTAGACACCACCTTCACACTCGAGGGGATCCCCAGACTCACACCCGACTGATACCAGTCGGTTGCTTTCCATGGTTTCAGAGCCGAAATGCACTGAAGGTCGACCCTGAGGCGAAATAGACCCGCGGTCCACGCCCTGGGGGGAACTCGTGCTTTTAGCCATAGCTGCAGTGGGCGCATGCGGAGCAGGCCCAACTGGAGTACGGGGGCTGCTGAGGCCATCAGACCCAGCATTTTCTGAAACCTTCTGAGCGGGACTATAGAGCCGTGGCGGAAGGATCTCGCGACGTGCTGAATATTCAACCGCGCTCCGGTGACAGGCGTGCTGTCATGGATAGCGCGTCTAACACTGTTCCCAGAAAGGAAATTCTCCGACTGGGGAGCAGTGAGCTTTTCGCCCAATTGACTGTAAGGCCCAGCTCCTCGAGGTGCTCGAGTAATGCGGCCCTGTGTTCTATGAGCTCCGTTCGTGAACGAGCTAGAATCAGCCGATCGTCCAAGTAGTTCAAAACTAGCATGCCCCGAGTCTCAGGGGGGCGAGGGCCGCGTCCATGCACTACGTGAACGTACGGGGTGCTATGGACAGGCCGAACGGCAGGACTGTGTATTGATATGCCTGACCCTCGAAGGCGAATCTCAAGAATCGCCTGTGATGGGACGCTATTTGTATTTGAAAATAGGCGTCTTTCAGATCTATTGACATGAACCAGTCTCCTTGGCGCACTTGCGCGAGGATTTTCCTGGTCGTAAGCATTCTGAACTGGCGCTTCCCGAGCGTTCTGTTCAGCAGTCGCAGATCTAGAATGGGTCTGAGCCCACCATCTTTTTTCGGTACCAGAAAATATCTGCTGTATAAGCCCCCTTCGCCCTGAGATAGAGGTTCTATAGCCCCTTTTCTCAGTAGTTTCGCTATCTCGGCTCGAAGTAGATGAAACACTTCGCTATACACCGTAGTTTCGACTCGCGCCGTATAACGGCGGGGGCGTCGAGCGAACTGTAGCGAACAGCCTCTCGTTATAGTGTTCAACACCCATTCTGATACCCCGGGAAGCCTTGACCACGCATCTGCGTGAATAGCTAGGGGTAGAATGAAATCTGGGCTCTGGCCGCGGCAGGACGGCGGCTCGAGAGCCCCTGTGTACTGGGAACACAGCACCGTGTTTACAGCGTTCGAGGCGGGGGGCGCGCTGATCACAGCGGGCAGCCTGGCCGCGCTCAGCTTCTCTATGGCGGGACGCGCAGAGAAAGCGAGCGGGGCGAATCCTGTGGGATTCGGCGCGTGTGAGGGAATGTGGGCACATTTACTAAATGCGGCACATTTACTACACTGAGAATACTGTCAGCTCGCGCGACTAAATCACTGCTGTGTTTACAGCGTGCGAGGCGCGCGCTGATCACAGCCGGCAGCCTGGCCGCGCTCAGCTTCTCTGTGACGGGTTGTGCAGAGAAGACGAGCTGGGGCGAATCCCGTGAGATTCGGAGTGTCTGTGAGAAATGCGGGCGCGAGACAGCGGGCACAATTTCTGCACGGAGAACACTCGGCTCGCGCCGACTGAATCAACGCTGTGTTCACAGCGTGCGAGGTGCGCGCTAATCACAGCGGGCAGCCTGACCGCGCTCAGCTTCTCTGTGACGGGTTGTGCATAGAAAGCGAGCGGGGGTGAATCCCGTGGGATTCGGCGTGTCAGTGAGGAAATGCGGGACAGCGGGCATATTTACTGCACTGAGAACACTGTCGGCTAAATGTGTGTTAGTGTGTTAGTTTCGTTTTTACAGAAACCAAGGGACACGCATCGTGTAGTGTAAGCGGGCATTGTATGGGCGCGTTCACTACATTTTCTGCACAACCAACATGAGTTGGTTTTATTTGTGCTAGCCCTGCACCGTGGCGGGCTGTGTCTGGGTGTGGGAATGGGCACTGGGACGTGGGCATTCTTACAACACTCGTAACACCATCGGCCGTGGCCGGAACACCAGAAAATGCACTCTTTATTGGATTTATCTGGGTAGCCATAGAAACGGCTTTTGTGCGCAGGCAAGCGGGCTGAGACACCGGCTGCTTCACTGCGAAATACACTGGGACAGTCACAACGCATGGATAACTTTATCTCAATCCTCGGCCGGGGCCCGCGCTGAGGGGGGCGGCGTCCAGCAGAGCGAGAACGTCGAGGAACACGGAGCGCTCAGCTTCCGTCATCTCGGATAGCGTTAGCCACAAATGTATCTCACCATTCAGGGGGGAAAGGCGCGGGTCTCGACTGTGACGGAGCTTCGTCTTTCCCGAGAAAGCGTCCGTCCAGCCTATTGCGCGTTAGTTGCGCGAGCGCCTTTCAGTCGAGGCCGATGTAATCCACGGCTTGAGAGAGCGGACGCATCGGCTCAGTTTCAATGCCGTCTCCGGTAAGTTCGTCGAGCTCAAGTGCGGACGCGGCGGCAGACTGCGGCCGCTGTCCGTCTGGGAGCGACTCGAGCGAAGCCGGCGAAGCTGGCGGGCGAACCGGCGAGCTTTGGCGGGCTGGAAATAGCTCGGGCGCGCGCTGGGCGCGGCGCTTCTTGCGGCGCGGCATCATAGGCAAGCGTTCACAATGATGGCATCCGCCGTCAGCGAGCGCGGTGGCCGCGTGATCCTCACCCAGGCAGGACACGCAGATGACGCGGCGGTCCTCGTCGCTGAGTGGGGCTCGGCAAGAACCACAGGAAGGCATCTTTAAAAAGAGGCAGCTCTTTTAGAACAGTAGAAATAGGTGTTGCGTCACGTAAGCAAACACACACACTTAGCAGAGTAAAGGATATAGTACGCCGGAAAGCGCAGCAGGTACGGCGGTTGAAGGCGGCTGGGCCAGCGACTTCAGAAGATGGCACGTCCCGCTGATAAGGCTACAAGTCAACGGCGCGGCTTCTTACTCTGGATCCAGCGATGCGTGAGCTTCGCGTGAAGAGTAGAAAAAATCAGAGGAAATACAGCTATCGAGGGTATTATAGGGCGAGACCACGCCTTTACTGGCGGGACATGACGAAATGGGCGCGAAGCGCCCCCATTCGTCATTACGTCACGCAGTGCCTCACTCGATAGGCTGCTGCTTTTCCAGCAAGGCAGCCAATGGGCGCGCGAGCTGTCTCGCCCTTGTCTGCTTGCTGCTGCAAAGCGTTTTACATTTTAAAAATTAAGGATAATTTTTGGTTTCAATATCACGAGCAAAAGAGTTTTCCCCATAGCGTAAGATATTACGCAGTACGAGAGATACTCTCGTAAGAGAACACTACATTTTTCATACGTTTTTTGTATAATATATTTTTATTATACAGTTATACACTTTGAATCTGCACAGGATTCCAGCAGGTGCCAGCAAATATCTTTATGAGTGAGTCATTGAATCATTCATTTAACCGATTCCTTCAAAAACACTGAGTAGTTGTCTCAATTTGAAGGAAACGCCATCAAGGATACCCCGTTTCAGAAAAGTAAACATTATGAAATTGTTTTTCCTTGTGAGGTGTGAATTATTGTAATTTCTGTTTTCCATTAGAATGAAATTATTACTTTTCTAAAATGAGACCACCTCAATGATTTATGCAGCCGACATATGCGACCTCTAGGATGCACCCTTCGTAATAAGACACAGCATCTCATGATAAAGTAAAGCCCCTTTCACACAGCACTTTGAACCCGGCAAATTGCCGGCAAATTGCCAGAGTACCTTCTGTGTGAACGCAAACACGACCCAGGATTGATGCTGGGATCGATCCCGGGTTGAGGACCTAGTAACATTGTCGTGTTCAGACCCGGAACGCGCGCTGTGTGAACAAAAGCCAGAACCAATGCCGTAAGGGGTGTGTCATCGTGTTGACGCATGTGCCATCGCGCGACTGTTGCTCTTAGAAGAAAGTTTGTGTTCGTCATCAACAAAGAAAGAACGAAAAAATGTCTGCAAACCGGAATGAAGCAGAGACAGGAGCTCCTCAAAAACTGCGATCGTTCGCCAGCTCTGTGGAAAGGTGCGCGGATGCACATGTTTTCGACGCGTACGTTACACGTCTCATCCTGACGTCACGCGGCTTTCCGGGACATTAACGGGTTGTGTGTGAACGCACTCAGATCCCGGCAAATCACTGGCAGTGTGAATGAACCGAAATCAAACAATCCCGGGACAAATGCCGGGTCACATTATCCGTGTATTTTCCGGAATGTGTGAAAGGGGCTTAACAGTCTTTATGAGCGAGTAACTGAGTCATTCACTCAAATGATTTATATGCAAAAGTTTAGTCAGTAAGCTTCTTGAATGTTTCTTATATGCAAAGCCTGCATTAATTTGGTAATACTGTGAACTATTATTACAGTTGATTTATATTTTAATATTTTTTTAAATGTAAATTATTCCTGTGATGGCAAAAATGATGTAAAGCTCCATTACAAAGCTCTCCAGTCTCATGATCCTTCAGATATCATTCTAATATGCTGTATATAATAGTTCTTTTATCATTTAATTATTATTTTTTTGCATTTAAAAAAAAAATAGAAATCTTTTGTAAAATTATAAATGTCTTTATGGTCACTTTTAGTCAATTTAAAGCATCATTTAAAGCAATATTATGTATAATGTATAATGCGTTTTTATTTTAAAATACAGAATGTATTACTCACTGACAACCCAGGAGTCCAGATAATACATTTTATCAGTGGCTGTGAATTTCACTGAAAGACTTCATAATCATAATTAATGTTTTTCTGTCTAATTCTGCAGCCTTACAGTTGCGATATATTGAGTCACAATCATGACCAATATCTCGCCAGCATGTTACGCGGGGCGTTAGGAATGACATCTCTGCAGTCTGTCGTGGAATATCTAATTAACAACATAAAGGAGAAGAGAAAAAAAGAGGCCATGACAACCAGGCTCTTACAGATAAAAACTCATTTTCATTAGGCACGGAGTGACATGCAATCTGGGAACGGCCTTGTGTGAAAAGTTCACTGATAGTCGCTTCGTTTCATCCCTGTTTCCATCTCTGGAATTTCTCCATCAGTTTTCTGCACATTTGCAGCTCATCAATGCTCCCTCATGAGACATTATTAAAGACGATTTGAGAATATCACACAGGTTATTATCTGACTTGTAATTACGGAAGCCCGCTCCTCAAAGGCTCAAAAGATTCGCCCGCAACATTCTCCTGATTTCTCTTGATAAAAAATAATTTAGACTAACTCTGTGCATTTTGTGTATACTTCCTTTTATTGAAATTACTCGTCTCTCTGCGGACCTGCTTGTCCATCAGCTGGCCACTGTTTTCGCTTTTGTAATCTTGATACTTGTCATCTGGACGCGTGTCAGGTTTTGTTATCATATTTTGAAATTATATTTTCCATCCACTATTTCCCCAGTGACTCAGCGTGTGGTAACGGCTCAATGGCCCAGCAGGCAGCTGCCACTGACTGGCCATTTTGTCTGTCACACTTCACTACCTTGGCTACCACTATCTGAACTCTAAAGGTCAATATAAGTTTATGTGTTATACAAGTAGTCAAGTGTCTTTTTTTTCTGACTGTCAGTCCAAAAGTGTTTATGAGAATAAAGGGACCAAAGGCTCTCAGATCTTGTCATCTTCAGACAATTGAGCAGTCATGAATATATTTTTGCTGGTCTCTTGCTGATAGTAGGCTTAAAGGAACAGTTCACCAAAAATAAAAATTCAGTCATTTAAAGTAACACCAAGTAACTTTTCCTCTTCGGTCGCCCTACTGGTTGGAAACTAAATTGTCCATTGCGCTGTCGTAAATAATTTAGCCTACCGTTGCACGCACGCTCGCTGTTTTCCAGCACCGGCTTTAGAATGAACGATGTCCACAGACAAGGTAGAGTATGTTACATGATTTCATGAAAGGATGATGAAAAACGAAATAATGACTATTGTAGCGCTTGACGTAAAGCAGTCGAATTTTGTAGTTGTTTTTGTGGTCGGGTTCCTACCCGAACCCCGAAGTTACATAGTGCCAGTAAAAGTGATACATTACAGACCCCGTCAGCGATGGCAGAGTGCCTTTCACCCTGTTACGACTTGATGAACCACTGATAAGATTTTGGAAACATTATTTTAAGGTAAACAATGTTACATAGTGTTGCTTTAAATTTACGTAACCACAAAAAAAAAAATTCTCAGTCACAATTTTCCATTCAAAATGGTCATCGTGAGTCTATCAAATAGTGGTCGACTGATAGTGTTTTTTTGATGGCCGATGCCGATATCTTAGATATATATATATTTTATATTTATTTTAATTAATGTTTATTAACCCTCTGGTGCCCTTTGCGTGGCAGTCAATTAATTTTTATTTCAATGTAATGAATGTACTATATTTTAGTTCAATAATGTTTTTTAATTTATTATTTTGTATTTTTAGGGGATTTTATGGAACTCCACTATATTTACACTGTAGTTATAATCCATTTATTCACTTTTTGAGCATAGACCTGAAAATTTTACTTAAACTGTCTTAAATATTGAATGTTTTAGAGCACAGACTTAAGTTTGATCTCTTTTCAAAATTACACATGGCAAATTATTGTGGAAGTGAAAAAAGTTTAAAAAGTAAACTTAAAAAATTACAGAATTTTACGTTTATTGTTATGAAAAAGGCACAAAAATACTATTTAATTTTTTTATATGAAATATATATTTTCAAAAACTAAAACTCTGAAGCTGCAAGAATCTAACTATACATCTAAACAAGTTGTGTTCTAAATTTGAGCTTGATATCTAAAAAAAATTGCTTTAAGATTTTGTTTGACCGCAATACCAAAAGATTTCACTAGATGAAATTCGTCTTCCAATGCAGTCATTTTTGACAAGTACAAGTGTGCAAGTTTTTTTCAGGACCATTTAACCTTTTCGAATGTTCTGATATGAATGTTTCCATGTCCATGATTTTTGTGTTTGTGTGTTCACATATAAGTGCAAAAATCCAAGTTTCGTACCATTCTAAAAAATAAAACAAATATACAAAAAAAACTTAAAAATGTTTGGTCAAAAATGACAGAAGAGCACCAGAGGATTAAATTAGTTTAATTTACAAAAAAAAAAATCTTTTTTTCAGCGCCGTCAAAATAAAAGTCCCGCTTTTAACACATCGTCCAAACAAAAAAACTTATTGGCCGATATTTTAACAATGCAAAATATCGGCCGATTATATTTCAGCCTTGGTGATATATTGGTCGACCACTATACTTCCAAAAAGGCTCATTGGTTCCCAACCACTGTAACTGAAAATGGATACTTCCACAATTATTAAAAATTAATCTTTTGTGTTCCTCAGAAGAAAGAAAATCATGCAGGTTTGGAACAACGTGATGGTGAGTGAATGATGACAGAATTTTCATTCTTTGGGTGAACTATCCCTAAGTGATGGACCCGCATGTCATAAAAACATCTTGCCTCAAAATTTTCTAAAATTGGTGGCAATTTAAACGCTTTTCAGACTCCCAACAGGCCACTGTTTTAGAAACTATTGCCCATTCATGTGCTCTACAGAGGACCCATTCTGATTCTACATTTCTTCTGCTGTTTCCTTTTTCTCCTCAATATGTTTCCAAATGCCTTTTGCAATATCAGATACATTCAGCCAAAGTAGGTAAGTGGATTTATGCTTTTGAGTTTTTAAATTTTGAAAGAGGTCACAGCTGGTCAATGATGTTAAACCACATGAAACATGAATTTGCAACCTTTTTTAATATGCATATAAATGATGGATGCTGATTTGAAGGGATAGTGCAATCAAACATGAAAATTATATTACTTACCTTCATGTTGACTAAAATTTGTATGATTATCTTTTTTTCCAGACAACAAAATCAGATATTCATTTGGATGTTGATGCTGCTCTTTGCAATCAATTCCATGTATATATATGAAATGGGCAATTTTTTTTTAATGCTTTTGCATTTTCTCCCAAAAGTTTTGCATTCCTCCAAGAAACTTTGCGTTCATTCGCAGTTTTCTCTGGGAAATGCAAACCATTTGCGAGAGACATTGCAAACATTATAATAAAATGTTCCTGCCATCTCATATTTTTATACCATCACTAGAGGCTCCGTAGCCCCTCTTCTGCTGCAATCAGGAAAATCCTGTTTTTTTATTTTTTATCAAAGGTATCCCAGTCTACTGAAAAGTTTTGAGCAACTCAAACTGATGATTTCATCCAGATCAAACAATATTGATTTGTGATCTAATCTGATATAAAAAATTCTTCTTCTTCTTTTGAACAACACATTTTTTCACATCTTTTTCACATTTTATAGCCGAAAACCGATCAATTATTTGAACAACTAGGCCCTGGTCACCATTTAGTTAATTGTATGGAAAAGTGTCAGCTGGTTGGCATGAATGACTGAGAAACTTGAAACAAAACACATGACAGTCAATTCATACAAATGACAATATACGTGTGGTACAGTATTTCACAATCTGAAAGTGTCTGTGGAAGAGGTGGGTTCAGATTTTGTAAGTGGATAAATATTAGAGCCGTTTTTCTGTCTGCAATAGTGCAAAGAGCTTTCGGAGGTCAAGGATTTCCTCTTGGAGCGAGCCTTCAAGTTTGCTTGTCTTCGCTCTGACATTTTAAGTTTCAAGAACATCCTTTCTATACTGAGTTTGACTCCTGATCCCTCAGGAGTCTTGGGCCCGTTATTCTGTCAGCGAGGATTTTTCAGGGAGTCTTTATATCTGCAGGGATGATGTTGTACCATTAGATTTTTAATGACGTTCTTCATTATTTTCAGACATTGTTCAAACTCAGATTTACTCTAGCCTGTATAGATTTTAGCTGAGCAAAGGTAACACATCAGATGTAAATACAGTTTGTATTGTATTCAACATTTTTGGGTCAGAAAGATTTGTTTTAAAGAATTAATAATTGATCAAAAGGCGACAGGAACCCAACCTCCATCAGTTGACAGAAATGGAAGGAAAACAAATCTTGGGAGAAACCAGGCTCTGTTCTCCTCTGGCCAGATGAACAAACATGGGGTGGTTATGATTCCAGGCTGAATCACAAGTCAGATTGTAGATCGATATCATCCAGTTCCTTCTGCTTGAAGATGCCGGTGGGAGGAAGAGTTGAAGCTGGCCATAGGGGTCTGTGCAGAGGACTTGTCTGGTTCCTTTGGTCTTTGCTAAAGGGTTTGTAGCAATGGCTGTCTAGTCAATGAGGTCTTCACAGGAGGTCTGTCTCTAGGGCTCGTCTAGTTGTCATGGTCTCCGCTGACATTCAGGGCTGGTGTGGTCGTCTCTAGGTGCAGGTCCACCATCTGGTCTGGATACGGACCAGTTCCCGGCTGACCACGGTAACCTCGGGCTAAGAATGAGACAGCGAGACTAATATCAGCCTTTCCTCTTACAATGTAACAAGTACATTGGATGTTATGGGAAGTGTTCCCGGGTTCTGCTTGACCTAATTTATGCAGCCTTACAATCCTTAAAGGATTTAAATTATTGAAATGTGATATTATGTATGCCAGGTTAAAGAGATGGGTCTTGAATCTAGAATTTTCTTGAATTTTAACTGACAGAGTGTCTGCTTCCTGAACAATGCTTTACTGTCAAGGTGACAGAAATAAATTGCATTTTAAAATATATTAGAATAGAAATGATTTTAAATTTGAATCATATTTCACAATATTACTGTTTTTATTGTATTTTTCAGACAAATGCAGCCTTGGTCAGCATAAGAGTTCTTTCAAGAACATAAAAAAAATCTTACTGACCTCACACTTTTGAACGGTAGTGTATTCACTACGCAGACTGCAGAATACAAGCTGACTAGAGCTCTGAGTTATAGTTTAGGATATTTAATGTCACGCTATGAGACAGTAAATTTTAGTTGGCAAGTTTGGGAACTCAGCAATGAAAAACATGAGACATTGCAGATTTGCACTGTGTTGTGGACATCTGCCATGTGTGTACTGGTAAATCCAAACATTCCTGTCTGGCATACCAATATTAGCTTCTCTTTTTCCCTCACTCAGTTTTTTTCCATTTATGGAGTCAATCATATCAGAAACATTTAATTTTGTAGACAATTGTTTATCTAATGGTTTAGACTAAAGTGACTAAATGACAGAAATGGGAGGGACATATAATTCTGCCAATCACAACATGATCAGTTTACCTCATTTCATTTAACATTTTTAATTCAGACTATCTCCGCCAACCAAATTAACCTCTCATTACAGATAAAAATAATCACAACTTTTTACCTTTTCCGCATCTTGTGTGTGCACGATGTGAAAAGTCTGGTTTTGTCTTCATTCTAAACTGATCATGGAAAACATTTGAACATTTGAAACATGTGATCATCAGTTATAGTAAAATGTAATATACAATGTTTTGCATTTTTATAGTTTAATACGGTTTCTCATATTTGATATTTTTTGGGTAAAATTCTTTTATACAATGTCTTAATATACAATGCCATTTAACAGTTTAGGGTCATTATGCTTTTTTGTATTTTTATTCTGAAAGAATTATTTAAATTGTTCAAAAGTGATAGTAGAAACATTTACATGTGCCCTCCACGATTATTGGCACCCCTGTTTAAGATGTGGTCGAGGACTTTTCTCGAAAAAAAATTCTCCTTTTTTTTAAACAACATAGAACCCAAATGCAAAAAAAGTGGCACAATTATTGGCACCCCTGATGTTAATACTTTGTACAATCCCCTTTTGCCAACAAGACAGCACTTAATCTCCTCCTATAACATTTCACAAGATTGGAGAACACAGAGAGAGGGATCGATGACCATTCTTCTTTGCACAATCTTTCTAGATCATCCAGTGTCCTGGGTCCTCTCTTATGCACTCGCCCCACAGGTTTTCGATTGGGTTGAGGTCTGGGGACTGAGATGGCCATGGGAGGACCTTGAGTTTGTGACTGCTGAACCATTTTTGTTTAGATTTTGCCACATGTTTTGGATCATTATCCTGCTGAAAGACCCAATGACGACCCATCTTCAGCTTTCTGGCAGAGGCCATCAGGTTTTTATTTAAAATGTCTTGGTAGTTCAAAGGGTTCATAATGCCATGCACCCTAACAAGGTTCCCAGGGCCTTTGGAAGAGAAACAGGCCCACAGCATCACAGATCCTCCACCATACGTCACGGTGGGCATGAGGTACTTTTCGGCATACTCATCTTTTGTTTTACGCCAGACCCACTTAGAGTGTTTGTTGCCAAAAAGCTCAATCTTAGTCTCATCTGACCAAAGCACATGATCCCAGTAGAAGTCCCAGTGCCGCTTAGCAAACTCCAGACGTTTACGTTTGTGACTGTTAGTATAAAAATATATTTAAAAAAAATTAATAATTTTTTAGCGGAATTGTTAGGGGTGCCAATAATTGTGGGACACGTGATTTCAAGTTTTTTTTTTTCTAAATGTGTGATTTTTTTTTTACCACCAAAGTAATATACTTGAATAAAAGGTTGTATTTTTCTCTTTTTTTGCATTTGGGTTATATGTTGTTTTAAAAAAAAGGAGAATTTTTAGAAGTCCTCGACCACATCTTAAACAGGGGTGCCAATAATTGTGGAGGGCACTGTACATTGTTATAAAATATAATATTCAAATCAATGCTGTTCTTTAGAACTTTCTATTCATCAAAGGATCCTGAAAATAATGATCAAGTTTTCCAAAACATTTAAAAAATGTTCACCAAATCAGCATATTAAAATTATTTATGATGGATCCTGTGATACTGAAGATTGGAGTTGGCTGCGGAAAATTCAGCTTTGCTGATAATTTACAAATGATAATACAAATAATATATGAAATATATTTTATAAGTAATACATTAAAATAGAAAACAACTCATTTAAATTGTAATAAAACTTCACAATATTTATATTTCTCCTTTTCCCTCTTTCCATTTCCCTTAGCTCCACAAGTTAGTGTAAAACCTGATGCTCATGCTCTCAGAATGGTTTGCAAATGATCCAAAGAGCATCATGTGCTTCAGTGGAAGCAAGCACACACTTTTGTACAAAGTAGCTCAGTGTTTTATTTAGACTAGTGACCTAAAAATAGTCCAGAATATTAAACATTTCTCATTCACTTTCCATCACAATATTTCTTTGTTTAAAATGGCTTAAAATCCTAAAACTTTGTTTATTTTAACATTTAAATTAGATTTAGATTTTCAGCGTGGAACTCACTGTATATTTCTACAAAGCTCTAAAAACAGCATTTCTCTCAGCATAAGCAGACAGGAAGTCTTTGGCAGACATGTCAGACGTTTGGAAATTGAGTCATGTTTTCTGTCTATACTACTATGAGAGATTTGGGGTTGTCTTTTCCAAGATATTAAAAATGTGAACACTTTCTGGGGTCGGAGGACTCAATAAGGCTTATTTTTCAGGAATTATTTGATTTATATTGCCTCTTTCACCTCACTATGGGCTACAGTATGAGTACATTTGTGCAGTTATTTTTCAAAGCCACTGTGACCCTGTTGCTCAGATAACTAAAGAATGACACCGCTTCTACCTACTGTTTTCCCCCTAATCATAGACACTTTCTCTCTCGGTCTCTTTTTCTCCCGTCCATCGATCAGCATGCTGTCTCTGTCCCCGATTTCCCTCCATCTTTTCAGTTACTCAGAGTCAATTCACATGCTTTGTCTCTCCTCTTTTCAGTTGAAGCAGTTCAATCCCCAAATCAATGTCCTCTCTATTCTTTCAAATGCATGGAATTTGTTTTTCATGCATCTCTTTGAGCCATTTGATGTAGCCAGAAAGGGGTGTTGGATGTTGAGGGCCATGCAGAAAAGAAAAAAAGAGTGAGAGAGTCATCTTCTGTGGAGAGCGAGAAACATAATTGGAGTCCAATTCAAAAATAGAGCACTCAGAAAACTGCTGGTTTTATCGCTCTTATTGCTGTTTTCTTGTCTGCGCTGTTTGAGAGAGTGGTGTGACACACATTTTAAACTCTGAATAGTGGCCTAACGTGCTACAATGGAAGATATTGCATGGGTATACATGCAAATAAATCAGTTATTTCAGTTGTGGTTGCTTACGTGTGTTGAAAACCCTGGAACACCTTTGGTTCCCGGTCAATAATGCCTACAATCAGTCAGTAAAATAAATACAAAACCTGTCTTATTTGAAAGAAGACAAGTTGACAAAAAGATTAAATTCAATATTTGGTGATAAAACGAGAGATTTATAAGATATCTTTCAGTCATTCACAACAAGTGTGACTGTGCCATTTTGTAGAAAATAAAAGCATTTCAAAATAAACTTCCTGGTTAAACACAAATATATATATATATATATATATTTGATTGAATATTGTCAAAATTATCAAATAATGCTTTTTTCATTCAAAGACGGATGTGCATAAACACAGATTAATGAGGCCTATATGATCAGTCAGTTCCAAAAGAGAAATACAAAACCTAGTTGAAAGAAAAAAGTTTTTTTTAAAAAGATTCCAATATTTGGTGATAACGAGAGTTACAAGCTATTTTTTGTAGGCAGGTCATGTTTGACCGTGATCACAAGTGTAAACAAGGGGGGGGGGAAAATACGTACAAAAATGTCACAAGAAAATTGGGATGTAGTTATACACTGTGTAAGAGAGGTCAGTACGTTTTAGTTCAATGCGATAAGATTAACTAACATTTCCTGGGAAAAGAAAATCCTCTGGGTCAAAACGACCCGAACATAAGGGTAGAAGTCAGAGGTCGCCCCTGATGTAGAGGTCTATGAGAGAGACCCTTCTGGAACAGAAATCTGATGACAAAGGTCACTTTAACAGTCTGTTCCCCTGGCAGAAGCACAGAAGCAACAACATGCAACAAGTTCTGTCAGAAACCTCAGGAGTGCAAATGTGAACTGCAGTGATGTCACTGCATCTCTGCACTGCAACTGCATCACACACTCCGTCTACTGTATATCAGTTTTGTTGCTCACAATGATGTACACTATATAGGACACTAAAACAATTGACTCACAAACGACTCACATGTGCCACGTATCATTTCAGCAATACTAGCTTGCACCAAAGGCATTTGTAAATATAACTATAGTTATATAGGTATACCTTGTAATGTGGGAATTGTCACTCTCTGGGTGATTACTAGGGGGTTGCTAGGGTGCCGAGTTGTTGCTATGTGGTTGCTATTAGTCCACCCCAAGTTTACATAATATTTCCTAGATATGGCTCTTAAGGTAACAAACTGTCTTTATATATGTACCATGTATTTGATATATTTACACCCTCTTTCTCTTTCTTCCAGCCATGTCTTACTATTTTATTCATTGGCCCACTTTATCCCAGGCAGGTTGAGTCCATAAAAAGCAGGTGTTGTAGATGCAGGACATTCCGCTCACGTGGAAAGGGTTGTCATCATATTTATCCACGCTCGAGTGCTCAGTGGAGCCAATTGCACACAGCAAAAGAGATGGAGAAAATTGCACATGACCCAGATAATCTGGGTAGACTCTCTGACAGGACTTAATTTAATTACAGGGCAATTAAAGATCAGTATGAAGCAGCGAGAGGTCGGCCCCACCACAGAGTTGATGATCTCCCACAAGGCATCTACCTGCTGGCATGACAACCACTCGCGAGCACGATGCATTACACGCTGCTGGGGAGAGTTAATTCAAGAAGTAGGTGATGTTTTGAGGTTAACACGGCAGACAATTTAACATTTTGTATACTGCCATCACATTTTCATTTACAAAATGGATTTTTGAATGCATGCATTATATTTAAAGTCATAGAGGCCTCTGCACAAACTAAAATGAATGTTAGCTTAGTAGCTCACTATATACATTAAAGGTAGGGTAAGCAATTTTCGGAGAGGCTAGCAATAGCGAGCTAGCTTTGAAAGCCTAAGATCCCACCCTCCCTTCAGAGCGCTCCACAAAGCCACGCCTCCTTCAAAGCAGGGAGCAACACAAGCATCACGAGAGACGGTGTTAAACTACCTCATGTCTCAACGCATCTGAGACACATAACATAACACATAACAAGCACAATAATAATAAACAAACAAATTTAAAGAGCACTGACCTGTATGACCACTGCTGCAGATTTAGGAATTGAATTGCCAATGATACGCATAAATTCGAGTCACGAACCGCTTGATACAGTCACGAACCGCTCCGAGTATAATGCCACGGGTTTCCATCTCTTCCAAATTACAGTGGTTAAGGCGTGAAAGTAGCATAGGGTAGTTGTTTTGGTTAAGGAGGAACTAGGAGGGAGGGTAGAGAAGTGTCTTTAAATGTTCAAACGAAACCTGCACCAGATTTACCTCTCGATACAGACATAAAAACAACCAGAGCACATAAACAATGGTAATAAAATCAGACTCTGGCACTGAGCCATTATTTTATCCCACCCGTTTCTGGATCACACAGATAAATGGCGGCAGACCCCAGCTGATGTGTTTCTGTCCCTCACAACTGTCAGCAGATGTTCACAACTTAATTTATGGCAACTTGACTTTACTAGTTTTTAGAGCTGCACGATTCTGCATGATGGATTGAGAATCATGTTTTTTGTTTTCAAACAGGGATCACAATTCTCCCACGATTCTGGAAAGACAGCTAAACAAAATATCATTTAATTTACTAGAGGTTCTGACAAAATGTTAATTGCTGCAGTCTATTTATGTAGATCTATGTTTGAATGAATGATTCAATGACTCACTCATAAATACTTCACTTGTTTAATTTCTGGCTGAATCAGCATTTTTGTACAAATCTCTTGAATGAATGATTCAATGATTTACATTTTTAAGTCACTTGTCGATGTAGTTGATAAATTTGCACATGGTTTGTCTTGCTCCATATTAAAGCAACACTATGTAACATTGTTTACCTTAAAATAACATTGTTTACCTTAAAATAATGTTTCCAAAATCTTATCAGTGGTTCATCAAGTCTTAACAGGGTGAAAGGCACTTCTGCCATCGCCTACACCTGTATCGCTTTTACTGGCACTATGGCACTTCGGAGTTCGGGTAGGAACCCGACCACAAAAACAACTACAAAAATCGACTGCTTTACGTCAAGTGCTACAATAGTCATTATTTCGTTTTTCTTCATTTCTGATGTCGCAATATATCATCCTTTCATGAAATCATGTAACACCTTGTCTGTGGACATCGTTCATTCTAAAGCCGGTGCTGGATAAACAGCGAGCGTGCGTGCGACGGTAGGCTAAATTATTTACGACAGCGGCAATGGACAATTTCGTTTCCAACCAGTAGGGCGACCGAAGAGAAAAAGTTACTTGGTGTTACTTTAAAAACACCGCATAGACATACAACGTTAAAACAACATTAGGTATTTTCCTACCTAAACAGAGGCAGAGAAAACCCCAAATTAGGCTGACTGACAGCAGGTGTCATTGATCTATGATTACTTTTAGTTGAATTGAGGTGCCCTGAGCTCCCCAACAGCAGTCAATCACTCCTCTCACCTCAGCATATCCTGGGGGCCAGAAGGAGGATTTCCTCCAGAGCAGAGCTGAACCGTGAGATTAAGTGTGACAATTTCCCTGCCGCCACAGCGGAAAGGCTAATCCATTTCCCATCAGGAATCGCCAGGAGTGTGTAACATTTGTTTCAGAAAGAACACACAACTACTGTACACCTGTGCTGCCCACAGATCTGAGTCATATAGATATTATAGATTAATTTATTTTGATTCACAACAGTGAGTCATACCTCATCTCTCTCTCTCTCGCTACAAAAATGCTGGGTTTAGTGTGTCTCAGGAAAAAGCATGACGTAAACTGAATTGTTTTAAAGTCAATCTAGGCAGACAGTATCACAACACATCTTTAGAAGTAAAAGTTACTAGTGGAGATTAAAAAGCTTTTTAAAGTGCCCTATTATGGATTTTTGAAAATGATCTTTAATGCGGTGTGTAGCTGTATGTGAATGTAAACAGTCTCCACAGCTTTCAAGTGCATCATAAAGTTAGTATATCAAAAAAAAGAGACTCTGAACTGCTCAAATGAGTCGTTTGGAATTGGAATCTATTTTTGTGAAGTTCACACGTCACAACTTACAACATTTGCATAATGCCCGTCTACGTTCTGATTGGACAGGACATTTTTCTGTAGCTCGTTCGTGTGGATATCATGTCATCAAGATGCTATGCTCTCCACTGTGAAAGTAAATTCGGTTTTCTTTTCACTTCCAAAGGATGAGGCTGTAAAGAATCAGTGGTTAAAATTCATCTTTTCCATGATACCACAGCAGTATAATGCCAAACTTTTGCTGTGTTCCCTTTACTGACGACTGCTTCTCAAATCTCAGACTTCAACCTCGCAGGATTCGCAAAACGCTTGCTCTAGAAAGATGGGTCTGTATGGTTCATCTTTTTATTTGGGCCAGCTTGCTCAGAATCACAACCTGTAAGTATGTAGCCTATGACTAATTATTGATGTATATATTTTCTACCAGGTGTTCAAAATACTTTAGTTGTGTGTTTTATATCGTGTAGGTCTCCTGCTAACTCATGTTATTACCGTCTTAATGAAATACTTCTGCTAATCATCTGTGAACCACTATTGGTACTTAAAATTAAAAGAGTAAAGATAAAGGATGGAGCAAGTTTTGTTTTACCAATGTTTGTTACATCAGTCATTCACGTTAGAGCTCGGCTAACATATCCACCGTATCGATACAGTTCCCGGATGTGCAATGCAATAAACTAGAAATATACACATGGGTTTGTTGATGGACAGACTCTTGTTAATGCTGATGGTGAGGAATTACAGTTGAAACATCTCATAATGTACCTCAAACTGAGTATATCACTGAGAAACGTCCTGCTCAAGTCGTCCTTGTGATGGAGGTTCAGTTTGAATAACTAGTTCTTCCAATGTTTCATCTTCGGACTCGCACTCAGATTGATATGGTAAAATCAACATCATCCTTCGTTACTGTCTTTAGTTTACGGTGTACAATCGCTGAGAAGCCTCCGAATGGAGCTGAAGTTCAGTTATGGCAATGGCCGTTTTTGTTTCCGACACGCGGTAGACCAATCACAACAGACTGAGCTGTCTGGCCAATCAGAGCAGAGTAGCTCTTTAAAATTTCATAATAATTTGCAAGGTCTAATTCTATTTCCAAGTGAGTTTCATCCATAAATACATCCAGCCAAGACTGATACAAGCATAAAGAAACAGAGCAGTGCATGAAATACGGTTCTAGTTGGGAAATTATCATTTTGAACTATTTGCAAATAACATTTGCATTAATTAAAACATGCACAAGTGTACTTTTTTGTATGTCTAATAATATGTCAAAACGTTTAACCATTCTTGTCTCGTCACACTGCCTAAAAGATAGTATAATATACAGTCATCACCTTTATTTATAGCGCTTTATTCAATACAGATTCACAATTGTAACAAATTTTAATTCTGCTGTAAAGCAGCTCTAACAAGGCAATAGTGCCTTTACTGAAGGCAGTTCAGTGTTAGTTCAGTTCAATAACTGTAACGTTAATCAATTGTGCATGCATACTGTATATACAGTGTATTTATGCACATACTGTATGTGTGACAAACTCATTTACACTCCGCACTAAATTTTGAAAATGAAATTGACTGACATCCAAAATTATTATAAATAACAACGTTGACTAATAAACAATTGATTATATTAGTAGTTTACAAGTATTGTACATTTTATTTTATAATCATCAGTACCACCACTATGATTTATTTTTATATAATTCCTCCAGCTGCACCTTTATAGACTCGGTCAGAAGGAAATGCTCAACAGGAGCTGCTGATGTGCTGTCATGAAGCCTTCCCGCCTCTGATGGATGTCTTCCTCTGTCTGGCTCTGCTAAAGGGCTCTGGAGGTCGTTCTCCTACTCAAAACGTGGTTATCACCACTCCACGGGCATGCAGCTGTCTTTGTGCCAGTGTTTCTGCCATATTTAATTCATAGAGCCAGTCTGGCATGTGACTGCCTTTGAATAGTTACACACAACGCTAAATCCTGAAGCTCTCCAGCAAGCCTCCTCAATGCACCACTACTCTCACTTGACTTGTTCTGATATTTTCATCATCTCTCAAAGGGGTGTCCTCATTCATTAAACCATTTTTTCCACACTGCTTCGCAGGATTAATTTTATTTGCTTATTAAAAATGTATTGTGGCATATGAATATATTAAGTATGAATAGTATAATACGTGCATTGTTTTATAGGATAATTTAATAATTAACAGTAGGCTAGTAATGATTTAAGTGAGTCATTTTATTTGCTCAATTCTTTATGAGTTGATCAAAAAAATTAGCTTCTTCTCTAAAGGAATTTGATTATGATTTATTTTGTCAGAGGCAGCAATGTTCCATTTGAAAGATAAAATGTGAAAACCTATAGCATACGCAAGAGGAAAGCAGGTTAGGCTGTTTCCATGGCTACTTTTCACATGGTAACTTTTCACAAGGTCTTATGCACTGTGCAGGTTTAAAGTGTTTTTAGTGTTTAGTGTTCGCTTCTGATCGTGCGTAGTCCACGAACGACGTAACTCGGTGCTTAACCATAGTACGAACTAAGCATCGTTGAAGAAATCAATATAGCTCATTGCGACCATATCGTCGCAAATGTGTTGTTTGTTCGGCTAATGATGTCAATTGTCAATGAGTAATAACTTATTTTAATAAATCAGTTTGCGATCAAATTAATGCTAATGGGGGGGGGGGGGGTTATAGGGGCTAGGAATTATATATCACAAACGCAATTTTTTTTTTTTTTACAATATTTTTTTGTTATATATATATATATATATATATATATATAGTATAATAGAGAGCAATTTTCACTGACAGCAGCCACGAATTATTTACAAGAGAAGTGTAAATACAAAATACATACTTTATCCGTGTTTCTGCTTCATCACACATCAGCAGGGCTCTCGAGTGTCACGCATTGAGCGTGACAGTCACTCATTTCGGTCTTTTGTCACGCTCTCCCGCCACACATTGTATTTCTCACGCTGAAAAACTATTTGTATATATTTATGCCGCAGCGCCGCCGCAGCGCCCAAAACTCTAGCCGTGCCGCTCTCACTGTGGAACCGGCAGGAATCAAGCGCGTCTCCTCTCTGGTGTTTTTCATCTGGTGTTGTTAAGCCAATCAAAAAATAGCACTATTGTTTCTGGGTAAGATTTCACGCAACAACCAATGACACTGCGTCGGCTGGGTGTCACTCTCGCACCCGCACTCGGAAATCGGGAGAAATTCGGGAGAACGTTCGGTCCGGGAGATTTTCGGGAGGGGCTTTGAAATTCGGGAGTCTCCCGGAAAAATCGGGAGGGTTGGCATGTATGTCGTAAACTCGTTTTTAAGAGGCTAGAGCAAGTGCGCACGCACATCCAGTCTTCAAAAACGATGCTTTAAATCTCGACAAACTAAAAGAATTACATTTGTAGCCTATAGGCTGTATAGCCTATTCGAAATAAAAGATAGGCCTATAGAAAGCCTTCTGAATGTCAGCGTGCTTATTTTGCTCAAGATAAGGATTATTATCATGCAAACAAGAAACGATGCTTCTAACCACAGCACGGGTCGATAGCTGTCGTTCCAACCACACTATTCGCGATGCTGTTTGCCAGTGTCCGTTGTTGGAAATACGATTTCGGAAAACACCGAGTCGTTGAACTAAGATAACGATGGAACGTGCGACCATATTTGCCTAACGATGCTTTTGGGAAACGCAACCCTGATAATGACGGAATTTGCGAGCAGTTGGCTGACGATGCTTTCGGGAATAGACAGTCTCAGTCTCCCATGGTCAATACACTAGAATTCTTCCCGGCGGCTGTGCTATCACTTAGGCCTACAAAATGCAACTTACATTCCCTCGTACAGTAGGCTACGTCTGACATTCAAGTCACTCCGTGTAGTAGAAGAATGTCACATGGGGGTTTCTCAACCTGCACACAATCCGTGACTAAAGTAACCTTGTCTATCGCCATGACGATAAACACCCCCACAACCTGTCCGCCCCTTGCGTTTGTCAACTTGTGGCTAAATCAGTGTGGAACAGAAGGTAGACAGAAATCACATCTAACATACTTTGACAAAAACAAGCTAATGAATAAGTCATGCAGCTTTCCACACAATAGTTTGCTCAGTGCTGTTTAAAAACATGACCAGTTTATACATTTTTTTTATTGTAGGCTATCCTGAATATGATGTTTGTTTAGATTAGGCTATATACTTTTAAACAACTACAAATTATTTTATTTGTGTGCACTGGTTGGTTTGTTGGAAGCATTGAATGCCCTTCTTGTTTGTCTGTCAGCAGTTTAATATTTAATGTCGCTTCCTTGTTTTTTAGGTTATGAGAGTTGATCTCATATTTTAAATATTTCTCTGCCACACGCCTAAAAAAAAACCTCCTGCTTAGAAATAGTCTTCTAAGTTTTTATTCCTTCTAGAAGGCCTTTTCAAATTCATCCAGATTTTCCCTCATTTTGCACTAATATCTTTTTGTGAAGCTGAAAGGCGGCATGCTTTTAACCTTTAATGCTTTTGCTTTACATGGTCTCTCAGTGCTAGTCTGCTGGAGACGGGTATATTCTACATTGTTATTTAATTGCTATAGCCTTAATAATTCCTTTCAATGCCTTACTTTTTTATTGCAAATTTACCAAGAATACGTCTGTATAATCATACAATATGAGATCATACAACTGATGTGAGCATGTGAAGTGCTCTTTTTGTTTGTCTACTGGGTTTGTGTGTGTGTACGCCTTCCCTAAAGCACAGCGCCCATGTGTTTGAAGTGCTATCCTCCGTCTGTTGTCTAACAAAGCACATGTATCCCCTAAGCTTGTGTCCTCCACATTTAAAAACACAGGCTCTCAGCTCACAGTCCTTTATTCTTCCTACACTTTATTTAAAATTACCATACAACTCATTGTCTTGCCATCAACGTGGCTATTGTGATCCAAGCAGCGTAATCAACACTGTAATCCAAAACAGATCATTCAAGTGTGGACATCAAACGAGTGGACCTTGAGCTCAAGAACAGGTGAGCAGCTTTAACAATTGCTATTTCATTACTGTGAATGCCTTTAGAGAGAGAAGCAGGTGCACTTGTGTTTGCCATGAAAAGAGAGGTCATGTTATTTTCTGACCTCTGTACAAGTGCACAAGACAAGTGCACACAGTACAAGATGTTCACAATAACAAGTTTGGGTTCTTTTTCTAAAAATGGCCATGGGCGCAGCTGTGGCCTTATAGTGGAGCATCCAACTAAGCAGATAAGCATTGAAATACACTGTCGTTCAAAAGTTTCGGGTCAGTGAGAAGGAAAGCAGGCCTAATGCTTTTATTCAGCAAGGATACATTAAATTGATCGCAACTGACAGTAAGTACTTTTACTTAAAAAAATATGTATCGCAGGTTCCACACAAATATTAAGCAGCACAGCTGTTTGATGATAATAAGAAATGTTTCTTGAGCAAATCAGCATATTGGAATCATTTCTGAAGGATTATGTGACACTGAAGACTATAATGGCTGATGAAAATTCAGCTTTGCCATCACAGGAATAAAGAACATTTTAATATATATACATTATATTTGAGATACAGAATATTTGCAACTTTGGTGAGCAAATATCTGACTGACTCCAAGCTTTTGTGTGTATTTCCTCTTTAGATGTTTCTGCAACTTTACATTCCACATGGAAAGTTCCTATTGAAAGGCAACTTGTGAATCCACATGCCCGATTTCAAGAGATGCGGGGGTTTGACATCACACAAGCACTGTGGCACCCAGAGAGATAATGATAATGATACACAACTTATGATACACAGCTAACGATAAACATTCACTTGAATGCGAATGAAATGCATCAATTAGTCAAAGATCCCACAAAAGAAAATCTGTAAACACATGTGTGTGAGTTACTGTAAAAGAGCTTTCTTTGTTGGCAAAATGTAAATACTATTATTGTTAGCATTATTTAGGCCTCACTCTGTGGTGCAATCTGTCTTTATTAACAATGAACCTACGCAAATGCTGCCACTGCAATTTATTTCTTTGAATGTATGAATCATTTTGAGCCTTAGGGAATAGAACAACTTTATGGTCATTTGCGTCCACATAGTACATACTACTAGGCCAGGATTGTAATTATGGGTACTGACGGATCAATATCACTGATTAGACAAGACTGACTAGCATTTATTTTATTAAATTAGTTTTGCCCCGCCTCAAGCACTAAACAACAGGGGAGGTGATCAATCAACCCCTCCACATTCCCTATAAAGCAACACATCACACTTCATGCCAAACTCCTCGAATGGGTTAAATTATCAATGTCTAAAAGAAAGGTTGTAGATTTTTTTTCACAGAAGAAGGAACATATGTTTAAACACAACAACACACCCACACGCCTCCACACACACCGGATATAGAGGAAACACAGTCACTGTGTGATCGGTGTAGTATCATGGCCAAACAGATCTGGCTTTCCCTGCGGAGGCTGGAAAAGACAAATTAAGCAGCGGCGTGTAGTGCCTGTTCACACTGACATACATGTGAAACAGTGTTAACGGAGGGCGGGAATGGCTTCGGAGCTAATGAGAACAGTAGGAAAAATATAGCTGCAAGCAGCCATTATCGGGGCCAAGCAGCATAAGACGACAAGACATGCCAACATTGCTGAAAGTGTCAGACCAACTGCAACAATGAGCAATTAAAGACATTTAAAGACAATTGTAGGCGAAATGGCTGAAAAATCATAGAAACTCTAAATAAAAATATGATTTAATGGAGTATCACTTTCGACCAATAGGTGGCGCGGTTAGCAAATTGATGTGATGTGGTCAGGGTGAGGTGACAATGACACATACAAAGTTTGGTGTCAAAATGTCAAGGCATTGCAATGTTAAACACTTAATAGTCATTTTGGCAGCATGCCTCAACTTTGCTGCTGCGCTATACGAAAACGGTTTCGTCAATCGACACGAAATCCATAACTTTTAGTCGGCACGGTCTGGAGATGATACGATTCGATTTTGGTGAAAATCGGACAAACGGTCTAGGAGGAGTTCGAAAAAGTAGGTTTTGACTGAAAATCAAGATGGCGGACAGGAAGTTCGGCCAAATTAGGAAAATCTGGTATCTATGTTCTCAGCTTGACCCAAGGAATCTATTAAGACCAGTGGCATTTCAACAGGGAGATGTATTCAAAAGTTATTAGCCTTTTTGGAAATTTTGTTATAACTTTTGACCACTAGGTGGCGCTGTTTCGAAACTTCTCACGCTCCTTCAGGGCATCGTACTGATGACCCATACTGAGTTTCGTAACAATTCGTTCATGCGTTCAGAAAATACAGCATTTTAGCACATAATTCAAAATGGCCGACAGACAAAATGGCTGATCTGGTAAAATTTTATATCAGACGACCCGGTATGACGCCCTGAATCTAACGAGACCACTTTTATGATTTTTGGACAAATTGTTCAGAAGTTATAAGCAAAAATAGCCATGTTTCATATCTCTGGACCAGTAGGTGGCGCTGCGCCGAAACGCAGCATGTAGCCTCAGGTCATGCTTGTGATGATATGTACCAAGTTTGGTCTGAATACGATTAAGCGTTGCGAAGATACAGCCTTAAGTTTGTTTTCGCAAGCGCTACGTAAAATTATTTTGCACGGTATTCAAAAACTGTTAAGCGAATATACTTGAATTCCATAACTTTTTGTCCACACTGCCTAAAGATGACCTGGTGCAATTTTGGTGAAAATCGGAGCATCGGCCTAGGAGGAGTTCGAAAAAGTAGGTTTTTCTGAAAATTCAAAATGGCGGAAAAATTTGCATGACGGAAAATGACGTCATATGGTGCAATCGAATCGTCATGAGCTCAGGAATCAGAGGAAAAAAGAATTTTGTTGATAGGCCTTACGGTTCAAAAGTTATTAGCATAAAAAAAGTGAAACTTTGGACAGGTGGTGGCGCTAGAGGGAATGAGTTAGAGACACCAAAATTGGTTCATTTGATGTTGGGACTGTCCTCTATCAGAATGTCAAATCAAAACAACTTTCCCGCAAACGGTTCTATGGGCTGCCATAGACGCCCAGTCGGAAGAAGAATAAAAAAGAACCGGAACAGAAACAATTGCTAATATAGCTGCAAGCAGCAATAACCGGGGCCAAGCGCAAAGAAGACGACAAGACATGCCAACATGTGTCAGACCAACTGCAGTAAGGAGCAATTTAAGACATTGTCAGATGAATTTAGGCAAAATGGCTTTAAAAATCACACTAATTAACTAAAAATATGATTTAATGAATTATCACTTTCGACCAATAGGTGGCGTAGTTACTAAATCGAGTGACAATGACAAACCTTAAGACCAGTGGCATTAAAATATGCAGATTTATTCAAAAGTTTTTAGAAATTATGTTATAACTTTTGACCAAAAGGTGGCGCTGTCTCGAAATGTGTTGAGTACCTTCAGGGCATGGTGCTGATGGCACATGCTGAGTTTTGTAATGTTGCACCAATGCATTCGTTAAGAATAGCATGTTACGTTCTATTATAGCGCCACCAATAGGCTCAATCCCACCATTTTTTTTATGTGACCTCATAGTGAGCCCATACAAGTGTGTGTAAAATTTGGTGAAAATATCTCATTTAGTTTTGGAGTTATATACATTTATGTGTATAAACACATAAAAAATGACTGACACGTGACTTTGATTGGATTTTACTACCCCTTACTATCAATATTTTCGCATTTGGGCATTATCGTTTAGCCTATCGACCTATGTTTCCAAACTTCTGACGGTGGTTTCGTCTCGATCGGACAAGCGGTTTCGAAGATATAGCCAAATGTTTTTTTCGCGCTAAATCGCAACGCTACACAAACCGTAAGACGAAACCCAGCATGTTTGGCATCGTTGGACTCGGCAACGATTCAGGAACTCAAAAAGATGACTCTCGTGAAAATAAGTCAACCACACCCAAAGTTATAAGCATTTGAAAAAAAAAATTCACCACTAGGTGGCGCTGTTTCGAAAATTCTCAGGCTCTTTCAGGGCATCGTACTGATGACCCATACCGAGTTTCGTAACAATTCGTTCATGCGTTCAGAAAATACAGCATTTTAGCACATAATTCAAAATGGCCGACAGACAAAATGGCCGATCTAGGAAAATTGGATACCAGACGACTCGGCATGACGCCCTGAATCTAACGAGACCACTTTTATGATTTTTGGACAAAGAGTACAGTAGTTATGGGGGAAAATAGCACTTTTTCGTATCTCTGGACCAGTAGGTGGCGCTGCGCCGAAACGCAGCATGTAGCCTCAGGTCATGCTTGTGATGACATGGACCAAGTTTGGTCTGAATCTGAAAAAGCGTCGCGGAGATACAGCCTTATGTGTGTTTTCGCAAGCTCTACGTAAAATTTATTTGCGTGGTATTCGAGAACGACTTGCAGCGTTTTTATGAAATCCATAACTTTTTGTCAGCATGGTCTGGAGATGATCTGGTTCAATTTTGGTGAGAATCAGAACAACGGCCTAGGACGAGTTCGAAAAAGTAGCTTTTTCAGATAATTACAAATGGCGGACAAAATATCGTGACGGAAAATGACGTCATAGGGTGCAATCGAATCGGCATTAGCTCAGAAACAAGGGGAAAAAGGAATTTTGATGATAGGCCTTACGGTTCAAAAGTTATTAGCATAATAAAAGTGAAAATTTGGACAGGTGGTGGCGCTAGAGGGATTGAGTTGGAGACTCCAAATTTGCTCTGTTGACTTTTCAGACTGTCCTCTATCAGTGTACCAAATTTCATAACTTTCCCGCAAACGGTTCTATGGGCTGCCATAGACACCCAGTCGGAAGAAGAAGAAGAAGAAACGGAAGAATAATAAGAACCGGAACAGATACAATAGGTGCCACCGCACCTTCGGTGCTTGGCCCCTAAATATAGCTGCAAGCAGCCATTACCGGGGCCAAGCGCAAGAAGCGGCAACAGATGCCATCATGGGTGGGAGTGGCAGACCAACTGCAGCAAGGAGCAATTAAAGACATTTTAAGAGAACTTGGATAAATGGCTAAAAAAATCATATATACAGTAACTTTTAAGATGATTTAATGGTTTATCACTTTTGACAAATAGGTGGCGCAGTTACCAAATTGATGTGATGTGGTCAGAGTGAGGTGACAATGACACATACAAAGTTTGGTGTCAAAATGTCAAGGCATTGCAGAGATAAAGACTTAATAGTCATTTTGGCAGCATGCCTCAACTTTGCTGCTGCGCTATACGAAAACGGTTTCGTCAATCGACACGAAATCCATAACTTTTAGTCGGCACGGTCTGGAGATGATACGATTCGATTTTGGTGAAAATCGGACAAACGGTCTAGGAGGAGTTCAAAAAAGTAGGTTTTGACTGATGTGGTACATTTGTTTTCGCAAGCGCTACGTAAAATTAGTTTGCATGTTTATCAAAAACGATTTGACGAATCAACTTGAATTCCATAACTTTTTGTCCCCACTGCCTGAAGATGATCTGGTGCAATTTTGGTGAAAATTGGAGCATCGGCCTAGGAGGAGTTCGAAAAAGTAGGTTTTTCTGAAAATTCAAAATGGCGGAAAAATTTGCATGACGGAAAATGACGTCATAGGGTGCAATCGAATCGTCGTGAGCTCAGGAATCAGAGGAAAAAAGAATTTTGTTGATAGGCCTTATGGTTCAAAAGTTATTAGCATAAATATGAGTGAACTTTTGGACAGGTGGTGGCGCTAGAGGGAATGAGTTAGAGATACATTAGAGTTAGAGATTCATTAAAGAGATATAGGCTTTCGGGGACACATAAGGCTACATATTGAAGTGACCCTATTATAGCCATCCAAATGAAGAAGTTAGACCTTTTCTGATAATCATTGATCTAGAGAGTCCAGAGAATTGTACTGCACTGATTTTGAGAATTATGATATAGAGATTATATAATCATAGATGGAAAACACCATTTACAGCCAATAGAGGCAATTTACCATAGGAAATGTATGGTTTTAAACCTTTTTAACACACAATAATTATTTATTAATTTTCATTTATTCATTTATTTAGTCATTCTTTTTATTTATTTCTTTGATGTGTTTTATTGTTTAAAATGTCTGCGTAATGTCCTTTTATAATAAATTTGTATGGAGACTTGCATCATACAGTTGTCAGGTTTATAATGAAGTACTTACAACAAAAGGTGATGTAAGAAATTAAACAAACTCTTTGCAGCAGAAAGAGAAAAAAGAAAGGAAAGACAATGAACTTTGAGATATATTAGACTATCTTTGCTGCTTCATTTTCATCATATTCCAACACTTCAAGTATTGATAAACAGGTAAGACTATTTTTATCTTTTAAATTAGTTATAACTGTTATTACATTGACATACTATGCCTAGAATACTCTGTAATATTTGTTTCTGTTATAAGGATATTCTGTTAAATAAATAGTTGCTTTAAACACAATGTTTTAGAAGTACATAATTCACTTGTAAAGTGTAACTAAAATAAAAAATCGTAATCAAATCCTCATTGTCTTTAGGTACATCAAATGTCTTACGCTGCTCTGATGACAAGATCATCTTCATTATAGGACAATATTCAACTCCAGAACCAGCTGAAGATTCTATTCAATGCAAATCAAGGAATCAGTTTGACTGCAGAAAAACAATGTCCAGATCATCACAGCACCATCACCATTGTGGACTACTTCTGTGTGGCTCAGTTCAGCATTCAGATTATCACCATCACCATTGTGGACTACATCTGTGTGGCTCAGTTCAGCATTCAGATCATCACACCACCATCACCATTGTGGACTACATCTGTGTTGCTCAGTTCAGCATTCAGATCATCACACCACCATCACCATTGTGGACTACATCTGTGTGACTCAGTTCAGCACATACTGAAATGCTGACCATTCTGAAATGCTTATCACAGTTGTATCTGACATTGTTGGATATATATTTGAAATAAATGATTTTTAACTTCCTTTTTAATTTCTACAGAAGCACCTATTGCCTAATGGCCATGAAATTTTGCATGCTTGTTTAGAGTCATGTCATTTGCTTATTTTTAAGAAAATCTGATCTTTCCTTGAGGACTGTAAAACACCCTTATGCCATTTCTGAAATGTTCTGTTGAAATGTGCCTGGAAAAGAATATGCTAAAACACCGAGAAAGGAGAAGCTTAAACAATAATACTTGATACAAACAATTGTGTGCATGCTTACACACACACACACGCACACACACACACACACACACAGAATATGTTAGCATGAAAATCTCTTAATGGTATATAAGCATTTCACATATTTTTTTGTGATGTAATTATTATACATCCATTATAATAATAAAAAATAGCTTTAAGCATTTGTTTGTTAGCCAATACTGAAAGCTGATAAAAATGATTAAAAATGTCTAATGCTGCTGCTCCATCTATTGGACAACAGTGGTATTACATACTATTCAGTTGAAATGAATTAATAGAATGAATTGGTTTTTCACTTCTATCTCGGGAACGAGAAAATGGAAAAATGTGAAACTCAGAACTTAGATCGTGTTTGAGGAGTCCTGTTGAAGAATACCATTCCTGTGTTGCTGGGTGATTGAGTTTTTACTCTTATTTACTGGGAGTAATGTCTGTTGAAATGCATATCTTTGTGGGCTTATATCTCGGGAATGCCCAGGCCAAATCGCACCATACTTGAATCGAAGCTAGATGAGGACATGCTCTTTCCAACAAGCTCTCCCACAAGGATCTAGCTGGTATATTCAGGGAGTTACAGCCGTTCCAAGACCGGGGTCTCACGGATTAGCGATTTGCGGGGGGGAGGGGGCTAGGGGGGGGGTGCTCCCGAGCCCCGCGACGATAGATTTAGATAAAGATCTTACCAAGGACCTTACCATCAAAATTTGAGCGCGCAGCGACTTTCCGTTCTCGAGTTATGAATGAATTTGTACTGAGGGGGCGTGGCTTAAATGGCGGACAAACGTTACTTTCACTTTAGGATTCTCATTTTTAATTGTGACACAATATTCATTAGTGTGTAATAGTCAATAGTCTCACAAAATGTGAGTGTAAATGTTCAAATAGTTATATTATAAAGTCTAAATAAGAATCATAGAATAATATTAGTTATATTGCATGACAAAATGACTATTTTAAACAGCAGGGGGCAGTAGAATACCACTTATTGGCTTAATATTTAATTCTGTTCTTAGAATTTTCACCTGTTTAACTGTTATAGAGGCATTAATTATTATTATCTCATTTAAGCACCTATTGCCTAATGGCCATGAAATTTTGCATGCTTGTTTAGAGTCATGTCATTTGTTTATTTTTAAGAAAATCTGATCTTTCCTTGAGGACTGTAAAACACCATTATGCCATTTCTGAAATATTCTGTTGAAATGTGCCTGGAAAAGAATACGCTAAAGCACAGAGAAAGAAGAAGCTTAAACAATAATACTTGATACACACAATTGTGTGCATGCTTACACACACACACACACACACACACACACACACACACACACACACACACACACACACACACAACACACACACACAGACACACACACACACACACACACGGAATGTTAGTGTCAAAATACCTTTTAATGCATATAAGCATTTCACATATTTTTTTGTGATGTAATTATTATACATCCATTATAATAATAAAAAATAGCTTTAAGCATTTGTTTGTTAGCCAATACTGAAAGCTGACAAAAATGATTAAAAATGACTAATGCTGTTGCTCCATCTATTGGACAACATTGGTATTACATCATATTCAGTTGAAATGAATTAATAGAATGAATTGTTTTTTCACTTATCTCGGGAATGAGAAAATGAAAAAATGTGAAACTCAGAACTTAGATAGTGTTTGAGGAGTCCTGTTGAACAAGACCATTTCTGTGTTGCTGGGTGATTGAGTTTTTACTCTTATTTACCGGGAGTAATGTCTGTTGAAATGCATATCTTTGTGGGCTTATATCTCGGGAATGCCCGGCCCAAATCGCACCATACTTGAATCGAAGCTAGATGAGGACGGGCTCTTTCCAACAAGCTCTCCCACAAGGATCTAGCTGGTCTATTCAGGGAGATACAGCTGTTCCAAGACCGGGGTCTCACGGAATAGCGATCCGCGGGGGGGTAGATTTAGCGACGATAGATTTAGATAAAGATCTTACCAAGGACCTTACCATCAAAATTTGAGTGTGCAGCGACTTTCCGTTCTCGAGTTATGAATGAATTTGTACTGAGGGGGCGTGGCCTAAATGGCGGACAAACGTTACTTTCACTTTAGGATTCTCATTTTTAAAATGTGACACAATATTCATTAGTGCAATAGTCAATAGTCTTACAAAATGTGAGTGTAAATGTTAAAATAGTTATATTATAAAGTCTAAATAAGAATCATAGAATAATATTAGTTATATTGCATGAAAAAATTACTATTTTAAACAGCAGGGGGCAGTAGAATACCACTTATTGACTTAATATTCAATTATGTTTTTAGAATTTTCACCTGTTTAACTGTTATAGAGGCATTAATTATTATTATCTCATTTAGAGTCACATGTTCTGACATGTTTTTAAGAAGATCTGAGCATTCATTGAAGAGATATAGGCTTTCGGGGACACATAAGGCTATATATTGAAGTGACCCTATTATAGCCATCCAAATGAATAAGTTATAGCCTCAGTTTCTGATAATCATTGATCTAGAGAGTCCAGAGAATTGTACTGCAATGATTTTGAGTATTGTGATATGAAAAATTATACGATCATACATGGAAAAGACCATTTACAGCCAATACAGGCAATTTACCATAGGAAATACATGGTTTTTAAGCTTTTTAACAGTTACAGCGCCATCTATGGTCCGATCTCCATGAAACTTTGCATGCTTCTTCACCATGTTATAACACATATGCTCATCAATTATTGTGAAGTTCTGAGTTTTTATTTATGATTTATAGGCTTTTGAGTGTATTTTGACAGGCCCATTTTCTAAACGACCCTGTTATAGTAAACCAAAGGGCAAATTTCAACTTTTTTTCGATAATTATTGATCTAGAGAGTCTAGAGAATTGTCCTAGACTGGTTTGGTTCCGATCGGGCAAAAAACCAGGGACTAGTTTGCAAAAGTAGGTTTTTAACATATTTGTGAATATTTAATGAACAATTTGATTGACAGCAATGGTTCTAGAGGCAAAGTTGTTCAGCCTGAGGAGATCTATCGACTGATATGCATTTTATGGGGATTTGTGCAACACCACGTGATTACAGAGCCGTAAAACGACCAACTGCAGCAAGAAGCAATTAAAGACATTTTAAGAGAACTTTGGATAAATGGCTAAAAAAATCATACAGTAACTTTTAAGATAATTTAATGGTTTATAACTTTCGACAAATAGGTAGCGCAGTTACCAAATTGATGTGATGTGGTCAGAGTGAGGTGACAATGACACATACAAAGTTTGGTGTCAAAATGTCAAGGCATTGCATTGTTAAAGACTTAATAGTCATTTTGGCAGCATGCCTCAACTTTGCTGCTGCGCTATACAAAAACGGTTTCGTCAATCGACACGAAATCCATAACTTTTAGTCGGCACGGTCTGGAGATGATACGATTCGATTTTGGTGAAAATCGGACAAACGGTCTAGGAGGAGTTCGAAAAAGTAGGTTTTGACTGAAAATCAAGATGGCGGACAGGAAGTTCGGTCAAATAAGGAAAACCTGGTATCTATGTTCTCAGCTTGACCCAAGGAATATATTAAGACCAGTGGCATTTCAACAGGCAGATTTATTCAAAAGTTATTAGCCTTTTTTGAAATTTCTTTATAACTTTTGACCACTAGGTGGTGCTGTTTCGAAACTTCTCAAGCTCCTTCAGGGCATCGTACTGATGACCCATACCGAGTTTCGTAACAATCCGTTCATGCGTTCAGAAAATACAGCATTTTAGCACATAATTCAAAATGGCCGACAGACAAAATGGCCGATCTGGGAAAATTGGATATCAGTCGACTCGGTATGACGCCCTGAATCTAACGAGGCCACTTTTATGATTTTTGGACAAACCGTTCAGGAGTTATGAGCAAAAATAACCATTTTTCATATCTCCGGACCAGTAGGTGGCGCTGCGCCGAAACGCTGCATGTTGCCTTAGGTCATGCTTGTGATGACTTGTACCAAGTTTGGTCTGAATACGATAAAGCGTTGCGGAGATACAGCCTTAAGTTTGTTTTCGCAAGCTCTACGTAAAATTTTTTTGCACGTCATTCAAAAACTTTTAAGCGAATCAACTTGAATTCCATAACTTTTTGTCCCCACTGTCTGAAGATGATCTGGTGCAATTTTGGTGAAAATCGGAGCATCGCCCTAGGAGGAGTTCGAAAAAGTAGGTTTTTCTGATAATTCAAAATGGCGGAAAAATTTGCATGACGGAAAATGACGTCATAGGGTGCAATCGAATCGTCATGAGCTCAGGAATCAGAGGAAAAAAGAATTTTGTTGATAGGCCTTGCGGATCAAAAGTTATTAGCATAAATGTGAGTGAAACTTTGGACAGTTGGTGGCGCTAGAGGGAATGAGTTAGAGACACCAAAATTGGTGTACTTAATGTTGGGACTGTCCTCTATCAGAATGTCAAACCAAAACAACTTTCCCGGACACGGTTCTATGGGCTGCCATAGACCCCCAGTCGGAAGAAGAAGAATAATAATAATAAAATATAGCTGCAAGCAGCCATTAAACGGGGCCAAGCAGTAGAAGACGATAAGACATGCCAACATGGCTGAAAGTGTCAGACCAACTGAAAAAATGAGCAATTTAAAGACATTTTAAGAGGAATTTCGGCAAATGGTCGAAAAATCATGCATACAGTAACTTATGAGATGATTTAATGGTTTATCACTTTCGACCAATAGGTGGCGCAGTTATGAACTCGATGTGATGTGGTCAGAGTGAAGTGACAATGACACATACAAAGTTAGTTGTCAATATGTCGAGACATTGCAGATATAAAGCCTTAATAGTCATTTTGGCAGCATGCCTCAACTTTGCTGCTGCGGTATACGAAAACGGTTTTGTCTATCGACACGAAATCCATAACTTTTGGTCGGGACAGTCTGAAGATGATACGATTCGATTTTGGTGAAAATCGGACAAACGGTCTAGGAGGAGTTCGAAAAAGTAGCTTTTGAATGAAAATCAAGATGGTGGACAGGAAGTTCGGCCAAATAAGGAAAACCTGGTATCTATGTTCTCAGCTTGACCGAAGGAATCTATTAAGACCAGTGGCATTTCAACAGGCAGATTTATTCAAAAGTTATTAGCCTTTTTGGAAATTTTGTTATAACTTTTGACCACAAGGTGGCGCTGTTTCGAAATATTTTTAGTACCTTCAGGGATGGTGTTGTTGGCACATTCTGAGTTTCTTAATATTACATCAATGCATTTGTTTAGTATAGCATTTTATTTCACAAAACTCTATTGAAGTCAATGGGAATTTCATGTTTTGTTCTATTATAGCGCCACCAAGGGGCTCAGTCCCACAATTTTTTTTATGTGTCCTCAGAGTGAGCCCATACGTATGTGTGTCAATTTTGGTGAAAATATCTCAATTCACTTCAGAGTTATAGACATTTATATGAAAAAACACGTAAAAAATGACTGACACATGACTTTGTTTGAATTTTACGACCCCTTACTATCAATATTTTCGCATTTGGGCATTAGCGTATAGCCTATCGACCTATGTTTCCAAACTTCTGGCGGTGGTTTCGTCTCGATCGGACAAGCGGTTTTGAAGATATAGCCAAATGTTTTTTTCGCGCTATATCGCAACGCTACACAAACCGTAAGACGAAACCCAGCATGTTTGGTATCGTTGGACTCGGCAACGATTCAGGAGCTCAAAAAGATGACTCTCGTGAAAATAAGTTGACCACACCCAAAGTTATAAGCATTTGAAAAAAAAAGTTCACCACTAGGTGGCGCTGTTTCGAAACTTCCCAGGCTCTTTCAGGGCATCGTACTGATGACCCATACTGAGTTTCGTAACAATTCGTTCATGCGTTCAGAAAATACAGCATTTTAGCACATAATTCAAAATGGCCGACAGACAAAATGGCCGATATGGGAAAATTGGATATCAGTCGACTCGGCATGACGCCCTGAATCAAACGAGGTCAAGTTTATGATTTTTGGACAAACCGTTCAGGAGTTATGAGCAAAAATAGCCATTTTTCATATCTCCGGACCAGTAGGTGGCGCTGCGCCGAAACGCTGCAGGTAGCCTCAGGTCATGCTTGTGATGACACGTACCAAGTTTGGTCTGAATACGATTAAGCATTGCGGAGATACAGCCTTACGTTTGTTTTCGCAAGCGATACGTAAAATTAGTTTGCAAGTTTTTCAAAAACTGTTTGACGAATCAACTTGAATTCCATAACTTTTTGTCCACACTGCCTGAAGATGATCTGGTGCAATTTTGGTGAAAATCGGAGCATCGGCCTAGGAGGAGTTCGAAAAAGTAGCTTTTTTGGAAAATTCAAGATGGCGGCCAAATTATTATGACGGAAAATGACGTCATAGGGTGCAATCGAATCGGCATGAGCTCAGGAACAAGGGGAAAAAAGAATTTTGTTGATAGGCCTTACGGTTCAAAAGTTATTAGCATAATAAAAGTGAAACTTTGGACAGGTGGTGGCGCTAGAGGGAATGACTTAGAAACACCAAAATTGGTGTATTTAATGTTGGGACTGTCCTCTATCAGAATGTCAAACCAAAACAACTTTCCCGCAATCGGTTCTATGGGCTGCCATAGACGCTAAGTCGGAAGAAGAAGAAAAAGAATAATAATAATAAGAACGGGAACAGATACAATAGGTGCCCGCACCTTCGGTGCTTGGCCCCTAATAATAATAATAATAAGAACCGGAACAGATACAATAGGTGCCTCCGCACCTTCGGTGCTTGGCCCCTAAATATAGCTGCAAGCAGCCATTACCGGGGCCAAGCGCAAGAAGCGGCAACAGATGCCATCATGGGTGGGAGTGGCAGACCAACTGCAGCAATGAGCAATTAAAGACATTTTAAGAGAACTTTGGATAAATGGCATTAAATCATATATACAGTAACTTTTAAGATAATGTAATGGTTTATCACTTTCGACAAATAGGTGGAGCACTTACAAAATTGATGTGATGTGGTCAGAGTGAGGTGAAAATGACACATATAAAGTTTGGTGTCAAAATGTCAAGGCATTGCAGAGATAAAGACTGAATAGTCCTTTTGGCATCCTACATCAAATTTGCTGCTGCGCTACACGAGAACGGTTTTGTCTATCGACACGAAATCCATAACTTTTAGTCGGCACAGTCTGGAGATGATACGATTCGATTTTGGTGAAAATCGGACAAACGGTCTAGGAGGAGTTCGAAAAAGTAGGTTTTGACTGAAAATCAAGATGGCGGACAGGAAGTTTGGCCAAATTAGGAAAATCTGGTATCTCTGTTCTCAGCTTGACCCAAGGAATCTATTAAGACCAGTGGCATTTCAACAGGGAGATGTATTCAAAAGTTATTAGCCTTTTTGGAAATTTTGTTATAACTTTTGTCCACTAGGTGGCGCTGTTTCGAAACTTCTCACGCTCCTTCAGGGCATCGTACTGATGACCCATACTGAGTTTCGTAACAATTCGTTCATGCGTTCAGAAAATACAGCATTTTAGCACATAATTCAAAATGGCCGACAGACAAAATGGCTGATCTGGTAAAATTTTATATCAGACGACCCAGTATGACGCCCTGAATCTAACGAGACCACTTTTATGATTTTTGGACACATTTTTCAGAAGTTATAAGCAAAAATAGCCATGTTTCATATCTCTGGACCAGTAGGTGGCGCTGCGCCGAAACGCAGCATGTAGCCTCAGGTCATGCTTGTGATGATATGTACCAAGTTTGGTCTGAATACTATTAAGCGTTGCGAAGATACAGCCTTAAGTTTGTTTTTGCAAGCGCTACGTAAAATTATTTTGCACGGTATTCAAAAACTGTTAAGCGAATATACTTGAATTCCATAACTTTTTGTCCACACTGCCTAAAGATGATCTGGTGCAATTTTGGTGAAAATCGGAGCATCGGCCTAGGAGGAGTTCGAAAAAGTAGGTTTTTCTGAAAATTCAAAATGGCGGACAAATTTGCATAACGGAAAATGACGTCATAGGGTGCAATCGAATCGGCATAAGCTCAGAAACATGGGGAAAAAAGAATTTCTATGATAGGCCTTACGGTTCAAAAGTTATTAGCAAAACAAAAGTAAAACTTTGGACAGGTGGTGGCGCTAGAGGGAATGAGTTAGAGACACCAAAATTGGTGTATTTAATGTTGGGACTGTCCTCTATTAGAATGTCAAACCAAAACAACTTTCCCGCAATCGGTTCTATGGGCTGCCATAGACGCCCAGTCGGAAGAAGAATAAAAAAGAACCGGAACAGAAACAATTGATAATATAGCTGCAAGCAGCCATTATCGGGGCCAAGCGCAAGAAGCGGCAACAGATGCCATCATGGGTGGGAGTGGCAGACCAACTGCAGCAAGGAGCAATTAAAGACATTTTAAGAGAACTTGGATAAATGGCTAAAAAATCACATATACAGTAACTTTTAAGATGATTTAATGGTTTATCATTTTGACAAATAGGTGGCGCAGTTACCAAATTGATGTGATGTGGTCAGAGTGAGGTGACAATGACACATACAAAGTTTGGTGTCAAAATGTCAAGGCATTGCAGAGATAAAGACTTAATAGTCATTTTTGCAGCATGCCTCAACTTTGCTGCTGCGCTATACGAAAACGGTTTTCGTCAATCGACACGAAATCCATAACTTTTAGTCGGCACGGTCTGGAGATGATACGATTCGATTTTGGTGAAAATCGGACAAACGGTCTAGGAGGAGTTCGAAAAAGTAGGTTTTGACTGAAAATCAAGATGGCGGACAGGAAGTTCGGCCAAATAAGGAAAACCTGGTATCTATGTTCTCAGCTTGACCCAAGGAATCTATTAAGACCAGTGGCATTTCAACAGGCAGATTTATTCAAAAGTTATTAGCCTTTTTGGAAATTTCTTTATAACTTTTGACCACTAGGTGGTGCTGTTTCGAAACTTCTCAAGCTCCTTCAGGGCATCGTACTGATGACCCATACCGAGTTTCGTAACAATTCGTTCATGCGTTCAGAAAATACAGCATTTTAGCACATAATTCAAAATGGCCGACAGACAAAATGGCCGATCTGGGAAAATTGGTTATCAGTCGACTCGGTATGACGCCCTGAATCTAACGAGGCCACTTTTATGATTTTTGGACAAACCGTTCAGGAGTTATGAGCAAAAATAACCATTTTTCATATCTCCGGACCAGTAGGTGGCGCTGCGCCGAAACGCTGCATGTTGCCTCAGGTCATGCTTGTGATGACTTGTACAAAGTTTGGTCTGAATACGATAAAGCGTTGCGGAGATACAGCCTTAAGTTTGTTTTCGCAAGCGCTACGTAAAATTATTTTGCACGTTATTCAAAAACTTTTAAGCGAATCAACTTGAATTCCATAACTTTTTGTCCCCACTGTCTGAAGATGATCTGGTGCAATTTTGGTGAAAATCGGAGCATCGCCCTAGGAGGAGTTCGAAAAAGTAGGTTTTTCTGAAAATTCAAAATGGCGGAAAAATTTGCATGACGGAAAATGACGTCATAGGGTGCAATCGAATCGTCATGAGCTCAGGAATCAGAGGAAAAAAGAATTTTGTTGATAGGCCTTACGGTTCAAAAGTTATTAGCATAAATGTGAGTGAAACTTTGGACAGGTGGTGGCGCTAGAGGGAATGAGTTAGAGACACCAAAATTGGTGTACTTAATGTTGGGACTGTCCTCTATCAGAATGTCAAACCAAAACAACTTTCCCGGACACGGTTCTATGGGCTGCCATAGACCCCCAGTCGGAAGAAGAAGATAATAATAATAATAATAATAATAATAAGAACCGGAACAGATACAATAGGTGCCTCCGCACCTTCGGTGCTTGGCCCCTAAATATAGCTGCAAGCAGCCATTACCGGGGCCAAGCGCAAGAAGCGGCAACAGATGCCATCATGGGTGGGAGTGGCAGACCAACTGCAGCAATGAGCAATTAAAGACATTTTAGGAGAACTTTGGATAAATGGCAAAAAAATCATCTATACAGCAACTTAAGATAATTTAATGGTTTATCACTTTCGACAAATAGGTGGCGCACTTACGAAATTGATGTGATGTGGTCAGAGTGAGGTGACAATGACACATGCAAAGTTTGGTGTCAAATTGTCAAGGCATTGCAGAGATAAAGACTGAATAGTCCTTTTGGCATCCTACCCCAACTTTGCTTCTGCGCTACACAAAAACGGTTTTGTCTATTGACACGAAATCCATAACTTTTAGTCGGCACAGTCTGGAGATGATACGATTCGATTTTGGTGAAAATCGGACAAACGGTCTAGGAGGAGTTCGAAAAAGTAGGTTTTGACTGAAAATCAAGATGGCGGACAGGAAGTTCGGCCAAATTAGGAAAATCTGGTATCTATGTTCTCAGCTTGACCCAAGGAATCTATTAAGACCAGTGGCATTTCAACAGGGAGATTTATTCAAAAGTTATTAGCCTTTTTGGAAATTTTGTTATAACTTTTGACCACAAGGTGGCGCTGTTTCGAAACTTCTCAGGCTCCTTCAGAGCATCGTACTGATGACCCATACTGAGTTTCGTAACAATTCGTTCATGCGTTCAGAAAATACAGCATTTTAGCACATAATTCAAAATGGCCGACAGACAAAATGGCCGATATGGGAAAATTGGATATCAATCAACTCAACATGACGCCCTGAATCTAACGAGACCACATTTATGATTTTTGGACAAACCGTTCAGGAGTTATGAGCAAAAATAGCCATTTTTCATATCTCCGGACCAGTAGGTGGCGCTGCGCCGAAACGCTGCAGGTAGCCTCAGGTCATGCTTGTGATGACATGTACCAAGTTTGGTCTGAATACGATAAAGCGTTGCGGAGATACAGCCATAAGTTTGTTTTCGTAAGCGCTACGTAAAATTATTTTGCACGTTATTCAAAAACTTTTAAGCGAATCAACTTGAATTCCATAACTTTTTGTCCCCACTGTCTGAAGATGATCTGGTGCAATTTTGGTGAAAATCGGAGCATCGCCCTAGGAGGAGTTCGAAAAAGTAGGTTTTTCTGAAAATTCAAAATGGCGGAAAAATTTGCATGACGGAAAATGACGTCATAGGGTGCAATCGAATCGTCATGAGCTCAGGAATCATAGGAAAGAAGAATTTTGTTGATAGGCCTTACGGTTCAAAAGTTATTAGCATAAATGTGAGTGAAAGTTTGGACAGGTGGTGGCGCTAGAGGGAATAAGTTAGAGACACCAAAATTGGTGTAATTAATGATGGGACTGTCCTCTATCAGAATGTCAAACCAAAACAACTTTCCCGGACACGGTTCTATGGGCTGCCATAGACCCCAGTCGGAAGAAGAAGAAAATAATAATAATAATAATAATAATAAGAACCGGAACAGATACAATAGGTGCCTCCGCACCTTCGGTGCTTGGCCCCTAAATATAGCTGCAAGCAGCCATTACCGGGGCCAAGCGCAAGAAGCGGCAACAGATGCCATCATGGGTGGGAGTGGCAGACCAACTGCAGCAATGAGCAATTAAAGACATTTTAAGAGAACTTTGGATAAATGACATTAAATCATATATACAGTAACTTTTAAGATAATTTAATGGTTTATCACTTTCGACAAATACGTGGAGCACTTACAAAATTGATGTGATGTGGTCAGAGTGAGGTGAAAATGACACATACAAAGTTTGGTGTCAAAATGTCAAGGCATTGCAGAGATAAAGACTGAATAGTCCTTTTGGCATCCTACATCAAATTTGCTGCTGCGCTACACGAAAACGGTTTTGTCTATCGACACGAAATCCATAACTTTTAGTCGGCACAGTCTGGAGATGATACGATTCGATTTTGGTGAAAATCGGACAAACGGTCTAGGAGGAGTTCGAAAAAGTAGGTTTTGACTGAAAATCAAGATGGCGGACAGGAAGTTCGGCCAAATTAGGAAAATCTGGTATCTATGTTCTCAGCTTGACCCAAGGAATCTATTAAGACCAGTGGCATTTCAACAGGGAGATGTATTCAAAAGTTATTAGCCTTTTTGGAAATTTTGTTATAACTTTTGACCACTAGGTGGCGCTGTTTCGAAACTTCTCACGCTCCTTCAGGGCATCGTACTGATGACCCATACTGAGTTTCGTAACAATTCGTTCATGCGTTCAGAAAATACAGCATTTTAGCACATAATTCAAAATGGCCGACAGACAAAATGGCTGATCTGGTAAAATTTTATATCAGACGACCCGGTATGACGCCCTGAATCTAACGAGACCACTTTTATGATTTTTGGACAAATTGTTCAGAAGTTATAAGCAAAAATAGCCATGTTTCATATCTCTGGACCAGTAGGTGGCGCTGCGCCGAAACGCAGCATGTAGCCTCAGGTCATGCTTGTGATGATATGTACCAAGTTTGGTCTGAATACGATTAAGCGTTGCGAAGATACAGCCTTAAGTTTGTTTTCGCAAGCGCTACGTAAAATTATTTTGCACGGTATTCAAAAACTGTTAAGCGAATATACTTGAATTCCATAACTTTTTGTCCACACTGCCTAAAGATGACCTGGTGCAATTTTGGTGAAAATCGGAGCATCGGCCTAGGAGGAGTTCGAAAAAGTAGGTTTTTCTGAAAATTCAAAATGGCGGAAAAATTTGCATGACGGAAAATGACGTCATATGGTGCAATCGAATCGTCATGAGCTCAGGAATCAGAGGAAAAAAGAATTTTGTTGATAGGCCTTACGGTTCAAAAGTTATTAGCATAAAAAAAGTGAAACTTTGGACAGGTGGTGGCGCTAGAGGGAATGAGTTAGAGACACCAAAATTGGTGCATTTGATGTTGGGACTGTCCTCTATCAGAATGTCAAATCAAAACAACTTTCCCGCAAACGGTTCTATGGGCTGCCATAGACGCCCAGTCGGAAGAAGAATAAAAAAGAACCGGAACAGAAACAATTGCTAATATAGCTGCAAGCAGCCATTACCGGGGCCAAGCGCAAGAAGCGGCAACAGATGCCATCATGGGTGGGAGTGGCAGACCAACTGCAGCAAGGAGCAATTAAAGACATTTTAAGAGAACTTGGATAAATGGCTAAAAACTCACATATACAGTAACTTTTAAGATAATTTGATGGTTTATCACTTTTGACAAATAGGTGGCGCAGTTACCAAATTGATGTGATGTGGACAGAGTGAGGTGACAATGACACATACAAAGTTTGGTGTCAAAATGTCAAGGCATTGCAGAGATAAAGACTTAATAGTCATTTTGGCAGCATGCCTCAACTTTGCTGCTGCGCTATACGAAAACGGTTTCGTCAATCGACACGAAATCCATAACTTTTAGTCGGCACGGTCTGGAGATGATACGATTCGATTTTGGTGAAAATCGGACAAACGGTCTAGGAGGAGTTCAAAAAAGTAGGTTTTGACTGAAAATCAAGATGGCGGACAGGAAGTTCGGCCAAATAAGGAAAACCTGGTATCTATGTTCTCAGCTTGACCCAAGGAATCTATTAAGACCAGTGGCATTTCAACAGGCAGATTTATTTAAAAGTTATTAGCCTTTTTGGAAATTTGTTTATAACTTTTGACCACTAGGTGGTGCTGTTTCGAAACTTCTCAAGCTCCTTCAGGGCATCGTACTGATGACCCATACCGAGTTTCGTAACAATTCGTTCATGCGTTCAGAAAATACAGCATTTTAGCACATAATTCAAAATGGCCGACAGACAAAATGGCTGATCTGGGAAAATTGGATATCAGTCGACTCGGTATGACGCCCTGAATCTAACGAGGCCACTTTATGATTTTTGGACAAACCGTTCAGGAGTTATGAGCAAAAATAGCCATTTTTCATATCTCCGGACCAGTAGGTGGCGCTGCGCTGAAACGCTGCATGTTGCCTCAGGTCATGCTTGTGATGACTTGTACCAAGTTTGGTGTGAATACGATAAAGCGTTGCGGAGATACAGCCTTAAGTTTGTTTTCGCAGGTGCTACGTAAAATTATTTTGCACGTTATTCAAAAACTTTTAAGCGAATCAACTTGAATTCCATAACTTTTTGTCCCCACTGTCTGAAGATGATCTGGTGCAATTTTGGTGAAAATCAGAGCATCGCCCTAGGAGGAGTTCGAAAAAGTAGGTTTTTCTGAAAATTCAAAATGGCGGAAAAATTTGCATGACGGAAAATGACGTCATAGGGTGCAATCGAATCGTCATGGGCTCAGGAATCAGAGGAAAAAAGAATTTTGTTGATAGGCCTTACGGTTCAAAAGTTATTAGCATAAATGTGAGTGAAACTTTGGACAGGTGGTGGCGCTAGAGGGAATGAGTTAGAGACACCAAAATTGGTGTACTTAATGTTGGGACTGTCCTCTATCAGAATGTCAAACCAGAACAACTTTCCCGGACACGGTTCTATGGGCTGCCATAGACCCCCAGTCGGAAGAAGAAGAATAATAATAATAATAATAATAAATATAGCTGCAAGCAGCAATAACCGGGGCCAAGCGCAAAGAAGACGACAAGACATGTCAACATGTGTCAGACCAACTGCAGCAAGGAGCAATTTAAGACATTTAAAGATTAATTTAGGCAAAATGGCTTAAAAATCACACTAATTAACAAAAAATGTGATTTAATGGATTATCACTTTTGACCAATAGGTGGCGTAGTTACAAAAACGATGTGATGTGGTCAGAGTCTGGTGACAATGACAAACCTTAAGACCAGTGGCATTAAAATACGCAGATTTATTCAAAAGTTTTTAGAAATTATGTTATAACTTTTGACCAAAAGGTGGCGCTGTCTCGAAATGTTTTGAGTACCTTCAGGGCATGGTGCTGATGGCACATGCTGAGTTTTGTAATGTTACACCAATGCATTCGTTAAGAATAGCATGTTACGTTCTATTATAGCGCCACCAAGAGGCTCAATCCCACCATTTTTTTTATGTGACCTCAAATTGAGCCCATACATGTGTGTGTAAAATTTGGTGAAAATATCTCATTTAGTTTTGGAGTTATATACATTTATGTGAATAAACACATAAAAAATGACTGACACGTGACTTTGATTGGATTTTACTACCCCTTACTATCAATATTTTCGCATTTGGGCATTAGCGTATAGCCTATCGACCTATGTTTCCAAACTTCTGGCGGTGGTTTCGTCTCGATCGGACAAGCGGTTTCGAAGATATCGGCAAATGTTTTTTAAGCGCTAAATCACAACGCTACACAAACCGTAAACAAAACCTAAGCATATTTGGTATCTGTGGACTCGGCAAGGATTCAGGATCCCAACGAGATGACTCCCGTGAAAATACGTCAAACACAACCAGAGTTATCAGCATTTGAAAAATCAATTTTGCCACTAGGTGGCGCTGTTTCGAAACTTCTCAGGCTCCTTCAGGGTATCGTACTGATGACCCATACCGAGTTTCGTAACAATTCGTTCATGCGTTCATAAAATACAGCATTTTAGCACATTATTCAAAATGGCCGACAGCCAAAATGGCCGATCTGGGAAAATTGGATATCTGTCGACTCGGCATGACGCCCTGAATCTAACAAGACCAACTTTATTATTTTTGGACAAACTGTTCAGTAGTTATGAGCAAAAATAGCAATTTTTCGTATCTCTGGACCAGTAGGTGGCGCTGCGCCGAAACGCAGCATGTAGCCTCAGGTCATGCTTGTAATGACATGTACCAAGTTTGGTTTGAATACGATAAAGCGTTGCGGAGATACAGCCTTATGTCTATTTTTGCAAGCGCTACTTAAAATTAATTTGCGTGGTATTCGAGAACAACTTGCAGCGTTTTTATGAATTCCATAACATTTTGTCAGCACGGTCTGGAGACGATCTGGTTCAATTTTGGTGAGAATCGGAACAACGGCCTAGGAGGAGTTCGAAAAAGTAGCTTTTTCGGATAATTACAAATGGCGGACAAATTGTCGTGACGGAAAATGACGTCATAGGGTGCAATCGAATCGGCATGAGCAAAGGAATAAGAGGACAAAGGATTTGTGATTCTAGCCATTATGGTTCAAAAGTTATAAGCATAAACATGAGTAAATCTTTGGACAGTTGGTGGCGCTAGAGGGATTGAGTTGGAGACTCCAAATTTGCTCTGGTGACTTTTCAGACTGTCCTCTATCAGTGTACCAAATTTCATAACTTTCCCGCAAACGGTTCTATGGGCTGCCATAGACGCCCAGTCGGAAGAAGAAGAATAATAAGAACCGGAACAGATACAATAGGTGCCACCGCACCTTCGGTGCTTGGCCCCTAATAATAAGAACCGGAACAGATACAATAGGTGCCTCCGCACCTTCGGTGCTTGGCCCCTAAATATAGCTGCAAGCAGCCATTACCGGGGCCAAGCGCAAGAAGCGGCAACAGATGCCATCATGGGTGGGAGTGGCAGACCAACTGCAGCAAGGAGCAATTAAAGACATTTTAAGAGAACTTGGATAAATGGCTAAAAAAATCATATATACAGTAACTTTTAAGATGATTTAATGGTTTATCACTTTTGACAAATAGGTGGCGCAGTTACCAAATTGACGTGATGTGGTCAGAGTGAGGTGACAATGACACATACAAAGTTTGGTGTCAAAATGTCAAGGCATTGCAGAGATAAAGACTTAATAGTCATTTTGGCAGCATGCCTCAACTTTGCTGCTGCGCTATACGAAAACGGTTTCGTCAATCGACACGAAATCCATAACTTTTAGTCGGCACGGTCTGGAGATGATACGATTCGATTTTGGTGAAAATCGGACAAACGGTCTAGGAGGAGTTCAAAAAAGTAGGTTTTGACTGATGTGGTACATTTGTTTTCGCAAGCGCTACGTAAAATTAGTTTGCATGTTTATCAAAAACGATTTGACGAATCAACTTGAATTCCATAACTTTTTGTCCCCACTGCCTGAAGATGATCTGGTGCAATTTTGGTGAAAATTGGAGCATCGGCCTAGGAGGAGTTCGAAAAAGTAGGTTTTTCTGAAAATTCAAAATGGCGGAAAAATTTGCATGACGGAAAATGACGTCATAGGGTGCAATCGAATCGTCGTGAGCTCAGGAATCAGAGGAAAAAAGAATTTTGTTGATAGGCCTTATGGTTCAAAAGTTATTAGCATAAATATGAGTGAACTTTTGGACAGGTGGTGGCGCTAGAGGGAATGAGTTAGAGATACATTAGAGTTAGAGATTCATTAAAGAGATATAGGCTTTCGGGGACACATAAGGCTACATATTGAAGTGACCCTATTATAGCCATCCAAATGAAGAAGTTAGACCTTTTCTGATAATCATTGATCTAGAGAGTCCAGAGAATTGTACTGCACTGATTTTGAGAATTATGATATAGAGATTATATAATCATAGATGGAAAACACCATTTACAGCCAATAGAGGCAATTTACCATAGGAAATGTATGGTTTTAAACCTTTTTAACACACAATAATTATTTATTAATTTTCATTTATTTAGTCATTCTTTTTATTTATTTCTTTGATGTGTTTTATTGTTTAAAATGTCTGCGTAATGTCCTTTTATAATAAATTTGTATGGAGACTTGCATCATACAGTTGTCAGGTTTATAATGAAGTACTTACAACAAAAGGTGATGTAAGAAATTAAACAAACTCTTTGCAGCAGAAAGAGAAAAAAGAAAGGAAAGACAATGAACTTTGAGATATATTAGACTATCTTTGCTGCTTCATTCTCATCATATTCCAACACTTCAAGTATTGATAAACAGGTAAGACTATTTTTATCTTTTAAATTAGTTATAACTGTTATTACATTGACATACTATGCCTAGAATACTCTGTAATATTTGTTTCTGTTATAAGGATATTCTGTTAAATAAATAGTTGCTTTAAACACAATGTTTTAGAAGTACATAATTCACTTGTAAAGTGTAACTAAAATAAAAAATCCTAATCAAATCCTCATTGTCTTTAGGTACATCAAATGTCTTACGCTGCTCTGATGACAAGATCATTTTCATTATAGGACAATATTCAACTCCAGAACCAGCTGAAGATTCTATTCAATGCAAATCAAGGAATCAGTTTGACTGCAGAAAAACAATGTCCAGATCATCACAGCACCATCACCATTGTGGACTACATCTGTGTGGCTCAGTTCAGCATTCAGATTATCACCATCACCATTGTGGACTACATCTGTGTGGCTCAGTTCAGCATTCAGATCATCACACCACCATCACCATTGTGGACTACATCTGTGTTGCTCAGTTCAGCATTCAGATCATCACACCACCATCACCATTGTGGACTACATCTGTGTGACTCAGTTCAGCACATACTGAAATGCTGACCATTCTGAAATGCTTATCACAGTTGTATCTGACATTGTTGGATATATATTTGAAATAAATGATTTTTTAACTTCCTTTTTAATTTCTACAGAAGCACCTATTGCCTAATGGCCATGAAATTTTGCATGCTTGTTTAGAGTCATGTCATTTGTTTATTTTTAAGAAAATCTGATCTTTCCTTGAGGACTGTAAAACACCATTATGCCATTTCTGAAATATTCTGTTGAAATGTGCCTGGAAAAGAATACGCTAAAGCACAGAGAAAGAAGAAGCTTAAACAATAATACTTGATACACACAATTGTGTGCATGCTTACACACACACACACACACCACACACACACAACACACACACACACACACACACACACACACACACACACACACACACACACACACACACACACACACACACACACACACACACACACACACACACACACACACACACACACACACACGGAATGTTAGTGTCAAAATACCTTTTAATGCATATAAGCATTTCACATATTTTTTTGTGATGTAATTATTATACATCCATTATAATAATAAAAAATAGCTTTAAGCATTTGTTTGTTAGCCAATACTGAAAGCTGACAAAAATTATTAAAAATGACTAATGCTGTTGCTCCATCTATTGGACAACATTGGTATTACATCATATTCAGTTGAAATGAATTAATAGAATGAATTGTTTTTTCACTTATCTCGGGAATGAGAAAATGAAAAAATGTGAAACTCAGAACTTAGATAGTGTTTGAGGAGTCCTGTTGAACAAGACCATTTCTGTGTTGCTGGGTGATTGAGTTTTTACTCTTATTTACCGGGAGTAATGTCTGTTGAAATGCATATCTTTGTGGGCTTATATCTCGGGAATGCCCGGCCCAAATCGCACCATACTTGAATCGAAGCTAGATGAGGACGGGCTCTTTCCAACAAGCTCTCCCACAAGGATCTAGCTGGTCTATTCAGGGAGATACAGCTGTTCCAAGACCGGGGTCTCACGGAATAGCGATCCGCGGGGGGGTAGATTTAGCGACGATAGATTTAGATAAAGATCTTACCAAGGACCTTACCATCAAAGTTTGAGCGTGCAGCGACTTTCCGTTCTCGAGTTATGAATGAATTTGTACTGAGGGGGCGTGGCCTAAATGGCGGACAAACGTTACTTTCACTTTAGGATTCTCATTTTTAAAATGTGACACAATATTCATTAGTGCAATAGTCAATAGTCTTACAAAATGTGAGTGTAAATGTTAAAATAGTTATATTATAAAGTCTAAATAAGAATCATAGAATAATATTAGTTATATTGCATGAAAAAATTACTATTTTAAACAGCAGGGGGCAGTAGAATACCACTTATTGACTTAATATTCAATTATGTTTTTAGAATTTTCACCTGTTTAACTGTTATAGAGGCATTAATTATTATTATCTCATTTAGAGTCACATGTTCTGACATGTTTTTAAGAAGATCTGAGCATTCATTGAAGAGATATAGGCTTTCGGGGACACATAAGGCTATATATTGAAGTGACCCTATTATAGCCATCCAAATGAATAAGTTATAGCCTCAGTTTCTGATAATCATTGATCTAGAGAGTCCAGAGAATTGTACTGCAATGATTTTGAGCATTGTGATATGAAAAATTATACGATCATACATGGAAAAGACCATTTACAGCCAATACAGGCAATTTACCATAGGAAATACATGGTTTTTAAGCTTTTTAACAGTTACAGCGCCATCTATGGTCCGATCTCCATGAAACTTTGCATGCTTCTTCACCATGTTATAACACATATGCTCATCAATTATTGTGAAGTTCTGAGTTTTTATTTATGATTTATAGGCTTTTGAGTGTATTTTGACAGGCCCATTTTCTAAACGACCCTGTTATAGTAAACCAAAGGGCAAATTTCAACTTTTTTTCGATAATTATTGATCTAGAGAGTCTAGACAATTGTCCTAGACTGGTTTGGTTCCGATCGGGCAAAAAACCAGGGACTAGTTTGCAAAAGTAGGTTTTTAACATATTTGTGAATATTTAATGAACAATTTGATTGACAGCAATGGTTCTAGAGGCAAAGTTGTTCAGCCTGAGGAGATCTATCAACTGATATGCATTTTATGGGGATTTGTGCAACACCACGTGATTACAGAGCCGTAAAACGACCAACTGCAGCAAGAAGCAATTAAAGACATTTTAAGAGAACTTTGGATAAATGGCTAAAAAAATCATACAGTAACTTTTAAGATAATTTAATGGTTTATAACTTTCGACAAATAGGTAGCGCAGTTACCAAATTGATGTGATGTGGTCAGAGTGAGGTGACAATGACACATACAAAGTTTGGTGTCAAAATGTCAAGGCATTGCATTGTTAAAGACTTAATAGTCATTTTGGCAGCATGCCTCAACTTTGCTGCTGCGCTATACAAAACGGTTTCGTCAATCGACACGAAATCCATAACTTTTAGTCGGCACGGTCTGGAGATGATACGATTCGATTTTGGTGAAAATCGGACAAACGGTCTAGGAGGAGTTCGAAAAAGTAGGTTTTGACTGAAAATCAAGATGGCGGACAGGAAGTTCGGTCAAATAAGGAAAACCTGGTATCTATGTTCTCAGCTTGACCCAAGGAATATATTAAGACCAGTGGCATTTCAACAGGCAGATTTATTCAAAAGTTATTAGCCTTTTTTGAAATTTCTTTATAACTTTTGACCACTAGGTGGTGCTGTTTCGAAACTTCTCAAGCTCCTTCAGGGCATCGTACTGATGACCCATACCGAGTTTCGTAACAATCCGTTCATGCGTTCAGAAAATACAGCATTTTAGCACATAATTCAAAATGGCCGACAGACAAAATGGCCGATCTGGGAAAATTGGATATCAGTCGACTCGGTATGACGCCCTGAATCTAACGAGGCCACTTTTATGATTTTTGGACAAACCGTTCAGGAGTTATGAGCAAAAATAACCATTTTTCATATCTCCGGACCAGTAGGTGGCGCTGCGCCGAAACGCTGCATGTTGCCTCAGGTCATGCTTGTGATGACTTGTACCAAGTTTGGTCTGAATACGATAAAGCGTTGCGGAGATACAGCCTTAAGTTTGTTTTCGCAAGCTCTACGTAAAATTATTTTGCACGTCATTCAAAAACTTTTAAGCGAATCAACTTGAATTCCATAACTTTTTGTCCCCACTGTCTGAAGATGATCTGGTGCAATTTTGGTGAAAATTGGAGCATCGCCCTAGGAGGAGTTCGAAAAAGTAGGTTTTTCTGAAAATTCAAAATGGCGGAAAAATTTGCATGACGGAAAATGACGTCATAGGGTGCAATCGAATCGTCATGAGCTCAGGAATCAGAGGAAAAAAGAATTTTGTTGATAGGCCTTGCGGATCAAAAGTTATTAGCATAAATGTGAGTGAAACTTTGGACAGTTGGTGGCGCTAGAGGGAATGAGTTAGAGACACCAAAATTGGTGTACTTAATGTTGGGACTGTCCTCTATCAGAATGTCAAACCAAAACAACTTTCCCGGACACGGTTCTATGGGCTGCCATAGACCCCCAGTCGGAAGAAGAAGAATAATAATAATAATAATAAATATAGCTGCAAGCAGCCATTATCGGGGCCAAGCGCAAGAAGCGGCAACAGATGCCATCATGGGTGGGAGTGGCAGACCAATTGCAGCAATGAGCAATCAAAGACATTTTAAGAGAACTTTGGATAAATGGCTAAAAAAAATCACATATACAGTAACTTTTAAGATGATTTAATGGTTTATCACTTTTGACAAATAGGTGGCGCAGTTACCAAATTGATGTGATGTGGTCAGAGTGAGGTGACAATGACACATACAAAGTTTGGTGTCAAAAATGTCAAGGCATTGCAGAGATAAAGACTTAATAGTCATTTTGGCAGCATGCCTCAACTTTGCTGCTGCGCTCTACGAAAACGGTTTCGTCAATCGACACGAAATCCATAACTTTTAGTCGGCACGGTCTGGAGATGATACGATTCGATTTTGGTGAAAATCGGACAAACGGTCTAGGAGGAGTTCGAAAAAGTAGGTTTTGACTGAAAATCAAGATGGCGGACAGGAAGTTCGGTCAAATAAGGAAAACCTGGTATCTATGTTCTCAGCTTGACCCAAGGAATCTATTAAGACCAGTGGCATTTCAACAGGCAGATTTATTCAAAAGTTATTAGCCTTTTTGGAAATTTCTTTATAACTTTTGACCACTAGTTGGCGTTGATTCGAAACTTCTCAGGCCCCTTCAGGGCATCGTACTGATGACCCATACCGAGTTTCGTAACAATTCGTTAATGCGTTCAAAAAATACAGCATTTTAGCACATAATTCAAAATGGCCAACATCCGAAATGGCCGATTTGGGAAAATTGGATATCAGTCGACTCGGTATGATGCCCTGAATCTAACGAGGCCACTTTTATGATTTTTGGAAAAACCGTTCAGGAGTTATGAGCAAAAATATCCATTTTTCATATCTCCGGACCAGTAGGTGGCGCTGCGCCGAAACGCTGCAGGTAGCCTCAGGTCATGCTTGAGATGACATGTACCAAGTTAGGTCTGAATACGATAAAGCGTTGCGGAGATACAGCCTTACATTTTTTTTCGCAAGCGCTACGTAAAATTATTTTGCACGGTATTCAAAAACTGTTAAGCGAATCAACTTGAATTCCATAACTTTTTGTCCCCACTGCCTGAAGATGATCTGGTGCAATTTTGGTGAAAATCGGAGCATCGGCCTAGGAGGAGTTCGTAAAAGTAGGTTTTTCTGAAAATTCAAAATGGCGGACAAATTTGCATGACGGAAAATGACGTCATAGGGTGCAATCGAATCGTCATGAGCTCTGGAATCAGAGGAAAAAAGAATTTTGTTGATAGGCCTTAGGGTTCAAAAGTTATTAGCATAATAAAAGTGAAACTTTGGACAGGTGGTGGCGCTAGAGGGAATGAGTTAGAGACACCAAAATTGGTGCATTTAATGTTGGGACTGTCTTCTATCAGAATGTCAAATCAAAACAACTTTCCCGCAAACGGATCTATGGGCTGCCATAGACGCCCAGTCGGAAGAAGAATAAAAAAGAACCGGAACAGAAACAATTGATAATATAGCTGCAAGCAGCCATTATCGGGGCCAAGCAGCATAAGACGACAAGACATGCCAACATTGCTTAAAGTGTCAGACCAACTGCAACAATGAGCAATTAAAGACATTTAAAGACAATTGTAGGCGAAATGGCTGAAAAATCATAGAAACTCTAAATAAAAATATGATTTAATGGAGTATCACTTTCGACCAATAGGTGGCGCAGTTAGCAAATTGATGTGATGTGGTCAGGGTGAGGTGACAATGACACATACAAAGTTTGGTGTCAAAATGTCAAGGCATTGCAATGTTAAACACTTAATAGTCATTTTGGCAGCATGCCTCAAATTTGCTGCTGCGGTATACGAAAACGGTTTCAACTATCGACACGAAATCTATAACTTTTAGTCGGCACGGTCTGGAGATGATACGATTCGATTTTGGTGAAAATCGGAAAAACGGTCTAGGAGGAGTTCGAAAAAGTAGGTTTTGACTGAAAATCAAGATGGCGGACAGGAAGTTCGGCCAAATAAGGAAAACCTGGTATCTATGTTCTCAGCTTGACCCAAGGAATCTATTAAGACCAGTGGCATTTCAACAGGCAGATTTATTCAAAAGTTATTAGCCTTTTTGGAAATTTTATTATAACTTTTGACCACAAGGTGGCGCTGTTTCGAAATATTTTTAGTACCTTCAGGGGATGGTGTTGTTGGCACATTCTGAGTTTCTTAATATTACATCAATGCATTTGTTTAGTATAGCATTTTATTTCACAAAACTCTATTGAAGTCAATGGGAATTTCATGTTTTGTTCTATTATAGCGCCACCAAGAGGCTCAGTCCCACATTTTTTTTTATGTGTCCTCAGAGTGAGCCCATACGTATGTGTGTCAATTTTGGTGAAAATATCTCAATTCACTTCAGAGTTATAGACACTTATATGAAAAAACACGTAAAAAATGACTGACACGTGACTTTGTTTGAATTTTACTACCCCTTACTATCAATATTTTCGCATTTGGGCATTAGCGTATAGCCTATCGACCTATGTTTCCAAACTTCTGGCGGTGGTTTCGTCTCGATCGGACAAGCGGTTTCGAAGATATAGCCAAATGTTTTTTTCGCGCTAAATCGCAACGCTACACAAACCGTAAGACGAAACCCAGCATGTTTGGTATCGTTGGACTCGGCAACGATTCAGGAGCTCAAAAAGATGACTCTTGTGAAAATAAGTCGACCACACCCAAAGTTATAAGCATTTGAAAAAAAAGTTCACCACTAGGTGGCGCTGTTTCGAAACTTCTCAGGCTCTTTCAGGGCATCGTACTGATGACCCATACCGAGTTTCGTAACAATTCGTTCATGCGTTCAGAAAATACAGCATTTTAGCACATAATTCAAAATGGCCGACAGACAAAATGGCCGATCTGGGAAAATTGGATATCAGTCGACTCGGTATGACGCCCTGAATCTAACGAGGCCACTTTTATGATTTTTGGACAAACCGTTCAGGAGTTATGAGCAAAAATAACCATTTTTCATATCTCCGGACCAGTAGGTGGCGCTGCGCCGAAACGCTGCACGTTGCCTCAGGTCATGCTTGTGATGACTTGTACCAAGTTTGGTCTGAATACGATAAAGCGTTGCGGAGATACAGCCTTAAGTTTGTTTTCGCAAGCTCTACGTAAAATTCTTTTGCACGTCATTCAAAAACTTTTAAGCGAATCAACTTGAATTCCATAACTTTTTGTCCCCACTGTCTGAAGATGATTTGGTGCAATTTTGGTGAAAATCGGAGCATCGCCCTAGGAGGAGTTCGAAAAAGTAGGTTTTTCTGAAAATTCAAAATGGCGGAAAAATTTGCATGACGGGAAATGACGTAATAGGGTGCAATCGAATCGTTATGAGCTCAGGAATCAGAGGAAAAAAGAATTTTGTTGATAGGCCTTACGGTTCAAAAGTTATTAGCATAATAAAAGTGAAAATTTGGACAGGTGGTGGCGCTAGAGGGAATGACTTAGAGACACCAAAATTGGTGTATTTAATGTTGGGACTGTCCTCTATCAGAATGTCAAACCAAAACAACTTTCCCGCAATCGGTTCTATGGGCTGCCATAGACACCAAGTCGGAAGAAGAAAAAGAATAATAAATATAGCTGCAAGCAGCCATTAAACGGGGCCAAGCAGTAGAAGACGATAAGACATGCCAACATGGCTGAAAGTGTCAGACCAACTGAAAAAATGAGCAATTTAAAGACATTTTAAGAGGAATTTCGGCAAATGGTCGAAAAATCATGCATACAGTAACTTATGAGATTATTTAATGGTTTATCACTTTCGACCAATAGGTGGCGCAGCTATGAACTCGATGTGATGTGGTCAGAGTGAAGTGACAATGACACATACAAAGTTAGTTGTCAATATGTCGAGACATTGCAGATATAAAGCCTTAATAGTCATTTTGGCAGCATGCCTCAACTTTGCTGCTGCGGTATACGAAAACGGTTTTGTCTATCGACACGAAATCCATAACTTTTGGTCGGGAAGGTCTGAAGATGATACGATTCGATTTTGGTGAAAATCGGACAAACGATCTAGGAGGAGTTCGAAAAAGTAGCTTTTGAATGAAAATCAAGATGGCGGACAGGAAGTTCGGCCAAATAAGGAAAACCTGGTATCTATGTTCTCAGCTTGACCGAAGGAATCTATTAAGACCATTGGCATTTCAACAGGCAGATTTATTCAAAAGTTATTAGCCTTTTTGGAAATTTTGTTATAACTTTTGACCACAAGGTGGCGCTGTTTCGAAATATTTTTAGTACCTTCAGGGGATGGTGTTGTTGGCACATTCTGAGTTTCTTAATATTACAATCAATGCATTTGTTTAGTATAGCATTTTATTTCACAAAACTCTATTGAAGTCAATGGGAATTTCATGTTTTGTTCTATTATAGCGCCACCAAGAGGCTCAGTCCCACAATTTTTTTTATGTGTCCTCAGAGTGAGCCCATACGTATGTGTTGTCAATTTTGGTGAAAATATCTCAATTCACTTCAGAGTTATAGACATTTATATGAAAAAACACGTAAAAAATGACTGACACATGACTTTGTTTGAATTTTACGACCCCTTACTATCAATATTTTCGCATTTGGGCATTAGCGTATAGCCTATCGACCTATGTTTCCAAACTTCTGGCGGTGGTTTCGTCTCGATCGGACAAGCGGTTTCGAAGATATAGCCAAATGTTTTTTTCGCGCTAAATCGCAACGCTACACAAACCGTAAGACGAAACCCAGCATGTTTGGTATCGTTGGACTCGGCAACGATTCAGGAGCTCAAAAAGATGACTCTCGTGAAAATAAGTCGACCACACCCAAAGTTATAAGCATTTGAAAAAAAAAGTTCACCACTAGGTGGCGCTGTTTCGAAACTTCTCAGGCTCTTTCAGGGCATCGTACTGATGACCCATACCGAGTTTCGTAACAATTCGTTCATGCGTTCAGAAAATACAGCATTTTAGCACATAATTCAAATGGCCGACAGACAAAATGGCCGATATGGAGAAATTGGATATCAGTCGACTCGGTATGACGCCCTGAATCTAACGAGGCCACTTTTATGATTTTTGGACAAACCGTTCAGGAGTTATGAGCAAAAATAACCATTTTTCATATCTCCGGACCAGTAGGTGGCGCTGCGCCGAAACGCTGCATGTTGCCTCAGGTCATGCTTGTGATGACTTGGACCAAGTTTGGTCTGAATACGATAAAGCGTTGTGGAGATACAGCCTTAAGTTTGTTTTCGCAAGCGCTACGTAAAATTAGTTTGCACGTTTATCAAAAACGATTTGACGAATCAACTTGAATTCCATAACTTTTTGTCCCCACTGCCTGAAGATGATTTGGTGCAATTTTGGTGAAAATCGGAGCATCGGCCTAGGAGGAGTTCGAAAAAGTAGGTTTTTCTGAAAATTCAAGATGGCGGCCAAATTATTATGACGGAAAATGACGTCATAGGGTGCAATCGAATCGGCATGAGCTCAGGAACAAGGGGAAAAAAGAATTTTGATGATAGGCCTTACGGTTCAAAAGTTATTAGCATAATAAAAGTGAAACTTTGGACAGGTGGTGGCGCTAGAGGGAATGACTTAGAGACACCAAAATTGGTGTATTTAATGTTGGGACTGTCCTCTATCAGAATGTCAAACCAAAACAACTTTCCCGCAAACGGTTCTATGGGCTGCCATAGACGCCCAGTCGGAAGAAGAAGAAGCAGAATAATAATAATAATAATAATAAGAACCGGAACAGATACAATAGGTGCCTCGCACCTTCGGTGCTTGGCCCCTAAATATAGCTGCAAGCAGCAATAACCGGGGCCAAGCGCAAAGAAGACGACAAGACATGCCAACATGTGTCAGACCAACTGCAGTAAGGAGCAATTTAAGACATTGTCAGATGAATTTAGGCAAAATGGCTTTAAAATCACACTAATTAACTAAAAATATGATTTAATGAATTATCACTTTCGACCAATAGGTGGCGTAGTTACTAAATCGAGTGACAATGACAAACCTTAAGACCAGTGGCATTAAAATATGCAGATTTATTCAAAAGTTTTTAGAAATTATGTTATAACTTTTGACCAAAAGGTGGCGCTGTCTCGAAATGTGTTGAGTACCTTCAGGGCATGGTGCTGATGGCACATGCTGAGTTTTGTAATGTTACACCAATGCATTCGTTAAGAATAGCATGTTACGTTCTATTATAGCGCCACCAATAGGCTCAATCCCACCATTTTTTTTATGTGACCTCATAGTGAGCCCATACAAGTGTGTGTAAAATTTGGTGAAAATATCTCATTTAGTTTTGGAGTTATATACATTTATGTGTATAAACACATAAAAAATGACTGACACGTGACTTTGATTGGATTTTACTACCCCTTACTATCAATATTTTCGCATTTGGGCATTAGCATATAGCCTATCGACCTATGTTTCCAAACTTCTGGCGGTGGTTTCGTCTCGATCGGACAAGCGGTTTCGAAGATATCGGCAAATGTTTTTTAAGCGCTAAATCACAACGCTACACAAACCGTAAAACGAAACCCAGCATGTTTGGCATCGTTGGACTCGGCAATGATTCAGGAACTCAAAAAGATGACTCTCGTGAAAATAAGTCAACCACACCCAAAGTTATAAGCATTTGAAAAAAAAAATTCACCACTAGGTGGCGCTGTTTCGAAAATTCTCAGGCTCTTTCAGGGCATCGTACTGATGACCCATACCGAGTTTCGTAACAATTCGTTCATGCGTTCAGAAAATACAGCATTTTAGCACATAATTCAAAATGGCCGACAAACAAAATGGCCGATCTAGGAAAATTGGATACCAGACAACTCGGCATGACGCCCTGAATCTAACGAGACCACTTTTATGATTTTTGGACAAAGAGTACAGTAGTTATGGGGGAAAATAGCACTTTTTCGTATCTCTGGACCAGTAGGTGGCGCTGCGCCGAAACGCAGCATGTAGCCTCAGGTCATGCTTGTGATGACATGGACCAAGTTTGGTCTGAATCTGAAAAAGCGTCGCGGAGATACAGCCTTATGTGTGTTTTCGCAAGCTCTACGTAAAATTAATTTGCGTGGTATTCGAGAACGACTTGCAGCGTTTTTATGAAATCCATAACTTTTTGTCAGCATGGTCTGAAGATGATCTGGTTCAATTTTGGTGAGAATCAGAACAACGGCCTAGGAGGAGTTCGAAAAAGTAGCTTTTTCAGATAATTACAAATGGCGGACAAAATATCGTGACGGAAAATGACGTCATAGGGTGCAATCGAATCGGCATTAGCTCAGAAACAAGGGGAAAAAGGAATTTTGATGATAGGCCTTACGGTTCAAAAGTTATTAGCATAATAAAAGTGAAACTTTGGACAGTTGGTGGCGCTAGAGGGATTGAGTTGGAGACTCCAAATTTGCTCTGTTGACTTTTCAGACTGTCCTCTATCAGTGTACCAAATTTCATAACTTTCCCGCAAACGGTTCTATGGGCTGCCATAGACACCCAGTCGGAAGAAGAAGAAGAAGAAACGGAAGAATAATAAGAACCGGAACAGATACAATAGGTGCCACCGCACCTTCGGTGCTTGGCCCCTAATAAGAACGGGAACAGATACAATAGGTGCCCGCACCTTCGGTGCTTGGCCCCTAAATATAGCTGCAAGCAGCAATAACCGGGGCCAAGCGCAAGAAGCGGCAACAGATGCCATCATGGGTGGGAGTGGCAGACCAACTGCAGCAATGAGAAATTAAAGACATTTTAGGAGAACTTTGGATAAATGGCTAAAAAATCATAGATACAGCAACTTTTAAGATAATTTAATGGTTTATCACTTTCGACCAATAGGTGGCGCAGTTACAAAACTGATGTGATGTGGTCAGAGTGAAGTGACAATGACACATATAAAATTTGGTGTCAATATGTCAAGGCATTGCAGAGATAAAGCCCAAATAGTGCTTTTAGCATCATGCCTCAACTTTGCTGCTGCGCTATACGAAAACGGTTTCATCTATCGACACGAAATCTATAACTTTTAGTCGGCACGGTCTGGAGATGATACGATTCGATTTTGGTGAAAATCGGAAAAAACGGTCTAGGAGGAGTTCGAAAAAGTAGGTTTTGACTGAAAATCAAGATGGCGGACAGGAAGTTCGGTCAAATAAGGAAAACCTGGTATCTATGTTCTCAGCTTGACCCAAGGAATCTATTAAGACCAGTGGCATTTCAACAGGCAGATTTATCCAAAAGTTATTAGCCTTTTTGGAAATTTTGTTATAACTTTTGACCACAAGGTGGCGCTGTTTCGAAATATTTTTAGTACGTTCAGGGGATGGTGTTGTTTGCACATTCTGAGTTTCTTAATATTACATCAATGCATTTGTTTAGTATAGCATTTTATTTCACAAAACTCTATTGAAGTCAATGGGAATTTCATGTTTTGTTCTATTATAGCGCCACCAAGAGGCTCAGTCCCACAATTTTTTTTGTGTGTCCTCAGAGTGAGCCCATACGTATGTGTGTCAATTTTGGTGAAAATATCTCAATTCACTTCAGAGTTATAGACATTTATATGAAAAAACACGTAAAAAATGACTGACACATGACTTTGTTTGAATTTTACTACCCCTTACTATCAATATTTTCGCATTTGGGCATTAGCGTATAGCCTATCGACCTATGTTTCCAAACTTCTGGCGGTGGTTTCGTCTCGATCGGACAAGCGGTTTCGAAGATATAGCCAAATGTTTTTTTCGCGCTACATCGCAACGCTACACAAACCGTAAGACGAAACCCAGCATGTTTGGTATCGTTGGACTCGGCAACGATTCAGGAGCTCAAAAAGATGACTCTCGTGAAAATAAGTCGACCACACCCAAAGTTATAAGCATTTGAAAAAAAAAGTTCACCACTAGGTGGCGCTGTTTCGAAACTTCTCAGGCTCTTTCAGGGCATCGTACTGATGACCCATACCGAGTTTCGTAACAATCCGTTCATGCGATCAGAAAATACAGCATTTTAGCACATAATTCAAAATGGCCGACAGACAAAATGGCCGATATGGAAAAATTGGATATCAGTCGACTCGGTATGACGCCCTGAATCTAACAAGACCAATTTTATTATTTTTGGACAAACTGTTCAGAAGTTATAAGCAAAAATAGCCATTTTTCATATCTCCGGACCAGTAGGTGGCGCTGCGCCGAAACGCTGCATGTTGTCTCAGGTCAAGCTTATGATGACATGTACCAAGTTTGGTGTCAATACGATAAAGCGTTGTGGAGATACAGCCTTAAGTCCGTTTTTGCGAGCGCTACGAAATATTTGTTCGTGCGTTTATCAAAAACGGTTTGACGAATCAACATTATTCTAATAACTTTTTGTCGGCATGCTCTGGAGATGATCTGGATCAATTTTCGTGGAAATCGGAGCATCGGCCTAGGAGGAGTTCGAAAAAGTACGTTTATTGAACAATTCAAAATGGCGGCCATATTTTTATGACGGAAAATGACGTCATAGGGAGCAATCGAATCGTCATGAGCTCAGGAATCAGAGGAAAAAAGAATTTTCTTGATAGGCCGTACGGTTCAAAAGTTATTAGCATAATAAAAGTGAAACTTTGGACAGGTGGTGGCGCTAGAGGGAATGAGTTAGAGACACCAAAATTGGTGTATTTAATGTTGGGACTGTCCTCTATCAGAATGTCAAACCAAAACAACTTTCCCGCAAACGGTTCTATGGGCTGCCATAGACGCCCAGTCGGAAGAAGAACAAGAATAATAATAATAATAAGAACCGGAACAGATACAATAGGTGCCCGCACCTTTGGTGCTTGGCCCCTAATAATAATAATAATAAGAACCGGAACAGATACAATAGGTGCCTCCGCACCTTCGGTGCTTGGCCCCTAATAATAAGAACCGGAACAGATACAATAGGTGCCTCCGCACCTTCGGTGCTTGGCCCCTAAATATAGCTGCAAGCAGCCATTACCGGGGCCAAGCGCAAGAAGCGGCAACAGATGCCATCATGGGTGGGAGTGGCAGACCAACTGCAGCAAGGAGCAATTACAGACATTTTAAGAGAACTTGGATAAATGGCTAAAAAAATCACATATACAGTAACTTTTAAGATGATTTAATGGTTTATCACTTTTGACAAATAGGTGGAGCAGTTATCAAATTGATGTGATGTGGTCAGAGTGAGGTGACAATGACACATACAAAGTTTGGTGTCAAAATGTCAAGGCATTGCAGAGATAAAGACTTAATAGTCATTTTGGCAGCATGCCTCAACTTTGCTGCTGCGCTATACGAAAACGGTTTCGTCAATCGACACGAAATCCATAACTTTTAGTCGGCACGGTCTGGAGATGATACGATTCGATTTTGGTGAAAATCGGACAAACGGTCTAGGAGGAGTTCGAAAAAGTAGGTTTTGACTGAAAATCAGGATGGCGGACAGGAAGTTTGGCCAAATAAGGAAAACCTGGTATCTATGTTCTCAGCTTGACCCAAGGAATCTATTAAGCCAGTGGCATTTCAACAGGCAGATTTATTCAAAAGTTATTAGCCTTTTTGTAAATTTCTTTATAACTTTTGACCACTAGGTGGTGCTGTTTCGAAACTTCTCAAGCTCCTTCAGGGCATCGTACTGAGGACCCATACCGAGTTTCGTAACAATTCGTTCATGCGTTCAGAAAATACAGCATTTTAGCACATAATTCAAAATGGCCGACAGACAAAATGGCCGATCTGGGAAAATTGGATATCAGTCGACTCGGTATGACGCCCTGAATCTAACGAGGCCACTTTTATGATTTTTGGACAAACCGTTCAGGAGTTATGAGAAAAAATAACCATTTTTCATATCTCCGGACCAGTAGGTGGCGCTGCGCCGAAACGCTGCATGTTGCCTCAGGTCATGCTTGTGATGACATGTACCAAGTTTGGTCTGAATACGATAAAGCGTTGCGGAGATACAGCCTTAAGTTTGTTTTCGCAAGCGCTACGTAAAATTAGTTTGCACGTTTATCAAAAACGATTTGACGAATCAACTTGAATTCCATAACTTTTTGTCCCCACTGCATGAAGATGATTTGGTGCAATTTTGGTGAAAATCGGAGTATCGGCCTAGGAGGAGTTCGAAAAAGTAGGTTTTTCGGAAAATTCAAAATGGCGGAAAAATTTGCATGACGGAAAATGACGTCATAGGGTGCAATCGAATCGTCATGAGCTCAGGAATCAGAGGAAAAAAGAATTTTGTTGATAGGCCTTACGGTTCAAAAGTTATTAGCATAAATGTGAGTGATACTTTGGACAGGTGGTGGCGCTAGAGGGAATGAGTTAGAGACACCAAAATTGGTGTACTTAATGTTGGGACTGTCCTCTATCAGAATGTCAAACCAAAACAACTTTCCCGGACACGGTTCTATGGGCTGCCATAGACCCCCAGTCGGAAGAAGAAGAATAATAATAAATATAGCTGCAAGCAGCCATTAAACGGGGCCAAGCAGTAGAAGACGATAAGACATGCCAACATGGCTGAAAGTGTCAGACCAACTGAAAAAATGAGCAATTTAAAGACATTTTAAGAGGAATTTCGGCAAATGGTCGAAAAATCATGCATACAGTAACTTATGAGATGATTTAATGGTTTATCACTTTCGACCAATAGGTGGCGCAGTTATGAACTCGATGTGATGTGGTCAGAGTGAAGTGACAATGACACATACAAAGTTAGTTGTCAATATGTCGAGACATTGCAGATATAAAGCCTTAATAGTCATTTTGGCAGCATGCCTCAACTTTGCTGCTGCGGTATACGAAAACGGTTTTGTCTATCGACACGAAATCCATAACTTTTGGTCGGGACGGTCTGAAGATGATACGATTCGATTTTGGTGAAAATCGGAAAAACGGTCTAGGAGGAGTTCGAAAAAGTAGGTTTTGACTGAAAATCAAGATGGCGGACAGGAAGTTCGGCCAAATAAGGAAAACCTGGTATCTATGTTCTCAGCTTGACCCAAGGAATCTATTAAGACCAGTGGCATTTCAACAGGCAGATTTATTCAAAAGTTATTAGCCTTTTTGGAAATTTTATTATAACTTTTGACCACAAGGTGGCGCTGTTTCGAAATATTTTTAGTACCTTCAGGGGATGGTGTTGTTGGCACATTCTGAGTTTCTTAATATTACATCAATGCATTTGTTTAGTATAGCATTTTATTTCACAAAACTCTATTGAAGTCAATGGGAATTTCATGTTTTGTTCTATTATAGCGCCACCAAGAGGCTCAGTCCCACAATTTTTTTTATGTGTCCTCAGAGTGAGCCCATACGTATGTGTGTCAATTTTGGTGAAAATATCTCAATTCACTTCAGAGTTATAGACACTTATATGAAAAAACACGTAAAAAATGACTGACACGTGACTTTGTTTGAATTTTACTACCCCTTACTATCAATATTTTCGCATTTGGGCATTAGCGTATAGCCTATCGACCTATGTTTCCAAACTTCTGGCGGTGGTTTCGTCTCGATCGGACAAGCGGTTTCGAAGATATAGCCAAATGTTTTTTTCGCGCTAAATCGCAACGCTACACAAACCGTAAGACGAAACCCAGCATGTTTGGTATCGTTGGACTCGGCAACGATTCAGGAGCTCAAAAAGATGACTCTCGTGAAAATAAGTCGACCACACCCAAAGTTATAAGCATTTGAAAAAAAAAGTTCACCACTAGGTGGCGCTGTTTCGAAACTTCTCAGGCTCTTTCAGGGCATCGTACTGATGACCCATACCGAGTTTCGTAACAATTCGTTCATGCGTTCAGAAAATACAGCATTTTAGCACATAATTCAAAATGGCCGACAGACAAAATGGCCGATCTGGGAAAATTGGATATCAGTCGACTCGGTATGACGCCCTGAATCTAACGAGGCCACTTTTATGATTTTTGAACAAACCGTTCAGGAGTTATGAGCAAAAATAACCATTTTTCATATCTCCGGACCAGTAGGTGGCGCTGCGCCGAAACGCTGCATGTTGCCTCAGTCATGCTTGTGATGACTTGTACCAAGTTTGGTCTGAATACGATAAAGCGTTGCGGAGATACAGCCTTAAGTTTGTTTTCGCAAGCTCTACGTAAAATTATTTTGCACGTCATTCAAAAACTTTTAAGCGAATCAACTTGAATTCCATAACTTTTTGTCCCCACTGTCTGAAGATGATCTGGTGCAATTTTGGTGAAAATCGGAGCATCGGCCTAGGAGGAGTTCGAAAAAGTAGCTTTTTCTGAAAATTCAAGATGGCGGCCAAATTATTATGACGGAAAATGACGTCATAGGGTGCAATCGAATCGGCATGAGCTCAGGAACAAGGGGAAAAAAGAATTTTGATGATAGGCCTTACGGTTCAAAAGTTATTAGCATAATAAAAGTGAAAATTTGGACAGGTGGTGGCGCTAGAGGGAATGACTTAGAGACACCAAAATTGGTGTATTTAATGTTGGGACTGTCCTCTATCAGAATGTCAAACCAAAACAACTTTCCCGCAATCGGTTCTATGGGCTGCCATAGACGCCCAGTCGGAAGAAAAAGAATAATAATAATAAGAACGGGAACAGATACAATAGGTGCCCGCACCTTCGGTGCTTGGCCCCTAAATATAGCTGCAAGCAGCCATTATCGGGGCCAAGCAGCATAAGACGACAAGACATGCCAACATTGCTGAAAGTGTCAGACCAACTGCAACAATGAGCAATTAAAGACATTTAAAGACAATTGTAGGCGAAATGGCTGAAAAATCATAGAAACTCTAAATAAAAATATGATTTAATGGAGTATCACTTTCGACCAATAGGTGGCGCAGTTAGCAAATTGATGTGATGTGGTCAGGGTGAGGTGACAATGACACATACAAAGTTTGGTGTCAAAATGTCAAGGCATTGCAATGTTAAACACTTAATAGTCATTTTGTCAGCGTGCCTCAAATTTGCTGCTGCGGTATACGAAAACGGTTTTATCTATCGACACGAAATCTATAACTTTTAGTCGGCACGGTCTGGAGATGATACGATTCGATTTTGGTGAAAATCGGAAAAACGGTCTAGGAGGAGTTCGAAAAAGTAGGTTTTGACTGAAAATCAAGATGGCGGACAGGAAGTTCGGCCAAATAAGGAAAACCTGGTATCTATGTTCTCAGCTTGACCCAAGGAATCTATTAAGACCAGTGGCATTTCAACAGGCAGATTTATTCAAAAGTTATTAGCCTTTTTGGAAATTTTATTATAACTTTTGACCACAAGGTGGCGCTGTTTCGAAATATTTTTAGTACCTTCAGAGGATGGTGTTGTTGGCACATTCTGAGTTTCTTAATATTACATCAATGCATTTGTTTAGTATAGCATTTTATTTCACAAAACTCTATTGAAGTCAATGGGAATTTCATGTTTTGTTCTATTATAGCGCCACCAAGAGGCTCAGTCCCACAATTTTTTTTATGTGTCCTCAGAGTGAGCCCATACGTATGTGTGTCAATTTTGGTGAAAATATCTCAATTCACTTCAGAGTTATAGACATTTATATGAAAAAACACGTAAAAAATGACTGACACATGACTTTGTTTGAATTTTACTACCCCTTACTATCAATATTTTCGCATTTGGGCATTAGCGTATAGCCTATCGACCTATGTTTCCAAACTTCTGGCGGTGGTTTCGTCTCGATCGGACAAGCGGTTTCGAAGATATAGCCAAATGTTTTTTTCGCGCTAAATCGCAACGCTACACAAACCGTAAGACGAAACCCAGCATGTTTGGTATCGTTGGACTCGGCAATGATTCAGGAGTTCAAAAAGATGACTCTCGTGAAAATAAGTCGACCACACCCAAAGTTATAAGCATTTGAAAAAAAAAGTTCACCACTAGGTGGCGCTGTTTCGAAACTTCTCAGGCTCTTTCAGGGCATCGTACTGATGACCCATACCGAGTTTCGTAACAATTCGTTCATGCGTTCAGAAAATACAGCATTTTAGCACATAATTCAAAATGGCCGACAGACAAAATGGCCGATATGGAAAAATTGGATATCAGTCGACTCGGTATGACGCCCTGAATCTAACGAGGCCACTTTTATGATTTTTGGACAAACCGTTCAGGAGTTATGAGCAAAAATAACCATTTTTCATATCTCCGGACCAGTAGGTGGCGCTGCGCCGAAACGCTGCATGTTGCCTCAGGTCATGCTTGTGATGACTTGTACCAAGTTTGGTCTGAATACGATAAAGCGTTGCAGAGATACAGCCTTAAGTTTGTTTTCGCAAGCTCTACGTAAAATAATTTTGCACGGTATTCAAAAACTGTTAAGCGAATATACTTGAATTCCATAACTTTTTGTCCACACTGCCTAAAGATGACCTGGTGCAATTTTGGTGAAAATCGGAGCATCGGCCTAGGAGGAGTTCGAAAAAGTAGGTTTTTCTGAAAATTCAAAATGGCGGAAAAATTTGCATGACGGAAAA